>OY747129.1:33030886-34360307 GCA_963556465.1 Berberis vulgaris | reverse complement strand
TACAAAATTATTTAGCTGAATATTTAATTAAGCGTCTACAAATTAATATTGGGTCTTTACTTATGCAGTCTAGACTACCCACTGGTGCATCGGGACATGCAATCTTGCATGCTGCAAAATTGCTTCATTTTAGACTCACTTCATGTCGTCAATACTCACTCGCACAATTTGTGAAAAGTTTCCAACCTATTGTTTTACATCTACACAAATTTGGTTGTGCTGTCAGATTCCTATACCTCATCCAAAATAAACTAAGATGGGTCATCAACGTCACTTAGACATTTATTTCGATTTTGACTCACATTCCATTATTCGCCATCTAGAACTATTTACCATATTTCCAGTTTAATGAGACCATATCCTACTGTTAGGGGAATATAAGCATAATCTAACAAAACAACAAATAGATAAATAGTAGTGTGAATTAACATGGAATACTTTCACTTTGTCTCATGTGGAACTTAGAACATTCCGATGTGATTATGAGGTAAGGAGAATATTACATATTCGAAAAATTGAAAATCAAATATTGATGCATTTAATGATGTAAGTAAGGTAACAAAGTCACATGAGCCAGCTATGAATGCACCTGCTCGAATTTGTATTCCTTAAGAAATTTTTTGAATAAGTTAGCTAATGAATCGGTTACACGCCTAAAGCGTGGCAGGCATATATGTTCCAAACATTCGACTATCCAAAAGAGAATAATCAATAACAATCCATTTCCTAATGCTCCCTAAGAAACAATACTTGAAACTCTTGCAGAAGTTGTACAAGCTCAAAAGGAAGCTTTAAATGAAACTTCTGAAGATGCTATGTTTGAAAAATCAAAGTTCCCAACACCCTCAAAACTGGTTGTTCGTATACCTGAAGTGATTCTAGAAGCCCCTGTAGAGGCTCATGTATATGATAATAATGAGATTTCAATATATGACTGAGAAATGTGGAATCGAAATGCACTAGTTATCGATGACATATTCACATATATGGTAGGTGCCGACTAATAAAGGCAATGGTATTGAACCACGAAGCATCTATAAATGTCGACAAAGAAATGGTTGGCTAAAGTGGAAAGATGTTATCCAAACGGGATTAGGTTCTCTTGAGAAACGTGGTATTTTTGGACCTATATTACAAACATTAAATGTGTAAACTCTTTTGGTTTCAAATAGGTGTTTGAAAGGAAAAAATGAGAAAAATGGAATTGCTAGATTAAGGCAAGACTTGTGGCACAAAGGTTGCTGCAAAAACCTGACTTTGATTAATATAAACATATTCCCCCGTTATGGATATTGGTCAATCAATCAAAGTATACTGAAAAGATTTTGAGACGTTTTTATATGGACAAATCTCATTCACTTAGTACCCCTACAGTTGTTCGATCTTTAGATTTAAGGAAAATCCCATATCTACCAAAAGAAAAAAATGAAGAGATACTTGGCTCTGAAGTACCGTATTTGAGTGTCATTGGTGCATTGTTATATTTAACACAATGTACAATACCTTGTATTACATTTTCTGTTAACCTATTAGCAAGATATAGTTCTATTCCTACTCGTAGGCATTAGAATGAAGTCAACACTTATTTAGATATCTTCATTGGACCACTGATATTAATTTATTTTATTCATGTGATTTAACTAACCATTCTTACCTAGTTGGCTATGTAGATTCATGTTATCTTTCAGGCCCCCATAAGTCTTTCATTGACAGGTTACATAATTATGAATTGCAATGCAACAATTTCTTGGCGATCTATTAAACATACATTAGTAGCCACATCATCAAAGCATTATGAAATCATTGCATAATATGAACTAATTTTTCTCGAAATTCTTGTCACCTAAAACCCCAAGAAAATCAACTTTTTTTTTTATTTGTTTTTGTTCTCTTCTTATCAATTTACCTACAAAACTCTAAGAAAAATACAAGTAAAGTTTTTCATAGGGATTATCGTCCTACTCACCAAGTTAAACGGATTCAAGCTCAAAATTTAAAAAACACTTTGGAAGACTAAATAAAATAGAGAATGATGCAAAAAAGGGAAATGATAAAAATAAGATTTGGAGTAAAGGAATGATATATAGTTTTTAATTTTTTAAAAGTAAATTTGATTGAAAATTGAGGATGAAAATTATTAAACAAATTTAACCAATAAAAAAAACTACCCAAGATTGGAGAATCCACCTCTTAGCTTTGTAGAGATTAATTTTAACACATCTAATATATATTTTTCAACACTTGTATAAATTCCTTTAATTTTTAATTCAAGACCAATGCTCAAAAGAAAATCATTTTCTATGATAGAATTTCATTTTCCTATTTCAATGATAAAAGAAATTCCATTACCATCATTAATCAACTCCTCTATTGATGACGATTTTTTAGTGAATGGTTACAATTTACAAAGAATTAAATAACTATAAGAAAATACAATTCTTGCTTCCAACTCCTTATCTTCATTGTCCATCTCTCGATTTGACAACTTTGATTCATTGGTTGAATATAGAATTAATAAAAATTATTCAAGTTTTATTTTTTTGTGTAAGAAAATTTTTTACATCACTCAAATAGCCTTCATCTCATCTCCTTAAGAGGATAGGTTTAGCCTACCATTGTCATTGTGATGAATTAATCTAAGAGTAGTTTGTAGAAGTAGGAAATGAGAGAAAGAAATAAACTAGTTAAATTGAACAATAAACTAATGCATACAGAAAATATTAACTTTTACTATATTTATAACTAAAAACTTATGTAATAAACTTGATTTGAACAAAAGTTTCAACGAAAAGGCAAAACCTAATCTAAGTGATGCTAGAGATGATAGAAGGGAGATGTATGAGATGCCATTTTCCAAAAGCTTGAGAGCCGAGTTATAGTGTTGTCCTCCAAAACTAGAAATGGGAAGGAATAAAAACCCCACGAATCATTTGATTATTCTCCAAATCATATCATATAAAATCAAGAAAGTAATAATTAGTTATAGATACATCAAGAGAGTCCTAATTTGAGGTAGATACATTTGCACATGTGTGCATTGTGAGATAAAACTCAAGGCAATGAAATATTTTTTGATTTGATGCTTTATTTGCATTTGAATATGCTTTGAGTTGATGTTTTATTTGCCTTGATGATTGCATGTTCCATACTTGAAGTTCTTATCTTGAAACTAGTCACATGTCTCCATCATAAATCACCACTAAATGGAATCAAATCTTGACTACAAAAACATGTTATTGAAATGAAACTCTTGATCTGCATGTGCCATGAACATGACCAATTGCCTTGAATTTTGTATTTTTCATTGATTTTGTAATTTATCCAATTGTTTTTTGTCATGCAAATTTATAGTAGAATTATTTTGAATTTTGCGCATTTCTGGATTTCCTGCAAAAATTATGACTATAGTCAAATTCGAGATAAATAGAGGCATTTTATAATTTTAAGCACAGATAAAGGCTAATAAATAGCTAAATGCAGCATAAAAATCAATGTTTTGGGTGCTTATCACACCAACCCAAAACAACATTTTGCCAGTCCTCTATCAAAGAGAAGCGAAAAGAAAGATAAACTAACAAAAGAATTTTTTATTGTTCCTAAACTTCACAAAGAAATCAAGACCACTTTTTCTGGTATGACTTGATTGCATTTACAATGTGCAACGACACCTTAAACCTCTAGATGACACTAAAGGAAGAGTTTAGCCTCAAGACAAACACATTTTATTTTTTTGAAAAGAAAAAATTGGTGTTTCCCATATTTTCTCAGAAAATATTCTTGTCATTTTATGATTGAGCAACTTTGCAACGAGGTGTGTGAGTGTGTGTGTGTGTGTGTGTGTGTGTGTGTGTGTGTGTGTGTGTGTGTGTGTGTGTGTGTGAATAACCAACATGTAATTTTCCTGTGACCACCCTTTAGAACAGTTGTCTTGACTTCAAATCCACCTTTGGAACATCATAATCCACCTTTGGAACAATTGTCTTGACTTCAAAACTCACTAGTTAATCTCTCTTAAATGAACACTTTGAGATTGGTTAAATATTTTCTCTATTGCATGTGAGGAAAAAAGTAAGTGTGAAATTCAAGGGTCTCACATGGACATATGAACAAACGGACATGAAAAAGAATAATAATCTCATGTAAGGAATGTTGATCACTTGCGAAAGTGTCGAGTTACCCACCATAGTGTCTTCTCATCTACACTCCACTTCTTACCATACCTTACCATAGGGTTAATTAGGACTACTCCAGAAAAAAAAAAATTAATTAAAAAAAAAACAGGCCTTGAAATTTATTATTATTGTTATTATTATTTTGAGGGGGGGGGGGGGGGGGGGGGGGGGGGGGATAAATGGTAAGTATAGAAATGTTTATGAAAAGGTAGGGTCTTCAAATAGCTTAATATGGAATTCATCAATCACATCTTTTATTTTCCTTTCTTCCTCACAACTTTCTTTTTTGGAGGGGGAATGGAATAGATGGTAAGTAAAGAAATGTTTATGAAAATGTATGGTCTTCAAGTAGCATAAAAGGAACTCATCAATCACCTCTTTTTACTTTCTTTTCTTCACATCTTTTTTTTTTTTTTTGCTTTTTCATCTAAAATACCTTGGACCTTGAATTTTCACTTTACACTCACCCCCTTTTCTTCGTAAAACTTCCTAAAACAAATTTCAGAAACATAAATGGGCAATGAGTTTTTTATGTCTAATAAACCAAGACAAATGCTCACATTGATTTTCGATGGAATGGTTAACAAAGTCGTTTTGAGAAGATACAGATGGACAAGAGATGTCTAATTATTTTCTAAGATTTGGTAATGGTTATAAGTCTCAAATAGACCACAATACCTATATTTTTCTTAACTCGATAAAGATGTCATCCTCAGTGATCAACGAAAAGAAGAATAATGAGACTTCACAATAAGTTAATGTGGGAGCCAATAAATTTTGAGTCGTCATGTGAATCGGAGTTGTGTAAAAACTCTTTGAATAAATTAAAGCTCTGATAGCTCACAAGGTTAAAATCTCCACAATTTTCCTCTAGATCCTCAGGAAGTCACTTACTTTTCTATTCCAAACTACATTTGTAGTCATTGGGCAAAGTCCAATAATTGTACCTCAGTTTGTCGGACATCTACTCTCCTTATGAGAGGTTGCGGGTTCAAGACTCACCAATTAAGATTTTGTAAAATTTTGCCCAATTATTAGGAGCACATGTGCTCCACCGTTGATAAGCCTTCAGATATTGCACGTAGCTGCTTAGATGGACTAGACCAGAGGGAAGTGAAAGCAAGTCTTCATACAAGGTGGAGGTGATGGACCGAAGCAAAAGCAAGTCTCCAGGTTAGATGGTGGCGATGAAGATATTAAGTGGCAACAATATTGTAGCCTTCGGGCCTAGTTTGGTTAGCCCTATAGGGTCAATCATGTAGCCTTCGGGCATGGATCAATAAATAAATAAAAAGGGTCAATGACCCAATTTTTTATTTTAAAAAATCATTGTGCAAAAAAATGTTTGTTCATGAATGCTCAAATGCAATGTTTACTCTAGTAAGGTATGAATTTGGATAAATCTCCTCACCCCTAAACAAATAAAACATTGTCCCCGGTGTTAAAAAAAATGAAATGGAAAGTGAGAAATAAAAATTGAAAATTATTACCTCAGGTGATTTGTTGAACATTTGTCTAGTCCCTAGAATGAGAAAGATCGAGTTCGTGGGGGTGATGTATTAACACAAAATACATCACCCCCAAACATGCATTGGCTGTATTTTTTATTTTTTTAATAAATGAATGAATGAATGGGTAAACTGACTGGGCTGCTTCCAAGTGATGCAAAGTTTAATGTAATCAACCAGACATAACGGGGACATGCTTAGTGGAGTACAAATATGTGAGCATGACTAATCCTCATAGTTAGGATCGATGAAATGAATGATTTCCACTGACCTTGTGGAAGTTCCTGATACAGCTTCAACCACTATCCATTATCTTGAAAAAGGCTAATATTAGTAGACTTTTCTACTGTGATGGCACCATAATATTTAACAACACAAACAATGAATGGATCAGACCAACGAGTTTTAACTTACCTGGAAAGAGGTGAAGACGAGAGTTTTTTTACCAAGATGAAACTCTTTTCTAATGATTTTTTTTCATGTATCCAGTTAATTTTATCTTTGCAGTTCTTAGATAAGTCAAAATCATCATACCTCAATTCTTCAAGCTCATCGAGCTAAGCTTTCGTTGTTGACCAGCCATATCGAGGTCAAAGTTTAGACACTTTGTAGCCCAATAAGCTCTATGTTGGAGTTCAACAGGAAGGTGACAAAGTTTACCAAAGACCAATCTATAAGGAGACATTCCTAAAAAAGTTTTGAATGCAATTTTATATGCCCACAACGAAACCAAAAGGCGTAAAGACCAATCTTTTTCGATTAGGATTGATAGTCTTTCCGAGGATGTTCTTGATTTGACGATCGGAGACTTCAATTAGACTGCTAGTTTGAGGAAGGTAGGAAATGGAAACTTTGTGATCAACCCCATACTTTTTAATAAGATGCTCAAAAGCGATTTAAAAATGCTTACCCCATCACTAATAATACCCTTGGGGTAACAAATCTACTAAAGATAAACTCCCTTTTGAATGAAATAATAATTTTCTTATCATTTGTCTTAGTGGCAATCGCCTCTATCCATTAAGAGACGTAATCCACTGCAAGAAAGATGTATTGATACCCATGGGAGGATGATATTCACATAATTTATACTTAAATTACCGTATAATTTATATTTATTAGTGTTTCGAATATCGTATTTTACTCTAATTATTTCGTTTTCGTGTTTTTATAAGATTGAGAGCTTAAACAGTGAAATCACATCAAAATGGAAGCAATTATTTGACAACCTCAAAGAGTGGTGCAAAATGACAGTGACGGGTGAAATTAAGAATAACAATTAAACCCATAACCTAAACCCAAGCCCAAGCCCAAGCCTAACCTAAATTCCCAACTCTATTTAGTCTATCTTCTTTGGCAACTAACAACCTCTCCTTTCTTGTTCCTCCTTCTCCCAAAACCAACAACCTCTCCTCTCCATCTTGATCCCTCTTTCATCCTCTCTTGGCAGAAACATAAAGACCTTCGTCTCTCGCCATCACATAATCTAGCTTGCAGCCTCGGCCTCCCACAACCCCATCGCACAACCACGCACCCACCTCTCTTATTCGTCTCTCTCCTGATCCCCTCCATCTTCTTCATCACCTATTCTTCATGCTCCAAATTGCCACCTCGTCATCGTTATTCTTCTTCTTCCTCACATCACATACCACACCCACAATTCACATACAACAGCTTTTTCCATTGCTCCACATCGTCACCATCACTCACAACTACTTCATCACCATCACAACGAACATAACCACCTCATCTTGTTCTTCTTCTCACTTGAATCCACCATTCTCATCACCCCCCACAAACACGTCACTTCTTCATTTCCTGCCAGCAAACACCATCTCAACGTCACACATCTTTCCTATCCATTTCGCCATCTCTCCCTCGAGCTAATCTCACAGCCACGTTCCTCTCTTCCTTCTTCACCTTCATCCTTTCTCTCTCTCACAATATAGTAATTCACACAAAATAGAGGAGACGCGTTAAGAAAGAAGAAGAAGAAGAAGAAATTCTCTTTGCTATTTGCATCTCGAGTTTTATTCTGAGCCACCATGTGAGAAGGAGATGGATTCCACCCACGTAACTATCGCATTCATCACCACCATGGGTTTCTACACTTTTAACTAAGGCGTAGATGATTGCTTAGGCTTAGTAAAATTTACTTATGTCTTTTATTGTTTTCTGATGCATTGTATGGTTTAACATTGGAATGTTTTGTGAACAAACGCATATTACTTTCACTGTGTATGTCATGCATCCATGGTAGTTAGAATTATTCTATATTTTTGTTCAAGCATGTTTTATTCATATTAGTTAAACTTGTGATTAGTTGTGCCTTAAACAGTTAATGCAAGGTTTTTGCATCTTTGCTAAAATTAATCCACTACATTGCTAAGGGACAATAATTGACATTAGTATAATTTTATGAACTTGATGGATGATTCGAAAGCCTTAGAGTCTCTCTCTTTGATTCTCAAATTCAATTTTCAATTGAATTATTTTTTTGTTTTTCATTAGTTTAGAAATTTTTGATTGTTGTAAACCCCTTTTCAAATTGGTTTAAATAGATTATAGTTATTTGATTGTGTTTTCAATCCTCGTGGGATCGACTCGTATTTGCCATTGTCTACTAGTTAGACAAACATATTAATTTGGGTTAGTAAAATATGTATCAGAGGACAAATTTGGTCCCAATGCTCTAAACATCAAAGACTTCAACTACTAGAATAGGATTCAGAGGCATAATGTGTCGACGAGATATTTTCCCAAGTTGTTGACATCGGTGACAGGCTTTACAATACTCATGACATCTCAAAAAAGGGTAGGCTAATAGAAATCCGATTTGAGAACTTTCTCCGCGGTTTTCTTAGAACTGAAATGCCCTCCATAAGCTTGATCATGGCAAAAGGAGAGGATGCTCAACTGTTCATCTTTTGGAACACATCTTCTAATTAGTTGGTCAAGGCAATATTTGTATAAATATGGCTCATTCCAAAAATAATACTTGAGCCTAGACAAAAATTTGTCATGTCCTGCCTTAGACCAGTGTGAAGGGAGTTCCTCGGCAAGAAATTGACAATTTCAGCGTATTAAGGAAGCTCTTGCTCAACCAAACGAAGTTGTTTATTTGGGAAGTTTTCTTGAATGGGTAGGCGATTTTGATATTAGCCTAGACAAGTAGTTGGCGACCTCATTTTATGTACCTGACAAATCTCGTACTTCAAGATCAAATTCTTACCGCAAAAGGACCCATTGGATCAAATGAGGATTGGTGTTTTTTTTATTGGGAATGTATCTAAGGACCGCATGGTTAGTGTACAACTTGACTTTAGCTCCATTGAGATAGGAATGAAATTTGTCTAAGGCATAAACAATGACCTCGGTGTCCTTATTGTTCTCATTTTCAACAACTGTAACTTCTGACTTCTTAGGAGCCACATAAATTGGCCTAACCCATTTGCTATCAGTGACAGCATAGAAGATGATTGCTTCCAAGAGTTTCAACACTTCTTCATTTACGACATCTTTCAAAATGGAATTGAGATGTCGATGGGGTTTTCTGGAGGTTTTGGTTTCATCTTCCAAATAGATATGATGTTCACTTGCAGTAGGGTCAACACCAATGATGTCATGAATACTCCAAGCAATGGTTGGCTTGTGAGCTTTATGGACTCCCAAGAACTTTTCACTTTGTTCCTTAGTGAGATCTGTAGCAATAATCATTTGATAACTCTCCTCAAGACCGAGATATACATATCTCAATTCATTTGGCAAAGGCTTAAGTTCTAATGATTGGGGAGGGCTTGTGGATGAGTCACTCTCTAGTGACTGAGTTGGGAAGAAAACTGGGAATACAACTCTTCCTCATATTGATACAGTGATATTGGCTCAGACTCAAGTATATGCAATATAGGATCACTCTCCAACGTAATATTGACTTTTTCAACATCTTCAGCCATATCTAAGTCCATACCAAAAAACAACGAAGCAATGCATCACCTGCTAATGATTGAGACATATACTCAAAAGATTGAATCATACACACTTAATCTTCTTCTTCCTCGCCCTCAATCATATCAAGTTCATATTTCTTTTGCATGGCCATAAAAATATTCAACTCAGCTTTAAGGTCCCAAAGGAAACAGACATGACACCGCTTCTACAGTTGATTGATGCACTATTTTACTAGCACAAAACTTAACACCCTGCTTTGTAGTCGTAGTAAAGAATAAGTAGGGATCGTTCTAGACTAGGGATTAGAGGGCTCATTAACTAACACTAAGAGTAAATAAAAGATAACTAACAAGCTAAATAAGAAAATACTGGGGAATTGGTTGTCTAATTTTGAACTAAGAAAGTAACTAAGACGATTACTAATAAAAACTTGAGAAGTAGATGATGAGGAATTAGCTAAGGGTTTATCTCCACATACCAAAGATATGCTCATAAATCAATTTTTAATAATAACTTGCTAACTCGTGAAAGACAATGTTCAACATTATCCGTGATCGCACTGCATTAATCTTATTATTTTTCGAAATTCGTTGAATTAAATTAAGTGTCCTTTTAAACTATTATTTTCATGCTATCTAATCAGGAATCGCAAGTGAGATAATAATCCAAGATCATTAAGTTCTATGGAAAATATGAACACTCGTCATTAAGTTCTATGGAAAATATGAACACTGACTAGGCAATCACAAGTATGATCAACATCTTGTTTTAAACCTAGGTTTTTACTTAACTTTACCAATGTTCCTTGGTATTTACTACTTGTAAGTACAGGATTATAATGATTAGGTGAAACTCTCATATACTCTAGCCCCAGATCCTAGCATGCTTACTAAGTTGGCCACCTTAACAAACATATAAAGAAAAGTTCTCTATAAAGCAGTTAAGCAAAACACAATCACTAATCAGCAAGGAAGATTAAATTCACTTAATTCATAAAGCACATGTTCGAGCCTTTGAATCCACCCCTAGCTAAAGGAAGTTTAGCTAGACATATTAATCATGTTTGAATAACAAGACATAATTAACTATCAAACTAAAAATAAGATAAAGGGTAGAAGGAACACTGTCACTTGATCTGTGGTGGTGGAAGTGGAATTCCAGGGTGCCAATAGCTGGAAGAAGAGAGTTTTAGATCTCTTCTTCCTCATGACCTGATCTATGAGAAAAATAAATCAGACAGGACAGGGAGAGAGATGGACGGAGTGCTGACGAAGTGCGATTGTGGTGATCGGTGGGAAGATGGTTGGACAGCTACGGGCAGACGACGAAGACTGGAGTTGTGCGATAGAGAAATCAAACAAGAGAGAGATGGTCGACGAGAAAGATTGAACACGATTGTGTGCATGACTGTGATGGAGGCGATGAAGGGGTCGACTGAGATGGGGTATGTGATTGGGTGTTGTGAAGGAGAAGGGGATGATGGTAATGGGTTGTGGCGTTAGCTGGATTGCGAGCGGGGTTGTGGTTGTTGTTGCGATGATGGGTTTGTGCAAGGCTGTGATTGCAATGAGGGATGATCTCTCCAAAGCCAAGTATTGTCCCTTTTATAATCGTGTTCTCTAGGTTTCCTTCTTTGTGTAGTTTTCTTTTGCAATAAGTCTTCGTAATTCAAACCAATTTGCACCACTTAGCTTATATTTTGGAACCTTGTTATTGGAAACCTACACAAACATGAATAGCAATTAATAACATAACTAACAAGAAATAGCCAAAATTATATAGAAATATAGTACTAAATAGCATAATTATGCTCCTATCAAATTCCCCCACACTTATCTATTGCTAGTCCTCTAGCAAATCAAAGAAACAAAAATAAAAGACTCAAATGACTAAATCTATACTTTTCAACATTTGTCTCAGAGATTTCCAATGGATCATGACATGATAAGATTTTTTACCAACACAGGATTAAATCCACATCATTCGAAAGCTAATACACATTCATAGCAATTATATAAAATTCCACAATGAAATCAATCCAAGTGACTAGGAAACTCAAACGCGTGCCGAAAAGAATTAACCCAAAAATCTCATTGGGCGCACTTTTTTTTTAACTGATTGTTTGGTAAAATCACTCTTCCTATTCAGATTATGTGAGAGAATTGACGTAAAAGGGAAACGAATAGCTCACATATGATATAACAAGGAATAAAGACATTTTCTGACATGTTTATTTTTTTTTAATTTTTTTTTTTTCAGACATATGACCTCATGGAAGGAATGCTACTACTTGAATGCTCATACCTCATTCAAATCTCATATGACCTCATGGAAGGAATGCTACTACTTGAATGCTCATACCTCATGGTGACACCATATGCTCATACCTCATTCAAATCTCCACATCGTGACATTGCACAACATACTCAATCAAAAGGCCTTAATTCATGTTGTTATGGGGCCAAGGGGTCGATGGAAGAGAAAGAACGGATAAGAAAATTACAAAGTGCTTAAAGAAATTGTGAAAACATGCAATAAGATTAGAGACATTAGCAAGGAATCACATGGTTTAAGACATACGATGTAAATGCAACATCGATACATCAGCTCATGTAGGAAAGGAAAGAGGTGGCCTACTGATAATGAAAAGTTTCAACCATTATTTTGTATCTACTAAAAATGAAAAGAACTTGACTATCTGTATTGTACTGAAATACTGAATAAATAAAGACAAGGGCTTGTGTCCCTTCTGTAACTTTGTATCAATCTTTTTTTTTCTTTGGCAACTCTTTCTTCTTGAACTATCTATCATAAGGGCATTCCCCCACACTTGTTTTTCAACATACCTTAAACCACAATATAGTATCTGCAAATCAAATTATGTTTCACTCTTTTGATTAGTTTAAGTATGAAAAAAAACTACTAACAAACAAAAACAAAAAATAAGGGGATAAAGAAAGAAAATCTGATTGGGTTGCCTCCCAATAAGCGTTTATTTTAACATCGTGCAGCCTGGCAGTATCTCCAATTAATCTTCTGAATAAGTGGGAACATGGAGTGATACGTCCTCCACATCATGCTCCACAAATGACTCATAATAGAGCTTAAGTCGATGCTCTTTCACCTTAAACTCCTTATCGGTTGTGACACACTTAATCTGTATAGCACCATGGGGAAAAACAATAGTAACAATAAAATGACCAACTCATTCAGAACGTAACTTACCAGGTCTAAGACATGATTGAAAAAGCAAGACTTTGTTTCCAACAACAAAAGTATTTCCATGAATCATCTGATCGTGAAAAGCTATGGTGTTCTCTTTGTAATTGCTTTTACTTTCATAGGCCTCGTCCTGAATCTTTTCGAGCCCATTCAGCTGCAATTTCTTCCGCTTATTTGTGTCATAGGGAACTATATTACTCTCATATCCAAAGGCAGCAGTGATGGTGGCCTTAAGTTCATCCTCGTTTCTGACGTCTAACAATTTCTAGGCCAAATTGTCAATCACATTAATAAAAAATCAATAATGATTATCAGTAGGATACCTCATGGCTTCAAAGATGTTGAAGCCAATCACATCACCATTAAAATCCATGGTCAGTTCCCGCATGCACATCAATAATTGTCTTTGCGGTTTTCATGAAGGGGCGCCCTAAAAGAAGAGGCAAATGTGCTGAAAATGTCGAATCTTCCATCTCAAGCACATAGAAATCTACTGAGAATATCAAATGGTTAACCTGCACCAACACATCTTCCAACAAACCTCGAGGATATGCGTTAGAACAATCAACCAAATTGAATAATAAGCCTTTCAAAAAAAACCAATTGAATAATAACACCATCATTTTTAACTCCCCGAGATTCATAGAGCGATAAATAGAATACGACATAACATTAATGGAAGCACCTAAATCTAACATTGCATATTCAATTTTAGTATTACTGATAACACAATGGATAGTAAAACTACCCAGATCCTTACACTTTGGCGGCAATTTCCTCTGAAGAACTGCAGAAACATTCCTATCACCTTAACCACCTCTCTATCTTGAAGTTCTCTTTGTTGTGCAAAGCTCCTTAAAAAATTTTGCATACTTAGGCACTTGCTTTTTTTTTTGAAAGGCAACTTAGGCACTTGCTTAATAGCATCAAGAAGCGAACTGTTAACCTAGACTTTCCATAAGGTTTCTAAAATTTCCTTTTCCTGTTCATTTTACTTAGTTTGTGCAAACTTGTGCGAGAAAAGCAGAAAAAGTGGATAATGATTAGCAGAAATTGAACTTGGAACACTCACCTTCTTACCTTAAAGCTTTGGTGTCTCAACGGTGGCTGCATCATCCTTCCATAAATCAGCTTCCTTATTTTGGCTCTGTTTGGGGACTATTGGTCGACTCTCAATTTGCCTACCACTCCTCAATGTAATTATTTTTGCAGTTTCAAACCCAACTTTCGGATTTGGAATGGTAGAACTATGAAGTTTTCCTTGCTCGCGAATTTGTCTCATAAACTTAGTTATCTGTCCCATTTGTAGCTTCAAATATTTTATATCTTTTACTTGATTTTGCTGAGAAATAGTTAACAATTTCATAATCTCAACATAATTAAGGGACATGCCTGAATTGTGCTGAGGTGGTTCTGGCGGCCTCTGGAAGAAATCAGGGGGGTGACCAATTCAAAGTTTGTTGTTGAGGTTGTTCTGAATTTCTTCATCCAAAGCTGGGATGATTTATCTAACCTTCATTATAAGTGCTAGAATAAGGGTTATTCCTGGGTCGATTCTGCCCCTGAAAACCTACTGCATTAACATTCTCCCAACAGCTATTCTCAATCAGTTGAGGGCAGTAGTCAGATGGATGTCCTAGCATGGTGCACATGCCACAAACTTGTGCAACTCCTAGCACATTTGGCTTCCTCAGAGCCTGAGTCACAAGTGATGTAAGGTTAGCCGTTTGAGCTTGCAAACTAGAATTAGTACTTACCTCATGGACTTGGCGTGAAGGCTCTCCAATTCCTTCATACTATTGGGTGTTTAAGGCTCGGTTTGCAATCAAAGTCTTCGCTGTTGCTGGAGTTTTATCAACCAAAGCTCCTCCTGCCGCTGCATCTAACATCTGTCATTCAAGAGGAAGCAATCCCTCATAAAAGTATTGAATCAGAAGCTCCTCCTTCATCTGGTGATGCCGACATGATGCTATGAGAGTTTTGAAGCACTCATAATATGCTAGATATGATTTTCCAGGGCCCTGCTGAATACTTCCTCAACAAGATGATTTTTGAAGTTGGGAAAAATTTATCTAGAAACGCCTTCTTCGTGTTATCCCAATAGTATACTGTTTCGAAAGGTAATTCATAGAGCCAATCCTTAGCCCTGTCAGCCAGAGAAAAGGGAAACGTTCTCAGCTTCAGGATGTTCTCATCCACAGTGATTGGACAACTTCAAATTCCTTTAAATGCTTTTTGGATCCTCCATAGAAAGACCATGATACTTTGGAATATGGTGAAGTAGGCTGGATTTCAGCTCAAAGGACTGTCTTGCCTTGCGCTGCTGTTGGGTACTGCTCAGAAATCACAAGTTAGATATAATCCAAGATCATTAAGTTCTATGGAAAATATGAACACTCATCATTAAGTTATATGGAAAATATGAACACTGACTAGGCAATCACAAGTATGATCAACATCTTGTTTTAAACCTAGGTTTTTACTTAACCTTACCAACGTTCCTTGGTATTTACAACTTGTATGTACATGATAATAACGATTAGGTGAAACTCTCCTATACTCTAGCTCCAAATCATAGCATGCTTACTAAGTCGGCCACCTTAACAAACATACAAAGAAAAGTTATCTATAAAGCAGTTAAGCAAAACACAATCACTAATCAGCAAGGAAGATTAAATTCAATTAATTCATAAAGCAGATGTTAAGGGCTTCGAATCCACCCCTAGCTAAAAGGAAGTTTAGCTAGACATATTAATCATGTTTGAATAACAATACAATACATAATTAACTATCAAACTAAAAATAAGAGAAAGGGTAGAAGGAACATTGTCGCTTGATCTGTGGTGGTGCAAGTGGAATGTTGGGGTGAAAATAGTTGGAAGAAGAGAGTTTTAGATCTCTTCTTCTTCCTCACAACTTGATCTGTGAGAAAACAAATTAGACGGGACAGGAAGAGAGATGGACGGAGCGCTAACGAGGTGCGATCGTGATGATCTGTGGGAAGATTGCTAGACGGCGACGGGCGAACAGCGAAAAGTGTTAATGGAGACTGAAGTTGTACGATAGAGAGATATGTATGTGACTGTGTATGTGACTGTGATGGAGGTGATGAAGGGGTTGGTTGAGATGGGGTATGTGACTTGGTGTTGTGAAGGAAAAGGGGATGATAGTGATGGTATGTGGCATTAGCTGGATTGCGTGTGGGGTTGTGGTTGTTGTTGCAAAGATGGGTCTGTGCGAGGCTATGATTGGGATGAGTGGTGATCTCTCCAAAGCCAAGTATCGTCCCTTTTGTAATCGTATTTTTCTAGGTTTCCTTCTTTGTGTAGTTTTCTTTTGCAATAAGTCTTCCTAACTCAAACCAATTTGCACCACTTAGCTTCTATTTTTGAACCTTGTTATTGGAAACCTACATAAACATGAAAATAACAATTAATACCATCATTAACAAGATATAGCCAAAATTATATATAGATATATAGTACTAAAATAGCATAGTTATGTTCCTATCATTGATATTGCCATCCGAGTTGCAAGGAAAAGTCGCCATAAGATGACAGAAATTTGATTATCTGGGTTTGAGCTAGTGTCTAGGGTGATGAGGTCGACTGGATAATTGAGATCTGCAACTTGTACAATCACATGCACAACTATTCTTCTTGGGTACCATTTTGACTAATCTACTAGCTTTAGAACTACCTTTGTTGGTTGCATCTCCTTTAACCCAAGTTCCAAATATATATGATAAGGTAAGAGGTTAACACTAGCTTTTAAGTCGATTAAGGCATGATTTTCAAAGTCTTTTCCAATGAGACATGGTACAGTATGGGTTCCTTGATTTTTGTACCTAACCACTCCAGTTTGTTAAATAAGCGATGTGGCATCACTTGCTAGGCATGCAGTTTTAAGGACTTCCATTTTTTTCTTTATAGTGCACATGTCCTTGAAATTTTTTGCATAAAATGATATTTGTTGGATAGCTAACAAAATAGGGATGTTGTTGTGTACTTCTTTAAAAACTTTTAGGATTTGTTGAAAATGCTTCTTTTTTTTGTTACAAAAAAACTGAGAAGGTGGGTCTAAACTGGTTTGAGAAGAACCTTTAGCTTTCTCACTAGGTTTAGGAATATTCTCTTTGAAAATTCCATCAATTTTCTTAGGTTGTTCTACACCATTATTAATTGTTGCCCAGAACGAAAGGTGATGACTGCTTTAACTTCTCCATGTGAGTCAAAACTACTCTCAATTTTGTTACATGGGCTTGGGGAGGATTTTTTGGATTAGGGATGGGTTGGCTTGGGAATGTTCCTTTTTCCTCCACAGTCAATTGTTGCAACTATTTCCTGCAGATGTTGGATGGCTTCGGAGTTAGCATCATTGCATGTCATTAACTGGTGCATCGTATCCTCCAATGATGGGTTTGGAGGCAGTAAAGGAGTGACATATTGAGTTTGAGGTGCCAAGTCACCCGAGTTTCTAAGCTGAGATTGACCATAAGAATTATAAGGGGCAGAAACCATAGAGAAGTTAATAGGTTGATTCTGCTTGTATGGAAGTTGTCCTCCCTGAGGTGGATGTTGATTTTGTTGTCACTGGTTAAATTGAAATCCATGTTGATCATGCCTAGGATAGGTGCGTGAGTTGTGGGCTTGTCCACTAGATTGCCTAGGGTGTTGGAAACCAAAAGGATTCCCTGATCTTGGGTTGTTGCTCATAAAAGTCACCACCATAAGAAAGGCCAAAGTGATTTTAATTTGCAGATGTGTAGATTTGACCGAATTTGTTGGATTTACGTTCACTATTAAACACATACACCTCCTCTTGAGGTTAATTGCTACCCGAATATGAATGACAATCTGAACCTATATGATTTACCTTGAGGAAAAAGGTACATTGCTTGGAAGTTTGCTTTTTGGCTTGGGAGATTGAATTCATAATAATAGATTTAATTTCCTTTGCAAAGTCCTTGAATAAGGTTTTGATATCTGGTTCTGAATTCTTTTTTTGTTTCGAATCGATCCAAATTTTAGAAGTACTAAGTTTCAAGTCTCTATGGGAAGTCCATTAGCAAGTTCAACTAGAAAGGTATAAGCAACAATACCAATTTTACACATGAATTTTCATTGGTGCTTGAACTCGATCATATTTCGAGAGTCGGTAGTCAATCCATTGTACAAACTTCGTACTAACACCCGTTTTTCAAAGCATAATGAGGATACTTGATGAGTAAATTTTTAAACCGGCCCCATGCTTCATTAAACACTTCATCATGTGTTTGAGAAACTCATCAATTTGTCTTCTAATTTCTAGGGTCCTTCTCATGGGAAAGTATTTCTCTAAAAACTTTATGACTAAATGCTCCCATGATTTGATGAAATTGGCAGGGAAGGAGTTTAGCAACAAAGTTGTCCAATCCTCAAGGGAAAAAGGAAACAAGCGAAGCCAAACATTTTCCTCATCTATGTTTTGGTACTTAAAAACACTACAAACTTCAAGAAACTTTCCAAGATGGACATATGGGCTTTCTAGATCAAGCCCATGAACTTCGACAACATATTGATAATAGCTAGCATGATCTCAAATTGAGTTGTCGTAATAAGGGATAGCTCAATGCACTTATGCACATTAGCAGCAAGGGGAACATTGTATTCTCAAATTTGACGTTCTGCCATCTCAATGTTGATTTAACAGTGTGGGGATACAGGTAGAGAGAAGTGTGGGGAAGAAAATGGAGAAGAGTGTGGTGAAGAGGTAAATACTAGGCCAGGGTGGCTAAAAGAACCTAGGGAACGTATCAAACATTTGTAAGGGTGGTCAGAAAAATTTTGGGTATGAATCAAGTGTTTGCTGGACAATTCTCAATCTTTCATAAAAGGAGAAAAGTGATATGGAATGACGACATTGACATAACACAATCGAGTATCCCTAGACAATTGCTAAGAAGACATACACAAGCAACAATCACTACTAACCCACACAAATGCCTAATCTAAGCAAACAACATTTTAAGGGATTATGTCTTGTTAATCTATGAGGGACAAGATTTTATCTTTGGTCAACACAAAATTCAGCAAATTCACATTGGTCTTGGTTGTCCTATGAACAACGTTCTAATTGGATCTAATCTTGGTTTATTTTATTAAATGCCTTGGTTTCACACTGTCAGAGTGAGGTAGGTTATTAAATCCCATCAGTTTCAAAAATAGTGCTAGGTTTGCCCTCTCTGTATATGCTAGTTTATTGACATAGGCAATCACGCAGTTCGTTAAGATGCAACAACTTAAAAAAAACACCAAGCAATATCCAATCAAATTCACTGAGCACCAAAGCCACTAAAACACTGTGTTTTAAAGGGATATGATGATACACCAAAACATCATCTCTTCTGCACCATACACATGTCATGATGATCTCAATAAATAATAGGTCCAAGCGTCAATCCAACACTAATCCGGCCCAAGTGGTTCCAAGCCCGCAAAATGCAATCTGCCAGGCGGACCGAAATTGTTACAGCCTGCTAAGCCCATGTGTCTCCCAGTTATTCTTAATACCAGTAAGCCCTGCTAAGGCAAGTATCTTGAGGATCTGATTCGACGGACAAGACAGAAGCACTTTGCTTCCAACTACGAAGCAAATACCAGAGAATACGTCACACATAGAAACTTCTATCTATGGACTACTCTCTTATTGGGAACTATCTCCCACGTATCTAAAAGCACAAGGCTAACAGAAAAACTTCCCTTAACAACACAACTCCTGATTAGATAAGGATATCCACGCAGATCTTCTTCCCTAAACTACGCCACCGATGGCCTGATCGAACCAAGACTCCAGCATTATAAATAAGATGTGAGGTTGGTAAGCTAGGTACGCTAGAAATTCCATGTTTACAACATTACGCCTTTCTCAGATCCCTGTCTGACTTTAGCATCGGATTGCCATCGGCCACCACAACGGTGGTTCGTAGCTCAGGTGTGTTTCTTGTGCAGGTCAGCAGGCTTGCGGATCAATGTCAAAGCAGGGAGCAAAAATCGACAGCATCAGTGGGGACGACAAAGTTCCTAACCAATCACTAGCATCATCTCTCTTCAAAATACAAGAAGATGGTAACAACCAGATCACGCAACAATGGAGAACAAGGGGACACGTCAAACGCTCAGACTGCGTTATTCCACCGCTTCCAGCAGTGCCAACAACGTAAGGGCAGCAAACACACGCTCCCGTAACAGCAGCAATGATAACAGACCCCGAGACGGATCTAAGATCATCTTATATACAACAAATCCTACTAATGATGAATACGCTCAAGTTGATGAAGCAAAAACCTGATGAGACATTGAGAGTGTACATCACACGTTTTAGTAGCGATCTAACTTCCGTCAACTTGTGCAACGACGCAACAGCCGTCGCAGCCTTCGCCGACGGTATGAGGAACAACAAGTTCTACAACTTCCTAACTCTGGACCCACCAGCAAATATGGTGGACTTGGTAAAGGAAGCATGGGATTACAACACCTTGGAGAAGGAATCAACCACTAGGAGTAAAGCCGAGCCCGAGGAAAAATCCCACGACAAAAAGGGAAGAGGTGAATTGCCAGGAACAATATTGTACTTCATGGGGCCCATTTCGAGTCCAAACTATCAAACAGATCCAGGAAAAGAGCTCTCAAAGATATGAGGGTCCAAGCGATATGCGGCAAGCGACGAACACCGCACGCCCAAAGGCATGATCGTCCCATGCCGCTAGCCTTTACAGACGAAGACTTCCGTGGCGTCCAACTCCCACATATTGGTGCTCTGGTGATAACGCTCTCCCTGGCAAGCTGGAAAGTAAGGAGATCCTTTGTGGACACCGAAAGCTCGTTGAACGTTCTATTTCTCCGCACATTCCACGTCATGCAGCTAAAGGAAAAAGCTCTGACCTCTGATAACTGTCCGATGGTCAATTTCAGCGGCGAAAAGCGTTTTTGTGGGAAAGATACAACTAACAGTAGTCACGGGAGAGACGCTGACTCAAAAAACTATGTTTCAAGATTTCATAGTGATCGACGCACCCTTCCACATATAATGTTGTCCTGGGGAGACCCTGGATACACCAAATGGAAGCAGCAGTCTCCACTCTGCACCAATGCATCAAGTATCCAATAAATCAAACAGTCAGTACATTACGAGGCAACCAGGCAGTTGCCAGAGAATGCATGTACATGATGGCACTGCTAACAAGTGACTCTCAATTAACAGTTGGTCTCGCGACCAAGATGTCTCTCAATCTTTCCTGAGAAGCTGAGATAGAACAACCCATCCAGATGACGAAGCTTCTGAAAGCCCTCGGGGCAGGCCCAATGCCGGTCAATCGGATGAAAAAACCATCATGGTCTACCTTGACAGCCCTCTCAACAGTAGGGCTATTCAAATAGGTTCCCGCTTGAACAAAGAATTAGTAGAATAGCTGACATAGCTGCTATAGCGGAACCAGGTCGTCTTCGCCTAGACCATGCGAGATATGGTGGGAATCGACCCGTCAGTAATCACTCATCGCCTAAAGGTGGACCCCATGAGGAAAACCATATGGCGGAAGAAGAGGCTCGTGGCGCCTGAGAGAAATGTGATCATAAATGAGTAGGCGCAACGGTTACTCAACGCGAACATGATCAAGGAAGCCCGATACCCAGACTGGCTGGCAAACACCATTTTGGTAAAAAAGAAAATGGGAAGTGGAGAGTATTCATAGACTACACGGACCTGAACAAAGCTTGCCCGAAGGACAGCTTCCCACTCCCCTGCATTTATCAGATCATGGACGCCATATCTGGGCACAGCCTGCTAAGCTTCATGGACACCTACTCAGGCTACAACCAGATATTAATGCACCCCTCCCCTAGATCAAGAAAAGACATATTTCATAACTGAGAAAGGAATATACGGTTACAGGGTGATGTCGTTCGGTTTGAAGAACACAGGTGCTACATATCAACGACTAGTAAAACAAATGTTTAAAGAACAAATCAGTAGAACTATGGAGATCTACATTGACGATATGTTGGTCAAGAGCCTCTACAGCCCCGACCACATAGGAGACCTCACTGGAGCATTCAACCAGCTCAGAAAATATCAGATAAAACTCAACCCACAAAAGTGTACGTTCGGAGTTGAGTCTAGAAATTCCTAGGCTACATAGCAAATAAGAGAGGAATCGAAGCTGATCCAAAACAGATTCAGACCCTTATCAACATTAAAGCCCCAGCCAACATCAGAGACGTTCAGAGCCTGACTGGGAAGGTGGCAGCACTCAACAGGTTTATATCTAAATCATCCAAAAAATGCCTTCTTTTCTTTAAAATACTGAGAGGAAGCAAAGGGTTCCCATGGGACGAAGAGTGGGAACAAGCCTTTCAAAGCCTGAAAGCATACATGGGGAGCCCCGAGCTACTATCAAAACTAGCAACAGGGGAATCCAAATACCAATGTGCTACGCCAGCAAAACCTTCATGGAAATAGAGGCCCACTACCCGGACCTTGAAAATTTAGCCCTGACACAGGTTGTATCCTCGAGAAAACTGAGGCCTTATTTTCAGGCTCACTCTATAACAGTTTCAACCAAGCACCCCCTCCGCACAGTATTGCACAAACTAGAGTTATCTGGCAGGATGGTGAAATGGTTAGTAGAACTTAGGTAGTTTGACATAAGCTATGCTCCAAGGACCGCCATCAAAGCCCAGGCACTACCAGACTTCATCGTCGAGTTCACCGGCGGGGAAGAACCAAAGATAGGTAGTCAAGCCCCGGATTCAAGCATTTAGGAATGGACCTTGCGTTGTGATGGATCATCGACAGGAAAAGCAAGCGGAGCTAGGATCACATTCCACTCTCCAAGCGGCTTCACTCTCGAACAAGCCGTTAGATTTGGCTTACTAGTTTCAAACAACGAAGTCGAATATCGGGCTTTCCTGTTCGGCCTGAAGCTAGCCTTGAGGATTGGGATAGATCACCTAACGGCATATATAGAAACTCAAGGCTGGTAGGCAACCAGGTCAAAGAAGATTTCAACAGCAAGGACCTCCGCATGATAGCCTATCACGAAAAGATACTCCGCACAATGAGCGGGTTCAAAAAGTGCGAGCTCTTACAATTCCCCGAGATGACAATAAAAGAGCTGACGCGCTAGCCAGGGAAGCCTCTGCCACTGCCAAAGTCTCAAACGGTCTCATCGAATATCAAGAGCAATCAAGCCTTGACGAAGAAAAATTAGAGATGTTTGCGCTACAAGCGCATCGCCGAATTGGATGACTCTGATCCTCGAATATATCACAAACAGAGCCCTGCCGACTGAGAAAGTCAAGGCCAGAAGACTAAAAAGTAGATTAGCACAGTACACTCTCCTAAACAACAAGTTATACAGGAGATCAGTGACGGGATCCCTGCTTCGATATTTGTCACCTCCCTAAGCAGATCAGGTCCTGGGAAGGATTCATGACATTAAATGTGGAAATCATCTGGGTGGGAGGACCCTCGCCCACAAAGCTTTAACCCTAGGATACTATTGGTCGACGATGCAATGAGACGCCAAAGATATTGTCCGTAAATGCGACAAATGCACCGTACATGCACATGCCTGCCCAGCCACTAACGTTGATGACAAGTCTGTGGCCATTCGCACAATGGGAGATGGACATCGTCGAACCGCTCTTAGCATCAGCCGACAAAAAAAATTTCTTATGCCAGTCGACTACTTCACCTAGTGGGTCGAAGCAGAGCCCCTATCCAAGATAGGGCAAGTCCAGATAAAGAAATTCATATGGGCAACCATCGTCTGCAAATTTGGCATCCCCAGAGTATTGGTTAGCGACAACGAAACTCAATTCAAATGTATCATGGTTACAAAACTATGCAAAAGTTTGAACATCAATCACCATTTATCCTTGCTAGGGCACCCACAAGCCAACAACCAAGCGGATATTACCAACCGAACAACCCTAGAAGCAATCATAAGGAAGCTTGACGCGACCAAAATGAAATGGGTTATAGGCTACCAAGAATACTCTGGGCGTATCAGACAACCAACAGAATCCTTACCGGAGAAACACCCTTCGCTCTGGCATACGGGTCAGAAGCCATCGTTCCGGTAGAACTCGAAGGGCCAACCTTCCGAATGGAAGAATTAAGACCAGACTGTAACAACGAAGCCTTGCGTGTTGGACTCGACCTCCTCGAAGAAAAGCTGGACTAGCCTCCACCAAGATGGTTGTCTGCCAGCAACGAATAGCTCAATACTACAACAAGAAGGTCAAGCCACGCGAATTCAGAGTGGGAGACTAGGTACTTAGAAAAACCCAGCAGAACACCAAAAAAGCTGAAGCAGAAAAGCTAAACCCAAACTGGGAAGGACCCTACAGGGTGACCAAGGTCAAGAGGCCGAGGACATACTGATTGGAAGACATAAACAGAGATGGACTTAAACGACCATGGAATGTAGAGCACCTCAAAAAATATTATCAATAAAAATATTTGTCTTTACTAAACTTCCACTTTTGGCCGTTACGACCAACGCGAATCCCTGTTATGACCTGACCCGAGGGATCATGCCCAATGCCTAGTCCGCTGCGCGCGGATTATGATGGTCGAGGAAGTGGGAGTCTAGTCAGCATTCTCACGCCTGATGATGACGACTCGCTAAGGGATCATTGCTCTTCTACAAACAATGATCGTCGAACTTACCAGGTAAGCTTAGTTAGTTCGCGACTGATGACGTCGAATTTTGGTGACCAACGCCTAGTCCGCTGCGCGCGGATGACGAAGGCCGAGGAAGTGGGAGTCTAGTCAGCACTCTCACGCCTTATGACAATGACTAGCCAAGAAATCAGTTCTCTTCTACAGACAATGATCGTTGAACTTATCAGGTAAGCTTAGTTAGTTCGCGACTGATAATGATGGCTTCTGGTGCCCAATGCCTAGTTCGCTGCGCGCGGATGATGAAGGCCGAGGAAGTGGGAGTCTAGTCAGCGCTCTCTCGCCTGATGATGATGACTCGCCAAATGATCATTGCTTTTCTACCGACAACGATCGCCGAACTTACTCGATAAACTTAGTCAGTTCATGATTGATGACGACAACTTCTGGGGCCCAATGCCTAGTCCGTTGCACACGGATGACGACGATCGAGGAAGTGGGAGTTTAGTCAGTGCTCTCATGCCTGACGATGATGACTTACCAAGGGATCATTGCTCTTCCACATACAATGATCGCCGAACTTACCAGGTAAGCTTAATCAGTTCGCAACTGATGACGATGGCTTCTGGTGCCCAACGCCTAGTCTGCTACGTGCGAATGACGACGGCCGAGAAAGTGGGAGTCTGGTCAGCGCTCTCACACCTGATGACAACAACTCGCCAAGGGATCATTTATCTTCTATAGACAATGATCGCCGAACTTACCAGGTAAGCTTAGTCAGTTCGCGACTGATGACGACTGCTGCTGGTGCCCAATGCCTAGTTAGCTACGCACGTATGACGACTGCCAAGGAAGTGGAAGTTTAGTCAGTGCTCTCATGCCTGATGACGACAACTCGCCAAGGGATCATTGCCCTTCTACAGACAATGATCGCCAAACTTACTAGGTAAGCTTAATCAGTTCACGACTGATGACAACGGCTTCTGGTGCCCAACTCCTAGTCCGCTGCGCACGGATGACGATGGCCGCCAAAACCCACCAGACAAGCCTAGTTAGTAACGACTGATGAACCGCAGCTTCTTATCAACACCCAAATTTGTAGCTTGCATTATGCGTGTGTACACGATTTGGGTGGTGGAAGCCTGATCAACTCGGACTGATGTTCACAGCTTGCCACGGGACCACCACTTTTCTACAGTTCGTGGTCACAAAATTCAATTACAGCTCAATCAGGGCCCCTACACCTGATGAAGATGACTCGCCGAACAACCAACGATCTCCGGCAACGACTTATGAAGCACCTCAGTGCCTAGCCTGCATTGCACGAACGACAGCTGCTAGAAATATATTTGGTAGTGCCACGGCTCATGGCGGCAACTCATCATGGACCACAGCAACTCACCCATAAGCGAGAGTATCTAAAAGCAGTCAGTTTCGAACGACTAAACTGACAAACACGGACAATCTGCCAGCATGTAAGTTTCGAAAGTACTAATTCCATGGCCTACAAAACTTCTAAAGAAGACACAATGGCACGACATACAAGACAAAAGGCAAAGTTACAAAACACGGATTTCATTAAAATTTTGTCTTCCCTTGTCCTTACAAGGACATTACAACTATTTAAAACAGAAGGGGGCATAATGACTTCCTCAGCATCTTGTCCCGAAGAGCCAGGACCCTTTTCCTACATGATTGTTCCAAAAGCAACCCTCCTATAATGGGAAAAGTCGTGGTCAATACCGGGTTGTTCTTCCCTGATAAGCTCCAGAAGCTCTAACCTGCCTCAGACAACCTTCAATGAGATTTGCAGCCTCCGTCCGAAAACACCAAAATCTACCGCATCTACCAAGGAAGCATAGTGGGAACGTTCTTCTAACAATAAGCGTTCTGCCTTACGAACGCGGTGGAGTCCCTTAGCAACTTCAAACTCAAGATATCGTCGTGTAACGGCCCATTCAGTCTCGGATCGCTTCTTCTTGCCAATCTAAGTTTGCAGATCGGACGACCACTTGTCCACAACAACTTCTAAGCGCCCCAACTCAACACAGGCCCTTCTCAGTTTCGCACAGGTTGAAGCCAAATTTGATTAAGCCGACCTTATGTTTGCAAACTCTGCTTCAGACGTAGACACCGCGGCTCGCATGACCCCCAAGTTCGCGGCAACACCAGAATCCTGCAGTTGACTAGTCAAGGAATCCACCCGGTGGAGAGTATCTGAATATAACACCTGCAGGTTTGTAAAAGCTTTCTCAAAATCAAGAACCCTTCTGCGAGCATCAGGGTGCGGCACAACGGAACCATGTGACTCAAGAGTGCGAGCCTTCGCCATGGATCCATGGTGACTCACAACGTTTGGTCCAATATGCTCCCTTCCCAATCAGCAGGGAAATAACAATATCAAGTGAGAGACGATGATCCCCTAAAATGGCCTCCTGAGCGGAGGAAGGTAATCCACACTTCCCAACGGCCACCTCCTTCTCCGGCAAGGACAACGGCTCGGAAGAAGGAACTACATGGTTTGAGAGTTGCCTCCTTTTCGGAATAACAACAGGGGGAACGCTTGCCTCTAGCTCTGCCAACCTAGTCGGACTAGGCATGGCCAGGCTCTTTTCCTCAAACGACGGTCGACGACTTCTTCAATCGGTGAACTTGGAGCAACAAGAACATTATGGGAGCACCATAGCAACCCGTTCCGTACAACATTACCTAGCATTATGACCTCCTCGACAGACATCAATGGGAGTTCGATAAACTCTATAAACTCCCTTTATATCCGTTTTTCCACCTCAGTGAAAAACGGAGCCGCAAACTTCCCTGGAAAAAGAAATGACCTATCAGATCAACACTACATCTGGGAACAAGAGGATGAGATAGTAATGAAAAAACTTACTAAGGTCAAACTAGAAGTATCTGAGGACTCAACGACCTCCGAACCGAAGTATGAGGAATTCACCAAAGCTAGAAACCAATACTTCTGCTAGGGCCCAACGTCATCCGCTATCGGACGCAAGCAAGCGGGGTTATTCAGTATGCAAAAGGCCCCTGGAATGCAACCGAGTGGCGGTCTGATGATGAACTATCGCCGGGGTTAAACGAAGGCCATCACCATGCGCTCTAAGAAGAATTGCAATCAAAATATTGAACCCGCTCGAAGCCATTTGAGCGGGAGGCATGTGGAGAGAAAATAAGAAGCGCCAAATGTCATCTGTCACCGGGAACCAAAGCTCAGATTCCAACCGGTGCAATCGTATTTACCCCCGAGGGGTGAAGATAGAGCCCTAGCCGCAAACACATGAATGATTTCCAGATCGCCTGGAATATGTATAGGCTTAGAAGGCTGATTAACTCGGTTTCGTCAACCAGGCTATCCTCGAAAAGCTTGAGGCTAGTAAAAGACAACAACTGCTTGGAAGTAAGTTCAACTTTATCCGCCAATGATAGAAAGTGCAAATCGAACTCTACAGAAGCACAATCGCATAAAAGACAACGTAGGAAAGAACAAGAGAGATCTTCCTCGAAACAACGATTATTTATAGAGAATATAAACTGTACTTCTTCTCCTTGAGCAGTCGCATATCCATTAGTACTATGCACTGCTCGAGACAATGCTTTGGGTTCAATCATCACGACGGTACATTTACTTTTAAGAGATTTAGTGGACCGACTAGATGCCTCACTAACTCTGGGGGAGCAGCTGATGATACACCAAAATGTCATCTCTTCTGCGACGTACACGTGTCATGATCATCTCGAGAAATAATGGGCCCAAGCGTCAGCCCAACACTAATCCGGCCCAAGCGATTCCAAGCCTGCACAATGCAGTCCACTAGGCGGACCCAAATCATTACAACCTGCTAAGCCCATGCGTCTCCCAGCCATCCTCAATACCCATAAGCCCTACTAAGGTAAGTATCTCGAGGATCAACTTCAGACGAGAAAGACAACAACACTTTGCTTCCAAATAGGAAACAAATACATCACACATGTAAACTTTTATCTATGGACTACTCTCTTATTGGGTACTATCTCTCGCGTTTCTAAGAGCACAAGGCTAACATGGAAACTTCCTTTCACAACACAACTCCTGATTAGATAAGGATCTCCACGCAAATCTTCTTCCCTAAACTATGCCACCGATGGCCTGGTTGAACCAGAACCCCAGCACTATAAATAAGATGTGAGGTTGGTAAGCTAAGGTACTCTAGAAATTCCATGTTTACAGCATTACGCCATCCTCAGATCCTTGTCTGACTTTAGCATCGGAGTGCCATCGGCTACCACAACAGTGGTCCGTGGCTCACGTGTGTTCCTTATGCAGGTCAGCAGGTCAAGGTCAAGGTCAAAGTAGGGAGCAAAAATCGATTGTATCAGGATACATACTAACTTGTGAGTGCGGACATAGGGTTTCCACCGTGAGGGTAGAGAAAAGTGTTCTTTGAGAACATTACTATTTATTTTTTTTACTTCGGTGGGAGTCTAAGTAAAGAAACACACAATCAACTAATTACAGATGCAAACATAGTTTACTGGTCCTGGTCAACAAGTCACAACTTATTTTTTTGCTAAATCAATTAAAACCATTTGTAAACTGTAAATCAAATAAATACTACTTCCACTATATTTTTTTAATTGATTTTTTTGGTGCAAGTAAATTAATTTTACATAAAGTTGACAATCTACCAAAAATAAAAACAACGTCCAATTATTACAAGATGTGCTCAACTTTTCAAGGCAATAAAAAATAATAATATAATGTAAAAGTGGGCACTCTCACTCACAAAAAAAAAAATATATATATATATATATATATATATATATATATTTGGAAGGAAGAAAAATGATAGGTGAATATCTTAAGCTTTCCTTTCGTCACTTGATGATATACATGCCAGTTGATTTTGCTCGAAATTATTGTCGCCTAAAGCTCCAAGCAAATCAACATTTTGTGTTCCCTTCTCATCAATTTACCTGCAAAATTCTAAGAAAAAATATAAGTAAAGTGGCTCATCAGGGTTATCGTCCTATTTACCAAGTTAAAAGGACTCAAGCTCAAAATTTCAAAAACACTTTAAAAGACCAAATAAAATATAGAATGGTGGAAAGAAGGGAAATGTTAAAAATAAGATTTGAAGTTAAAACAAAATTTGATTGAACATGGAAGATGGAAATTACTAAACAAGTTTAACGAATTAAAAAAGGCACTAAGGATTGAAAAATCCACCTCTTAGCTATGTAGAGATTAATTTTTTGACACATTTTAATATCTTTTTAAGCACTTTCATAAATTCCTTTAATTTTTAATTCAAGACCAATGTTCAAAAGAAAAAAATTTCTATGATAGATTTTCACTCCTCTTTCGATGATAAAATAAATTCTTTGAGCATCATTAATCCACCCCTCTTTCATTGACAATTTTTCAATGAATGGTCACAATTATGCAAGAATTAAATAACTATAAAAAATACAGTTCTTGTTTCCAAGTATTATCTTCATTTTGCATAATCCTTCGTTGTACATCTTTAAATTTGATAACTTTGACTCATTGGTTAGTCATGGAATAATAGAAATTATACAAGTTTTATTAATTTTATGTGTTAAATAGAATCTCTACATCACTCAAAATCGGCTTCATCTCCTCTCCTTTACGGGAAAAGTTAGTCTACCATTGATATTGTGATGAATTAATCTAAGAGTAATTTCTAGAACTAGAAAGGGAGAGGAGGAAGTAAGATTAGCTTACTATAGACATTATGATGAATGAATTTAAGAGTAATTTTTAGAACTAGGAAGGGAGAGGAGGGAGTAAACTAATTAAATTGAACAAAAAACTAATGCATACATAGAATGCTAAATTTTATTGGATTCAAAAAAAAACTTACATTTAATAAACTTGACTTGAACAAAAGCTTCAACGAAAGACAAAAGCTAATCTAAGTTATGCTAGAGATAAGATAGGGGAGATGTACCAGAGCTGAAAATAGGGGGATATCACACAAATCTCTTGATTATGCTCCAAATCATATCATAATCAAGGAATGTGATTTCTCAAAATATATTGAAATTTCACGAAATATTTCCTATTTTGGAGTTATCAAAATCACAACTAAAATTTTTATCTTTTTTCTACACAAGACGAAATATTTCTTAAAATCATGGGACCGAAATTAACTCGAAAAATGAAATCACAATCCTTAGTCATAATTAGGGATAGATAGATCAAGAGAATCCTAATTAGAGGTAGATACAATTGCACAGGCATGCATTTTGAGACAAAACTCAAGGCAATAAAATATTCTTTGATTTGATGCTTTATTTGCCTTGGAATATGCTTTGAGTTGTGCTTTATTTTCCTTGATGATTACATGCTCGTCACTTGAAAGAGGGAGCTACGAGCTCTTTTTGGCGAGCGAGAAAGTGCGATGGAAGGAAAAAAAAAAAAGGGCGACTATGTATGGGTCTGTGAGGAAGAAGAACAAGGAACAGAATACGAGATGGGGGTTGTAAGCTCTTTTTAGCAAGCGAGAAAGAGACGATGGAAAGGTGGTTGGGTTGTGGTCGTGAGATGTCTTTGGTGGCAGGCTGTGAAGGAATCATGTAAGGAAGAAAAGGGGTGTGGCTGTTAGGTTTTTCTGTGTGTTGTGGCTGGCAAGCCAAAGAGTGAGGAGATTTGTGTATGTAACTGCCATTTATAAGGAGGAACAAGACGAGAAGGGGCTATTAGATCTTAATTGGGCTTGGCCTTAGGTTAAAAAAAAAGGATTTGGGCTTAGTTGGGTCTAGTTTTGGCTTGTGCTTGTTATGGTGATTTCCAATTTCACCTTTCGCTTTGTACTGCCATTCGAACCTGTCAAATAATTGTTCTCTAAAGTGTGTATTTATATGATTTCATCGTTTAAGCTCCCAATCCTACAAAAATACAAAAATTAAATAATTAGAATAAAATATAATATTCGAAACGTTAACAAACATAAATTATAAGGTAATTTAAGTATAGATTACGTGAATATCAAATACCTCCAAACCTATGTTTTGCTAATCCTTTAGCAAAACAAAAATAAAATTCTAACTCACTTTCGGAAGAATCATCAGTTGCACTTACCTTAAACTTGCAACAAGGCTTTGAACCCCTAGATTACCTCTAGTGGACGAGTTATAGTTCCGTGAGGGTCTCCAGAAATGTTACCCACAAACATTACTGACTCAATAAAAGAAAACCTACTTTTAAAAAATTGCAAAAACATGGTTGATGTAGTCAATTTCTGCTCTCCTTCCTCGCCTTCACCTACACTTACACAAGTAGCACATGTGAGCCAAAGACCACCGTATGGCGGCCAATGGCACTTCGATGCTTAAGTTAGATAAGGGTAAAAGTTGTAAATTCAGTTTTTGTAGTGTACCTTAGTTCATCAACCTTATCACCCTTTTATAGTATGAGAGTCCTTGTTCGGCTAGGCCTTTGGTGGCGTAGTTTAGGGAAAGAGATTTTGTTGGAGAACCTTTCCTAGTTGTGAGTTTTCCATGTAGGGTAGTTTCCCTACACAACTTGTGCTTTTAGATCTGCGGGAGAGGTTTCCCTTTCTAAGTGTTGTCCCCACAAGGAAGTTTCCTTGCCCGACTTATACTCCATGATTTGTTTCCAAGTTGGTACCAAAGTATTGTCGTCTACATGTCTTGGATCGATCCGCCGGATACTTGCCATATCAGGGCTTATGAGTATTGGGCTTGACCGCATGACGTGTGGGCTTAGTGACACGTTGCAATTTGGGTCCGGCCCTCTGGATCCTGCCAATAATGGGCTTAATGTTGTTTGGGCCTCGCTGGATTGAGCGTGCAATCGGGCATGCTTTGCTATGTTAATGAGATTATCATGACATGTGTATGATGCTAATCAGAGAATGGTTTGGTGTATCGTCAACTACTCCCCCCCCCCCCCCGAGTTAGTGGGCCATCACGTCGATCCACTAAGTCACTTTGATGGAATTTGTACAGTCGTGATGATTGAACCCGAAAAGTCGTCTCGAGTGGCGCATGTCATTAAATGAGTGTTAGACTTCTCAGTAAGGAAGGGGTGCAACTCCCTGGTGCTTATATAAGCCATTGCCTCTGCAAGAGTGAGTTTCTTTACTTTTGTATCTTTTTTGTTTTCTTGATTTTGTGTTCTTAGTTGCAACTCTTTTTGAAAGTTCAAACTTTCTCTCATGGCAGACAACGTCGAACTTACTTCTGGGCATAAGTCGTTTCATGATTGCTTCGACTTTTACCGAGAGCAGAAGGGGTCTGATTTGGCTAAGCTTTGAGAGGGTTGTCGGATACTTGAAGACCTACAACTACCCCATTGGGTGCTACTCACAATCCGTTGACGCCTCTACAAGGGTTCATATCCTTGCACAAAAGTATATTCCAAGCCAGGCTTTGTTTTCCAATTTCGGAGGACATTTGGTGCTTCCCGGTGCACCTTTGTATTCCTCCTGCTCAGATGGTGCCTAACGGATTCAGGACTTTGATTTTTTTCCGTATTAGGGTGAAAGACGCAGGCCTTCGGTTAACTCTGCAAGTGATCTACCTACTGACTTTTCCTCGGCTAAATGGTCACGGAGTCTGGAGGTTGAGTACTCCAAAGTGCTTGGGGCCCCGTTTGATGATTTCAAGTTTTGGCAGAAGCATAGCTTTCTGGATTTTTCGAACTCACCGTACTTCAAGCTAGATGGGTGGTCACTTGTCAAATATTTCAAATTCGATCTTAGCTAGCGTAATGTTCCTCCTTGTTTTTTATTTTGTGTGCTTTCGCAGATACTGACATGTCGTCTTACTATTTTCTGCAGGTAAATTTGTGACTCCAACTCTTACTGAGGAGGAGGAATCAGTGAGGAGAGAGTTTAATGAGCTTCCTTTGATTGTTAATGACGAGGTCATAGCTTCGAACAACGTCGTGCGGTGTGGGTTGTTCAAATACTTCCACGTAGCTCCTATTGTGCCTAGGTCATTACCAAGGGAGACTGGTGGTGGTCGTTCCAAAAAGTGGAAGCTCACGATACCAAGCCCTTCAAGGCAGGTTGAGTTAGAGGCGGCCATGTCACCTATTGGTCAGCCCAAAAGGAAGCGAGCTAGGAGCAAATCTGATTTTTCCTCTAAACTGATTGCGCTAGAACAGGAAGTGACAGTCGCGGAGTCTGGGCCCAATCAGTCTACTCAAGAAATGGTTCTGGGAGATCGAAGTGTCTATTTGGAGCCTCCTGCTCCACTAGTTGTACTGGAAGGGAATTGTTCAAAGTCGGCGGATGCCGGTAAGTCAATGCTGCCACTGATGATCTTCGGAATGTTGACGCTGCTACCCTGGAAAGCGGTTTTTCTCTTCCGCCCCTAAAGCCCGATGTTGAGCATCGGGCTGATCTTTTAGTTGAGAAGGCTTTGGGTGTGGAACGGGTGTCTCCCAAAGGTCCCTTCAGATTGGTGTCATTGGTTAAGGGTGAGCTGCATCCTGACGCTCATAGTACAGTTCATGCTTTGGAGAAGGCTTTTGATGAGTTTTGTAAGTAGTATCCGTATGCGCTATATCGGCCAAACATCTTAAGCGAGCAGCAAGAAGGGGTGGCAAGAAAGGCGCAGGCTGATCTGCAAGCCCAAATAGCTGAATCAGAGAGAGTTGAGTCTGAGTTGACTGTTTTGCACTGGGAGTTTGAATCTGAGCTGGCAGACGAGTGAAGTCGTGTCCATGAAGCGGATACTCGGGTTGCGTCTGTGTTGGCTGAGCTAAGTACGCTAAGAAAATGACTGGTGGAGGAGGAATCTCATGTGGATGCGCTCTCATAAAGACTATCGAAGGCAAAGGCAAGTTTAACGGAGTCCAAGGCTCAGGGACATGAACAACGTGTAACTTCAGAATCTCCTGATATCGCCTGAGGTAGGCTAGAACTGCTTGGACTGATTGAAGAAGAAAACCCCCACCTGGAGCTTGACTTTGAACGATACAGGAGGTTGCTTTCTAAAATATTGACGAGATAGAAGTCTTTGACCCTGCGTCCCCGTCTAGCAACTCAAGACCAGCTTCGGACAATGTTGTTTTGTCTCCCACAGTTCCTCCTGATGTAACTGGCTCTTTGGCCTCTGGAGCGAGCTTTCGAAAGCATTTGTAATTTTTGAAATATGACTTAAAGAAAGTGTTCAAGTAATTTCTTGTACCTGTACCTTCTATAAACTTCTATAGCTTATTTGTGTTATCATGCCATTGCGCTTGTCTATTACTTGCATAATAGATTTTGAAATGTTTGTACTTATTTTCCCTTGACCCATCTCAATCTGTTTAATTCATACTGGGTGGTAGCCTGGGTTGGAGCCATCATTATCAGCCGAAGCTGACTAAGCTTTGATCAGGTTCGGTGATCTTTGTTCACGAAAGTACAATGATCCTGACAAGTCATTTTTTTCGGGTTGCATGAGCGCTGACTAAGCTCCCACTTTCTAACCCATCGTCGTTTGTTATTCGCGGACTAGGTGTTAGAGTGATAAGGTTCAGCAATCATTGTCTGTGGAAGGACAATGATCCCTGGCAAGCCGTCTTCACCAGGTTACATGATCACTGACTAAGCTCCCACTTTCTAACCTATCGTCGTCCGTTATTCGCGGACTAGGTGTTACAGTGATAAGGTTCAGCAATCATTGTTTGTGGAAGAACAATGATCCCTGGCAAGCCGTCTTCACCAGGTTACATGAGCACTGACTAAGCTCCCACTTTCTAACCCATCGTCGTCCGTTATTGGCGGACTAGGTGTTTCAGTGATAAGGTTCAACAATCATTGTTTGTGGAAGGACAATGATCCCTGGCAAGTCATCTTCACCAGGCTACATGAGCACTGACTAAGCTCCTACTTTCTAACATATCTTCGTTTGTTATTCACGGACTAGGTTTAGAGTGATAAGGTTCGGCGATAATTGTCTGCAGATAGACAATGATCCCTAGCAAGCCATCTTTACCAGGCTACATGAGCACTGACTATGCTCCCACTATCTAACCCATCATCATCCGTTATTCGTAGACTAGGTGTTAGAGTGATAAAGCTTGGCGATCATTGTCTACGAAAGGACAATGATCCTTGGCAAGTCGTCTTCACCAGGCTACATAAGCACTGGCTAAGCTCCCATTTTCTAACCCATCGTCGTCCATTATTCACAAACTAGGTGTTAAAGTGATAAGCTTCAACAATCATTGTCTATGGAAGGACAACGATCCCTGGAAAATTGTCTTCACCAAGCTACATGAGTACTGACTAAGCTCCCATTTTCTAACCCATCGTCAACCGCTATTCGCAGACTAGGTGTTAGAGTGATAAGGTTCGACAATCGTTGTCTTCGGAAAGACAATGATCATTGGCAAACCGTCTTCACCAAGCTACATGAGCACTGACTAAGCTCCCACTTTCTAATCCATCGTCGTTCGTTCTATTCACGGACTAGGTGTTAGAGTGATTAGGTTTGGCGATCATTGTCTGCAGAAGGACAATGATCCCTGGCAAGCCGTCTTCACCAGGCTACATGAGCACTGACTAAGCTCCCACTTTCTAACCCATCGTCGTCTGCTAAAAGAAAACCTACTTTTAAAAAATTGCAAAATCATGGTTGATGTAGTCAATTTCTGCTCTCCTTCCTTGCCTTAACATATACCTGCACAAGTAGCACACGTGAGCCAAAGACCATCGTGTGGCGGCCGATGGCGCTCCGATGCTTAAGTTAGATAAGGCTTATGAGAGGCTTAAAGCTGTAAATTGTTTTTTTTAGCGTACCTTAGTTCATCAGCCTTATCTCCCTTTTATAGTGTGAAAGTCCTTGTTCGGCTAGACCTTTGGTGGCGTAGTTTAGGGAAAGAGATCTTATTGGAGATCCTTTCCTAGTTCGTAGTTGTCCATGTAGGGTAGTTTCCCTACACAACTTGTGCCCCTAGATCTGCGGGAGAGGTTTCCCTTTCTGAGTGTTGTCCATGCAAAGAAGTTTATTTGCCCGACTTATACTCCAGTATTTGTTTCCTAGCCGGATTCAAAGTATTGTTGGTCTTCCATCTTGGGTCGATCCCCCAGATACTTGCCTTATCAGGGCTTACGAGTATTGGGCTTGACCGCATGACGTGTGTGTTTAGTGGCACGTTGCAATTTGGGTCCGCCCCTCTGGATCCTGCCAATAATGGGCTTAATGTTGTCTAGGCCTCGATGGATTGAGCGTGCAATCAGGCCTGCTTTGCTATGTTGACGAGATTATCATGACACGTGTACGGTGCTGATCATAAGACGGTTTGGTGCATCATCAATGGTCATCTCCTTTATTTTCCTCTGAGAAATTATCTAATTGCCAAAAAATATAAGAAAAACAACTAATAGTGTCATAGTAATAAATCAACAAAATTAAACAACAATTTAATAGTACCCCAAAGGTTAAATAAATTTCATCATTATTCTCAACTCAAAGTTTGTGTGCATAGCCTTATCAACATAACCATTCATTTCACTAAAAAGACACGAATGGATAACCTTTAGAAAATATGCTTCAAACAACTCAGAAATTGGGTATTTATCACTCAGTTTATATGTGAGAAAAATAATAAATTATGAAAACACAAACATCTCACATATAATTATCATGAAAAATGGATTTTCAAAGAATGAAATGAATATGATCTCGTGGATAGGAATATCAATTACTTTTGAGAATGTCAAATCACACACCATAGTTATTGTCTATTCAATCTCCACATCTACAGACTAAACCTTTACTTAAATATCAATTAGGTTTTTATTATGTTGTAATGGGATTTGGATTATAGCTAACAAGAATGAAAAGAATATATAAATTTTCTTAGAATTGATACACCTTTAATAAACACATGGGGTACTAAAAATAAACCAATGTTGTACACCATTAATTTTTCTTTCTTCGAAATTATACTTCATAATTTTATTTTTTTAACATTTTTTCTTATTAATGACATGTTTTTCCCTTGCTATACAATAAAACATTTCACCCTTGAAGATTCATGGAATATCCAGTTTCATCTCTTTCTATTTCCCATTCCAAACACATATTCAATCATACACATTCTCAGAGTAATTGAGTAAGGATAAAAAATAATATGGGATATTACTCCATACTTGGAGTAAGTAATGGAGAATGGGTTAGCAAAGAAAAAATTATTCAAATGCTCAAAAGGGTTGCAAACAAATATTTTTTAATGGGTAGCTAAAAGGTAGAGAATGGTTCAAAGAAAAATGTTTGTATCACTTCTTAAGCTCTAGTTGGTATTATGACATCTCAACTAAATAACCAAAAGTTTTAGTATAATGATTCAATTTTAAAGTCATTCTCAAAGCAATCAATAAGAAAAACAAGAATAATGAAATCATCAACGAAATAATACATACACAATAAAAATTGGAGTTTATTAAATAACCCTCAACAAAAAACAATGGCTCAAAACTCATAAGGTTTAAGTCTCCACTATTATTCTAAGGCTTTCTAGCAGATTTTAAGTCTCCACTATAAAATGGCTCCAAAAACTTGATGTATATTTTACTAACCTCAATTAATAGGATAATTTAACCCAATGTAGATTAAATTAGCCTATTAGATTTCAGCTCTAGGGGAAGCGCATTCATAAAGAGTTTTAAACTTTTTCTTTCTCTATCTACACCATGCCTATTATTAGATTATTTTTTTTTACTCTTTCTTTTGATATTTGTACCACACCTTGTATTATGTACCACCACAAAACATCTACACCTCTTGGGGAAGCACGTTCGTGAAGAATTGATGAAGTTCACCCACGTTGTGGCCTCAACCACCACCATGATCTTAAGCATAGATGATTCCTCAAGCTTAGTAGAATTTACTTTTTTTTAATTATTCTTCAATGTATCGTATGGTTTAACATTTGATTGATTTGTGAAAAACGCATATTACTTTCATCATGTTTGTCATGCATCCATAGTAGTTAGAATTATTCCATGATTTTGTTTAATTATGTTTTATTTGTATTAGTTAAACATGTGATTAGTTGTGCCTTAAACAGACAATTAATGCTAGAGGTTTGTATCTTTGCTAAAATCAATCCACGACATTGCTATGGGACAATAATTAACATTAATATAATTTTATAAACTTGATGGATGATTCGAAATCCTTAGCATCTTTCTATTTGATTTTCAAACTCAATTTTCAATTGCTTTTATACTTTCTATTAGTTTAGAAATTTAAGATTGCAGCAACCCACTTTAAATTGGTTTAGGCAGATCTTAGTTTTCGATTATGTCTTTAATCTTGTGGGATCAACCCGTATTTTTCATTGTCTACTAGTTAGATAGTCGTGCACTTGCGGTATCACAATCAGTTTAAATTTTCCTATTAATTTAAGTCTCCACTATTATTCAATTTTGATGTCATTCTCAAAGCAATCAATAAGAGAAACAAGAATAATGAGATCTTCAACGATATAATGCAGACTCATGAAAAATAAGAGTTTATTAAATAACCCTCAAGAAAAATAAAATGGCTCAAAACTCACAAGGGTTAAGTCTCCACTATTATTCTAAGGTTTTCTAACAAATATCTCACTCATCAACTTCAAATTATGCTAACTTGGCTTAGAATGCAACAATAGTCAAGTTGAAAAACCTCATGAAATATATTTAACATAAAGATAATATCAAACATTATGTCTTCCTATTAATATATCAATGTGACAAGTGATAGCATGTATTTTCTCAAATTTAAAAGCATATTCGCTTCATTGGAAAGAAACTTCAAATTTTGAATGCATTTTCATATTAAAAATTATTCACAATTACCACAATCATCTACATATTAAATAGAGATTGAGTAGAATACAACAATTAATCAGTATAAATGTGAAATACGATTCAGTTCAAAATTTTGAAAAAAAAATGCACACAAACTTATCAACCCCACCCCCAAACGTAAACCAAATATTGTCCACAATATATAAAAAAGAAAAAATTATCATGACAAATGAAGAAAAATAAAAAGTTAAGGGTTGAGTGATATTACCATGGTAAAGTTGTTACCAAGTTCGAAGTGATCATCTAACAATAAAAGCTCAAAAAATAAAAAATGTGGACTTATCATGAGAAACTGATAAAACACATACATGACACGAAAAATTTGCACAAATGAAAAGGAATGCAGACACCAGTTGTAAGTCAAAATCGTTAAGGAGCTAATGAGTATGAGTAGAATGCAACTAGAAAGAACTTGAAAATCAATCAAACTAACCATAATGATATAACTAAAGTTGGGTTGCCTCCCAGGGGCGTTTGGTTTAACGTCGTCAGCCCGATATATATCCTCCCTCACGATTGATGTACCATAAAATTAAGAGGAAGAACATAGCGAACACCCCCCTAAATCTAGAAACTTAATCCATGATGTAAAATAGATCAAAAAGTGTAAAAGAATTGTATATCAACAACCTAAAAAGTTGAAGATCAATCCAACAAATAGTAGCAACCACATGCGGCACAACATATACTAACACACCCCTAAAGTTACGAAGGCGTCATGCAAAATCATAGAAAAAATGTAAATGAACTCGCATTCTTAGAAAATCTGGAAGGGGCTGGACCATAAAGAGATTACAAACAGAGATATCCAACAAATGATTCTTTCCTACTCCTAAAAAGGGACATCCTAAGTCAGGTTGTAAATCAGAAGATTGAATCTTTTATACAATGGGGTGGTGGAAACTGAAATCATCCCTTACAAACAAGGGATCCACATAAGTAGCGTCAATCAATATGAAAGGGATGGAAAAAGGTGTGTCTATAGATGTATCGGGTGGACAGGCTCTTCATAAAAAATTCAATTAAACTAAGTTGATGGGCTAGACAACTCAACAACATCCCAAACTTGAAATTAACACTACCTATGGCATGGATTCTCTTATTATATGCATCTTTTGATAATGCCCTGACTATTTCTTTAATTATGGGGTCATTTGTATCGTGAAAATAGTCAAGGAAAGACTCCAAATAATATTGAAAATCAAACTTCATGCACGCGTCACTAGGAAGGCGTACATCGAATGAGTCAACATGAAAATGTGAGGAGGAGAATGGGTCAGGAAGCAAAATAGTCTCAACAAAAGGGACCAGTTTTGACTCACTGAGTGGTGGGGGTTCCACTTTAGGCTTCCATGTATAACCATCATCCATAATAGAGACTTAATCAAGCAAAACATACACTTCCCTGATGGAATTATCAATATCAAAGTCTAAACCGAAATGAGTCAAACATGCCGCTAAGGGATAATCTAATGCAGACTTCAAAAAAAATTCTCCACCCAACTCTCAATCATGTTAACCTCACAGATATCCTCAAACTCGGGAGGTTATTGACTTACATAAAAAATATTGAGTCCGACAGCCATGTTACCAAATGACAATTTCATGATTTCATTCCTACAATTAATAATAGCATAAGATGTAGCAAAAAATGGGCAAGCCAAAATAACTGGAATGTGACTGGAAGGATTGTGTATCAAGAACTATAAAGTCTACTGAAAAACAGAAATTTTCAACCTTAGTGATCGCATCTTCTATAACACCGCGGGGAACTCTAATTGACCTATCTGGCAATTATAGTGTTACTTCAGTTGGTTGTAACTCGCCAAGATCTAATTGCTCATAAATGGAATATGGCAATAAATTAGCACTCGCCCCTAAGTCCAACAATGCTTTATCAATCGTATGATCATCAATAACACAAGAAATGGTCAGGCACCCGGGATCTCTATACTTCGTCGGGGTTCTGTGTTGAATAATTGAACTACTTGCTCAGTGAAGAAGACTCTCTTTTGCACATGTAGCTTTTGTTTCGGTGTGCAAAGATCCTTCAAAATTTTGGCATAGGTAGGAACTTTCTTAATAGCATCGAGCAATGGGATATTAATGGGAACTTGTTTAAACAATTTCATTACATCGTTGACATTTGTTCCTTTGTTTGTTGGACCTAACCGTGATAGAAACAGTGCCTTAGGCAAATAAGATGTTTGAGTTGGGTCAGAGTCAAGAGGATCATCTTTAGAACGTGAGGTTTTTTCAACCTCCTTTGTCAGAATGACATGTAACCTACTTTGACTTAAACGAGGATGCAATGATACTAAAATCGGGCATTCGTACCCGATTGTCAACTTGTTTTTCATTCTTAAGGGTAGTAATAGATTGGACATTTTCATGGCAAGGCTCAGATGTGCTACCAATTGCAAATTGACCCTTTGGGTTTGTAATAGGCTGACTAGTAAATCTTCCTCGCTCTATCTCAGGGAATGAGAGGGCAATCTGACTCACAGCTATCTCAAATCTATTGATGGCTTGAGATTGGTGTTGAGTCGTGGCCCTTAACTCTGATATAGTCTGAGAATTCTACTCAAGTATACTTTATATGCGCTGCATAAAACGATTAATTGTTTTCTCTAAACTGAAGTATTAGATAGAGGAACTTGGTTAAATTGAGGCCTAAGAAGGCTAGGGGCTTGAAGAGCAAAGGAAGCGGGTCCTCTTTGGTGTGCGCCATGGGCCTAGGAGAGATTTAGATGTTTGGCGAACGGTGGATTGTAATAGTTGGGTTGTGGATTATCACCAGGTCATCGAAAGCATTAAAAGAATTGACTTGCTCAGTAAAATATGCAGGATAATGCAAATCACAATCAGTTATGGAATGACTAGGACACGAACATGCAGCACAAACCTGATCAGATGAACATTTGTGGGAGATGGAGGTTGAGTCATATTCAAAACTGCATCAATTTTTTGAGCCATGGTCATATCAACTACTTCTAACTTTGAGGTAGAAGGGGAATGAACGAATGTACCTCTAACTTCATACATACCACCCTTACCCCTATCAAAATCCTTTCTCGAATGATCTCATTGCTAATAATTTTTGGAAAGTGTTTCAAATAAATCTCAAATCTCATTAACACTCGTCTTCTTAAGTGAGACCACTAGTGGCATCAATCATACGAAGGTTTTGAGGGGTTAATGCATCTTGGGAGTATTGAACTAGACGCCACTTCTCAAATCCATGATGAGGATACTTAACAATGAGTTCATTGAACCTTTCCCAACATTCAAACAAATGTCCGCCCTTTTTTGTTGAAAATTAGACATATCTCTTCGAAGGGAATTCGTTTTATGAATGGGGAAATATTTTGAAAAAACTTTCTTGACAACGCCTCCCAACTTGTTATGGTTCCTGCCTTTAAAGAATTCAACCACGACTTCGCCTTATCTTTCAACCAAAAAGGAAACAACCTAAGACGAACCAAATCATTTTAAACATTTGGGTACATAAGAATAGCACAGATGTCTAGAAATTATTTGACATGAAGATATGAATCTTTTTTCTCAAAACCATAGAAGGAAGGAAAAATATGGATGATGGATGGTTTGAGCTCAAAGCTATTTGCAGTTGTCTCAGGTAAGACAATGCAGGATGGAGCACAGCTGGAATGAGGAGAGAAGTAATACTTAAAGGCCTTCTCCTCGGCCATCTCCTTGTCTCAGTAGACGATGAGGGGGGCCTATACAGGGTTTGTTTGCGCAAGCCTAACCTCTATATGAAGATGATCTAACTCCAAAATAAAAAATAAAAACAAAATAAACCTAAACGACACCTAAATGATGTGCAAAGAAGATGAATGACAAACAACCCTAGAGTTTTGCTTATAATGAAAGGTTAAAATTCAATTTAATTTACCTAACCGTGGGAATGGCAAGGTAATTTTTTATCAGTCCGCTACTACAAAATTGTTCCTGCCTGTTTTTTTTACTTTCCAGCTCAAAGTAAAATAACAGTTCAAGAACTATTCCAAGATAGGATGTGTTCTTTCACTTGACTACTTTAAGCTTTCAAACTTTCAAAGAGGGTTTCAATGAGCGTGAAACTTGTCCTATACAATTATCTTGCTACAAATTTTAAATAGTGAAGGTTTAGGCTCCTAACCCTAAAATAGATAGCGGTTAACCTTTATGTGGGAGAGGGCGCAGAAGTTGCAATCAATCCTGCTCCTGCCATGATTCAAATTTGCATGCAATACTAACTAAAAATACCAAACCACCAAGTAATCACAATAGAAACCGTGTGCAGATGCAGTGGGGAGAAGTTACCTTCGGCGTGAACCTCTTTCGAGTTACTTGCAATGCCGACTAGAAATCGAGTTGGCATCGATCAGAAGCACTGTCCACCTGACAACTCTCCGACTTCACGACCTCTGCTTTTCACTTCGTTTCCACAACAACTCCTATGAATACTTGTGTATGATTATCTGTCAAATAAATGCAACATATTCAAACTCAAACTAATAAAAAATTAAACAAATAAGCAAGTGACTCCTAACAATGTTCCTAAACAAAGAAATTTTAAACCTAAATTATAAATTAGTGAAAATAAACCCTAGACTTTGATTGCACCATTACAATCCCCGACAACATAGCCAAAAATATTTTTTCTTCACACATAGCCAAAAATATTTTTTCTTCACGTAAACTGTTATTTTGTACGATCTCTATCGGTGTTGTGAAGTCTGTCTAAGAGAGAGATGACAAAGGGAGGTTATTGGCAGCTGCAAGACAAAGATGAAGATGAGGGAAGTTGTGATGGAGATGGGAGAAAGGGAGAGGTGATGAATCTTTTAGTGTTGTTGGATGTTGGTCATGGACGAGATGAGAAAGAAAGTGGATGCAAGGTGGTGTAGAGATGGTAATTCTGATAAGAAGAAGATCAAAGACGATGGGTGTTGGTCGATGTCAGTTGATGAGCAAGATGGATGTGGAGTGGATGCGAGGAACAAAGGAAGAAGAAGCAGACAAAAAAGAAGGGCGATGAGTTTGAGATGAGATGGAGCTGCGAGCGAGAAAGAGTGATAGACGAACGATGGAAGAAGAAGAAGAATAAGGGTGTTGTGTGTGGGTTTGTGATGAAGAAAAATAAGGAGTAGGGAGATGAAATGGGGGTTGTGAGCTTCTTTTAGCGTGCCAGAAAGAGGTGATGGAAAGGTGGTTGGGTCGTGACCATGAGAGGTTTGTGGTGGCTGACTTGAAGGAATCGTGAGAAAAAGAAAAAAATAAAAAATAAAAGGGCGTGGATGTTAGGTTTTTTTGTGTGCCAAGCCAGAAAGAGGGAGGAGCTATGTGTTAGTAACTGCCATTTATAAGGAGGAGAAATAAGAGAGGGGGCTATTAGGTCTTAATTGGCTTGGGCATAGTTAAGAAAAAGATTGATATGGGTTTAGTTGGGTCAGGTTTTAGCTTGTGATTGTTATGGCAACTTCTAATTTCACCCATCACTTTGTACCGCCATTCGAACCTGTCAAATAATTGTTCTTTGAAGTTCGCAATTATATGATTTCATCGTTTAAGCTCTCAATCCTATAAAAACACGAAAATTAATAATTAGAATAAAATACAATATTTGAAATAGTAACAAGTATAAATTATAAGGTAATTTAAGTATAGATTACGTTAATATCAAACAATAATTTCATGAAGCAAATTCAATCATGGATTCGAGACTATGTTGACAGCAATGAGAATGTACATGGTGATGGAAATTGTGGATTTCGATGCATAGCTAATTTCTTAAATTACAACAAGGAAAGTGGTTGGAAGTAGGTAAGGAATGAACTGCTAATGGAGCTACAAACTAATGAAGAGTTGTGGGTTGGAAAGTGGCACGGGTCTGGGGTGAAGGTGGTTAAGGATGCTTTGAAAATTCCATTAGGCAGGGTACGCATTGATAAGCGGAATTGGTTGACTAACCTAGATATGTTAGAGTTCACGGCAAACCATTACCGATGTGTGTTTGTGTGTTATGGGAACCAAATTACTACATGTTTTCCATATATTCAGCCGTCGTCACAGTTGAACGACGTACAAGTATGTTTCATGGTACACCTTGCCTAGAGTTCTCACTTTGTATTGCTCCATATGCTGCCCAAACCACCATTTCCTTGGACAATACCTAGTTGGCCCTCTTGCATATTTTCAAAAGCAATCTCATGGAAGAGTTCATTCGATGCCCAGCACCACATTGGAGACGTGATGGTGAGGAAGTTCAATGCCAATAATGCTAAAAATATCAAAAACTCGGAGGAGGTCATTGACATCTTGGAGTGACGATCCAATTGTTAGAAAAGTCATTATGGGGAGGAAGTCCAATGCCAATTAGTATTTGTTTTGATCACATAGGATGATCCGGTTGTTAGAAAAGTCATCTCTTTTGTATTTGTGGATGACTTATACGCTTGTGATCATTAAATGGCATTATTAATATATAATTTACCCTCAATGTTGCAAAATTGAATATCCATCTCATTTGTGACGCATTAACATTCTTTTTTAATACCATGTTTCAACAAAAAATTGGATCTAACTGAAAATCAAAAAAAAAATTAATTCTAAAACAGGACCCACTCGCAGAGGTACCTACAACAGTGACGAATTTTTTTAGATAAACACCATTCGCATGATCCTACGTGAAGCCAAATTTTACATTCGCATAGAATCCTACAAACAGGAGAACCCCATTCTCAGGATCTTATGTGATGGGGTCAATTTTGAACAAAGGCCAATGTCTCGCCCCATCGCATAGAATCATGCGAATGGGACACGCTTGTTCACAGGAGCTTGTGCGATGGTGACAAAACTGGACTCTGTCCAAAATTTAAACAATTTTTGTAATTTCTATGGGGTTGGACCACTTATAAGGGATAGAATCCACCCTACAAACTCCTTTTTGACGTTCCCTTCCAAATTTTGTATTTGTATTGAAGGGACTGCCAAAAAAGAGTTTAGATGGAAGATTCTATCCTTTATAATTGTTGCAAATCCATAGAAATTACAAAAAGTTGAAAAAAAAATTGAAGTTTTAGATAGAGTCCAGTTTTTCTCACCATCGCATAGGATCTAGCAAGTAGGAGAAACTCATTCGCATGACACTATGCGAACAGGTGAAACATTGTGTGTCCCCCTCCTCTAACTCCTCGCCCTCGTGTAAAACACCCTGATGATATTCACATAATTTAAACATAAATTACCATATAATTTATATCTATTAGTAATTCGAATATTGTATTTTATTCTAATTATTTTTTTGTGTTATTATACATATCGGAGCTTAAATGAAGAAATCGCATTAGCGCGATGAATTTGGAAGGACATCGCCAAAGTGGCACAGATGATGAAATCGATGAGATCGATGAGGAAGCCCAAGCCCAAAACTCAACCTAAAGGCCATATAACCATTTATTTATTCTTCTGCCTTCTCCATCACAAGCTCTCTCACTGAGGATTAGGGGTGGGCATCCCATCCCGCGATCCCGATCCCGTCCCGTCTCGTCCCGATTTTTCTGGGTCTTAATGGGATTGAATAATTTCATCCCGATCCCATCCCGTCCCGATCTAGAATGGGATGGGATGGGATGAAGATTTTCAATCCCGCCAATCCCTTACCGTCCCGAACTAATTTTTTAATATTAATTATTAATATTTTTATTTACTTATTTATTTATTTTATGAACATTTGCATAAATTAATTACTACTTACTTTTCTTGTAACAGTTTGGTTATATTAGTCCTAGCACTTGGGTGTTCTCAATAGAACATTTGCAACTATTGTTAGCTAACTTACTTAACAACTTTCTTTCCTTTTTTCAAGTGTTGTTTACAAAATATATTGTCAAATGTAGTCCAGCAGTTGCAAGTGCAACTTTCTTTCCTTTCTTTCCTTCAATATTTTGCAGCTGCAAGTGTAGTCCAGCAGTTCCAGCAGAATGCAGTCCAGCAGTTCCAGCAGACTGCTCAGACTCGAACTATTCCAGCAGACTTCTAGCAATAGATTATGCTCAGACTGTTCCAGCAGTTGTTGTAAACTTGTATTGAGTTGTTTTAATATGTTCCAGCAGAATTGAGTTGATTTGATTATGTATTTTAGGCTACTAGCAGACTATGATTCAGAATGTATTGCAGTTGATTATGTTCAAAACTTCAAACTTCTAGTTGATATGTTCAGAATGTATTCTATTTGATATGTCCAGATTAGCACGCTGATCCCGTCCCGTCCCGAACCCGTTTGGGATGGGACGAGGTCGGGATGGGGTTTTTTCCATCCTGTCCCGTCCCGATCCCGTATGAACGGGATGGGATAGGGATGGGTATATCTCATCCCATCCCGTCCCGTGCCCACCCCTACTGAGGATAGCCCCTTTTGCCTTATCTCTCTTTTCTGGCAGCCAAAGGCTCCTCCTACACATCTCTCCCTCGCGCCCCCTTCTTCTACATCATCAGACAACACCAACACCATCATCTTCTCTATCGCATCTTCAATCTTTCTCGCACGCTAGAAAGATCACCATCTCAGTCAATTCTTCACCTCTCCCTTACAAAACCATCATCACGCACAAAAAACACCACCACCCCACACACACACATCGCTTCTCCTTCCTATCAACATACCTCTCTTCCGATTCTCTATCTATTCTTTTTCTTTATCACTCCTCTCCATCCACCATCATGCCAGTCACCACATCACCTCGTCACCATCTCACAAATCCTCTCACCTTTTTCTTCTTGCCTCCAACTCGACGTACCTCCATATTGACAACAACTCACCACAAGTAGACCTCGCAACCACTCTCTTCTCCCTCTCGCCACCAACGCACACCGACAACACGCATCCACCCTTCTCTCCCTACAATCATCACCAACAGCCACTGCAACAGAGTCGATCGACTCACATTTCCTTGCATCGTCTCCTTCCCTCCATCTCGATCGTCCTTCTTCTCTCGACCTCACTCTCTCCCCTCCTCCCTCTCGTCTGATTTTCTTCCTCGCTCCCCCTGATTTTGCCACAGACGCAAAAATTAGTTCGGTCACATAGCCACAGAAAAGAAAAATTTTACGAGGGGAGAGTTTTTAAACTCTTTTACTCGCTATTTGCACCATGTGATTTACTGTGTACCACCACATATTAGCGGCAACCTTTCAAGACGTAGATTCGCTGAGGAGATGGAGTTTGTCACTGTTGTTGTTGCGACCACCATCACCATGGATTTCTAAGCTCTTCGCTAACACAAATGATTCCTCAGGCTTAGTAGAATTTACTTTTGTCTTTTATTTTTCTTTGATGCATTGTATGGTTTAACATTGGATTGATTTGTGAACAAACAATTAATACTAGGTTTTGCATGCATCCACAGTTGTCAGAATTATTCTATGTTTTTGTTTAAGCATATTTCATTCATATTAGTTAAACTTGTTATTAGCCGTGCCTTAAACAGACAATTAATACTAGGGTTTGCATTTTTGCTAAAATCAAGAATTTTTTTGAGTTTGGCACTCATTAGTTTATACCTATTAGAGTTTGACCCTCGTTTGAAAACTATTTAAGTCTAACCCTCATTTATTTTCGAAACCGTTAAGTTCACGTCATTGACTGGTTAAGATTAAATTTTGAACCCTTTTGCCCTTACGTAGGTTAAACCATAGTTAAGCCCAAAATATACATTGGAGAAGATGAGTATTAAACACTAATTATTTAAAAAATTATAGGGGTCAAATAATAATTAATTTAAGGTTGTTTTAATAGACAATTAAATTTCTCATGTCACAATTGTTTATCGAGATAGCCTCATTCATTGCCTTAGCAATTGTTCCAAGGATGGATGCGTATAGTACCAGTTAATGACGTGGACTTAATGGTTCCGTCAGAAAACGAGGGTTAGACTCAAATAGTTTTTAAAACAAGAGCCAAACTCTAATAGGTATAAACTAATGAGTATCAAATTATAAAAATAAAAAAAAATAAAAAAATAAAAAATCAATCCACTACATTGCTTAACATTACTATAATTTTATAAACTTGATGGGTGATTTGAAAGCCTTACCATGTCTTTTTTTTTTTCAAACTCTCTTCCATTTGCTTTTCTATTTCAATTAGTTACGATTGGAGTAACCTACCTTTAAATTAGTTTAGGACGATCTTAGTTTTCGATTGTGTTTTCAATCCTCATGGGATTGACCTGTATTTGCCATTGTTTACCAGTTAGACAACCGTGCACTTGCGGTATAACAACAAGGTTAAATTAGCGTATTAATTTAGGTTAATAAAATATGCATCAAGCTTTTGACGTGTTGTTAGGGACTGTCATGGTGCATTCAAGTCTAGGGTTTATTTTCACTAGTTTATAGTTTAGGTTTAATTTTATTTTTTTAGGAACAGTGTTAAGAGTCACTTGCTTATTTGTTTTATTTGTTATTAGTTTGAGTTTTAATTTGTTGCATTTGTTTTACAGACAATCATACACATGTATTCATAAGAGTTCTCATGGGAATGAAGTGAAAAGCAGAGGTCATGAAACTCAAGCAGAAAGAAAAAGTAGCAAAGCAAAGAAATACAGAAGAAAAAAAAATTAAATAAAATATATATATATATATATATATATTGCATTATGATTTTTCTTTTCAAGTTGTGACTCACGTGCACACTCTCAGAAATCGACGAGCTGTCAGGTGGATAGTGCTTCTGATCGAAGGCAACTCGACTTTTTGCCAACTTCGCAAATAACCCGAAAGAGGTTCATGCCGGTAGTAACTTCTCCCCACCGCCTCTGCACGCGATTTTTTTGTGATTTTTTTGTGTTTTGGTTGTTTTAGTTAGTATTGCATACAAATTTGAATAGCAACAGAATTGATTTGCAATTTCTGTGCCCTTTCCCGTGGATAGGTTAACCACCATCTATTTTAAGGTTAGCAACCTAAGCCATCACTATTTAAAACGTGTAGCAAGATAATTTTCTAGGACGGGTCTCACGCTTATAGGACCCCACTTTGAAAATTTGAAAGCTTAAAGTAGACGTGTGAATGAACATATCCTATCTTGGAATAGTTCTTGAAGTGGCATTACACTTTGAACTAAAAAGTGGAAAAAGAGGTAGAAGCAATTTTGTAGTGGCGAATTGATAGGAAATTAGCGTGTCTCTCCTATGGTTAGGTAAATTAAATTGAATTTCAGCCCAGCATTAATAGTAAAACTCTAGTGTTGTTGGTCATTCATCTTGTTGGCGCATCATTTAGATGTCGTTTAGAGTTCCATTGTTTTTTTAGAGTTAGATCATCTTCATATAGAAGTTAGGCTTGCATTAAAAATAAATAAATAAATAAATAAATAAAGTCTAGGTTCCCCCTCCTTGTCTACTGAGACCAAGAAGATGGTCGAAGAGAATGCCTTTAAGGATTACTTCTCTACTTTTTCTAGCAGTGTTCCATCTTGCATTGTCTTACTTGAGACAATTACAAATAGCTTTGAACTCAAACCATCCATCATCCATTTTTTGCCTTCCTTATTTGGTTTAGACAAAAAAGATTCATATATCCATGTCAAAGAATTTCTTGACATCTGTGCTACCCTTAAGTACCCAAACTTTTCAGATGATTCGGTTCATCTAAGGTTGTTTCCTTTTTATCTAAAAGATATGGCGAAGTCGCGGTTAAATTCATTAGAGACAGAAAACCATCACAACTTGGGATGCGTTGCCAAGGAAGTTTTTGTCAAAGCATTTTTCCATTAATAAAACAAATGTCGTTCGAAGAGATATGTCTAATTTTCAACAAAAAGATAGCGAACATTTTCATGAATGTTGGGAAAGGTTCAATGAACTCATTTGTAAGTGTCCCCATCATGGATTTGAGAAGTGGCATCTAGTTCAATACTTCCAAGACGCTTTAACCCCTCAAAAACCGTCGCATAATTGATGCCACTAGTAGTGGATCACTTATGAAGATGAGTGTTAATGAGATTTGGGATTTCTTTGAAACACTTTCCGAAAATTCTCAGCAACGGAATCATTCGAGAAAGGATTCTGATAGGTGTAAGGGTGGTATATATGAAGTTAGAGATGCATCAGTTCACTCGATTTCTACCTCGAAGCTAGAAGCAGTTGTTGTGACAATGGCTCAGAAATTGATGCAATTTTGAATATGATTCAACCCCCACCTCCCACGAATGTTTCATCTGAGGTTTGTAAGGCATGTTCGAGTCCTAGTCATTTCATAATTGATTGTGATTTGCAAAATGATTATCCTGCATATTTTGTTGAGCAAGTCACAATTTTTTTAATGTTATTCGGCGACCTGGTAATAATCCACAACCCAACTATTACAATCCAGAATCCAAATCTCTCCTAGGCCCATGGCCCACACCAAGACTTATTTCCCTGGCTCCTCGAGATCCTAGCCCTGTTAGGCCTCAATTTAAACAAGTTCATCCATCTAACACATCCAGTTTAGAGGAAACGGTTAATCGTTTTATACAGCACACAGAAAGTATACTTGAGCAGAATTCTCATGCTATATCAGAGTTAAAAGCCACAACTCAACACCAATCTCAAGCCGTTAATAGACTTGAGATAGTTGTGACTCTGATTGCTCAATCATTCCACGAAAGGGAGCCAAGAAAATTTCCTAATCAACCTGTTCCAAACCCAAAGGGTCAATTCACAATTGGCAGCACATATGAGCCCTCCAATGATGTCCAATCTATTACTACGCTTAGGAGTGGAAAATAAGTTGACAATTGAGTACAAATGTCTGATTCTAGTGTCGTTGCATCTCCGTCTAAGTCAAAGCAGGTTACATCTACATCTGACAATGAAGCTGATAAAGCCTCACCTTCTTAAGATGTTCCTCTTGACTCTGATCCCACTCAGGCTTCTTATTTTTCTAGGGCACCATTTCCATCACAATTAGCTCCAGCAAATAAAGGAACAAATGTCAACGATGTAATGGAAAGTTTTAACAAGTTCAAATTAATATCTCATTGCACGATGCAATTAAGCAAGTTCTTGCCTATGCCAAGTTTTTTTAAGGATCTTTGCACACAAAAACAAAGCTACATGTGCAAAAGAAAGTCTTTTTCGCCGAGCTAGTTAGCTCAATTATTCAACACATAACCCCGCCAAGTATAGGGATCCTGAGTGCCCAACCATTTCTTGTGTTATTGGTGATCATATGAATGATAAGGCATTGTTGGATTTAGGGGCGAGTGTTAATTTATCACCATATTCCAATTATGAGCAATTAGGTCTCGGCAGATCAAAATCGACTGAAGTAATACTGCAATTGGCAGATGGGTCAATCAAAGTTCCCTGCGGTGTTATAGAGGATGTGATCATTAAGGTTGAAAAATTTTATTTTCCAGTAAGACATAAGGTTTGATGTTATCTTTTGTGTTAAATATATTTCATGAGATTTTTCAACTCGACTATTCTTGCACTATACGCCAATAAGCATAATTTGAAGTTGATGAGTGAGATATGTAACTAGAAAGCCTTAGAATAATAGTGGAAACTTAACCCTTGTGATTTTTTGAGCCATTTTATTTTTCTTGAATTTTATTCAATAAACTCTTATTTTTCTTGAGAACGACTTAACCTTCGTTGATGATCTCATTATTCTTGTTTCTCTTATTGATTGCTTTGAGAATCATCATCATCATCATCATCAAAGCCCATTCCCGATATTTTCGGGGTCGGCTACATGGATTTTGGTTCTCCAAACAATGCGGTCTTCCCACATATCCTCGCCTAATCCAAGCTCAATGATATCTTCATTCACCGCCTTCATCCAAGTTTTCAACGGTCGTCCCCTCAGTCTACCCCCTCCATTAACTTGCCAATCTAGACATTTTCAAATTGGCGCCGTGCTTGGTCTCCTTCGCACATGACCAAACCAAGTTAAACGTCTTTCTCTAATTTTGTCCTCTATGGGCGCTACACCTAAGTATCTCCTAATTCTTTCATTTCTAATTTTATCCTTACGAGTTTTACCACACATCCACCTTAACATACGCATTTCTGCTACTGCCATCCTATGTGTATGTTGTCCCGTAGTAGCCCAACATTCTGAACAGTATAGCATGGCTGGTCGAACAATTGTCTTATAGCATTTCCCTTTTAGCCTTGCAGGCATCCTTCTATCGCATAATACTCCTGACGTCATTCTCCATTTCAACCAACCAGCTTTAATCCTATGGTCTACATCTTCTCCAATAGCCCCATTCTTTTGAATTATAGATCCTAGATATCGAAAAGCCTCACACTCTGGGACCTCTACACCTTTGATCTCAATTGCATTACTTCTCCCTCGTGGTTCACAACCAAAGTTGCACACTAGATACTCCGTCTTCGAACGGCTAATTCTAAAACCTTTACTCTCTAAAGTCGCCCGCCACCTATCTAATTTCTGACCTAAACCTGCACTAGTCTCATCAATTAAGATAATATCATCTGCAAATAACATGCACCAAGGTACATCTTCTTGCAGATGTCTTGTCAACTCATCCATGACCAAAGCAAATAGATATGGACTTAACGCCGACCCTTAATGTAGTCCTACTGACACTTGAAATTTACTGGACATCCCACCTATTGCACGAACACTTGTTACATCCCCTTCATACATATCCTTAATGATATCGACATAACATTGAGACACTTTCTTCCTTTCAAGCACCCACCAAATTAACTCTCTGGGGACCCTATCATATGCTTTCTCCAGATCAATAAAAACCATATGAAAACTCTTACGTGCCTCTCGGTATTTTTCTATAGTTTGCCTAAGCAGAAAGATGGCCTCCGTAGTAGACCTACCCGGCATAAATCCAAATTGATTCTCTGAAACCGTGGTTAAACTCCGAAGTCTTCGTTCTATTACCCTCTCCCAAAGTTTCATCGTATGACTCATAAGCTTTATCCCTCTATAGTTCGAGCAATTCTGGATTTTCCCTTTGTTCTTATAAATTGGTACCACAATGCTATGCCTCCATGAATCTGGCATTTTTCTAGTTTCCAAAATCCTATTAAAAAGCTTAGTTAGCCATTGAATCCCAACTTCTCCTAGACATTTCCATGCTTCAACTGGTATATCATCCGGTCCAACGGCCTTCCCTATCTTCATTATTTTTAAAGCTCCTCTCACTTCTGTGGCATTAACTCTGCGATGGAACACGCGATCTCTCCCTTCTTGTGAAGCATACCCCTCCAAGTTTAACTCTCCTACATGTGTTCCATTGAGTAGGTTCCAAAAGTAATCATTCCATCTATTTAAAATAGCTTTATCATGCATTAAAACTCTTCCATCCTCATGCTTAACACACTTAACATGACTCAAGTCCCTAGTTTTTTGTTCTCTAGCTTTAGCTATCTTGAAAATATCCTTCTCCCCTTACTTTGTACCTAGTCTATTATAAAGATCATCATATGCTCTCTTCTTAGCTTCCCCTACTGCTTTACTACTCAACTTCTTATCTTGTTTATAAAGCTCATAAGACTCTAGGCACCTATCTTTTTGCCACTCCTTAAAGCATCTTTTCTTTTCCGCAATGGTTTGTTGCACATCAGCGTTCCACCACCATGTCTCCTTACCATATAAACCTCCTCTTTTGGCCTCTCCTAACTCTTCCTTCACACATCTTCTTATTCGGTTTGCCAAATGTTCAAAAAGATCCGCGCTACTAGTCTTATCCTTTGGTTCGAGATTCTCCCACCCTCTGAAATTGACTGGCCACCCAAAATCTTCTTTCTAAATTTTTGGCACACATCTCCCTGTAAGGTCCACCACTTAGTTTTCGGTCTAACATGTTCTATAGCAATACGACCCCTACTCTTAAGACAAAAATCGAGAACTAACAGCCTATGTTGGTTTGTCAGGCACTCCCGTCTCCTTACCATATAAACCTCCTCTTTTGGCATCTCCTAACTCTTCATTCACACATCTTCTTATTCGGTTTGCCAAATGTTCAAAAAGATTCGCGCTACTAGTCCTATCCTTTGGTTCGAGATTCTCCCAACCCTCTGAAATTGACTGGCCACCCAAAATCTTCTTTCTAAATTTTTGGCACACATCTCCCTGTAAGGTCCACCACTTAGTTTTCGGTCTAACATGTTTTATAGCAATACGACCCCTACTCTTAAGACAAAAATCGAGAACTAACAGCCTATGTTGGTTTGTCAGGCACTCCCCTGGTATAACCTTACAATTTTTACACCTACCTAAATCGTGTCTCCTAACAAGAAAATAATCAATTTGACTTCTATTGCGCCCACTTGCAAAGGTCACCCAGTGATCTTTCCTCTTCTTATAAAAAGTATTTATGATCCCAAAATCCTGAGCTAAAGCAAAATCTATAATAGAAATCCCCGTAGTGTTTCGATCCCCAAATCCTTGACCTCCATGTACCCTCTCATACCCAACTCTATCCTTACCAACATGGCCATTCAAATCCCCGCCTAGGAAAACCCTATCAGAAGAGGGAATTCCAAGAACTAACTCCTCTAAAGAGTCCCAAAATCCTTCTTAGTCTCCTCGTCCAAACCCACTTGGGGTGCATACGCACTAATAACATGCACTATTTCTAGTTCTAAAGCTAATTTAATACTTATGATTCTATCCCCAAACCTCCTAACGTTGACTACTGCATCCTGAAAAAATTTATCTACCACTATTCCCACCCCGTTCCTAGTTCCATCTTTACTAGAATAGAAGAGTTTGAACCCTCCTCCTAAATCTTTAGCCTTGTTCCCCTTCCATTTTGTCTCTTGAAGGCAAACTATGTTTACTTTCCTCCTACGCAGGGCATCCACTAATTCTATTGTCTTACCCGTCAAGGTTCCTATGTTCCAAGAGGCTAATTTAATCATTTTATCTCTAGCTTTAACCTGGACTAGCTACTTTACTCGCCCTCGTCCAGAATGGTGCGAGAACCCTTTCCTATTTAACACTACAGCCGAGCGTTGCTGCAGCGCGCCTTGCTCGTTTGTCACCACACCCGAGCGTAGGTGCAGCGCGTCGCTTATAGCAGGGGACGCCCTATCCTTCTGCATTAATCTTTTTGAACCAAACTCCATGAAAAGGGATGTGATGGGTTTTTTACTGTTGGCTATCACAAGCCTAACACCAACCCTCCTCCTTTATCCGGGCTTGGGATCGGCCGTTGCAACGGGCGGAGTTTTATTGATTGCTTTGAGAATGACGTTAAAATTAATTCATTACACTAAAACTTTTTCGTTTATTTAGTTGAGATATCATAAAACCGACTAGAGCTTAAGAAATGATATAGGCAATCAATAGGCTTTTCTTTGAATCATTTTTTAGTAGTTTAGCCTACCCAATAATATATCTTTCTTTGCAGCCTTTGAATAGCCTTTTCTTTGCTAACCCATTATCTGTTACCTACTCCAATTATGGAATAATACCGCATATTAATTTTATCCTTACCCAATTTCTTTGAGGATGTGTATGATTGGATATATGTTTGGAATGTGGAAATAGAAAGAGTTGAAACTAGATATTCCACGAATCCTCAAGGTTGAAATGTTTTATTGTGTCGAAAGGGAAAAACGTGTCATTGCTAGAAGAAGAAAAAATATGATGCTTCAAAAAATATGAAGAAGAATTTTGAAGGAAGAAAAATTAATGGTGTACAACATTAGTTTATTCTTCAGTGCCCCATGTATTCATTAAAAAATGCATCTAGTCTTAGAAGTTTTTGTATATCCTTTTTCATTCTTGTTAGCCATAATCGTAGCCCCATTACAACCTAATAAAGACCTAATTGATCTTAAGTAAAGGTTCAGTCCGTAGATGTACAGATTGAATATACAAGAACTATGGTTATTGATTCAACGTTCTTAAAAGTAATTGATATTCATGTCCATGAGATCATATCCATTTCATTCTTTAAAAAGTCTGTTTTTCATAAAAATTATATGTGAGATGTTTGTGTTTCCATAAAAAAAATTTCCTCACATATAAATTGAGTATAATACCCAATCTTTGAGTGATTTATTTATGAGTGACATGAGAGATTTGTAGTAGAAGCGTATTTTCTAAAAGTTATTTAGTTGTATCTTTACTATGAAATGGAGAGTTATTCAAATAAGGCTATGGACACACACACTTTGAGTTGAGAATGATGATGAAATTAATTAACCTTTGGATATTATTAAATTGTTGTCAAAATCTGTTGATGTACTATTGTGACATTGTTAATTGTTTTTCTTGAAATTTTGGGTGATTAGATGATTACTCTGAGGAAAATAAAGGAGAGTGTCCATGTTACCATTTTTTGAATTTTTTACAAAGTAGGTTTACTTTTATTGAGTTAGCAATGTTTGTGGCTAACATTTCTAGAAACTCTCACGAGACTATAACTCATCCACTAGAGGTAATCTAGGGGTTCAAGGCCTTGTTGCACGTTAAGGTAAGTGCAACTGATGACTCTTACAAGAGTGAGTTAGGATTTTATTATTTTTGTTGTTTTGCTCGAGGACTATAGGTTTGGAGGTATTTGATATTCACGTAATTTATACATAATTACCTTATAATTTATACTTGTTAGTGTTTCGAATATTTTATTTTATTCTAATTATTTCTTTTTCGTGTTTTTATGAGTATCAGAGCTTAAAATAAAAAATTGCATTAGTGCGACGAATTTGGAAGGACATCCCCGAGGTGGCATGGACGGTGAGATCGATGAGGAAGCCCAATCCCAAAACTCAATCTAAAAGCCCATATAACCATCTATTTATTTTTCCGCCTTCTCCATCACAAGCCCTTTCTTTGAGGGCAGCCCTTTTTGCCTCCTTTCCATTTTCTGGCAGTCAAAGGCTCCTCCCACACATCTCTTCTTCACGCCCCCTTTTCTCATCAAACAACACCAACACCATCTTCTTTCTCCATCTCATCTTCGATCTCTCTCGCTCACTAGAGAGATCACCATCCCAGCCAATTCTTCATCTCTCTCTTACAACCCATCATCACACCCAGATAACACCACTAACCCACACACACACACATCTCTTCTTCATCACATCACTCCTTCTCGCCATCCACCATCATGCCAGCCACCACATCACCTCATTGCTATCTCACAAATCCTCTCATCTTCTTCTTCTCGCCAACAACAACATTTCCTTCATTGCCACCATCTCGACAACAACTCGCCACCAGTAGACCTCGAACCACTTTCTTCTTCCTCTCGCCTCCAACACATAGGCACCCTTCTCTCATTGTGATCATCACCAACAGCCATTGCAATAGATTTGATCGACTCCCATCACCTTGCATCATCTCCTTCCCTCCACCTCGATCGTCCTTCCTCTCTCGACCTCACTTTCTTCCTTCCTCCCTCTTGCCTTATTTTCTTCCTCATTCCCCTTTCTCTCCTTGATTTTGCCAAAGACCAGGAAGCAGTTCGATCGCATGGCCATACGAAAGACGTAGAAAAGAAGACAAACTTTAGGAGGGAAGAGTTTTTAAGCTCTTTCCTTTGCTATTTGCACCACACAATTTACTCTGTACCACCACAGAGTAGTAGCACCCTTTCGTGACTAGATTCATTGAGGAAATGGAGTTGATAAATGGTGTTTCTGCGACCACCATCACCATGGTTTTCTAATCCCTCCGCTAAGGCGGAGATGATTCCTTATGCTTAGTAGAATTTACTTTTGTTTTTTATTATTCTCTAATGCATTGTATGGTTTAACATTGGATTAATTTGTGAACAAACACATATTACTTTCACCGTATATGTCATGCACCCAAGGTAGTTAGAATTATTCGATGTTTTTGTTTAAACATATTTTATTCGCATTAGATAATTAATGCTAGGGTTTGCATTTTTACTAAAATCAATCCACTAAATTACTAGAGGACATTAATTGACATTAGTGTAATTTTATGAACTTGATGGATGATTCGAAAGCCTTAGCATATATTTTTTTCAAACTCTCTTCCAATTGTTTTTTTTTCTATTTTCATTTGTTTAGAAATTTATGATTGCAATAACCCCTTTTTAAATTAGTTTAGGTAGATCTTAGTTTTCAATTGTTTCTTCAATCCTCGTGGGGATTGACCCGTATTTTCCATTGTCTACCAGTTAAACAACCATGCCTTTGCAGTATACAATCAGGTTAAATTAGCCGATTAATTTAGGTTAGTAAAATCTGCACCACCTCACCAACCATATCACCATGAATTTGTAATTGGGCTTGACTTTGCAATAGTATTGGGAGTCCTACCGCTTCTTCACAGTCAATCAAATTACTCCCCATTTCATTTTCTCCCCTCTTATTTTTCACTTCTTTATCTCTTTTTTCTTGCATCTTTTCTCTTCGGTTAGACACCATCATTGGTTGTTTATCAGGTGGATCATCCCCCATTACCACCACCAACCAAATAAGAGACAACATTTTTGTTCTTGTTTGCCATACTAAACATTTAGAAAATTGATACAATTAAAAGTTATATAAATAAATATTGCAATATATATATATTTATTTATTTTGCAAAAATGAGATATCGAACTGTGTTCACAAAGACTTATGCGAGACCATGGTATCGATTCACACATGGTAGTATGTGTTTTTCAAGTTCAATTTAGGGTTCGATTTTGAGTTTGAAATTACCTGAGGGTTTCGTTGAATGACACCAAAATCACAATAGGAGTTCGCACAATGAGAGTCTCTACCTGTTGAGAGAATCGAGGAAAGAGTGATGGGAGTGGGAGGGAAGATGAAGCCTTTGGAGAGTCTCCACGTGTTGAGAGAAAGGGGGAAAGAATGATGAGAGTGGGAGGTCAAAAAGAATTATAAAGTTAGTTACCGATCAGATTTCACTAAGGGTGTGTTTGGTTGCATGGAATCCTACGCCATGGGAATTCATGAGGGGACCCCTACATTTTAGGCTAAATTGATATATCACTCAACATCTACCATTTGATTTTGTGATCAATGATGGGATTTCCATTCCCACCATTGACCACAAAACCAGATGGTGGATGTGGAGTGATACATCAATTTAGCCTAAAATGTAGGGGTCCCCTCATGGATTCCCATGGCGTAGGATTCCATGCAACCAAACACACCCTAAGATATGAAAATGCCACAAAATGTAGGGCTTAGATTAAAATTCTCAAATAAGACCCTCTCTTCATGTTTTTTCTTTTATCCCATCAAGGCATCTCAATCAGTGGCTCAACTTGAGTCCCTCTCAAATGGAATCGAATTGGCATGGCAGTACACACGCTCGGTCTCATGCCCTAGACACTCACTGATCTGTCAACAAAGTTCAACAAATGAGGGCACAAACAAAACTTCTTCCTCTCTTGAATTTCTCACCAATTTACTTCTCCTTTCACACCCATCTCCCTAATACTATCCATTTGATTTTCCAAAAAATTTGGGGTTTAAGATCCAAGGACTAGTGGCATGTCGAAAGGCATGACATAGTACCCTTGCCAACGGCACGGCTAATACACTAGTGATTATAATATTCATTATAATTTTGGAGCAAAAATATTGAATATGGTGTGTATCTCTATCAAAAGCCATTGTACTTTGAAGTGGATAGCATGTTACAAGAGTTCTATTTCTTTCTCCCCATTCGCACAATGCTCTTCTCTGACTTTTTTTTCTCACAGCTATTCTAATTCATGCAAAGCACTCACATCATTTTTTACACTTCTTTTGTATGCTCTAATTATGTTTGAAGTACTATTGGCTTTTGATTGTGAGAAATAATGTGGTTTTTTTTTATTTTAATTTAATTTGGAATTCTATGCCCTTTGTCAATACCCCCCAATTAAGTATTGCAACTTAAAATGATGTTTTGTATGACAGACGCCATTCAGAAATACCACAAAACATGTATGAATGATCGAAATATACAGCTTAAACAAGATGCAAAGATAGGGAACTAGGGTAATCTTCTATAATCTACTTCTATAACTAAAATTGATATTCATTGTAGCAGGAATAGTGAATTTGTCTCTCTGTCAACTTTTGAATTCTAAAAATACCCTCCATAGATCATAAAATATGTAGGAGAAATCTACTTCTATAACTAAAATTGAGATTCACTATAGCAAAACAGTGAATTCGTCTCTCTATCAACTTTTGAATTTTGAAAATGCCCTCCACAGAAATACGTAGGAGAAATCAAAGTATATGACAAGCGAACAAGGGTAACAAGTACATTTAACAATTAATAATTAAGTTTAAAAGATGAATACTGATTCTTTTTGTGTTCCACAAAAGAATAGGGTTATCACGAAAGCATCAATAGGGTTGTATTTGTTGACTTTTAATTAAATAAAGTGGTTTGTTCATGCAAATGCCTTTAGCCAAAACTTGTAATTCTCATCATGTCCCCTTACTAATCAATTGTTCGTTTTTTCAAAAGCCATTGTACTTTGTTTTATTTTTATGGCCCGATCTACAATTAATTTCCAAACTTGCTTCCTATAATTACATACAATTTTAATAATGTCATTAAACAATTCATCTACCCTCTGTATTATTATTTCGGCACACCCCAAGGACTAGAGTTGCATGTCGAAAGGCGTGACATAGTACCCTTGCCAACGGTACGGCTAATACACTAGTGACTATAATATTCATTATAATTTTGGAGCAAAAATATTGAATATGGTGTGTGTCTCTGTCAAAATATCACTTGGGCATTGCTCACTCTCCATCGTCTCATTTGGAACAAAAAAAAAAACCTTCATCAAACTTTCAGTTTCATCACTAGGCGAGCTTGAGAAACACACTTGAAAATACACACACATATATACTAGGGCATGGATGAGCTCGTAGTATATTCAGTATTTTTTATTTTATTATAAAAGTTTTAGAAGATTTGACTAAAGAATTTTAATTGAACTAATTAAAAATGTTAAATGATATTATGGAGTAAAATATTGTAATCAAATATTACTCTCACTAATCACTATTGTAAGTGTGTATTTATAGTATTTTGATAGTTGAGGGCTTCATATAAATTATATTAGGGCCTTAGATATAACTAATCAATATTTAAGAGGGATTGGCTTTGATAGTAAAAAGTATAAAAGGTGTGGAGGACAAAATGAAAAATCTAAAAGTTATATGCAAGGACCTATTTATAATTTATAGATAATTGGAAAGCTTCAGATAAAATTATGTTAAGGACTTAGGTATAATTAATTAATGATTAAGAGGGGTTGGTTTGATTGTAAAAATGTTTAAAATATGGATGGCAAAATGAAAAATCTAAAAACTAGATGTAAGGGCAAATTTATAATTTATAGATAATTGAGGGGCTTCAAATAAATTATGTTAGGAGCTTGGGTATAATTAAACAATGTTTGAGAGTGATTGATTTTTATTGTAAAAAGTATGAAATGTAGAGGGTTCCAACTAATTAATGAAGATCTTGTTTATAATATACCAATGTTAGAGGTGTTCATTATAAACAAAGGTTTTTTAAGTTGTGTTCACACAGGGTATACCTAAAATACTCATAAAAAAAAATTTATTAAAAATATCTCCTTCTTGGCTGAGATTGTGAATAATGTGACTTTGAAGGGTATTATGGGACTTTTGAAAATGTAGTAAAATATGAATAGTATTTCCATTCAAATTTTTATGGGATTTGACTAAAGATTTTTTTGTTTATGCAAGCGTTGCACATTGATAAGCATCCAAAACATTGAATTTTACGCCTCATTTAGCTCTTTAATAGTCTATAGTTGTGCTTAAAATTAATTAAATTCCTCTATTTAACTCAAATATGATTATTGTCATAATTTTTGTCGTAAATCGAGAAATGCGTGAAATTCAAGGAATTACCTCATTAATTCACATGTCCATGAGTAATTGAAAAAATTATGTACAAAAAATATGTAGTAAAATATAAATAGTATATCCATTCAAATTTTTATGGGATTTGACTAAAGATTTTTTTTGTCTATGCAAACGTTGCACATTGATAAGCATCCAAAACATTTAATTTTACGCCTCATTTAGCTCTTTAATAGTCTATAATTGTGCTTAAAATTAATTAAATTCCTCTATTTAACTCGAATATGATTATTGTCATAATTTTTATTAATAAATCAAGAAATGCGTAAAATTCAAGGAATTACCTCATTAATTCGCATGTCCATGAGCAATTGAAAATATTATGTACAAAAAAATTTCAAGCTAGACTAAGTCTAAAATCCAATCCAAAACTAAATACTCCTTAATAACTCATACAATGTTTTGAGCCCAAAATCACCTCTCTTTTCTTTTAACCTATCCACATTCCATCTTAATTTCCATTTTATACTAAAATCTACTTATATAACTAAAATTGAGACTCACTGTAGTATGAATAGTGAATTCGTTTGTCCATCATCTTTTGAATTTCGAAAAAACTTCGTCCATATTACAAAATTCCCATCATATCGGATACAAATCAAATAAAACAAAAAACATGACATGGGTAATCATGTACATTCGGGTCCAAAATTTGAGTTCAATCCAACATAATTTCACATTGCCCCCCTACCTCTACCTCTAACAATAATAAAAATTCTTTCAAGGCGAGATGACTGAATCCCTAACTTTTCAGTCACTATTCACAAAAGAATAGGGATATTACCGGAACATCAATAGGGTCATCTTTGTTGACTTCAATAGGAAATCAATAGGGCCATCTTACAAAGTCAATGGTTTGTATTTAACAAAGTCACTGTATTTTGTTTGATTTTTTTTGCTCGACCTACAATTAATTTCCAAACCTGCCTCCTTAAATTACATACAATTGCTATAATGCCATTAAACAATTCACCTACCCACTATTTTATTTTATCAGTACTCCCAAGGACCAAGTACATTCTATGTGGAAAGTGTGTGGTCGTGCCAATGATACGGCTGATACAATAGTGTACCACTAGCATTTTTCACCAATATTATTTCAAAAATCCTCCAAAAACACTCCTAAAATTTTTGAATTCCGAATTTTTGGATATTTTCTGTATCTATCCCATACAATTTATTCAACACCCCACTTAAACCCTAACCTTAATAAATATCGACCATCCACTTTATCAAACAAATGAATTTGGGTCATCAAACACGAGGAGTTAAGTTAATGTCATCGGATTTTGAAGTTACATTTCAATCGTCCAAACACATGCCATAGGTCTATAATAAGGACTATTTCTCCATTCAAATGGACATATTTTTCTTTTAGGTTTTATTTTTGGAGATAAATTGTAGAGAAGTTTCAAGATTTTAGTTTGTATTACAACTTCGTTTCAAGGAATTAGACGTAAGTTTCATTTTTATTTAATCATTTTTGTCTTTCATTCTATTTATTTGTAGCAACAGTTCATTTTTTCATTATCTATTTTAATTATTAGTTTATTATTATTGATGTAGTCGATTCATGCTCTCATTCATCGCTGCTTACCTAAACCTACACAGGTAGCAAACGTGAGCCAAGGACCATTGTGTGGTGGTCGATGGCACTCTAATGCTTAAGTTAAATAAGAGTTTGGAGATGCTTAAAACTATAAACTAGGATTATGTAGTGTACCTCAAGTTCATCGAATTTATCTCCCTTTTATAGTGAATGAGTCCTTGTTCGGCTAGGCTTTTGATGACGTGGTTTAGGGAAATAGATCTTGATGTGGAAATGCTTTCCTAATTAGGAGATGTCTATGTGGGGTAGTTTCCCTATACGACTCGTGTTCCTAGATCTGCGAGAGAGGTTTCCCTTTCTGAGTATTGTCCATGGAAAGAAATTTTCTTGCCCGATTTATACTCTAATATATGTTTCCTAGTCGGATCCAATATGTTGCTGGCATGCCAGTCCTGAGTATATCTCTCAGATAGTTTCCTTAGAGGTCTTATGAGTATTGGGCCTCACCGCGTGACATGTGGGCTTACTAGCTCATTGCAACTCGGACCAACTGTCTGGATTCTGCCAATGATGGACTTGGTGTTGTTTGGGCCTCGCTGGATTGAACGTGCAATCGGGTCTGCTTCATTCTGTTGACGAGATTATCATGAGGATGGTGCTGATCAGATGACGGTTTGATATATCATCACTACACCATAAATAGCAATTTGTAACACACTAGCTTTGTACCTAAAAAAAATTTATAACACCACAAAAATCTTGCAAATCATGGCATTACAAATATTAGTAACACCTCAACGTGTTATAACCTTCAAATTTCATAACAATTGTCCAAAGTTGCTAATGGCAATGTAATATGTTACAATGTTCAAATATTAGCAACACCTCAATAAGTTACAAATGTTTTTTTTACAACAATCAATATGTAAAATTTTATTTGATTTTTAACTAAATAAATCAAAATGTATCGACAAATGAATGACATCCAATGAGAATATAAAATCCAAATATTCAACCAATGTTAATACCCAAATTAAAATAACGAAAAATGACTTATAAGGCATATTTTTTATAATTATAGACCACATCATACTCTAACAATTGAAAATGTCTCAAAAGACATACTTATATAATTAAAGACTCTTAAAAGTCACAAACTCAATCCATGGTTTAAAAATAATTAGAAATACATTCTCACCCTTAAGTGATCGATTTTCAAAATTTATTCCCCTTCTTAAAACAAATCATAAGTTTACTTCCAGATTTTTTATTTTTTACTTCCAGATTTTTATTTTTATTTTTACTTCCAGATTACCCAACAAGAATCAATCAGTTGTATTTTAGAGACATGAAACAACTTTGAAAAAATATCAAATTGGGTTAAAAGATTGTATATTTCGCTTGTTTCAATGTAACTGAAATTTAAATACATAAATAACAACACCTCATCAATATTTCTAAGAATATAAGCATATTTGCCTTTTTACATAAATTTTAGCCATGGTTTAAGTTTGTGGCCTTTAATAGTCTTGAATCACTAAAAGTATATCTTTTGAGGCATTTTCAATTGTTAAGGTCTCATGTGGTTTACAATTATAAAAATTAGGCCTCATAAGTCATTTTTTCTTTAAATAATCTTACAACCATTACAAAGTAAAATAGTTTTTTTTTTTTTTTGGAAAGCGAACTGGGTTTTTATAGGATCTCATAACCTATCAACAAGGTGCGACCTACAGGTCAACACCATAATAAAGTAACCATACCGCCTATGGGTCTCGAACCTAAGACGTGAAGGATAAACCCACACAGCCCTAACCACTAGACCATAACACCATTGGCAACAAAGTAAAATAGTTGCAATCAATTACATCGATGTTTCTTATATTGGATGAGTATTTTTATAAAAAAAATTAAATTAAATTAAAATTTAAAAAAAAAGTACAAAATGTATTAAGTACATATGCTAACAACTAACAAAACTAAAAAAAAGTCGTATGTATTTTCACTGTGTGTTATGAAGCTCCCACGAGAAGAAATCATACAAAGTAATGTCAAGGAAGTGCAGCCTTTAGGGACTTGGTAAAGATTTCTAGCTCCTTCAGTTCAGTCCTTCCTCTGGGCTTTTTGAGTCGCCTAGTACTTCACCATTGCACTTCCAACAATCACACTATCCGCTCCCCATCCTGCCACCTATATCATACCAGTTTGAAGAGGTTATGAACACTTTCGTATCAAAAGCTTATGTTCAAAGATAAGTTAAAAAAAAATCTCTTAAGAGCATCTCCTATGGGCACCCTCAAACCTATCACCATGTTACCAGTGATTAGCTTCCTTGGCAAGAGTTGGGCGAGCACTACAACCCCAAGAGCAGCGTGTATGCAGGATAGGCCGGAGTGAGACTGGATTTACCTTGACAAAAGCTACAGTTAGCACACCCTTCAATGCACACTTATTTGAGCGTTTTGAGATTGGGTTTTGAGTGTAGCATTGAAAGATGCTCTAAGAATAGCTTCAGGAGTCCGAAAGACAGTTTGAGTTCTTCACTATAACTGAATGTTCGAGTTCTTCACTATAACTAAGGGCATGACATGTCTGAGCCTTACTAAGCCATGAATGGAGTAACTACAGAAGGTTGATATCCACTTTGTCACCTTCCCATATGCATCACAATCCATAAATTAATGACTAATCTGTTTCATGTGCTCTGGTTTTGATATGCCAAAGCCAACTGCCAGCGGTTTCTTTGTTGCCTGTTATAGAAGCACATGGAGTATTAGGGTAATTTACATACTCCATTAAAGGGAACAGGCAGTCCTTTGATTTGCAGATAATTAGAAGCAAACAATTGATGGGGACATCCTGCTGGAAAAAGAGACCTCATCTGGAGAAGGGCAACTAATTCTTTATCCTCGCCTCCAAAAGTATCTTCGGTGTTCAAACTTCAAACAATTGGCGTTGAACTTTGGTGTCCGAACTCTAGCTGTATTCAGCCTAACATGTCCATGGATGATGAAAGTTATGTCAACCAATGATGTGAATACTCAAAACCTTTCTCTACGCTACCTTTCTTTCTGTTTTTACAAAAGAAAATCAAAGCAACAAAAAATGAACCATTGATCTTAAATATCCTTATGCCATATGGACTAGTAATATAACAAAGTAAGAAATATATGAAGGATAGATTCATTACAACCTTTCGAAGTTTTCACAATTATAGCTCCTCAAAGCCGTCTTCATCCCCTCCTTACTCCATCCTTTGAAATTCTTCCCTCCAATGTCCCATCTGCACATGACAAAAAATGCTGGTAAAACTAAACCAAAAGTTCTTGAGTCTATGGTTTGCAGCAGGTCATACAGTTCAGGAAGTCCACCTAACAAATATAAAACAAAAAAAGCAGTAAAAGATGGATGCTCGAACTACACAGAGGGTATAGGCTTAATGACAGGTTGTATTAATGAAATTCTTTAGGGTGCAGAGTTTAATTCTATACCTGGGTATTTTCGGTTCCAATTATTAGCAGCCAATTCCTCTTGGTGCCAGTTAATTATGTATATCAACTAAAATGTTAAAGCAAATGCGTATGTTTTAAGACCAGTTTACGTCATTCACAGATGCTAATAGCAAAATTTATTTATTAGCTACGTAGTACACATCAGAATTTGACTTGGCTACAGTGTAAATTTGGCAAACCACAACAATAGAGTGTAGCTGATCATCTGATAACCGCAGCTGCTCTGCAACAAAAAGTATATTCCTGTAATCTCCAGGAGGGTCCTTTCCCACATTTCTTGCAACTTCATCATAGTCGATTATTTCCACTCGAAAGCCCTGGCTCATGAAAATCTTATCCATCCATTTATTGGGTTGTCTAAAAGAAAAAAATAATTTAACTTTACAAGATTTCCCTTTTTATTTCAAGTAATATACAAGGCAGAAATATATGAAGCTAGGACCATCGGAAACTCACATTGATGCCAAGTTCAGTTTCAACTAACCAGAGTGGTAACTCTCTTATGAAAGTGCATCCTTCATGGCCAAGCTGCTTACAACGAGCAAAGTGTCCTCAAAACTTCCCAAAGTCTTCATTGGTATCCCCTGGAAAGAAAGTCATATATGAATTTGTTATATAAACAGCCTTACTGTCTTGATATCACCAACTAAGGCTTAGAATCTGGATTAAGTATAACAGTGAAATTTTTGCCTGATCTTGTTATCTACAACAACTTAATGGATATGTATGCAAGAAGTGCGGAAGGCTGGAAAGCAGAGGAAATTCTCTGGACAGTTAAAAAACTAGAGGAAAACCAGATCTCGTATCTTACAACACTGTCATCAAAGGGTTTTGTAGGTAAAGGCTCATGCAGGAAGCTCTAAGAATTATGTCCGAAATGAAAGTAAGGGGAATTCGGCCTGATGTCGTTACCTATAACACTTTCGTGTCAGGATATGCTTGCCAGGGATTGTTTACAGATATAGATGTTGTACTCAGTTATATGATGGAGTACAATTGCAGACCCAATGAGCTCACCTACAAGATTATAGTTGATGGTTACTGTAACACGGGCAAGTACAATGAAGCCACGGACTTTGTAAACAAAATTCGGGAGATAGATCCGTCCTTCGATGGCCAGTCTTTAAGAAGACTGGTTACGCATGTTCGTGAGAATGTGGAGTCTTCCTGGTAGAAACCAAAATAGAGAATCTGGAATCATAGCATAGCATGTGTATACAATTCAATGTACAAGTTCTCTGTTCATTTTTTTTCCAGCTACCTTGATGCACATTATGTGCAAAGTCAAGTTTTGAAGTCGTTAATAACAGTATTATGAATGCATGTGTTTCTGTTAATGTAACTCATAGTGCCATTAACCTATCTGCTTCAATGCTTTGGTACACAAAATCATGTGTTGCAAGTTGAATTCACTGAATGGACATTATCTTTTAAATGTTGGTGGACATTGTTTGCATCTACCAACCATCTTCTTGTTGAGATGCAAAACAGAAATCTTCGTGCATATATGAATATTTGTTGACGCCACTTACAAGTTAAAGAGTTTCTCTCCCATATATGTCTGCAACAACTGCAAGTTCAGGACTACCATCTTGACTTTCTTATATGCAAGATTTATTAATGGATACCTTTGTCTGGCATAACAACTGTGATGTATGATATGGTTGTTTTGGCGATCAAAGCATCCGTAGTAGTTGTATATCTTTTAGAGCTCCTTCCAAGAGGCCACTCAACTCCAACCTATAATTTCTATGGCACTCAACTCTTTTGTGCAGAGTTTCACAGAAACGTACTCATTTACAGTACCATAGCTTCTTTAAATAAATGAACTTTTTATATCAAAGCAAGCTTATGCATGATCATGGATGCGCTAATTAGACCATCTTATGAATTCACTACTTAATACACTTAGGCACATCTCAAGAACTATTATCGGATGTTGTTTATAACCATCTCAACATTTGAGTACAAATTATGCACAATGATGTACGAAATTACAAAAATTTGCACAAATTTGCATTCTTAAAACAGGTTAACTAAATCTATTTTCTTGTCTTTGTCTTTCTCGGTGCATGTATGGAGATTCTTTAGTGAAACACAAGAGCTAAATATCAATTATCAATTTAGTGAGGTACAAAATCATATAATAAATTATCAACCGCAGCAAACTGTACTAGCACAATTCCATTGTACTTGTCGTGAATTATCAAAAGTGCCACTAAAATCTACAATCCTCTGACAAAGTCGCAATAACTCAAACACGAACACGATCACGAACACAGAACAATTCAATAGCAGATCAAACCATTCCAACCAAATCCTATCAATCAAACTTATAATTCACGATAAAAACACAAAATTTAGATGATTGAGTTGGATCTTACCCGTTAAAGGTGTCGGAAACAGTATCATTGGCGGTTCTGACAACGGCTTCAATATCGAACCCTAGGTTAGAAGATCCGGACTCCTCCTCCGAAGCTCTGGAAGCAGCGTATGATTTCCAATAGGTGAGAAGAGACGATCCTTCTGCTGATCGTTATTGCTGCTCGGACCTCCCGTGAACCAAGACTGAGCTGTGTTCTGCATCATTTGAAGAAAAAGAAGAAACACTAATTCGCTAAGAGATGAGGAGATGAGCAAAGTGTGTGAAGAGAAGTGTGAGAGATCTGAAGAGGAGAATTAGCTTACCTTGATGTCTGCCATTGATGGAGTCTCCATCTATCGAGAGAGAGTTGTTGAAGGTGTTTTTCGGTTTCTGAAGAGTGCAGTCAGAATTGAAGTCACCTACCTAAAACCTAGATGTCTGCCTTTGATGGAGTCTCGATCAATGGAGAGTGAAGTTTGAGAGAAGTTCGATTGAAAGGTGGGTGTTGCAGAAAGGATCCTTCTAGCCGTCGAGGAAAGGGGCGAGGGGGTGGGTATTACCACTCATCCCCTCGAGATTCGCGAGGCTGTGTATATCGAGGGCACATGCGCACATCTCGAGGGTGATGAGCGGCCACACTCACCTTTTACTATTCAATTTTTTTAAACCCAATTTCTGCAACGGAAAATTCTAAATGGGCGAGGAAACGGGCAAGGGGGTGAGGGTGACCGCTCATCCCCTCAAGATGCGAGTTTGTGCTCTCGAGATGCGCAACTTCGCGAATCTCGAGAGGAATGTATAAAGGTCCCAAAGTGTGAGGCTTTTCGATATCTAGGATTTATAATTCAAAAGAATTGGGCTATTGGAGAAGATGTAGACCATAGGATTAAAGTTGGTTGGTTGAAATGGATAATGATGTCAGGAGTATTATGCGATAGAAGGATGCCTGCAAGGCTAAAAGGGAAATGCTATAAGACAATTGTTCGACCAGCCATGCTATACGGTTCAGAATGTTGGGCTACTACGGGACAACATACGCATAGGATGGCAGTAGCAGAAATGTGTATGTTAAGGTGGATGTGTGGTAAAACTCATAAGGATAAAATTATAAATGAAAGAATTAGGAGATACTTAGGTGTAGCGCCCATAGAGGACAAAATTAGATAAAGAAGTTTAACTTGGTTTGGTCATGTGTGGAGGAGACCAAGCACGGCGCCAATTTGAAAATGTCTAGATTGGCAAGTTAATGGAGGGTGTAGAACGAGGGGACGACCACTTAAAACTTTGATGAAGGCGGTGAATGAAGATATCATTGAGCTTGGATTAGGCGAGAATATGTGGGAAGACTGCATTGCTTGGAGAACCAAAATCCATGTAGCCGACCCCGAAAATATCGGGAGTGGGCTTTGATGATGATGACATGACTTGTAACACAATAAAGAGTTACAAATAAAAAAAATATTGATGTTGCTAATTACCCATATTGGTGTAGTGATTAGCTACTCCCCCGAGTTAGTGGGTCGTCTTATCAATCCACTAGGTCATTTCATGAAGTGACTGTGCAGTCATGATGATTCAATCTGAGTAGTTTCCTCGAGTGGCGAATTGCATTAATTGAGCATGTGCCAGCTTGAAAGCAGGAAAGGCGGGAGTTCAATTTTCTATATAGATCTTCTGCCTATGGAGTATAGTTCATTTACTCTTTCGATCTCAGTGATTCTGTTTTGCTGTATTATCTACTGTGTTTTTTACTTTGCTTAGCCTTCGTATTCAAAAGCTTATACTTTCTCTCATGGCGGGTCGGGATCAGCTTTATGATGAACAGTTGAGGGATATAAATTTATTCAGGAGAGGTTGCTCTCTGAATCTGATCTGAAAGTCATCTGTAAGACGTATGGGATTCCTAATGATTTGGTGCCCTGCACTTTGGGCGTTGATCTGACGCCATTGTACCCTCCTGAGGGGTTTATCCGTCTTCACCGAGGTATGCTTCAATTGGACATCCACTTTCCTGTTATCAAGGAGATCTGGGAGTTCCTGGCGTACCTCGGCATTGCACCCGCTCAACTTGTGTTGAACGGGTATAGGACTTTGATTGCCATTCTGATTAGGGCTAAGGACGCTGGTGTCTGAGTGTCTTCGAGGGCGATGCAATTGCTTGCTTATCCTCGGATAAACGAGCACGCTATATCTGCTTTGGCAAACTGTCTGATGATTTTAAATCATGGCAAAAGTTATGTTTCATGGCTCTTGCGGACTCCACGTACTTGAGCTTTCCGATCGTCCGGTCGAGTGTGAATTTAGACCACTGAGTAAGTTGACTCATTCTCCGGTCTTGCTTGTGTTAACTGCATTTTAGATTGACTTGTTGTGGTCTTTGCAGGGAGATTCTCTACTTCGCCTCTTTGTACTGAAGATAAAGTAACTTTGGATGCTTTTTGCAACATGCCTCGTCTGGAGGTAGAAGATGTCGTTAAGCCATCTAATGTTGAGCGCAACGGTCTGTGGGCTCATTGGCACGTGGCTCCCACCCTGTTTTGGGTGAAGAAGTCAAAGCCTAAAGACACATCTGTTTCGCATAAGAGAAAGTTTCCCAAGATCAAGGTTCCAAGCCCTTCGAGGAGGGAAGAAATAGATGAAATGTTTCCTTCTCCTGTGCATCCGAAGAGGTCTCGTGCTTTGTCTAGGTTCGTCTGCAGGCATCAAGCTTTGTCCGAGGGACATGATGTTATCGGGCAAGAGTCTGGTGAGACTGCAATTTTTTAGGGGTGTGATGCTCAAGCCGTGGCCATGTCTCCCTTCCTGACTTGGAGAGGGAGTATCTGAAAATGGTTGGCATGGAGGATGTGACCAAACTGAGCACCAAATAGGCAGAGTTTCTGAATAGAATACTATTACGGGCGGACATGGAAGCTTTGAATGGTCGTCCTTTTTCAACAAAGGACTTTAAGATTCGCCTCTCTCTGGATCATGAACCTGTTGAAGAGTCGTTTGATCGCCAGCGTCATGGTGAAGAGTCCCCTTTCTATCGCCCGTACTATGGTCCATCTATTTCCCGTCCTCATATTCAACTGACGACGGATCCAAGGAATAACTCGTTTCCTTCTTCTCCGTCAACTGATGTTGGATCGGTACGTGAAAAAAAAACTGATTGTTGCGGGCAAAAGGAAAATTGTTGATGAGGGCCCTGATGCAGTGAAGATGGCTAAGGGCAGTGATGAAGTGACTCTGGTTTTGAATGATCTTCATCTGGATGCTCGGATCAATCTGTTTGCTCCAGATGTAATAAGGATGAGCAACCAAGCTTGGCATCAGGAGGTTGACATTTCTTATGTTGCGAGGAAGCATATCAGTAGGTGGAATGACTGATTAACGAACTGCACTTCAGAGCCAGTGGGAGAGACGCTAAGAAAGCATTTGGATATATGGCAGAAACATCTTGTGATGGGGATGTCATATCTGAATCAAGTTGCCGCAGCTGGAATTGAAGTCGAGGCCGCTTGTGAGAGAGTGTATACCATGGAGCGGGTCTTTGGAAATTTGCAAAAGTCATACTCTGACACTCTCTACGAGATTGAGTTGTTGATGAAGCAACTTGAAGCTTTCTCAAATACTAGGGTGGAGTCTAGGTCTATTATCTCGGAGGCTCAGAAAGCTCGCTTGGAGGCGCTTGAATCCAACTTGGCAGGGCAATGTTCGCGAGGGATCAATTCGAGAAAGAATTGAACCTTGTTTGTCGTGACTTGTAGCTTGCCCATGAGACTGTGGCTAGAGTGCAGGCTGAATTGCAAGTTTTGCATGCTGAGAGGATAAAAAAGGAGTTCGAGTGGACTATCTGATATCAGTAGTTGGAGTCGACGTTGAGTTCAATGCCAAGAGTGTGTGGACCGCTGGAGAGCAGTTCCTATTAGCGCAGAGTGAGCTAAATATTGCCAATGTTAAGTTGGATGTTGAGCAGTCCAAGACTGAAATCATGTCGGGGAGTTGGAGCGACTGAAGCAAGAGCTCGCTGAGTCAAGGAGGCGCGAAGAGAAGCTCCTCAAGGCCCAGGGCACGTTTGAATTCATCCGAGTCGTGCATGGAAGGCTAGAGCTGTTGCATCTAATGAAGGAGGAGCATCCCGATTGAGATATCTCAATTATAAAGAGATTGCATATGCAGAGTTTTGAACGACCTCTGATTCGTCTGAAGAAGAAGAAGGCCATGATGGGGATCGAAAAGCAGCGCTACAGATGTGTCTCCTGTTTCTTCCCCTACTAAGTCTAGTTTTGTTGTATCTAAATCTCCTCATGATGAGGGGTGAATCTTGTATTCAAGTTTGCAAATGAATAGTACTTCGCACTTGTGTGTCTTCCTTTGTTTTTCCTACTAGCTTTTACCTGTTTTCTCTTATTTCAACATTAATTGTCAGACGAGGAACTCTGCTGGGCTAGGAAGCTTTATGTTTGATCCGGTGTTGGAAGCTTTGACTTTTTGTACTGCAATAGTTTTGCAGTTCTGGTCAAACTCTTTTTTAGAGATCGGGGAGTGTAATACACCTCTGTCTAGTGGCTTGGTTGTCTATTGGATCAACAGTTGTTGTTGTTATTATAACGTATTAGTCAGACTGTGGCCCCAGCGCTTGCTACCTTGTATATGATCGGACAGTTGTTCTTGCGAGTCGTCTAGGTCGAATTTTTAGTCAGAAGACTGGACTTTTGACACGTTTTTGTTTGTTATTCGTAGAATAGGCTTAATTGGACTGAAGGTTGTTATCGCCAGTTATGACTGACTAAACCGGGATCAGGTTTCGGCGACTATGGTAGTCCCTGGCAAGTCATCTTAATTAGGCATCGAGGGCACTGACTAGACTCCCACTTTCCAACCCATCTTGATCTGTTCGTGGCGGACTAGGAATTGGAGCGAGCTAGCAGTTATCATCGTCAGTTGTTCTGACTAAACTTTTGGCGGGGGTTCAGTGATCATTGTATGTAGTTGGCCAATGATTTCTGGCAAGCCGTCTTCACCAAGCTTCATGAGCACTAACTAAGCTCCCATTTTTTAAGCCATTGAAATCCGCGGGCAGCGAACTAGGCTTCGTGCATACCAAAACCATCGTCATCAGCGACCACTGACTAAGCTTTGTTCGGGGTTCGGTAATCATTGTCTGCGTACTAGTAGTGACCCCTGGCAAGCCTTCTTAATTAGGCATCGAGAGCGCTGATTAGACTCCCACTTTCTAGGCTGTCGGAATCAGTTATTTGCGGACCAGGCTTTGAGCAGACTAGAAGCCATCGTCATCAGTCATCACCGACTAAGCTTTGGTCGGGTTCGGTCTCTATTGCCCATGTTTGGACAATGAACCTTGGCAAGCCGTCTCAATCAGGCATCAGAGCGCTGACTAAGCTGCCACTCTTTAAACCATTGACACCCATTTAATTTAACGGACTGGTCGTTAGAGTGTACCAGAAGCTATTGTCATAGGTCAAAACTGACTAAGCTTTGGTTAGGCTTGGCGACCATTATCTACAATTGGACAATGGTCTCTGGCAAGCCATAACGGTCAGGTATTACAAACACTGACTATGCTCCCACTTTCTAACCCATCATTGTCCGCTTCTAGCGGGCTAGGTGTTAGAACGGACCAGAAGTTGTTGTAATCAGTCGGGGTTGACTAAGCTTTGGTCAGAATAAGATTTTGGGCATGTAAGTCTAACTTAGGTGCCCTAACTTACTTAGCTCGCATGTAAGATTATGGGCGTGTAAGTCTAACTTAGGTGTCCTGACTTACTTAGCTCGGCAGGCGATCTAATTTCAGCGCCAGATCGATTGATCGGGCTAATATCATATTGCCTGGCTTGATTGAACAACGGCGGAATAATAGTGGAGCTGGTGCCTTGGGTTTAATGATAACACTTTGTAGGCGTGCTCCTTATTCTGTGGGCGCTCAGGGCTTCTGCTGCTTGTTCCTTTGCGTGTGTTGGGCCGAATCTAGCAGGGCATAAGCTTGGGCCCATTAATTGAGGGGCCTAATTAGAAAAAAAAAAAAAAAAGCTTTATGGATCAGTGTGCTAGGGATATGGTGCATTCTGCAAGACGGTTCAGTATTGATTACTCCCCCAAGTTAATGGGGTTGCATGCAGGGTCATTAATTCAAAGGATGTGGACTTGTGCAGTTGTAATTGGAACCGTCATTTTCCCGATTTCTCGTACGACATTTAATGCTAAAGTAATTGCTTGTTGACGCCTCTTCGTGAATCATTTCCCCTATATATTGGCAGGTTATTCTGCATTCAAGCACTGCAATGAGAATAGTAGAACATGTTAATCAAATACATCTTACTAGAGAGTTTGCTTTGGGTTTTCCAAAGGCTGTGGAAGATCTCCCTCACTGGAGTCTTCGAATGTTCTGACATTTGAGCCGATGAGTCTTGATAAGACTTGCTATTATGCAATGTCGCCTGATCTGGGTAGGCATCTGATTGATCCCATGAGATCTTGCAATATCTTCTTACATTGCGAAGAAGAGTTGCAGACTTCCTATCGGGGTCAGGTTTGTCTTCCATCCTCCGGTGCTCAATCACTCTCTCATTTGTTTACTGCTGTCAAGGGATGGTCCTCGCAGCTAGTTCATGGTTGATGGGAGAGTTGGAGGTCGCGACTCTCGTTCCCAGAGTGGTATCACTGCGTCACCCCAAGCATTACACATTTGATATGCATCTCCATTTGGCAGCATTGTAAAACCTCGACGATCTCGTTGTTCTGAGACATTTTCGTCAGCTTTCGGTTGCTTCCATCTGTTCCTCTTCATGAGGTAGACTGATGGAGTAAAGAATTGAGGGAGTGTTCGCAACCCTCTTCATGTACTTTGTTTGCCACATCTGAATCGTCTTTTTGGGGTGATTCGATGGAGCGGTGAATTGAGCGCGCTCTTTTGTCTTCTGTGGCAGACGCTTTATTTTAACCACCTTATCTTCTGGAAGCGAATTAGCATATCAGAGTCTCTACCTTTGTTTCAGCGGATAGATGTTTGCATCGCACTTAGATACTTGTAGTGTATAAACTGATGTACTAGTTAGTCGGCAAGCTTTATAGTAACCCTCATTGCAATCAATAAATTTTGTTTTATTTCTGAAATGTGTCTTGTACGAACAACTCTTCTAAACTGAAATGAAAAACAAAAAACAAAAAACAAAAAATAAAATCAAAGTAACAAATAATTTAACTTTGAGCGGAGACTGAGCTAATCCGGCCCTGTAGGAGGCGCAAATGGTTCTGGCTCGGATTGCATGGTCCATCTAGCGAAGTTTTTTTAAAAGCTAATGAAGTTACTGAATAGTGGACTTCGTGCTGGTGGACAGTTCCTTGTTGATTAACAGCTCTTGGAGTTGGTGCCCATTTGTTGAAGTATCATTACTTAGCTCTTTATTAGTCTGGATCGCGTTGCTAGCTTTGATTTCTGGATCTTCGCATAGTTGCACTTTGGTTATTTAGGCTCCTCCACCCTCATAGAGTGATTCACCTCCTTTGTCTAGGCCTGATGCCTGACATGTTGGTTCTGCGGACTCGAGCTATAACTGGCAATAATTCAGCTGCTTCAGGGCTACATAATGGCAGTCTCTCGTTGCTGGTTGATCTCCTCAAATAGTCCCTTAGGCATGGTTGGCTGCTGGTTGATCTCCTCGATTAGTCCCTTGGGCGTGGTTGGTTGTATATTTTATGCATTGGTACGGGATGGATATCACTGCTTCCATATAATGAAACCATGACCTTCCCAGAATGATGTTGTAGGTGGACAGGGCATCACCTACTATGAACTCTTGGACAAGGTACTTACGTAGCTGTGGCTCTCATGCCACCACCATTAGATTGATCTTCCCGATGATGTAGCATTTTTCTCCGCTGAATTCGACCATAGGGTGGGTGGCATGAGTTAGGTCTTTTTATTGTAGCTGCATGTTGCGGAATGCACTGAGGAATAGGACATTTTAGTGAGTTTCTAGTATCCACCAAGGCTATTTTTACCTCCCACTTAGCAATAAGGACGGAGATGACCAGGGCGTCATTGTGAGGAGAATGGACCCCCTGGAAATCCTTCTCCGTAAACGTCAGTGATGGGATCAGGCTGTGAACTCACGCGTGATGCACTTATCGGTCCTCATATTGCGATGGTGTTCGCATCTCGGTCAGTGTCCTCTTGCGGGACCTGTTTGATTGTTCTCCTTCGGGACCGACCCCGTGGAGGACGTAAATGACACCAAGAGCTTCATTTTTAATCTATTTGACAACGTTCGCTCTTTCCTTTGCTCGGCCCTGCCTCATGTCTGAGCCTTTGAACTCCTTGAATTTTCCTTAGTACTCGACTTCTCCTCTGACGTTTCTGCAATCCTCAGTATCATGTTCATCTTCTTTGTGCTAGGTGTAGTATTTGTTGTTGTCGCGCCAAACAGGGTCTCATCGCTGCTTAGGCGGCCACTACAGCTCTTTCCAATCCTTGATGGAATCTAGGATGTCGGACAGATTGGTATTGAGAGGGGTGACAGACCTGGACCCGATGTAATTCGAGGCCTTGTCCTGCCTGGGGCGGCTCGAGTCGGTCTTGTTGTCTAAGCGCTTTTTCTTGTTACTGTCGTCGTCCTCTTTCTTCTTCCCCTATTTCCTATCCTTTGGAATAGAGTGTTTCTTCTCTGACTTCGCCTCTCTCTTGGCGGCCAACATTTCGTCTAGAGTGATATATCTTTGGGCATCTCTGAGCAAGTCCGTCATATTGGTTGGGGGTCCAGGGTAAAGAAGTCATAGAGTTTGCCCCTTCTCAGACCTGAAGTGAAAGTTATGACAGCAGTGTCATCACTGCAGCCATCGATGAGGGTCAACTCATCATTAAAACGAGTGACGTACTCCCTCAGTGTCTCGTTCTGTTTTTGCTTTAAGGCCAGCAAATAATGTGGACCCCTCCTAAGCCGTTGGTTGCGCATGAAACGTGTGAGGAACGCCAATGCCAACATCCGAAATGAATTGATGGATTTCAGATAAAGGTTGTGGAACCACGTCAGTGCTGACGTCTTTGGGCTTGCAGGGAATGATCGACACATTATTGCATAAGACCCTCCCTTGAGCGCCATAACGCGCTGAAAGTGGCGCAGGTGATCGGACGGGTCTCTTGTCCCATCGTAAAATTCCAACTTCAGTGGGGTGTATTTTTTGAGCAACGGTTCGTCAATGATATGGTCCATGTATGAAGGGATCATGAGATTAAACAACACATCTGGGTTTGTGGCCTCGATGTGGATAGGGTTGTGTGAGGCGTGCCTGTCGGCTCTAGACGTTGGGTCTATGTTGCTCGCACCTCCGCCTCTTATCCATTGAGAAGTTGTTGGGGCAGCGCAACTCTCTTGAACATGCTCTCTGGAACTTTCTGGGGACCGGGCCCTTTGCTACTCACGGTCTCCCTCTACAGGTGGAGGATTCCGTTGTTTGATAGCCTCCAGCGTTTCTGCAATTTGTTGCATTTGTGCTGAAAGTAGGCCCACCCTTGGGTCTGCTGCGGCCACTACCAGCGCGGGGGTCTGAGGAGGTTCCACCTGTGGCGATGGTCGAACGGGCGGCGTTCTGTCGGTTTGAGCGTTCGAAGGCTCAGCAGCATCTCCATTGTTGTGAGACCTTGTTGTCACCATCTCGCTGATTCTCCGAGAAAGGTGGTACTACTATTTTTTCTAAGGAACTATGTTGTTCCCCACAGACGGCGCCAAACTAATGTAGTTGATTCCTGTTATCCTTCCTCGTTGCTTACCTAGACTTGCACAGGTAGCAAACGTGAGCCAAGGACCACTGTGTGGTGGTCGATGGCACTCTGATGCTTAAGATAGATAAGGCTTAGGAGAGAATTAAAACTGTAAACTGGGACTATGTGGGTACCTCAAGTTCATCGACTTTATCTCCATTTTATAGTGAATGAGTCTTTGTTTGGCAAGGCCTTTGGTGACGTAGTTTAGGGAAAAAGATCTTGTTGTGGAGATCCTTTCTTGAATGGGAGCTGCTCATGTGGAATAGTTTTCCTACACGATTCGTGCTCCTAGATCTACGGGAGAGGTTTTTCTTTCTGAGTGTTGTCCATGCAAGGAAGTTTCAATGCCCGACTTATACTTTAATATATGTTTCCTAGTTGAATCCAATGTGTTGCTGGTTTGACAGTCCTGGGTAGATCTTTCAGATACTTGCCTTAGAGATCTTACAAATATTGGGCCTGATCGCATGACGTGTGGGCTTATTGGCTCATTACAACTCAAACTCGATTGTCTGGACTCTACTAATGATCGGCTTAGTGCTGTTTGGGTCTCGCTGGATTAAGCGTGCAATCGGGCCTACTTCATTATAATGACGAGATTATCATGACACGTGTATGATGCTGATCAAATGACGGTTTGATGTATCATCAATTATCATTCATGGAGAGTTAATCCTCCCCTATCAAGAGGAAGAGATTGATCATCATGAAGATATAATGGTAAATAAATTGTATTTTCATTTATGAAGTAAGTAGACGTTGTAAAACAATTAATTGTAATAACTACTTTGAAAAATGTTCAACTTTTTAAATGGATAATACCTTTTGATTCGAAAGAATAAATTTATTTTCATGTATTTTAGGATTTTTTTCAATGAAAAAAATAACCAAAATCCGTTGTTATTTTAGAAATGAAACAATGGATTTGGTTAAAATTTGAGGGAAATGAAAATATTTTTACTTCTTAAATCCCACAACTCAAGTCATGTAGGTTCATAACCCATTTGATTTGAGTATTTTGAGAGGATTGATAATACATCTATCACATCATTATCTTGGAATGTGGTGATTCTCTACCCTTGAGATTTCTCTACATTTCAATCTTATTTCACCATTTAATTATTTTGTCTCTCAACATTTCATCATCTATTTTTTTTTCTTCAATTTATTCTTTTATTTTTTAATAAAGTGTTGTCTTCCAATCCAAATGAAGTAGTCGATAACCCCTACTCCGCTATGCATTGTTGAAGTGTATTGTAGGTCAAAGGAAAAAATTTATATATTTTTATCGATGTCAAAATCATCCAACGACATTTTTTGGCATCTATCATACGTGTTGCATGTCATCGACCCGTGCTATGATTATCTTTTCTTGGGTTAATATATTAGTATTTGACAGTGCTTTTGATTAAAAAGTCTAAAGTTCAGAGGGTAGAAAAATAGAAAAAATACATGTGTTGTATGCCCTCGATCCGCAATATGACATTTTTCTTAGGTTAATGTATCAGTGTTTGACAGGGCTTTTGATTATAAAGTGTAAAGTTCGGAGGGTAAAATAGGAAAACCAAAGTAACTTAAGATTACACTCTCACTATTGTAAGGGCATATTTATGTTTTATAAATAATTAGGGGGCTTCAAATAAATTATGTTGGGGATTAGGTATAATTAATCAATGTTTGAGAGGATTTAGTTTTGATTGTAAGACATAGGAAATGTGGAGGACAAAATGGAAAATCCAAAAGTTAGACGTAAGGGTCTATTTCTGGTTTTTCGATAATCAGGGGGCTTTAAATAAATTATCTTAAGGGCTTATGTATAATTAATCAATGTTTGAGAGAGGTTGGTTTTGATTATAAAAAAAATGTTAAATATGGAGGGCAAAATAAAAAATAAAAATTTATAAGTGTTTTCATTTAAAAAAAATACAAACAATAAAAATGGAACCCAAAATCAGGTTGAAGGCATGATGCTATTCATGTCAGGCTACAGGCTTATAATAGTTTATATGTCAGGCTACAGGGGACAAACATTTATGACAAAGAAATTGATACGCAATTTACACCGTCGAATGACATATCATCAAACTGTTTAGATTTAGTCATAATAATTAACTAATTGAAGAGGTTTAAAGTTTTATTTTATAAGGAAACTAATAGATTCTCTCTCCCCCTATTTTCTCTATCTTCATATTTTCTCTCAACTATTTTTATTACGGTAAAAAAAATTAATATAGAGTTTCAAAAAAATATCAAATATCTAACCCAATTTTTTTTAAAAAATCAAATTAATAATGAGATTAAACGTGTGTTTTTATCCACAAATTCACGTCATATTTTACTACGGTGAAAAAAATTTAATACAGAATTTTCAAAAAAAATCAAACATCTAACCCAATTTCCAAATTTCATCCCAATTTCACATCATATTCTCTCAAAATATTTATCACAGTAAAAAAATTAACACAGAGTTTCCAAAAAAAAACAAATATCCAACCCAATTTCTATAAAAAAAAATCAAAATTCAAATTAATAATAAGATTAAATGTGTTGTGTTTTTCATTCCAATTTCATGCCATATTTTCTCTCAAATATTTTATTATGATAAAAAAATTAATATAGAGTTTCCAAAAAAAAATCAAATATCTAACCCAATTTTTTAAAAAAAAAATCAAAATTCAAATTAATAATAAAATTAAATTTTTTTGTATTAGGCATATATGATGTTTAGTATTAGGAAAGGCACATACGATGTTTAGTATTAGGAAAAACTTTGACAATAGCACCTCTCATCGCCAAATTTCGATCAGTAATGATGACATTAGGATGATGTCCTTCCATAGCTTCAAGTCATGTCTCAAATAACCATACAAATGTAACCTCTGTTTCATCGTGTAAAAGCGTGCAACCAAATTGCATAGTCTGTAAGTGATGGCTTATCCCTGTAAATTATGGTTTACCCCTGTAAATTGTATAGTCCAAATTGCATAGCCGAATACAAAAGAATTTAATCTCATTATTAATTAGAATTAATTTTTTTTTAAATTGGGTTAGATATTTGATTTTTTTTGGAAACTCTATATTTAAATTTTTTTTACCGTAATAAAATATTTGAGAAAAAATATGACGTGAAATTGGGATGAAAAACACAACACGTTTAATCTCATTATTAATTTGAATTTTGATTTTTTTTTTGGAAATTGGGTAGATGTTTGATGTTTTTTAACTCTGCATTAATTGTTTTTACCGTAATAAAATATTTGAGAGAAAATATGACGTGAAATTGGGATGAAAGTACAACACATTTAATCTCATTATTAATTTGATTTTTTTTGGAAATTGGTTTAGATATTTGATTTTTTTTTAACTCTATATTAATTTTTTGAAATTGATACGTGATATATTCCGTATGATAACATCTGTATTAAATTTTTTTTACCATAATAAAAATAGTTGAGAGAAAATATGGGGAGAGAGAATCTATTAGTTCCCTTATAAAATAGGATTTTAAAACTCTACAATTAGTTAGTTGTTAGGACTAAATTTAAACTGTTTGATGATATGCAATCTTACGGTAAGATCGCGTGTCAATTTCTTTGTCACAAATGTTTGTCCCCGTATATATATATATAGTCGGATCGCATATCATCAAACAATTTAGATTTAGTCATAATAACTAACTAATTGTAGAAGTTAAACTATTTTATAAGGAAACTAATAGATTCTCTCTCCCCCTATTTTCTCTCAAATATTTTTATTACAGTAAAAAGAAAATTAATAGAGAGTTTCCAAAATAAAATTAAATATCTAACCCAATTTCAAAAAAAAAATCAAAAATCAAATTAATAATGAGATTAAACGTGTTGTGTTTTTCATCTTAATTTCACATCATATTTTCTCTCAAATATTTTACATTACGGTTAAAAAAATTACTTTTAACCTGTATTAATACGGAGTTTCCAAAAAAAAAAATCAAATAACTAACCCAATTTCCAAAAAAAGTCAAAAATCAAATTAATAATGAAATTAAACGCGTTGTGTTTTTCATCCCAATTTATATATTTGTTTATTTATTATTTATTCAGATACCTGGTACAAATAATGATACAATTGGGCATTATAAAATGTTGCGAACGCCCCATTTAAAAAAGATATGACATAACAATACTCCATGTTTACCTAGTATATTGTCTGTGTCGTTTGCACGACAAGAAAATCACCCTTATTTTCGTCTATGATTTTTTTTATTTTTAAATTAGGTGTGATAGAAGAAGGAAAATCATGAGAGATTCAAGAGAATGGGAAGTTTTGTTTGTACCTGATTTGTTGAACTTTGTTGATAGATTAGTGAGTGTCTAGAGCATGAGATTGAGCGTGCGTACTGCCGATTAATGGACTCGAGTTGAGCCACTGATAGAAACATTTTGATTGGGGGAAGAGGCTCAAACCATTTGCAATGAGGGAGCTGAGTGAGAGAGATGAAAATGATTGAGAAATAGAGTCGAGAGGGGGAAAAAATGTGTAAAGAGTCTTATATGAAAACTTTAATCTAAGCCCTTCATCTGTGGCATTTTGACAATTCAGTGAAATATGAGTCAATAACTAACTTTGTATAAACTTATTATTTTTTTGACTTGCTAATCCAAGCTATTTTGTTGTATAGAGTATAGACTAGCATATCACCCGTGCCATTGGCACTCCACACACATTTGTTTTTGCTGCTAATTATCATGCATTGGACCTCATTACCACCATCCTCACCATTGCACTCAATCAGTTCCATAAAAAATCATATTTTAGAATGAAACTAATTTTTTGAGGTGCAAGCCTATTTTACAATAAAATAATAATTTTTTAGAGTCAAACTCAGTTAAAATTAGAATTGATTGAATGTTTGGGGTCTTTGTTTAAATATTCATTAAAATATCATCCTTCTCTTTGGAAAATATTATACATAGTCATGAAATATTAAAAATGCTTACATGTTTTAATAATAAAATACATATTTTTAAATTTACAAACATGGTTTTGTTTGGTCATATTTTACGGTCTTTAATAATAAAATATGTATTTTACGGTCTTTATTTTATCAATAGTTTTGTTGGAAATATCTTTCAAATTTGCATTTCAACGATATAAAGTTTACCAAAATCTGACTATATAGATAGTTATGATAATTTTTATTTAAAAAATGAAAATGCAATATTTTCTTTTTCTGTCACATGTACATTTCACCAACCTTTTCACAATTTTTTGCCTTTCATCATGTTTTATATTTACAAACATGTCATTATAAGAAATAAATCTCAACCCTCAACAGATTTTTCAACTTTCAATCATAGCCATTTTTATCTTCATTCCCTATAATTTGAAGTTTGTCCAAGTCAGCAATGAATAGTAAAACTATCACGCCCCGATTTTCGAGAAAAACGAAATCCTAAAATCCACGTAGGATTATCCGTTTCCTCAAAACTCGAGACGTGAAATTCAATAACAACAGAGACATTTAGCAGCAAAGACAAAAATTATAATTTAGAAAATAGGAACAAACTAAAATTAATACAAAAGTCTAACCAGGAAAAACTGACGTCGCTAGCCCCACTAGCGGAACTCCCGTAACGCTGCTCAAAAGTCTCTAAACCTGGAAAGCTAATCGGCTACATTCCCAAAGAAATGTACCCAAGAAGCAAAAGCTCACTTGGGTCAGCAATAAAGCTGGTGTGAGAAATCTTCATCCCAAAAATCAATACAAACGCACGTGATAAACATCAAGCTAAACACAAACAACAAACCATCACACCAATAGGTAGTTCCTCAACGAGGCAAAGGTGTGATGCAAGAAAACACAGTTCCAAGAATTTAGTTCCTCAACGAGGCAATCATATCATCATCTTAATATGTAAATATGCATTTACCTGTACTTACCCTATAGGAGTTGACTATGGCAAGTCGGACCTGCAGAAATATTAGTGGACTTGCCATCCTGCATAAAAAGAATTAAAAACAATGCAACGTCATTTATTCTTTTTATTTGAATTAGGTTCATCTTTTTAACGGATTGATCACTTAGACGATACCACATTCGCACCACCTCCGTGCCGAACATACACGCCCGTATGCCTCTCTCATATAAAGGATGACTACTCCGTCATCCATGCCTAAGTGGGGACATCACATACAGGCATGCATCGCGGATACCCCTAACTATATGAGTACCAAAAGCCACCCTTGGGCTATCAATGCGCATAAACTCACGTCACATTTTTTACGGATAAATATCAAAGCCTATTTTAGGCATACAAACTCACCACATTTCCGCAAGACTAACCCGAAGATTATTTTAGTTTCTCTAGTAAGAAATGGGTGCCCCAACTCCGCAAGACGACCCACTGGTCATTTAGTTTCTCTAGTAAAAGAGGGGAAATAATAAACAAAAGAGATGTGGTAGTTCTAAGTGATACACGTCCAAGTGGTTTATATTTTCATAAAATCAAGGTTTACCAATATCATTTATTTTTGATAATTCAGAATTATTCCACAATGACATTTTGTCATACATGAATTGATTCACAATCTATTCACCCACATTTTTGGGGAAAACATAGCATATTCATTAATCATGCTATGTAACAATATGGCAATCAAGCCACTCCTTGATTCAAATATCCAAATTTTTCATAATGCATAAACAAGTCAATATGCATACAAATCTCCAAATTTATCACAATGCATTAATATTCATCAACCATTCAAACACCAACCAAACAAAGTCACACCCAATCAATAAAATGGTAAACATGAGTGACCCCAAACATGAACTCAGCAAGCTAGGAAAACCTCACACATCAAACAGATCAAAAATATTGAAGATCAAACGTTTGCAACACAAAACACCACAAATAAGGCAACCTCATTCTCAACATGTCTAAAATCTCACAATTGGATTTCCTGAAATGAAACTCATCATTTCCATACAAGCAATATACATACAGTATACTGAATTGCTCATCCAAAGAGATAAAGGGCTAAGAGTTTCACTTACACCTTACACCCAAAACCTTTGAAATGGAATTTAAATCAAGCAATATAACAAGCCTAAGAATCCAATCTAAAATCATCAAGGACACACAAATACCGGTCATCACACCGCCAAAACAAAATCCAAATCATAACCACACTTCCTCGCAACAAAACTCACAAACTCCATCATCAAATCCTCACAAATACAATCACTAATTTAGTCAAGAAACAAGGATTTGCAAAATACAGAGAATAAGAAAACTCACAGTAAAAGAGAAAGAATGAAGAAAACTCACCTTTAGTATGTACACTGATAGACTGCTGACCATGTTTCAAATCTTTAAACGTGTTCTTCCTTTTGTCCCAAAGCTCTCATTCAGATGGTAGCAACATAATGATCCAACTTCCAATTCGTGAACCAGCGCAAATGCTGCATACTCCAAAGGAGATAATTTTTCATCACCATCCGACTTCATCCCCTATACAATATCCTGCGACAACTCTGTGTCTAAATGGTTCTCCTCAAATATCATCTCAGCATCTTTCATAATGCCCTTCCTCACAAGATCTTCGTCATCATTGGCCGACATCATAACAAATGGAATGTTCATCTCAATCCCAATCTGCTCAAGAAGCTCAAACCCATCAATTTCAGGCATGTGGACCGCACTTAATACAAGATCGAATTCGTTTCCATATTGAAGAAGAGCTAGTGCATCTGACGAATTCCTACTCATTGTTGACAAAGAACCTATCAATATTTCAAAACATGAGTCTGATTAACTGAATCAAGTAAATCACCACCCAGAACAGTAAAACCACAAACTCATTTTCCTCTTTACAATACCCATCAATTAATGCAGTATATATCACTTCATTTGGCTTCATACTTTTCTCTATGATAGAAACAAATAAGCCATGGGTATCTTCTAACCTCCCTTCTTGACTCCATCAAATTCCACTTGATCAAATAGCTCTCTGGCCTTTCTAACATCACCATTGACCAATAAAACCGCCAGCAACCTCATCACCATTCATACCACCAACATCACCATTCAAACCATCCCCATCACAAGCCTTTTCTGCACCAAACTTCAGCACTTCCCAACGTCTTGAACTAGCCCATAAGCAGCCCAAAAACCAGAAAGAGGCTCTGATTTATCACAAAGGCAGAGCAGTACATATGCTCTGTTTTGCAACCTTTTTTAGCACCTTCAAAGTAGCACCAATCTTCATCTCATTCCAGCAACTTGAAGCAGCCTGCAAGGAACTTCCAAGCATTCCCAGCTGTAAATAAGGAATGGAGCAGTGTAGAGTACGAAACATGGTTAGGTGCCACACCCATTTCTCCATCTCCATGAAAAGAGCTTTCCCTTCATTGAGTCTCCCACTCTTGAAAAGACCATTAATTATAGAACTGTAACTCACCACATCAGGCAAGAAACCACTCAAGAACTTCATTCACAATCGGGGAAATGGCATGTTCAATCTTTGCTCATCATCACTTAATACCCATAATCGACAATTTTGTTAAACAAATCCATAGCTTCATCTACCTTACCATCCATACAAACCCCTTTAAGGAGAGTGCTCAATGTAACATGATTGGGTTCAAACCCACGCTGAAATTTCTTCCTTACAATTAAGTTTCCACGTGACCAATGACTCCATACCACCAACCATAAGGACAGTATCTACTCCCTCTCCACTGAATCTCAATGTGATCACCAGGGTATAAATCATTCCTACAATCAGATACATGAAGTACATGTGGTGGAGTTTCTACAAGTGGTGATCTAATCCTATCCCACTAGATACATGAGGTAGATATCTTATTTGAAAGGTGTCTGTTAAGCTATCATAGCAAACCTCTGCATCATAACATGACATGATAAACCCAATCTGATGCTTTCGATTATAAACTTGAGCTGGAAACCAAAAACCTGCCATGATCCCACCAGCCATAGCCATATCTCAGCCACAGCTAGTATCGTCATCATAAATCACAGAGTTCGTCGCCATCATAGAGTCGTATCTGAAACCCCATCGCCTCCATCAGCACTGAATCGCCTCCATCAAAGAAGAAACATAGAGGAAAAGATGAAGGAAGAAGGAGAAAGAAAAGAGAATAGGGTTTTCTCTTTATAGGGTGGGTGGCTATTCGCCCCCACTAAAATTCTGAGAGCACCCGCCCTCTAAACTCGCCAAATAAACCCTAAAATTTCGAAATTCACATTCAATTAAATTTAACCCTATTTTATTTAATTAAAAATAAAATAAATTATCTTTATGAAATTTAGGGGTGTTACATTATACACACGTTAAATGGAATCTCGTCCCGAGATTCGGATGGTAAGACAGTTGACTGAATTTCGAAAAATACTAGTTGTCAAACAAAAGAAGATTTTGAAACACAATTTCAATTGAATTTTAGAAACATAAATTATTGATTGTTATTGGAAAAGTAAGGGTGTTACAAAAACACCACTCTGAATTGTAATAGGCAAGCCATGTTTAACACCACCAAAAGTATTGTCCCATGCCACCATTCCAACTTTTTCACTCCCACACCACCCCTTATTTCTCACACCACCACCTCTTTTCCACACCACCAATAAAAACCCAAATTTTAAAATTCTCTCATCTCTTATTTTTCTTCTCCACTCTCCCTATCTTCTCCATCAGACACCACCACCACCTTGCTACCATCACCATCACTACCACCCCGCCACCACCACCTTTCTCCCTCTTTTCTCCATCGAGCACCAACACCACCCCTGCCACTTCTCTCACCCTCTTTGTCCCTGAAAACATGGTATTAGCCCTGACTTTGGTTCAATTTAAACACTCAATTGAGAATGATTCTCTAGCTCATCAAAAACATGAAAATTGTATTATGCTTAGTCATCTAATCAACACAATTTGAATGAATTAAAACATTGTGAATTGAGAAACTTATGGTCATTTTACTAGACTCGCTAAAAAAAAAAGATATTGTCTCTGATTTCAGCCAATTGATACACTTAATTAAGACTGATTCTCAAACTCATCACAACATAACAATTGTAGTACTCTGAGTTACCTAATAAACACAATTTGAATCAGTTGAAAATGTTATGAAACGAGCAAGTTATGGTCATTTTACTAAAGTCATGCAAATTTGTCTTGCAAAGAAAATGAGGTAGTGTCCTAGACTTCCGGCCAACTTATACTCTCGATTGAGGCTTGAGGCTGATTCTCAAACTCATTAAAATACAAAAAATGTAGTATTCTGCGTTATCTAATTCACACAATTTGAATCACTTGAAAATGTTTTAATAAATCAGAGTACTGCATTGTATTTATTAGGTAACTCAAAGTTATCAATACATTTTCAACTGATTCAAATTGTGTTTCTTAGGTAACTCAGAGTACTACAATTGTTATGGTTTTGATGCACTTGAGAATCAGTTTCAATTGAGAATTGGCTGAAAGTTACCCTATTTTTATGTTTTGAATGAATGATAGGTAGGTTGTTTTGGGAGATAGGAAAATAGGGGAGCCCGGCGGTGGTGGGGAACGACGCGGTGTTACTCTGTTGTCTTTTGATCTACAGAGAAGTGAAGAGAAAATACAAAGAAAACAATGGAGGAGGATTGTTATCTTCTCGCGTTCATCAAAACTATTTTTTTCCAAAAACAGTTTTTTGGGTGGTGTGGGTTAGTGGGTAAAAAATATAATCTGAATGGTGGTGTGAGATTGTACTTTTGGTGGTATTAAACATGACTTGCCATTGTAACATAGGCTATCGTGTTTCTCATAGCTTTAACTGTGTTGAAAAATCACTCGGCATGGCTTTGGGAATTTTAAGTCATTATGTTATTAACTACTGGTACATGGGCTTAAATAAACCATAATAATAATAATAATAAAGAATAAAAAGTTTGTCATTAAAAAAAGTTGCCTAATAAATATATATTGTTGTTCAAGACACGTGTCACTAATCATACCCCAAAGTTGCGGCACATGTGCCATTACCACTAAACATATTTATTTTATATATGTCACGTCATTCATATTTTTAATATCCATTACGGTATTATCTCAATCACAAATATTTGGTGTTTCTGTAATGGTAGCTTAAACTAAATTAATTACAATATTTTTGTTGAATTTTAACAGTATATCTTGTTTTAAAAAAAAATTCCAATACTAAAATTTGTCATACCTCATAAATTTGCATTTGTAATTCATCAAAATCGCATAAAACACAATAAACCACTATAACATTACTCCACATACTAAATGTTTTAGTAGGAAACAAAACATAAATTGTTTTTCAGAATTTCGACAGAGTTTACTTTGTTTTCTTATTATTTTTTTTTCCAACACTAAACCTTGTCATATAAAATAATATTGCATTTGTAATTCTTAAAATTCAAATATATAAAATGAACCACTACAACATTGTTCCACATGCTAAATGTTTGAATAGACAACAAAATTTTGACAAAGTCTATTAATGAGCAAGAAATACAATACATCTAGAGTAGCACATTTGGTATGCAAATGTAAATCACATTGTGTACATGTTTAACATTGAAGTCCCACTGCATGCCTATGTTAATCACACTGTATACAAATGCATACAAATATATACAAATGTATGCTAGGATATTCAACATTGTATTCTAATGTATGTTAGGAATATTCTAACATTGAAGTCCCATTGTACATGTCAATAAATCACATTATTCTTGTCAATAAATCTCATTGTACATGTTAATAAAAATAAAATAAAAACTGAATCATAGCATGAGTATGCAAATGTCAATAAAAAAAATAGAATAAGAGCTCTATAATATTTCAATAAAATGCTATTGATTTCATTCCAATTGATCTAACCATCAAATGCATAAGAATATTATCCTTTTAAGGGCCATAATTTTCTTTTATCATATAATTCCTGAAACATAATTCAAAAGATTAAAACAAACACATATAATAAATGAAATTATTTATTAAAAATGAAAATTTCAATTAGGGTCTAATTGGGGCATATACAAATTGGGCTATTTACAAATTGGGGTCTATTAATTAATTACTAAGTAGACATCTCAATAGAATTTAAGTTAATAGAATAAACTAATGCAAAACATGAAATAATTTAACCTATTCTCTATCTTGATTTCAGTGCTAATGCAAAACATGAACATCTCAATAGAATAAACTAAGTGGTTGTTGAAATAACTTAACATATTCTCTTAAAGCAAAAATGTTTTTTTTTAATTTCAATCACCATGATAATTAGGATTGTCAACGGACTGGACTTATGCAAAAGAAAAAAAAATGATTTTAAATCGGATTTGGTGCTTTAATAAATATATATTGCCATTCAAAACGTGAGTCAATAATCATATCCCAAGGTTGCCACACTAATCACACCCCAAGGTTGTGTCACTAATCTACCTTACTATAGCATTATTCGTATGATAGATAAAATAAATACACTTACATGCCTAATCACCACAATCAATTTTTGAAGAAAATAAATAAATAAAATAAAAATGTTGGGTATGAGAATCGATCCATTGCACTCTTATTGGGGATAAATCTTCGTAAATGCTAACTTTAAGTCTCAGCCATTAGATTTTCATGTTTGGATAAATCTCAACCGTTTTTTATCTCCCCAAAATAAATAAATATCAAATGTTGGGTATGGGAATCGAACCCATGCACTATTGGTGCTTTAAGTTCTATAAGATCCGTCAGATTCGTATATTTGGTTAAATCTGAGCCATCTTTTATCTCCCAACCCAAACACCGTCCCGTTTTGTAAGATGGAAGATATATTTGAAATTGCATACAATTGCAAATACTAAAAAACGACTAACTTTAAATTTATTTGGACAAATCAAAATAGATTTAGTAAAAAAAAGAATAAATTTATACTTGAAAGATGAGTAACTGAAAACGGGAGAGATTAAAGAGTGTAAGTGAAGGTTAAGAGAAATTGAAATAGTGTATGAGATACTGAAATATGAGAAATTGTCTAGGATCATTAGATCTTTAAGTTTTGGTAAATCTCAGTCATCTTTTATCTCCAACCTAAAATACAATTCTGATTTGTAAGATAGACTAGTTTGTTTCCCGTACCATTGGCATGATATGATTTTTTTGGGTAAACCTCATTACATGTCAATCCGTCCATGCCTACGTCACAATGAACACACACTTTGCCCAAGAAAATCAATTGGAAAACATAAAAAATACAATACAGAGCCACTCACTTCACAATATAAAATGTATTTCACAATACAAATTTGAAAGAGCATACAATGAAAAATACTCAAAAAACACAACTGTAAATTAATGTGTACAAATCAAATAGATTTAGTAAAAAAAAAATTATACTTGAAAGATAAGTAGTGAAAGCAAGAGAGATGAAAGAATGTAAATGAAGGTTAAGAGAAATTGAAAGAATGTAAGAGATATTGAAATATGAGAAATTGTCTAGGATCGTTAGATCTTTATGTTTTGGTAAATCTCAGTCGTCTTTTATGTTAAACCCCAAACACCATTCTGATTTGTAATACAGACTAGGGTATATATTCCCCATGCCATTGGCACTATCGTACGATGTTAAATATTTTCATAGCGGCTTATCTTTCGCAGTGCCTCCTAGAGCTTTTACTGTATTGAAAAATCTCCCGGTATGCCTCTTGGGATTTTAGTTCAATATGCTATTAGCACATGGTATGCGGCCTTAAACTAAATCATAATAAAAAAAAAAAATTAAAGGTTTACCTATCATTTCAATGTGTAATTAAAAAATTTATGTAAATGAAACAAAGTGAAAAATTGAACATCTACTTAATACCATTGGCACGACCTTTCAACTTCTCAAATTTTATAACCGCCCTTGTTTCTCAACATTTAATGAAACACAACCACAAAATCCACCTAGCCAAATGATAATAATGTGTGTTAAAACATGTAACTTATAGATTTTAAATATGAAAGATTTGTAGAGATTATTAAGCTAAAGGCATGGCAAAAGGAAAATAGAAAGTTGTGCAAGATGTGCAATGCATGTAAAGTTGCGTGGTAAACATATATGAAATGTTCCACGGAGGAAATTAATTGATACACTTGTCCTCTATATGAAACTCAAATATAAGAATAAATGATGAAGAAATTTAGCATGAGCCCATTTATTCAAATAATAATTAGATGTTACCATAAAAAATTTATCTAATATATATATATATATTAGACATGTATCACTAATCATACCCTAATGTTGCATCTTAGTAATATCCACTGCAACATTTTCTCAACAACAAATATTTGGTGTTTCTGTAACGGTAGCTTAAACTAAATTAATCACAAGTTTTTTGTGAAATTTTAACAATCTACCTTACTATAGCATTACTCCACATGCTAAATGTTTGAGTAAGATAAATAAATAAATAGATATACTTAAATGCATAATCACCACCATCAACATTTGAAGAAAAATAAATAAATATCAAAATGTTGCGTATGAGAATTGAACCCATGCACTCTTATTGGGGATTGACTGAAGGTTAGACATAAATGCTAACTTTAAGTCTCAACCATTAGATCTTCATTTTTGGATAAATCCCAGCTGTTTTTTATCTCCCAAATAGTGAAACACCTTTCTGATTTGTAATATAGACTAGGGTGTTCTCCGTGCCATTGGCACGATAAAAGTTTAAATTTGTCAAAACATGATCACCCTTACGTTTGCATCCTTCATACTTCCATGCCTAATCACCACTATCAACAATTGAAGAAAAATAAATAAATATCAAAATGTTGGGTATAAGAATCGAACTCATTCACTCTTGGTGCTTCAAGTTCTATACGATCCGTTAGATTCTTATATTTGGGTAAATCCCAGTCGTCTTTTATCTCCAACCTCAAACATCATCCTGATTTGAAACATAGATATGGTATTCCCCGTGCCGTTGGCACTACCGTACGTTGTTAAATATTTTTATTGCATTTTATCATTCGCAGAGCCTCTCATGGCTTTTACCATGTTGAAAAATCTCCCAGTGCCTCTAGGAATTTTAGCTCAATATGTTATTAGCACCTGGTATGTGGACTTAAAATAAATCATAGTTAAAAAAATAAAGATTAAAAAACTTACATATTCCTTCAGCGTGTAATTACAAAATCTATGTAAATGAAACAAAGTGAAAAAATGAACATTTTTTCTATTTGAGATCATTGGCACGACCATTAAACTTTTCAATTTTTTTTAGAAAATTTTACTATCACCCTTGTTTCTTAACATTTAATGAAATGCAACGACAAAATCCACCTAATCAGATGACAATAATGTGTTGAAATATATACATTATAAATTTGAAATATGAAAGATTTGTAGAGATTATTAGGCTAGAGGCATGAGAAAAGGAAAAAAAAAGACGTGCAAGATGTGCAATACGTATAAAGTAGCGTGGTAAATATATATGAATTGTTTCACAGAGGGAATTAGTTGATACACTTGTCTTCCATATGAAACTCAAATAAATAAGAATAAATTATGAATGAATTTAGCATGGGCTCATTTATTCAAATAATAATTAGATGTTACCATAAAAAAATTTATCTAATAAATATATATTGTCATTTAAGACACGTGTTACCAATCATACCCCATGATTGCGGGACATGTACTATTCCCACTAAACATGTTTTGTTAATATCTATGTGACATTCATCTTTTTATTATCCATTGCGACATTATATCAACTATAAATATTTGATGTTTCTGTAACAGTAGCTTCAACTAAATTAATCACAAATTTTGTATGGAATTTTGACAATATACCTTACTATGGCAGTACTCAACATGCTAAATGTTTGAGTTCGATAAATAAACAAATAGATATAGTTACACGCCTAATCACCATCATCGACATTTGAAGAAAAATAAATAAATATCAAAATGTTGTGTATGAGAATCAAACCCATGCACTCTTATTGGGGATTGACTGAAGGTTAGATATAAATACTAACTTTAAGTCCCAACCATTAGATCTTCGTGTTTGGATAAATCTCAGCCGTCTTTTATTTCCCAAATAGTGAAACACCCTTCTGATTTGTAATATAGAAGATAGTGTATTGTCCGTGTTGTTGGCACGACATAAGTGGGTCGTGGCAATATGTCAAACTTGGTTAAAATTTTAAACAATTAGAAAAAAAAATACATTTTAAAATCGCCACAACTAATCCTCCCAAAACTTTGATTTGAACGTGTCTTGATATTGAAAATACTTATGATGTGAAGTGCATTCGATTACAGTTATTTTTTTAAATGTATACGACGTGAAATGCATATTTAAAACTTTAAGCGTTTGTATTAATGATTGGTTTCATTATAAATATATTCAAAAATGAATTTCAACCATATCAGGTTTACTAAAATTCAAGTAGATAATTATGACTATTTGCATTTTAAAAAACACAAAAAAATTATCTTTCCGCTACATATGCATTTCATCAACTATTTCATATTTTTGTTCATTTTCTTTGCCCTTCTACTTGTAACTTATTTACAAACATGTCATTGTTGATAATGAATCCCATTATCAACATCTACCCCAACTTTCAATCTTAATCGTCTTTTATTGCTAACCCCAAACACCATTCTAATTTGTTATATCTTCCTTACAATTCAAAGAGGTATTTCATTGTTCACAAACCATTGTTCACAGTCTGTATGTCCTACGTGGCATTGGTTGTCTCAGTGGCAGAACTTAACTTAAAACAAAACCCCCCGATGCTTTCCTCTTCCTCACAGTTTTCTCTCTTCTCACAAACATTTCACTCTCTGCAATCTTCCTTCAATTTCTTCTCTCCCACCATCGAGCACACCCTCCCTCATTCTCTCACACAAACTCACTCTCACACAAACCTCTCCCTTCTCCTCTCAGATCTCTCTCTCACGCATCAGTCACACAGATCTCTCTTTCTCACGCAAGTCACTCCATTTCTCACACAGCAAAAACATTTGTCTCACACTGAATCTGAAAATCTGTAAGTAGCCACTCTCTTTCTCCTCACACAGTTGTTCTCCTTTCATCTCTTGCAATTTGTTGATTTAGGGTTTTTTTTTTAGTAGCCATCTCTGTAAATCAACATTTCTTCTTCAACATATTTTGAGTATAATGGTTTTAGGGTAAGTGGGGGTTGGAACATTGGAATCTTCTGTGCTGATATCAACATTGATGATTAAAGGGGTGTTAGTTTTGTGTTTAATTGGATGGAGGATTTGGGTCTCATTACTCACAAGGCAATCGCTCTACAAGGCAAGTGAGCATCTCCTCTTTCTTTCTCTATCTCTAGACATCTCTTTTTATCTTCAGGTTTGTACAAAGTTTCATATTGGCTTTGTTTCTCAAAGTTTTGTGAATTTGTGTTGTAGAGGAGGAGGACAGAAATGGAAGGGGTCAATAGAGTTGATGGGTTTGGGGCATCACAACATCAGGAGGTAATTGTTCTACTAAACTTCTTTCATCTTCTTTTATAGAGAGTTGGTTTTGTTTAGAAGATGAAAAAAACTTGAAAACTTCTATAATTCTATAATCAAACTTTGGTTCCATTTCTTGAATAGATGAACAATTGGAAGTTTTTTCAATAAAAAATGAGAAGTTCTTAAATGGCAGTTGTATTAGAAAATGTGAATTTTATATTAGAAAGTCCAATTGTTAGGAGTTGCTATCCGACACATAATAGATGACTTTGAATTCTAAAAACTTTTAGATGAAATTCACTGCACACCCAATATGATTTGGGATATTTAGTAGTTCACTTTGTGTGTCACATCTTCACATATGTTTTACTTTCAATCAAATTTGTGAATGTGATTGATCTTGATTGGATTGGATGTAATTTGAATTACCAATCAGATGTGTTTAACAAATTCTGCAAGATCAACACACTGTTTCCACCGACAATTTTAATATCTTCATCAAGTTATGAATGGTGTTCATCATTTTATCTTTCACTTTCAATCTCAATTTTTTTGTTTTTTTTGTTTTTTTTTCATCTTAATCATTAGGCAAAGAATTTTGTGGTTGATGTAAGCCTGTTTTTAATGAGATCAGTACTTTTCTGTTGGCGTGATTTAATCGCAAAGTTTATGGTATCATTTCGCACAAAAACTCTACCAACAAATCAGGTGGCAACTAGGTTATGATTGTTTTTATGATTTGGGGTCTTTATGATTGTTCTTTGTGATTTGGGGTCCTTTGTTTTGATGGGTTACTTTCTGATTTTTTTTCTCCAGGTTTGTAAAGGTGTGAAGATGCATTTTACTCCAGACCTCCACGATACTTTCCTCTCAAAAAAAGTAAATTTTGAACCCTTTTTTATCAGATTCGGTTGGTTTATGTTGTTGTTCTTGATTACATGACTTAGGTTTAATAACCCTAGATCTTGGATTTTTATAGCTTTAATTGAAAAAGTACTTTGTAGTAGTGCCAACGACACGAGTATTACACTAGTAGATTTACATTTGGAAATAAGTAATTACACAAAAACCCTTAATTTCATGTCAACTTAAGCCAAAAAGGTTATTCGTAATTATCCATTCTAGAAATCCTAGCCACATCACCCATATTTACTAAAAATTGACAACTTCTAATTTCTTATTTGAAAAGATACCTTGAATTGTATCAACTCACGTGAGGTTTTCTCTTTCATTTTTCAAAATTTTTGTATTACCCTTGTGAAACCAGGTCGAAGAAAAAAAAAAGGGCGATGGCCAAGAGGGACAAACGGGCGATCACCTTTTCCCTGCCTTGCCCCATGCCATCAATCGCCCTCCCTTCTCCCCTTAGTTGTGAGATCATGGTTAGAGATAAGAGGAGGATAGAAAAATGGAGGGAGGGAAAAAAATGACAGAGGAGGAGAAATAGAAGGCACAAAGTGGGGCAGTGCAACCAACAACGGGCGATGGGCGACAACCGCTAATGTTACCGCTACTCTGTGTTGTTGCTATTCTTAGCTCTTGAGAAGGGAGGGTGAGAAAGAGAAGAGAGAGGAATAGAGAGAAAAACGGTTTTATAACGGTGGTGTCATTTAGCATGTTTATAAAACAAAAAAGAAAGAGGATGGTGGTTTCAAGGAGAAAATATGCGGTGTCAAAACATCACAGCCAAACTCCAATGCCCTAGATTCAAAATGACGAAAGTAACCCTGGAGTGGAGTCCTCCTCCATGTTTAAAACACACAAAACCCTCAATTGCGGCCTCTCTCTGTGCTTGGCGGGACTGGTTTTAGGGTTTCTTCTTCTTCTTCTTCGAGGCGCTTCTCTCTCTCTGATCCCACAACAGATACAGATGGTAAGTCTTGAACAAACCCTAAACTCCTCTGGAAACCATTTCGATCAGTTTAGCTGTTTTCCTTTTCAGCAATTTCGTAATGAAAATCTCTGTTGTTCTCATGAAGAACCATTTTGTACTCTCTTTTTAACGGTTCAAGTTTCATTAGAAACCCCTAGGGTTTTGAAATCAGCTTAGGTTTTGACAAGTTTTTGATATTCTTGTGTTGTTTTAGGCTCCCAAGCGAGGTGCTAAAGCTGCTGTGGCACCAGCCAAGAAGAAAAAGGTATCATTTTTTTATTTTATTTTTATTTTTTTAATTAATTTATTTATGTTTGTAAGAACTGAGGATTGGTTTTGATTTTTGGTTTTGTTGATTCAGGACATTAAGGTTGTGAACCCACTCTTCGAAAAGAGGCCGAAGCAGTTTGGCATCGGTGGGGCTCTTCCACCCAAGAAGGATCTTCACCGATTTGTGAAATGGCCCAGGGTTGTTCAAATTCAAAGGAAGAGGAGGATCCTTAAGCAAAGGTTGAAGGTACCCCCAGCATTGAATCAGTTCACAAAGACATTGGACAAGAACCTTGGTAAGTAAATACCTAATATTATTATCCCTGTGCATGATTACTTCTTTATTGGCTTGATTCTTATGAGAAGTGTGTTTGCTAATGTCATTGGTTGTTGATTTTTACTTGCACAATCTTGTATAAGTACCAGTGTCTACGTCCGCGTGTTTAATGTTTTTTTTTAAATTTTATTACATCAATTCAATATTAAGAAAAAAATTATTATTTATAATTATACATAACTTAGTTTATAAATAAATAAGGGGATTCAAATGAACCATGTTAGGGACATAAGTATAATTATTCAATGTTTGATAGGGGCTGGGTTTGATTGTAAAAGTATGAATTGTGGAGGGCAAAATAGAAAATACAAAAGTTAGATGTAAGGGCCTTTATATAATTTATAAATAATTGGAGAGCTTTAAATAAATTATATTAGGGGGCTTAAGTATAATTAATTACTATTTATAGGGTCTGATTTTATTATCAATAGTTTAAATGTGGGAGGGTAAAATATTAAAATTGTTTAATAGTTTAAATTACATAAATACCCCTTTGCCCCTTGTTACCAACTTTCTACTTTTTTTGGTAAATAACATAAATTTTAGAAGGCAAAATCGGAAATGAAAATCAGGTTGAAGACACAAATTCACTGTTCATCTGAGAGAATTGGCATTATAATTGTTTAGATAGATGTACAGTTTTTACACACATAAACGAGAAGCCATGTTTTGATTTAATTTTCTTCTGTTCTAGTGGGGGATACGGTTCTTGGTCAGCATTAGGCATATTATTCTATTGATGCAATATTTGATTTATTTTGTTTCATGTTTAAATTCAATGCTATTTCATCAAGTAGATTTGTTCTTAATTGATTTGGTTTGTAAGATGGATTCTTAAGTAGGTTTTTTTTTCCCTAGATATTGGTAGGTTCCTCAGAACTGAAAGTTTGTTAGGAAGCTATCGCTTCAGTTTGTAGAGTGAACTTAGTGTTACCTAGGTTTGATCTTTGTAGTTTAATTAATAAAAAAATAACAGTTAAATATTATTTGAACCTCAAAATATTTGCAAAATATGTTTCATTCTTATCAATAAGTGATGAATCATAGCGAGTGGTGTTTTTCATCTTTTGTTGGCTTTGGAGGTAGTGATTGAAAATAAAAACTTAGGTTTGGATGGGTGTTGTAGATGAGGTCAAGGTGATGGAGTTGAACAACATTTTGTTGGTTAGCGGCCTCTCAGTTGTGTATGGTATTAGAATGGTTTTAGGGTGTCACGCTGCGTTCCGAAGGGCTTTGAGGTGAAGTTAGAGCTTTGGTGATGTGAGAGAAGCCTATAATAAGGCAGCATGTAGGAGACCAGTTAGTGGTCTAACTTTCAAGTCAGTGGCCATTCAGGCTTCCACTGTCATCTTTGGCATAGTTCTAATGTGAATGTGCAGTTCTGCAGGGTAATAGGTCAGGTTGGGTGTTGATGGCCATGGAGGTTGGGATTGAGAATAAACTTGCTAGTTTGGCATGGGTGGTGAAGATAGGCTCAAGCTGACGAAGTTGAACAACAATTTGTCAGTTGTCATTTTCTATTTTCATTATTTGGAATAGTTGTTCAGCTGGTGGCTTGGAGGAGCATCGGGAAGCATGTTAGGTGAGTGTTGCATGTGCTGCTGAGTCCATTAAGTAGTTGGAAAGGTGATTCAGGGTGGGTCCCAGTTTAGTGGATACAATGAAAGCATTGCAAGTAGATTTGCATGTTTCAGTCCTTTGGAACATGAAGAAGACAAATTATTTCTTGGCTTCTTTCCAGTGAGAATTGGAATTGTGCATCTTTGTTCTTGCAATTTGTTCTCCTTTGTGCTGCCTCCGAATTGGTATCAGTGCCTGCTGTTATGGGGTAAGAAAGTGCCTGCTGTTATGGGGTAAGAAGAGGTGCAGTGGTGGATGGTGGCCAGGAGGGGTATAAGGCTCTGGCAGTTGGCTGCAAAGAAGTCTTCATAGTGGGTGGTGCAATTAGTGGGTGAAGACGTGGGCAATTTTTGAATTCCATCTGCCACTGTGGAAAATGACCATAGAGCAAGGAGGTGCATTTGAAACTGTCAAGGGGATTAGATACGTACGATGTAATTGTTTTATTGTCTTTGGTGACTGGATGGTTCAAGGTTTTATTTATTTATTTTGCTTTTCATGTTTATTTTTCTCTAGGGGTTGGTTTTGTTGTAATTCCTAATTTGTTGTCAACGAATTCAAAAGGTGAAAAATAGGTACAACAAAATGGTCCTTAACTTTCTGGGACCTAAAACCTCTTCTACGTATAATGTATGCAAAGCATCCTTTATGTTTTATTAGATACACAATGCTTACTCAACACTTGCATTTTTATGGCATAATGTCAATTTGCAATTTAATGATGACATCTGAATATGTAAATCATTTAATTTAATGTAGTTTTATGATGAGGAACGGTCCGAACGACTTAGTCTTTGCAATCCATAGCATCTTAATATTGTTATATATGACAAATAGAAGAAAGACACTTAAATGCATAGTTAAGGTGGAGATAACTGAAACATGTTCATCCCAATTAACGTAATAGTCAATACAAATTCTACTCTTAGTGATGAACCTGAAATTGATCAGGTTCTGAGGAATATTGGTTCCAATGCTTCTCGTGTGTTGATTTTGATGGTTCTGTAATTTGCTTTTATATCACACCAAGACTGATACTTTACTGCTGGTGTTCTAGTTGTTCTGTCTAATAGTGTTGGAGATCTTGTGGTCATATGAGCTCTGTTGACTAAGGAATCTAGTTGTTATGATCAAGGTTGAAGCCCATTATGTTTTTTTAATGATATTTTTTTACTAATTCACTTCTAAAAGTTTGCTTTTTTAATTTTTTTTGGTTAAGATGGAAAACGGACCCTTCGCGGTCCAAGACCGATTTACGATTAATCGGGAATAATTGGATTTAATTGGTTTATTTTTTCAAAGTATATCTTTATAAATTTAATTATAGTCATAGATTACTAAAATACATAACTAATCAAAAGATTCAAATCACCTAGATGAGAAAACCCATCACAAGATTCAATCACCAGAAAACCAACATGAACAAAATTTTGAAAAAAAACACAACTAAAAAATCATCCCAAAAAATATCACGAAATCAAGGAGGGTTGTAGAAGAAAAGCATAACATGAAGGAGATGCATAATATCATAGAGTTTTGAGCGATTTGTGAAAAATCAACAAGTGAACGAGTGATGAAAGGACGACGAAGACTCACTTGCTAGATTTTGAGCGATTTGAAGCCTGATGATGGTAGATCGATCGATCGGTGAGCTTCTATGTTTTTCAATTCTTCTTTCAGTCTCCTCTTCCTCGCAGTCTCTCTTCTTGTTGTCATAGTTCTCTCTTCTTCTTCTCTCAGTCTCTCATCTTCTTCAGTTCTCTCCTCGTCTTTTATTAGTTTCTCTTTTTCTTCAGTTCTCCTCTCCCTTTTCCCCATCTTCTCTGAATCTGGCCACTGCGATTGAACGAATTCTATTTCTATATATATATAGCGAGAAATCGGTGAGTTGGATGGGCCGATTTCGTGTTGACTCTCCGATTTCTCGCCAACTATTAAACCCAACCAATTAAAGGCCAAATCGGATCGGGCACCCCCCGTTAACCAATTTTATACCTGTGTATCTATCTTTGTTGGAGCATCTCCAATATGGGACCTTAAACCTCAAAAAATAAGCCCTGTGGATTTTCACATCCAATCCTTCCATTGAAACCTCCACGAGTTCAGTCCCTGTTTCAGGAATTAAGGTCTCCGCTTGGAGATGCTCTTGCTGTATTATTGTGTGTATGTATTGAAAGTGGTTTTATGAAATTGTTAAATAACAGATTTGGTTGGTATACCTCTGATTATTGACAAAAAGCACTATTTTGTATGTAAACGTGCAGCGTCGACTCTATTCAAGATGCTTCTTAAGTACAGGCCTGAGGACAAAGCTGAGAAGAAGGAACGCCTCCTTAAGAGGGCTCAGGCAGAGGCAGAAGGAAAGCCTGTTGAGTCAAAGAAACCAATTGTCGTGAAGTACGGACTGAATCATGTGACTTACCTTATTGAGCAGGTCTGGAATAGTCTTAGTTTGTGATCTCATTTAGTTACTGCCATTTTTTTCAAATATATATAAAATTATGTTCATTTGCTTGCAGAACAAGGCACAATTGGTAGTTATAGCACATGATGTGGATCCCATAGAGCTCGTTGTCTGGCTTCCTGCCTTGTGCAGAAAGATGGAGATCCCATACTGCATTGTAAAGGGAAAAGCACGACTTGGATCGGTAGTTCATGATATTTATATTTTCAAATATATTTTGTGTTATGTTTTGAACCAAAATATTCATTTGTATATGTTTCTTCTAGATTGTCCACCAAAAAACTGCATCAGCATTGTGTTTGACATCAGTCAAGAATGAAGATAAGATGGAATTCAGCAGAATCCTCGAGGCCATCAAGGTGAGTAAAGAAGTTACGGTTGATTTGTTTTTGTGGTTTTTAGTGTTGCACCAAATGACTTTATTTGCTGTTTTAGGCCAACTTCAATGACAAGTATGATGAGTACCGAAAGAAGTGGGGAGGTGGGATCATGGGTTCTAAATCTCAAGCCAAAACTAAAGCCAAGGAGAGGGTCCTTGCTAAGGAAGCTGCCCAGAGGATGAATTAGGATGCCAGTTTTTGCAGTTAATTTAAATTAATCCTAGCAGGGTATTTTTGACTTCCCAAGTATTTGGTGAATTTTTGCCTTTATGTAGATTCAATCCAAGTACGGAGTAACTTATAATTGACTCAGTTTTCGTCTTTCAGCTGCTCCTTGCGCAAGATCAAACTTTTGGTTTTGCTTTTGACATTATTCAAGTTTAACATGCAAGTTTCTTATGTTATATCAGCTGGAAATTGAATGTTATGAGTATTTTACCTTTGAATATCTGAGCTTTCTCTTGAACAATCTCCTGGAGTTATCTTGGTTACAGAACATCTGCTACTGTAATTTGTGTTGTGAATCAAGTCAATATTAATAATGGTTATGGCACTTGAAGTTATTCAAACCTTTTTCAGTTTGCTTTTTCCCCTTGGGTGACAAATGTGCTTGCTGAATCAAATTTGCATCCCACAATTCATGATAGCTAAGCTTCAAGTTCAAAGCGTGGAGTTGTGGCTTTGGCTTTGAGATGTTCTTTCCTGGGAAGTTTAGATATTATTCAAGTTCACGATTCTCTAACTTGTATGACAGTGAATTTGTGGTCACTCATTATGAATGATTCTGCAAGTGTTGGATTATCTACAAGATTGTTATTTGTACGGTTTTATTGGACATACCCCACAATAGGTTTACTGTTTTTGACATACCCTCGTGTATTTCTAAATCAGACAGGGTTCCCTCTAAAGGCCAAAATGTAGCTGTCCACCAATTATTTCCTAAAAGACTTAATCCTCCACCATCCAATCTAATGAAGGTGGCGATTATGCATGCATCTCCATCATCCAATTTAATGCATGCGCCATCCTCCAAACCCCCACCCCATGCAACCTCCCAAATACCGCTTCAAATAGAGAGAGACAGAAAAAAGAGTGTTTTAATTATTAAGCAATGTTTGTGCATACATAATTCATCATTTGATTTCCATCTCGGACCATTCAGATTGAAAATTCAATCAATCCATCGACCCAAAAAAATCTAATCTGTTCAAATTGATTGAGAAATTCGATTAATTTTTTTATTGGGGATTATTTTTTTTCAATTCTGCGTTTATGCAAATTTTCAATCTGGGGTTATTGAATTCGTACTTGTGTTGGGGTTTATCGTTAGTTGTATGGGTATCTTGTTAATTCACTTTTCATTAGTTTTTCGATTCTGGGTTTTTATTTTTATTTGTTTATTTATTTTAATTTTGATCAATTTGAGTGTGTTTGTGTTGCAGGAAACTGACTGATTTTGCTAAAGTTTTGTTTGTCTTTGCTTAAAGGTATGATTTTTAATCATTTCCCTATGTTATTGTTAAATGATCAATTGTAAATTTGAATGGTTTGGTCACTTAGATTGTAACTGATTTTAGTTGTCTTTCATTTTGAGATTTTATATTGACACTGTTGTTTTTGTTTCCATGATTGGTTCACACTTGATGCAATTGGATTAGTTTCGGCATTAGGTATATAGATAAAACAATTTTTGGAGAAAATTTTTGAAGAATTACTTTGTTGTGTAATATAGAATGGCAGCAATGGTAGCTACTACAGATACTGGTTGTAATGGTAGTAGTTCAATGTCATCTTCTATGTTAGCCCAATAAAGGGGGGAAGTTGGAAATGGAACTTGAACAAATTTCCATCTTCGCCACATGCTGAATCCCCGAAATTTGAATTCTCAGCTGAGAAATCCCAAATTACGCAAAGTCATGAACTACATAGTTTGCGTGATTTGTGCAGTGCAAGTCAAGACCATTCTAGTGCTGCTAAACTGGACTTTATAGTGTCGTGGATCCCAGTGTCATTAGTAGAGGCAGAGGAGTTCCAAGACGTTGATTGGACTGAGAGTCACCTTGAAGAACTTGTTTTGAGCAATTTGGATACAAGTTTTAAGAGTGCCATTCAAAATATTGTTGCATGCGAGTATACTGAGGAGGTTGCCAACAAACAAAGGCAATCTGATAGAAACATATTTATGTAATTTTATTGTTGTATTTTTTTTATACTTTCTTAGCTAGTTTGTGTTATTTTTGGTATTAATTATGTTTATCGGGTTTTGTAAGCTGCTAATAACAAAACTCCAAACAAGAAGCTAAACGATGCAAATCAATTTGATTGAAAGAATGAAGAAAACAAGGACGTGTACATCAACTAGGAGACCTTTGGAGGCCACACCCCCGCTCGCAACCTCCGCACATCGCCCTGAATCAATCTCACACACTGACATCACCTTTTTTTCCTTCATACATTGTAGCCACAACCGACGATCACCACTATCAGAGTCCATCTCTCTCGCAACCAGATCACAATCTCATCCCAAGCAACCACCGATCACCTTCGTTGTCCCTTTCCTTCATCTCTCTCCCACACGACAGTAATCTCACTCACCGTCGCCTGACCGTAGCCCCTTTTTTCTCTTCACACTCGATCGTACAACACAGATCCATTTCTTCTTCCAACAGTCCATCACCCACCTTGCCATCAGCAACTTCCATAGAAGACCAACGCCACTACACGTAATCGACCACCTTATTGTTTCAGCCTCACTCATGCACATCTCTCTCACCCACCGAAAATTCTTTAGTGCACCGGGGGTTAGCCTGGTGCTAACCCCCACCGTCCATTTTGTCTCGAGATAGGTGTAGAACTTATCTCGAGGCAAAATGGACGGTGGGGGTTGCACCAGGCTAACCCCAGGTGTGCTGTAGTAGTGCTCCACACCCACAGTCTCTCTTCCTCGCAGAAATCTTCATCGCACATAACCTGGAAGGAGCAGATCGAAGATCAGAAGAAGAGGAGAAGTTGTTTTAATCCTCTCACACACTATTTGCACCCATAGAGTTACTCTCCACCACCACTCACGGGCGACAATGTTTCATCTCTTATTTCTTTTATTATTTTTAGTTGGATATTTAATTATGAATTGATGTTCAAACATGATTACTATGCCTTTTTAGCTAGGGGCGAATTCGAAGCCCCAAACATGTGTTTGTGGATTAATCAGATTCAATCTTTCCTTACTAATTAGTTATATTCACAAGTAATAAATACTAATAACTGTTGGTAAGGTTCATTAAAAACCTAGGTTAAGAACAATATATTGTTCATACTTGTAATTGCCTAGTAAATGTTCATATTTTTCATAGAACTTAATGATCTTAGATTGTTTATCTAACGTGCCACGCCTGATTAGATAACATGAAAAATAATAGTTTGAAAGCAACACTGAGTTTAATTCAACGAATTTGGAAAAAATAATCAGGTTAATGCAATGTGTTCACGGTTAATCTTGAGCATTGTCAATCATGAGTTAGTAAAAAAATTATTGGAGTTTAGTTCATGAGCATATGTTAGGTGTGTGAAGATAAAACCCTTAGCTAATTTCTCATCATCTACTTCCCTTAAGTTTTTATTAGTTTTATAGGAATCTCTTAGTAATTTTCTTAGCTTAAGATTAGAAAAGTCCAATCCCCCTACATTTTCTTATTTAGTTGTTAGTTGTCTTTTAGTTGCCCTTAGTATTAGTTAGCGAACCCTCTAATCCCCGGTCTAGAACGATCTCTACTAATTCTTAATACGACTACAAAGCATGATATTAAGTCGTGCGCTAGTAAAATAGTGCATCACAATCATGAGGTTTGGTTTTTATCATGGTGGTAAAAATGCACTATCAAACATTGTGGACAATGCCTTGGTTAATATGAAAAATGGGTTAGAAATCATTTCTTCAAGAGATCATATTTTTGAGAATTTAGAACAGTTGGAGAAGTATCTAGTGGCAGAAATGGTTTGTGTGCATAAGAAGATTAAACCATTTTTAGATTAATGATGCAATATGGTGCCTATTGATATGTGAGATGATTGTTTCCTATACTTGTGCAATTGAATGTGATCCTTTCAATAACTTTCAACAAATTCATGTAGACCAAGGAAACTGAAGACTAGGCTAACCCAATAATTCATGTAGGCAAGCAAGTGCAATTGTTGAAAGTTATTGAAAGGATCACATTCAATTCATGTAGGCAAGACTAGATTAAACAAATTCATGTAGACAAATGAGCCAATGGGCTAGGCTAACCCAATAATTCATGTAGGCATTCAAGTGAAATTACATTGTATCATGCAGTCTTTTGTGTGAAATTTCATTTGAAGTTGCACTTTTTACTTGCATTTTAAATCCCCATACTGGCTAACCTAATTGAAGTTGCACTTTTTACTTGCATTTGAAGTTGCACTTTTTACTTGCATTTGCGGTGCTTATTGTTCTCGTACCAATCAAGAATGTTGTCGGAGTGAACTCAAACCAAAGTTGCAACCTCCTATGATCTTTTTATGCGACAAACAAATAACTTCATCGTTGTTGGACATTTTGTTGAACACTCTGCGTGCACGAATAGTAACTTGTCGAACGGGGGAAACTGATAAATGACTAAATGGGTTTGGATGATATACTTATAGGAAAAAACTAGATGCCTTGTCCTTACTAACTCGTCATATGTGGCAAGTGACTCATCAAATCTAGCATGTAATTTAAAAAAAGAAAGGAAAATACAATATTAATCTTGCAAAACAAAATTTATTTTCTACAAGTCACTCCCACCCACCAACTGACAGAGTCTCTATCCTCACTATCAAACCCTATCCTCCATCATTGATCTTATTTATGTATCCTTCATATCAAAGTCTTCCTTCTTACCATTATGTTAGGATGCCAATTCTATTTAGTATTTACTTGAGATTAGAATGTCTTAGTTAGAACAATATTCTATTTTAGGGAATATTAGCTTGTTTTGAATTAGGAGTTATTGTTTGATTAGAATTAGGTTTGAATTCAATTAGGAATTATTATTTTTATTTCCAGTTATAAATACATATGATAATAGAGTTTAGGCAAGCAATACAAAATTTTATTTTAGTTTATTGGTGGCTGATCCCCAATCAAAGGATCTAAGTGGCTTGATCTCTAATCAAAAGGTCAAGGTCTCTATTATCTGGTATCAGAGCGTCATCGATTCTGAGCCAAAAATTTTTCTTGTTACTTCGTTCTTCACCGGCCATCACCTTCCTCGCGCATCACCAACAACTCCATAACAACCACCCTTCAACGCACCTCCAACAGTTCCCTCCCCACAACAACAACCACTTCATCACAATTACCTTCATCGCAACAATTCCCTACCTTCATCACAATCACCTTCATCGCAATAGTTAATTCCCTTCCTTCATCGAAATTACAAACACCTTCAACAACACCGTTTCCTCACCTTCCCACCTCACAGATTTTAATCCACAACAAAAACCCCACCTCGACATCATCACAACAACCTCCCTTCCACGCACAGATCAGCAACCTTCCACGTCAATATCAGCAACCAGCCCGAGCGCATCACCGCACACTAGAAAAAATGCGTGGAGAAAGAAGGAGTTTCTGATATTAACTCCTTTGGCTATTCACACCACACAGTACTTTTTGGTGACCCCAGTCCGTTCCTTAATTTTCTTTCGGATATTCACACCACACCAACAACCCTCCTCTTTATAATGACTGTTGCTGAATTACAAGAGAAAGTCGATGAGCTTACTGCTCAAGTTACCGGGATCTCATCCCACCTCCACGGTTCCACACTCTTGAGACCACTAATGCCAATATTCTAGAGGCATTAAGGAATCTCCAGCCATATCGCCCGGCACCATACGTTCAACCGGAACAACGACCAATTATTCCAATTTCTGGCAAGGGCCTCCGTATTGATTTACCCCGTTTTGATGGAACTGATCCGCATGGTTGGTTATTTTAGGTCGAGCAATACCAGGAACTCAACGACCTTTCCAACGAACAAATGCTTCCCATTGCCGCTCTTCACCTTCAGGGTGATGCCAACTCTTGGTACCGATGGATTCGCCAATCACTGGGCACATTAACTTGGCAACAATTTTCGAAAGCTCTTTGCTCTCGCTTTGGCTCTCGCGAACATATCGATCCGTGTAGTTCTCTTTCCAAGTTAGTAAAACGAGGCACAGTTCGCTCATTTATTACCGAGTTCGAGAAACTCTCTAACTTGGTGCCAGGTTTGTCTGAATCTCATCAAATTAGCATTTTTCTATTGGGTTTGCGTGTTGATATTCAAGCAGGAGTTAGGATGCTACACCCTACCAGTATTACACATGCTTTTGAGTTGGCTTTATGTCAAGAAAATGCCATTAATGCTACTCGATCTAAAGGGCCTGTCCGAAATTTTGCTAACCCTGTGACTGCTGCAAATTCTTCAAAGCCTGTTACTAGTATACCACCAGATGTTAAACGTCTGTCATGGGCTGAACAACAAGAACGCCGTGCCAAAGGACTTTGCTTTAACTGCGATGAAGTATATAAGCGTGGCCATCGTTGTCCTCAGCCCCACGTTTTGCTCCTCGAGGGTAATGAGGAAGAAAAAGACGATTATGATGTTGAGCCTCCTATTTCGGATCATACTTTATCTGAACCTCCTCTAGAGATTTCTCTTCATGCTCTTCTCGGATCCCCACGGCCTGAAACCATGAGTATCACTGGACAATTAAAACACATGACTGTCACTGTCCTTGTTGACTCTGGTTCAACTCATTATTTTTTGCACCCGTCTTTTGCCAAACAATGTGGGTTTCCAATCCACAAAAGTGGTGCTCTATGCGTCATGATTGCGGATGGTGGCCAATTTCATAGTCCAGGCTCTTGTCTGTATGTTTCCCTTAAATTACAGGATTATGAGTTCCACGACCACTTTTTCCTTCTGGGTATCACTGGATGTGATGTGGTTCTAGGTGCTGAATGGTTTCGCTCTTTGGGTGTTATTACTTGGGACTTTTCCAAGCTGATTATGACCTTCTCGGTGGCAAATCATACTTATACATTAATTGGCGACAATTCTCCTATGGTCATGTTCATGGATAGTACTCCGGTCCATCGTTCTTTACAATAGGAACGTCACGACATTCTTTTACAGTTAACTCAGGTAGTTGACCTGAGCGCTTCCATTCCAGCTGTCGTTCAGCCACTTATCGCTGAATTTTTGGATGTCTTTGGCAATCCCAACACCCTTCCCGCTGCCCGAGCACATGATCACCATATTCCGATTTTACCAGATGCTTTTCCAGTAAATGTTCGGCCATATCGTTATCCTCACTTTCAAAAGGCCGAAATTGATAAAGTTGTATCTGAATTGAAGGCTGCAGGCCTGATTCGAACCAGTACTAGCCCTTATTCTTCACCGGTTCTCTTGGTTAAAAAGAAGGATGGTTCTTGGCGCATGTGTGTTGACTATCGAGCCCTTAATAAAATCACTATTAAGGACCGCTTTCCAATTCCGATTGTAGATGAATTATTGGACGAACTGCACGGCGCATCGGTGTTTTCTAAGCTCGATTTACGCTCAGGTTATCACCAAATTCGGGTTCATGAACCGGATATTTCCAAGACGGCTTTTCGCACACATGATGGTCACTATGAGTTTTTGGTTATGCTCTTCGGGTTGAGCAATGCCCCAGCCACTTTTCAAAGTTTGATGAATGACATTTTGCGTCCTCACTTGCGTAACTCTGTCCTGGTTTTCTTCGATGATATATTGGTGTATAGTGCCTCATTATCTGATCACCTTCACAATCTTTCTATTGTCTTTGGGCTATTGCGCACTCATAAGTTTTTTGCGAAAGCGTCCAAGTGTTCTTTTGCTCAATCCTCTATTGGGTATCTTGGGCATACTATTTCAGGGCTTGGTGTTGCAGTTGACGATGATAAAATTACGAGTATTGTCTCCTGGCCGTGTCCTTTTTCTTTGACGGATCTTCGTGGGTTTCTTGGACTCACCGGGTACTACCGTAAATTTGTTCGCGATTATGGTAAGATTAGTGCTCCTTTGACCCATTTATTAAAGAAAGATTCTTTTATCTGGAATGATGATGCCTCCAAGTCTTTTTCTGCTCTTAAAACGACCTTAACTTCTACCCCCGTACTGGCTTTTCCTGATTTCAATGCTGAATTTTATATTGAATGTGACGCATCTCATGTGGCATTGGTGCGGTACTTATGCAAAGAAGTCACCCCCTTGCGTATTTCAGTAAAGGTCTTTCTGGATGCAATTTGAACATGTTCATCTATGATAAGGAAATTTTAGCTATTGTTGTTGCAGTACAGAACTGGCGGCTTTATCTCATGGGCCGACACTTCAAAATCTATACAGATCATCGTAGTCTCAAGTATTTTATGGACCAAAGACTTTCCTCTCTTGAACAAAAAAAGTGGTTCTCTAAATTACTTGGATATAACTATGAAATCATTTATCGTTCTGGTTCCGTCAATCAAACTGCAGATGCACTTTCTCGCTTGCCTTCCAACAGTTCTTTGTTGGCTCTATCTTCCCCGACATTTTTCAATGTTGATGAAATTAGCCGGGAGTGTCATCTCGATCCTTCCATGCGTACTATTATTGATAGTTGTCAACAATCATCTCCTCGACCACATTATTCATATGAGCATTGTATTCTTCGCTATAAAATTCGACTTGTGGTAGTTCCATCATCATCTTGGTGTTCTAAACTTTTACATGAGTTCCATTCCTCGCCTACTGGGGGCCATTCCGATTTTCTCCTCACATATAAACGTCTTCAGCATAATTTTTACTGGCCTGGTATGAAAGCTGCTGTAAAGTTGTTTATTTCTCATTGTGATATCTGCCAACGGAATAAAAGTGAAGCTCTTTCTACTCCTGGGTTGCTTAATCCCTTACCAATACTCGACGATATTTAGTTAGATATTTCTATGGATTTTATTGATGGATTACCAATGTCTAATCGCAAATCTACGATTTTGGTCGTTGTTGATCGTCTATCCAAGTATGCGCACTTCAGTTTTTTGGCTCATCCTTACACCGCGGCATTTGTTGCCGAAGTCTTGTGCCGGATATTACTCGCCTCCATGGTATGCCTCGTTCTATTGTGAGCGATCGTGATCCGGTTTTCTTAAGTAACTTTTGGGAGGCCTTTTTTGAGATGCAAGATACTCAATTATGTTGTAGTTCAACCTATCATCCCCAAACTGATGGTCAGACTGAAGTTACCAATTGTACCTTAGAATGTTATCTTCGATGTTTTGCTAGTCATCATCCTAGCCGTTGGACAAAATGGTTACCTTGGGCAGAATGGTGGTACAATACTACATATCATAGTGCAATCAAAATGACTCCCTTTGAAGCTATTTATACTCGGCCACCTCCGAAGATCTCAACCTATATACCTGGTAGCACCACGGTTCATGCCGTTGACCTTGCTTTACGGGACCGTGATCGCACTCTGCAAGTTCTCAAGGATAACCTTCATCAGGCTCAAGATCGTATGAAAATATATGCTGATGGTAAGCGCACTGAACGCCATTTTGAAGTTAATGATTGGGTTTTCTTATGACTGCAACCATATCGACAATACACTACTGCATCTCAGAATTACTCTAAGCTCTCTCCCAAGTTTCATGGGCCTTTTCGAATCCCTGAAAAGATTAGTTTTGTTGCTTACAAACTTGATCTTCCGACTGCGTCTCGTATCCACCCCGTTTTCCATGTTTCTCTTTTAAAGAAGAAGTTAGGTAATGGTATTACTCCGGACCCAACTTTACCTACTCTTGCCAATGAACCCTCATGGGTCCCGGAGAAACTACTTGATTGAGGATTATTTGAACGCAATAATAAGCCCGTTACACGCTGGCTTATCAAGTGGACCAGCCGTCCTGTGGAGGAAGCTACTTGGGAAGACTACGAGCAGTTTCGTGTACGTTTTCCATATTTTTAGGCTTGAGGACAAGCCTTGTTTCAGGCGGCGTGGGATGTTAGGATGCCAATCCTATTTAGTATTTACTTGAGATTAGAATGTCTTAGTTAGAACAATATTCTATTTTAGGAAATATTAGCTTGTTTTGAATTAGGAGTTATTGTTTGATTATAATTAGGTTTGAATTCAATTAGGAAGTATTATGTTTGCTTTCAGTTATAAATACATATGATGTAATAGAATTTAGGCAAGTAATACAAGTTTTTATTTTAGTTTATTGGTGGCTGATCCCCAATCAAAGGATCTAGGTGGTTTGATCTCCAATCAAAAGGTCAATGTCTCTATTACATTAGAAATAGATCCCCATATTTTATTTCCATTTGTTTTCTACTGGATTGAAGATGGAAAGGAGACTGGGTTTGTTTATGGGGAATTTATTGTTGGATTAGTAGGGTTTTGGTTTTTGAAGCTATTCACTATGATGGGTCATGCTATAGGGTAAATTTTTTATAAAATTTTTATTCCATTTAATCAATCAATATATTGTTTAATATTGTTATCCAAGGTTTTGATGGTAAAAGAAAACACAATCTTGAAAGCTGAAATGAGTTTTGTTGAGATCTCAAATTGTAATCAATTTCTCTATCAATAGATAATGGGTTTACTAGGAGAAGATTAATGGTGATGGGTTTTCAGCATAACTATTGGGTTAGCCTAGCCCATTGGCTCATTTGTGGGGTTGTTCTAAGATAAGGAAAATGAGGGATATTTACCTCTTTTGGAAAATTCAATTTTTCTAAGTAGTTTGCCACATCACTTTGCCGCATCAGGCAAAGTTATAAAAACATACTAGAGTAAGTTATGTAGCACTGCTCATACTTCTAAGAAGAAAAATAAGGAAAAAAAAAATAGAAAAAAAAGAAAAAGAAAAAGAAAAAGAAAAAGAGAGAAAGGTTTTGAACTATAAATATTATTGGACGAATGAGATGAAATTGTTGGACTGGGTATGGTTGATAAGAAAAGTTCTAGTAGAGAAACTGGAATGAGGAGTAAGGATTGAAGGGAAGAAATAGGAAGAAAATGAGATTTACTAGCAGGCGGATTCCGTTATTATCTTCTGCAATATTGCTTTTGACAGGGTCATAGGATAGGAGCCTACGACATGGTAACATTTTCTCTTGATGTGGTTGTTTTGAAATTCAAATCAAAGCTCAATTTTAGGTCATCTTAAAGTTTCTTGGTTGAACTAGGTCTTAGTGTTGTTGTACAGTGGGCTGTAATGAATGACTCATATTTTGTTAGTTACCTTTTGGATGCTGCCGATTTAAGTGAAACTACACAAGGATCGATCTTTTAACCTTGTGGGGGCACTGAAGTAGTAGTGAAGGACACACTATCTATTTTCTAGCAGTTTTTATTTCTAGTGTTGTTTATATATTCCTAGGTGCTTAAATTGGCCAACTCATAAACTTGCTAAAGATGAGTTTGCAAATAATTGTTGTACTCTACACATAATTCTTATAAAAAAAAGAAATTTTTATTTATAAAGAGGTCATTTAAGGGGCAGAGGTTGTTCATGGGTCGATTTTAATCTGCAACCATAAACTTATAATCATATCAGTTGGTTTGATAGAAATTCAAACCAAACTGAAAGTGTATTGAAATTAAATAAATGATAAAGTTAAAATTTATCGAAAATCAAACCGAACTTAACCGACAAAAACTATATAAAGTGTAAAGTATTTTATGTAGTATTAGTTAATTATATATATTAGTTCAACTTGATTTTCATAAGTTTTTTCAACCTATAACTGAACACTGAATTGAATACTTCAATTTTCAATGTTGCATATCGAACCGAAACAGAAACAAAAACAAACCAATTGGTTGTTTTGATTTAGATTGAGCAGTTTAATCGGTTTGTTCGATTTTTTATTTTGGCCGTTCCACCTTTTGCCCAAGGGGGGGCTACGTGTAAAAACTTAATACTAGTACTCATGAAAATAAAAATAAAAATAAAAATAATAATAATAATAATAATGGAGATAGGGTAAAATGAGTATTTAGAATATGGCTTATGAAATGATGTTGAAATGCAGAGTAGAGTTAGTAGTGTAGTTGGTCCGGAAGAGGAGAAAAAGATGATGTAATTTTCAGCAATACGAACCATTCATCTCATGTAGGCGAATCCTGGAGTGGAATCATTCATTTCTCGTCTCCTTCTCCACTTTTGTTCTTTTTTCTCTCTCATCATTGCCCGCGCGGCGCCCCATGCCATGACCATGTCCTCCTGCAATGCAATCAAAATCGACTCTTCTTCTTGTCCTGTCGTCGTCCATTGCACCAAATGTTCTTCTTCTGTCGTTGACGATGATCAAAATCAAAATCAAATTGAAATGTTTTGTTCATTTTGCCACCACAAATCCTCGTCCTCTCATTCTTCATCAATTACCGATGATTCCGAGAAGCAGCAGGTATGGAGAATTGTGACTGCTTCTTGCAAGGGTTTCGCCATTGGAGCCGGTCTCAAAGGTGGCCTCGCTCTCTTTTCAATCCTCGTTCGCTTGAAGAGTCGACGACGGATCTCCTCTTCCTCCTCTCTTACTCTTACTACTACTACTACTACTACTACTACTACTACTCTCAGGTTATTTTCTCACTCAACTAATCATATTTCCCATCATCACAAATATAATATTGAACTGAATTGTATTTGTTTACTTTACTCAGTAAAGCGGGAATGGTTTCGAACAAAGAGGCTATTGTTACGTCCATCAAAGAGACCCTTCGATACGGTCTCTTCTTAGGCACCTTTGCCGGAACATTTGCTTCTGTCGATGAATTGATTGCTGCTTTGGGTGGACATACAAGGCTCGCTTCCTTCTCATACTCCTCTCCTTTTCATAAGGTAGATCAACTGAGAATGGTTCTAATTCCCTTTTTCTGAATTTAGGACGCGGCGATGGAGATCATTGCTAGCTGGAGCAATTGCGGGGCCTTCATTGCTATTAACTGGCACTAGTACACAGCACACAAGCTTGGCTATTTACATACTCATGCGTGCTTCCGTCCTTGCTTCCAGGTGTGGGATAAAGAGCAAACGTTTTGGCCGTATTTGTAAACCTCTCACTTGGCCCCATGGAGACATTTTGCTTATGTGCCTTTCTTCTTCGCAAATTCTGTGAGTATTCTTATTCATACATTATATGTATGAGCTGCTTCATCAAAACTAAGCTTTAGTTCCTTTATGATATAAAAGCATAATCAGTTTCAAATAGAAACTAGTTGCTAGAAAGAGCATCTTATGTTAATTATCACTGAATGAGGGTATGAAGCTCTAGTACTTAAGCTATGTTTGGTTACTCAATGGAATGGGAATGTGAACATTACTATGTTTGATTATTTGATGGAATGGGAATGGGAATGAGAATTGGAATGATTTGCGTTACCGATATGCCCTCAATTATTAATTGTAAATTCTGAATCTATGGTAGGTAAGGAGGGCAAATAAGACAAAGGTTCCGTTGACCATTACAATTTCCATTGTAATGGCCATTCATAGGGTTTTGAGAAGGAATGCCCATTACAATGAAATTTGTAATGACCATTCCCATTACGCCGGTTTTATACCCAACCAAACAAAGGAATGGCTTAAACCATTGTGATGGTCATTACCTTTACAATGGTCAAACTCATTCCTTTGAGTAACCCAACACGACCTTAGTGAAACAACAATAGATACCAGTGATTATCTTGTGACTTTAGTGTATATGTATGCAAACCTTTTTGCCTCTCTTCAAGAGCATTTAGACATATTACAAGGGAAATAAGAAATAAACCACTGTTTAATTCCTACCTCTACCTCTGTTTCAGTAGTGGATTATGGATGAGAAACTTTGCAAATACCATGGGGCATGGGACCATCATATGAATGATAGTCTCCACAACTTCATTTCTAATTGTGATATATTTTGTACATGTTGTTGTGTAGGATATTTGCTGTTTATTTAGTACATTTCTGTAGATCTTATTGTTTGGTTAAATTCTTGTGCTTGACCATTTAATTGAGTTTAAGATCAGAAAGAGCTTCTTCTTGAGCATGAATTACTTTTTGAATTACTCAATTAGGGGAAAAAACATTTTGTGCATTACAACAATTTATTAATGTTTGAAATCATGAGAATAATCGGTTGACTTTTCAATCCCTTCCAGGGATCCATGGTGCCTTTGCTCCCAAGTTATTATTAGTATTATTTTAATCTAGTAATAGTAGGAGATATACAAAAAGATAAAATTTCAATATCCACAATTTATCTCATTGCAAATCTTTTGTCAGGTCTGCTTACATATTGAACCAAGACAGTTTACCTCCATCATATAAGTCATTTCTCAATAAGCATGGTGGAAAGGATACTGTTATTCTCCAAGGTGTCAAAGAAATTGCATGTGGCATGGGCCTTGCTAGCTTGCAAGGGATAGAAAATCATTACAAGTCCAAGGATATGCACATTAAACTAGATCCTGAAATGAAAGTTCCATGTTCGGTATGCAATTTTCTTATTCCCTTATAGATAAGAACTATATAGTATTGAGTAAAAGTGCATGCAAAAAATTAGAGGTATACTGACCACTGTCAATTACAAATAGTTCATGTGGAACACCTTTTTTTGGCGGATGTAAAGAATATTATTTTCTAGAAAAAAAAACTTTATTGTTTGTTCTACAAAGAGCTATCCAAATCGTTTCTCAAGGATCTAAAGAATTCATTTTAATGTGTGTCTCTATATTATGGGACACTTATTCAGTCATGTTGCAACACTGGAATATTAGTATCTTAGCACATTATTTAATGTGTCAATGCCGTTTTCATTAGGAACACCCTAGCTATGATATTATTATATTGGTAAAAAATTACTTGAGAACCACTGTAAGAATGAATCTAGGGAAAAGATGCTAGTAGAGTCCTTTACAAAGATCCAACATAAAAGCAAAAAAAACTGAACAGAAGAGATAGGGCTGGCAATGGGTTTGTTGGGTCGTGTCAGATTCGTATGATGTCTTGATAGGTTGGCGCCAATGGTCAATGGTATGCCCGTGGCACATGGAATCATAGGTCCAGGTTTCGAACCCTGCCAGCGGCATTTAGGGTGGGAGGGGTTAAAAAAAAAATAAAAAAATAAAAAAAAAGAAAAAAAAAATAAAAGAGAAAAAAGAAAAAAAAGGGAAAAAAAAATCTTGACAGGTTGGCTGGTTGGTTGTCCTGTCTATTTATCCTGCAGTCTAAACCAAACTCGAACTGCCGTAAATGGTTGGTTTGTGCCAATTTGCTAAGCCACCAATTTAATGAGTAAATTTAGTAAAATGGGAACAACCCTCATAGACTGAATCTTCGTCACAAAGTTTGAATTGGGCCTTGTTATGTCGATTTCATGGATTTCCGTATGATTGATACACGCTAGTTTGGTTTGTACGAGATTCATTAGGCAATGTGAGACCTATTAGCTAGAAGTTGAATAGTTTTGATACGTAAGGGGTGACACGTTTTTGCACTGGTTATGAAGAACTTTAGTCTCACATGTTATAAAAACTTGGATGAAGTTTGTGTAGCATCTACGAAAGAAAACATATATAACCAATCTTTATAGCTAATGCATATAAATGAAATTTGAGTGCTAGTCCTAGGCGTTGCCTGAGACTACATAGATGGCATAGACATCAACAACTTCATTGGTATGTGAGTCTTATGTGTGGAGCGGTTAGGTGGAGGAATGGGTTTGTGTACATGGCAGATAACTTGCGGGTTTAGTTTGATGCAGTAATGCTCTCTATGGTCAGTTTAAAGTGCAATGATGTCTTCTTTCAATGGTAGGCGGATGGCTTGATGGAGGTAGTAGAGATTGCATAAATAGGAGGTTGTTTGTATGTCTCATTTCTTTGTTATTGCTCAACAGAGAGCATTCTTCTCTTTGTTTTTTGCTCTTCCTTCTATTGGGTCCTTGAGTGTTGTGGTTCTTGGATCAGAGGATACTCACTTGATAAGGCTGGAAAACAAGAGTTTTTGTTTGGAGAGGGAATTTAAGTTCATGGAGTGCACCAAGGTCAATAAGAGCAATAGTAAGGCAGAGGTTTCTGTTTTCATCCACGCCGAGTGGATCATAAAACTTTGTACAATGGTGAAGTATGATGTTTAATGGAAGAAATGTCCCATCAAAAGAGGTTCTCGATGCGGAAGAATGGGTGGTGTTAAAGCAAAGTGTAAATGCAGGGGGTGTGTTTCTCTGGATTATGGTGAGACTAAATGGTTTGGTGAAACACATATATACTACGTGGTCATGGTACCATTAGATGGCGGTGCTTCACCTGAGTACTTGGAGAGTTAATGAAGGATTAGGAGGTGCTAAATGAGAGGCTGAGTGAGCTGACCTGTACAGATCAGGATATTTCATTGAGGATTGCTGCTTTCTCTAAGAAGGCTATTCCTATGCAACCTCAGTCGAGCATCTGTGACATTGGGTTCGAAATAGGGATGGCAACGCGGCAGAGTCCCGCTGGGGATCGCGGATCCCTGAATCCGCCCCGAATATCCGTTTATCATAATTTTTAAAATCCATCTCTGCCCCGGACGGATTGTCGGATATCCGCCCCGCCCCGAATATTTGTTTAAACATGGGATTGGTCTCATAAGTCATACTCAATACACTCATGGAAAAATTTCATGTATGACAAAAACTTTGTTAAAACACATCAACAGATAAAGAAAACAGAGAAAATCAAGATCAACCCCCAATTAATTTTGTCAATCTATTTTTACTAGATAAACTAGGAAAACCAAATAGGTACTTTTACAGATATGTCAACAAAACACAAACCCCATTTAGTGATTCAGAGATCTTCTTGTAATTTACATGATAGAACATGCATTTGGGTTCTCTCATCACTGAACATGTTCATGTATGGATCTTACTGCCTTCGCACAGTGCTTGTTGCAGTAATCTCCACTTTTCTAACATAACCAGGAGGGGCCTTCTTGTCATGAGCTTGAGCAATGCAAGGATGAACCACAAGGTTGTAAGGCACATAAGGCCATATTTCGGCTTTCTTTTCTGTTGATTTAGCCTTCTTTAGCACTTTGTTTGCTTCAACATACCCTGTTACAGAAACTTTCTGTAGTTTCCTGTTTACAAATTTAACTCCATTCATAGAGAAAAGAGCCTTCTTGACTCTGTGCTCACACCCATCACAGTCCATCCTCACCTTGAGTTTCACAGTCTGCATTACTTATTCTTCTTGTGTTTATGGCCACTACTTAACAAATCAGAGAATCCAACTCGCATTTTGAGTTTAGTTCAAGAAAGGCTTCAAACAAAAAGGGTGAAAGGTTTGTCGAAATTTACTTAGAAATGCAACAAAGAACTTCACGATAACTTGAATCAATCAATCACACAAATGTCAACAAAGACCCAAACCCCCTTGTCTCTTCATTCTCATCTAGAGCTCTTTTGTTTCTGTAAAAGAAAGAAAGAAATGTTTCTGTAAAAGAAAGAAAAGAAAAAAAAGATCTAACAAAGATGCTTGAAGAATCTCCGACTTCTGTGAACAGTTGGTTCACTTCACTCCAACTCTCCTCTTTGTCCTCTTAAATATTGTCATTGGAACAATCCCCATTACTTCCAACTTTAGAACCTCCTCTCGCACTCACAAGCAACAGAAACAGATAACAACCCCATCATTAGCAATAGCAACCCTTCTTTGCTTGAGCTCCTTCATCTACCTCTATATCTCTTTCTCTCTCAATTAGTAAAGTAAAATCAAGGAAAGAAAACAACTTCTTCATTGGGCGAGGATATTGGAGTCTGAACCAGATCGAGCAAGGCGGAGAGTGGAGTGGAGTATGGAGAGACTCAAAGGCGGAGAGTGGATAGACATAGTCAGATCGATTGGTGAGTGGTTTAGGTTAGGGTTAGGGATTTTTAAGGGCACTTTAGTAAATTAGTTGCATAAACGGATATCCGCGGGGCAGATATGGATAAATTCGTATCCGCCCCGAATATTTAACGGATATCATTTGGATCCCTGAAATCTGTTTAGACACATCCAAATCCGCCCCATTCGGGGCGGGCAGAGCGGATATCCGTGAAAATCCGCCCCACTGCCATCCCTAGTTCGAAAAGTGGGTTGAGTTGTGGTCATGGTGATAATGACAGAGCTTCCCCTACTTCTTCTAGATATATGCGAAGCAAGAGTACGATGGCTCAAGGATGGATAGATGAGAGTTTGCTTGATGAAGTTAAGATTGTTGACATGTCTAAGCCATGGAAATGAGATGTTGAACAAACCACCATGCTACGACTTGAATTTCCAATGACTAGGTTGGACCAGTATGAGCCTTTTAGGGCTATCTTAAACCAGAGATCCTTATCACAATGATCTCATTGATGAGTGTATATGCTGAATTCTATGGGGGTCCAAGACCGAGGAGGAGAAGTGGATCCCGATCTCGAGGGAGGACTTATAGAGAGGATTCTTCATATTACCCATGTGCATTCAAGATGGAGAAGGTAATTATGGAGAAGGTAATGACCCTTTGGTCCATGAACATGAAATATAGGTATTGTGAGGAGCATGGTGGTGGACACAAGATCTAGTGATCACGAGATGATGACTTTAAAAGCATCAAGTTGTCTAAGGACAAGGAGGTGAGTGTCATTTTTAATCAGCCCTTGCTTTCATAAAGAGAGAAAGCCATGAGTACCGAGTCGACAATATGTGATGATCTCGCGGGGTAACATGTTGATGGAAGGGGATTTTTCCGAGGATATCCAAGTAGAAAAGGGGCGACTCCATTGATTACCTTATGCTTTATTGTTTGTTTTCGCAATCAATGTGGAAGAATTTCATGGTGGGTCAATCCGAAACTGAGATTGATATCATCGGGACTCTCAATGAGTAGTTATGAAATTGAAGTGCAATAACCTTTCATAGGTGGGTTGCTGTTATGTGAGAGAGGACCTCATATGATCATTTGGTTTATTTGGAAACTGGAAAGAGAGAAATCACAACTATTTGAGGTCTCTTCATTTGATTCTCAACAATTGTTTCCGGGAGTTAAGGAATTGCTCTGGAGGCTAGGTTACTCGTGGAACAAGCTCACCTCCCCTTTTCTTCACTTACGTTTAGTTGGATTTCTTTGTTTGCTTGTGATGTATATTTTTTCCCTTGTCGTGGGTTTTAACCTTTCACACTTTTTGTATTCCTTCTATGATTGTTTTCTAACATATTTGATTCTTGTTTTGTTAAAAAGATAAAAATAAATATAAATATAAAGGTGGAAGTGGATGTTTTGGACCCCATAGCAATGGATTGCACAGAGGTGTTAACTTTGGTGGGGAGGACAACATGGTGACGCAACGGGCTCTCCAATTCCTAGAAAAATAGAAATCATTTTTTAATTCAACATGAACTTAGAAAGAAAGTACCCACACACTGGTGTTCGGTGTGGAGGGTAATCATGAATTTCAAAGACAAGTTCAAAGCAAATATCTCTTTTGAGGTTAATAGTGGGTACAAAGTTAACTTTTGGGAGGACAAGTGGCAGCGGAACAACCTCTACAACGAGTTTGTTCGAAGAAAGAAGGATCTGTGGCTGACTTCAGATCCCTCCTACAATGAATAGTGTCTCTCAAGAGCAGATTACTTGGACTTTGTAGCTGAGAAGGAACTTGAATGACTGGGAACTGCCAAGAGTCACAGCATCGTGGGAATTCTTCAACATCATTAGCTAAAGGATGGAGCAGACAGATGGTTTGGGACAAAAAGCCAAAACCTTTCTCGTTTCGGAGATGTTTTGAGCTGATATCCTCTATGATTACTAATCAGCTGGCTCATAATGGGTTCAATTTTAATGCTGTAATTTTGTGGATGAAGCAAGTCCCTCCTTGGGAAAATTTTCTCATTTCAACAATAGCTCAGTGTTGTACACTCACTATTGATAACTTACCCAAGAGAGGACTAATCATAACTAATCGTTGCCCAATGTGTAACTCGCAGCTGAAATCCATTGAACACTTACATTTTAGTGTCCATATTTTAGAGTGATATTTGAATCGTTAATAGCTAGATCTGTGGGGGTCATTTGCCCACAATTTCCTCATTTTCTACTTGGCACCAACAATAATGTAACAAAAAATTGGCTATGGGACAGACTGATTACTAATAGCTACGATGGCAGCAATTTGGAGGGAGAGAAACCAATGAGTATTTGAGGGAAAGGAGCTCGAAGTGAATCCAGTTGTTATGCTGATTAATGGAAGTGTTTGGTGCTGGGTACCATGAGGGGCATCTTATTGGATGTGCCCTTTTCTAACTTTGTTTTCAATTTGTTTCATTAGATTTTTGTTTAGTTTTCTTATTGTATGTGGTTAGAGTCCCTCACTATATACCTTGTAGAATGCATCTCCCACACTGTGGCAATTGATCTTCTCAAAATAAAAGAGGCATCTAATACTCGTTGAAATTTTACAGCTAAAAAACACTTGTGGGATGAGTTTTTGATTTTGTTTGTGGGTTTCAGGCCTTGTCCCTTTTGTTGTTACCAAAGCCAATTTATTGGTAAATTAGGGTGGGGTCTCTTCAACCCCTACATTCCTTCTGAAAAAGAAAAGTAAAACAAAATTCACCTACTCTACACTGATAAGCCCCAATTAGAAACAAACTGAAACATGTTTTATGACTTAAAATACAAGAAACTTCTGAAAATACTTAATATAGTAGACTTACATTCAAACATAAAGGGGGTGGCCATCGAACATCAACTTATTCATCACCATCGTATCATGATGTTGACTGAAAATCGATTCTATGGAATCTGTAAAGTTTGCTTGAACTTGAGAGGATAAGTTTCAAAAATCTTCATGTTACTTATTAGTTGAAAAATTTTCCTTGCTCATCTCAACTCCTCTTAGATATTTTATTTGCTCTTCGAATCCATGAAGGTCTTCCACAATCTGATGTTCATCACCATACAATGTCACGTCTTAAGGACTGTACTCTCAAGCACTGATTGCTAGTGGCCTTATTCAAGGGGAAAAAGATGTTTTGATTGGGGGTTGACTGTGAAGTCGAATTCATTTGGGTAGTCTGAGATTTGTTAGATGGTACTTAGCATGCTAAGATGGCATGCTCAGCTTTTACGTTGAGACTCCTGATTGTTTTGGTTTCTTGATTCTTTCCATACTTCATGAAGGAATGCCCAACTAAAAAACTATGCAGTAATAATGTGATGCTTCTTTGCAGATGGACAGATCTGACTCCCTTTCCTTTATACCTTTATTGGTGGTGAAACTTTGTGCACTCCCACAAAATGAGTTTCCGTGTGATTCATGAAAAGTCTTAGTGTTTTAGATCTTTAGCTGTGTCAACAAATAACTTCTTGGCATTTCTGCATTAATGATTGTGAAGTATTTTGAAGTTATGTTAAAATTACCTTTGTTACATCCGTTGTTTTCATTGAAGTATTTTTATTTTATTTCTTATTATGGAGCATTTCTTCTGATCTTTATACAGATCATACATGGGCATCAACCCTGTGCATTGCATGTTCTTTCTTTTTTCGTTCGAGCCTATGGAAGAGCATTGCCAGTCTATCTTCCAATATATTTGATTCCAGCTCTAATAGTTCATCGGCAAGACCTGTTGACAAGGTATAGAGTTATATTTTCTTCTTTACATCTCTAGCGCTTCACATTTGATGAACACTGCTTTCATTTTTATTGACATTATAAAATTATTTCAAGAGCATATGGATGACCCAAATTGCTGCTCAACTTGTGAAGATTGGGTGCCTGTAAAATAACTTTGTACTGACTAATTATTTGATGGGGAAAAACATACAAATGAGGAGTTAAAAGAAATTTTGGGCTATTTGTTAAGATCATCTTTCTCAGGTCTTTGGTTTTTTTTTTTTTTGGTTCAAAGTGGTTTCTTAAGTGATCCACTATTTGGTCTGCCCAGTTTGACGATAATTACTACCAATTGATCAATGGTACTTCATTTATATGTGCATTTGACATGATTCGTAGGGCGATCGTATTCAAAATCAAGCTGGGTTATTTATCCGGCGATTGAGTGTAAATCGGTGGTAGACCGATCCGAACTAGGTATTTAGTGGTTGGGTTTAGCGGTCACCGATTAATTGGTGAGAAATCGGTGAGTCACCAAAAGATCGGTGATAAATTGAGATTGTTTTATTGGGTGGTGGTTGTCATCCTGTTGGGTGGTGGTGGTTGTTGCTCTATAATTTATGATGTTTTGGACATGACTATATAATTTGCTCTATAATATGACTTTTGTTGCTCTATAATACTTGTCTTATTAATTTTTATTGTCATGATATATTATTTAATATAGTTTACATTAGTGAGGATATAAAAATGTATACTTTGAAAAAGTGGGCCGATTAAATCCGATTAATCCGCTTAATCTTAAATCGCTCCTAGACCGTGAAGGGTCTGTTATCCGCATTTATAGTAATCAAGTAATGCGTTGTTTCTCCAATCATGTTTTACCACTGTTATTTACAGTATTTTGGGCCCTCTTAGTGTGCAGTTTCTGCGTTTCCATATATTTGTTCGGAAAGTAAATAACTCCCGCATCTGTTGTTTATCCATGGCACAAGTAGTTTGTTGACAATTTTTGCCTTTCTGGTTTGCTGTTGATATGTTTCAACAAATTTTTTTTTTGAAAGCAAGCGTGCCGCCGGTGGGTATAGAACCCAAGACGTGGGGGTTAAACTACCACAACCTTAACCATCCAACTAGGCTACCATTGGCCTGTTTCAGCATTTCTTAGTGCATTCTTTATGCCTGAGTTATATCTCTTAGTGAAAAATTATGATGTTTCCTTGTGATATTTCTTTATAAATTTTTTATTGTCTTGATCATCTTAGTTCTCGCCATGCAGGTCCTGTAGTATTTTGAAGAAGGGGCTTCTAGGTACTGCAAGATCAAGTTTATTTCTCTCTGCGTATTGTTCATCTGCCTGGTAAGTATCACCATACCTATATTCTCATGCAACCATACCATATATTCATATAGTCCTCTTATCGATTAAATAAAAAAATCACGTTTCATTTATGAGTCAATTTTTTTTTATTGTCCTTGAGACAATTATTTAATCTATGCTGATGTTCAATCAAATATATAAAAAATAATGGATTTCTTTTTTATTTTAGAAGTACTGAGTTCAGATGCCAACAATTTTTTTTTTTTTTTTTTTATTATTATTATTATTATTATTATTATTATTATTATTATTATGTTATTATTATTAAAACCGTTCCCGCCCCAAGTGCCACCGGTAGGGTTCAAACCCTGAACTTGTGATACATCCGCCACAAGTCTACGGGCTAAGCTAGTACCCCATTGGCGAGATGTCAATTCAGTATTGAATTGCCCTCGATTCATGCAAATAGCTACTCTATAAGAAAATAACAATAGTTGAGGTTAAAACAATTGCAACTTAGTTGTAATTTGAGGGTCACTCATAATTGGAAATTTTTTTAGCTTTAGAGTGTTCCATTAGTCCGGTGACTATCTCTGCATAATAAGCAGTTTCTCGATGATAAACATAAGGGTTTTTGGTTTTTCAACGTCCTTGTTTTGCTAGTTTGGTCTGAAGATAATTTCCAATGAAACTAATATGGAATAGAAATATTCATCTCGGTTCTCTTTCTTTATGTGGACAATAGTGTGGAATAGAATTCCATCCAAGGTTAAGTTAGTAAAGTAAGGTATGGACATTGATTTGGCATATGCTCTTTTCATACATTAGATGCGAAGACCACAAACCATCTTCATATTCACATTGATAGGTTGGTAGCTTGTCGATGTACTTTATGAGGAGTTTTGGTTTAAACTAGGTGATACCTGCTTCGATGAAAGATCTCTTTAGGCGTTGGAGGAACCCTCTTTATCTATCTAGAAAAGGGCAGGTTTGTTTGGAACATATTATGCTTTGAGTTGGACAGTGTGGAAAGAAAGGAACAAGTTTTGCAACAAAGCAATAGAATTGGAAGCAGTGTCACTAGGGAACTGATTTGCACATTGGTTTGGCCATCACATCTCCCCTCATTTAAAGGGGTATATTCTGTATCTTTGTATGCTAATTGGGATAATATCATTTTGGGATTAAGGTCTCCTTCGATGTACTAGTCAAAACTCAAATTCTGGTAAAGCTTAAGCTTCGTGATAAATTATAGGATCCACATGCTCATGTTTTCATAAAATATGAGAATTATAATTATCATCTTTTCTTTGTGGGGGGGTGGGGGTATGTTTCCAGGCTTATGGGGTCTAAAGTACTCGACATCTTGAGGTAGGTGGAATTAATTTTTTTTACATTTAGGGTTGAATTAAATCACACAAATTCTACCTTATTTTGAGTTCCAAGAGGAATGCCCAGATATTTGGATTGCGAGAAGACTCATTAGAGTTACATATTTCAGCTAGATCATTGATGTTTAGGAATTCACCTACTACTGTTACAGTTGTCTTATTAAAATTGATGTGCAACCCAAAGATTGCTTTGAGCCAAAGAAGAATATAGTTCAGGCTCTTCACGTGCTCAATACTTGCATCACAAAAGAGTATGGTGTCATTGGAATATTGCAATATGGATATTAGGGTGATTCATTCCTGATTTGAAATCCTCTCGCAAATTATATTGGCTGCTTAACGCACCATTTGAGAGGAGAGGTTTTATCCCCTTGCCTAATCCCTTTTGAGCTAAAAAAGCCTTCATAACCTATGTTATTCTGAATGGAAATTCTAGCTGTTGACCTGCAGGTGTTCATCCATCTGAGCCATTTAGTCCAAATAATTCTAAGCAACACTGTCAAAAGCCTTGGTAAAGTTGAGCTTGATGCCAGGCCAGGAGTTTTTTGCCTCTTTCTAGAGTCAATAATCTTTTTGCTATCAATGGGTTACTGATAGTTTGTCTGTCTTTTGCTGCTGCACTTTGAAGAGTGGAGATGATTAAGTGCAGCACCTGTTTCAGTCTAGCTGCCAGAACCTTCAATATCAGTTTATAGACTCCAGATATAACAAGCCATGTGGCCTGAAATCTGACAGTCTTAATATCAGATTCTTTTGGCACATGGATGGACTTGATATTATTAGATGAATTACGTAAATGATGGTAATATATTATATTGATATTTTGACATGGTTAAAAAATTACGTCGTTGAGGGATCAGCATTGATTTGTGGGTTGTAATTGATGAATTCAAAATTGTTTTACGATATGACCCTGTCATATTGCATAATGTGGGGTACTAAGACTTTTGGTACTGCGAATGTAATGGGGCATGATGTATTGAAGTCATGTAAGGTGGCATTGAGTGTTGAAAGCACATGAAATAGAGTGAAATGAACTTCATTACCATACGTGGGTGAAAAACTCTTCGATGGATGAGTTTCTTGTCACCATACATGGGCATTTAGGAATTTATGAACAGACATGGTGGTGTTTCTCATGCCCTTCACATGCCCATCAACCATAGTAGATAAGACCAGATACTAAATTTTGCAAACTTGGACATTTATTTATTGTGACTTTTGCTTAGTTCTTTAACTGGAGATGCCTTCACCCCCGTTGTATTGTTTGTTCTTGTTTCTAATACCAATTGTCTCTCTTTAACTTGGTTGAAACTTGTGTAAAACTTTAAATGCATGCAAAATTATGTTGCAACTGCAATAAGACATAACAACACTATTTTTACCTTAAAAAAGGTGTCGGCACGTATCATGTCCGATACTCGTGTCAATACTCACGGATACTCCTATCGGAAACTCTATGCTTAGATTATCAACTTTTCATGTCTTTGAAAAGTTTTAATTCTATGCTATTGTTACAAGCATATTATGGCAAGTTAGCAATGCATGAGTGATAATATTGACCTACAAGTGAATAATATGAGTAGTAATTCAAAACTTATTGTTGAAAAGTAAATAATACTAAAATGTATGCACATGTCCCCGACATATCCTGTATTTTTTCCCTAACATGTATGACACATTGGATCCTTGTCGAATACATACCCGTATCCGTGTCATTGATACATAGGCGATAAGTTGATAAGAACCAATTTTTTGTGATCCCAAAGAGGCAAATACCACATAATTGTATTCTGGTAGACAATTCCAGACTATGCATCCATTGGTAGACGTTCCAAGATCAATGAATTCAAGAATGATTATTTTTTTTTGAAGTCGTGAATATCATTAGGGGTGGGCAATATCAGTTCGGTTCGGTTTTGAGCTCCAAACCGATTTTATTCGGTTTGCCCAAAACCCAAACCGAAATCGAATTTTGTATTTGTAAACCTATGAATTCGGTTGAACCGAATTTCGGATCGGTTCGGTTTGGTTGGGCCAAAATTTCGGGCTCAAGCACTTGAAAGACTTTCATTAAAACATGCCCAATTTTTTTACAGGCCCAATTTTTAGCCCAAAATTAAAAACTTTGAGAGAAGGGGGTGATTCAGTGCAACAAGGTGTACTGCAGTGCATTTGTTGCACTAATCAGGTATTGACACCTACCTGTTATTTACTTATTTATATATATCTAATTAATCGGTCGGTTCGGTTATTAATCGGTAGGTTCAAAATCGTAAACCGATTTCGAACCATTTATAATCGGTTCGGTTTAAATTATTTTATTTCTACTCATATTTCGGTTCGGTTACCGAACCAAATTTGAAAACCGGTTCGGTTGGTTTATTGAATTTAAATCAGTTTTTGCCCACCCCTAAATATCATGATGATTCAAATTAATAGTAAGATAATAGTAAAAGTAGTAAATATTATTATCGTTATTATTGCTGGTCTATTAGTGTTAAGACTGTAATCAAATCTATGTTTGTTCTTTAGGATGTGGACTTGTATCTTGTTCAGGATTTTGAATATATGTAATATTCCATTGGTGGCCTTGGGAACGGTATGTAAAGTTCAGTTTGCTCAATTCCTATATTTTAAAAGTGATTGTTTGTTTTTTTTGAACAAATTATTAATAAATGTGTTGCACAGTTTCCCGCAGGCCTTGCCCTAGCAATTGAAAAGAAGAGCAGGCGAATGGAGATATCACTGTATTGTTTTGCTCGGGCTGTTGAGAGCTTCTTCGTCTGTATGGCTGATGTCGGCCTGCTACCACAGTCTAACAAATTGAAAAGAGCCGATGTGCTTATGTTCAGTTTGTCAACAGCCATTATCATGCATTGTTACGCACAGGAGAGGGATGTGTTCCGCTCCAAGTATTTGAATGTTCTTGATTGGGTATTTGGTGTACCTAGGTCAACTCCTGATACACCTCGATTAAAAGACGGGTGAAAACATGGCACAATTCAAGAGGTACTTTTGATTTGATAATATTATCAAAACAATTGGTGGGACACTTATCTTGAAATAGACGTAAACATGGAAGTTAGTTAATATCTGACTAGGGAGGGACGCGTTCTACATGCGTAGATATTCAATACTTTTTATTTTTATTTTATTTTAAAGGACTATGTATAGTTTATAAATAATTAGAGGACTTCAAATAAATTATTATACTAGAGGCTTCAGTATAATTAATCAATGTTTTAGAGGAATTGGTTTTGATTGTAAAAATATGAAATACGAATGGCTAAATGAATAATAAAAAAAGTTGGTTGTAAGTTTTTTTTTTATTTATTTTATTTTTTTTTATAACTAATAGATAATTGGGGGGCTTGAAATAAATTGTTAGAGGCTTAGATATAATATATTAATATTTAAGAGGAGCGGGTTTGGATTGTAAAATTATGAAATGTGGAAGGTAAAATAGAAAAATTAAAAAGTTAGATGTAAGAGCCTATTTATAATTTATAGATAAATTTATAGATAGTTGGAGTGCTTCAAATAAATTATGTTAGATGCTTAAGTATAAATAATAAATATTAAGAGGGGTTGGGGTTGGGGTTGATTATAAATAATCTAAATTTGGGAGGGCAAAAGAGTAAAAAATGTAATAGTATTTTTCAATTAAGGGTGTGTTTGGTTGCATGGAATCCATGAGGGGACCCCTACATTTTAGGCTAAACTCCACATTCACCATTTGATCACCATTTGATTTTGTGATCAATGGTGGGAATGGAAGTCCAATGGACATGAGAATCTCACTCCTTGGTCTCCCAAGGCATGTGATTATCATGTTCATGAGACTTCTATTCCCACTATTGATCACAAAATCAAATGGTGGATGTGGAGTGATACATCAATTTAGCCTAAAATGTAGGGGTCCTCTCATGGATTCCCATGGCATAGGATTTCATGCAATCAAACACACCCTAATAGTCACAAATAACCCTGGTACTGTTCGTTGGTATGTTGGTTTTATATGTAACTATTAAAAATAGGGGATGGTAAACGAGAGAGTTAAGTGGTAAAAATGGGTTGTAGTATTTTTCATTTGAATGACATAAACATCCATTGTCACTTTTTACCCACATTTTCTTGTAAATATCATAGGGATGGGATGGAAAAATTGGAAAAAAAAAGTTGAAGACATGTACATCACTGTTCATTTGAGGGAGCAATCATTATGTACTTCAGATATATGCTTGAAGATTAATTATATGCTCACACTATGTAGATCATCGCTACAAAAAACAAACTTAGCTTAATCTTCTATGGAGGTTTATCTTAAGATGGGACCATTTGTAATTAGAAAAACATGTATTTCGTTTTTAAGATTGTGTCTTGGACCTTGGTTGCGTTCCAAATATCAGAATGACTGATTTTTTGGATTAACATGAGCTTAAAAGCGAACAGGTTTGTATATTATTTTGGTTATAAATAAGTGATAGTACGTCATTAAATTTATTTTGCAACTTTATTTGTTGTCGAGTAATGGAAATTGTATGGGTCTCCAGCGATGGGTGGATAATGTCTAATGAGCACTAGTATTTATTATTATTATTATTATTATTATTATTATTATTATTATTATTTTATTTTTTATTTTTTTTATTTTTATTTTTTTAGAATTTTCCATTGAGGTTATTATTAACCACGCCATCACTACAGTACATTCATGCTATCTTCGTGCACTTAACATGTTTTTCCTCTATTGTCTACCAAACGAACAACATCACCAATTTACCATTATCTTATCCTACTATTTTTGGCTGGCTTTTAGAGGGTTGGGGTTTTGTGTAGGCAGGCAGGCCCTGGAAAATGATGCGGGATGGGATCTAATCTGGTTTACTTACGAGCAATTATGGTGTTGTAACACCGGCAATTTTCTATTATAAAAAATTGTTAGTTATATGTAAATTTATTTTTATAAGTTACATTATTCATATTCTTGATAAGACATGAGCAAATTTAAGTAGTAGTGTAAGTAGTATGTTACATGTTTGTTAAGAATATATCGATCTAGTTAGGCATATTTGAGATTAGTGTTGTTCATGTATGAAAGACATGAGTTCTATTTGGAAATTGCATTTCATTGGCTATGATATATGTTTGAAACTATTCGTTATTTCTTTCTACTTCCGAACCTCGGGACAATATTCCATTTAAGGTGTGTGCAATGTAACGACCTCATTTGTTAAAACTACTTAAATTTATATTTTTGCCAATATATGTGTGTGTGTGTGTGTGTGAATTATGATAAATATTATTATTTATTGTTTGGTTAATTATTTTATTTTTCTAACAGTTTAAATAGTCTTATTGAAAATAATGGGTGCAAATATATGCTTACTTAAAGCCCTAATCGTGATGAGTTTCTATCCATCTATGGGTTTAGTTTGGGTAGGCTTTGGATTTGGGTTATTTACTTTGATTAGGATAGTGATATTAGGGGTGCAAATTTGTTAAACCCTAGTTATATTAGAAATTTATTCATTTTGGTGGCCAGGTAATTCTCTATTTGTACAGAGTTAAAGAGAATAAGAAAAAAAGAAAAATGATAAGAAAAAAAGAACAAGAACAAGAACAAGAAAATAGAAAATAGGAGAAGAATAATAATAATTTGTGAGTTCATCATTCTATTTTATGCATTGATTTTTATTTTTTGTTTAGATTAATCTATGAACTCGGGGTGAGATTTCACTATGTAAATATGTTTGCAAGTTCATGTTTTAAGGAAGTTTTGTATTGTATTTTTTCATGAAAATTGGTTGAGTGAGAGAAAACTCAAAACCAAGTTTTTGTTAAATCCCGTAATTCAAGACAACTCTACGCGGTCTTAAGTTTTGTAACGGATCGAGACATTCCAAAGATCAAAATCCTTTCAAATTAAATCTATAGATTCACAACACTCATATAAAAAAATATCGTTGGTTTGGAGTTCATCCAATGATTAGATTGCCATCGAGGCATATAAAACAACAATTGGTTGGATTTTAGAAATTCTGATTTAAAAAATGAAGAGATATGAAATGGAAAGAGAACTCAACTCTCTCTTCACACATAACAAATAAAAAAACAAAAGAAGAAAAAGAAAAGGAAAATAGAAATAGTATAAGAAGAACAAATGGGGATTATAGTCTCACATCGCCTGGGTGAGGGAAATGAGTGTGCTATATATGTGCGAGGTTGGATTGTAACAACTTTTCGGAAGTGTGCCAACGAGGACGTTGACAAACCTCATGGCTATCATATGGATATCAGAGGTTGGCCTTTTACGATGGTAATATCTCTCAATGGTTCTACCTCATGACTATCAATGCTGATCATACACCAAAACGGTCCATCTTCAACATCGTATACGTGTCACGATGATATCGAAAAATGATAGGCCCAAGCGTCAGCTCAACACCGATTCGACCCAAGCGGCTCCAAGCCTGCACAACGCAGTTCGCCAGTCGGACCTGAAATCATTACAGCCTGCTAAGCCCATGCGTCTCACAGCTATCCTCAATACCCATAAGCCCTACTAAGACAAGTATCTAGAAGATCAACTTCGGACAGGCAAGACAACATCACTTTGCTTCCAACTAAGAAGCAAATTCCAGAGTATATATCACACATGGAGACTTTTATTTATGGACTACTATCGGAACGGGAACTATCTCTCGCGTATCTAGGAGCACAAGGCTAACAGGGAAACTTGTCTTCACAGCGTGACTCCTAATTAGATAAGGATCTCCAGGAATATCTTCTTCTCTAAACTACGCATCGATGACCTAGTCGAACCAGGACTCCAGCACTATAAATAAGACATGAGGTTGGTAAGCTACAAATTCCATGTTTACATCATTAGGCCTTCCTAAGATCTTTGTCTGACTTTAGCATCGGAGTGCCATCGGCCACCACAACAGTGGTCCGTGGCTCACGTGCATTCCTTGTGCAGATTAGCAGGTAAAGGTCAAAACATAGAGCGAAAATTGACTGCATCAATTTGGGGTCGTCCGTGGGGACGACAAAGTTCCTAATCTTTCACTAGCATCACCTCACTTCAAAATACAAAGAGATGATGACCACCGGATCACGCAACAATGGAGAACAAGGGGACACGTCAAACGCTCAGACTGGCACTATACCACCACTCTCAACCGTGTCGGTGACACACGGGCAACAAACTCACACCCCCGTGACGGCAACAGTAACGACGAACCCTAGGATAGATTTGATGTCGTCTCAGATACAACAAATCGCTAAAGCAGTGGTGCTCTCATACAATAAAATCCTCCACCCGCTAATGGAGATCAAGAGCAACACATGCCTCCATCTCTGGAAGACAACAGAGAGCAAACACATGAGCGTCAAGCCCCTGTTAGTTTTGATTGGACTAGAGGAGGTGACGCAGCTAACGCAGAATTGACTTTCAGGGCAGACAGGCTCGCCCTGCAGAACCCACTCTGCAGAGGGGCGCACACGAACCAGACGTGCTATATCATCTCTCTATTCCACCGTTCGTGGACTGTGTCATGAATAAGGCTCTTCCAAAGAAGTTCATGCCTCCAAAGCTTGACTTCTACGACGAGACCACCGACCCATTCGATCACCTACGCCATTACCAGCATGTAATGGCATTCAAAGAAGGATCCGAGTCGGTGATGTGCAGAACTTTTCCTACTAGCCTGAAGAAGTCAACACTAACATGGTTCCATAGTCTTTCACCAAAGTCAATTGACTCATTCAAGATGCTGGTGAAGGAGTTCCTAACGTGCTTTGTCAGAAGTCAGCGTCTCCAGAAAGGCCCACGCTACATATTCTCTTTGAAACAGAGATCCAATGATACACTTAGAGAGTTTGTGTCACATACTTAGGTATTTCCCAAAGGTATTGGAAAGAAATCTCAGGTTGAGTACGTGGTGAACTCCTCCTTGCTGGCTGCTGCGTCGAGAACACATAACAAAGAACAATCCTTCTTAGCTGTTGTGGATTGCTTCTTATTTGCTGCTTTTTTATCTCTCTAGCTGCTCTGTCGTGATATCTCTTTTTATAGGGTTTCTTCTTGACTGGGTGAAGGTGAGAAACAGAGTGAAAAGAACAGATAGGAGAAAATTCCTGGTGCATGAAGAGTGTTGGTTTGGGCTTTGTCAAATTTTTGAAGTGTTTGGGGCTTGATCAAATTTCTAAAAACTGTTTGGGCTTTGGACCGAGACCGACCCGAAATTCGGTTAACCGAGCCTCGATTAACCAACCCAACTCGGTCCGGTCTCGGGCCTCAAAATTGTGGACTTAAAAATATCGGGCCGATTTTCGGTTTTTAATTTTTGGGCCGGTTACCCGGACCTGCCCAGCCCTAATCTTTATAGACAAGGACCTCGAAGGAGTCTGTGCACCGCAATGATGCTCTCGTCATATCAGTCTCCATTGCAAGGTGGGAGGTGAAAAGGGCCTTGGTGGATACGGGAAGCTTACTCAACATCTTGTTCTACGACGCGTTCAACAGTATGGACCTCAAGGAGGAGAGCCTGACATCGTTAGACTACCTGCTGATTCAGTGGAGAAAAATGCTTCCTGATCGGGAAAATAAGGTTAGCAGTGGTAGCATGAGAGCCACAACTGAGAAAAGTCACGTTTTTGGACTTCATGGTCGTAGTCACACCGTCTACCTACAACCTTATCCTAGGAAGACCATGGCTCCAACAGATGGAAGCAATAGTCTCCACCCTTCACCAGCGCGTTAAGTACACTGCTAATTACTCAGAAGGAACAATACGTCGGGACCAACCAACGGCACGAGGCTGCCATTATGCTGCACTGAAGTAGATAGAATGTTCTCAGATCCAACTGGATCCCACAAGACAACTTGAACTGAAGCCAGACCTAGAGATTGTGGCCAAGTCGCTCCACTCACATGGAAACAAGATCCTGACAGCAGTGGCTCAACTCAGTAACGGGGGACATTCAAGCAGTACGGGAGCACCCACCCTTAAACTGAACAAAACGGAGAGGTCAGTGCAGATGTGAGTACGACCCTAGACAAACAATCAACACAAAAATAAACTCCCACGCAAAGTTTACTTTTTAGTAACCTCAACGACATTAGCGAAGCATGGCAATTCACGAAGGTATCAACGATCCAACAAGGGCCATGCAAATTCACTTCAAGGCCAGATCGACTTCTCTCCGCCAACAGTTAGTCTATTTCAGTTGTTTATTTTCCTTTCCATAGTCAATGTAGAGTTTTAGTTCTTAGAAGCTTATGTGATTTGCAATCATTTAAGAAATAAAAAAGAATTACGCAAACACACTCTATTGATTACTGGAAAGATGTAAAAACGAGCTCCCTAAGGCGGATATAAAAGACTACATACTACATGCATCTGAATCCGATGCAACATAAAGTAAAGACTCGCTTAAACAGTACGACTCCAGAAGACAACTAAGGTACTCAATATAAGCTCCGTAAATTCTTCGATGAATGTTATCTGTGAGCAATAGCAGGACAAAAGACTGGCATAAGCAAGAGCAGGATGAAATAACACGTCTAGTTCAATGCCTCTGCGAACACAACCCTCAAATATGGTTTGAGGTGGTACAAAATCAACAACTGGGGGCCCACAAAACGTCAGCCAACTCACACGCTCGATCCACTCGACCAGACAAAATTGGGACAAGTATCAGGTTGAAACAGATCGAGTGCACCCTCTCACTGAAAGGATGAGAGGGGCATCCAAAAGTCAATGGCCCACTCCAATAAGCCATGTACAACTCCATCCCAGCCCGAGATCCCAAATTCCAGTGCAATGCGAGGTGACGGGGTTAATTTAGAAGTGATGGAGGCAATCGCCTCAAAGATGGCTACTGGTGTTATCTTTGAAATTAGGCGCTTCGGAGCAACGACAGGGCACCAGCACATAAACGACAGACTCATCCATTGGAAGGGAGTCCGTACTTCTTATTCAAAATATGAAAATAAATTACAGGATCTCAGCCAACAAACTGGGTGCAAACCTAGAGCAGGTGACCACGCATAACAACAAGTCTTATTGCGAGTCATTGGTGCAAATGTCAGAACATTCAAAGACTCCAACGTCGGAGATCTCCCTTCAACCTTTAAAAAAGCCAAAACATGTTCTTCAAGTAAGAGCATTATAGAAGGTACACTCTGCAAAAGATAATGAAGAAACACCATTATATATACATAGTGGTTCACCAAACGGGCGCTTCAACATTAACTGTTAGCATAGAATACCGTATGGAAAACAAGGAGGTGATGGTTCCCAAGGAAACTACAAAGGTCCACGTTCGTCCAATCAACGAGGTTGCACACAACCCCATTAATTGGGGGGAGTAATCAATACTCAACCGTCTCGTGATCTACTCCGTACGCGTGTTACCATGCAATCTACGCTGTACACGTAACGTCACGATCATATGATAAACCCTAGCTCCCACTCTACGGGCCCATGGGCATAGCCCACTATTCAAGCAGTATTCTACCACATGCCTAACACGAGCATTAGAAACCCTAGTCATTTTTGACACGCAGATCACACCTGCATATCACTAGCTGATTTAAGGTACTCCCATTTTTTCAAAACTCATCCCCACGATGCACTCCGCTCGCTGATGTAGGCTCACTCGGCCGCAACAGGTGGAGCCCCCACCTAGGCGGGCAAGCTTAGTCAGCTTTGGCTAACGACGACGGCTTCCGGTTGATCCCGACACCTAGTCCACCCAATGCAGATGTCGATGGTTTAGGAAGTGGGAGTCCAATCAGCGCTATCGCGCTTGGTGATGACAACTCGCTAGGGACTGTTGCCCCCTTCGCGGACAATAGTTTCCGAACTCGAACATGTAAGCCTAGCAGGGACGACTGGCAATGACAACTTCTGATTAAAGCCCAGACTTGTCACCCCCACTGTGCGGGTGTAGATGGTTTGTAAGGTGGGAGCCTAGTCAATTCTGACTGATGTTGACGGTTCGCCACGGGACCATTGCTCTTCTACAGACTATGGTCGCCGAATTACCAACCCCAGACTTGTAGCCCCCATTGCGCGGGTGTAGATAGTTTGGAAGGTGGGAGCCTAGTCAGTCACGAACTGATTTTGACGGCTTGCCATGAGACCACTGCTTTTCTACTAACCATGGTAGCCGAAATCCCCCAAATTTGTAGCTCGATGCGCATGGGTGTAAATGATTTGGAAGGTGGGTGCCTAATCAGTCTCGAACTGATTCCGACGGCTTGCCACGGGACCACTCCTCTTTCACAGGCCATGGTCCCCGAATTTTCTCGACCTAAACTTGTAGCCCGTTCCGCACGAGTATAAATAGTTTGGAAGGTGGGAGCCTAGTCAGTCTCGAACTGATGTCAACGGCTCGCCACGGGATCATCGCTCTTCAATAGACTATGAAGGTGGGAACCTAGTCAGCCTCGACTGATGTTAACGGTTCACACTCGGCCACCGCTCCCCCTCAATTCAAAAGTTGCCGAACTAAAATCATAGCTCAGATAGTGTCTACATGCTTGCATAGGCTGACATTCCAATATTAGCAATGGCCATCCGCTGACACGCGGACGAACGCTACATGGATTGTCAGCCCGAGCTCACGGAACTTGACTCGAGACAAACGCTCTAGCTCTGAGACAACACATGTGTTTGACTACCACAGTTCACTCATGCTAGCAGCCAAAATCGAGTGTCAGATACGCTAATTAAGTCCTCAATGATTCGCCTCAAGGATGAGCTACAACCTAGGAAGTATAGCCCATTGCTAAACCATCCGAAGAACAACCACTATTGGATGTAACTGAACGATAACGACTCTAAGGCCTCATGAAAGAACAAGTCAGAGTCACTCGCAACGTGAATGGTCAAATTCTCAATAGAAGACAAACTACTTGGCTTCCTGCCGACCCAACCAGACTTGTGTCAAAGTAAAACGACAGGGTAGAAAGGAAAGCGCGAGACAAGGAGATCGAACAAAAAACGGGCATAAAGTGTACTCAAAATAAACCTGTTTTCATTAACAGTTGGAGCAAAAAAAAGTACAATTACACAAGTCTATTCCTCTCCAGGAGAGGGTACAAAAACAGGATAACTAAGCTCAATGGTGGAAGGAGCAGTAGCTACATCCGTGCGCGCCTCAATCTGGGCATCATGATCTGTACTACCTTCTTCTTCTTCTGATGACGCAGAGACCATTGTTAGGTCTGCTTATGATATCTTCATATAATATTCGAGCTCCCATTCCAGGTGCTCCTTCTTCATTAGCGCCAGCAGCTCTAATTTCCCATGCACGACCCAACCGAATTCACACTTGCCCTGCACCTTGAGAAGCTCTTCCTCATGCGCCCTCACTTCAGCAAGCTCGCGCTCCAACAACTCCAGCTTGCCTGTTAGCGCATCGACCTAAGATTGCTCTGTAGCCAGACTACTTTTAACAACATTGAGTACATGTTGCACCAGTTGAAGCTGCTCTCCAGCCTTCCTTGCTACTTGAGCATTGAATTCCACGTCGACCTCTAACTGCTGCCGTTGGGCAGCATAGTCAATCTTCTTCATGGCTTTCTCCTCAATGAGAGACTGCAATTTAGAACGCGTCTTAGCTGCAGCTTCCTACGCAACCTCTAGATCAGAGCGGGCTTGATCCAACTCTCACTTGAATCTATCCCTTGCGGACACCGTCTCTCCCAAATCAAACTCAAGGGTCTCCAGATGAACCCTTTGAGTCTCAGCAACAATGACTGTTTCAGCCTCCCCTCCTCAATCTGCTTCCTTAGCTGTTCAATCTCAAAAAGCGCGTCAGAGTACAACGTTTGCATGTTTGAAAAGACACGCTCCATGGTGTATACCCTATCACGAGCCGCCTCAACCTCCGTCCCAGCAACGACCACCTGGCTCTAATGAGACACCCCCAACATAAGGTGCTTAAAACCTTTATCCATACGACCTTCTATCGTATCCTATTTGGGTTTTGGAGTGTGGTTCATCAACCAACTATGATGCCTACTTATGTGCTTCTTTGAAGAATAGTCAATGTCAACCTCCTGGTTGCTCATTTTTACTACGTCCAGAGCAAACAAACTTATCCACGCATCTGGATGGAGCTCTTCCGGACGCGAAATTAAGTCGGCACCATCCTTCGTAGTCGCCACTACACCCAGGTCTTCCTCCGCAACTTTCCCTTTGTCACCAGCGATCGACCCTTTATTGCGAGACGACCTAGCAAAATCCGAATGATGAGAGGGAAGTGAGTTGTCCAACGGACCCTCCATCACCCTGATATGCGGCTTGGAATGAGATGGGGAACAATACGGACTACAAGAAGGATGACCCACTTCACTGCAACCAATATCAGATGATCTTTCAGTGGAACGATTGGACTTTGGAACCTCAAGTGAATCTTCGACAGAAACCTCCAACGGAATGACCCCAGAGTGTTCAACACCAGTAGAAGCCGTCACAATGGCCAACATCATCTTCTTGTTCAAAGCTTCAGCTTGCGCAGTACTCAGATTTGACAAACCTTCAACTCCTGCTAATCGAATATGGTCCCTCTCCCAGTCGGGTATTTCAGCCTCTGCCCTAGCAGGCTGACTAGGTTCATGCTCCGCCCTCGCTGGAATAAATTGTTTGGAAGCCAACTCAGTCCTAGCTCGAGACTTCTTGGAACTCACAAAAGAGGCGAGCGTCTCATAAAGTCCTTCCGTGTCAGATGTGGTAGGAGCCTTACTTCGGCGACCTTCCTCTTTCTGGAAGGGGCTCCACCTTCAGACTTAGCCTTCGACGTTCGGTAAAGAGTGCCGGCTGCAAACCAGTTGGTCCACAAACCACTGCAGTTGAAGTTAGCAGGACATATGACTTCCTTCACACTCATCTTCGGCAGGTTACAAAATGTTTTCATAGTGTTCCGCTGCTTTGGGGAAAGAAGAGTGGTAGGGAACCTCCCTACATAGAAACAAATGCAATAATCATCGTACAATTAGCGCAACGAATTCAAAAAGATGAAACTATACTTACGACAGGAAAGACAACAACACTTTGCTAAGGCAAGTATCTCGAGGATCAACTTCAGACAGGAAAGACAACAACACTTTGCTTCCAACTAGGAAACAAATTCCAGAGTATATATCACACATGAAGACTTCTATCTATGGACTACTCTCGTACGGGAACTATCTCCTGCATATCTAGGAACACAAGGCTAACAGGAAAACTCCCCTTCACAGCACAACTCCTAATTAGAAAAGGATCTCCACGAATATCTTCTTCCCTAAACTATGCCATCGATGGCCTGGTCGAATTAGGACCCCAACACTATATATAAGACATGAGGTTGGTAAGCTAAGGTACGCTACAAATTCCCTGTTTCCAACATTACGCCTTCCTCAGATCCCTTTCTGACTTTATCATCGGAGTGTCATCGGCCACCACAAAAGTGGTTCGTGGCTTATATACGTTCCTTGTGCAGGTCAGCAGGTTTGCAGATCAAGAACAAAGCAGAGAGCGAAAATTGACTGCATCAAATGCTACTGGTTTTGTTTATGATTTTTCATCTCAGATCTCTTCCACAACCACAAGGTAACATTTTTTTCTCACTCTCTCCCTCAATTTTCTCTTTGGTTTTTTTTTTTTTTTTTTTTTTTTTTTTATGTTTTCCATTATTATTTGTGTTGTTGAATGACAAACCTGGGCTTTTAGCTCATTATGAGTATTGTTTGTCAAGAGATTTTATTATGTTTAAGAGTGTTTGTGTTGACCCAGTGGCAACAGTGACATCTGTTGGAAGTCTGAATTCTTGAAAAACTCGCTGCGTTTGGCAATATTGGGACATCAAATTAAATTAAGGAAGAGCCCTAAATTCATACAACTAATGAGATTAAGAATAACCCCAATAATATAGGACAACATTTATCAAAACACAAGAAATGAGAGAAATAATGAACTTCAAGAGAAATCAATGAAATGCAAAGTATAGTACCGAGCTTTGTCTACCCTGAAAACAAAACAACTGAAGCTGTAGATTGCTTTCTTCCTTTTCGATGTGGTTAGTCTTATAAATAAGGAATGCGATTTCTCGAAAAATGTCAAAATTTCATGAAATATTTTTTTTTCGAGTTATCGAAATTTCTTTCTAAATTCGAAATATTTAGTTCTTTCATCAGGTGATCTCAATTTTCATACATTTTAACCCATTATAACCTTATATATATATATATATATATATTTCGTTGTGTATAGAAAAAACATAAAAAATTCGATTATAATTTTGCGGTTATCATTATAATTTATGCATTTTAAACTCTTGCATGTTGTATAAGGAGTCCCACAAGACTTATAATGTCATACAAACTTCATAATGAAAACGAAGGGCCCATGACAATGACGGTAATAAACACGCATTAAGCATTCATGAAGGATGTGTCGGGATAACCCAAAGTCCCAATAGTTAGCTCTTGGTCTTTTGGTCGAAAAACAACGTCAATGAAGACGTGTGGGTGCACTATTCCGTGGTGGGGATTGTAATTTTCCATGAATTTTCCCTTCTTGGATTCTAACACTTGAATCTGTATCCTTGCTAGTAAAGTAGGTTGAACTAGATTACCCACCATGGCCGTGCGAACTACTAGTACCTGCTACCTTGGTTTTAACTCTCAATTTTTAAAAATCAAGAAAAAAACACGCCTTTAGTTGTGGAATAAAAAGTTGAAGGAATCCTTGAATTTGATACTAGCCTTGTGATATTATTTTTAATGGTAGCCAGAGTCCCATAATTTGATGTTTGACATGGGCGTTTTTTCTAAGTGTCGAGGAAATGGGCGAGGGAGATGGGTGTAACCACCCATCCTCCTCAAAATGCGTGCCATCGCATATCTCGAGGGGGATGGGTGGTTACACCCATCTCCCTCGCCCATTTCCTCGACAGAGAGAAGGGCTCTTGACATGGGTTTTCTTTGTTTTAAGGCGCATCAGTAGAGTAGTACCACACTAGGGATTCCTTGTATGTGAAACAAACGTAGTTGCAGAAATTGTGTGTAGCTTTTGTAGTTTCTAATGTTGTATGCATTTAAGTAGTGCCCAGGCCATGGGGAGTCCGTTGATTTGATGCTGGTTGGTGCTCATGTGTACGGTTTACTCAAATGATCAAATCAAACCAAGTGATCCCACTATGTAATTTTTTCCTCTTAATTGTGTTTATCCTAAATTTATCAAGTTGAGTGTCTTGCATTTACCTTGGATGCTGACTCTCTCAACTTGCAGGTTCAAACTCTATTCTCCAAGGTTGATTTTATACACCATAGTCTATGGGTTTGGTGCATACAAATGGTGGATGTTGGTATTCAACTCATGAATTTAGTTCATCAATGTTATAAGAAATGATTCCTGGTTGGATTGAAGAAATTTATAAGTGTAGGGTTATATCTCTGTGTTTACATCCTGTGGGTACTGTTTGATTAGGTGTTTTTATTTGGGGTCATTTGCATGTCCTCTCTATAATAAATAGCTAATTCTAGGTTATTCCCAAAAAAATTGATATTGCTCTTTGCCCTCAATACTAGTAGTCAACGTGGTTTAACTGTCAAACAACTCACGTGCCATCATTCCACTCATTTTGGATGACGAAAGTACCCTTCATGTGCATCTCACGCACGATGTGATAACATGTTGATACCAATCGTCCGTTACCTGACCACACACGTGGACGACCAAGGATTACATGTAGTTGATCGTACCGTTGCAATGATGGAGAGTGGTGGTATTCAACATAGGGAAGAGGAAATAGTGGTTGGCTTGAGCAAAGATATTTAAATCCAAAGCTTTCCATGAAATTCGAGTTCCTCACATGTTATTTGCAAATCAAAGGTATCTGAAGTGGAAAATCTTGAGCAAGGCCAAGTTTTGAAGTTAGGGTTTCATTACATAAAGGTTAAACAAATCCTTAGGTCTGAGTTATTTCATTCATAGATTTCAATTTATAACACCATCATAAAGGTAAGTCAAGTAAGTGATTTTCATTTCATCATTTCTGTGGACATTTATCTAGAGGTCATCTTCAACCTTTCGCAGACCCTGTTCTATTTTAGGGGGCTTTAGTAAATTCAAATTTATTATGTGGGGTTAAGTTATTGTCAATATTTATTATAAGGGGAAAAATATAATAAAAAAATTATTTTCTTGCAAATATCATGCTTGCAGTGTCAACAACAAATCACACGAGTGAAGAGGAGGTTTGAAGTATATCCAAAATCAAATAAGATGTTCAAAACCAAATAGGATGTCATTGACAAGCCAAATTCATTGGATCTACATATAAAGCACAATGTCAATTACTGTTCAATAATTGGATGCAATCATAGGTTGTTACTAGTTAAATGCATTGCAACCTTGTAACAAAGTCTGACATAACACATTGTAATCAAATGTCATAACGTCCTTGCAAAACCCGACATATCACAATGCAAATCAAATGTTATAACATCAATATAAAACCTGACATAGCACAATGGTCATTCAAATGTCGTAACATCCTGGACATAGCACAATGGTCTCTCTATTTCTCTGCACAATCTTCATTCCTGGTCAACTTCAGCTTCCCCCACTTGCCAAAAGTACTAACACTCTTCACATATGTTATTCATTGTTTAGCACGATTAAGCTATATCAACTTACATGATCTTAAAATAAAGATGCCAGAGTGCTACTGTTGACAAGATGCAAGCATTCCACTAGGCGCTAAAGCATATTGAGTGGAAAATGCACCGCCAAATACGACTTTCCACCCACTTTTGCACCAAATGGTGGTATAAATGAAGAATCTCCTCCAATACACTGATATAAGTGACTATAAAAGTAACCCTTTTGGCAAAGAAAAGAGGATGTGGGGAAAATAATGTTGTGTAATCCCAAGAACTAACATCTCATAGCGTTTCCAACACTGCATAAACAATGTACAATTATAGGCAAATGTTTCTTATATCTTAATATATTTATGCATTATATTTAGCTGAATCCCACAAGCCAATCCATTTCAATTAAATTGAATGTCCAATTTATCCAACCAAACCCTTCTCCTAATCAAGTCATGATTAACATTGCATTGTCATATGCAATCAAGCAAAATCACATTGTTCGTTGAGAAAAAATGGTTTTATCTACAAGTAGAACACCCAAAGTTACTGTTTGACAAACCTGAAGGTAAAACATGTCCTTTTTAGTATGGGCATTGATCAAATAATCAATTATCCACTTGAGTGAGTCTTGAGCAAGTTCGAGCTGCTTTATCGTGTCCATCGTATCTCCATACTCGAGGAAGAATCATGATATGACATTTGAATGACCATTGTGCCATGTCAGGTTTTGTAAGGATGTTATGAAATTTGATTTGCATTGTGCTATATCAAATTTTACAAGGATGTTATGGCATTTGATAACAATGTGTTACGTCAGACTTTGCTGCAAGGATATTATGCATTTGATTTAATTGTTGTATGTCAAACTTTGTTGTGAGGTTGTTATGCATTTGAATAGTAACAACCTATGATTCCATCCAATTATTTGATCTGCAGTGAACAATAATTGGCATTGTGTTTTATATGTAGATCCAATGAATATGGCTTCTCAAGAAATCTTATTTGGTTTTGGACTTTAAAACTCGTATGATCTTTTGTAGATAGACATTTATCATCATAAAATGGTTTAGATTAAATTTCATGTATACATAAATGGGCATGATCTTTATGAAGGAATGAGTTCCTTATTGTTTGTTTACTCAAAATGAGAGAAGAGGAATTGGAATGCCACCCACTTTACGTACACTAAAGTTTGAGTTCAATTTACACATTGTTCCAGTGAACTCAAATTCTTTCTTACTTATCGTCCTCCCCTACTAGTTTTCTTCCCTTTCCTTTTTTATTTCTTTCTTGTCCCTGTTCATGCAAAATCTCACCTTCAAAACCTTCTTTCTTTTATCTAGAGAAGGATCCTAAATTTTTCTTTGTTTGCTTAATTACTGTTTCTCATTCTGTTCTTGCGGGTCTTGGGCAAAATGCTCTCCTCCTCTCAACCTTCATCATTTCTCTCCTTAATTAGTTGTCGACCACTCTCCACCTTTATCATTTCTCCTTCTTTATTAGTCGTCGACCTCCCATCAACTGAATTTCAACTTGTTACATCTCATTAAAATGAGCAATCACTACCATTCTCCACCCACCACCAGTAATCCCATTAACCAATTCTCTTTATACCAGATCCCATATTTTTCCATTTGAAATCTTCATCACACACTCACAATTTACCCCTTCAGATCTGGCACCTTTTTATACTTATTCCAAGCGCACCATTGTTACAGTTTACTTCTCATGGATACCTCTGGTTAGAATAACTTCCCCATACCAATTCACATTTCAACCCAGACCATACATCCCATTCCATTCACACGCCCGCCCACACAATTCAATCCACTTCAGTTTTTTACAGCATCCACATCCTCAACACCTTTGATGACTCATCATCCCCAACAGGAATCTACAAATCATACTAAGACCATGATAAGAAGCCTGGAATTGCAACTGCAAGAATTTGTCCCTCCCAGTGCTGGGTTTTGAAGCTAGTAGTGAGCTCGACACTGACATCAGAGAACTTCCTGCGGTGGCCAAGTATTTCCATCATCAAAAACTTCGAAAAGAAGTATTTTCTCACAGGATTGTGAGTTAATGGGAGAATGCTCATCCATTTCACGTTGAACAACTGGATAGATGGCAAGATTAAGCAAATAATTACTATCTCATTCAATTTACACATAAGGAAGATATGAAGAATGTTCTTATATCTGGGCCTTGGGTCCTTTTTGGATGGCTGGTCTCGATTAAACCATGAGAGGACCAATATCGTTATATCAATTTTTCTATGGTGCTGTGCTGGATCATATTCCACGAATTTCCAACTCAGAAGCTTATTCTGAGAGACGTACAATCCTTGGTTGAATGTATTGGAAGATGTATGGAGGTGGATCGAAAGGCTCTGGAAGATGCATCCATCCCCTACATCCGCTTCAAGGTGTCACTAGACACCGCCAAACCCCTGTAATGTTCAGTGTAAACTAATTTTGGGATTGAAGGAGGAAGATCCTTCACTCTCAAGTTTTGTTACGAAGATGCTCCCAATTTCTGCTTCTGTTGCGGACTAATCGGCCACATTTTCAACGATGCTTGCCCTCTCTTCTCCAGCTACCACCTCCCTCCAACAATTGACCTCCGACCATGGGGAAGACAGTTTCACCCTCCCGTTCAACAGAAGATCAAAGATCAAAGATCAAAGATCAAAGATCAAAGATCAAAGATCAGACATAGAAAGGAAGCAATGATGGGTGCTCAACCGAGGTTTGGTCGCCATGGGACAATCCGGTACACCCAACATCCGATCTCTTCTCATGCTGACCAGAGCGGTTGGCTATCGTCGTTTGATAGATCTCCCCTGAATCAACATGACTCGTCTTCGTTTCATTCACTGAATGATACAAATTTGGGTTTATTGTCCCTGGAGAGAGAGAGAGTCATTAACTCATTTAGCTACTAACGTCAGTTACAACAACTTTCACGAACAGTTTGATGTCTGTTACAACGAAGGGACTAACAGATTGTTGGATGTCCGGCTTAATGGTATTTACTGACGCTATTATAATGGAACGCAATTATCCATCCAGGTTGTTTAGTTATCACACCGTCAAGACACCCATGACTCGGCTTTGTCCAATCCCGATCACCCTCTTCAACCTAACTCCCCCATCCTTGCAATTCAACAGACCCATTACTCACCCCTTCCATCCCCTTTGGCTCCATTCTACGCCAATACGGATACCTCCCGGACTATAATCCACCCTGTTCCCATTACCACATACCACCCTTCACCATTACCATCTCACCTATTACTTGATCAAACCCACCAACTCTATACCTCAACGCTAGAAGCCATGACTCTTAATATGGATCAGTTGATCAACTTTATGCATCCCAATCTACATCATCACCTCCTCATTACATCGGCAATCAAATCTTTTCATATACCTTCAATACTTTCAGTTCAATCACCATGCCAACAATTACCAATTCAAACAACCCAAGGGGTTCCCAATGAAGAACATTCAGAACAACATGATGCCCAAATGTCCAACACATAGACACCAGGCACCAACGAACCTTTACAGATGGAGTCATTCCACCCATATCTATGCCACAGCCATCGGAGAGTGAGTCACCTCACATTGGCATACCAGAACTGAGCACAAATTTAACAAGGGTGGTCTAGTCAGAGCAATTACTATTGGCTTCCAACAATTCTCCCTAGGCCATGCTCCAAATGAATCCTCAGACTTTACTTCTATCTCCTGCTAAGAAACATCGTAGTGTGGTTATCACCGGGAATAAAGATAGTAGTAAGAGAGATGAAGGCATTAAACTGGGGAAACCCAAACCTAGAGTTAGTGCATTCTGGCCCATTGATTGGTAACACAAACAGGGGCCTATTTTCAGAGTTGAATTCTGGAAGAAAGAAAAGACTTGCAGTCTTGTCAATTTGGAGTAAACCAGATCAGGCACCCACTTGGACCATCTCTTTTGCTTGCCAGGGTGTTCAGAGTAAGAGAGGTATGAAGGCCCATCACAGTGACTCTACAGCTGATGTTCATCCTATTGGTTCAGATGATTCTTCTAATCACTTCACCATGGATCTCACTCCATCTACTAAGGTATTGGTGATCGCTGACTTAGGGTTGCCATAGTATCCATGACCCTATCCTGGAACGCAAGGGGTACCGAGTCTCTCTGCACATTCCAAAATCTAAAAGCCCTTTCCCACAAATCCAATCCTGATATCATCTTCCTTTCTGAAACTAAAGGCAACTCAGGTAAGATGGAACACATTTGCTAGAGACTTGGTTTCAAACATGGAGTCTCAATACCAACAAACGAACAATTGGGTGGTCTCACTCTTTTATGGAATGAAGGTATTAATCTAACCATCATTTCTTCCTGCAAGTACTATTTTAATTGCATTATTGATAATTACTTTACTCACTTTACTTGGTCCATAATATTTGTGTATGGGGACTCGAACCCCTATCTTCGGGTTCATTTCTAGAATAATTTGTCTAACATTTATGACCTTCAAACTTTACCAGGTCTCCTCATTGGAGAATTAAACTCTATTTTACAAATGAAGATAAAATAGGGGGGGGGGGGGGGGGGGGGGGTGGAAACATGCCTACTCTCTCAAACTTTAAGCATCTCTGAACGTTCATTGATAACCACAATCTTATGGATTTTCCTCTCAATGGATCTCATTTCACCTGGAATAACAAAAGAAAGGATAAGAATGAGGTTAAAGCAACTTAATTGCATTTCTACTGATTGGATGGATTGTTTTCCCTCGGCCATTGCTCGCACAATCCATACTTCTAGCTCAGACCATAAACCGATCTCACTCTAACTTATCTCAAACATCAATAGGAGCCCTAAACCTTTCAGTTTTTTTTTTTAAATGTCGGCTAGGGATCCCAGTGTTGCCATCTTGTTCATTTACCCGGGGTCCCCGCCATCATCATCTCCCCTCTCACAATTTTCATCTTAAGACCAAAAAACTTAGTTATAGTCTTCCGTGATGAAACAAAAGAGATTCAGGAATATCCAACTTTGTATTTCAGACACCCAAGAAACATTGGATAAACTTCAAAATGACAACCCCTCTAAAGATAATGTCACTACCATCTCTGTTCTGAAAGACCAACTCTCCGAACTCTTTTTAAGAGAAGAACTCTTATGGCGTAATAAATCAGGTTGTTCCTAGCTAATTGAAGGAGATAAGAACACCAAATTATTTCATCTTGCTTCCATGTTTCGTAGGAGAAAAACCTTATTATTTGCCTTAAGGATGACGTTAATAAGTGGCATTCCAACCAGGAATCAGTGGGGCATGTTCTTAACAACTATTTTGAGAATATATTTCAATCTTCTTGTCCTACCCTTTGTCCTTGGATTTTTTCTCTTTTGCTCCCTTTATCTCTACGGAAGATAATGAGGTCTTTCTCATCATCCCAAGTGAAGATGAAATCCAAGCATGGGCGGACCTATTTAGGGACCAGCCTGCCCCCCTGAACTTTTAAAAAATCAAAAAAATAAATTTTGGTTAATATTTAAAAAAAAAAAAAAGTTGCTATTAGGGCTAAGGCTATCAACAGTTCCCCTTCTCTGTTCTCTCACATACAGCTGCACAAGTGCACAACACAGGAAGTTCTCTTCTCTGTTCTCTCACACACATCCGCACAACACAGGGAACTGAGGGAAGTTCCCCTTCTCTCACGCAGTCACGCACATGCTCCTATTCTCTCAGGCAGTCACGCGCAAGGCGCAAGGACTTCTCTCACGCGGCACAAAGGAGGTGGATGACCGAGTGAAGGGCCGTGGTCGCCGGAGGAGGATTCGGTTTTGAGTCGACTCATGTCCAAGTTCGGAGTGAGGAATTGGAGTCTGATTGCTCGGGGGATCCCTGGGCGGTCAGGGAAGTCGTGTCGACTTCGGTGGTGTAATCAACTTGATCCTTGTGTCAAGCGGAAGCCCTTCACTGGTAAATCCTCTGTTCTATTATTCAACGAACTCCTTTGTTCGAGTTTTGGTTTGGATTTGATTTGATGGTTTGGGTTGTTTGTGTTTTGAATTTAGGGTTTTTCAAGTGGGTTTTGCTTATAATGTTGCTTTTGGTTAAGGTTTTTTTTTTTTTTTTTTTTTGAGTTCTTGTTAGATTGTTTTCCTTTGTTTGATTTGTTTGGGGTTAAGTGGGTTTTGAATGATGAATTATGATTAAAGAGTATGATTTTATGTTGATTGGGATTTTTAAATGTACTCTTCTTATGGGGGATTCGTTGGTTTTCTTTGTAGTGCGTTTAAGGAAATTGTTTTTACGGTGTTTTTTGTGTTTGTTGGATGATTGTCGCCCTGTTCTTCATTTTTCTAGAGTGTCTGTGGAGTTAAAAGGGAGTCGCACAGCGTGTTTGGCTGTTCCTCTTCTCTCACGCACAGCGGCACAACCGCACAGCTGAGCTATGTTTCTTTTCTCTCACCACGCGCAAGGTCTGTTCGATTGTTCCTCTTCAGATGATCAGATCTGATTCTCGACTCTGCGTACCAGCGTAGGCGGAGAAGTTCTATTTTCTGTCAGGGCTCTTGTTTGGTGAGAAAATTTTCTGTCTTGTTGGTTAATTTGGTGTTTAGATTTGAAGCAATTATTCCCTCCTTCCTTTGGATTCCTTTGGTTGGTTAATTTAACATGTTAGTCCAATCTGAATGAAGAACAAGAAATTGCAAGCCCTTTCATCAGCTTCTTTGCATAAAGATAGATAAAGAAAATGACTTAGTTGCTTGTTTAACAAATAGTGGCTAATGAGATTTTGACAAAATATGTGGTTCGTGCTCAGCCCATATGAAGATTTGCAAAGCAAAAGTGGCTTAAAACCTTAAAGTATATATGCTTTATGTTAATTAAATTATTGTGAAGATTGTATAAAGAAAATTTAATTGGATATGCTTGTCTTTCGTCACAATTAAACTATTAAAGCATGGTAGAGTGCCAAACAACATTGGTTGTTCTTCCAAAAGTATCTTTAATTGGATATGTTTTTTAAGGGATTAATGTATAACCCAATTTTCTTCGTTATTTTATATACAGATTGCAAATCACGTGACTAAAGAAGAGCTAGGAAGGACAAGGACTACTTGGATAAACGCCCTATTTTCCTTTCTGATAAATGCCCTATTTTCCCTTGGCGGATCCTGTGATTGCATAAACGCCCTATTTTCCTTTCTGATAAACCAAAAACATGGGAAAAATGTCCACTGAAATGAATCATAGATTAATGTACAAGATCACAATAAACATGTTTGAACTGCTCTAAGCAAACATGTACAAGATCACAACAAGCATGAAAGCTGCATGAGGTGAGTTTGTAGTGGAAAGGGTCTTGAGAGAAATGGAGGGAGATTATAATGAGAGCCTTGAGGTATACGTAATGGAGCCCAATGAAAAATTATGTTTCATCCCAATTTTGTAACATTCCCGAGCCTTGTTTATGTTTGTAGGTTTCTGCCACCTGCTACAATCTATATGTAATGGAGATTTCCTTGTATCTCCAATAGCTAAAGTAAACTAGCTTTTTCTAACATTCCCATGCCGAGTTTATGTTTGTACTTTCTTAAGTGTGATTAAGCATTTTAATTATTCTAAATATATGCATGAACAACAATGTAAGCTGGTTTGCTGTTGTGTTTTACAGGCAACAATTGGGATAGATTTTCTATCAAAGACAATGTACCTTGAAGATCGAACTGTCCATTTGCAGCTTTGGTAGGAGTATTTTCTTCCTGGTTATGCTAAGTTTCATAATCTTCTCTTGGTTTATTGGAGGTGACTTTTGGAAGTCAGTAGAGCATGACACCTCTTTTGTTTTGGCAAAAAAATGTTTGTTTTTAGTATATTGTAATAAATAAAATTTTAAAAGAAAATGAAAGTGGAGGTGAGTGGCCGAGACTGTACAGAGTACAGAGCACCCTTGTGAATAAGGGAAGCTTGCTAAAACAGAGGCTTCAATCATAATTACAAATCTTGTAATGTAAATATGTTTGATCTCATCTGCTAAAAAAAAATTGAGAGTGGAAATGAATAACAAAACTTGAAACAATCAAGAAAATGTTAATGAAATAGTTATGTAGTAAATATGAAAGGGAGATGTATGGTGACAGGGAGCCATATAGAGCTCCCAAATGAGATAGATTGGGAGCCGATCTTCAACTTTTGATTATTAAAGTTTGATTAAGGCTTGAGTTGACATTTTCATGAAAGAAGCTTTGGTCTTTATAGATGTCAAACAAATGACATAAGGTATTCAAAATGTCCTATGAGCTTCAGCTTAACTTAGATCATTTGTTTTATAAAAAGTTGGTTACTATATTTAGTATCGTTAGAAATGAAACAAATCCTAATTTTTTTGGATGATGATCTTCATATAAAGTGTAAAAATGATTTGAATGGTTGAGTTCTCTGAAATCTGATATCTTATATTTTTCAGGGATACAGCGGGTCAGGAGAGGTTTAGAAGTCTCATCCCAAGCTACATCAGAGATTTTTCTGTTGCAGTAATTGTTTATGATGTTGCTAGTGAGTGACCCTGTCACATAGTTTGTGTCTCTCCAGAGTTTCGTAAAGCTATTTATATCTGTCAAGTCTTTCAGATCATTCTAACTATATTAAAAAAAAAAACAGTAGGAATGTGAGATAAATGGAAAAGAATTAAAGAAAAGTGAAGGAATCTTTTTACTCTGACTGGTTCTCTCTTCTAGGGCAAGTGATTCCAAAAAAAATTTAAACTCATCCTTTTACAATATTTTTGTAGGTTGTGTTTTGTTCACCCATCTAGAATTATTGATCTTTAGTCACATTTCTAGTTTAGTTCTTCTGTACCTGGAGTGTAAAAATTTCTATAGATAGACCTGTATTAGTTCACAAAATTATTTAATGTCATCTTTGACATCTGATATGCATTGAACTCTACTCAATGTTTAGCAGAACTACTAACCCTAGTCTTTTTTGTTGTTGAAAGCTAGCCTAGTCTTCAAATCATTGCTAATGGTCTCAATGATCTTGGTTGTCCTTTTCTTTATTGAAAGAAATTGCCAAAATTTTGTGATTAATTATTAAGTGTAAAAGACAAGTGCACTGAATATGATCAGTTTCTTAAATGATATCCTGTTCTTTCCATAAAACGTTATCTATTTAGGTAGACTGAATTTTTTCCCACCATTAATATTATTGGTGTGCCCCTGTTATTAGTGACAAGTTCATAGAAAAGACCATCCTTGAAAATCAGTATTAGTGAAGTGGGTAGCTTAGCTTCTATTAGAAGGATGTGCATTTATCGTGATCGGGGTGGTACCACATCATGTACTTATATAATGAAAATGACTTTAGCTACTGTAAAATATCTTACTTATAAACGATGGGCTTATATATTTTGTAGAGTGAGGTTAGATGGTTTAGTTCTTGGTGATAAGTTATGAGCTCTTTTTTTTTTTTTTTTTTTTTTTTTTTTTTTTTTTTTTTTATATTCCCAGTTAGCAAAAGGAACTTGTTGTTAATGAAAGTAAAAGTATCATAGGGACTAGTTTTGATTATTGTCAGGGGTTTGAGCATATGATTGTGAGGATTGAGGAATTATGCACTGATATGCACATAAATTGTTCTGACATTTCTGCTTAACATAATTCAGATCGGCAATCATTTTTAAACACATCCAAGTGGATTGAGGAAGTACGCACAGAACGGGGTTGTGATGTTATCATTATCCTTGTTGGGAACAAAACTGACCTTGTTGATAAAAGGTGGACGACTTTAAATCCTTGCTTGATTGGGCCCTTATGTACTAATTTCTCTCTATACTTGTCGTTCTACTATGTTTTTATGACAGTTCTGTGATTTATTTTCTTCAATATATTTAGACGTACATTATGTTTGGTTCCAGAGAATCAAATTCTCAAGAAAACAGGGAAAGGTTGAAAAAGGGACATAAGGGAAGGGTTAAGGAGAAGAAGAAAATGAAGTAAAAAGGGAGTGGTCACCGAATTTCCTATTCTTGCAGACATCTGATTCTTTGCTCCATCCCCAAATCACTTAATCCCATTTGCAGGTGGGAAACCTGAGAATTCAATAGCCATATGAGATACAAATGCACTGCATTACACCCTCCTTCCTGAGATTTAAGTTTACTGCAACCAAACCTACCCATTATGAGCTTTCTTGACACAGACATGGTAGATGTCAGGTGCATCAGTTTCTTCCCTTGCCATGGATTCTGATTTACCTTTCATTTTGACCTTTTTAGAAGTTGTAGTTCTACGACTTTATGTAATATCAATTTAAGAACCAGTTATATAACCCAAGATATCGAGAACTCAGGCACCAATTTTATTTCCTGAAAGCTGAATGTTCAAATATTTGTTGTATGTTTCTACCAAAATTTTCAAATTTACATTAGGTAGTGTTTGGCTATGTTGGCTAGTTTTCATGGTAAAATCGTTAAAGGTGTCTTGATTATGGATTCAAATCCATGTGCCCATACCCAATTCATTTTTATCAGAGGGGTGTGAAATGGTTTTCACATCTTGATTGAAAAATTACAAAACACTTCTGATAGTACCTTCACCCAATTCCTAAATAAAAATGGTTCTCGTCAATCAAAGAAAATTTAAAGGATTTTCTTATGAAATCTTTTGACACAACCAAACACAGCCCTGTGATTCAATTTGGTGATGAACTCCCTTAGATTAAGATGCCTGTTATAAGGGGAGACATGATCAACTTAATGACTTGTAGAAAGTTCCAAAGGATTAGCTTAAATCAGTTATTTATTTATTTATTTTTTTATTTTCTATTAAAATGGTATACTGGCCACTGCTTCTCGGAATCATCAGATTTTTACCTAACATTGTTAGACTTGATAAAGGAAAACTAAATTTGAGATTTTGATGTGTCTCAAGTTTTGTAGCAATTGCAGCCATTGATATATGTGAAAAGTTTGCAGTAATCACGGTGATACTGCAAACATTGAATTATCTTTATGGCATTTTTATTCCTTTAGACAGTTTGCTCGTGGAAAACATTGAATTATCTATAAACAGTCTTAACTTGTTACATAGAGAAGTGGTTGTAATCATATCTCTAAATCCTGGTTAAATAGGCAAGTTTCAATAGAGGAGGGAGATACCACAGCCCGTGAGGATGGTGTTATGTTCATCGAGACTAGTGCTAAAGCAGGATTTAATATCAAGGTATGTTCTCGTTAGTTGACAAATGCATCATGGGTCACCAAAAGAATAAAAAGCATGGGCTCCTTATGCAACACACATCTACATGCTCTTGTCTATTTAACCAAATTATGCAGCCATTGTTCCGGAAGATTGCTGCTGCTTTGCCAGGGATGGAAACACTCTCTTCTGCAAAACAAGAAGATATGGTTGATGTAAACTTGAAGCCTACTGTCAATTCATCCCATACAGAGCAACAAGGAGGAGGTTGTTCATGTTAGAGGTATACACCAGGGGGATGATAAGAACTATACAACTTGATTACCCTATCCCCATCCTAAACCTGTGAAATGATAACCATGAAACAGCTGATCCTGAAGTGAATCCACCATGTGGCTTTCAGAAACAACATGAATGAGATTCTGATGTTAAGTTGTTGTTTCCATTCCCTGTCATAGTTATGAATTATATTTTTGTAATGGTCTCCTTTATTTGGAAGAGCTCTGAAATTCTGATCTGGAAGAAATTAACAAAAGCGATGCTCATCATATTAATGATGCATGGCGAAGAGTAATGAAATCCATTCTCATGATTGGCTTGCAGATTATTATTATTATTATTAGATCTTATGTGGAAAACCTCAAACGAGAATATGAAAAATGGTTGTAGAACTGATGAAGAGAAGAAAATGAATAAGCCAATTCACCATCCAGAACCAGCCGACGTTATCGCAGATGCTTGTGGCAAAAGGTAAAGAAACTATATGGAGCAAATGCCTAGTTGGTTTCTTAATCAGCAAACCATCTGACGTGCAGAGAAGATGGAAAGGAAAATACTTCAAATGAAGGATCTTTAGAGTATAAGTAACAGATGAAGGGCCTGTTTCAATTAATAGGAAGTTGATGCAAGTTAGCCCCAAGCATGATGACTTGAAAAGACAGGATGAAGAAGGCCTGAGTTTCATGTCAAGTGCAGTTAGGAAAACCAATGAATTTCGACAAAAGCAGATTGATTATGTATGAAATTGTGAGGAATTAACCTTGGAAACCTCAAGTATGTCCTGAGTTTGGGAATGAGAAAGGCAAATGTATTATGGAAGACCTTGATGCAAAGCAGTAAATTAATGGGAAGAGCAGGATTGCAATACTAGCGATAGAACTATCAGGAAATGCAATTGGAGAAACATGAAGTGAATTAGCTCTGATTCCATGTATAGGCTACTGTTTCCGGATTCTAGACCAGGCTAGGTTTGATTAAGAAGAAATCGACACTACTAACAGAGAATCTGAACTTCAAAATTTTATCTACCTTTATTTTACATCCTTATGGGTGAACTTTTAGCTTCAAATCAGTATTAACTCAAACCAATTCTAAGTTTTGTGACGTTTTCTTTCTCGCCTAGAAATTTCATATGATGCGGAGTCACTGAGTTGAAATCAATAAGTATTTAGCTCACCCACTGACAAAATATGATTGAGATCCTAGGTGCAGACTCTTGGTAACAAATTAGGTTAGGTTGAAAGCATGGCACAAATGAGATCCACAAAGAAACATATCAATCAATAGTACAAGGGTGATTTGCACTTTGCCCCCTATTATATATAGTTAATTAATAAGTAGACCCATCATTAATCACTATTACAGTTACCCCATTGATTAGTGGTAAACGTCCAAAGATCGTCAAGGCATGCACGTATTTGAAATCAGTCATATTTGAAGGACAAAAATGCCCTTCAATGATCTGATGGTTGAAATTTAAAGTTGATACAAATGATCCAATGGATGAGATTAAAATCTCAACTCTCATCCTACGGATAATATTCAAATTACTCACTGGAAAATTGTTACATAGGGACATGACAACTCAAATCTCAACTCTCTGACTCTTTGAATGGTTACAGATTGGGGAAGACTTTCAATGAAGTTGAGGAAGACGAAGTAACCGTTGGGGGAGAGAAAATACGAAGTAGCCGTTGGAAAAAATTCAGTAATCGTTGGGTTAAACCCTATTTAATGTTGATACAAACCCAAGTTTGGAACTTAGGGTTTCATTACACAAGTTTGGAATAGATCTGAGTATTCATCATAGATCTTAGTTCAGAACAACATAGTGAAGGTAAGTTAGTGATTTTGATTTCATTTGGACGTTTATGTTGACATTTATTAAGATTTGGAGGTGATCTTCAACCTCTCGCATGCGTTTTCTAAACCAGGGGGCATTCTTACATTCAAATTTATTATAGGGGGTTAAGTTATTGCCATTATCTATTATAACGGGTGGAGTAATTAATTTTTTTTTTCTAGCAGGTTCCTTGCAACCACTGTCATCAGTACAATCATACAAGTGAAGACTGCCCTTATTTGTATTGTGCGTGACCCAAGAATGGTTGTAATGGAGTTTGCAAGCTTTTGAAGTCCAAAACCTAAAAAAACCCAAATAGGATATTATTGGCCTGTCAAATATCTGGTTGCAAAGGGTTTCTATGGCTTGAATCTTGATAAAGTTATTCTAAAGAGATATGAAGGAGGTAGTTCAAGCTCAAAAGCAAATTTTAACTTAAGCTCAAGCTCAAGTTCACGCTCCAAAAAGGGTACTTGTTTCAAATGTGACAGTCCAAATCATTGGATGAAAGACTGTCCATGGGTGGATCTTTCATGCCTAATTCCTTCATGCTTTGGAAAGAAAACTATCAAAAGATCTCATCAACCTTATACACAAGTACTTCAATTGTGATTCTTGCACTAAGGGGTTTGAGTGGTTGGGAGATGTGATACCTGATAACATACCTAGAGGTGGTGGTCAAAACCCTATTACTTCAGTTGAAACTACTGAACAAGATGAAGTTTAACAAGCTCAAGGCGAAAGAAGTAATAACTCTCCAAATGTAACAATTACTGTCTAAATGAGTATGGCAATTGATGATCTTTGTAAAATATTTTTGTTTACCCTAAATAAGAAGTGAATGAACATAACATTCAATATCAGTATTGCAACAATATGTTATTCAATACAAGTCTGAAACTGGATGTAAACAAAGACAAATGAAGTCTTCAAAAAATACATAAAACAATCATCAAGTCCGACAGGCAAATTCAAGACTGACATGCCCTTCGATACTTGCAAAATATCATCAAATGCATTCCATTCATATACTTGCAAAATATCATTCAAATGTCTGACATAAACATACATAAAACAGTCAACAATATCACCATTAAAAAGCCATCAACAGTATCAATACTTACATCACCATAAACAAATCAAAAGAAGTTGGTATGTTCCCACTATAACAATATCACCATAAAATATTGTCTTAAAAACAATAGTCTTCAAAACATAACAAGTTAGTATCACATGTTTGGTGCTCTTTGCCCTCTTGGCCCCATAAGTTGATTGATCCATTGAATATCCTGTCTTTCCCCGCCTCTACCAGCCTGGAACATTGGTTGTCTTATTGGAGGAGGCCTTACTCCTTGTGCAAAAGGTTGAGTTGGGAACATTTACTACACCAAAAATACCCATCAGCAACGGTTTGGAACCATGGGGGTAACCAATTGTCACGGCTTAGAGCCGTGGGCAGTAGAGGCGTCGCTAAATCACCATTAACGGCTACAAACCGTGGCAAAACATATTAGCAACGATTTTATGCTCGAGGACGGTTGATGATTTAGCCACGGTTCTAAACCGTTGCAAAAATGTTAGCAACGGTTTTAAGCCGGGGCCAGAACTAGCCACGGCTTAAAACCGTGGCAAGTTATGGCCACGGTTCTAAGCCGTTGCAATAGTTTTAGCCACGGTTTTAAGCCGTGGCGAGTACTGGCCACAGTTTTAAACCGTGGCGATTTATGGCCACGGTTCTAAGCCGTTGCAATAATTTTAGCCACGGTTTTAAGCCGTGGCAATATTAAATTACCACGGTTTTAAGCCGTGGTAAGCATGAATTACCACGGTTTTAAGCCGTGGCCAGTCAAAACAAAATTCAAAAAAAAAGAAATTTGGTTTGTTGCGAGGGTTTGAAACCGTTGCAAAATAATATAATACAAAAAAAAATTAAATTTTTTTTTGCTGCTGCAGCAAAATCACAGCCACACACCTTTTTTTTTTTAGTTAAACCTCCAGTGGGGAGGGGCAGCTATGGGATGCCAGACCTTTATTACTTATCAAAAAAATTGATTTACAATCAAAACGGGGGTACATTACGACTTTACCCGTATAAAAATCAAACAAAAATGGACAAAAAACCTTGCCCAATCTAAATTACCGCAACCCCAGCCACAAGCTGGCTAACAAGACTTGAAGACTAAAAACCCACTAACAATCACTTAAAACAAGCACATAAGCATAAAGAAGTACCAAAAATAAAAACAGATCGAGTTAGCAACTCTGTTGTGGAGTTAGTGCACCTCCTTGCTCAATCTGCAGCCTCGCTCCTGCAGCACCAACCAGCACTCACATTCCCACACCAAGCAGCACACCACACCCTGCAGTACCCAGGCAACATGTACACGTCTGGCTGCATCTTGCCTCGCAGCAGATCCGCCAGCAACAGTGCCTGGAACCATTCATGCCACCTGCAAAAAGAACAATTTAGTAGAGTGGACTTCAGAAGCATAAATCAACAGATTGGTGTAAAATATGGACGGTTTAGAATGGTTCTACAATTATATGAACAACAACAGTACTGGATTGAAATCATTTGCTATCATATCATATGAATTGACATTAGCAAACTAAAAAGATACAAATGGATGAAGTTACTCCTGCTTTGAGGAAACAAAATGTATTAAGATACAAAACATTTATCATTCTCCATTGGTGATAATGCATAAAATCAAGGTGATGACAATAACCCTCAAAACATTTTTCATTTTGAAGTATGTATGACAGTACAAGAACCTTTTATAACTATTCACACTTAACATTAAGACCAGGCAACATAAATTTTATTCATCCATTCACTGAACATTCCTGAGGACCAAATGAGAAATTGAGGGGATGCTCATCCTATTTCTTCATTTGTCTCATACCATTAATCAAGAGTAGACACCTTAAGGCATGTCTTAAGGTCGTATTTAAACCATGATAAACTGAAAATCACAACTCTATCCCATTTCATTATGGAGGTATTTCATAATGAGTCAACAAACTAATCCGCGGGTATTGTAACTTTAACCTCCTTGACACCTTGAACCACTCCAGAACCTCTGCATGCTTTACAATTATCCTGCATATAGGTAAATTGCTAAGACACAAAATCACAAAATCAAATGGCTCAGATATTACTACTTCTGTAGCAGACCTTAATAATACGACTGAAGCCTTTACAGGTGCTGCATGTCGATGTGAATGGAAGAACTGTGACCTAAACGAAGATTTGGAACACATTTAGAGAAACTCAAGTTGAAAAGAAACAATCTTCTCAATCAGTGAGAAAAAAAAAATTACTTGCACAAACAGAATAGGAGAACAAACATATTTACAAACCATTTCCATAAAAGATGAAGGATGCACTTACTTTTCCAGTACCTCTACAAACTGGGCACACATTCGGCTTTGCACTGATTGGATAGCCACGTCCATCTACACCTAACTTATATGACATGAATCACATATAACGTAGAACCCTACTCTGCAATGAATATTAGGGTACATGATAGAGGCAATCAAAGTGAGTGAAGAAAATTTCACTCTTGAAACGAGAAGGGAAAAATTCCATAGATATTCAATTACTGAAACATACAAGGAAAAGCCAAAAGTTGGAAAATCTTGTGTATACAAGTTAAATGTGTTACAATAATATTCAATTTTAAATGTTAAAAATGGGCACCAAAAACACCAAATGGAAAATAAAGCATCTCTCTCAAAAAAGACAATTGAATGTGTGACGAGTACCGTCTCTCAAAGACAATAGACTACTCAGGGTGCCACACTATTTTAGGCTCCTTACGAAGAATAGAATGCACCTTGAGTATGGCTATTCTCTCTGTCTAGTAGGATTTTAATGTTGACATAGGGAGGGGGTAGCTGAAACAAAACAGGGTGAAAGAAAAAAATGACTTACTCAGGGTCTAGATACCCAACTGTCCCTCGCACTATGCTTGATACATGTGTGGCTCCATCTACTTCAAGTTTTGAAAGACCAAAATCAGAGACCTTTGCTCTCATGTGGTTGTCAAGAAGGATATTGCTGCTTTTCAGATCCCGATAGTGCAAATGAATGCCCAGTCTCTGCAGCAGCATCACTGAAGGTGATTAGTAAGAAAAGTTGGAATCATTCAACAGCTGAAATAAATTGATAAGGATTATGATGATGACAAGAGGGAGGGGGTGGATGAAAGATGATGATAGAAAGAAACCAGGCATAAAAGATGGTATGCAAACTTATGTGCTATTCACAGACTACTGGAGTGAGCGAATACCCAAATATTTTAGTATGACAAAGAATAACAAATATTCTCCAGCTGAAACAGTATTTTAAAAGTAAAATGGAAAATACATACCCAGAGTAGCATTAGGAAGGAGGCCTTCTGGTGGTGGGGTGGGCTTATCCTGAAATTATTATAAAACTTTTGTTAATTATCAAAAGGTAAAGAAAATGTGAAAAAACATAATACCAAAAAGAACAAAATATGAAAAGCAACAGATTAGATCAAGCATGTTATGAATACATACAGTTAGTCCTAGGAGAGGCAACTACAATTTTGTTTGTTTTTTGCCAATTAAGTGGCTTTGGGTAAGCAACAGGTTGGAGCTTTAGCCACTTAATAATGATATCTACAATATATGCACAAATACCTTGGAGTCCCCTTTGAATGCATCAAAAACAACATCTGTCGCCAAAGTGGTCGAAATTCAGAATCATTTTTCCAGCTAGATTGAGCGATGAACAACGCTATGAAATTCTAGATGTTCTTCAAGAGTCCTCTTAATCAACAACTTAGTTGTTTTAGAGGTATTTTATGCTCTGAAATACTCACAAAATCTTGTAATTATGTTAGTTGTTGTCTTCCAATCTGAAATCTTTTTTTAGTCATCAATGTGATGTACGTTTACTTGATCATCCTGTCATCCATTCAAGACATAACCGAGTGGTCGAAATGTTTAGGCAATCACGGTGAAGATCAATAGGACTCTGAACAACTACGGAAGTACTCTGGATGCAAAGAAAAAAACACTTCATGAAAACAACAAATGAGGGAGATGAGAGAATTGAAATAGAGAAAAACGGATTTTGAGGTTGAAGATGGTCATGCTTTCAAAATCATGAAATAAACTTTGCAGAGAATATTTCACCATGTCGGAGCCTAGTTTTCAAATGCCCTAAACTAGAACTGACATAATCAAACAAAAAATACAGCAGATCATGGCAGTAGTGCTTGGTCCTCATATCGATATTGTAGCAATCAACACCATTTAGGGAAAAAAGAAGAGCTTACTTCACGATATTGATTTTAGACTGCTAAAACAAGCTCCTGGTTTTTTAATTAAGTACTGAGGTTTACTCAACTTTCTGGTCGCTAAGTGTCTGTATCACTAGATACATTGAAATATTTGTAATCTGATTTTCTCATTTCATTTATTTCAGTAAGTAAGCATCAAGGCTGTGTGGACACACAGAACCAATTACAGGGAAAACAAAGTGTAGATTAGCACAAATGGTAAAGTGTGAGTAGTGAGCTCCATAAAAAAGATTAGCACAAGTTAGAGGTTGCTTATTTATACAAAGTGTAGATTTTGAAATATAAACAGTAAGGTGGCATGTATATGAACCTGAGAATGTATTTCACGAAGTTTTGCAATAGTTTTCACCACACAATGTGGGTGTGGGTTGTATTGAATATAATAGTTTTTGTAATGCAATTGTTTAGATGTAAATAACGAGAATACAAATTCAAAGAATGCGCATACAAAATAAAACAAGAAGCATTTCAGTCTTGAGACAAGTATCAAAAGGGCTATGCTTAGGTGCTCTAAATTTGACAATATCTTTCTCAACACAACACAACACAACACATGGCCGACTTGGCATGCAGATGTATAAGAACGTTTGCATGATAATAAGAAGATACTCACATGGAGAACAATATCATTGATAAGCATCCCTCCTGCAGAAATGGTGTTAACAAACTCCTTCTACAACTTTTTGTTGTTGGTGAAAAGATACGCTGCGAGAGGCTTTAATTTCAATTGTATTAGGTCAAAGTTGTCTTCCACCATGTCAACCTATTCACAAACCGAAGATAAAGTGAATATCAATCCTTCAAGTTTAGAATATAAAAACGGAAAGACATTTCTAAACAAAAAAGATTAAAATGTTCTCTTAGGTATTTAGATGGGCGGAGGATCTCTTACAGTGACAATGGGAAGTATAGGGCCAAAAATTTCCTCGTTCATCATCTGTGAGTCTTCAGGAACATCCAACAAGATGGTGGGAGCAATGGTACTGCATGAAACACAGATTAGCATTGTCAGTTTAACTGGTTCAGCCCACAGCTCAATTCGAGAGAGAAATTACGAAGAGCTTGGACTGATGGCACTCACAGGAGGCTCTCATCTCGTTCTCCTCCGATAACAATTTTACCAGAAACCTTGTCCTCGTCCAATAGCTTTGTCAAGCGCGCAAAGTGATTGGAGTTCACAACACGGGACAAGTCTTTTGATTTCAGTGGATCTTTCCCAAAGAACTCCTCCAATATATCTTTTAAAGCATCTATCTAGTATAGAGATGGGTTTAAGCAATAATCCAAAAAGAAAAAAAAAAGATTATCTGGCTATGTGCAAATCCCATGACGTAGTTACCAGCTTTGGAGCAAAAGCTTTTGTGGTTATGATGTAATCAGGAGCAACACAGGTTTGTCCATTATTGCATCCCCACTTCCCGGAAACAATTCGCCTGGCAGCGACCTTCAGATCACAAAGATAAACATACATCAAACTACAATCAGGGAATCGTGTGGTACCAAAGAGGAGTCACATATTCCATCTCTGCACAAAAGAAACTATCTACCTTTAAATTCACATTTGCATCAACTACAACGGGAGATTTCCCTCCAAGCTCTAAAAGTACAGGTGTTAGGTGTTTTGCAGCAGTAGCCATCACAATGCGTCCAACTCTTCCATTACTTGCATTTTAGGCAACCAATCAGATTCTAAAATACCTTATGTCAATGTGTGATGATCTAGGCTAATTGAGCTATACTCAAGAATGAGAAAAGGAAAAGGTGGGGAAGGAGACCACGTATTTGTCAAACTCTGTTTGTAGAACTCCAAATAACAGGGACACTATTGGTGTTGGGCACAAGTTTGAGCATTTGACACATCACTAAGAAACTTGAAGAAGCCAACAGATAAGTATATATGCAATTTTTTATTAGGTACATTATTCTAGTTAAAAGACCTAAGCTGCTATACACTGCACCAACGTAATCTATACAAGTGTAACTGTGATCATAAATATATGGCTTAACTCATGTTGTTACTTGGCAGGATAGACTTTTCCTAGTGATTTGTTGACCTTGTAGATTACATATACAAAGTTTGGAAATATGAGGAAAAAAAATGAAATATGTCCTAGATTTCCTTTGACAACTAAAGTTCAATAACAGACATGAATTTTCAACTCCAACAAGATTCATCTCATCAATACCTCAACAGCAGAATAATTATTTATATAAATATGCCAAGAAATTGAGGAAAGAAAACATAGAGAGTATTAAGAACCAAGTCAGAAAAGTTTCCAGATGACTTGCAGGTTTCACTATCTAGCAAAACAGGGAGTGCAAGCTACACATGTTCCTATTTAGAAAACATCCTACTGAAAATAACAGGATATAACAATCTTCATCATGATACTTTTATTGTATTCATTGAACAACTTAATATAAACAAAGCGGTAGTAGTATAGAGTAAAACCTGTATACATAATTTTATCCCACTTCTGCTCCAATAGTGCAGATGTTTCAGAAACAACACCTTCAACAACTCTTATAGCAGAGCTATCTAGATACTCCTCTACGAATCTTGCAACTAATGAAGACGTAGCTGGAGAAATTTCTGATGGTTTCAAGACCACAATATTACCAGCTGCTATAGCTCCAATGACTGGATCGAAAGACAACACTGAAACAAAATAAAAGAAACTTTAATTTTTCTTCACAAAATAAAATAAGATAGTCATTATGGATGACTACAGATGTAACCAACACGAGCAATTGTAACATAAGAGAGTATAAAGGGTGTTGGGTGCCAAACTTATGTCAAGTAAAAAAAGAAAGTTGAAGTCATGCAAGATCATATCCAATTTTACAGTGCCATTCAAGTAAACTATAGGAGTACGAGTATCTGAAAGACTTGATGCCTACAAAAAGGGTAGTTCCATGTTGAAATGATCAATATAACGCCTAGTGGTTCTGACACAATTTCAGCTGTTGAAGGGAAAGTTGTAATTGTTGTTTTAGCTTGAAAAGTATTAGAAGATTCACATCATATGTTTGTGGCAGCTACAGAATGAACTGCATAGCATGATTGATAATTATTTTCACATCTAAACTTATGGAATGGTTCTAGAAGCATTACCTTTTCTGGCTTCATCCAGTGTTTTAGTTCTTTAAGAGTCACGGTACATGGAGTCTTTAACATGGAGACCTGCATTGCAAATCACATCAGCTTTGATATAAGTATAAAACTGAGACATACAATTATTCAAGTATACAGATAAAAAGAAAAATAACCATTTCCTCTTGTACAAATTTCATTGATACGAAGCTCCTTTCCCCCTCCCAAACCAACACAGAGATAGACAGAGCTTCCCTAACTGAGCTATGAAGCACAGGACATGGATACAACATGAATATATAAAGTAATTGACTTTTTTATTTAATTTATTTAAGTAGGTAAAATGGTTAGGGATATATTTCTAATTTGTTCATGTTGATGTAGCATTCATGTCCAAACTTCATTCCTTATATTAAATCCATTATGTTGAAAAATCAAAGATATATAATACAAACATATCCATCCTTTGACAAGTACATTCATGAGTAAAAGATCCCATGACCCCATATCGTTCCAATCGAATATAAAACAAACAAACAAATAAATAAGAGATAAGAGGTATCCAAACTGGTTAAGGAAATGGTTTGACTAAGTACATTTTTGAAGATAGAAGTGAAAAACTCAGATCTAGGATAAGTAAGTGGGATCACCAAATACCTTGCTTTCTTTCTTCAAGTAATTGGTTGTCATTTGATGTTTGCAGTGTACGAGGTAAAGGCATCTGCGCAACAATTCAGGTTGGCTTTTGGATTGTCTCTGAGACAACTCTAAGTACCTACATAGATATGAAGATCCGACTCCAATGGTTAAACTTTTCCTTTCATACCACTCTCTTTTCTTTTGTTCTGGTTTCTTGCTTTAAAGCTTGCATCTTATGGTGCAAATACTTCCTTCCTTTTTGAGTTTCCATCTTCTTCTCAACTCTTTTGAGCCTCTCTCACACTGTCTCTGCCTCATCTCGTTCATGTAAACCACTTCTAAAGCCAAACCCCTCTCGTCTTCTAAATGTTCACAATGGCTCTCCGCTCTCCCTCTTGCAAAGCCCCAACACCAAGCTACTTGAAGAGAACTAACCGATTGGACTGAAAGCAACCAGCAAGGAGGGAAGAGCAGGGAAGGAGGGGAGGAGGGAAGTCGAGGGAGGGAGCATGGAGGGTCGATGTCGAGTGGAGGGAGCAGGGAAGTCGAGTGGAGGGGAGCAGGGAAGCAGGAGCTTCGAGTGGAGTGGAGGGGAGCAGGGAGGGTTGATGTCGAGTGGAGGGAGCAGGGAAGGTGGAAGTTGAGTGGAGGGAGCAGGGAAGGAGGAGCTTCGAGCACCAAGTAAAAGGAGAGAGGAAAGAATCGAGCGCCAAAAAGCCCGCCCAATTTTTTTTTCAGTGTTTTTAGTGTAGCCACGGTTTTGAGCCGTTGGTCATTATAGCAACGGTTTTGAGCCATGGCCATTTTTTTTAGCCACGGTTTTAGGCCGTTGGTCATTATAGCCACGGTTTTTGGCGGTGGCCATTTTTTTTAGCCACGATTTTAGGCCGTTGGTCATTATAGCCACGGTTTTTTGCCGTGGCAAATAAACCAACGATTTAGAACCGTGGCCATCTCGGCATAGATAAACAAGCCTTTTGGTGTGATTGAAGCATGAAGGTTGTCACAGATAGCCTGGGAAAATAGACTATTGTTTCCATCCAAACCTGTCACAGATAAGCAACAACCCCCATATTTACTCTTCAAAAAGCAACAATCATCCAACCCAATCAAAAGTCTACAACCATGCTGCCAACCAATGATAGATGCAGAGAATGCCACACAAACCCTATCGAACCTATTGACATCATCATTTCTTGAACAAGAAGCAATGTTACCTGGATTTGTTGTCAACAGTTCAATGCAACAAGAAGAGGTCTTATAACGGTCCTCATATGAACCAATTATTTCTGCCATGACCTCCAGCCTACATGGTAACTCACCTCAATAGTGTGACCATTCCATGTTTGTTTGATGAGGTTGTTAGCTGTGAAGTGTGTAGTAATTATGGACTCACACTCCTTGGCAAAAGACCTGACATTCACCATTAGGTTCTTCCCATTATCAACAACTATACATGTGTGCTCTTCCCCCATGGTCATAACACTAAGAGTGTACCCAACCTTGTCCAAGGCTGCATAGCACTGCCATTTGCAGTTTTCACCCTTACAAACTACCAAAAGTTTGTTAGGATCATTCTTCTTGAACATCATCACAAACTTGTTCCTCACTGCATACTTTCTTAACCAAAACCTAGCTGTCTCAACTGTGTCCCATTCTTTGCCAACCTCCAAAACCCAATCATCTGCCTGTGTCTTATCACCACTCTCCTCACCATACACATAAGTAGTTTTAGCAACAAATGCAGCAAGCTCAGTTGGAGGTGAATGTGTATCATGCTCATTTTCAGTTGAATGACCTGAATGGTACTCTTCTTCTACAGGGAGGTCATCCAAATGTGCAAACTCATTGGCTTGAGAAAGACCAGCTAAATGGGCTTGGTCCTGTGGTTAGGCTTGAGATGAACCAGCTGAATGGGCTTGATCATGTGGTTTGGCTTGAGATGGATCAGCTGAATGAGCTTATGCCTCAGCTTGGGATTGTGCATCAGTGGTTTTAGGTTCAACAGAGGGGATGTCATCATCAAGCTCTTCTTCAAACAACTCTTCAAAGTTTTTCTTATCTTTCTCAACTTCTGACTTCACTGACTTTCTCATTTTATCATCTTGGGCCTGAACCTGGCCCACCCTTGTTTTTTTCCCACAAGTACTTTGACATTCACCAACATCAGACCTGTCTTCTTGTACATTCACTCTTCTTGAAGACTTCCTAGGGGAGTACCAATCATTTGGTGTACTCTTCCGTGGGGCAGGATTCATCTTCATGTTCCAACTTCTTTTGGCATGCACCTTAGGCATCAGATGGATCTTACTAGGAGGGGTGGATTTTGTGGCAGGGGTAGGGTCAACTTCAGCAACATTTGGGGTTGAAATGGTTCAGGATCTACTAAACTAGATTTAGGATTGGTGCTCTCATGTTGCCTGTACTGCCACTTTAACATCAACAAATATATGCAAAGTATCATTGACATCAATGTCTGCATGCTTCCAGAAGTGCATTATATTTGCATCATTGTCTATGTCCATCCTCACTCCATTATCTGTAAAGGTATGTGTATCTCCTAGTGTCAAAGCATGCTTTTCTTTCTTGGCTACACCTTCAAGTATACTCTTGTTAAACTTGTCCCAATTCAGATAATCCCCATGAACTCTCACAAAATCAATAGGGAAATTCTTGTAGTCAGTCACCTTTCACCTATCAGGGATCTCCGCCCTACTACTCCATTTCCCATCACAGTGAACCATTAAATTCCAGACTTCCAACTCTTGTCCCCATTTTCCATTACTGCAAGGAAACACATTCACCAAAGTATACGATAGAAAACATGCAAACTCATGCAAAGTAACATGTATCATAAGTAAAGAGAAAATACAAGACAAGTACACATAATGCTTCATAGCCATTGCACTCAATGAGTAGCTAACAAACGACAACAATGATTCATAGCAATTGCACTCAATGAGTAGCCTAACAACAACAACAATGCTTCATAGGCATTGCTCTAACAACAACAGTGCTTCATAGCCATTGCCCTAACAACAACAACAATGCTTCATAATCATTACACTGAATGAGCAGCTTAACAACAACAACAATTATTCATAGTCATTACTGAATGAGTACCCTAACCAAATCCCTAAGCATTGTACTGAATGAATACCATAACAACAATAATGTCATTCACTGAATGATTCATAACAACAACATCATTGCACTGAAACAAAACACTAAGAAAATAAGCAGTGTATGACATATCATTTGTGCAAATGAACAAAACCCTAACAATAACAACATCATTCACACAATCCATGAAAAAATGCAACAAAGAATGAAACACAAAAACGAAACCCTGAAATAGACGAAAAACACTTACAATACGTCACGCCATTGAACAGAGGGAGGTATTAGATTTGGCTTGACGTCCTCTTCATTGTCTGAAGGAGTAAAATCTTGCATCAAATTTGGTCCCTCTTGACTAAAATCACTAAAAGATGAGAAATCTTCCCAATGAATACTCGAAGCAGTGCTCCCATCGTCACTGCTACTGCTACTCACCAAAACATCGAACATGGCCATCTTCCCCTTCCCGTTCTTCATCTTCTTTCGAGCTTGCAAACAACAGAGCAAATCACTACAGAGAAGGAAAGGGAGAACACAGAACGACTGAATGGAAGGAGTTTTCCCTCAACTTTCCAACTCTCTGAGAGGTTACAGAGGACGGCTCAAATCTCAGCCGTTAACGTCGGTTCATCAGTTGATGGACGGTTGGGATGATGCAATTGGTCACATCCTTCAAATCATGCATGAAATGCACGTGAAAGACATTTTGGTCATGAAATTATGTCACGTGTGTGCCCTGACGGTCTTTGGGCGTTTACCGCTAGTCAAGGGGGTAACTGTAATAGTGATTAATGATGGGTCTACTTATTAATTAGCTATGTATAATAGGGGCAAAGTGCAAATTACCCATAGTATAATGATAATTCCTCAGATGAACAGTTCATTTTGTATTCAACCTGATTTTCTTACCCATTTTTCCCTCACAACTTCATTTTATTTACATTTAAAACTCAGCCCTTCCCAAACGTTATAAAATTATACTACAGCCCCTCCAAATATTGATTAATTATATTTAAGCCGCTAATATAATTAATTTAAAACCCTCTAAATATTTTTAAGTTATGAATACGCCATACATTTAATATTTGTATTTCCCATTTTTCCCTCCACACTTAATCCCTTAACATAATTCCTTTAAAGCCCCTCAAATTATTTATAAATTATAAAAATGCCTTTACAACTAACTTTATGATTTCCCATTTTGGCATCTACATTTCATATTCTAAAAAATAAAAAATAATCCATCTCAAACATTGATTAATTAATACTTAAGACCCTAACATAATTTATTTTGAAACCCTCCAATTATCTAAAAAAAACTATAAATAGACCTTTATAATAGTGAGAATGTAATTATCTTTGGTCAAATTTCATAAATTTTAATTTTACTTATTAGTGAATTTTAAAATAATACTGAATATCTGCGCACGTAGAACGCGTCCACCCGTAGTACACAAATTACTGAAAGTTGCAAATATATTATGAACATTAGAATTTACAATGATAGAGAATCTGAAATTTCTCTTTTCAACTTTAAGCATTTGAAAGTTTTTAGTATCTTCATTTGCCGTACATCATCCATAGTACTGCACTTTGTGTTTTTCTTGAGCATTAATGTTCCTTTCCAGTTCATCTACAACATCATTTGTACTCCTCATTATTCTCTTTACAGAATTCAGAAATGGATGTCCTGTCCCAATAGCATCGTAGCAGACATTTGTAACTTTGAATCGTTGACCAATACTTAGTTAAGAAGTCTTGCAAACTTGTCTTGGCAAAGTGGTTGATATGGCTGGAACCAATGTGTGGCAGTAGAGTGGGCAATTCAGTAGTATTTGGTTCACATCTCCAAGCATATTCGCCTCTCCAACCAGAACCACACATCCCAGAGCCTATATATCTGAAGGTGGCCCCGGCTTCGGCCCGTATGTATTATTCGTAATGGGCAACTGATTCCAGCGCAGTGTATAATGGGGTTACGTTGCTCTAATATCACTCACCTTTCTATTGATTATTTTATTTATCAAACTAACCCACCCATACTCTTTACAAGCCCTGATTCTAGAGAGCGAGGGCAGGGAGCGAGGGAAAGCGCGAGGGAGGGCCCAACACCGCTCACCCTCCTTTAGATGGGCGGTGATGCGTATCTCAATGAAGGTGGTCGGTGTTGGGCTCTCCCTCGCTCACTAGACTTAGACTTACTCCTTTACAAGAACAAAGCTTGAAACTTATTTTGCAACAAAATATATATAATAGATTTGAAGAAGCAGGACCGGGGCAAGGGGTGTCCTGATTTGTGGGGTCTTAAGTCGCAGTGCACATAGTTGCACTTGTGTATGTCGGAAAAAAACCCAAAGAAGAGCAAGATTATTTATGTTGTCACCCCCTCCGCAACTACTCACCTCATCAACTCTTTTCTTTTCTCCTAGATGCAAAGACTATTTCTCTTTTCTCATTCCCTTTCTTCCCTTCATTCTTTATGATCTCCCTGTCACTAAAATAAAATTTCTATTGTGACTTTTTTTTTCAAGTCAAATCTTATACTTAATAACATTGCAACATGTGTATCTCACAATAAAATATTGTGATATTCAATACTATTATGCAGATATCGCAAATGTTGTCACATCATCGAGTATAGGTTTTTAGTACAAAAATTGAGTCATAGTGAAAGTACTCATCACTAAAAATACCCTCACCATCTATTTTTTCATTTGCATTCATTCTCTTTCTTCCCTCCTATCTGGTTGGGCCTTTAACACCGTTTCCCTTGCCACTTCACAAACCATTTAATTTGCATTTTATTCTCACTTTCTCTCATCTCGCTCAGTCTTCGCCGTCACACGATATATTATACTAATAATCCCTTAATTCAGGTCCCCGTGATTTAATTTATAATATATTTTTGGGGTTAATCTCGTGACATGCCAACCCATTCGGATTCATGTGAATACACTCTCTTAGAAACTATAAAGTTTACAATGTAAAGCCACTCGTTTCACAATTAAAAAAATTTTGTATTTCAAAAGCATAAAAATTGATTTGTAACTCTTACAAATCAATTTTTAAATGTTATAGTGATGGAAACACAAATATTTTACCTATCATAGTTTTGTTGCCAATTAATTTGAAATTACAATAAATAAATAAAATCAAAAAAAATACCATTTATGTGTATAAATCAACATTAGATTTGAAAAAAAAAATGAATAAACTTATACTTGAAGACGAGAAATTGAAAGGAGGGGGGAGGATGTGAAAGAGTATAAGAGAAATTTAATAAAGATATTGAAATGTGAGAAATTGTCAATGACAGTTAGATTGGAGCGCATATAGCCGTTAGATTAGAATATTTTGACGTTAAACAAACTCATATTTATCAATAACAAACTCTTTATCCACATTACTTACTTATGAATAGTAAGAGGCCATTGTATTTTATTATCTACTTATATAACAAATTAGGCGTTTCTACAGTGAATTGGTGATGGTGTCATACCTAGAAAATAACCAAACTGCCATTGACTCAAAGAAAAGGTTCTTCAAATTGTTTTTGAATGGGTAATTTTAGGGACGGGCACGGGATGGGATGGATCTCATCCCTATCCCATCTCGTTCATTATGGATCGAGATAGGATAGACCTCATCCAATCTCGTCCCATCCCAAACAGGTTCGGGATGGGACGGGAAGAACATGTACTAAATAGTCTTTCAATAAAAAATAACAAAAAAATTTCATCTCACATTGCTCGCACATCAATAATGCCTAAGTTATGTACATATAACTTTCATCATAAAAATGTAAAATTTCATCTTACATTGCTCCTAATCGTTTTTGTATGAATAATATAATTTCTCAAGTTGTCTTAATATAAGTTCAAAAAATGAAAAAATGTCGCTCATTAACTAAATTCCAACTACATAACTCATAGTGCAAAACTAAATCGAACCATTTGCTTTTATTTTCTACAAGAATAATTGTCCTAAAATCAATCTAAAATGTGAACAAGCTTAAATTTTCATTGGTTCTATTTGACTAAAATATTAAAAGTAAAGTTTCTATCTAAACAAAGAGTACCAGAACAAGAAAATTTTCAAACAATAGATGTTTTAATTTAATTTCAATACATCCTAAACTTTCATTTAGAAGAGTAGTTTGATTAAAATTAAAATAGTAAATATTAAATAAATAAATTCGGGAAGGGACGGGGTGGGCGAGATTCAAAATCTCCATCCTGATCCCATCCCACTCTAGATCGGGATGAAACGAGATTAAGATGAGTTTGATCAATTTCAAAATAGCCCCGAAAAAATCAAGACGGGATCGGGATCGTGGGATAGGATGCCCACCCCTAGACAATTTCATAAGACTCAAATTGTTCTTGACATATAAAAAATCCAAATTTCTCTTAAAGACCACAATCAAAGCTCAAGCTTTGTTCATCATATTTCTCATACATGGCGTTCAAGCAACTACCCATCATCCCACCTCAAACCGGGATCCCACCAATCAAACCGGGATCCCACCAATCAAACTAAATCATAATTTTCACTTCATTTTTCCTCTCATCATTTAATATATTTTGAAAGTAGTAATTATTCACAATTTTTAATATTGTACTACGAGTCACAAAAAACTAGGGTTGGGCCTTTCAAACTGAAAAAATAGACCGATATGGTTTTTTTTTTGTCCTAAAAATTGGATTAGACCAAAATTTTTGCTTCGATTTTAGTTCCAGGTGTCAAAATCCGCCAGTTAATCGACCCAGCCAGCCTAATTCTAATAGCCATTTTTAATGGCCCAACGTCAACTCAGGCCCTAGATCAAACAAATAGCTTCTTTTCCCCCTTTGTTTTCTTCTTCTCCTCTCCTCCCTAACCCATGATGGCTTTGTCACTAACCCCACTAGTAAAATTAGAAAAAAATTCTAAAGAGCCAGGCCCCTAGCGCCAGGGAGGCTCTGTGTGTGTGTGTTTGTATTTGATTGGTGGATTATGAGGATCTCTAGGATGATGGAGGGTATGGAGGCTCCCTGGGGCAGGCCTGGTGCACCTGGCCTGGCTTTCTAGACTTGTTCGTAGAATTAGACTCCCAAACTCATTTGCCCATTTACTCTTTCTGTTGCTTCTTCTTCAGTCTGATCTCGGGTGTTGTAGTTTATGCCTTTGAAGGAATCAATATGAGATGGATTGTGGTGTTGGGGGTCACCTTGGTGGCTCTTTTGGTGCCAAATTTTGCAGATATCTTGTCATTGGTAGGGAGTAGTGTGCGTTGTGTTCATGGGTGGGTTTGTGGTGCCATGTTTGTTCGATTTGATGGCATTCAAAGGGGGGTTAAAGGGGAAAGACTTGGTTTAAAATGTTGGGATTATGGATTTGGGTATGGTGATTAAATTGAAGGGTTTTAGAGGGAGATTAGAAAGATTAAAAAGATGGAGTTGGATTAATTTGTGCAAAGAGAGAGGGTTGAATCAATTTGGGCACATAGAGATTGAAAGAAGAAAAATGGTGACGAATTAGGTCTTTTTTGTTTTACTGTTGAAGAGAGCATAGGAGAGGATAGGAAGGGAAATGAAATGACGTATTGGGCTGGAAAATTGGGCTTCAAAATTTTAGAATTTCAAGGACCGAAACCGGGCTGGTTAACAGGACCTCCGGTTAACCAACCTTATCCGGTTCGGGCTCGATCCCTGAAAATCCAAAATTGTAAGCTTGATCCGATCTTCGATTTTGGCAATTCAGACCAGTTAACCGGATCGAACTAGTCCTATAAATAACTATATTTTTAGTAAAGTCATAAATCATCTTTTTTTAATATATATAGTTCTAAACTACTATAATGATTGCACGGTGGAATGAACAGTATAGATGTCTTCAACCTGATTTTGGATTCCAATTTTGCACTCTCAACTGTATAATATTTACAAGCAAAATCAAAAGGTGGGTAAAAAGTAACAAAAAAGTTTTAATGTCTTTTGAATGGTAAACTATCCATACTTTATTACATTTTAAAGTCCCAGAATTGCTTCTAAAGTTCACATTTTTACAATCCTAGCCAAGATGAGATATTGTTAATAAAATGTTTTTTTATAGGTGATGATACACCAAACTGCCCTTTGCGCCGCACCGTACAGGTGTCATGATAATCTCGTCAAGATAACAAAACGAGCCTGATTGCCCACTCAATCTGGCAAAGCCCAAACAACTCTAAGCCCACTTTGACGAAGTTCGAGAGGTTAGACCTGAATTGCAGCGCCATACTTAGCCCACGCGTCACATGGTCAAGCCCAATACCCGTAAGGCCTAGTCAAGCAAGTATCTAGGGGATTGACCAAAGACGGGCAGGCCAACAATACATTGGTTCGACTAGGAAATAAATGCCAGAATATAAGTCGGACATGGAAACTCCCTTGCATGGACAACACTCCAAAAATGAAGTTTCTTTCGCAGATCTAGGAGTACAAGTCGTGTAGGGAAACTTTCCTACATGGATGACCCCTAACAAAGAAAGGACCTCCAGCAAGATGTCTTTCCCTAAACTACGCCACCAAAAGCCTAGCTGAACAAGGACTTTCGCATTATAAATAGGACACATGGTTGATGAACAAAGGTATGTTATAAAACCCAATTTCCAGCTGTAAGCCTTTCTCAAGCCTTGTCTGACTTTAGCATCGGAGTGTCATTGGCCGCTACAACGGTGGTCTTTGGCTCACGTGTGTTCCCTGTGTAGGTTAAGGTCAAGGAGAACATGATTCAACTATATCAGTTTGGCGTCGTCCGTGGGGAACGACGAAGTTCCTTTGAAAACAATGATATCACCATTCCTCATAGTCCAGAGAGATGATGACCATGAGACCTCGCAACAATGGAGAAATCACTGAACCCTCGAATGTTTGAACACCGAAACACCAATGATTTCGGCGGCCCCGACACTGTAGGGGGAACAACCTCATACCCCTGCACCAGTAGTAACCACGATGGACCCCAGGGTGGGTGGGTCTACTGTTAGGGGGAACAACCTCCCCAAGAGCAATTTACTTAGTGAAATCCTCCACACGCAAAGGAAAATCGGGAGCAGTGAAGAGCCACGTCTTCGAAAGACACCAGAGAACGTGTTTAGGAGAGCCATGTTTCCCCTGCGAGCTCCTAGTGGACCAAAGGCGGGGGAAAAGGCAACAGAGACCCAACGTCTAGGGTCAACAAACTCGCATCGCATAACCCCCATTGGCTTGGGGCCACCAGTCCTGACATGTTGTTTAACCTCACCATCCCACCATTCATGGATCATATCATGAATGAGCCATTGTCGAAGAAATTCACCCCGCCAAAGCTAGAGTTTTACGACGGGATAACGGACCCGTCCGATCAATTATGCTAGTTCCAACATGTAATGGCGCTCAAAGAAGGATATGAAGCGATAATGTGCCGATCATTCCCTACTAGCCTGAAGAAGTCAGCGCTGACTTGGTTCCACAACCTCCTTCCGAAGTCCATCGACTCATTCCGGACGGTGGCAATAACGTTTCTCACATGACTTGTCGGCAACCAACAAATCATGAAAGGCCCGCATTACTTGTTCATCCTCAAACAAAAGCCTAGCAAAATGTTGAGGGAATACGTCACATGCTTCAATAATGAGTTGACCCTCATCGATGGTTGCAGTAATGACACCTCGGTCACAACCTTCACCTCAGGTCTGAGGAGAGGCAAATTCTACGATTTCTTTACTCTAGAGCCTCCAACTGATATGGCGGACTTGCTGAAGAATGCCCAAAAATACATCACTCTGGATGACATGTTGGGCGCCAAGAAGGAGGCTGAGTCCGAAAAGAAACCCTCTGGTTCCAGAGACAAGAAAGAGGGAAAGAAAAAGGAAGACGACGAGAGAATGAGGAAACACAATGACAACAAGCCTGACTCTGGCCGCACAAGGCTATATAAGGCTTCCAACTTCGTTGGCTCTAAATCTGTCACTCCCCTCAACTCCAGTCTGTCCGAGGTCCTCAGCTCCATTAAGAATGGGAAAGAATTGAAGTGGCCTGCCAAACAGCGAAAAGATCCCTATCGGCTCGATAACAACAAATATTGCTCCTTTCATAAGGAGGGAGGCCACGACACTGAGGACTGCAAAAGCCTCAGGAGCGAGATAGAGTACTAGATGCGGAAGAGGGGCTCAAAGAGTTTCTAAGCCCGGATAAAAGGCAAAACCAAACAAAAGAAAGGGAAGATGTCTTACAGGAGATAGAGAAAGAAGCTCATGGCATCATATATGTACTTCATGGAGTCGGCTCAAAAGGTGAGCAGTCCAATAGGTCCCAAAAGAGGATGCTTCTCGAGATACGGATGCATTCCACCTGCGAGGACCGACAAGTGCAGTACGATGTATTCATAGCCCAATCCCACCACTGACATTCACAAACAATGAGCTTCCGGGGATCCATTCTCCTCACAATGATGCCCTGGTCATCTCGGTCTTCATTACATAGTGGGAAGTGAAATGGGCCCTGTGGACACATGAAGTTCTCTAAACGTCCTGTTTCTCAATGAATTCCACAATATGCAACTCAAGGAAAACCTAACACCCGCCAATCACCCCATGATCGGGTTCATCGGAGAGAAATGCCTCCCTATTGGGAATATCAGTCTTATGATAGTAAAGGGAGAACCACAATTATGAAAGTTCATTGTCAAGGAGCCCATGGTAGTCGATGCCCCGCTCCCCTACAACATCATCCTTGGAAGACCTTGGCTCCATCATATGGAGGCAGTAGTTTCTACTATGCACCAATGCATCAAGTACACTGCCAACTAGGCCCAATGAACTATTCGAGGAGATCAACCTTCAGCCAGAGACTACCACTGTGCAGCGCTGAAACAACTCGATTGTTAGCAATTACAACTCGGGCCCGTGAGACAGACAGAGCAGATACCAGGATCAGATAAGGGGGAAGAATCACCCCGTACGGACGAAGACATAGCTTCGACAACCGAGGCTCAACTCTGCAACGAGCCAGAATTCAACATTGGAGACATCATCCAGTCCAGTATAAAACTAAGTAATAACATTTCAACAAACATGCGCCTACTCCAAAAGTTGGCAACCGACAAGGAACGACCCGCTCGCATGAAGTTCATTTTTCAGTAACTTCGTTAGCATTGGCGAAACATGTCACTTCTCCAAGGGAGCTACGTAGTTTGAGCCAAAACCATGCACATCTCATTCAAGGCTAAATTAGCTTAGTCCCCACTCAGAGTCAAACTATCTTACTGCTTTGATTTCTTTTGTTTTTCAGTTTAGGATTTGTTCGCACAAGCCTATATGATATAGATTCATTCAAGGAATAAAACGTGAATTAGAGAAAACATAAAGCTTTCTCGACTGACTAGTACAAAAGTTTACACACTACAATTATCGACTATGGATTCGCTGAAATGCATGTCAAGACTTTGCTCTCTCAATCTACTTCCAAAAGAGGATTCTGAACTAAAAGCAAAAGTACCCAAAGTAGGCTATAGGACGCAGGTACGCACTTGATTCTTTGCTCCACCAATCTGCCTCGCAAGGATGATTTGAAAGTAGCAGCGAAAACACTCGAAATAGATTGGGGACACCTTGCTCTGTCAATCTGCCTTGTGGGGAAAATACGGAGGCCAAAGCAAAACAAGGCAGATGAGGATGTCTCTCAAACACAGAATGCCTGGGGTGACGCAGAGTTAGCACCCCAGGACTGCAGGTTCTGTCCATCAGAGCTCCGCTAAGCCAATCTGCATTCCAACTGTGGCATCACGAGTGAAGCCCAGTAGATATAGTCGGAGCAACCACCCCAAAACTAGCCGCGAGTATAATCTCGCAAAAAAGTGGTGGGCGACAACTGGGGAGCAACAAAAGATGGAAGACAGACTCTTCTCTGGAAGGAGAGTTTGTACATATTCTACGCAATGTGAGAATAAATTACAGGGTCCCGTGGAACCAATTGGATGTTCACCCAAACCAGGTGGCATCACATAATAACAGTTTTGTTAAGACTCATCACTACAAATGTCAGAGCATTCGAAGAATCCAACAACAAAGATCTTCCTTTAGCCTTTGGAGGACTCAAAACATATTTTCTAGAAAGATGCATTTGAAGGACATGCTCTACAACATTCATGACAATGCTTGAAATGGTGAAGACCAGCCTATATATAGGTGCGGTGGTTCACAAAATGAAATCAACCAACAATAACGTCTGCATTAAATGTCGTACGAGAAACAAATAGGTGACAGTTCCAATTGCAACTGCACAAGTCGACATTCATCGAATTAATGGCGCTGCACACATCCCCATTAACTGGGGGAGTAATTGATATTGAGCCATCTCGCAGTCTACGTCGTACACCTGGCATGTTGATATTTACAACAGGGCCTAGCCAACTAGTGGGCTCAAGCGAAGACCCTGCCAGATTCGGCCCAGGGAATGTAGAGCGCACCTACAACAATATTATCAATAAATCCAAGGTACCCACTCTATTAAAATTACAAAATTGTTCATTAAACCTGGATGAAAATTAGTCCGGTCAATCTATAATGATCCGGCTCCATAATCAAACTTATTGGTTCGACCTTCGTGTCACACTATTAGGCGAATCGAGTAAGTCAGGACACCCAAGTCAAACTTACACACCTAAGGCCAAGCAGAGGCCTAGCCTGATCAAAGCTTAGTCAATTTTGATTGATGACAATGGCTCCTGGTTTGTTCTAACGCTTAGTCCGTCGAGTGCAAATGTCGATGGGTTAGAAAGTTGGAGTCTAGTCAGCACTCATCAAGCCTGATGACTATGGCTTGCTAGGGATCATTGTCCTTCCACAGACAGTGATTGCCAAACTCGACCAAAGCTTAGTTAATTTCAACTGATGACGATGGCTTCTGATCCGCTTTAACGCCTAGTCCGTCGAGTGTGGATGACGATGGATTAAAAAGTAGGAGTCTAGTCAGCCCTCATCGAGCTCGATGAAGATGGCTTGGGGATCATTGTCCTTCCACAAATAGTGATCGTAGAACTTGCTCAAAGCTTAGTCAGTTTCGACTAATGATGATCGCTTCTGGTCCGTTCTAACGCCTAATCCGCCGAGCGCGGATGACGATGGGTTAGAAAGTGGGAGTCTATTCGAGTCTAATGACGATGGCTTGACAGGGATCATTGTCCTTCCACAGACTGATTGCCGAACTCGACCAAAGCTTAGACAGTTTCGACTAATGATGATGGCTTCTGGTCCACTCTAACGCCTAGTCCGTCGAGCGTGGATGACAATGGTGTAGAAAGTAAGAGTTTAGTCAGCACTCATCGAGCATGATGATGATGACTTGCTAGGGATCATTGTCCTTCCACAGACAGTGATCGTTGAACCCTATCAAAGCTTAGTCAGTCTCGACTGATGACAATAGCTTTTGATCCGCTCTAAGACTGTAGTCCGCCGAGTGCGGGTGAAAATGGTTTAGAAAGTGGAAGTCTAGTTAGTGAACATCGAGCCTGATTACGATGATTTTCCAAGGATCATTGTCCAACCACAGACAATGGTCGCCAAACTTGATCCAAATTTAGTCAGTTACGACTAATGATGATAACTTTCGATCTGACCAGAAGCGGACAATAACGGCTTAAGAATCCAGTCAGAGCTCAGGAAGCTTAACTCGGACAACTTGCAAGGACCACTACCCGACCACTCAAAGTGATGCACACGCTTGACCGCAATCTAACTAGTTCGCTTAAACTAGCAACAACAATGCTAGTCCAATTACTGCCTAGCCCACAAAGGGCAGATTACGGCATGGTTCGCACAACTTATTGTCAGCAAAGATTACCCCCTCGCATGTAGTTTAGCCAACCTACAAGAATTGGCCTATACAACTTCTCGATCTCTAAAGAGTACATACCGAGATTGCTTGAACAATCGCAACATGAGCGGTTAAAACTCTTATTAGCAGATCAATCCTACGATTTTCAGACTCTGCGAAATCTCTTGTCTAAAAGCTAACACCGTGATAAGACAAAACAGAAAAAACTAGCAGGAAATGCCGAAAAAATATACAAGTACAAAGGTCTACTCAACATATCAACTTTCATTGATTATCTGGAAAATAAAGAGTTCACTCCTTGTCAAGAAGAGGTTCAGATGCCACAGAGCTAGACTTAGCAGGAAAAGAAGCTGGGGATGTGTCCGCACACGTTGCCGCCTGGACACATTGATCTTGATCACCCTCTTCTTCTGATTGATCAGATGCTTCCCCAAACTCCGCAAAGGACACCTCTCGGTAGTAATAGAGGTCCCAATCAACATGCTCATCCTTCATCAGCTGCAATAGCTTCAGTCTCCCTTTGCACATCTTTGTTGAACTTGAACATGCCATATGCTTTGTGAAGCTTCTCCTCGCGTACTCTTGATTCAACGAGTTCTCGCTCCAGTTGCTCCAGCTTGCCCGACATCACATCAGTTTTGGAATGCTTGACACTCAGGTTGTCCTTAATAACACTAAGTTCATTTTGTGCCAGAAGGAGCTGTTCTTCTGTTGTCCTCACACTCTTGGCATTGAAGTCAACATCAGCCTCTAACTGCTAACATCGGACAATCCACTCGAACTCCTTTTTGGCTGGTTCCTCATTCAGAGCCTTCATTTCAGCCTGCGCCAGGGCTGCGATCTACTGAGCAAATTGTAAGTCACGATGGACAAGGTTCAGTTCTTCCTCGAACATGTCCCTTACGGACGCTGCCTCTGAGATCAAGGAGTGATATGCGGCACATCGATGACATGAAAATTGGTGGTGTTTGTTGACAATCAGCTGCTTCATGGCTTTGTTTATAATAGACAATATAGAAAAGAGCCCAAATTATCATTCACAAAATATGGTAATCTGGTGGTTTGGTGTATACTAAGCAAGGATTGTGATTTCTTTTTCAAGTTAATTTCGGTCTCTCGATTTTAAGAAATATTTTGTTTAGTGTATAAATTATGCATTTTAAACTTTTAAATCTCGACTCTTAAATACTAAATAAAAAAAAAGTCTCACACGACTCGTAGTGTCATACACGCTCTATATTGCATAAGAATCACTTACATAACAAACTTTCGATATTAAAAGAACATTATAGCATATCAAAATATATGGAGATTAAAATATATTTTTTTCTAAAGAAAATTTCGACATATTTCGGATTTCGAAAGATATTTCGTTAACTTCAAGATAAGAAATATTTCATGAAATTTCGACATATTTCGAGAAATCACATTCTTTGATACTAAGCAGCGAACGTAATTTCTTGAAATCTCGCTAAATTTCATTTTTATAAATTCCGAAAAGAAAAACAGTGAAACGTAATTTTACATGTTTTCAAGAGTTTTTATTTTATTTTTCTAAAAATTTCGAGATTATAAGTAAAATTTTGGATTTTTTTGCAAATTTCTTTATCCCAAAATTTTTGAGGATTTTAAAGATTTTTTTGGAGCTTTCTCCTAAAAACTTTTTTTTCTAAAAACCACCCCTGATTTTCTAATTATATACTAACTTTGAAAACTACCCGTTGATTTTCTAAATAGATTCCATGTTATTTCATTTCTTAGTATTTAGGCTTTATTTTATGTGTTTAAGAGATTTATTTACTTACATTTTTTTCACATATTTCATATACCCGTGAAATTTATTATATATATTTTATGCATCCTAAAAATTTTTACGTTTTTCTTTACACACTGAAATATTTCTTAAAATCAAGAGATCAAAATTAACTTGAAAAACGAAATCAAAATCCTTGATACTAAGAGCATATGAATTTCGATAATGGGTTTTATTACTAACTCATAAAGTTGAGGGGAAAAAAGGATATATGAATTTTGATAATGGGCTTTATTACTATGCATCCAATAAAAATCTTGTTCACGCTTAAAAAAATTGATAATTACTTATGATTTTTGTTATACATATTTTATTTATAGTAGGTCTCCTTCCTCATTTCATTTGTATACACTTAGTTTTTCATGTTGTAAACCTTAGATTTAATATAAAGAATAAAATAAGAGAATGAGAAAAAAGAGAAATCAAAAGAGAAAATTTGCCAATAGGGTACTAGCTTAGTGGTAGGCCGGTGATGGATAATATTATATGGCCATGATTCGAACCCTGTCGGCGGTATCTGGGGTGGGAGGGGTTAAGGGATAAAGATTAAGGTATTGGAGAATTGAGGGCAAAGAAAAGGATAAGAGATGAAGATCAAGAAATGGCAAAACCGTAAGAAGATATATGGCAGATAGGTATATCCAAGGTTGATTGGGCATACTCAATGTGGGTAAGGGTTTGAGCTTAGTTGATTAGTTTCGTAGGTAATGAGCATACTTGGGTTTATATATTAATATCCGATTTAATTTTGGGCAACTTGGATAAGGATTTTGGGTATTCAAACATACCCATGAGTTCGATATTGACATAAACTCATATATGAAACATTTCCATAACCAAATAAAATTATTTAATATAATAAGAAAGGGGTAAAACCGTAAAAGTTATTCAAATTTTTTATAATCTAGTAATATATCTCATTGACTTTACCGAAAGCGGTGTTAGACCAATTCAAAATATCTACATGCTCTTGGTATTGGGTTAGATTTTCCATACTCGATCAAGTAGAATCGGGATGATTTGGCATGGAGCGAGTTTAGGTCGATTTTTCGGTTTGAGCACCTTTCCTAAAAGTTGATAACTTATCCTAGATTTATAAAATAAAAATAAACATCTTTTTGTTTGATTTTTTTCAAGTTGTGTCGATACCCACAATAAAGGAATCTTATGTCGTGCATCATATGTCTACATCACATCGAAAATGCTAGGAAATCATGTTTTGTAACCCTCGATGTGGCGTGATCTTGAAAGAATAATGAAATCCTCAAAGTGTTTATGTGTATCTCGAGGTTGTAAAAAACTCCTTTGATGATGCCACATTATCCTGGTTGCAAAACCTTGTTTCCTAGCCTTACTCCATAGACCATATTTGATCAACATCAATGAGCTTAATTTCAATATATAAAATAGTAGCACCAAATCTATATAAATCAATTACGGGCTTTACTATACATAAGGATTTGGAGATAAAATAAGGTTAAGATTTAGAATCGAGGGTTGAGATTCATTTTCTATAATAATATTTTTGTAAATATAAAGTAAGTAGAAAGACAAAAGAAAAGGAACGTAAAACTTAAAATGAATGGAATGTGTATGAGGTGGGAGAGAAGGTCTTTGTAGGGGTAGGCACGGTCCGGAATGGTTCCCTATTTGGCTTGTCCCAGTGCCAGTCCCGGATGGAAATTTTTTTAAGATAGAACCGGGACGGTCTAGGATGGAACCGTGCTATCCCGGTTTGAAAAACCATTTGCAACAGAAATGAAACATCAAGAGTAAAACAAAGTATCATCTAAAACATGAGATAGAAATCATAAACAACCACAAATTATTTGAAAGTATAAAAGCAAGAAAAGCGTTGAATTTGGAAAAAAAAAAACTATATTACAATTCACATTGACATCGACATGATGAATAGGGTTGTGGTATGAGCAGGAAGCATGGGGTATGGTAAAATAAAGGTAGGCTAGGCTAATTAACAAGAAAAAAGAAAAAAGAAATTATTAATTACCTTTTTATAAGTGGTGCCATCCTCTTCAACAGTCCAGCCAGCTTCATCGCAGAGAGACTCTAATGACAAAAGAAGTAGAAGTGGAAGAAACCCCAATGAGATCCTTTGGCCATCATTCCCACTAGGCCGTATCAAGAAGATAATAAAGATAAACAAAGAGATCAACAAGGTGAATTCTGAAGCCATGTTCCTCATCACTCTCTCCACTCATCTCTTTCTCGAATCTCTCTCCGAGAAATCTGCAGAATTCGCCATTGAGAAGAAAATAAAGATTATCACACTTGACCACCCCGCGAGTCGCTGTGAAACGCCACCAACCTACTAGTGATTTCCTCTTGGATGCTCTCCCCATGTCCGCCTTAGCCTCGGATCGGCCCTCAAAAGCCAAGACAAGTTTTGTTGCTCCTCTTGATAAAGGATAGAGGATAAGCTAATTGAATTAGGGGTGGGCTGAAGGAGAGGAGGTGAGGACGAGAGGAGAGGAGGGCGAGAGTAAGGAAGGGATAGGAAGAGGAGGAGAGCAAGATGCTCTGTGTGTAGAAGAAGAGGAAGCAAAATAAAGATAGGGAGATGAGGTGAGGGAGAGAGGCTGGAATGGATAAGTTATTTAGGGTTAGGGTTCTATACTAACAAAAATTCACAATAGAAGCCCTGTAACGACCCGATCCGCACAGTAAGATATTGTCCGCTTTGGACCCAATCGGCCCGCACGGCTTTAAAAGGTCTCTTACAGTCTTACTATGGGGATCCAACATCGCACATATATAGCACATCACCATCCCGCACCCAGGCGATATGGGACTATGATCTCCCCTTAGTAGCTAGTCCAACCCCTCTTGGGATCCACAGGCCTGTTAGGCCTATTGAGCTCCAACCCTTACCCTTCCCCTCAGGTCCGCCCACACAAGGGTCTCATAGTCCACCCCCTTTAGGGCCCAACGTCCATGTCGGCACACTTCCGGCTGGGTCAGGCTCTGATACCAAACTGTCACGCTCCGATTTTCGAGGAAAACGAAAATCCCAAAATCCACGTAGGATTATCCGTTTCCCCAAAACTCGGAACGTGAAATTCAATAACAATAGAAACATTTAGCAGCAACAACTTAAACATGATTTAATTACTGAAATAAATAAAAACTCTAACCAGGAAAACTGACGTCGCTAGCCCCACTAGCGGAACTCCCGTAACGCTGCTCAAAAGTCTCTAAACCTGAAAAGCTAATCGACTACATTCCCAAAGAAATGTACCCAAGAAGTAAAGCTCACTTGGGTCAGCAATAAAGCTGGTGTGAGTAACCTTCATCCCAAAATCAATAAATTCGCACGTGATAAACATCAAGTTAAACACAAACAACAAACCATCACACTAATAGGTAGTTCTTCAACGAGGCAAAGATGTCATGCAAGAAAACACAGTTCAAATAATTTAGTTCCTCATCGAGGCCATCATATCATCATCTCATTTAAGTAAAAATGCATTTACTTATACTTACATGGTAAAAATTGATTATGGCAAGTCTGACCTGCAGAAATATTGGTGGACTTGCCATCCTGCATGAAAAGGATTAGAAGCAATGAAAACGTAATTTATTCATTTTTATTTGAATTTGGTTTATCTTTTAACAGATTGATCACTTAGACGATACCACATTCGCACCACCTCTGTGCCGAACATACATGCCCGTATGCCTCTCTCATATAAAGGAGGACTTCTCCGTCATCCATGCCCAAGTGGGGACATCACATACAAGCATGCATCGCAGATACTCCTAACTATATGAGTACCAAAAGCCACTCTTGGGCTATCAATGCGCATAAGCTCACGTCACATTTTTTACGGATAAATATCAAAGCCTATTTTTGGCATACGAATTCACCTCATTTCTGCAAGACTAACCCGAGGGTTATTTTAGTTTCTCTAGTAGGAAATAGGCGCTCCACCTCCGCAAGACGACCCGCTGGTCATTTAGTTTCTCTAGTAGGAGAGGGAAATAAAAAAAAAAAAAAGGTATGGTAGTTCTAAGTTATACAATTTCAGGTGATTAAATTTCTAGGAGTCAAAATTTATCAATATCATTTATTTTTGATATTTCAATTTTCTCTCACAATGACACTTTGTCATTTATAAATCGATTCACCACAATCTCCGCCCATATTTTTGGAGAAACATAGCATTTCATATATGAACTTTCGATAACAAAAAGAGGATCAAAGCCCATTCAATCAAACAAGGACTTCAAAAGAAGCCAACAACAACATGACCAGAACCAATTCATAACCACTTGCAAAACTAGCTACAACTCTACAAATTGCCCAGATAAGGGTTCATGTTCAAAGAGTCAGCACCAAATATATATAAAAGCAATTTACTTGGAAGATAACCTTTAGCTCCTTAGATGACAATGTAAAAAGCAAAGTTAGCATAATCTCAAACTGATAGTAACACCATTAAATGATTGATGTTTGACCCATCACCACTCCCAAACATACATATTAACATATGTCATCCACCACCTCAATATTTCTCTCATATTCCAAAGTTTGTTGAAACTCATAACTCTTACCAAATCAACGCATCCAACATACTATCCCCGCCTTCATTCAAATTCATAAATAAAGGTCAAACTTAAAATCCAAATCAACCCACTGTGCAAAATCAACATGGCATTAAAACCACATAATTTTGCCACACCTGACAATTGAAACCCAATTGCAAGTATAACTCGGGTGCTCATCATCGTCACAACGTATCTTCCAATTTGCGTAGCACACTGATAATCCAAATAGGGAAAATTAATATAGGCTACAAGCCTACAAACCCTGAATTCAATAGCAAATTGTCTGCATAGCAACATACACAGCTGGTATGACCTTATTCGTGGTCGATGTTTCATCTTTCATGAAACGGTCTAATGCCCTCCCATCACTGAATTCTTCCACCATGTTAGCAATTAAGTTCACTTTTTTTTTTTTTTTTTTTTTTTTTTTGCAGTGGTATACGAGAATGATGGTGAACTTGTGTCTAACCCAATTGTTGGTTCAAGCATATATTTTTTTTCTCTATTAAATACCTCTTATACATCCAATGTCTAACACAATTAAGAGTTTCAAATGCTTTACTGGTCAATATTCAATATTATTTTTGTGTTTGACAAAAGTACACAATGAAAGGGTTAAATATTAGAGCTTGATGATGCTCACATGCTTTTAGCTCAATTGAGATCACAAATGTCATCAGATGGAGTACCCCAAATGAGACAATGATCCAACTCACGCACACTTTATGTAAGAGAAATTTCAACCATTTCCTCCTTTTAAAATTTGAAGTTTATAAATCAGAGGTTCGTTAATAAAGGGTTTATGTGCATTGATTCAAGGGGATATAAGAGATGATTACCCAAATGAATCAAATTTTCTAAAACTTCAACTGAATCTAGAACACTTTCAAACAATCCATAAGATAACTTCAATGGGGTGATGGAGTGACTCACATGAGAACAAGACCAGTGACAGTATCACAAGGGTTAGCCAGAGTAGACCCAGCCAGCTCAAGCTCACCCAGATGACCAGCAAACATCACCGAACCCAAAGCAATGCAGTAATAAGATACATTTGTGATAATCATAGAGATTGAGAATAAAATCTGGTCCTTAGCCTCCTCTAAGTCTCATGTGGTTCTCTTTTCTTCTCACCCCAGATGCCATCCTAAAAAACCCTCACTCAAACTCTAACCCCCACTTCCCAATTCCAATCTTTAACCTATTTACACAACTAATTCGACACAAAGTTCACACATTTCTCATCTAATCTCAACGACTCATACTCAAGTTAACCAGGACTGATGGAGATATAAACATTTCTCCTCTTAATCACCATTTTTTTTCACACCAAATAAAAAACCCAATCGACGTTCAAAGATTCAAACCAAACCAATCTACCCAAAACACGAAATCAAGCAAAGTAAACCAAAACACACAAAATCAAATAAATGGGTGAGAGAGGGGATGAAAATAAACTCACAAACCTCAGATCAAATCATTCAACACAGTATTCTCAACTTCATACAAAAATCAGAAAAGGAAAAAGAAGACAACTCACAGTAAAAGTGAAAGAAATGAAGAAACTCACTGAAATCGCCATTTGCAAGGGATTGCGAAATCAATCCACGTAATACCCTTCATAGCCAACACCATCAATGCAAGCTGCCGTCGTCGTCGTCGAAGAGGAGGAACACGCAGGAGAGAAAACATAGAGGAGGCACGGTTGTGAAGGAAGAAGAAAAGAGATTTTTACCTTATAAGGTGGCTATTCGCCCCCACGGAACTTTCAAGGGCACTCACCCTCTAAACACACTAAATAAAACCTTAAATTTTGAAACTTAAATTCAATAAAGTGTAACTCTATTTTATTTAATTCAAAATAAAATAAATTAGTTTTATGAAATTCAGGGGTGTTACATTATACACACGTTAAATGGAATCTCATCCCGAGATTCGGAAGGTAAGAAAGTTAACCGAATTTCGAAAGAATGCGACTTATCAAACAAGAGAAGATTTAAAAATAAAATTTTCAATTGAATTTTATGAATGTAAATATTTATTGTCATTGAAAAGTAGGGGTGTTACAATATATACAACTCAAAAGGAATCTCGTCCCGAGATTCACGGAAAGTGCTAACTGAACACAAATGCTCTGATACCAAACTATCATGCCCCGATTTTTGGAAGAAAACAATAATCCCAAAATCCGCATAGGATTATCCGCTTTCCCAAAACTCGGGACATGAATAGGCCTCATAGTTAATTTGTAGGCCCATACTGCTTAGTTTTGTGAGGGTAGTTATCAGAACAACCTGAGGTCATATCACAAATATCATGTCATGAAATAGTCAACACTTATCATAAAGTTTAGCCACAATTATTGGTTCAAGATACAACATAGACACAAACAGAAGTAAGGGTAATGGTATTTTTATATCGTGGAGTGGTATTTATGGGATACAAATATTTTTATATCCAAATTGTTTTTATGTAAAGGGTATTCATGTGGTAATGTGCAATAATGAGATTTGGAGTTATTATTGTTGTACAATAATGAGAAATTGAATATGGGTTTATATATATTTATGTGTTGGCTTTTACATGTTAACGATACTTAACGTAAAAATACATTTCTTGATGGATTGTATTAGGCTCAATAAGGAGCTACTATTGGAAGTATGATTTCTCCATGCACATAGTACTATAAATTTCTAGGGGTTTGATCCCCATGTTGATATAAAGTATGATTTATGAATATGCTATGTTTCCCCGAAAGAACGGGATGGATAAATGACAAAATGTCATTGTGAAAGAAAAGTGAGATATCACAATAAAGGATATGGATAAACCTTGGTTCCCGAAAATTTAAATCACCTGGAATTGTATCATTTAGAACTACCACACCTCTTTGGTTCATTATTTCCTCTCTCTTACTAGACAAACTAAATAACCTGCGGGTTGTCTTGTGGAGGTGGGGCGCCTATTCCCTACTAGAGAAACTAAAATAACCCTCGGGTTAGTCTTGCGAAAATGAGGTGAATTCGTATGCCAAAAATAGGCTTTGATATTTATCCGTAAAAAATGTGACGTGAGTTTATGCGCATTGATAACCCAATAGTGGCTTTTGGTACTCATATAGTTAGGAGTATCTGTGATGTACGCCTGTATGTGATGTCCCCACTTGGACATGGATGACGGAGAAGTCCTCCTTTATATGAGAGAGGCATATGGACATGTATGTTCGGCACGGAGGTGGTGTGAATGTGGTATCGTCTAAGTGATCAATCCGTTAAAAAATGAATGATAATTTAAATAAATATAAGTAAATTATGTGAATATTGTTTCTAACCCTTTTTCATGCAGGATGGCAAGTCCACTAATATTTCTGCAGGACAGACTTGCCATAGTCAACTCCTACAGAGTAAGTGTAAGTAAATGCACTTTTACCTAGTAGGTTTACATAATGGCCTCATGGAGGAACTATCAATTTGTTTTGGTTATTTTGTCACATTTTATTGTTCTGTCATGACATGATATTTCTTTATTGGTTTTTTTGGGGAACAAAGAATTTCACACCAGCATTAGTGTTGACCCAAGTGGGCTTTTGCTTCTTGGGTACATTCATTCGGGAATGTAGCCGACTAGCTTATTTTTCAGGATTTAGTAGTCTCGGGCGAGCTTAGAGCAGTTCGTTTGTACGTGACGAGCATTTCTGAAAGTTGCGCGTTGTTCGAGAGATTAAGTCATTTTTATTTGTAAGTGACAGTTTAAATTTAGTGTAATAAAACTTGGAGTTTACCAAGTTTTATTGATTATTTGCTGGGAGAGATACAAAGTGATTTGTTGAACTTGTTAGCGTTGGCTCTACGAACTTTAAGTTTTCTTCCTTTTGATGGGCTTTTAGATAATTTGTTTTACTTTTCTTTAGTTTAGTAAATTGTGCAATTGATTATTTTTCGTAGATGCCAACTGTTACTTTAAGTGAATGACAATTCATGTCCCGAGTTTTGGGAAAACGGATAATCCTATGTGGATTTTGGGATTTTCGTTTTCTTCCAAAAATCGGGGCGTGACAAGCCCAATTATTGGGCTTGGGCTTGAAGCATGTCCAATTTAGTAAACGAAACGGTTCGGGATGGACTGCATTTGTGAAACCAGTTCAGTTCTGATTCCAATCGATCTGGGACTGGGACCGAGATGAAAATATCTAAAACTTTTTTGGTATGCTTTGAAACGGTCCAGAACCATACCGGTCCGAATTGGAACGTGATGGACCGTGATTCTTGTCCAACCCTAGGATTTTGTTTTTTCTATTCTCAAAATGAAAATTATCATAGCTATCTACTTAGTTTAGAATTTCGGTAAACTTGATATCGTTGAAATGCATTTTGAAGATATTTCTAACAAAACCAATGAACTATACAAACACTTAACTTTTACACCGTATGCATTAAAACAAGAATATAACGCATTTCACGTTGTGAGTATTTTTTTAATTTTTTTTTCAAATAAGAATCTCAAATCATATTCAAACAAAGAACCCGAACTCTACTTCCACAGTTTGAAACTTTTTTTTATTATTATTTTTTCATATGATAAAAAATTTGAATAATTTTGACCCTAATATCACAACACACTTTCTATGGCATGACACAGGTAATATACTAGCAAATTGACAAAGCAATTACTTTGTAGTTAAAATAATTGTAATATATTTTGCAGCCGCCATCGTCCCTACTTAAATGTCCAACATAGGCGTTGGATTCGTAGCTCAAATAGTTGAGCAACAAATTTGGACCCCGTGTTGATTCAACTCTAACTTATGATACCATTTGTCATAATGTTTTTTGTTGAGCCAGAAATGCATTTGCCCACAGAGAGTAATCATCAATTGAATGGCTACTTAAGTGTGATGAACACAACGTGACACAATCATTACCCCTCCATGGCCTAAACGCTTTTCCAGGACACCACTTGATGCAACCATCAACACTCCATAATAGGCTTGACACTTTTCTAGTCGAGTGTCAAATCTCATCGACTTAGAATGGAGCCAATGATTGATACAAACTATAACTGAAGGCATCACATAACAATCATTGAAGATAATTCTTTAAGAGAAATAGCTAAAAATTTAGGTTCTCAAATTACTAGCTGAATATAAAAAATGCCTATTCATGATAATTAAACTATAGCCCAAGAGCATAAATAAAATTTGTTTTTATTGAACTAATCAATAATCCTATTCACGACTTCTTTCCATGTGAAATATGTCAGTCTTTCCTATGGAGTAAAAAATAAACCTGCCAAATCAAGGGCTTTTGGAAGTTATGAAGAAGCAAAAATTCTTGTTAGCCTTGTTTGCTTGTATTTTCTTGGCATTGTTTGGATTTTTTTACACTTCTACCCTTTGTATAGATAGTATTTGTGATTGCGTTTTAAAAAGAATGAACCAAAAATATAAAAACACCAAAACAAGACTACCTAAAAAGGCTGGCTAAAATTTCTCATGAATAAGATCACATATTTTTTTATATCTTAGATGTCATTCTTAAGATTGCCATCATTAGCACAAGTTATCCCAAGTTATGGTGATATAATTGATGATTATAATGCACATCAACCAAGAATTCAGTTCAATCACTGTTCATACTATTTCTTTTGACACTTGGGAACTTCACAGGCTGATGTGCCAAGCTAATTCAAACATCAATATTCTATCTTTATCGGCTTGTGAACAAGCAAAAATTATCAGCTAACTAAATCTTGTTCTTGAGATTTCCAACAACTTTATGCAACACTCTAAATGAATATCTGAGTATTTTTTTCTTGCTTCCCCTTTTGGAGCCCGACCAAACTTGAGTAATAATATAGGTTCTATTTTTATTTTTTCAATGGTAGTACCAATTTAAATTAACCACATCGGACTAACTTTGTACCTGACTAAACTGCGATTTGTAAATTGGGAAGAAAAACGAGGAGCGCCTTTTAGATTTTGAAATCCAAGATTTGCTTGGTCCTGAGGTTGGTTTCCAGATAATATCCTCCAGATTGCCACAGAAGTTCTTATAAAACTGCAACCCAAAGAAATTGGTACACAATAATAAGGTAAATATAGGCAGATTGGGAAACAAAAGCGAATGATAAAAGACGGTTATTAGAGAGAACAAAAAAACATAAAAAAAGATTGTGTAAACAGTTCAGAAATTTTCTAATGCACAAAAAGAAAATACCCAATGTCCATACATTTATGTACCAACACAGATGTTGAAGGGAGTCTAATCAGACATTGTTATCCATATAAAGAAAGAGACTCTACATGGAATCCCTCTCTTCCATATTAGCTTCATCGGAAAATTATGCACCACACCAATGGGCATATGATCTCTGGCCAAACTAGTGAAACAACACAGCGAAAACCCTTATGTTTATTTCCTTCCAAGTACATTTATCGTCCTCAACTCCCTGCTTGAATCCTTCTACAACATTAGTTAGAATTATGAACTCTGCAACTTTCCACACATAAAGAGTAGTTCTTCTAAAATAAAAAGGTTAGGATTCTTGTTCATGTCAATTTTGATACAATAAAACGCTTGTTTCAATTGCGATAATGACATCATGAAGAAAAAAAAATGTGGTTGACTCCACATTAACCATCATTTAATCTAAATTCAGAACCTCCTCCAATAAAGAAAAAAATGTCTCTATATCGACTTGTAGTAGGTAGGTAGACATGCACACTAAATGAGGAGATAAGCAAAAAACAAACAACAAGACAGAGAATAAAAACACACGACCAATAGAAACCATAACAAGCAGATGAGGAAAATATTGCATCCTAGATTATGTGCCTGGTAGGTGCCAGACACCATTGATCTTGCTTGGAGATGGGTGTTACACCTATCCCGATGCAATATCAACGGTGTCTGGCCCTACCAGGCACAACACCAGGCATAGGGCCAGGCATCCTAGAATTTTTTACTATTGTAAGCTACTTGGAGATCCATGAATAAATCAATCTTCTTTACCTATTCGCTGCAAAAATTATAACTTTTTGGTAATTTTCTTGGGAATCCTTTTATCCTATGTAATGATAATAATAATATTACTGGTGCCATTACCCGACACATGTATGCAGTATCAGATACGATTAGGCGACCTAAGAAAACAAAGATATTGATATGTTGCTTATATATATAGATTTTGATTTTTATCTTATTTAATTTTTAGATTATTTAGACTTTGCCCCTCACTATAAGTACCAGTTTTGAGAATACCACCCAAATAAAGCTAGGGATGGCAGTGGGGCGGATTTTTACGGATATCCGCCCCACTCGCCTCGTTTGAGGCGGATACGGATTTCAAATCTTTATCCGTTTATTAATCGGGGCGGATACAGATTTGGCCATATCTGCCCCACGGATATTCGTTTATCCGATGAAATTACAAAAATATTCTTCCCCTATATAAAGGAATTAAATCACTCCATCTCACATTCTCCCCCTCCCCTTACCCCACCCTCGACGCCTCTCGTCTCCAGTCTCTCTCAAAGCAGCGAAGGCCGTCGTCCCCCCTTTGTCCCTTCGTCCCTTCTTCTCTCTCAAAACAGCGAAGGGTGGCGGAGCCGCAGAGGCCGAGTGGCCAACCCTCCCTTCTCTCTCACAGCGAAGGCCGCGAAGGCGAAGGGACCCTTCTCTCTCACAGACTCACAGTGAAGGCCGCGGCCCGCGAAGGCGACCATTCTCTCTCACAGTGAAGGCCGCGAAGGGACCCTTCTCTTTCACAGTGAAGACCGCGAAGGCGAAGGGTGCCGGTGATCTCAGATGAGTCAGATCTGAAATCAAGATCTCAAATCTGAAATCAAGATCTCAGATCAAGATCAAGATCAAGATCTGAAATCACGATATCAGATCTGAGATCAATTTTTTTTTTTTTGTTAATTTTTAGATCAAGATCAGATCTATCAGAGATCGAGTTTTTATTTTATTTTTGTTAATTTTCGTATGGATTCTTTGTAATTTCTGTAATTTTGTTTGTAATTTCTTTATATTTTTTGTATGGATTTTGTTAGAATTTCTGTAGTTAGATGGATAACAATAAACGGATTGGCGGGGCGGGGCAGATATCCGCCAATCCGCACGGGGTGGTTACGATTTTTAATAAAAATTGCAAATGGCTTGGCGGGGCGAATCGGAGGATCCGTCATTCCTGACAAATCGGGGATGGATTTGCTCAAATCCGCCTCGTTGCCATCCCTAAATAAAACCAACACTGGCTTTACCACCCCTTTTGGCCAGTCTGGCGCCATAAGTTGAAAATTTTCTAAATGGCCATTTTGCCACTCCTTATTTAAAAAAAAAAAAAATATTGACACAATTCCCTCAAACCCTCTAATTGCCTCGAAATTGTAAGTAACATCACAAGAAAAATATTTACGTCATGATTCTGTCAATTAAAAATAAAAATAAAACAACCCTTCAACTGGAATTAGAGGTGGCCTGAAAACATCCCCATGGACAAGCTTCCGTTTTGTGTCACCAATTGATTGTAATTAGCAATGTCTCTGTATAGAGTTCTCACCATCATCATGGCAACCATGCCAGAAAGAAAGAGGACTATCGTTAGAGAGTTGATTATGGAAAACCAGTGAATCTGATAACCATTCACTTAAAAATCTTTAAAGAATTTTGACCAAACAAGGATTTACTTGTAAACGACGATAATCATTCACTTAAAAACCCTTTCCTATTTCACTCTTCCACACATAAAAAAAGGATTTACAAGGAGACGACGAACTCAGTTTTGAAATTTGCGGAGTCTGAAATTCTTGGCTCGACGATTTTGACCACACCGATCTCACTCTCGCTAGCTTGAAGTCATCTCTCATCCTAAGTATCACTCAATCATTATGACTTCGATTTCGGTTTTGATTTGATGGAGATATTGCTATGCCAATGAAGTACCTGTAATGCGGAGCTGAATCCGCAATTCTAACCTCATCCTCCACCCCCCACCAAGAAATCCTCTACCAACAGCCAAGATGAAATCCAACAACTTCTCTACACCAACCTGGAAGTAGCCACCAATTGATTCTGCGACCAAAAGCTCCTTGGCAGAGGCAACCATGGCTGCGTCTACAAATTGGTTCTTCGCGTAAACCCTCACTTCTTTGTCCACAATGGGAAGCTTTCATTCTAAATGACAACTTCATAACTAATGTTCAGATCCAACTCCAACTTAGGGTTTCGAGCTCTTGTTAAACAAGGCCTCATCTAGCATCTCGATCATCCCCTTAAAATAGCCACTATTTTTAGGGTTTTCATGGGAAAAAAAAAAAAAACCCCCCTCCAAGCATACTCTTCCTAATCCATCCTTTGTAATAACTTCTCACTCAACTTAACCCTAAATTTAGAGAGAAGTTAACCATTTTCTAAATCTCATATATTAATAAAATAATTATAATATTTAATTTTTTAAATTAAAAATAAATAAAAAATAAAAAAAGTATCTTTTTTTTTTTTTTTTTTTGAAAGGCAAGTGCGGGGTGTAAATGGGCTCCCCAGACCACAGAAAAATAGAACCGTTACAAGGAACATTTGATAGTACGGTCACTCGTTACAGCATCAATAAGATAATAAACTTGCTTCAAATCTTCAACAAAGAACCTAATTAGTTCTAGAGTCACCGGCTCCAAGTTGGGGTGTAACCCTGCAAAATGTTTTGCTACTAAGGTAGTTGCATGATAGACCTGCCATAACTTTTCTTCCTCATAAGTACCAATTAATCCTTTAATCACTCTCATGACGTGATTTATACCTAACATAGGCCCTAGGATGTATGAGAAGGCGTCGTAAGGATACGAGCCACATCGAATCAAGATAAAAACACCATTGAATGCTAGCACTAATCTAACATCCATACAAGGTGCTAATAAGCAGGTGCATTCTACTTGTAGGATCATCATCAGTTACTTGAATTTAGGATTTGTTTTCTTGCTTCGAGAGGACCTGCGAGGAACATATGTCGTGGGAGACACAACCTCACGTTCTTCTTCACTAGTGTTTTGCCCCACCTTTGCTGCTTCCTCTTCAAGCAAAGTATGAATTTCAGCGACCAATGCATCCGTGCCTATTCTTGCAATTGCTGAATGCATACCCTGAACGGCTTGGGGTGTTAGGCAATCCATGAGCGTTGTGGGATCTTCCCCCAGTCCTCTTATACTAGCGATTGCGCGAAGCACCTCCACTACTTGCATTGGGTTTTCCTCTGAGTTAGATATGGGGGTAGACAGTCCTCTTATAATAGTATAATTAAAAAAATAATTATTAATACTAATTTAAATAATGATAAATAATTATTTAAAAATTATTTATAGTATAATTAAAAACAATTTAATACTAATTTAAACAAAAGTAATTATTAATTCTAATTTAAATAATGATACAATTATTAATAGTAATTTTTAATTCAAAATAAGTATAATTAAAAAAGTAATTATCTAGATAATGATTAAAAACGTGGAAGATATATTTAAATAATGATAAAAAATTTAATTATTAATACTATTTTTTAACTCCCAAATTTTTTAATTAGACAAATTTAAATTAAGTAGAAATTAATAATAGTATAATTAAAAAAATATCTAAATAATAGTATAATTGAAAAAATATTATTATATATTTAAGTTGAAACTAATAATAATATAATTGAAACTAATTAATGTAATTATATTAAGTTGAAATTAATAATAGTATAATTGAAATTAAATTGGTATAGAAAAATTGAAGATATATTAAAATAATGATGAAAAGTTAAAATAGGGGATGTGGTTGGAGTGGTGAAGAAATTGGGGGATTGTCCATCTTCCATTTTAACTTTTACCATTGGGGATGCTCTGATTCAATGAATTCTATGTAATTGTGTGACTTTTTTTTTTTTTTTTTTTTTTTAACTTGTGTGTTTGTTTTAATAAATGGATATTATTAAGAAAAGAAATTTGTTTTGGTTGATTGATTGTGTCGAGCAATTAGCCAAGAATGAAATCCAGAAATAGAATGAAAATGACGGGTGGAGAGATCAAACTGAGAGAAAAATTATGGAGGGACAGGGAAAATACCAAGGACGGGATCATGTCAAGAGTAAAAAAAAAAAAAAAGAGAGAGATAAGAGAAATACACTTGGAAACAAAATTGAGAGATAGAGAAAATGTACTTGAAAACGAAAATGTGCAAGCCTACTTTTGTAAATAATCATGGCACATAATGCTCAATGTTCCTTCGAGGGCAAAACAATTGACAAACATCCATTAAGAAATGGGGGTTTCACTAATTTCAATGACCATGGAAAGAGCTAGGCATGGGGGACAAGGAGTTGGGAAAAAAAACTATAAAAATATTAAAAGCTCAAATGATTCGTTCAATTACTATGGCATTTCACCTTCGGTCAGAATAGGGATGAGTGCTACCTTCATGTTTTTATATCCAATATCTGTTTCTAACTACCTACTAAAACGAATCTTGTTGTGAAACAAATTTTCCAAACCAACATGTTTCCATGCTAATACTGACAAATTATTCATGGAAGAGTAAGAGACAACGGAGACACTCCAACACATATACAAATAGCAATAATAAATCAATAAATAAAAGCCTTACAGAACTGGAGCTAGATCAGCTGAAAACGGCATATTTGTCTCAAACGAAAAATGCCTCCTACTAGTGGCGAACATTTAGTCACTTTTTGTATATGGTGGGCATTGAACATGTTTTGGTCCATTTTGAGTGCCCAGGGTCATATATTTTGGTCATTTTGGATGGTATTATAGGTCCTTTCAAATGTTACACAAACATTACATGAATGAAAGTGTTTTTTGGAACTATTTGATTAAATATGTCGTATTTGTGTCTTTTATATGCTTAAATATACATATATTATATTATTTATTAATGTATCTTAAAATATAAGTTATGATATTATATATATAAGTTACATTTTGGGATTCCGAGATATGATATGAGAAACGTTTTAGTAACTATGATAATGGCCTTCATTCTATGTCAAAATCCTTTTCAATGTTTAGTTATGAATATACTTCAAGTTGTTTTTGGGATAGAAACCTTGAATCCCCAATTTTGAGTTGATTTTATCCATGGGTGTTCATCGTTCAATGCCAAAAGTTTAAATCAATAACATATTATTTGTTGACCAGGATGTGGATCAAATAAAAGACTTGAATATCATTCCCAAGGCATTTGAAGTGGTTTAGGGATTAACAGCCAACAGATGGAGTGAGATACTTGAAGTTGGTAATGTCTCTTTGGAATGTGGGGCGTCAAATTTGCTTTAGGTGGAGGGTTTCAACCACCAAGTATTCGGGACTTTCCTGGTGTTCAAGTCAACGGAATGATATAAGAATCTATTGATTGAAACCTACAAAAGAGGCTGGCTTTGTAGAAGATAATTTTTTTAAAATATGGGGATGCCACCCTCTAATTAAAGTTGTCGCCTCATTCCAATCATCCAAAAATTTCTCATTGGTATCCAAGGACCTACTACGAAAACGATAAAGAAGATAATAACGATTTTTTTTATGCTTTTGATAAAATGAATCCAATATGTTTTCTACTGCAATATCAGTGTCCAAGTACAATTGAGGCCAAAATTAAGAAAGATTGAGAGATTTTGGCGTTTAAGTACAAGTGTGATTTGTTTAATTACACAATATGAGATGAATCTTTTGGAGAAACATCTCTTGTCAATAGGTATTTCAAGCGTTGAACGACTACAAGTCGAGAAAAGGAGATCTTGGACCTTAGGAGGACAAGTGATTAATGATAGGCCACTTAAAGAAGTTTCCTCTAGAACATGGGTTGTGCATTTGAAAAAGGGTACCATTTAGAGAATTTCCACCAATGCCAGTGGAAATGTGGTTCCTAATCTCTGCATGAGGAGGGCGTTGTTAGGTAAGGAAATCGAAGAGGCTAGCCGACTGTGGATGGAGTTGAATGTGGTCACCCTGACTAATGACGAAAATATGAAGGTGTGGAAATGGGAAAGAAATGGTTGCTTCTTGGTGATATCTTTTTCGTGTGGCCAGAGGAACACATTTTTTTTTTCCAAAGGATGCATTGTATAAACTTCCTAAATAGTTAGCTCAGATGAAACACATACTGCCTAAAATATCTTTCTTTACTTGGCAAAAGCATGTGGAGTCGTTACCAAGCAAATGTGTCAATTTGGGGTATAAGAGATAATTCTTATGTTGTTGATTGTTTGGCAAGAGTGTATTTTTATTGTTTGCATGGGTTTCGTGGTTTCAGAATGTATGGGAGAAATTAATTTGAAAGTTATCCCTTATGCATTGTTTGGCAAGAGTGTATTTTTATTGTGGCATTGATTTCTACGAGTTGGAGGTGCAAACGTTACTCTACCGGAGCGAGTGCATTAGTTTAAAAGTTATCCCTTATGCTGCTTTATGCACTATATGGTCAGAAATCCACGGGACTGGAATGGAAGATAGAAAGTCATCATACAAGTCTTGGCATCGTTTTTCACATTGGGGTTTGGCTTGGCAGGAAATTATTTTTTTTCAATTAATAAAAGCAAAGATTCCATTAAAGATGAAAAGATGGGGAAAACAACAAAAAGTTGGTGACTGAGATGGCCAAAACACTTGAATGATTATACAAGTAAAGTATGCTATCCCAATTGAAAATATATAGGTGATATAGCTGATTTTTAATGAAATCCCAAGTGGTTCCCCACTATTACTAAACTGAAAAATGCTAGGAAACCATGCTAGGGGGACTTGATTGAGTTTTTGAGGAGGTTGAATTCCCTTTTAAAATCCTACTATTTTTTGCCTTCCATATTAACCCAAATACTAGCAAGACTCCGTCCCAGAGCCAATGACCTTGGATTGAGGGGGGCTCCTGCGCACAGTGGGCAGGAGCAGCTCCTGTGCAGGCTTCCCAGCCGTTGGATCAAAATCCAACGGCTCAGATCATCTAAGAGGAGAGAGATTTTTGGCGGGATTTTTTTTTAAAAAAATTTTGAATTTCAAATTTAGATGATCTGAACCGTTGGATTTTGATCCAACGGTTGGGAGGCCTGGGCAGGAGCTGCTCCTGCCCACTGTGCGCAGGAGCCCCCCTTGATCCAATGACCTTTGACTGTGAGATCTTTCCTTTCCAGGCAATTAGCTTCATTGCAAACAGAGGCCTACAGGCTTGTAGTGAAGGGGCAGGAAAAAAAAGATATGCCCAATAGATTCTGATTATTGGAGACATAAAGCACAACTGTTAGGTATGGTCATACCTATGCTAGCTAGTAGATCCAATGTTGGAATTTTCCCTTGATCCATTGCCCAGAAAAAAAAAAAAAAAAAAAAAAAAAAATCCTGGGTGGAACTTATTTTTTCCAAAGATCTTGTGGCCAAAAAGAGGGGGGAGAGGTACAGACTACCTTGTGGTGGGAGTATAGCTTGAGGTGAGAGTCGACTACAGTAAATCTCCCTGACTTAACATTTCATCTCCACATATCTTATCTGAAACTCAATTGAATGTGTTGTAAGACTTCCAGAAGTAAGAGAAGGATAGGTAATTCTTCATCTTTTACACCTCTTCTAAGCTTTAAGTCTCAGTCAGGAGTAGAGGCTTTTGTGTTTTGATACATCTTAGAAACAGTATGTGACTTAGCAAGAGATAACCCGTAAATGGAATTGAACATCACTTTGAAAGGCTTGAGGGTGCACCAATTATCTTCCCAAAACAAAATCTTATGACCATTGTCTGGTCCAAAAGAGATGTGAACCTGGAATTTGTATTCAAGTTCATTATGGCCGTCCACCACGAACACCCATAAGGATTTGATATTTGTCAACTGAACCAGCCACCTATTTCAGTTCCATATTTCTGCTGAATAATAGCCTCCATAAAGCATTTTGCTCAATCCAAATCTCCATAGCAAATTTAGACAGAAGAGTTTGGTTAAATAAGTTCAGCTCCTTGATACCCAACCCCCCCTCCGCTTTGGGTTTGCATCATTCCACTTCACCCAATGGTAGCCCTTGGAGTTTTGGCTTGTTTCCCACAAGAAATCTCTACAAAATTTCTCAACATCTTGCTGAATGGAAGAAGGCATGAACACACAGAACATAAGGAAAACATGGATGCTAGCCAAGGTGTTTTTAATATAGTGAATCTTCCTGCTTTAGAAATGTGTTTTGTTTCCACACAGCCAGCCGGCTTCTCAATTAGCCAATAGTAGGCTCCCAGACAGCTCCATTTTTGTACTTTGCCCCCAAAGGAAGACCTAAATATATAGGTAGAGAGAGACCCTGTTGACAATGAAGGATGCTAACCATGTTGCTCTGCTAGTCCACCTCATCTACATGATAAAGAATGGTCTTGTGGAAGGTTATGCTCAACCAAGAGACTTCTTCAAACCATATCAGAACAGATTGAATGTGTTTGAACTTTGGATATTTGGTTCCAAGAAAAGGATAGTGCCATCAGCATATTGTAGAATACGGAAAGATATTTCTTGCTCCTGACTTGGAAACCCCTGATCAAATCATAGTGTTCATCTCTAAGAATCATTTGGCAGTAGCTAGGAGTGGTTTTTGATAACTTTTTGGTAAATTGGGAGAAATTAGCATGTCAACAATAACTTTATTGTTGTGTATTCCTTTTAAATCCTAAAGAGTAACAATTATAGAGAACAAAACAAAATCACAAAACCTAAAATCCACCTTATAATTACGTATGTGGGTTTTAAATCCCATTGACTGTGCAACAACCTCCATACTTGAAAGAAGAACCTTTGCTGCTGGTTTTTGTGAAAGAAAGCGGGTTTGATGCTTCACAAGGTCCTGTCATCAGAGAAAAAAACTTCAGACTCCACATACAGAAGACACTCTCATACTGTCATGTGCATAACTCTTGATGAGAAACAGATACATATTTTAGACATTTTCGACTAGTAAATAGAATGGTAGAACTATAGTATTTCCTACAGAAGCAACTACATATATTATGAAGCTTTATTATGACCACTGGCTTTAAGTGCTAATAAGCAGATGCGCTTGTTTGCTTTATTAACACTTACTATTTGTTAATTTACACACTCTAATTAACATAACAAATATTTAATTGCCATGTGGGTATATTTGTGATAATTTAAGAGATACAATGGTAAAAGACCATCTATAAATCTCACTAAACATCATTTTGGGGTTTAGTGCTTAATTGACTTTTCACACTTGTGCATTTCGTACAAATGCAAATAAATATATTTTAACTTGGGGAACCCCCCTAACGGCACTAGGGATGGCAGTGGGGCGGATTTTTACGGATATCCGCCCCACTCGCCCCGTTTGGGATGGATTTTGTAAAGGGTTCCTGAATTTTGGGGCGGATACGGATTTTCAATCTGTATCCGTTTATTAATCGGGGCGGATACGAATTAGTGTAATTACAAAATTACCCTTAGACTATATAAAGGATAAACCTATCATTTATTCTTTTAACTCTCATCTCACAAAAATACTCTCAAAGTCTCAAGTCTCCTGCTCTCCTTCTCACAGCGAAGAGGCCGAACATTCTCCCCTTCTTCTCTCTCACAGCGAAGGCGGAGGCCGAAGGGTCCCTTCCTCTCTTTCACGGCGGAGGCGGAGGCCGAAGGGTCCCTTCTTTTCTCAAAGCTCTCACTCGACACCCATCCCTTTCGCCTCCCTTCTCCGCCTTTTCCTAGCTATTGCTGCAAGAGATCTCAGATCTTAGAGATCTGAAATCTCAGATATCAGATCTAGATTCTGTGGATCGAATTTTTTTTTTGTATGGTTTTTTGTAATTTTTGTTATAATTGTTGTATGGTTTTTTGTAATTTTTGTATGGATTCTGTGTAATTTTTTGTTATAATTTTGTGGTACTTATCAAAATGAATGAAGTACAATTAACTGTAGTTAGATGGATAACCAACAACTCCAAAAGGGTTAGCAAACCGTAACAGAACTGCAAACCATAAACGGATTGGCGGGGCGAATTTGGGGATCCGTTATTCCTGACGGATCGGGGATGGATTTGCTCAAATCCGCCCCGTTGCCATCCCTAATCGGCACCAAGATCCACCACTAGCGCCGAGGTCTATCTAGCATGTTGGAATATTAAAAGCCTACTCTAGTTGTCCATAGGCCTAAATTCCCCAATTGTTTATCCACGGTAGCACCATGTGAGTGGAATTTACAATCTAGTTGAATTATTGGTACCCACCTATATATGTTGTAGTCTCACACATCCGCTTGATATGTGATTAGATTAGCGCTCTCTACAAGTTCAAGCTTTTAGAGAATTGATAATTTTTCATAATGCCTTGGCGAGGTGAGGGATCGCAATGACCTACCCTTTTTTTAAAAGGATAGAACTTATAGATTTTTACTTATTTCATATTTTTATTAACGAATTAAGTTGTAATTTAAGTTGTTTGTGAAGGGATTTTTCTTTACTTTTTCTCTCTTTATTTAAGCTTTTGTTTAAGTTATTTTTCCAAAAAACTATTGTCTAAAAAACTATTTTTTCCAAAAAACTATTGTCCGTGATTCCTCACCCGAATCCGTGATTCATCCCTCCCTATTCCCTGTTTTTCTTTCGTACATTACTTAGGTCCGTTATTTATTTATTTATTATTTTTCTCAAGGCAATTTATTTGAAATTTTTTAAATTTAACTGTTTTTTTGGGATCCATCTAATGACTTATTTAGTTTGTCTAACATTTGATTGAACTAATTGAAACAAGATGTCACCAAAGTGACATCTCTTATGTAGATTAGTTTATTGAGAATGTTAAGATGTTTGTGTTTGTGAGTTCATGTGGATATTAGTCGGTCCAAAGGAAGGATAATATTTGGCCGAATTGCATACACACCTGTAGTGATAAATATGTGACAATTATAAGATTTCCATGTGAATAATAAGCCGATCCAAATATAGACTTATTGTTTGACATGAATTATTGTCAATATTTGATCACCACACTAAGAGTACCACTTACAAGTTAATATTACTGTCCAAAGGCTTGATATTAATGTTGTGCTAGGTATCTTGAGATGTATTCCATAATTATTTGAATTTAAAGATTGTTTATTTAGATTATGATGTGAACATGCATGCTCATTAGGTTAATTCTCTGTACAACTATTATATCTGCTACTTCAACATCTGCCCATGCAAATAGTATTCACATGGTTAATGGGACAAACTTCAAGGATTGGAAAGAGAATGTATTAATCGTTCTTGGCTGAATGGATCTAGACCTTGCACTAAGGATGGAGCAACCCGCTACTCTTACGGCTGAAAGTTCTTATGAAGAAATGATGAACTTTGAGAAGTGGGAATGCTCTAATCGCATGAGTCTAATGATCATTAAGCGTGGCATTTCGGAAGCCTTTAGAGGCGCAATATCTGAAGGGGTAACTAAGGTCAGTGATTTCCTTGCTGAAATTGAAAAACGTTTTGCAAAAAAAAAAAACGATAAGACTAAAACAAGCGCGCTTTTAGCTAGCTTAATTTCAATGAAGTACAAAGGCAAGGGATACATAAGGGAGTACATCATGGAGATGTCTCACATTGCGTCCAAACTTAAGGCACTAAAGCTCGAGTTGTCTGACTACCTGCCCCCTGCATTTAGTATTGATATCTTTTCCCGCACATTTCAGTCAGTTTAAGGTCAGTTATAACTGTCAAAAGGAGAAATGGACTCTTAAAGAGCTCATTTCCTATTGTGTGCAAGAAAATGAAAGGTTGAAACAAGAGAGATTTGAAAGTACTCATCTATCAAGTACCTCTATGGATAAGGGCAAGAAAAGAAAGAAAAATGAAGCTGTTAAGGGTTCAGAACAAAAGAAACCTAAGAAAAATCAATGATGTTTCTTTTGTGGAAAGCTAGGACATGTAAAGAAAGAGTGTAGTCAGTATCATGCTTGGTGTGCCAAGAAAAGTATATTTTTTACTTTGGTATGTTCTGAGGTTAATTTAGCTTCAATATCTAGAAGCACTTGGTGGTTAGATTCTGGTGCTACCACTCACATAAGTGTTTCTATGCAGGGTTGCCTGAGCTACCGAAAGCCAAATGATGTTGAAAGATACATTTTTGTGGGCGATGGAAAATCGGTGGATGTTGAGGCAATAGGACATTTTAGGTTATTGTTGAGAATTTTTTTTTATTTGGATTTGAAACACTTTTGTTGCACCGTCCTTTAGACGGAATTTGGTTTCTGTTTCTTTATTGGACAAATCTGGTTATAATTGTTAATTTGGAAACAATCAGTTTAGTCTTTCATTGAATTCAAATATTGTTGGTACTGGTTCATTAAGTATGTTTGATAACCTATATTTGCTTGATACTATTGCATCATCTAATGAAACCTTGCATGTGGATTCACGGGGTACTAAACGCAAGCTAAACAAAGAAAATTCAACAAAATTATGGCACAAGCGTTTGGGTCATTTTGGATGACTTAACTTTTCAGACTTAGATGTCTATGTTGAGTGCATCAAGGGAAAACAGACCAAACAAAAGAGATTAGGTGCTAATAGATCTTCAGACGTCTTAGAATTGATACATACGGATATCTGTGGACCAGTCCCTACGGCTTATTGGAATGGTCAACGATACTTTATATCATTCAAAGATGACTACTTACGTTATGGGTACCTTTATCTCATTCATGAGAAATCAGAGTCATTGGATGTATTCAAGTCTTTCAAAACTGAAGTTGAAAACCAACTCAGTAAGAAAAATTAAGTGTGTTAGATTTGATCGTGGTGGAGAGTACTACGGCAGATATGACGATTTAGGAGAATAACGTCCAGGGCCATTTGCTAAATTCCTAGATGAATGTGGAATCGTCCCGCAGTACACCATGCCAGGTTCACCTAGCATGAATGGTGTCGCTGAAAGACGAAACAAAATTCTTAAGGATATCGTAAGGAGTATGATTAGTCATTCTATCTTACCAGAATCACTCTGGGGATAAATAATAAAGACAACAGCTTATATCCTAAATAGAGTACCAACTAAAGCAGCTGCCAAAACTCCTTATGAACTTTGGACAAGCCGAAAGCCTAGTTTAAAACAATTTCACATTTGGGGATGTCTATCTGAGGCTAGGCCTTATAGGCCAAATGAAAACAAATTGGACTCTAAGACAGTAAGCAGCTACTTTATTGGTTATTCAGAACGATCTAGGGGCTACAAATTTTATGATCCCATAATTAGGTCTATTTTTGAAACGGGAACTGCGACATTTTTGAGGATGTTGAGTTTGGGGGGAGAAATAAGGTAAGAGACATTGTCTTTGAGGAGGAATCAGTTTTGACTCCTACTACTGTTTTTGACAATGTACATGTTTCTGTACCCGTCATTGATAAAAAAGTAGATCTGGAACCTCACCAAGACAATGTTGAACAACTCCCTGTTCAAATTGAAGTAAATGTTCCAGTGGAATAACCTCAAGGACAAATGCCATTAAGGAGATCCACGAAAGAAAGGAGAAATGCTATTCCGGATGATTACATAGTTTTTCTCCAAGAACATGAGAAAAATGATGGATTGGTGGAAAATAATCCAATCAACTTCTATCAAGCCATGCAGGATTCTAAATCTCAAAAGTGGATATCTGTTATGAATGAAGAGTACAAGTCTATGCAAACACAATCAAGTTTGGGATTTTGTCCCATTACCTAAAAATACAATGCTCATTGATTGTAAATGGATATTCAAAACCAAGAGAGATTTAAAAGGTAATGTGGAGAGATATAAAGCTCGTCTTGTAGCTAAAGGCTTCACTCAAAAGGAAGACATCGACTATAAAGAGACTTTCTCTTCGGTTTCAAAGAAAAACTCGTTTAGGACAATCATGACACTTGTTGCGCACTTTGACCTTGAGTTACATCAGATGGATGTTAAGACAACATTTCTCAATGGCGACATTGATGAAACAATTTATATGGTGCAACCAGAAAACTTTGTGTCTGAAGACCCGAAGAATATGGTTTGCAAACTAACGAATTTCATCTATGGGCTCAAGCAAGCTTCCCGTCAATGGTACCACAAATTTCATCAAGTAATTGTCTTATTTGGTTTTGAGACAAATGCAGTTGATAATTGTGTGTATCATAAGTACAGTGGAAGTAACCATATCTTCTTAGTTTTGTATGTTGATGACTGATATTCACATAAGTATTACATAATATACCTCCTAACTTATGTTTGTTAGTGCTTCGAATAGTGTATTTTTTTAGTTTAATTATTTTATTTTTGTAGGATTTGGAGTTTAAATAACAAAAGTGCGTTAGCGTGGCGAATTTGAAAATTCATAGACAAATTAACGAAGTGGAAAGGGAGACACTCAAGCCAAAGATTAAGAGAACCAAAGAAAAAAAGTTTTGAATAAAAACATGAAGATTTGAGTGCAATTTGCAAGTTCTTGAACATGCTTCAGTAATTTTATGATAACTTGAGCTGTAGACCTCGGAATTGGATGACTCTTAAAGCGTTGGAAAGAAGACTCGAAAGGCTAAAATGCATATGTTCATAACATTTCCATATTCTGGAGTTATCGTGCTCGATTTTTGATATACTTGAAGACTACGAAATCTGGACAGATTTGAGCACGAATGAAGAATGGAGAGCAAAACCGACTTTTCACATCATATCACTGTTTTTACAGACCATGCGGCTCTTAAGTTCCTTCTTTCTAAAAAGGATGCTAAGGCAAGATTGATTAGGTGGATTTTACTTCAGCAGGAATTTGATCTTACTATAAAGGATAAGAAGGGGGTCGAGAATGTTGTGGCGGATCACTTGTCTCGTTTGGAGTTCAGTGACTCTGCCAATGGCCCACCCATCCGTGATGACTTCCCTGATGAACACCTATTCGCCGTCACTCAAGTACCATGGTATGCACACATTGTTAATTACTTGGTTTCCGGCGAAGTTCCATCATCATGGAGTGCTCAAGATAAGCGAAAATTTTTGGTCGAGGTAAGAAATTTTTATTGGGATGATCCTTATCTATATAAGTATTGCCCCGACCAAATCATGAGGCGTTGTATCCCTGAAAGTGAGATTGCAAGTCTTGCATTTTTGTCATAGTGCAGCTTGTGGAGGCCATTTTTCTATGAAAAAGACCGCTGCAAAATTTTTACAGTCTGGATTATATTGGCCTACATTGTTTAAAGACACTAACAATTATTGTTGTTCTTGTGATAGATGCCAGAAGTTAGGTGCGTTGTCCCGGAGACACATGATGCCCCTTAACCCCATCCTAGTCATTGAGATATTTGATTGTTGGGGGATTGATTTTATGGGACCTTTTCCACATTCCTTTGGATTTTTGTATATTTTGCTTGCAGTGGACTATGTATCCAAATGGGTTGAGGCTGTGGCATGCCGAAACAATGACAACAACACTGTTGTCAAGTTTATCAAAGAACACATTCTATCCCGTTTTGGTACACCACGAGCCATTATTAGTGATCAGGGGACTCATTTCTGTAATCGCTCTTTTGAAACTTTGATGCGCAGGTATGGAGTTCATCACAAGGTAGCCAATGCCTATCATCCGCAGACAAATGGCCAAGCCGAGTTGGCAAATCAAGAAGTAAAACAAATCTTGGAGAAGATGGTGAATCCTGATAGGAAGGCTTGGTCCTTGCGCCTTCCTGATGCACTTTGGGCTTACCGTACCGCTTATAAGACAATTCTCGGGATGTCTCCATATCGGCTTATATATGGAAAAGCCTGTCATTTACCTGTTGAGTTAGAACATCGCGCTTATTGGGCCGTAAAAAGCACTCACTTTGATCTCAATGATGCAGGTATTCAGCGAAAACTTTAGTTAGCTGAAATTGAGGAGTTGCGGAATTATGCCTATGACAATTCCTGAATATACAAGGCGAAGATAAAAGCAGCTCATGATAAGCAAATTCTGAGGAAACATTTCGAGCCCAACAAACGAGTCTATCTCTATGACTCACGACTTCATCTTTATCCTGGCAAGCTAAGATCGAGATGGACGTGCCCATCCATGGTAAAGCAAGTTTTTCCCAATGGGTCCATAGAAATTGAAGATCCAATAGGTGGGAGAGTATTTAGAGTAAATGGGCAACGTTTGAAGCACTATGTGGAGCGAGTAGAGGTGACAGAAGAGATCTCTCTAGTTGCCCCTGTCTACTTGATTTGATGTTCTCCACCCTATCTTTAGTTTAGGTTTTTATTTTTTAATTTTTTAATTTTTAATTTTTCATTTATTTTTTATTTTTATTTTTTAGTTTAGTTTAGGTTTTTGCTTTTATGTTTTTCTTTTAGTATTTCAGGTTATTTTAGGTGTTGCTACTGGAGTCACTCGGAAACCCTCATCCTATGTGTTCCTTTCTCCCGTCGGTATGATTTTCTTATATTTTGGTGACTGTGAGGACATTGTCTATTTGAAATTGGTAAAGCTTCACCATGGTAATATCACTCTAACCCTCCTATTTTCTTTTGCCTTCATTTGTCATGATTATTATTTTATACATTGAGGACAATGTTTGGTTTCGGTTTGGGGGTGTGGTTTATTAGATTTTTTGTGCAATTTTCAAAAATCTTTGAGCTTAAAACGTATTTTACAATTAAATCAAGTCATTTTTGTGTTCTACTCAATCTCCATTGAATACTTAGATGATTACGGTAATTGTTTAAAATCTTTATGAAAATGCATTTGAAATCTAAACTCTTGGTGAATTTAAAAAAAAAAGAAAGTGAAAAAAGGGTTTTGAGTCTTTTTTATTTTTATTTTTTTATTTTATAGAATATTTTTGCTGCCTTTAATTTTGAGAAAACACATACTAGCACGTGTCACATAGTCATATTAGTGGAAAACATGATATTTGATATTATCCTTATGTTAGATGTATTTCGTGAGATTTTTCAACTCGACTATTCATGCACTATAAGCCAAGTCAACATGATTTGAAGTTGATTAGTGAGATATTGAACTAGAAAACCTTAGAATAATAGTGGAGACTTAACCCGTGTGAGTTTTGAGCCATTCTTTATTTCTTGAGGGTTATTAATTACACTCTGATTTTTCTTGAGTCCGCATTATTTCGTTGATGATCTAATTATTCTTGATTTTCTTATTGATTGATTTAAGAATGACATAAAAATTGAATCTTTACACTAGAACTTCTTGCTTTATTTAGTTGAGATGTCCTAGTACTAATTAGAACTTATGAAGTGATATACGCATTTCTTTCTTTAAACCATTTTTTTTAGCCTTTTAGCCTACCAAATAATAAATATCCATTTGCAGCCCTTTGAGCATTTAAATAGCATTCTCTTTGTTATCCCCATTCCCAATACCTACTCCAATCAAGGAGTAATACCTCTATTATTTTATCCTTACCCAGTTTTCTGAGAATGTATACGGTGAGATATATTTATGAAATGGGCAAATAAAAAGAGTTGAAAATAGATATTTTATGCGCCCTCGAAGTAAAAGTGCTGGATTGTATCAACGGAGAAAAACATACAAAAAAAAAATTGAAAAAAAAGGGGTTGAAAAAAAAATTTGTAGAAGAAAAAGTTAATGGTGTACAACATTGATTTGTGCTTCAATGCCCTATGTGTTTATTTAAGGGTGTAGTCATTCTCAGGAAATTCTTGTATCTTTTTTGTCCATTATTGTTTGCCATAATCCAAGCCCTATTATAACCTAGTAAAGACTTAATTGATCTTAAGTGAAAGTTGGTTTAATAGATATGGAGATTGAATAGGCAAGAACTATGGTGTTTGATTCAACATTCTCAAAAGTAATCAATATTCATGTCCATGAGATCATATTCATTTCACTCTTTGAAAATTCCCTTTTTCATGATGATTATATGTGAGACGTTTGCATTTTCCATAATTTATATCATTTTCCTCACATATAAACTGAGTGCCCAATCTCTGAGTGTTTTATTTCTGAGTGACATGAGAGATTTGTGGTCGAAGCGTATTTTCTAAAGGTTATCTCGTCACATCTTTACTATGAGATGAAGAGTTATGTTGATAAAGTTTCTCACACACACACTTCGAGTTGAAAATGATTATGAAATTTATTTAACCTTTAGATACTAGTAAATTATTGTACTCTATTGATATGCTATTGTGACATTTTTAGTTTGTTGTTTTTCTTGAATTTTAAGCAATTAGAAAATTACTCCGAGGAAAATAAAGGAGAATGCCCATGTTTTTGCATTATGTTTTTAGAAAATAGATTTTGTTTTATTGAGTCAGTAATGTTTGGGGGTCACATTTCTGGAAACCTTCACGAGACTAGAGGTAATCTAGGGGTTTAAAGCCTTGTTGCACGTTAAGGTAAGTGCAACCGTGATTCCTACGAAAGTGAGTTAGGATTTTATTCTTAATTTTTTTTTGCTCGAGGACTAGCAAAATGTAGGCTTGGGGGATGTAACACCCCTACTTTTCCAATGGCAATAAAAATTTATGCAACTAAAATTCAATTGAAATTTTTATTTTAAAATCTTCTTTCGATGGACAAGTTGTATTTTTCGAAATTCGCTTAACTTTCTTTCCTCTACCGAATCTCGAGACGAGATTCTTTTGAGTTGTATATATTGTAGCACCCCGTAATTTTTGTACTTACTGAATTTTTTTTATATTCTTGTGTGATTGTCTTCATTAAGTTATGGGCATACGTATGAGCTATTTGTTTGTCCATGTAATGTGTAGTTTGTTTATTTAAGAATTAATTTCCTACTTACCTTCTTCTACCAAATCTCGGGACGAGATTCTTTTGAGTTGTATATATTGTAATACTCGCCTAATTAAATAAATATAAAAAAAAAATTCTTGTTCATTAATTGTGGTATATATTGTAATCTCAATTATTTGGAAAAAGATTTTTTTTTATTTGCCATTGCTAAATAGGATAAAGTGTGTGTGTGTGTGTGTATTTAGCCAAAAATTTGTAAACCCTAATGTTGATGGATTGTTACTCAATTGTATTTGGGCTTGGTTTTGGGCTTTTTATTTAACTAATGATTAGAGTTTTATTTTGTGAAAGAGGGTGGATGCATTCGAAAGTTCGGTGGGGGCGAATAGCCACCCACCTTATAAAGAGAATAACCCTATTTCTTTTTTCTTTCTTTTCTCCTTCCTTCTCCTTTTTCCCCATTTTTCACAAATTCTTCTCCTAGGCGGCGAGCTTGATCCCCCGCCCCAAACTGGCTCCTCCTTCTTCCTCTCTCATCCCTCTCTTTGATTTATGTTGGTGAGGGTTGGTTGGAGGTCGAGATGGGAGTAAGACAGGGTGTGTTGCAGGGGTGATTTAGGGAGATGAATGGGTGGATTTTTGAATAAAAGAGAAGAGTGGAATCGAGAGAGAGCTCGATCGGAGCTGCTCGAGCAGCCAGCTTCGATCAATCCTTTGGCGGTGTATGGTGTTGCGGCAGAGAACAATCGATGTGGCGATTAGAGGAGTGAGTTCATTTTCAATCTCTTCTTGCTTTGATTTTTGATGCATTTCTTTGTTTACCTAGAATATGTTGTAGTTGTTTGATCAATTTGATTGGGTGTTTGATTGTTTAAGTTAGGATGTTTTGTTTTCTAGATTTGAAGAGTCTGTTGAGTATTGTAGCGGTTATTTATAGTTCATTAGTGATTTAATATTCTCGATCTCTCTCATTTTGTGTGAAATAGTGTAATGAGTTGAAACCCTACTTGGATTTGAAGTTGAGATTTGATTTTTGTTTAAGAAAAGACAACATATTTTTCTTTGAGATTTACATTATAATTTCGTCAAGATTGTTGGATAAGAAAAGAAATCTCTTAAGCTCTTTGGTAGTTGGTTTTCAGGAGGTCAGAGATGTTTGAGAGTATTTTGTTTGTTTCATTTTTTTTGTGTTTGAATGCACTCCAATTGTTTGAAGAATTGTATGTGAGATACTAATTTCATTCCTTTTAATTAAGGCTTATGCTTATCTGATTTGTATGGTATTGGTCAAAACATCAAATACAACATAGTGTTACTGGGATATAATTTGTGCTTTTATAGATGTAGTTGATTATCTATTCAATGCTCATATTGATGACTCAGTGTGAGTTTTCTTCACTCATCAAGTGAATCCTTTTCACTCTCCCCTAGTTGGTATTGCTGCTAGATTTCAAAGTTTAATGCCCTTTTAAGAACTTAATTTATGGATTTTAGGGGTTGATTACTCTGGGTTTGTACTGAAGAAAAAAAAATGGGGTCGATGATTTCTTTATTTCTTTGAATCAAATGTTAGCAAACAAAATACAATGAGTTCCTTATTCAGTTGCTTAAGTAATAACAATTCTTGTTTTACTTGAACAAAATAAAAGTACATTTCTGTCACAACCCTCATGACATAAGATAATTCGAGTGTGAACTAAATATGTCACGCCCCGACATTAAGCAGGTATCTTGTAGTTGGACTGATTTTGTGTAGGTTTCTACAAGGGTTTTGATTGCGGTTTTGAGTAAGTACAGTATCATGCTATATACCAAAAGTTTTCTGTTTGAGTCTAGTTTTCAAAGGATCTTACGGTATCATAATCTGAGTTATGTATAGTAGGGGTGGGCATCCCATCCCGCGATCCCGTTCCCGTCCCGATCCCGTCCCGTCCCGTCCTGTCCCGTCCCGTCCCGATTTTTCCGGGTCTTAATGGGATTGAATAATTTCATCCCGATCCCGTCCCGTCCCGATCTAGAATGGGATGGGATGGGATGGAGATTTTCAATCCCGCCAATCCCGTCCCGTCCCGAACTAATTTATTAATATTAATTATTAACATTTTTATTTAATTATTTATTTTAAAATTGTGGATGCCCATACAAATATACTAATGTATATAACATATTTAATTTAAACACTAAAAGCAAAAAAAAGCCCTTTCCAGTATTTGCTCAAGTAAAAATTACTCAATCCAATCATTTAGAAGCAATCAAATGAATGACTGCACTGCCTAACTTTCCAGTAATTGCTAAAGGAAATGCCATTTCGAAAAACAATTCTTCTGTGATGTTCCTCACAATATATAGAAACATGATAATAAATAAATAAATAAAATACGATTATCGTTGCTCGCTTTTGGATCAATAAAAGTGACACGATCGATTAAGTGAGGATGCAAGGGTATTGCCTGGAATCTGGATTGTTGCATACTGAGAGAAGGGCCCAAGCCATGCATCATTAAGTTCAGTAAAGTTGATCACCTTACAACCTCAACTTTTCAAACAAGTAATATGATAATCCAGCACAAATTCATGGCCCCATCTAAAAAGATTGATTAGCCAACATATTCACCTAATCCAATGATTTCAACTACAAATATCATCTGTACAATGTGTACATACTTGTCCAAGTTTTCAATTCAAAAAGCAAAATAATATGAAAAAAAATAAAAATTAATTGGGAATTATAGACTAAAAAATTTAATTCAAAGCTCAAAACTTTACACCTTACATGGTGAGAGGGGTTGCCCACACAAACCTCTATTGCCGTAATATGAACTCTTCGGAAAATCACTGAAAGGCTTACGACCTGGTATTTTTCCTATCAAAAGATTATCTGACAGATTCAACTCTCTCAGTTTTTTCAACTTCAAAAGCTCATTTGGTATCTCACCTGTTAACCTGTTTTTTTTGAAGCCTTAGCCTTTCTAATGAGCTTAGATTGCCTAATGACTCTGGTATGTTGAAACCCAATCCATTGAAACTCAAGTCTAGAGTTTGCATGGATTGTAAGCTTCCTGTAGAAACCGGCATTCTACCTGTTAAATATTTATGTTTCTATGATATTGCTTCAAATTTTGTTTGTACTGAGTGTAGAAGCTCATTATTTACAGTTTATCACTTCTTGGATGTTGCTTCAAATTATTTACAGAATTACAGGTATATATTGCTTCAAATTTTTTGGATGTTGCTTCAAATTTTTTGGATGCCGCTGATCCCGTCCCGTCCCGTCCCGTCCCGTCCCGATCCCGTTTGGGATGGAACGAGGTCGGGATGAGGTTTTTCCCATCCCGTCCCGTCCCGATCCCGTATGAACGGGATGGGATAGGGATGGGTATATCTCGTCCCATCCCGTCCCGTGCCCACCCTTAATGTATAGGAAGATATACTCATTTTAGTGACAATAGGTAAATCAGCTGAAAGCTGACAGATGGCCTGCTTTGTTTGTAAAATCTGTATTGTTATAGACACAATCATGGGGTATGCCTTATATGATTGGAAACCTCTTGGTGTCTACTTTTCATTGCCCCAAACGGTATGCAATTTGGGGTTCTAACGTGAGAGTTATGCACATTTGAGTGATGATTGGTCAAGCTATCCAGTTAGGACAGCTTGATTATTTCGGTGTTGTTGGCAAGGTTATTTGTTTGACTGTTTTGGGATGGGAACATAGTTGTTTAGGGTCTGCCTTGGGTTGTCTTGAGTTGCATTTGATGTAAAGAAAGAAAAATATTGTTTGGAGCCGAATGAGGTTGGTTGCTTTGGTGTAAGTTAGTGTTCACTTATGATTGTCATGCATTTTCATATTTATGTATTGGAATTTGTCTTCTCGGAGATTGCATGTAGTGGCTTTGTTGGATTAAGCTTTTGAGATACTTTCTGCCAAACTAGGATGTATGTGTTTATCCCTAAAAATCACATTCATATGGAGAGTACTATGCGTGGTAGTGTTTGATTTTGCACTTGTTTTAGCTTGAGTATTTGTATTTTTATGCGAATTGGTATGCATATTGTTTTTCATATGATGCAAAGAGATGAGATGTGTGAATTGGAAATGTGTCAAATATTACTTGTTCCCCAAAAGAATGGTGGATACTGTGGTTGATTTATTTATGGTTGACAAAGTGTCACCATAAAAGAGTTTTGAGTTTTAGTTTATTTTTTTATGCTCTTTTCCACAACTCCAAAAAAAAAAAATGTGAAAAGAAAAGAAATTTTTGTATACAGACTTGCTTGTATACGTGTGATATTATTATGGGTATACAAACTTGCTTGCATATCGGTGCACCGTTCCATGTGAGTTCGGTTGTACGTGTAGATTTAGGAAGAATATTTGCCAGTGATCGAACTTCGGGTGAGATGACATGTTCCTCGAGGTGGCACCCCACTTGAAACATGTACGCTCCGAGTGGTTTCGATGGCAAGGGAGACACACTTGGGTGAGGTATGTTCGGCACATGGAGGATAGTGCGATTGTAGAAAAGAAGCGAGATTTCTTTTTGTGTATGTGCATGATTACCTTAAAGGAAGAAACTAAATGCTCATTCAACCATTGAATGAGAACTACATGTCTTCCTAAAGGTAGAAAAAAAAGTGTTTTGTTAATATTTCAATACTAGTCTAATATGATTATGAATTGTATTGTTGTTGCATTTATGATGATTGATAAGTCATAAATTTTATTTATTAGTAATAAATAATGCATATTTATTTATTAGGATGATGACACATTTGCCTCATTGAGGAACTACCTGTTGGTGTGGTTGGTTATTGTTTTTGTTTAGTTTGATGTTATCACGTGTGGATTTATTGATTTTTTGGATGAAGATTTCTCACACCAGCTTTATTGCTGGCCCAAGTGAGCTTTTGCTTCTTCGGTACATTCCTTTTGGAATGTAGCCGATTAGCCTTTCAGGTTTAGAGATTTCGAGCTGCGTTAGTGGAGTTCCGCTAGTGAGCTAGCCACGCCAGTCCTTTCCGGGTTAGTTTTATTTGTTTCAGTAATTAAATCATGATTAGTTGTTGCTGCTATTTGTTTCTGTTGTTATTGAATTTTCACGTCCCGAGTTTTGGGGGAAACGGATAATCCTACGTGGATTTTGGGATTTTCATTTTTTTCGAAAATCGGGGCATGACAGGGGTATTTGATATTCACATAAGTATTATATAATATACCTCCTAACTTATGTTTGTTAGTGTTTTGAATAGTGTATTTTAGTTTAATTATTTTATTTTTGTATTTTTGTAGGATTTGGAGTTTAAATAACAAAAGTGCATTAGCGTGGAGAATTTGGAAATTCATAGACAAATTAACGAAGTGGAGCGAGAGACACTCAAGCCAAAGATTAAGACAACCAAAGAAAAAAAGTTTTGAATAAAAACAAGAAGATTTGGGTGCAATTTGCAAGTTCTTGAATATGCTTCAGTAATTTTATGATAACTTGAGCTGTAGACCTCGGAATTGGATGAATCTTAAACCGTTGGAAAGAAGACTCGAAAGGCTAAAATACATATGTTCATAACATTTCCATATTCTGGAGTTATCATGCTCGATTTTGGATATACTTGAAGATTGCGAAATCTGGACAGATTTGGGCACGAAGGAAAAATGGAGAGCAAAACCGACTTTTCACATCATAGCTGGATTTAATTGGGCTTAGAAATGAAGCTTGAATCATTAATTACTATTAGAATCCATGAGAAGCCCAAACAAAAAGGAGTCTTAGTCTAATTAGCAACAGGAAGGAACACATTTCTTTGGGTTTCCAAATTGGATTGGTTTCCAAATTGAGACCAATGGATATTTGATTTCCAATTGGGGTGGCCAATAGGATGAGCTTTGTTTCATTTTTAACACAAGGAAATACGGCAGCAACATGAGTTTTTTGTAGGCTGAAACACAAGGACAGCAGCCAATAAGGAGAAGTTTGGTTTTCTTTTTAAAACACAAAGACAACAGCCAAGAAAAGGGAATTTTTTTTTCTCTGGAAAATACGTAGCAGCAAAGGGGTTTTTTTTGGGCTGGAACAAAAACGCAGCAGCAGAGGAGAAGGTGTTGTCTAGCACAGCAAAGAAGAACGCAGCAGCAGTGGACCCGCAGCGGCAGCGGCGACGCAGCAGAGCAGTCTAGAACGCAACAGCAGCAACGACGCAGCAGCGCAGTAGTGGACGCAGCAGCAGCGAAGACGTCGTCCAGCAGTGTGCACATCGCTAATCAATCACGCGCTGCCTTGCCGATGAAGCTCCATGCCGCTGTTGCTGTCCTCACCTTCGCCATGTGTCACTAAACTCCACGCAAGGTGAAGAGACGAACTCCTAGATGTAACACACTTAATTAGTATTTGATTTGTTTTATGCTTTCACGATGAATAATGGTGTTTATGATTATCACATTTATTTTATATAAGAATTTATGTTATTTTAGTGACAAAGATTTCATAAATTTCTTCGTAGATTATTATTCCGGTGGTTGTCGTTTTCTTCTCCATATAAGTTTAGTCATGCTTTTCTTATGTGTGGAATTTTTAAGGATCAATTGATTCCGGTAGGTTAGTTATATGTGATCGTCTTCTATTACGTTATTGTCTCCGGATATATAGTAAGTTTAAGATATCACATATAACCAACCTTTGTGCTTTCTAGAATAAGTGAAATCTAAAATCCATTTACGTTAGGATATATTAATGCATTAAAGACTATTTTTCCGATTATATTGTTTGGGATGTGAAACACGTAATCGAGTCATCATAGCGAATCAATACTAGTTGGCGTGTGAAATCTAGGAGGGATTCTTGGAACCTTGTGACTTCTCAAAACTTGATTTTTATTAAACTAAATTTAATTTCATATTTTAAAATTGCTAAAATTTCTTACATTTAGTTTCGCGTAGTTTTTCTTTCTTGACCTTGTTTTGTAGATCGTTTTTCCTCGTGGGATCGACACCCAAATCTTTACTGCAATTGACCGCGTGTACTGTTTGGGCGTAATCAATGACATACTGCTTGCCACTAATAACAAAGACATGTTGCACGAAATTAAGAGATTTCTATTAAAGAAATTTGAAATGAAAGATCTTGGTGAAACTTCTTTTGTTTTAGGGATTCAAATACACCAATATCGCTCTCGGGGTATTATTGGATTATCGCAAAAGAGCTATATATAAAAGGTGCTTAAAAGATTTGACATGCAAAATTGTAAATCAGGAGACACCCTTGTAGCTAAAGAAGACAAATTCAGTCTTAAATAATGCCCTAGGAATAAACTTGAAGTTAAGGAAATGCAAGAGATTCCCTATGCATCAGCTATTGGGAGTCTAATGTACGCTTTGGTTTGTACACGTCAAGATATAGCATTCATTGTTGGAATGCTAGACAGATATTTAAACAACCCTGGGATGGATCATTGGAAAGCAACCAAACGAGTTATGAGATATTTACAGAGAACTAAGGATTACATGCTCACATACAAGAAATTAGACCAGTTGGAGATCATAGGGTATTTTGATTCTGATTTTGCTGGATGTCAAGATAGTAGGAAATCCACATCAGGCTACATTTATTTGTTAGCCGGAGGAGCTATTTCCTGGAGGAGTGCCAAGCAGACATTCATAGCTTCTTCCACTATGGAAATAGAATATGTAGTATGTTTTGAGGCATCCAATAATGGATTATGGCTGCAAAATTTTGTCACCGGGCTGCGCATTATGAGTAGCATTGAAAGACAACTAAAGTTATATTGTGACAATAACTCAAGCAGTTCTATATGCCAACAACAACATGAGATCATCTAGATCAGATCATATTGACATAAAGTTCCTAGTTCTGAAAGAGAGAGTAAGGAATAAACAGATTTCCATAGAGCACATTGGGACAAACTCCATGATTATGGATCCGCTTACTAAGGGATTACCACCCAAGGTCTTTCATGAGCACACTGCTCATATGGGTGTTATACATTGGGACAAACTCCATGATTATGGATCCGCTTATTAAGGGATTACCACCCAAAGTCTTTCATGAGCACACTGCTCATATGGGTGTTATATCATTTGAGGATATTTTGGTTTAGTGAGAGTTTGTATATTTGATTGCTCTATATTGGATTTTGGACACATTTTGTGTATTTGGGTATTTTCTGCAGAAATAAATTATTCAGTTTATTCACATTCTGGTTTATTGTGTTAAATTTCGATATCAATAAAGTTTAAAGTATGACCAGTTGGAAATAGGCATGTTTAGATCACGTTACATGCAATTTTCATGCTACGCATCCATGATTGATCTATGTCATTTGATTGTATGGGTATACGTGACTATTGATGGATTTAGTTGCGCTAAATGACGAAAGTTCCTTTAATCCCATACCTGTATAGTCAATGGACGAGATTGTTTGGAAATACCTTCATATGTGATAACAAATTTTGAACTCATTAGGTTATACACATTTTTTTAAGGTAACATATGTGGCCTAAGTGGGAGATTGTTGGAAAAATCCAACATGTGTGGGCACACATATGTGTTTAATGTGTATTACTATTTTAAAGTATAACCCAAATAAATTATGATCTAATATTGTTAATGGGGCTAAGGTATTAAAATGTCATGGGCTTAATGTGTAGATACACTTAAGCAATTTCTAATTTGATGAGGGACCAAATTAGAAATTGGTAAGTTGGAATAACTTATAACCCATCAGTTATAACTTCTGGGTTATGGTCCCCAGTTGAGCGGGTGGTTTTTGCTTCTTTTGAAATTTCTTTCTACAAAGAGATATAGAGAAAATATACGTTATCAGCTGGAAGATCAAGACTCATCTCTTTCTTGAAGTGTTATCATGGATCAAGGTACACTTCCGTTTTGTTCTTGTTGTTATCTTCTCATTGATTCAATATAGAGCATACAATTGTATTTGTAGAAAATTAATTTATATCCCCGTCCGAACACACCTCACGTTTTTCCTAGGAGATGAGCAAATTAACCACATGGATGAGGACGGAAAAGGGCATGAAACTTTTGGAGATGATTAAGATTTTAAGATTGGGGGAGCATAACAATTAGAATGAAGTTTGTAATTAATATTTTTTGCTAGATTCATTTGATTACTACACTTATGACTGGATTCGAAATAAGAGTGTATGATATAATTACTGATATGATTGCATAAGAATTAATGATATGATAGCATAAGCTTAACAAGTTTGGTTTATATTAGGGAGTGAGGGAAGGAGCGAGGGTAAGGGGGGAGGGACGGGTGTTCACCCATCCCACTCGAGATAAGCAACACTGCGCATCTTGAGGCGGTTTTGCTTATCTCAAGGGGGATGTGTGGTTACAACCACCCCTCGCTCCCTAGAATTTCTGTTATATAAGATTTATGGTTTGAGTGCATTATCATTGAATCCTTTGAGAGGGCATAGTAGTCTGCATATTTTTGGAGGGCTTCAAACTTCGGGCCAAACTAGGCATTCATGAGGCGTGATGCAACGCCTCAAACTTCCCAGCTTATACACTTACTGTAGTACCTTTCGTTAAAAAAAAAAAAAAAAAAAAACTAAATCCATTATATATATGTATGGATTAAGAATTTTACATTTATTATTTGTTAAAATTTACATAGTGTAACATGATTTTTCTCATTTTGAGTATTCGATATTGATGATGCAAATTAAAAATACACATAGGTATTATATTATAGTAGTGATATAGGCACGACCCAACAATTCGGGTGACATGTCAAAAGTATGTCATGGTAGCGGTCCCAAAGGCATGCGTACACGCCATGAGAGAAAAGCGTGTAATCATGCCAAGGACACGATTAACACATTAGCTTTTATACAATTGCAATGGAAATTTTGAGATGGGCGAGGATGATTTTCATTATTGGGAGATCATCTTCACAAAACTTAGTCCAAAACTCTATTGCATGTGGGCCCCACAAAAGTGTCAAAAAGATGTTTGTAAGTGGAACCTCACATCAATGGAGCAGGGGTTTTCGTGCTTTCCTACTAACTCACGTTTGATATACTTAAACAATTCGGAACTTGTGTGGTTGATCTCTTTTTAGTTTAACAATTTTTTATAATTGTCCATTTTTGATAGAAAATTGTAGTGGAATAATTCAAATAAAATAAAAAAATCACTATTTAGGGTTCGTTGGGCAAAAACCTAATAACACAATAAAATCAGAAAAAACATATTTCGCAATCTTCAATTCAACCTCTCAATTGTCTCTTACATCGGCCAATGACTTTAATTTATATTTAACTTAAGCTTGCTAAGTAAGTAATTAGTTTTCTAAACAAATTACAAAAGCAAAGCCTTAATCTACTAATGTTGGGTCCAACCCACTTATTCAATAATATTCTAATATTTTTTTTATATTCATTCTCCTTTTATGAGAAAAGCTCATCCTCGAGCTTGAATTCGAAGAAGTCATCGGTATAATTGAAGCATTCTCTCATGGAAAACAATGCAAAGTGAAGCCGCAATAAACACCAAATAAAATTTCCAAGAAACACACTAGTCAAATGTGAAATACCCATTGCCACAAACCACCGAGAACGGTCAAAGTTGGTCCAATAATGTGACATACAATGTCCACATACCTTTCCTCAATAACTATTCACCATGGATTGACAAACAGACTCAAAAAAGCTTTTTGAACAAGCACTTTGTCCATAAGATTCCCAACAAGGGTCAATGAAAATACTGACACACGCTGCAAATGATGCTTGTGGCTGAAACTTAAGTGCAGTGTTACCCGTAACTTCTCCAAAAATAGGGAAGAGACCCAATAAAGAATATTGTTCTGAATTTTCAATCTCAGCAACGATGCCTTCCTCAAACTCTGGGCGCACTTACTGATTTTGAGTTGCAAATAGTCTATCTGGACTTCCAAAACTGCCGCAAACTAATATGCAAAGACTGAATTTCTAGGACTATTCTGTGAGTTCTGGAAAGTGACAATGTTTCTGAAATTTCCAAACAGTTCAGGGGACTGGAACTAAATTGCTCAGGGTGTGCCTAAGCAAACAGTTGAGGTGCAATTAGCAGCCGGTTATCTTCTTCAAAGTAGAACAGAGCATGATGAGAACTGGGGTGAAACCCAAATCACAATGAAGCAACAAACAAACTGTGGTGTCTAGCCGATGGAGGTGGCTGGATTGGCAAAAAATCTAGGCTAACCGGCAGTATGGGGTGGTACTGTGGCTGCTTCTAGACAGGTTGTTAATCAGGCACGACAGTATGTCTGGTGGTTGAATTGACCTCAATTTCGCTGGCGACAGTATGTTTCGAACCTTCATTCAGTGTCTAACTTTGTTATTCAACAAACAAACACGACAAGAAAATTTCTCCTATTTTCTTCTACTTCGCCACCTTCAATGTCCTCTCTTTCGAGAGCAAATTCGGCTCTTATACCAATTTTGATAGAAAACTGCAGCGGAATAATTTCAATAAATAAAACAAGATCTTTCACTGCCTAAGGTTCATAGGTAAAATGCTAATAACACAATAAAATCAGAGAAACTACACATTTTCCAATCTTTAATTCAATTTCTCGATTGAATTATTACATAAGTCAATGGTCTTAATTTATAATTAACCTAAACTAAGTAATAAACAACAAGTCCCCTAAACAAAAGAGAGACCCTAACTCCTAATTCAATCGAAATTCCTAATTCAAATTAAGAAAGCAAAGCCCTAAACTATTAATGTTGGTCCTACTACTTATTCACTAATATTATAATATTTTTTTATATTCCTATATCCATCAGTAGTCTCAGAGTGAACTTTAAGAGTATATTTAATAGGTATAAAAATTTCTAAAATAAAATACTTTCGGAAGAGGTTATGTGTAGGGAGAGGTGATCATCCTCACAAAAGATCAATGTCTTAAAATTTCCTAAAGCGCATAAAAGGCGATTTGGTTGGAAACTTGGTATAAAATCTTAGTTTGTGGAATCCTACCATATATATATAATATAATATAAGGTTTAGTTTCATTGAAGTTCTACTTTGAATTACTACAACAACCTAAAGGACGGGGGAGAAAACACCACAAACAAGTTTTGAGAGGAGGACATTGCTCTAGTATATGCACAACACTTGTAGTTAATTTTAGAGTACGGTGCATTTCTATTTAGGGCTGAAAATCGAATCATCGGTTCGGTTTTTCACCTAAACCATGAATCGAACCGACCTAGGTCGGTTTTAAAATTTTCAAACCGAAACTGAACTGACCATTAACAAAATCGATCCGAAACCGAACCGATTCTAATATATGCAAACAGTAACCGAATCGAACCGACTAAAATCGAAATAAAACCGAACCGACCAACTATTTTAAACATATTATATTATTTATATATAAAATATATATTATTTATTATATATATTCGGTCGGTTCGGTTTGGTCGGTTAAAATCACATAGAAACCAAAAATCGAACCGACCACTTCGATTTTGAATTTTTTAAAATCGAAACCGATCCGAACCGAATTTAAACCGAACCAATTGGTTCGGTTTTGATCGGTTCGGTCGATTTGATCGATTTTTTGTTCAGCTCTAGTTCTACTGGTTTTCATGTCTTGGGATCAAAGAGGATATGGGGGTGGGGCCTCAACGATAATAAAAACTGATTTATGAGGAGAAGGGCCCCAGTAGTACTGTACTCTCTCTCCTCAAGAGTTAATTAAATGAATTGTGCCTATACTAGAGCAATGGGCTCAAGATGGGATGTGCACTCACGTGTGAGCCCAAGAGTATCATATAGAATTTTCTAGATCTTATTTTTTATTTCCTTTTTTTTGTGTTGTTCTTCAGATGTTATATGTACTTTTTTTTCTTATTGGGGGAATTCTAATTGGCGAGGAAACGGGCGAGGGAGGGGGTGGAACCCTCCATCCCTCTCGAGATACGCGAGTGCACACATCTCGAGGGGGATGGAGGGTTCCACCCCCTCCCTCGCCCGTTTCCTCGCCAGTTAGACAAGCCCTTCTTATTGAGTTAGGACTCTTAGAAAGCAAGTAACACAGAGCAATTGTTGGGTAATGTTGAATAAAACAAGTAACACTAGCCTGAACTCCAAACAATCAGGTGACTATAAAGAAATTGGATGAATAAAACCGGTTACTTAAGATTTTGGTCCATTTCCAATGTGTATATCCATGTTTATAGGGAGATTTAAGCAGTGGAAGTAGTGCTAGCATCCTCGGATATAATGGAAGAATAAAAGGATTTTAATCATAATTCATTGCCTAATAGACCCCTGTTCTACTTAGACTGGACACGAGAACGACAATGTACTTCTGACTCAATAAGAGGGAGGGTTCGCAAAGGTTCCAATAACCTTCCTCATATGGGAGTGTTTTGTCAGTGGATTTTTCGAGGACAGTGTCGTCATGTACCTCCTTTCTTTATTGTACTCAGCCCCGATTTTTGGACGTTAGTAATAAAGGTCTGGCAAACCAAATCAGCCCCTCCCCATGGGAATTTCAACCAAAAAACAAGGAGTTCAAGGTAGTATCCATGCCCAGTTGCTCCTAATATTGATCTCATCATTGCCAATGACATGACAGCTCAACGGTTAGAGCTTGGCGGATGGTACCACTAGGTCATGAGTTCAAACCCAGCTTGTGGCATCTTTATGGGTTCTGGGATCCTATAAAAACCCTGCTTGCCATAAAAAAAATATTGATCTCATCTACACCTAAGGTATTATTTCTATGTTAATTTAGACTTCAAATACTTTAGATGGGTTTTTCCAAACTTCACCTAAATGAAATGAAAAAGGAAGACCTTAGGCCTGATGTGACTTTGGCAGAGCTTCAAGATTAAAATGAAATGAGGAAGGAAGACAAAACCTAGGATTTCAGTTGGCCCCAAAATTCTCAAGACAATTGAAATGTAAACACAATAAATAACCAACTAAATTAAATTAGATGAGACAGATGGTTCATTTTTCACTTATGCAAGTAATAGATGCAGAAGAGAAAATGAGAGTGGAGAAGTTTTTGTCTAGATTTATGTTGTTAGGGGCAAGGCTGTCGTGCTAAGGTCACGCTAGGCGTCTGAGGCAGAGCCTTTTTTTTTAAGGTAGACCTTATAGTTTTTGACTTATTTCAAAGTTATTTTCAATGATTATTGATTGTGTGAAAACGAATTAGGTTGTGATTAAACTGCTTGTTATAGGGATCTTTCTTTACTTTTTTCCTCCTTTTTGTTATAGATCCAAAAGTACATAGGGGCCTCTTAAGAGTCTTGGGTGCTCTCCACCTTGACTCACGTATGCCACTGCCGGCAACCAAAGGCTAGGGTGATGCACTCTTAAGTAATTGGAGCTTTGGTGGAGCCCTATACAACATAGTTTTTCATTGAGGAGAATTTTGTAGAAGAAATTAGGAGATTTTTTTTTAACCAAATTATTTCAAGATCCATGTTGTGTCGGTTGTTAGATCAACTTTAAGAATTTTGTGGACCTTGCACATATATCGCACGGGCTTTTAAGAAAGGAGGTTGGTCCTCAAGATACCTCGACCATTCAACAGTTTCCGTCCGAAATGAGGGTTCAATTTAGTAGAGCCCCACTGAAACCTGCAAATCTTCACACTTTCACTGGAGCTTTGTGAAACATGGATGAAACACGCAAAATATAAATAAATATATATATAAAAAATAAAAAATAAAAAATAAAAAATAAAAAATAAAAAATAAAAAATAAAAAATAAAAAATAAAAAATAAAAAATAAAAAATAAAAAATAAAAAATAAAAATAAAATAAAATAAAATAAAAAATAAAAAATAAAAAATAAAAAATAAAAAATAAAAAATAAAAAATAAAAAATAAAAAAATAAAAATCCAGCAGTGGGGTAGCACCAAATCCTCTTGAGTGCCCTCATATGTACATTTGATAAACTGAATTACCTTAAACTTTAATTAAGATATCATCCAAGTCAATGTATAGTTTCATACATTAACTGTTGCATATGCTTTTGTAGAATGCTTCTAATTTAAACATAGCTAAAAGTCTATATTATGATAAATACATGATGTGCATGAATGCTGATCTTCGCACATTACACATGCGTATCCCCCTTCCACATAGCATTCCTTAAGTAAAGTTGTGGTGTATCTTGAAAATCAATTACACAACATTCCTCAAGTAAAGTTGTGTTGTATCTTGGAAATCAATTTCGACACTAGAAATAACCTATTGCAAGCACTCTCATTGAAGTAGAACTAAAATTAATGAGCCAAATAATCAGCTTTAACACTACCAATGATTCAGAGAACTTTCAATTATGCTCATCAATCAACAATAATGGACAACTTTACGAACCTCTTGATCATCAAAAACTGCATAGACATCATCTAGGTTTACATCCTCATACTCGACAAGTCTAATGGGTGCATAACCTTTCATAAACCACTCATCATTCCTAATATCTTCAATCTGAATACGCTGCAAAGTTTTAAAAAGAATTGATCGACCGCTAGTGACCAGTAAAGTTTACTAAAATAAATTCAAAGTAAAATACAAAATAAATATTGATGCAAACATCAAATAAGTGTATAACTAGTAACTTCAAATATGACCAAGTTTAGCTTTGCTCACAAATTAGCTAATGTTGTCGAATTGGCAATCGTATTATCGTACAGGCAAAAAAAGAGAGAAATGGAATTAGATTCAAATTGAAAATCATAAGTTACATGACTTGAGAATGTATAATAATTAGTATAACATCCGTGCCATTGGCAAAAAAAAAAAAAAAAAACCGTGCCATTTGCACTCACAACCCGCAAAGCATATAATTGTTTTTGCTAATAATATGTCCTGAGCACCTCGCCACTATCCCCATTTTTTCCCTCAAATAATTTTGAAGTGCAAGCCTATTCTAATTAAGGTAATATTATATACTTTAGGGTTAGACTCACTCAAAATGTGAATCAGTTGAGGAAATAAATTCAAACGTTGTGAGTGAGTTCTTCCTCAAACTTTGAATTTGCCAAAACATGAAGTTTAGGGTTTTTGTTTAAATGTGCATTAAGATGTCTATCTCAATTATTTTTCCTGGTATGATACTAAAAAATATTGAAAATTTTAAATTACTAATGACATGAAATGCATTAGAACTTTTTATTAATAAATTTTAAAATTTTTAGTGTTTGTATTGATCATTGGTTTTGTTAGAATTGGAGTTTTTTTTTAATATGCATTGAGAAACCCTTTTCATTCATTTGAATTTTTTTTAAAAATACTAACGGCGTGAAATGCAATAGACATTTTTGTAATAAAAATAAATATTTAAAATTTTAACGCTTGTATTGATCATTTGATAGTTATGATAAAATGCAAAAAATTAAAAATTTTAACGACGTGAAATGCAAAAATGTATTTTAACGATACCAAGTTTACCAAAATTCGACAACTACATAGATAGTTATGATAAAATACATTCAACAAAAAATTGAAAGTTTTTTAATGAAATGTTAAAATCCTATGTGAAATACATTAAAGGTTTTTAATGATAAAATACACATTCTTAGATAGTTATGATAAAATACATTCAACAAAAAATTGAAAGTTTTTTAATGAAATGTTAAAATCCTATGTGAAATACATTAAAGGTTTTTAATGATAAAATACACATTCTTAATATTTTAGCACTTGTATTGATCATTTGTTTTATTAGAGTTCGAGTTCTTTGTGTGCATACGCCTTGAGAAACCCTTTTCAATCATCTAAAACAAAATTGAAAAATATTAACAGCGTAAAATGCATCAGACATTTTTTTAATAATAAAACATATATTTTTCAAGTTTTAGCACTTGTATTGATCATTAGTTTTGTTATAAAGATCTTCAAAAATGCATTTCAATGATATTAAGTTTATCAAAATCTAACAACTACGTAGATAGTTATGATAATTTCATTTTGAGAAAAAAAAACACAATACTTTCTCTCTTTGCCACATGTACATTCCATTAATTTTTTTCACAATTTTTTCATTTTATTTACCTTTCTACATGTTTTATATTTACAAACATATCATCATAAGAAATGAATCTCAACCCTCAACACATCTCTCAACTTTCAATCCTACCCATCTTTTATCTCCACACCTCTAGTTTGTCTCAGTCAGCAATGATAGTAAAACACCACTCTGAATTGTAATATAGATAATAATATTTTTGCTTGTTTTTTAAAGGTAATATTTTTATTGAAACGATGACCAAAACTGTTATACATCGGTTATAGTTGCAATATCATCAATTTTTGCACTCAACTGCGAGGAACAAAGTTGATTTTGAGAAATTTACTTTGAGGCCCGAGTAAGGTTTGAACCACAGGACGATACTCGTGATCCTTTGATTTGATCAAATATGACATCAAAGAATATAACTATATGATCCACGTGCTATAAGATGGGAAGAGAAGGACCTCAGTAGCCACACCAAATCAAGAAATTAATCCTTTTTCCTTTGCGGAAACACTCCAGTAAAACAATCGGTGGGAATGAGTGGATCTCGAACCATCCATCTTGGACTTATGATATGAGTTTTAAATGGGTCTCAAATGTCTACCCAAGAATTTTTTGAGGCTTCTATCCTAAAGGATGGTACAAGATTTACTTATGAAATATTTTGTTCAAGGATGAAATCTCCACTTGACAACTCCAAATGCGTAGGAGTAAGACGCTAAAATTTTGATGTGGCCCTTGAGCTCATGATCCATTCAACTATTTGGTCGATGTGAGCCTAATCCCAAGGGCTAGACATAACTTCTAATTTTCTGATGCAGAGAAAATGTGTCTCCCAAAGTCAATTTCTTTGTTAGGGACCTCTTTTGGAATCATATGCCACTTGGAATATTTTAATTCAAATGGTTAAGGATGTGAAGACTCATGTGTGATCATGGGACCGTCTACTTATTTATTGTCGTGTTGCTAGCTTTGTGTGGTGCCATTTCATCCATATTTGGCATGTGGATTAGGTGATGCCTCGGCCGACTGAGGATGGATGCTTTGTAGGTGAAATCGGTGAGCCTATATCAAGGATAAAGAGGTGGTTTGTGTTCTCAACCCTTGTGCCATATTTTGGGTTATTTGGCAAGAAAGGAATATCTGGATCTTTGAAAACTCATTCCTTTTCTAATTGTATTATTATGGATGTAATGGGAATTTGTGGTACATGTGTTATTCTTTTCTCATTATGCATTTAACAGAAAACCTATTTATTCATCAAATAGTTCAAATCAAAAAAGGGTTCATCAACAAACCCTGATTAAAAGTAAAAGTTAATATAAATGAAAGTTTACAAGGTACAATCTTATCTCTAATGTCAAAACTCAAAATTGTTTCTCTATCCTTGAAATTCTCTATATAACATAATTCCTATTGAACCTAAACTTCACTTTAAAAAATAAATGAAATAAAACAACAATATCCCCAAGGCTCGTCTTGTTACTAATCACCTGGTCCACAATATTTTCTATCCCATTACTATCATTTCCCCCCATCTTGAAACTCTATCTAGAGTCCGCGTGAACAAAAACTATAAGCATCTCACTTTGGTTAAACAAAATTTGAGTCACAATCAGGTCATACTCATGATCCACATTCTAAAAGTTTAAAATGCTCTCAACATGATCAGGAGGTAAAGGCAACGACTGATGACTGGGCTGAGAAAGAGAAGGTGCACAATAGTGTGATGCATTCCAAAATTAGGTGACATGTCAATCTCATAAGCATTATCACCAATCCATCGAATACTCGAGAACGGAACAATGCGTCACATCTGCAATTCAGCACCCCTTGGTTGTTTCTGTTGAAATACAGAAATAGAGTTTGAAAATAGAGAGTTCAAGAAGAACCTGTGAAGTCGATGAGGCTTGTCGGCAGCAAATTGGAGGTGGAAATTGGTCTACCACAACCCACAAGAGACTGGAACTCATTGGAATCAACTAGAAATTAGCTGGACCTAGCTGGATTTGAAGATGTTTGGCTGGAACAACTGGTAGAAGAAAGAAGAAGGTGGTGGAAGGGTTTCCACCGCCCTTCACCACCGCTTCTTCACACTATATAAGAGATGGGGTTTTCCCCATTTGAGAATCATCCTCCAAAAATCAAGATTTGTTTGTTTTATGTGTTAGGGTTTATCCTTGTGGGTGGGTATTTGTGAGAGAAAGAAGAAAGGGAGGTGAGAGAGAGTGTGTATTATTGATTTATTTGGTTTTGTGTTATACGCAACCAACGTATTTGTGTGGTGTCATTTTAGACACATGTATTTGTAACGTCATTGACATTTTGTAGCTCTCTCCGTTTTTAATCTTTCGATCTCATCGGTAAAGTTGTTATTTGTCGTGGACGTAGGCGAGTTTTCTGAACCACGTAAATTTGTTTTGTCTCCAGTATTTGTAAGTATTTTGTTTATAGCTTCGCATTTCAGCATTTGTAACGCTTTCGCGCGTAACAAATTGGTATCAAAGCCGAGGGTTAGTTCTTAGGGTTCGTTTGGAGCTGCGTGAACCGGTGGTTGATTAAAAGTATGTCAGATCCGTCAACTTCTGGACAAAAGATGATTACCGATACAGTCAGTAAATTTGATGTCGATAAATTCAATGGAAAGAATAACTTTGGCATGTGGCAATGCGAAGTTTTGAATGTGTTGGCAAATGAGAATTTATATGATGCTTTGGGAGATAAACTGGAGAAAATGAGTAAAGAAGAATGGAACAAGCTGAATCGACAAGCTTGCGGGTCAATAAGATTGTGTTTAGCGAAAGAGCAAAAATACTTCATTATGAAGGAAACCTCCGATAAGGCGTTATGGAAAAAGTTGGAAGATAAGTACATGACGAACAACATCCAAAATAAGCTCTTTCTTAGGAAGCAACTTTTTTCGGATGAATATGAGACTCGGGATTACTTCGTCTGAGCATTTGGATGAGTTCAATAGGCTTATTGCCGACCTATTGAATTTGGAAGAAGATGCTTCAAAAAATTACAAGGCTTTGTGCCTTTTGAATTCCCTTCCAGAAGAATATGAATATCTCGTTACGACTTTGTTAACGGGAAAAAAAGAATTGAATTATGATAAAGTGGCTATGACGTCGCTCAATTATGAATTTAGGAAGAAGGATCTCAAGATCCATCGGGATGCAACGTCAGAAGTATTGGTAGCGAGGGAAAGATCTGAAAAGAGGAATGTTGGTAATAGAGAAAGACAGATAAGAGGAAAATCTGTAGACAAAAGGTTTTTGCCGAGGGATGAATGTGCCTACTGTCATAAGAAGGGTCATTGGAAGATTGACTGTGAGGCATTGAAAACTGCAATAGAAAAATGAAAAAGTCAGATGCAAATGTAGTGCACAATTTGGATGAAGATGAGGATGATGCGTATTCGTTGTCTACAACTTCAACATTGGTAAGTCATTCTAATGAGTAACTGCTTGATTCAGGTTCTACCTATCATATGTATCCCCGTACGGACTGGTTCTCTAACTTCAGAGAGATGGATGGTGGTGTTGTCTATATGGGCAACAATGATGAATGCAAAATTGTAGGGATAGGTAAAATCAAGTTGAAGTTGCATAATGGACTTGTTCGGGTCTTGAATGATGTTCGGTATGTACCCGATTTGAAGAAGAATCTCATATCCGTTAGTGCTTTAGAGTCCAAAGGTTACAAGGTTTCAGTAAATGGTAGAGCTCTAAAGGTTGTTTCTGGTGTATTGGTGATTTTGAAAGCAGTTCGGAAGGGTAACTTGTACTTCTTGCAGGGGAGTACAATTACAAGGAATAAAAAAGTTGAATCTAGTGGAGCAACTTGTGTTGTTGAAGGCCCTATGGATGTTGCTTCTAGTGGAGTTACTGATAGCTCCAAAGATGTTTGTAAGGAAACCTCAAGGGTAAATACGTGCAGGTAGTAAAGGTGAAAAAGTTCTACATGAGTTGTTGAAGAAACGATTGGTAGAAGATATGAAGATGAGCAGTATGGAAGTTTGTGCACATTGTGTTTATGAAAAAACTAGTTTGAGACTCCATCCTAGACAAGTTGGAGTTGGTTTGTTAGCTTAAGCATGTTTTATGGCACCTTCGGGTGTATGGCGCCTATGAGCGCGTGTGGAGGGGTGAGACCCTCAATCAGTATTGGTTTGATTATGTTCGTTGGAAATCAGTTGTTTGTTTTTTGTTCATGTTTGTTGTTGTCAGCTCAGATTTGCTAAATCTTCACCGAGGTGGAGAATTGTTGAAATACAAAAATAGAATTTGAAAACAGAGAGTTCAAGAAGAACCTGTGAAATCGGTGAGGCTTGTCGGCAACAAATTGGAGGCGGAAATTGGTCTACCACAACCCACAAGAGGCTAAAACTCGTTGGAATCTACTGGAAATTAGCTAGATCTAGCTGGATCTGAAGATGTTTGGTTGGAACAACTGGTAGAAGAAAAAAGAAGGTGGTGGAAGGGTTTCCACCGCCCTCCACCACCACCTCTTCACATTATATAAGAGATGAGGTTTTCCCCATTTGAGAATCATCCTCCAAAAATCAAGATTTGTTTGTTTTGTGTGTTAGGGTTTATCCCTGTGGGTGGGTATTTGTGAGAGAAAGAAGAAAGGGAGGTGAGAAAGAGTGTATTATTGATTTATTTGGTTTTGAGTTATACACAACCAGCGTATTTGTGTGGTGTCATTTAGACACATGTATTTGTAATATAACGTCATTGACGTTTTGTAGCTCTCTCCGTTTATAATCTTTTGATCTCACTAGTAAAGTTGTTATTTGTCATGGATGTAGGCGAGTTTGGTGAACCACGTAAATTTGTTTATCTTCGGTATTTGTTAATATTTTGTTTGTAGGTTCGCATTTCGACATTTGTAACGCTTTCGCGCGTAACAGTTTATGTAATTCCATCATTACCTCACAAGAGCACTAGGAGCAAACACAACTATTCTCACTAATGCATTGCAGATTTGTGTGCTCTATAAACGCGCTCCAATCATTGTCATACTTCCTTATGAATATTGCATCACTACTCGCATGTCATTAACAAACTCAACATGAGGAAGCAAATCTCTCTGAATAGAATAATTTCTTCTTTTATCATGAAAAGAGATTATATTAACAAAAAAAAGGGGAGGCAACAGATGGAATCATGATCTGAATAAAATAATGAATCAAATCTCTTAAACCCCTATTGACAACTTCCATCTTACCCTCGGGATGTAGGTGAAAGGTCAGAGAGAAATGTAAAGAACAATGAAGCATTTTCAACAATCTTCAAAAACCCGCCCATGAACTTAGCATCTCTATCAAAAATGAACTTAGTATCGCTGATGCTATAGGGACAATATAAGAACCTCTGGAAAATACAATTATGCCACATGCGACATTTCATCTTTCTTCAAACATGGAATGAAATCTGTTGTGATGAAGAATATATCAACTACCACAAACACAACATCAACCTCAAACTCAAACTGTTGATGAGAATCTCGTCACAAAGTCCATCCACATATTGAACCACAACCCAGAATGGGTAGTAGTACTGTGTATAGTTCTGCCTTAGTTAAGCTACCACTGGGTAGTGTTGCATACAGTTCTGCCTTAGCTTCACCCCTCATAGTAGGCTACCACCAGTGATGGAGCCAGGATTTTTGTCGAGGGGAGGCGTAGTGATGTCATAATTAATTAAATATAATATAAAAATTAGTTATTTTAACATGAATTTTTTTTTAAATCCGAAATTCTTCCTGGCCTAGAAAAACCAGCGAGGTTGCTGTCTGGGGAGGCAAAAATACACTTTTGCCCCTCTATTTAACAACCTTTTTGGAAAATGTGTTTAAAGAGGGGGGCAAAAATACACTTTTGCCCCCCTCTTTAACAACCTTTTTGGAAAAGGTGTTTAAAGAGGGGGGGGGGGGGGCAAAAGTGTATTTTTGCCCCCAAGGCAGCAAACCAAGCAGGGGGACCCAGGCCCTGTAGAATTACTACTATATTCATTGATTACTACTATAGCAAAAAGGGGAGTACAACAAAGACAGTCATTGAAGATGATTACTATTATATTCATTGAAGATGATTACTACTTATAGAAACACAACAGAAGAGAAGGGTTTGAATCATTGATTACTACTACATGAAGAAAATGAGGAAGAGATTGAGTTGCTTACGATTTTTTGTGGAGATGACCAACACAGTGATTAATGAAGGCACCTGGTACCTAGAAGAAGAAGAATAAGGTGGTTTGGATCCTACTGGATCTTGTGAAGATGAGCTCAAATAACTCAATAGTTATAGATATTTGAAGATGATGAAATATAGGGGTTTCCCTCATCTTATCCAATCAATGGAGTGTGAAGAAGAAACTGTGAATTTTGGTTTCTTTGAGGAGCAGTTCTAGCTGGTCTGGGAAACTAGCCTGATTTCCCTGCCTGGGAGGCGAAAATACATTTTTGCCCCCTCTTTAAAACATCTTTTTGGAGTATGTGTTTAAAGAGGGGGGGGGGGGGGGGCAAAAATGTATTTTTGCCCCCCCCAGGCAGGGAAGACTCGCTAGAATTTCTGTTCTTTGAGAGATTTGAGGGATTTAACCTCTATCTCTAACTCTAAAAGTATAGTTTGAATTCCCAAATTCTAGACAGCCTGGGAGAGGCTGCCTGGGGGGCCCAAAATACAAGTTTGCCCCCCCCCCCTCTTTAAATACATTCTCCAAAAAGTTGTTTAAAGAGGGGGGGGGGGGGGGGGGGGGGGCAAATTTGTATTTTGGCCCCCCAGGCAGCAAATCAGGCTGTCTACCCGAGCTGTCTAGAATAACTCGTTTGAATTTGATATGTACATGATTTGAAGGATAAAGTCCTGGTTAAAGTGAAAAGTGAGAATAGAGGGGCACATAAAAAAACTAATTGGGGGACAAATAAATTATTAAAAAAAAAAAAAAAAAAATTTATCAAAAGTCAGTGGGGGCAAGTGCCCCCACTCGCCCCCTCGTGGATCCGTGCCTGGCTACCACTACCATTCACGCAACCAATGCTATATTTGGGGACACTTGAGTGTCCCGCTGAACTACATGAAAGCATCCCAGAAATCAATTTTTTCCATTATGGCGAAACTGGAATGCAGAATAGTCGGCCCTTACAAAAAAAAAATTATCCTTAGGGTTGGCAGAAATATCCGTTTAGACGAATATCCGCACGCCCCATTTGGGGCGTGTATGAATTTAGCTTAACAAATTTCGGGGCGGATTCAAAAGCTGTCACAGATTTGGGGCGAATACGGATTTGTTGGGTTGGTCATACCCAAGCCAACAAAACTTCAAGCCAATTAGGCCGACCCAACCCAATGTATTGCAGAGCCTAATTTTATAAAAATATACTTAAGTTTTTACCTATTAATTGTGTGAGAAAAAAATTCTTAGACTCCCATCTAAAGTAATGCAAATCCTTGTCTTTTTTAGAACTAGAAATATTTGCATGTTGCTTTTTAGAGAATGTGGGACAAAACTAATCCTTGGACTCTAATTCACGTTGCTTAAGTTAACATTACCAAGATTATTATCAAATTATTTTATTTATTTAGTTACACAATATTATTTTCTCTTTTGTTGCCATCACCATAGTATAATTACCACCACCTTCACAACCACTGCCATCACCACCCTTACAATCAGTAGCACCACAATAGCATAATCACCACCACCTTCCTCCATCACCACCCTTACAATCACTAGCACCACAATAGCATAATCACCACCACCTTCCTCCATCACCACATTGCTACAACTACGATAGCATTAGCAATAGCATTAACATAAGTACCAACATTCATAGCAATATCCCTGCCACCTCCACATGCATTGTATACACCATATCATAACCACTTTCACAACTATAACCACCAACACCTTCACACTCATCGCAACAACCATAGGATGACCGTCACCAACACCTTCATAGCCAAAACGACCACCTCCACCACCCGCCAACACTTTCACAAATCACAACCAATGCTACAACCACCATATAATTCCCACCACAACCGCAACCCCTATAGTCATACCAATTACCACCATGATACCAAAACCACCACCACCTCACTGCCACCCACAACCACAAGTACCACGACAACCATCACTATCATTACCGCCACCAACAATCACCATCATCATCACTACCACTACTACTAACAACAACCACCACCATATGACAACCACAACCATTGCCATCATCTCCACCACCCCACAACCATATCCACAATCACCACCACAATACAAAACCACAACCACTACCATCATCACCACCAATGAGATAGAGTAAGGTTCAACAAGGAATCTCCAAGCCAAATACTAGATACACAACCACCATCATACCACAACCACAATCATTGCCATCATCTCCACCACCCACAACCATATCCACAATCATCACCACCGCCATCACAACAAGGAGTTTTCAAGCCAAATACTAAGGGGGGTGTATTGTATATGGATTCTTATGGAATTGATAAATAATTTGAAAAGTCCACGGACTCTTTAAATTGTCCACAGACTCTTTAAATTGTCCACGGACTTCTACTGATTTCTTAAATCCATAGACTTTTGCTACAGACTTTCTAGAGATTTATGAAAATCCACGGACTTTGTATGAACGACTTTTACAGATTTCTAATTATTTGCAAGATAAAAAAGAAGTTGGTAAATAGTGATGAAACAAAAAAAAACGTCCATAAAATAGAGATACATGTGCTAAAAAAACTAGAAAAAGAAAAGGTCATTAATTAGCATCTTTAAAATAAGAAGTAAACGTCCATAAAATTGTATATGATCATTCTTCTCCTTCATGATTATGGTCATTTTCTTCATTATCATTGTTAGCAACGTTGATGTTTGCTTGTGCTGCTGCCCACATTTGATTAGCAATACTCATTCTCCATTGATTAGCATTTTCTCTTTGCTGCTCTTGGGTTTGAATATCATCCCATTCAAAATTACCTTCATCATTCTCTACCGGATCATTTTCTGGTTCAGGAGGAAATTCATCTGAACGACATTCTTATCGAAGAAAATTATGCAATCCTGCACATGCCAAAACAAGCTCCGCTTGTGTCTTGTAAGGAAATGGTGGTGCTGATTTGAAAATTGTAAACCGCGACTTGAATATTCCAAATATTCTCTCAATTACGTTCCTCAATGAAGCATGACGAAGATTAAATAACTCAATTGCGTTGACAGGATGGTTTCCTGGACCGCCAAAATCTTTGAGATGATATCGAGTGCCACGAAATGGAGCTAAAAAACGACGTCGGTTTGGAAATCCACAATCTCCAAGGTAATATTTACCTGATCATAAAAAAATGTGCAATTAGTATGTTTATACTTTATACTATATGGTATAAAATTCAATAAGTTTGCTACATTTTTAATGCACGTAACATTATACCTGATGGTATTTTGAGTCCATTTTGTCTAGAAATAGCATCATTTAACACTTTCGAATCATGAGCAGAACCCTCCCATCCACTAAGCACATATATGAATTGTAAATCAAAGTTGCAAGCTGCTAAAACATTTTGTGATAGTTTCCCATGACGGTTCCTGAATCTACTGACCTCACGTCCAACAACCGTTGCAGGAATATGTGTGCCATCAATAGCTCCAATACAATCCTGAGAAAAAAGAAAAATAATTACAACATATGTACAAAAAGAAGAAAAGAACCAATATTAAAGCAATACAGTGATATAAATATTTGCCATAAAACTTACATTGCGTACCTTAAAGAAAGGATAAAACCTTGTACTTTCTCTTATGTTAGGTGGTGTGGTATCAAGTAGCGGTGGTTTAGCCATGAACATTGGAGCTATTGTATTCAAGCTCTTCAAGATTTTGTTGAAACTTCTGCTAACAGTGAAATGAGATCGCTCAAATACCATTCGAGGTTCACTATATCGATTGTTTTGACCGACAACTAGTAAAAAGGTCGCAAGCATTTCTTCAACACAAATATATCTAGTACTCCGTAGAGGTGTTTTCTCTTGTATGATGACACATAATTTTTGAAACACTTCAGGATACATTCTGTAGACATTCCGAAAGATATGTGGGTCTCCATCCAATAACTTATTCATGTATATGTATCCATTTGATGTCACCGGTCGTTGAGTCAATGGATGTCTAATACGTTCATCACTTATATTGGGCACAAGATTATATAACACATAAATCACTGCTTGTATCGCCGTTAATAAAATTCTCATGGCCTTGTAAAACTCTTCATCCTGTTCATCAACTCCATACATATCCATTTCACAGATTGCTATCAAAGCAAGTACCTGAACAAGGTCATTATATATTCAAACCAAATATATTAGACATTAGAGAACAAGACATGTATCTAACAAAAAAAAAAAAGATAACCAGGCAGGTAATGACATGAAAAATCGCAATCCAACATTCAACAAAATCAAATCATTCAACACAACCAAATTAAAAATCATCATTTGCAAAATGAAATCAACACACAGTATTTAGCCTTATGCATATAAAAAAGTATCAAACTACATGACTTAAAAATCCAAATGGCCTATAGCTTATTAGCTTTATGCATCCCTTTGTGCCCAAGTGATCCAATCAAGTCTTTGGTCTGGACTCATCTTCAAGAAGGTGTCTTGCTTTGTTTTAGTGTTAAGAAAACTAATCGCAAAAAACTGAGCAGCATTATTCAATCCTGGGGTCTCTTGAATAGCAATCCAACATTCGCTGTTTGTTGATTCTCTCTTCTCCATTATGCCACAAATTGTTTTAAAACTGGTGACAATTTCACCAAAGCCACTTGATATGTTTTCCAGAATTGCAGCTTGAGTAGCTACCCCTTTTGAGTTGCTACTTTGTTCATAATCAGCTCTACTTCTTTTGCCATGAGCTCTGCTTTGTGGTGCATCATTTGCATTTTCAGTTTGCACAAATGCATTGATGTCTTGATCAAAGACCAAGTCATCCATGCCACCAAATTCCCAAGATTCATTTCCTTCTTCATCATATGTTGTGGCATCTGTATCATCACCTAGACCTATTGACCCCATCCCAGTTGCAGTTCCATTACCAACTGCAATCTTCAAATCCTCATAGTCTGCAAAAGTTTCTGACTGAAAGTGCGCATGCGCTGGATGTGACTGAAAAAAAGATTCAAAATATAAAGAAATTTAATATGTTAAAGAGTCAAAAAAATTAAGCTGTAAAATAGAATAAAAGTTCAAGATATTTAACCCACCTTCAAATAGTCTGCCCATACTTCATCAGGCGCAGTGAATCTCTTTGTGATCGGGTCCCATCCAAACCCAGAATTGTGGCGCATAAGCTGAGAGTAATTGCTGTATTGCTTCTTAAACCATTTCACTCGGCTTTGATACTGGCTATAAGTTATCTCCTTACTAATTTTCTCCTTAAGTTTTGGAAGTAACTTTGCCTCTATGGTTGTTTTACTTATAACACCATTAATATCCCTGAACCCAAGCATGGCGCCTTCAACCATGAGCTGGAGCAAAGCATTGCTCTCTTCCGCGGTCCAAGTTTTATAATCTTTTCGTTTACCGTTACCTTGTGAATCTCCCATCTATATATTACAACAAGTATTTTATGAAAGCTATATATCTAACATAATACTGGTACAAACTGTACATATTGGAAAGTAATTCGAACAAAATCTGTTTTAAGAAATATTTCATTACTTTGAGATCCGGATTTTGTGAACTAACTGTGACAATAGGTACTCAAGAGGATTGTTGAAAATGGGATAGTTTGTGGAATAGGTGATGATGTTTGTGAACTAACTGTGACAATAAGTACTCAAGAGGAAGCGGCAGAGGCTTATGACATAGCAGCAATCAAGTTCCGTGGCACAAGTGCAGTCACTAACTTCGACATCAGCAAGTATGATGTCAACTGAAAGAGATAATGCAACATGTCAGCCAGGGAGTGTTGCTCAGCTACCGAGGACGTATGAACTGTGAACCAAGTAGAAATCGAGTTCACTGGTGACCAAGAGAATACTTTACTGCAAGAGAAAAAAAAATTGATACAAGCAGAGCTATCTAGATGGCTTTACATAACCATGTTTTTCATGTGAATTTCGCATCATGGAATGCTTGGTTGTCTTGTAGTTGATTCTGCGCTGTTCTGCAGCTAACAGCTATGCAAGCAAATAGTTGGATTTAGACTGCTGATATTAGCAAACCATTTCTTCTTCCCCCCCCACCCTTATGAAGCCCAAGAGTTCAAAATCTTCCAAGTACAAGATCTGTTATGACTTCCACAATTTGTTTTCCTTAGTCTCAGAATGGGCTTTGAACAAATTATTGAGTGTTTTGGTTGCCATCCATGTCGGTTGTTGTGAATGTGAAAATGTGAATGTGAATGTGAATTTGAATGTGAATTTGAACTTGATTTATATGGTCCCTGGAAAGTATTCCTAGTTTGGAAAATGAGGTTTCTAGTATGGCTACTGTGACTGGTGAATTGCTTTCTATGATGTTATTTGCTTTCTGTTTCCTAAATCATTAAACAGCCATAAACAAACACAGGTAACATATTGTGCTCTAGTTGAGAATTAGTCATAACTCGTCATAAGGGAAAGTATTATTAGCATATACATTGATAGTTTGATACCATTTTTAGAGACTTGCAAACTTTCCAATGGTAGGATTACGAACATAAAGGATAGCTTCACAGTAAGTTACAATGTATATCAAACCATTAGAGGAGAAATTGAAGCACCATCCATCACCAACTCATAAAAGTCTATGGATTTAAAACGTGAACAGCTGAGCATGAGCTTTGAACAATTTAAAACGTGGACAGCTTCTACTGTGACAATAGGTTCACAAACATCATCACCAATTTCATTATGTCATCATGATAAATCAAAGAATCCTTTTACCATACAGCAAAAAGATGTTACCATTATGATAGCATAACACAACTTATAAACCCTAATAATTTAATTCAAACCCTAATCCAAAATCATCAATGATGCAACTAATGAACACTATGCAAATATAGAAAAAGAATTGAGAAAACAAGAGGATGAGAACCAACCTCTTCACGGGTGGCACAAGGAAGAACTTTGAGAGACTTTTTTTTCACGTTGAAATCTTTGATATGGAGGCTGGCAAACTATTGAACTTTGTTATTTATACCTAACACTACAAAGTCCATGAAAATCCAAATCCATAAATATGAATGATATTTTGAATACCCTAAAACTTTTGTGGACTTTTTGAAATCCATATTGAATACCCCTGGACTTTGTGGATTTCAGAAAGACTTTTTAAAATCCTGATTGAATACCCCTAGACTTTTGTGGACTTTTTAAAATCCAGATTGAATACACTTGGATTTTCAAAATCCATGGAATTTATTAAATTGCCCACAAAATCCAGATACAATACACCCCCTAAGTATAATCCAAATTAAGTTTCCTAGCTTTAAATTGTTGTTCACAAATTATAGCCCCACATCACATAAAAGTCAAGTTTCATGTTACTTAGCCAAATCTCAAATTTCATATTACAAACATAGTCCCACATCACCTAAAAGTCAACCAAGTGGCGTGTTTGCTCTTATAAAACTAGCCTAGACAATTGAAGTTTTCTTTGAGCTTTGGGCTAATTAAGCCTTACTGGGCGGGCAAGCTTGTTGGTTGTTTCCAAAATGGTTCTTTAATTTAAACCAGTTGGTCTCCAATACGTTAGAAGCCCGCAGGGTATAAACATAGTGGCGGAGGCGGATTTTTTTTTTTAAAAAAAAAAAAAAAAAAGGTTAAACGAAGCGGAAGCAAGGATGGTTTTTTCTTGGCGGGGCGGGGACGACTATAACAAAATTCACCCCGTTGCCATCCCTAATCATCCTGCAAAATAAGATCTCCCCAAAAATGAAGTGTCTATGCATGTTATGAAAAATAAGTGTCTCTACATGTTATGGTAAAGCAATTGAATCAAATTATCCAGTATTGCTTGACGAGACAATATGCCCAACGACGAGCAAAATTTGTTCTCCTTGCCACCTTTTTAAGACAACAATGTAGTCATAAGTGTCCTTTACCCACTTACTAACTTTGTTACTAACCTTTGACTTCATTACTAACCTTTTGTTAATTGTTGCACGCATGGTCCGCATGAATTACAAACTCCCTTTAGTGACTTCAGTGCCTCAACACTTGAACTACAACAAACAACTCAATGGTAATTTAGTTGGGGTATCTGTAGTTTACTACTGTAAAATGTTACATGTCAACCATTCAAACTAATACAACTTACAAGCTTACAAGCCAACTCAAAAGCTATCGAAATCTGATAATGCTAACACCAGAGTAGTTAACTTCTACTCAGTCAACAAAAAAGCCTTTTGTCTCATTCAACAATGGAAACATACATTCTTCATAAATTTTGTAACGGAGGCTATAACAGAGTTGAAGCTCTCAAATAAACGACCATAAAGTTCACCAAAACAACCAACGGTAGCCAGCTTAGTTGGTTAGGGTGCGGTGGTTTGTACCCCATGTTCTAGGTTGAAACCTTTCCAAGAAGATTTGGGGTAGGAATGGTTAAATGAATAAATTTGTAAATCTTAATGGAAAAAAATCAAAACGATGGAAGCTAACGGAAACTTGTCTGTTGAGATGTATACGTGGGTGCTGGCTAGTTGCGTATAGCGGCCAACTTATCCATCGTGATGTTTCCTACACTAAACACGCCATAGTAAAAATTAGGGCTGCAACTAGGCGGGTTGGGAGGTCAGCAATTGGGGCAGGTTGGGAGGTCAGCTCAAGCCCAACCCGAAACATTGTCAATTCAACCTGCCCGAGCGTAGCTACCCAAGCCCAGCCCAAGTATAATTTTTTGGTTTGGGTTGAACTCAGATTGCCCAAATTCTCTAGGTTCACTTCCAAAAAATCATTACATTTTGCAAGTCGAAAGGCCTAGAACGAATGACCTAACAATACAACTCAAATTCACAACCGCCAGGCCAACATCCAATATAGATAACAAATATATATAATTTTACCTCTAGTAAGAATAAAGGAACAATTGTACGGGTTGTAGCACAATCATGTCGTAGTGATCGAACTCAACCTTATTGTAGATGATAATGTCATTGCACAAACCCCATAGAGGCTCCATTAGCACCATATGGCACAATAATTTTGTTAATAGCCCGAGAATCACCGCATATGCATAAAGACCCATCCTTCTTGGGATCGATAAAACAAGAAGTGCACAAGTGTTCTCTCGAATAAGTCCCAGCACCACAACTCGTTGACATATCTTTTAAGTATTTCAAGTTCCTTTTGGCCATAGAATAATGTGATATCAGCTATCACTGAATGATAATACAACGCTAGGACTCCTCTGCGTAGATAGGACTATGGATGACAATGGAGCAGATTGAGGCTGATTTGGGAAAATTCGTCCCCCCCCCCCCCCCCCCCCCCCCGTCAGAGATCGCAAATCCCTGAATCCGCTCCGCCAAACCGTTTAATTCGTTTATGCACAATGGTTTTGCTGGTGGATAATGGTTCCTCGCCCCGGTTAACCGAGGGATGATAATTGGTAGAGGCGATTTCCACTGAGATCTGAGAATTCAAGATCAGCAGAGGGTTTCATCTCTCTACAAACAATGGCAGAATTTCATCTCGAGGTACAACAAGGTTGGATCTTGGATGAGAGTTTCATCTCTCTCTACAAAAAATGGCAAAGTGTTGTCTGGTTGATAGCTTGATGAGGTAAGGAACTAAGGCGGAGATGGTGGGGGTGGATGGCACAATCGCACAGGGAGTCGTAGAGTGTGGTTGATGGTAAGTCTGAGACGGTGGGGGTGGATCACACATGTAGTCGCAGAGGGTGGGTCTAGCCGGCGGTGGGTGTTGTCGTGATGGCGAGTTGCAACTCAGGGAGTGGCGGTATGTGATGGTTAGTCGCAGGGAGTGAGAAGGGTGGGTGAATATGGCGTTGGGTGATGATCGGAGAAGAGAATTGGAGGAGAAAGAGGAAGACAATGAAGAAAAAAAGATGAAGAAGAGAAGAATCAAAATAAGAAACTTGGGTGTGGTGGATGGTGTGTCAGTATCAAGCTAGTGGCGATGGAGTGGGAAGGAAGAGGTTGTAGAGTGGAGTCTGTGCCTGTGGAGAGGAGAGCGGCGGTAGAAGAGTGAAAAGGAGACTAGAGTCTTTGAGAATTAGGTTTAGGGTTTCGTAAGCTATTTGTATTAAAGGAAGAAGGGGTAATTTTGTAATAACGTATATAAACAAATATCTGTGGGGCGGATATGCCCAAATTAGCATCCGCCACAAAACAGTAATGGATCCATTTTTAACATCTGAATCCACCCCAAAAATCGATTAGTGAAACCCAATTTGCCCCAAATGGTGCGCGGCGGAGCAGATACCCCAAAAAAAGAAAGCCCCACTGCCATCCCTAGGTAGGACTCCCTTTCGATATTGTTGCTACAACCAGTGTAGTCAAGGCGACCCGCCTAGACGTGCCTCAAGGAATTTTTACAAAATTCCGCCTCAAAGTGAGGCAATGCGGTGAAATGATGCGTCTGCCTTAACCCGCTCAGCCGCCTCACCACCTCAACAACCTTAGCCAAAATGGTTGCAGCCAGCCCATTTGCAACCCAATTGCAGTGAAAAGAGGTTGCAACCCACTCAATAATAGGGTTTTATGTTTTTTGGTATAATACTTGATAAATTTGATAAAAACAAGATAAAACGTTTTTAATTTTTGATAAATTTGTCATTTTTTTTAATTATTTTTTGGAGAAAACATATCATGTTTTGAATAGTGATTAACATCAATCTTGATTTTTCATAGCATAGTTCAATGATTTTTATGCCTTTGGAATACCAACAACGATCATACTTGTAGATTTTTACCAACCATTCCAACAATTTCTTCTAACAAATGCTCAATATTCTCAAGTTTTTATTCTTTCAAGATTATTGATTTTTTAATAATTTAGTGGATGTTTGCAAGTTACTTGACACTTATGTAGTGCATTTTTTCACTATGTTATACAATTTTATTATATTTCCATTTTGATTCTAGGTAGTTGTGTCATTTTTTGTACATATTTGATTATGACACTTATCAAAATGATGATGTACACTACTATGCTTATATGTTTCAATTTATTATAAAAAAATGTCTAAAAAATGTTAAGACCGCTTCACTTCACTGAAGCATCCACCTCGCCTCATACCTCAGGGGTTTTCAAGTCCGTTCGCCTTAACGCCTTAAGTAAAATGACTACGATTGATGACATCAACAACAACCAAAATAGGCCTTGTGGGTTGTAGTGTAACTTTTGGCTAACAATCACAAAACTATGAGTATTGTAATACCATCATGTATCAACCGTGTACCCTATTGCCATGATCTTCCCAATTAAAAATCTACATGGACTTGCATTACACCAAACCTCGCTATAATATTAACAAATCGAAAATAGTACCAAACAATGTATTGTAGTTTTCTTAACCTTACTTGGATCAAGGCAATCCACTTGACACAGGATTTGCAACAGTTCTTTTATTCCCAACTTGTCCATCATTTCTTTGGACACCAAGTTATCACTAGACGCAACATAATGATAACAACTTATAAGACCCAATCATCATTCAATACATGTTTTCATTTACAGAAATTCTAGCTGGCCTGTGAAACCGGCCTGGTTTGCTGCCTGAGAGGGGCGAAAATACATTTTTGCCCTTCCTCCTTAAACACTTTATGGAGTTGTGTGTTTAAGGAGGAGGGGCAAAAATTTGCCCCTCCCAGGCAGCAAACCAGGCCGGTTTTCCCAGGCCAGCTAGAATTGCTCTTTCATTTAATATTTTCTTTTTTGTTGTGATGTTTTCACTTTTCACAAAGAGAAGTTTCAAACTTGATCCTCATTTTCAATCAAGCAATGGCATGTAGCAGTCTACGTGCAAAGGAAAGGCAAGTGAAGCTTATACGAGTCAACGGGTCAACATGCCTAACCCGCCACTGGGAAGTTTGAGGTTTGGGAATCTGTAGTAGGGGAGGGAGCATGATTTTCACTCATACTGGGCCAAGATGCATACATTTAAAAAAAAGGAGAATGAAATTTTATTTTAGAATTTGTTTTCCTTGAAATTACATTGACATTTCTTTAAACGGTATAACAAAAAGAGAACATAAAATAGATGGATAAATAATGATAATGGCAATTTTTTTAGGAAGAAAATTTGGAAAAAGTAAATACGAGAGAATAAATTTAGGGAGATTAAGAATTATTTATTTGTTTGATCATATTTCTAACTCTATGACACAACGACACTATTTCTACCAAAAAAAAAAAACATGTTGACATCTAGTGTTGGATACTTGTGTTGATACTCATCGATACTTCCATCGAACACTCCATGTTTAGATCATCAACTTTTTCACATATCTTTGATAAGATTCAATTCCATACTAATGTTACAAGCATATTATGGACAATTAGTAGTACATAAGTAGCATTATTGATCTACATGTGAATGAATATGGCTAATAGTTTAAAATTTGTTGACATCTATAGTGTTGGATACTTGTGTTGATACTCATCGATACTTCCATCGAACACTCCATGTTTAGATCATCAACTTTTTCACATATCTTTGATAAGATTCAATTTCATACTAATGTTACAAGCATATTATGGACAATTAGTAGTACATAAGTAGCATTATTGATCTACATGTGAATGAATATGGCTAATAGTTTAAAATTTGTTGCTGAAAAGTATATATTACTAAAATGTACAAGCGTGTTTTTCTAGCTGAAAAGTAAATATTACTTGTTGTGTTTTTCTAGCTAACGTGTGACATTTTCACTACAAGAAAACTGTATTTTAGCGACGGTCACCAAAGGTATACAGCGACGGTTATGACTGTCGCCAAATAAAACAGCGACGGTTACAAAACTGCCGCTAATAAAGGCGTCACTAGGTCATTCAACGACGGTTTTAAGCAACCGCTGGCATAACCGTCGCTAAATACTATATAGCGACGGTTTAATGTAGCGACGTTTATAACCGTCGACAAAATTGATGAACAATCCAACTTTTTGCCTTTTAGCGACGATTTGCAACCGCCGCTAAATTCCCTTTGATAATTCAAATTTTTTTACCATATAAAAATCACATTTTTCAACCTGTAGTGTTTTCTTTTCATTGGGTGCAGATAATCTATCCAACATATGTACTACAACTTTTAGACTCAAATAAAAAATCAAATATAAACAACGACACTAAACTAAACTCATATGATACCATCATCATACATTAAGAGGAACTTTAATTTCATTTCAAAATCAATATTATACATGGTCTAGAAGAAAATTACAAATTAAAATTGTTACAAATTGTCAATGCTTACATTTAACAACCAAAACCGAAGAATGTATTGGCTAAGTTCAAGAAAAGAGACATAGAATCATAGTTTTGGTCATCAACATGATCATCCACTGCACTTGGTAGCTCTTCTTCTTGTATAATTAGTACATGTTGCCCTAGAAAGTGGAGAAAGTTTGTTGAATGAGTTAGTCTGTCTACAGCTGCTTTGATTGACTCAATAACAGGATCCTGCAAATGACAGTTTACAAGATTTTGAACACATGGGTGACCAAAAACAATCATGACATGTTGGGTGAATGTTAACATGGAAAACAAAAACAACATTAGAAAGGATTCAATGAAATGTACAACAAAGAAATACCTGCACCAGAAGAGCAGGATGGTCATAAATTGACAAATAACTTTCTCTATTGTCATCGAGTTCTGCAAGATTGCGAGATAACGCACCTACAACAGCCCCAACACCCTACATGTATCAACATTATGACGTCTCCATTCATGAGAATAGAACTACTATCTGAAACTCAACCATGCTTAGAAATGAATTTGCATGCACAATCAATTAAAAGGCATTGAAGCACACAAGTTGATAACATGAATACTGCTAAGGAACCAATTACTTTAGTGGAACATAACTTTTGGAACAGAACATATCAACTATTGTATGGATATATTACCATATGCTTGAACATTTGTTGTAGCTGAGAGTAAGGATGGTTTGAATGAGAACTGACGTAGTAATCAGTAAATCTGTAGCCAAAGCACTTATCAAACTTCTTCAGGATCTTACGGAGACCAATAACATTCATCTCTACAAAAAAAAAAAAGCTTTAAAAGTTCTTGTACTGCACTGCTTGGAGATGCTAAATTGTCTAATGTACTCTCTATAAAACAACAGTCCATCTCAGCTCCCACTTATACACATACCAACAAACTAGTCTCTGCATACTGAAGAGACTAGAAGAAAATCCCTTAGAAGAACCCGAGCAAGCAAAAACAAAGCTACTATTAACATTACATGAAGCACCAGCACCCACCATCTAGGTATTATAAGGCTGTCAAATCTAAAATCCAAGTGATAAGAAAATAAGAGTTGCAACAGCCCAATAAACAACACAAGGATTCACAATTTCACGTAAAAGATGAAAAGGGGAGGTGTCTCAGCTTTTTAAGAGATGGTTAACATATACAGATTAAGAAGATAAACCCTGCAATCACTATCTGACATGGTATAATGAGTGGAAACACATTCAGGAATTTGAAAAGAAACCATGTTGGTATGTTATCCAAAATGGAGCCAAGACCAAGATATCCAGCAGTGGCCAGTATCCTGATTACATAAGATAAATGCAAGGAGGGTTTACTTGGAGAGAACAAAAAAAATACCTGGGGAGAGGGAAAGATGGTGAAACCAAGCTTGGATTTCTTTCCATAATCCACAGACAAGCGTTCTAATAACAATGAACCCAAACCAGACCCAGTGCTCTACAAGAAAACAGTAATTTATTCCAGAAATATCAACCTGCATGATAAGAACTCACAATATTATTCCAGAAATTACAACATTGGAAAGTAGAATGCGCTTGTTACTGAAGTAACAGACTGCAACATCATATCTACTAACATTGCTATTACAGGTTTTGGAAGACGACAAATCTGCACCTATACAGAAGGGTGGAAAGATGCAAAATTCAAAGTAGAGGAAAGGCAAAAAGATAAGCTAATATTCAAATCAGAGAAAATGATAATCATAGTTGAAAAAAGGAAGGTGTTATACATATGTACCTGTAAATCTAAGACATTAAGTCGACCAAATTAGTCAAAATCAACATACCCGTCTGTGCTTCTCAATGATTGATTCCCACCACTGCAAAATCCCAAACTATTCCAAAGTTCCTTTAACATAGCAGTCTTCCTACATACCAATGAACACAAGAAACCTAAACAGCTCAGGAAATCATAGTTTGTTAACTAAGGAGACAATTCCACTAGAATTTAAGTCAGCTCATATATCATTACTTCGACAGAAAAAAAAATCTACACTACTTCCACTTGTATGTAATCTCTATAGCGTCTACATCACTTCTCTTTAAAAGTTCATATGTCGCGGCAATGTCTCTGACATATGTAACTGGTCCTGAAACAATTTAAACAACTTAGAACAGGGTCTAACAGATAAAAAAAAATCCAGTTCTTAAAAAGGAAATATACAAATTTACTAAGGTGAAAGAAATATACAAATTTTCTAGTACTCACATAGCTTAGAAGATTCATTGAATTGCCAAAGCTTGAATTTCTTCTACCAGAGATGATCTCTAATACTATAACTCCAAACCTAAAGACATCTGATTTGATTGAATATTGTCCTTGTGTGTTGTGTACTCAGGGTTTTAAATCACGATGTATATTCTGATTTGAGAATCTTGATGAAGATATAGTAGACCTTGACCTACTCCAACTACAATGTTGTAGTGTTTGTCCCACTACAATAGCTTTGGACGTCTTGAGCGACTAGTTTCAGCTTCCTCTGCATAAGAAACAGGTTGTTTTTACACATCTTGAACGTGCAGTTGAGGGAGAATGTAAATGAGCAGCACTTTGCGCTTCCTGTTTTGGCTCCAAAGACAACCTTTTTCTTTTTTATTTCATCAGCTTTGCTCTTGGTACCTCCAAGCACCACTGCAATAAAAATTAGAATGTCTTTATTTATGTAAGCTTTATCAAGATTGGTATTCGAGGGAGAGCTTGTGAGTTGTTTCATTATCTTCAGTCCTCGGTTCCATGTCACAAAAGGAAAGGATGGTTTACCTGAGCCAGACTCACTGCACACACTTCAGTTTTTTTCCCTCGACTGAAATTGGCATTTGTCGTGTTTTATGTATATTATAAATTTATAATACAAGTGCTAGTTTAGTTTGTTATAGTTGCTAACCTTTTGGAAATACAGTATTTAACAAGAATCTTAACTTTCAAAATTTTGTGAACTTGACAATCCACAGCCCAAGTCTGACTTGAATAATTTGTACTAGTGTCCATGCAAAATACTTCAGCAGTCAGCACTATTCCTTCACTTCAAATGTGTCAAACTAACATGGAAAAAAAATGTGAAACAAACATGGAAATAAAAACATAGAAGTGATTAGCAGTCTTACCATTTTGAAAAGATGTTGTAGCAGGGAGTGCTGGCATTTTGATAGCTGCAGTAACAGGAAGTAGCCGTAAGACGCAATGATAATTAATTCAGACTAACAGAATACAAATAAAACTATATGCACTGGAACTATTCTTTCCAAAATTTTATGCAAAGAAGGATAGAAGAAACATAGTGACATACTGCTATTGCAGGAAGAAGCTGAAAATTGATCGGAAGTTGGCTAGGGAGCTGCAATATTATCATTCAAGTCGCAAACAAAAGCAACCTGTGAATTTTTGTCTAATGTTAAATCCGAAGGCAAGCTCGGTAGGAGGCAGCCAGACTCTGTTTGAAAAGGATAAACTGCTTAGCATAACTGTATACAACTTACGGATACACACTATTAAACATAACACCAAAACAACACAAATAATGAATAAAAGAACTAAACTTTGAACAAGGAAAGTTAAATGTCCATAAATTTTCCATCTCATAAATGATCAGGTGCTTCCCCATGTCAGACATCACAATGGGGCATCTATTGTATATTCATATCAATGAACATTTTGGATATTTTGTATAGTAAGCCCATCTCAAGCACTGACAGGGGGTGTGCATCATCTAGTTCAATAAAATGCAGCTAAATGGAGTAAAAACAACATTCAGTATCCATATACCTTGTGATCCAACTGGAATTCAACCATTGTACATTCCACCATGTCAAACAACAGGAAAAAGAATCTCACATCAGCAACAGTTGGTATTTACGTGCGTAAAACTGGATATAATGTACTATACATTCCATCTGTAACACATGATGAGAAAAGCTAACCTTGGACAGAGAAATCCTTGAGGGAAATCTTGAGAAATCCCTCGAATACCAATCTTGATAAAGCACCAATGTAATAAAAATTAGACTGAGGAGGGTTTTCTGATCGGAAGCGGAAGGGGCACACTAAAGCTAGGACAAAAATACAAGTATGAAGTATCAAGAAATCCTATTATGCACACTAAACCTCACCGAACACTCAAATGAGTTTCAATCTAATGAGTTTCAATCGATATGCTCCTTGTTACCTCTTACAAAAAACTCCTTGTGCCAGCTCTTGTGAGTCCACCTCTATCCGCAGATACTATCACACATTTCATGCCAAAATATATACTCAGATATCGTATCCTTAGTTTGCTATACATATTGTGCAATCTTTTCTTCCAGCAAAATAGTGACAACGCAAACAGGTCATCCATTGTTTCAATAAATACCGACCCTCACACAGTAATAACGAAGTTCCCTTAGCACTAATGAAGAGTAAAACAATATTTTGAATTTTGTGTTCAGCAACTGAGACTAATGCATAGCCGATATGAAATAAAGATAATTACCTAGTTCCATTAATATGATTAGCCTCAGCAATCAAATTATGTGGAGCATCCTGGCTAGATTTAAGCTTGTTCATCTCACTTTTTGAGTACTCTAAACGCTGAAAAGATCCATTAACGGTTTCAACATCTTCATTCGAAACAGTGCCAACAATTCCATCCGCCAAAAGTAGATGCCCCTATAAGAGGAACCAATGGCATATAAGAACATCAAATTAAATCACAAATCACATAGTTCTAAAAGCAAACCATGATATAAGAAATGTGCCTTGGCAATGACTTGAACCAGATCGCTTGAATGTACTACAAGCGTATCCACAACATCCCCATTTTCCAAGTTGGCATCTTTCTTCCCCTTCTTGGTCATCTTTGCTTTTTTCAAAACAATGCCTGAACAATAAACCATGCTTATGAGATCAAAATAATGAATCCATCTGCAAACCCAGACAATCAAACTCATTACACAAACATGAAAATTATGAAACTCAAAAGGGAATCAAATCCAATCCTTAATCCATCAGATCAAAACAAGCACACCTCAGTTCAATAGAAAAATCAAAACCCATACATGAATTGGCATTCTAATCAAAACCCATCAAGCAATTAAAAAATAATCCAAACCATTATGAATTCACAAAATATTGAAAATCCATGAAGAAACTCAAATACCCATTTCATAAATCAGAAAAAAAAAATTCAAATTGCACCATAAATACCACAAAGGGGTTGGATCTTAAGATATTCACCATAGTCCTTCTCAAAACAGGCAGTGTGAAAGATGCCAGAATAGATGGAGCCGTCCTTGACTTGAACTTCAACAGGAAGCCCTATAATGCTCATGGTAGTGAAGAGCAGATCTTCTCTCACATAAGGGGCATCAGGGATTTGGGTCTCTTGCCTAGATCGTGGAGGCTCTTGCCTTGTTCAAGTATGAACTCCATCGATGAGACGAATCGATTTAAGCGGATTTGATCTATCAATCGAGGAAAAGAATCAAGTGAAATGTTGGAGGGGAGAGGAGGGGCAGTCGTCATCAGAGCTTCTCTTCGTAAGCAAACAATGTTGGATGAGACAATTTCACTCATCGTCGTCGGTGGGGAGTTAGGGTTTGGGGAGGGGAAAGGATATGGGGAAGGGAGAGGATATGGTGAAGGGGTTTCGTCGGTGGGGAGTTAGGGTTTGGGGAGGGGAGAGGATATGTGGAAGGGAGTGGATATGGTGAAGGGGTTGAGAGGTGGGGGAGGGACGGGAAATTAGGATGGATGGGAGAACTGGACGAGCGAGCGAGCGAGTTTTCTTTGCTTTAAAGAAATTGATGTTTTATTTATAACGACGGTTTAAAACGTCGTACTTAATTATAACTGTCGTTAAACAACAATATTCTGCGACGGTTGAATAACCGTCGTTAAATAAAGTATTTAGCGGCGGTTTTTCCAGACCGTCACTAAATAGCCGCCGCTAAATTGCCATTTTCTTGTAGTGTTTGTATCTGTGTTGGATACCAACACCTGAATCTGTGTCAGCATTACATAATTCTAACTATATAATATTGTAGCATCAATAAAATAAATAAATAAAGTAAATACATAAACTTTTTTTTCCTAGAAAGCCTAACAATAGAAGATTTTTTCCCCCAATTAGAGTTTCTTAATTAGGAGATAAATACACAAGGTAAACATTTTTCAATTTTTATAATTTTGATCTTGTTAAATTGTTAGATTAAATAATAAATCACTAATAATGAGAAATAGCTAAAATATGTATTATTTGAGAGATTTTAAGGGGGGCAACTAGGTAAGAACATGGAAAATAGATGGTAACCATTAGAACTTTTTAGGATTTTCCAAATCTTATTGGGTGGAACCACAACCCCTCTTCGCCCTCCCCTAGTTCTGCTGCTGTATGGCATGAATCCTTGGAGGACCTGAAGAACTATCTCGGCTCAACCAGGTCGATGCGAGATAGCTTGTGGATAACTTATGGCTTTCTTAATTTTTGCTTAATACAACATTTCTTCCTAAAACTCCTCCAATTGGATGAAGATACCAAACTGTTGCTGGCGTGTGTCACAAATGCAAAAGCAATCACCATTTAATTAAACTGAGACCAAACTTCTCTCTTCCAAAAAACATGTATTAGAGAAACTAACATAAGAAATCTCATCAGACAATCTGAATTGTCAAACTGACTAATTACCAAGACCCGTTGAAACCCATCTTGCTACACTGTACCTTCCAGTCTTCCACCCATTTTGCATTTTAGAAAATGGCTGCATTTGATAAACATAAATCTGATAGATATTGAGATGGAGTGGAACAGGAGGTTGAAACCTATGATCTCAAAGATTTTCGTGGGGAAGGATACTGTAGTTCAGATCTGTAGTGTGTGTTGTGAACATTAAATGAAGACAGATAATATTGACAGGAGCATGTGTATAATGGCGATGGGCTCCTAAAAAGCTAAGTCTTGAAATGTTTTCAGTTGGGTCTGAGTTGAAGCTATTGTTCATAAATATGCTATCTTGCATATGTCACTTCATGTTTAAGTCATTAAATCACCATGATCCATGGTTGTAAATACTTGTAAAATCACAAGTGAAGGATCACAGTTATGTGGATACTCATCTCAGTTCCAGACAAAAATTAATATACGGTGCTTTATTCCAGTGGAAATTAAGATCCCTCCCATTGATACGGTGGGCTTAGAACGTTCAATAAAGGGTCAGAAAGCTGAAGCCATGCATACGCTACTCTTGAGCAGATATAAGTTGAGTTTGATTCCTATGAGATTTGGCATTTATTTTTATGACTTGATATTTTGAGTCGTGTAAGTTTTGTACCCTGTGATTCAATGAATCGAAGGATCCATACACTTGCTTGCTTGCATTGCATGTCATACAATTACAGTTTTTGGATTTTTTCTTTTTTCTTTTTTCTTATTTAGTTATCTTTTACCAGGCAAATTGTGGGTACAAGTTTTGCGGCCACATAACAGTGTGATCATATCCTGCTAAAGCAAGCATAAAGTTCAAATTGGCACCGAAGATCTCTTATTTTGAATGTGCTTGTGTAAGTTAGTCCTTCAGGTGCTTAGAGACGCCAACACGGAAAACAACTGACCACATTTATCTTTTGAACTATTTCTAATTTCAGAATAGAGGAAGAACAAGGAAACCAGTACAGTCATCCGCCATTTAAGTAAAGACTTGTTCTACAGCAGAAACTTGCAGTTTGAGGATTTGGGTCCAGAATTTGTTGAATCAAGGACTTCGCTCCAACAGAAAATCCAAGATGGAAAAAAAATCACAAATAATAGAAATGTGACAATTATAGATTTATAGCATACTACATGGACACAGACACAAACATGGATATCGGACATGTAGATACAACATGGATGTGTGCACGGGCCTCATGCCATTATATAGTCTATCAATAAAGAATCCAGAATTATCACAAATGAAACTAAGATATTAGGAATGATGGCTATAACTTATAATATATTGTTTGTACCATTAGTTGTTTAGGACAAAGATAAATAAATAAAATTGGTTATAATTGGTAATGCAGTATCTGATGTAAGTACGAGGATCAGCCTATTTTTTTCAGTTTTGGAAAGACCTTCATCGTGATTGGTGAAAATTCAGTCAGTCTTTTCTTTTGGCGTGAAGGAGTAAAAGTCTCTAGCCGAGCTTGGCTAGATTTATAACATTCCTGAAAAGATGCATGGACACGGACACACGCGTTGCATCAGACAAGGACAAGACACGCCGACTCACTTATTTTTCAAAAATTAGGACTCGGAGACACATCAACATGCCATACTAATTTTTTTTAACAAGTCATATAAACATAACCTATGATCTAATAAAGTGTCTTCCTAGAGTGTCTTATCTTTGTTGCAAGCAGAAAAAATAGAAAAGAAAAAAAACGAAGAAGAAAAAACGTATAGAAGAAGAGGTGCAAAAGTGGAGAAGAAAATGACACTCTGTTGTAAGAAAAAAAACAAAGTAGAGAAAAAAAAAAAGTAGGAGAGAAGAAGCAAATAAGAAAAGAAGCATAGACTACATCTGTACTTTAGTGGTTATTTTCCCTATTTATCTTGAATCTCAATTGAAAGAGTCATTCACTTCAGATGGATCAACAAACATTAAATTAGATGATTATTCACACATATTATAAGTAAAAAATAAAACGAAGTCCTTTGCTGAGTCTTGACTATGACCTGACCAAGTTCTGGGTGTATCTGAGGCGTGTCCAACATGTTGACCACATTGACTGTATGTTTGATACCTGCCGACATGTTGGCCACGTGTCCGATGCGTGTCGGAGACGTGTCGAACGAGTGTCAATGTTGGATACAAGTCGGACACGAATACAAGTTTTTCGAAGAGTTTGTGTTTCCTTGCATTCGTGTGATCTTGTGGATAAGGAAGGTAGATATTGTGTCCCTCGGGACGGTTCCAGTTAGCATTTTGTGTTATTGAAGTTGGACATCTTGGACCTTGTTCAAAAGAGGTGTGTGCGCTCTTTGAAGTGAGGAAGACATTCAAGAGAACGGGGTTAACTTGGTGAAGCTAAGTCATTTAGAGTGATTTTAAAGATTCATAGCTTGATGAGACGTAGAGCCACTATTATGATAGAATGGGTAGGTTGCAAATGAGTGGTGCAAATACATGGGTAGTGGTTCAAATCTTGATGTGGAGTTGATTTTTAAAGGGTTATTTACAGTTTGGGTGTGCAAAATTTAGGTATAGTTCACATTGAGTACAAAGTTTACCATGATTACTCATTGGGTACGAAATTGGGTGTTGATTGTTGTTCATTGACATTGACCACGATTAACCATCTCATAAACGGTAAAGACAAAAGTTTCCTTATGTTAACTATGCACGTAATTTGCACATGAAAGGTCAAGCAAGTTGAAGATAACAATACTCATCTTGAGAGCAAACGTATGGTGGATGATGTAGTCAATTTCTGTTCTCCTTCCTCGCCTTGACCCACACCTGCACAAGTAGCACACGTGAGCCAAAGACCACCTTGTGGTGGTCGATGACACTCATTAGAGTCAAGGGTTGAGTGGGCATGTGTGTATACGACGCGAACCTCTGACCTTTGTCGCACTTGCGGACGGTGTCTTTGGCGTCTTGCTGCATTTGTGGCCAATAGTACCCTAGAGTTAGGGCCTTGTGGGCCAAGGTCCTTCCACCTGCGGGAATCCCGCAAATGCTGTCATGGATTTATCTAAGAACACGGTTTTCCTCCGAGGGGGCTAGGTATCTAAGCAGGGACAAGTGGCCGACCTTCTATAAAGCTTGTCATTTAGGAGAGTGTACCGTGTTGCCCTATTTTCAGCTTTCTAGCATCTGTCTTTTCGGCCGGGAGGACCCCATTCTTGATGTACTCAATAATGAGATTCTTCCAGCTTGATTCTACTTCCATTGCATAGAAATCATTGAGCTCCTCTTCTTCAAGACTTGATTGCTCTTGGAATTCGATGAGCCCGTTAGCAATCTCGGCAGTGGCTGAGGCCTGCTTGGCTAGTGCGTCAGCTCTTTTGTTATCGTTTCGGGGACACTGCAGGAGTTTGAATCTCCTGAATTGGCCTACTGCGTCGTTGACCTTCTCGCGGTAAGCTATCATCCTTGGATCTCTGCTGTTAAGTTCTCCCTTGACCTGGTTGACTACCAGGCGTGAGTCACTATACACGATTAGCTCAATTACCCAGATCCCCTTTGTGAGCTTCATGCCGAACAAGACGGTCTCTTATTCCGCCTCATTGTTCGAGACTGAAAAACCGAACCTGATCACCTTTTCCAAAGTGAAGCCACCCGGAGAGTGGAAAATGATACCGGCTCCACCAACCATTTAACCATTCTGCCAGATAATTTCAACTTGTGCAACACTGTGCGTAGTGGATGTTTGGTCAGGACCGTAATAGAGTGGGTCTGAAAGTAAGGTCGCAACTTCCTAGATGAGATGACCAGCACTAAAGCCAGCTTTTCTAAATTCGGATAATTTTCTTCTACTTCCACGAAAGTTTTGTTGGCGTAGTACACTGGTCTCTATACCACCTTATCATTCCGTACAAGAGTTGAACCGACGGTCTGATTTGAGACAGCTAGATATAAATAAAGCGTCTCTCCTAGGACTGGTTTCAAGAGTAGCTCGGTACTCCCCATGTATGACTTTAGATTCTGGAAAGTCTGCATGCACTCTTTGTTCCAGTTGAAGTCCTTGCTTCCTCTGAGAATCTTGAAGAAAGGGAGGCACTTGTCCGATGATTTGGAAATAAACCTGTTGAGTGCTGCCACCCTCCTGGTCAAACTCTGAACTTCCCTGATGGAGGTTGGGGGGTTCATATCGAAAAAAGCCTGGATCTGTTTCGGATCTGCTTCTATTCCCCTCTGGTTCACTATGTAACCTAGGAACTTGCCTGACTCAACCCCCAAACATACATTTTTGTTGATGAGCTTCATCTGATACTTGCAAAAGCTGGCCGAATGCTTCGGCAAGATCGAATATGTGATCTGGGCTGTGGAGGCTCTTGACCAGCATGTCGTCTATGTAGAGCTCCATGTTCCTTCCAATTTGGTTCTCAAATATTTCACTAGTGGTTGATATGTTGTACCCGCATTTTTTAGGCCGAACGGCATCACTCGATAGCAGTATATTCCTCTTTTGATTATGAAGAGGTTTTCTCTTGGTCTTGGGAATGCATTTGTATCTGATTATACCTAGAGTAGGCGTACATGAAACTCAGGAGGTCGTGTTTGAACGTGGCGTCTACAATTTGATCGATGTGGGGAAGCAAAAATTGTCCTTCGGGCATACCTTGTTCAAGTCAATGTAGTCCATGCAATCTCCACTTTCCCTTTTTATTTTTAACCAAGACGGTGTTCGCCAGCCAATCTGGGTATCATGCCTCTTTGATCATGTCGGCGTTAAGTAGTCTTTACACTTCTTTATTTATGATTTGGTTCCTCTCGAGGGTTCAAGTCTTTTCTTCTGTCTGACCAATTTTCGTGCTAGGTCTACAGCTAGTCGATGGGTGATTATGTAGGGGTCTATTCCCACCATGTCCAGCATCGTCCAGGCGAAAACGTATTCATTTTGCCACATCAGCGTTATGAGTCGTTCGGCAAATTCCTTGCTTATGCAAGAACCTATCTGAATGGCTCTATTGTCCCTAGGGTTGTCCAGATATAGTCACAGGTTCCTCGGGTTGTCTGTTCCCCTCGGGCTGACAGGGGCCTCCTCGTCTAGGAGGGGAGAGTCCTCCCTCAACTCCGAATCCAGGCTTAGGGGCACATCAGCCGTGAGCTCAACCTGCAGTTGATGGCTGTCAAGCCACTTCAGTGTTGTGTAGTTGCAGTCTCTAGCGGTCGGCCGATTTCCTCGTATTGTACCTACTGCTTGATTGGCATGGTATTTGATACATTGGCGTAAAGTGGAGACTGTTGCCTCCATCTAGTGAAGCCAGGGCCTCCCTAGGATGATGTTATAGGTGGATAGTGCATCGACCACCATGAACTGAAGAATTATTTTCTGAAGTCGTGGTTCTCCTGCCACTATTGTTAATCTGATCTTCCCCATAGGGAAATACTTTTCCTTGTTGAGTCCGACCAGGGGATTTGTTAAAGGGCTTAGGTTCTCTTCCTTCAGCTGCATGTTACAGAGCATGTTGAGGAACAATACGTATGAACAACTTCTGGTGTCTACTAAAGACCTCCTCACTTCCAAGTTTTCTATGGAGACTGATATTACCAAAGCATTGTTATGAATACGGACGCCCTGGAAGTCCCTATCTGTGAAAATCAGGGGCGGGATCGGGCTCTGGGAGCGAATGTGTTGCATCCGTTGGCCCTCATAGGCTAACTTGGTCCACAATTCACAGAGCAATCTTTTCTGGGACCTGTTGGACCGTTCAGTCTCTGAGCATACTCCGTGCAAGACGCATGCTTCATTGTCATCCTCCTTGTTTTTCCTCTCTATCCTGTCCTTGGGGACATAGGGTTTCTTATCGGATTTCGCCTATTTGGCAATCAGCTTCTCATCTAGAATGATATAATTTTAGGCTTCCTTCAGCAGGTTTGCCATATATTGGCCAATGGCATGACAACTCAACGGTTAGAGCTTGGCAGATGATACCACTAGGTCATGGGTTCAAACCCAGCTTACGACATCTTTAGTGGGTTCTGGGATCCTATAAAAACTTTGTTTGCCTTTCAAAAGAAAAAAAAAAAGGTCTGCCATATTGGCCGGGGGTCTAGAGTAAGAAAATTATAGAACTTGCCTATCCTTAGACATGAGGTGAAGGCCACGACGACAATTTCATCACTACAACTATTGATGAGAGTCAACTTGTTGTTGAAGCGCGAGACATATTCCCTCAACGTCTCATTCTGCTTTAGGGATTTGAGTATCTTCGTCGCTCGTACGATTTGTTGCATCTGGGTTGACAGTTGATCCACCCTTTGGTTTGTCGCGGATGCCATCGGCGCAGGGGTCTGAGAAGGTTCTTCCCGCGGTGGTGGTGGCACCGAAGCTTGCTACGCTATGCTAGTTCGAGCGTTCAAGGGTTCTACAGCATCTTTATTGTTGCAAGACCTTGTTGTCACCATTTTTCTAGTTTTCTGGGAAAGGTGGTACTACTGTTTCTTCTGAGGAACTTTGTCGCTCCCCACGGGGCGCCAAACTGATGCAGTCAACTTTTGCTCTCCTTCCTCGCCTTGACCTACACCTGCACAAGTAACACACGTGAGCCAAAGACCACCGTGTGGCGGGCGATGACATTCCGATGCTTAAGTTAGATAAGGCTTAGGAGATGCTTAAAGCTGTAAATTGGGTTTTTGTAGTGTACCTTAGTTCATCGACCTTATCTCCCTTTTATAGTGTGAGTCTTTGTTCGGCTAAGCCTTTGGTAGCGTAGTTTAAAAAAAGAGATCTTGCTGGAGATCCTTTCCTAATTGGGAGTTGTCAATATAGGAAAGTTTTCCTACACGTCTTGTGCTCCTAGATCTGCGAGAGAGGTTTCCTATTCTGAGTGTAGTCCATGCAAGGAAGTTTCATTGCCCAACTTATATTATAGTATTTGTTTTCTAGTCAGAATCGATGTATTGTTGGTCTGCCTGTTTTGGGTCGATCCCCATATACTTGCCTTATCAAGGCTTACGAGTATTGGGCTTGACCGCATGACGCATGGGCTTATTAAGGCGTTGCAATTCGAGTTCAACATTCTGAAATCTGCCAATAGTGAGCTTGGTATTGGAGGTAGGTGGGTGGGTTGAATCCAGTTTTTGAATGTTTGGAAGTGAAGTTATTGAATGTTTGGAGATGGTGTGATAGTGGTGTTATAGGGTGGTTGGCTCAATTCAGAGGGTGTGGGTGATGGTGATGTGGAGGTAGGTGGTTTGACAGATAGTCGGAGTGTTGGAGGGGGTAGTTGGGGTTGGGTGCTTCTGTTGCAGAGATTGGGGAGTGCATGCTTAGGGTCGGTTGGTTTTGTTTAATTACAAAGCGGTGTTTGGAGAAGATGATGGGCATCCTCATGATATACGTATCTCGAGGTGCATTCTGCTTTTTGTTCCATTAAGATGTCATTGAGATGCATAGTTTTTTATTTTTTATTTTTCTTTTTTAATTTTTAATTTTTATTTTTTTATCTCCATTATACTTCTGCTCACGAAATAAATGTTGGTATCTCCAAATTGTTAGCCTCTTCACGTGCACATTAAACATAAGGATATTTGTCTTTACAATTTATGAGACTATTGATCACAACCAACATCATTGAATAGCCCATCAACACCCAATTTTCGTATCTAATGTGTAATTATGTTAAACTTTTGTACTCAATGTGAACTACGCTTAAACTTTGCGTATCCAAAATGTAAATAACCTTTTTTTAATCTGAGTGAGACAAGTTCTTGTCATTTTCTTGAGAGCGGTTTGTATTTTTTTGCAATGGAGTTGGAAATTGACAAAAAAAAAAAAAGTTTGGATTGAGAAGGGGTTTTCAAAACAACATTAGCCTAGTTGAATCCAACGATAGAGGTAGTGTGGTTGTTACTTTTAGAGTTGATGTGGTTGTCTTTTATTTTTTACTTGAGAAAATGGTGTTTGTGCTCTATGGAGAGGAGATTAAAATGGGTGTGTGAGATGCAGATGACTAAGGACGAGAAGATGGAGAACGTGGGGGCGAGGGTTTTCTTGGAAAAAAAAAATGGGGGTGGCATTTTCATCATAATTTTAGTGGGTAATGCTAATAGAAGCAACCATTTGTGTGTTCTTAGGGTGTAGGTGATGTTGTTTGGGATGGTGAAGATTCGTTGGTATGAAGAAGACTACAGAGAGATAGTTCTAAAAAAAAAGATAGTAGAGAGTCGGTATATGAAACTGAGGTGATGTATTACCATTTGTGTGTTCTTAGGGTGTAGCTGTGTAGGTGATGTTGTTTGGATGGTGAAGATTCGTTGGTATGAAGAAGACTACGGAAAGATGGTTCTAAAAAAAAGATAGTAGAGAGTCGGTCTATGAAACTGAGGTGATGTATTTTGCGGCAGGGTCTGTGGTCAGTCCTAACAAGGATTCGTGTTCGATGGTTTTTGTGGTGGCAGAGTCATACGAGCGAGTGGATATGGAGGAATTAAAGCAACTGGGTAATGACAGAAATGAAGCGATAAAGCGGTGCAGTTGGATGTGGAAGAGAATTATGTGGCAGCTGGGGAGGTGAATTAGATGGGGTATTTAGGGCTCTCTTCGGATCTTGAAAGAGCGACAACTTTAACGTTTGCTTTGTCGGTGGGTGATTGGCATGTGAAACGACGCCAGAGAAGCTTCCTCAATCTCACCATCCTCTCCTGGTAGCCCTGTAGATAGCTAAATGTGGGCATTAGGGAGGATACAATGCTGGGTTGAAATCACAGCTCCGTAAGGATACTGGAGAAGTTTAGGATGTTGGAGCTGAATTTGATAGATCAGTTCATGGTGGGTCCCAAGGTAAAGGGTGAAAATATTTAAGACCATGGCGCTTATGTGATTTAAAGGGAGAAAAGGAGACCACTCGGAATATCGATGGTGGACTGGAGATAATCTCAATCTATTCAACAAATCTTGATGGGAGATTTTGATCAAACAAAGGATGGAATAACATGGGGAAAGATAAACTTTATGTTGAATCCAAGAACTTCTTACAGTGAACGCACAATCACGTAGTCATCAAACTCATGTGATATAACCTTCAACTTCCTTGAGGCCAAGGAGATCAATTATAGATGGATTGTTAATTGAACTACATGACTTACCTCTGAGGGATTCGTTTTATTCTCAAGGATTATCAATCAAATTTTAACCATTGGAAAATTAATAATAATAATAATAATAATAATAATAATAAAATACATAAATAAATAAATAAATAACATAGAAATGGTATGAAGGTGTTAACAGCAAAGTCAGCCTTGAGATAAACCATTGGAATCTACATCATGGTAAGGCTTCTTGGCCTGAAGTTCAAGAGCATAAGTGGAACATCAGTCGCCAGCCTTGACAACTATTTGTGCGGTCTTTTGAGGCATGAGAGCAGAAAGAGTATCTGGACCCATCAGCACCGAGGAACTTGATTGTCAGACTTCAATGATGTATAAACAATCTCGTTACCCGGACAGGTTTGACATGGGAATCTCTTGGAGACTCCGTGACCTCGGATGGGTCCTAGGTTTCATGCAATGGGCATTCAAGTGTGATTATGTAAACTTATAAGTGGGTGATGCCTTCAAGGTTTAGGGTTGTAGGATGCTGATGGCTTTTGTGTTTGTGTCTTCTCTTGTTCTTTACGTTTATGTTTTGTATAAGCTTCATTGTTAACCAGATTGGATAATGAATGCAACTCCAATCGTAAAAAATAAATAAAGAGAAACATGAAATAAATCGTGCTGAAGTAACTGGGTATTGCATGGCAATTGCAAAATGTTCAAGTATATCATAGCACACTTTTTATGAATGGCAGGAGGATAGTTTAATAATTTGAAACATGTCTTGAAGAACCCTCTTGAAGGTCCTAAGGTAGTGACCAGAACAATGAATATATATATATATATATATATATATTTGACTGCAACTAGCAATAAAAATTGTTCAATTCATACAATGTACAGATTCCTATGTTTCCATACAATACTCAGGAAGATAAGTATGTTATGAAGACTAAAATATCCATTGTTACGTTTCCACATCATAGAATGCACGTCATCTTTTGACAATTAAAAGATTAGTACCTGTCACAATACCTACTACTACGTTTAGAAACACACCACAAATGCAATGGGTGAATTAATAGCACATACAAGGTGATGAAGTAAGGTAGCAAGTAGGGCAGAGCTAGCTATTGGAAACTATATTTATGTCCACATTGGATGAAATAGGTAAGTAGAAACTACATGCCTTACTGTACAGTGTGGTAAGATCTATTTCATCAAATGGAAGATATCCCGCCATTAAAACGTAAAGGATTACTCCACATGACCAGACATCTGCCACAGCACCATCATAACCCTTATGGCTGAGGACCTACAATTGATTGTGCCAAGGTTAAGTCATGATAAATTTAAAAGAACAGAGCATGTTTATAATTTTTATCTAAATCTATCATTTTCCAATACCTCTGGTGCAACATAGTTTGGAGTTCCACAAGTAGTATACAGAATGCTAATTCCCTAGACACAAGGTACGAGTTCCATGACAGATATCACATTGGAAAAGGCACGAGTATCCATGATTGAAAGGAAAGAACAAGCAAACAAAAAAACTCGCTTAAGGTGGCAAGGCACTCAAACCAAAATCTGAAAATTTCAAATTTCCTAGGGCGTCCAGAAGAAGATTTTCTGGCTGCTTAAATGAAAAATATTATAAAACTTCACTTGACGCTGAATGTGTGAAAGATTCCATTTGCCAATCATGACACACCTTCAAATCCCGGTGGTAGACTCCTTTACTGTGGCAATAATCAACCCCAAAAATTAACTGCTGAAAGTATTTTCGAGCGCATCGGTGTCACTTTGTCGTCCTTGGTGGACCTGCAAAGAAAATCCTCAGTATAACCAATCTAGATAGAGAGGACAAAATAATCAAACTTAAGAAAGAGGGCATCTTTGACTTCAACGTTTGAGTCAAACACTCACTATCTTATCAAACTATTCACCGCCTGTAATGAACTCCAAGATTATATAAATCTTTGTACAGCTCGCCAGCACCTAACAAGTCATTAAACAATTTTCAGGAGTACCTAATTATGAGAGGGTGAAGGGAGGACAATGAATAAAAAGCGACCAAAAAAAAGTAGACATGCCTCGTGTAAACGCACAACATATGGATGTCGTACAAGTTTCATTATGGAGATCTCCCTTTTGATCTGCACAAAGTTGGAAGGACTAAAAGATCATCATCAGTCAAATACGTTATTAAAAATCTGTCACCAAATTACAAATAAAAAAGAGAACTTGTCTACATTACATTGGAAGATGACTCAACTATATTTTACATTTCTGTTTCTTTTTTGGATATATAAAACAGTGAAATTATATGAGAAATGAGAGAGGAACTCGGATGATAAGTCTACAAGACAAAAGGGAAAGACGGAAAACACTACGGGTGTGTTTGGTTGCATGGAATTCTATGTCATGAGAATCTATGAGGGGACCCTGACTAAATTGATGTATTACTTCACATCCACCATTTGATTTTGTGATCAATGGTGGGAATAGAAGTCTCATGAACATGAGAATCACATGCCTTGGGGGACCAAGGAGTGAGATTCTCATGGTCATGGGACTTCCATTCCCACCATTAATCACAAAATCAAATGGTGGTCAAATGGTAGATGTAGAGTGATATATCAATTTAGCATAAAATGTCGGAGTCCTCTCATGAATTCCCATGACATAAAATTCCATGCAACCAAACACACCCTAAGCTACAAGTATATTTTACATTTGGATTGCAACTAAGCTCAAAACTTACAAAACAACAATTCGGCTCATTTTCATCCAGTTCAAAGACTTGATTGGACAAATGTGACATCATAAAAATGTGGCAAACCACCAATATTCAGAAGGTCAAGCTATCAAGGAAACTAAAGCTAATTACTTGACCTAAGATTACAACGATCTAACACACTTCCAAAGTCGAGGTCCTCATCAACCGATTATAATACTTAAGAACACAATAGTAGTTCTCTTCACTCACTTAATAATATTAGTATTTAATGACTTAGAATGATGTGCATACCATAATACCAGGCCATTTTAATTGAGCCTGTGGGCAACCCTCCCTTGATGTTGGGTAGGTTCACCCAGCAAAAAGCTCAAGTTGTCAGAGAGAAAAAAAAAAACTAAATTTTCTTTTTAAGACTTAAGTACCTTGATATTAATTTCAAATTTTAATAAGGGAAAAGACCAACAAGATTATGTCCCAAATACAATGGAGTGCCAATTTACAAACAACCATTCAAAGAAGTTGCACATAAACGGTGGGCACCCAATACCATGATCTCATTACCACCCTTCTATGATCCATAAGCTCGTCTTGAATAGGCTTTTGTTGCGCTCCTTTCAAATCCACAAACATGGACACAAACTTTCTATTTTCCTTTAGATCGTAGATGCGCCAGAGACCTTCATCTCCTCAAAAAAAGTTTCCATCAATCAGGAGCACCCAAACCACCTTGAATGCTCAAAAGTAGTCTTAACACCTTGTGACCATTGGCAATGAAGAAGGAATGAGAAGAATGAGCCACACGAAAACAATCCGCATCAATTAGCATTTTAAGTTATATAGTATCCAATATCCAAATCCATTAACTTGTTTCATAGGAAAAATTGGAAATTGTTGTTGTAGAATAGCTCTTAGGATCACTTTGCACCATAAATTGAATTTTTTAAAAGAAAAAACACTTTTATTACATGATTACCAATTACCACTACCATCAACCTCACAACGTTTTCGAAGGTTCCCTAATGAAATCCTCCCAACCGGAAGAATCTGCCAGTATCAACTCTGCCATATTTCATCAATAATTATGTTCTTGATTTCACAAGGGATTTCAATCGGACACCTGAGCACGGCCCCGCAATCTCTTTCCCCAGTTGCCGTAACAACTGACTTGCCTCCGCTCACTACACTCAAACGCTATCCCAAGAAGCCTTGCCAATTAAACAGTCTGACAGCTTCCACACATCCTGATTGCCCCACCCACTACACCAGTACAGGTAGACTCCACCTGAGCTCAAACATCTCCCTCCTGAGACCTTTTCACTCTCCTCTCAAGCACCAATTTATTTGTTACTTGGGATTCCCAAAATCTGAGTACTCAGCCACCTTCTGACTTCTCATCACGAGCATGAGCTGCACTTTCTTCTTCTTCAGTTCTTCCTCTCAAATCTTCTTATTCTGATGCCATAAACCATGAGAATACCCAAACAGATTCATGCACGAGCCAAAGAACCGCAAACTTGGTCCTCCTAGATAGCTTCTGGAATTCGGTGATACCTTCATGCAAACTTGGTCCTCCTAGATTGCTGAAAAGAACCGCAACATCCACAGTAAATGGGCTGCTTCCTAAAGATGGGATAGATCCAGTCCAGGTTGGCCCAAATTAATCTCATTGAGCTTTCTAGAACTATCCACATTCTGCCCATCAGTATATCAAACAGGTGATATAAGACTTATCAATGGTTCGTGACAGCCAAGGGGAAAAAGCAGCTTCAGCAGCAGGGAGTAGCTCTTCAAGCTCAGTTTTGCTTCATGAGCTCCAAGGTGCAGAGTTAGGCTGTCACCAAATACAATTTGAAGAATGTCACATTGGCTCCTGACTCAGCTACAATAGTATCATAAGAAAAGAAGGATCCGCTATGGGAAGCTAAGTTTACTATGAGAAGAATATGGAACTTAAATTGCTAACATTGACACCTTCCATGTTGATCATGCATTCTGAGAAACAAACCGAGCAAAAGACCATTTGTACAGCCTCTACCCGAGAAGTAACTTCATTAAGTTTACTCCAACTTCGTTTGCACAGGATTAGGAATAAAAAAACAATTTTCGAAGAAAAAAGAAAAAAAAATTATTACAGGATGTAATCGTGTTTTTATAATGGTTAATGAAAGGGGCTGATCCCTCCAACCCCATGCTTACTTTCCAAAAAAAAAAAGACTTATCAATGTCCAAAGTAAGAAGTTATGGAAAATGTGAATTCTTAAGAGAAGCAATGTACATACAAGAGGCGGGACTAGACCTGACCATCATCAAGAGAAACAAAAAGAAGGTTGCGATCATCATTAGCAAACTTCATACATACCTACTAGTACTAGCCACTTGGTAGGCACCCTTGAAGAGACACAATGATTTGATATCTCCTTAAGAAGACTACAAACCAAAGCCCAAACAGGTAGGATGTCTGGTATAAATCAGTTGGTAGGCCACATCTAGAACTATCTCTACGAGCTCCTTTCCAAGGAGAGGAGAAGGCAACGATACCTATGGAGTCACTCTTATATTTAAGTTAGGAGTTTCCATTTTATTAAGTATTATAAATAGGAAATGCAATTACACTATTGATTGGGAAGAAAGGAAAGAGAGTTTATTTAGTTCTAAGTTTTTTAAGGAGATGGTTGAAATTATTTGGAGGTCAGTAATTTTTTGGGATTATTTCTATCAGTTTGTGGTATCAAAGCAACAAACAAGTTCTAATGGTTAGCTTGAATCATCTACACCTTACATGATTGGCAAGGCCTGCAAGAACTCACAGCATTGAAGAGAGGTTGCAGGCAAGGATTGATGCAACACCGTTGTTGAACGGGTTATTTACCTTTTGACCCCCATTGATTCTTGCGTGTTCCAGTTTGGGTGTCATTAATTCACAAAATTCCATCAAACACCCAAATTGGGTCTAAACTGTTAACGAGATACATTCACAAATTTTATGAAGGCAAGATTGCCCATGGGTGCCAACCGATAATTCTAAGAAATCAATGGGTGCCAAAAGGTAACTATTGCGGAGAGGATATATGTAGATGTGTGACCAATGTCACATTTCTTCTACTTGCCCACAGGTAAGGTGGCACAAATCGTTGCCCTGGATTGATATGTTGACCACCTACAATGAACGACTAATATTGGGAAAGAAATTATTTTATCACTGATCATTCCAAGCAAAACACAGATATAACCAACCACAAATATAAGCAATTATAACTTAACACCAAATATATATGTGTGACAATAACCAAATATAATTCTGTGAAGCATAAATTCCATCACAACCATCAAACCTAAACACAAGTGAAACTTAATGTATCAAAACACAATATTACAACCATCAAAGTTATATTGTGCACAATTTCATCTATAGCTAACCAAAATACCCAAAATATATTTCAAGCAATTCCAATTAGTGATACGTCAGTTCTAGAAATACAAAACAATTGACACGAAAAATCTTTGTATTTCGAATATATTCGAACATAAAAAGCTACTCAACCACTATTATGGAAAATTCCACAAAATATAAATTATTGAAAATTTTGAAATGCATGACCAACTCTCCCATGTTTCCCTTGTACCATGTCTCTCACAATACTTGATTTTTTACTATCTAATAAATACACGCATTCTATACAATTTACATTTTAGGCAATTACTAATGTTTGACTACGCCTACGGCATTCCACCCGAGTTGTCAGATCATGCATTCAATGTAGTTTTATAAAAATCAACACAAAATTTACCTTTTGTCGCTCGTTTTATAAAAATTACCATTTGACATTCATGGGCAATTTTGCATCAATAAAATTTGTAAATGTATCTCGTTAGTCATCCTTGAATTAACAGTCAAGGCTTAATTTGGGTGTCTTGACGGAATTTCGTGAATTAATGACACTCAAATTGGAATATACAAAAACTAATGTGGTAAATAACCCATTGTTAAACCATAGAAACAACTTTAAACGAACACTCGGCAAGGGAATCGTCAACTAACGCCCCCGTAGAGCCAACCAAACCGAACACCAAAGCCAATCAACTCGATCACCAATGCAAAACCCCAAGCTGGCTAGACACTTACGCATTGTACCAGCGTCGCATGACATACTCAATCATGATGTATCAGTTCATCCCACGACATCTCGTCGCGATACTGAAACTCATTTGCCTCCTTTGCTTGCTCTTGTTTTACCATTCCTAGATGCCAAGCAGCACATCCTTTCAGCCAATGTTGCGTAACCTTCTCCTGATCCTATTCCTTTTGTCCAAAGCCAAGGGGTATTGGTTTTGACTATTTGGATGTGATGAACTAGATTTTATCCGGAGAAACAGTTCAAAATTGAACACAAGTTGAGTATAGCATCCTTCGGTTCCTGATGATCTAGATAGAATGACACTTTTCCCTCGACAACAACTACAACCCCATCTACCAAATGTTGAACAAGCTGAACAAAAGACTTTGGGACTATCCGACTATCCGGGATAAGTACAGGAGGCAGAGATGAGCATTATTTTGAAATAAATAAGACTAGATAATGATGGAGAGAACCAAAAACCCCTCTCGACAAAGACATGTTTACCTACCTCATAATCAACCTCCTCAACAGGAAAGGTTAGTGGTTCCCAATGTTGATTATCTAACCACTTCTAATCATGTTCTACTTGTTCATTCATGCATTTTTTTTCCCAGTATGTTCAATAGCACTGCTTGAATATTAGTTTTGTTTAGCTCTTGTTGCAAGCTCATATTGGTCACGGAAAAGGTTTGATAATATTAGCCAAATAAGAATTTATATTTAGTATAGGATCTAGTTAGAACCATGTAGCCTGCGTTCAATGTGTTTTCCTTAATTTTATTTCGGGCTAGTTGCTATTTTCATTTTTTGTAGGATTTCAATTTCACGTTTCTTTAGTTTGCTTAGGAATCAAGTATTCGAATCCTATAAAATAAGCCTAAGCTCCCCATTGTAAATATTTTGCATTAATGTTTATTCTATGCAATCAATGTTTCACGTTTATGCTTTGAGCAATTCTATCCTTAGACCAATTGAAAATAAAGTGCAAAGACTTAACCATGATATTTGGGATCCAACATTTTAGACCTAGCTCGAGATACACCTTAGAAGTACATCAATGGTAGACGTGAGTCACGTGACACTTTTGCATGTTCAGGATTTCACCTCATTCAATGGTAGACGTGAGTCACGTGACACTGCTGCTGCCAATTCTTTTGCCTGTTCAGGATTTCACCTTTTATTATTGACTATGTAAAGATTTGGCCATGAGAATCAAAGTTTCTGAGCAACAGACAAGTAGGAAAAGATTATACGGCAATATCTTTGGGGTTCAAATTCTTCCTGCAAGAAAATTTTTTCAAGCAAAACCATACAAATATATTAAGTATTTTTTTTTTGGGGGGGGGGGGGGGGGGGGGGGTGGTGGAGGGGTGATCTCATAAACTATTTAAGTCTTCAAAATGTTGAATTTTGGCATGTCGTTCTCTATCATATTACAGGAGTATCACCCTCTTAGGAGCTCAGTGATCTTTGGGTTTGTAAGACGCAATGATGGATGTGGGCGCTCGCAGATCGGAGGCAACACTGTAGTGGGCTCAAAACAATACCTCAAAATGTCTACAATGATCATTCATGAGAGGTGCCCCTTTAGAAAATGGGAATAGCTTTCCTATTTCGACTACGTTTTCCTTGGTCAACTTGGCCAATGCAAATCTCATAATTATACCCAATGGTGGTGTTCTTGTTGAAGAGCTTGTTAAGCAATTTGCCTTAGGAGATTGTTCTCTTGATAAACTATTTAATCTTTCTTATAATAACCAAGAAGAAATGCAATAACTCTAATTGTGTCTTGTTTTACTTATTCCACAATACTCGAAGCCGTGTATCAAGAGAGCTGCACTCAAAAAAACGTGAATAACGGTTTTTTATTGTTGCTCACAAAGACTACACCAATTGAGTAGGATGAGGTCTCTAATTGTCGATTGGTTTGTAGTTAAGAATTTCCCTAACCCCTTTGTTTTTTCCGGATAAGTTTAGACTCGGAGATTGGAAGGTGTTTTGCTACTGGTTGTTGATTTTGTGGTGTTGGTTTGATATGCCAAAGAGATGCTCAAACACATTTTGACATAGAAACTGGTCGGCTTCCCATCCCACAACTTCTTTCCCATATGGCAACCTAATTGCAATCAACCCAATCAGTGTTTCCACGACCTCAATCTCCAAATGGTTGAAATTGTTCCGCCAATCCAAATCCAAATTCTAGTTCCTTTCTCTGTCGCCATTCCCTTAGACAGCACTCTTACCACTGACTCCTTGGGCTTGTTTGATTCATGAAAAACTGAGTTGAACTCTTGTTTGAAAGGCTTGTCTAGGATCCATTTACCATGCCAGAAACTTACTCCTGTGTCTAAACCCACTTTAAAATCTGAAACCTTGCTCTTGTATTCTCCACCACACACCCATGCGTAGATGTGATTTGATTTGTGTACCATCCCCGGCCCTATCCAATCCATACTTCTCATGGATATCTGATTGCCAAAGAGAATCTGACCCAAACCTTACTTTATGCAGATATCTGATTGCCAAAGAGAACTTTCCTCCTGTGATCGGGAAACAGTTGAGCACATGTTCTTTTCTTGCCCCTTCTCTAGGCAAACTTTGCTCTCTCTGTGTTCAGCCGCCAAATGCTAGTTCTTCCTTCAGTGGGCAACCTCCTGGCATAGGGAGAACCTCTCCCCTAGAGGTAGATGGCTTTCGAGCAGGCTTCTTATTGCCTGTTTTTACTGATCAATATGTTTTTAAAATATATTGTCTGCTTAAAAAGGTAAACTTTTTTTCCTTTTGTTGCGAGGTGCCCGAAAGAAAGTCCTTATAAATTTTCTTAAGCTCATCAACCACCAAGGAATAACCATTGTAGACATCATGAATGCTGGGATGCAAGTGTGCTTTTGATGATGGTAACCCTTCAGCCTTCACTAGATACTTGTGTTTCCATATTGCCAGCATGCTTCTAACTCTGCTGATTATACCTTCTCATGCCCTCTGGTCATTATACTTTACCCCAACAGCGAGCCAACCCAAATAGCTGACTGGTGGGTTTCAGATCTGCAGTTCAACTTTATTTTACCTTCCCATTCCCTCTAAGAAAGTTCATATATTATCTTGGGATATTATTTGTGAATCCAAAGAGAAATGGAGGCTGGGAATCTAAGCAATCCACATGATAAATAAGGCCCTTGCCCTTACGGAAAAATGGATATGCAAATTTGCCCCTTGAGACAAAGCTCTGTGGAGATCAGTTACTGAACAAAAATGTGGCTCAATATTGAATAGCTGGTGCCATTAAAAAACCAACAGGCTCCTATGGCTACTCTGTTTGAAACGCAATCTCTAATATTCAAGAATTTGTCATGAATCAGATTTCCATTAAAGTAAATTCAGGTTCTAAGACCTTTGGAAAGTGAACCTCAAGCTTTTAAGCTTCCTTTCCCATTGGCTTACAAACTCTGAATCAACAAATTTGGGAAAGTGGCTGAATTTTTCTGCGACGACTCCAATTCACCAGTGTGGAACATGCTTCCTCAAAGGGGTTCAAAGTTTGATCTCTGTTGGAATCTCTTTCAAGTCAAATTAGCAACAATAACTCAAACGGTCTCTTCACCTTCCCATTACAAAAAAAATATCTGGCTTAAGAATTCAACTTTCTTAGAGTCAGCATGTCATGGCCATATCCTAACTGCAAATAATTTGCAGAAATGAGTAACATAAGATCGAAAGTGCTGAAACTGTTGGAACTTATAATCAATACTAAAGCGCTAACCTGGAACTAAGGTTCTCGTCATGAGGTTACATTCAACAGCTTCTCTTGGATCACTGTTCAATTGACCTTCTCTATCAATGACCAGCGTAATTTCCCCTCAATTTTAATACAATAGTTACAGTTTAGACTTTCAGAAAAAAAATATGAATCCCAAGATTTTTCATTCTTCTCTACTTCCAGTTTTGTTGTCAACAATTGTAAGTTGAATAAAAAAATGTAGTCAAATTTTTTTAGCATGTCCAAGTTTCACTCAATCAATTGTCTACTACTTTTTCCTACCACAAATTTTCATGTTAAACAAAAGGTGTGTCAATTTTTCAACTATGCTAAACAAACTTCAAAGGCAGAGGCATGCATAATGATTTTCATACTTCATTCAAAAGAAGTAACATAACTCCTCTTTTCTGTGCTTATAACTCACAAAACCCTAAAATTTCTTACTCCCTGACACAGCCTTGCAGCTCCAATTGGCAAATAACTCGTGAATCACCATCATCAAGCAACACAAATGAAACATAAAAAAAACCTAGTTTAGTTTCTATCAAAACATTCAAAATTGACTCGAAAACAAAGACGATTAAAGAATAAAGAAGTGAAGTAAAAGGGACGTACCTGGTCGATCATTTTATGCATTGTAATGGTGCTTCGATCGAGAACTTTCATGGCGACTGTTAGGATACCAATCCTATTTAGTATTTACTTGAGATTAGAATGTCTTAGTTAGAACAATATTCTATTTTTGAATTAGGAGTTATTGTTTTATTAGAATTAGGTTTGAATTCAATTAGGAAGTATTATTTTTAGAATTAGGTTTGAATTCAATTAGGAAATATTATTTTGTTTTCAGTTATAAATACATATGATGTAATAGAGTTTAGGTAACCAATACAAGTTTTATTTAATTTATTTGGTGGCTGATCCCCAATTAAAGGATCTAGGTAGTTTGATCTCCAATCAAAAGGTCAAGGTCTCTATTATCTGGTATCAGAAAATCATCGATTCTGAGCCAAATTTTTTTTCTTGTTACTTCGTTCTTCACCCTCCACAACAACCTCCGATCTCCCAGATCTTCATCCCAAAAAAAAAAAAAAAAAATTTACCTCGCAACAGCACCGCCTTCGCAGCAACCGCCGTCGCCTTCATCATCAGCATCTTCTTCGATTCAGAGCATCTTCCTCTTCAGCACCTACCCAATCGACTCAACACATCGTCCTCATCGTTCTTCCTCATTCGGAGCAGTGTTCTTCATCGATTCCGTTTCAGCACATCGATTCCATTCAACGTCTCCATCGATTCAATTCACGTCTTCATCCAACCTCCGCAGATTCAGCACATCGATTCAATTCACGTCTTCATCCAACCTCCGCAGACCCAGTTTCATCGATTTAGTTTCGGTACAGTCAATTCAGCGTCTTCATCCGCCTCCGCAGACCCCGTTTCCAGCGACTCCAGTTCCAGGTTTCATCAATTTCTGTTAGGAACCCAGCTCCAATAGGTTACCATGTTAGTAACAAGTCCTATTTTAGTAAGAAATCATGTTTAGGTAAGTCAGTAGGCGAGAGTCCTAATTTAGTTGAACTAGGTAAGTCAGTAGGTGAGTCCTAATTTAGTTGAACTTCGATATTAAGATGAGTCTGGTTAGGAATCTAGGATTTAGAATTCTCTATAAAGTCTATCAATTGTAATTAGAAGTTTCATCAATCAAATAACTTTTCTAAACTTGGTGGCTGATCTCCAATCAACGGATCAATAGGTGGTTCGATCTCCAATCAAAAGATCGATTATCTTAGCTTCCGGTATCGGATCCTATCATCTGGTATCAGAGCATCCTTGATTCTGACCAAATTTTTTTCTTGTTATTTCGTTTTTCACCCTCATCAACACCCTCTCACAGTTCTTCATTCATTCAAAAAAAAAAAAAAAAAAAAAAAAAAAAAAAAAAACCTCGCAATTCAGAGCATCCAGTTTCTTCCACCCAAACCTACACCATGACTGTCAAAGAACTCGAAGAACATGTTGCTGCCATTAACGCCCAATTGGGAACAATGGCTTCACATATCCACACCCTCCTCCAAGATCGCCAAACTCAATCACAGACCATTGCCCAGATATTGCAAACTCTTCAATCCACTGGGTCCTCACAATCAGAACCTACTCACCGCAACAATCCGCTAGGCGGCAATTTACAAGGTCGACCCCTTCGCATTGACTTCCCTCGGTTTGATGGCGGTGATCCCGAAGGTTGGCTTTTCCAAGCCGAACAATTTTTTGAGCTTAACCAGGTTGCGGTAAATCAGAAAGTCACCTTGGCTGCGATCCACTTGAAAGGCGACGCAGTCGCTTGGTACCGATGGATTAGACAATCCATCGGCGATCTTTCTTGGGAACAATTTTCCAAGGCCATCTGTTCCAGGTTCGGTTCCCGCAAACACATTGATCCATGCAGCTCTCTTTCGAAATTGACTCAAACAGGGACGGTTCGTGAGTATATTACGGCCTTTGAGAATCTCATCAACTTGGTTCCTGGATTGCTCGAACCTCATCAAGTCAGTATGTTCCTTTCAGGTTTACGTGCCGATATTCAGTCGGGTGTGCGCTTGCTTAAACCTGCGAGCTTGACCCAAGCTTTTGATTTAGCGTTATGCCAAGAGGACGCTATCATTGCGACTACGGCTTATTCCTCCGTTCCGCCTAATTTTCAGACTCCTGCCCCAACTCCCACCTTGCCTTCTGGCATGAAGCGACTAACTTGGGCCGAACAAAAAGAACGTCGCGAGAAAGGCTTATGTTTCAACTGCGACGAAACCTTTAAACCAGGACATCACTGTCAGAAACCGCAATTACTATTCCTGGACGCCGCCCTGGACGGGGATTCTCCGAAAGACAACGTCGTTATTTTGGATGAGTTTGGTTAGGAAACTAGGTCGTTACTAGTTTTCAGGCTTGAGGACAAGCCGTGTTTCAAGGGGTCCGGGATGTTAGGAACCCAACTCCAATAGGTTACCATGTTAGTAACAAGTCCTATTTTAGTAAGAAGTCATGTTTAGGTAAGTCAGTAGGCGAGAGTCCTAATTTAGTTGAACTAGGTAAGTCAGTAGGTGAGTCTTAATTTAGTTGAACTTCGATATTAAGATGAGTCTGGTTAGGAATCTAGGACGTAGAATTCTCTATAAAGTCTATCAATTATAATCAGAAGTTTCATCAATCAAATAACTTTTCTAAACTTGGTGGCTGATCTCCAATCAACGGATCAATAGGTGGTTCGATCTCCAATCAAAAGATCGATTATCTTAGCTTCCGGTATCGGATCCTATCAATTTCTTCGATCCCTGATTCCAGGTTTCATCAATCACAGCTTCCAGCGCTTCATCAAGTTCATCGATCCCAGATGTCCGCGTCTCCAGATTTCATCGACTCCGGGTTTCCACTCCAATTTCAGCACATCATCACGACGGTTGCTGAATTGCAAGAGCAGGTCAATGATCTTACTGCTCAAGTTACTGGGCTTTCCTCCCACCTCCACACACTTGAGACCACCAATGCCACTATTCTAGAGGCATTAAGGAATCTCCAACCATGTCGGCCGGCACCATACATTCCACCGGATCCACAACGGCCAATTATTCCTATTTTGAGCAAGGGCATCCGTATTGATTTACCCCGTTTCGACGGAACTGATCTGTATGGTTGGTTATTTCAGGCCGAGCAGTACCAGGAACTCAACGGCCTTTCCAGCGAACAGATGCTACCCATTGTCGTTCTTCACCTTCAGGGTGATGCCAACTCTTGGTATCGGTGGATTCACCAATCACTAGGCACCTTAACGTGGCCACAGTTTTCGAAAGCTCTTTGCTCTCGCTTTGGTTCTCGCGAACATATCGATCCGTGTAGTTCTCTTTCCAAGTTAGTACAACGAGGCACAGTTCGCTCATTTATTACCGAGTTCGAAAAGCTATCTAATTTGGTGCCCGGTTTGTCTGAATCCCATCAGATTAGCATTTTTCTATCGGGTTTGCGTGTTGATATTCAAGCAGGAGTTTGGATGTTACACCCTATCAGTATTACACATGCTTTTGAGTTGGCTTTATGTCAAGAAGATGCCATTAATGCTACTCGATCAAAAGGGCTTGTCTGACATTTTGCTAACCCTGTGACTGCTGCGAATTCTTTAAAGCCTGTTACTAGTATGCCACCAGGTGTTAAACGTTTGTCATGGGCTGAACAACAAGAACGTCGTGCCAAGGGCCTTTGCTTTAACTGCGATGAAGTATATAAGCGTGGCCATCGTTGTCCTCAGCCCCACGTTTTGCTCCTCGAGGGTCATGAGGAAGAAGACGACGTTTCTGATGTTGAGCCTCCTATTCCGAATCATACTTTATCCGATGATCCTCTCGAGATTTCTCTTCATGCCCTTCTCGGGTCCCCACGGCCTGAAACCATGCGTCTCACTGGACAATTAAAACACAGGACTGTCACTGTCCTAGTTGACTCTGGTTCAACTCATAATTTTTTGCACCCGTCTTTTGCCAAACAATGTGGGTTTCCAATCCACAAATATGGTGTTTTTACGCGTCATGATTGCGGATGGTGGCCATTTGCATAGTCCAGGTTCTTGTCGGGATGTTTTCCTTAAATTACAAGATTATGAGTTCCACGGCCACTTCTTCCTTCTCGGTATCACTGGATGTGATGTGGTTCTCAGTGGTGAATGGCTTCGCTCTTTGGGTGTTATTACTTGGGATTTTTCCAAACTGATTATGTCCTTCTCGGTGGCTGATCGTACTTATACATTAATTGGCGACAATTCTCCTATGGTCATGTTCATGGATAGTACCCCGGTCCCTCGTTCTTTACAACAGGAACGTCACAGCATTCTTTTACAGTTAACTCAGGAAGTTGGCCTGGGCGCTTCTATTCCAGCTGTCGTTCAGCCGCTTATTGCTCAATTTTTGGATGTCTTTGGCACTCCTAACACCCTTCCCCCCGCCCGAGCACATGATCACCATATTCCGATTTTATCAGATGCTTCTCCAGTAAATGTTCAGCCATATCGATATCCTCACTTTCAAAAGGCCGAAATTGATAAAGTTGTATCTGAATTGAAGGCTGCAGGCCTTATTCGTCCCAGTACCAGCCCTTATTCTTCACCAGTTCTCTTGGTTAAAAAGAAGGATGGTTCTTGGCGCATGTGTGTTGACTATCGAGACCTTAATAAAATCACTATTAAGGACCGCTTTCCAATTCCGATTGTGGATGAATTATTGGACGAACTGCACGACGCATCGGTGTTTTCTAAGCTCGATTTACGCTCCGGTTATCACCAAATTCGGGTTCATGAACCGGATATTTCCAAGACGGCTTTTCGCACACACGATGGTCACTATGAGTTTTTGGTTATGCCCTTCGGGTTGAGCAATGCCCCAGCCACTTTTCAGAGTTTGATGAATGACATTTTTCGTCCTCACTTGCGTAGCTTTGTCCTCGTGTTCTTCGATGATATATTGGTGTATAGTGCCTCACTCTCTGATCACCTACACCATCTTTCTATTGTTTTTGGGGTATTGCGCACTCATAAGCTTTTTGCGAAGGCGTCCAAGTGTTCTTTCGCTCAATCTTCTATTGGGTATCTTGGACATATTATTTCGGGTCTTGGTGTTGCAGTTGATGATGATAAAATTGCGAGTGTTGTCAACTGGCCGTGTCCTTCTTCTTTGACGGATCTTCGTGGGTTTCTTGGACACACCGGGTACTACCGTAAATTTGTTCGCGATTATAGTAAGATTAGTGTTCCTTTGACCCAGTTATTAACGAAAGATTCTTTTATCTGGAATGATGATGCCTTCAAGTCCTTTTCTGCTCTTAAAACCGCCTTAACTTCTACCCCCGTACTGGCTCTCCCTGATTTCAATGCTGAATTTTATATTGAATGTGACGCCTCTCATGGTGGCATTGGTGCGGTACTTATGCAACGCGGTCGTCCCCTTGCGTATTTCAGTAAAGGTCTTTCTGGACGAAATTTGAACATCTCCATTTATGATAAGGAAATGTTGGCTATTGTTGCTGCAGTACAGAAATGGCGGCCTTATCTCCTGGGTCGGCACTTCAAAATCTATACAGATCATCGTAGTCTCAAATATTTTATGGACCAACGACTTTCATCTCTTGAACAACAAAAGTGGCTCTCTAAATTACTTGGATATGACTATGAAATCATTTATCGCTCTGGTTCCGTCTATCAAGCTGCAGATGCACTTTCTCATTTGCCTTCCGGCGGTTCCTTGTTGGCTCTATCTTCCCCGGCATTTTTCAGTGTTGATGAAATTAGCCGGGAGTGTCATCTCGATCCTTCCATGCGTACTATTATTGATAGTTGTCAACAATCATCTCCTCGACCACATTATTCATATGAGCATGGTATTCTTCGCTATAAAGGTCGGCTTGTGGTAGTTCAATCATCGTCTTGGTGTTCCAAACTTTTACATGAGTTCCATTCCTCGCCATCTGGAGGCCATTCCGGTTTTCTCCGCACATATAAATGTCTTCAACATAATTTTTACTGGCCTGGTATGAAAGCTGTTGTAAAGTTGTTTATTTCTCATTGTGATATCTGCCAACGGAATAAGAGTGAAGCTCTTTCTCCTCCTGGGTTACTTAATCCCTTACCAATACCCGATGATATTTGGTTAGATATTTCTATGGATTTTATTGATGGATTACCAATATCTAATCGCAAATCGACGATTTTGGTAGTTGTTGATCGTCTCTCCAAGTATGCGCACTTCAGTTCTTTGGCTCATCCTTACACCGCGACATCAGTTGCCGAAGTCTTTGTGCGGGACATTACTCGCCTCCATGGTGTGCCTCGTTCTATTGTGAGCGATCGTGATCCGGTTTTCTTAAGTAATTTTTGGGAGGCCTTTTTTGAGATGCAAGATACTCAATTATGTCGTAATTCCGCCTATCATCCCCAAACTGAAGTTACCAATCGTACCTTAGAGTGTTATCTTCGTTGTTTTGCTAGTCATCATCCTAGTCGTTGGACAAAATGGTTACCTTGGGCTGAATGGTGGTACAATACTACATATCATAGTGCCATCAAAATGACTCCCTTTGAAGCTGTTTATAGTCGGGCCCCTCAGACGATCTCAACCTATATACCTGGTAGCACCGCAGTTCATGCCGTTTACCTTGGTTTACGGGATCATGATCGCACTCTGCAAGTTCTCAAGGATAACCTTCATCAGGCTCAGGAACGTATGAAAATATATGCTGATGGTAAGCGCACTGAGTGCCATTTTGAAGTTAATGATTGGGTTTTCTTACGCCTGCAACCATATCGGCAATCCACGGCTGCATATCAGACTTACTCTAAGCTTTCTCCTAAGTTTCATGGGCCTTTTCGCATCCTTGAAAAGATCGGTTCTGTGGCTTACAAACTTGATCTTCCAGCTACGTCTCGTATCCACCCCGTTTTCCATGTTTTTCTTTTAAAGAAGAAGTTAGGTAATGGTATTACTCCAGACCCTACTTTACCTATTCTTGCCAATGAACCCTCATGGGTCCCGGAGAAACTGCTTGATCGGGGATTATTTGAACGCAATAATAAGCCCGTCACACGCTGGCTTATCAAGTGGATCGGCCGTCCTGTGGAGGAAGCTACTTGGGAAGACTACAAGCAGTTTCGTGTTCGCTTTCCAGATTTTCAGGCTTGAGGACAAGCCTTGTTTCAGGCGGCGTGGGATGTTAGGATACCAATCCTATTTAGTATTTACTTGAGATTAGAATGTCTTAGTTAGAACAATATTCTATTTTTGAATTAGGAGTTATTGTTTGATTAGAATTAGGTTTGAATTCAATTAGGAAGTATTATTTTGCTTTCAGTTATAAATACATATGATGTAATAGAGTTTAGGCAAGCAATACAAGTTTTATTTAATTTATTTGGTGACTGATCCCCAATCAAAGGATCTAGGTGGTTTGATCTCCAATCAAAAGGTCAAGGTCTCTATTAGCAACACTCTCGCCAGTCTTAGTGTTCTGTGCGAATTTCACCTTAGCGAAGGTGCCTTCACCGATCGTCCTCCCCACTTCGTAGTTCCCCACCTTCCGAATTCCTCCCATCTTTCTTAGACGATCTCTTCTCCCGCTTCATTAATTTCCCTATCAGTAACTCAAACAGCAATTCAATATTGTCCGTCCTTTTTTTCTACACTCACAACTTTCAACAATTCTAGCCGGTTTCATTTGCCAGCATTTTTTGGATTTCTTTTACACAATTGTTTCTGTGGTTGTGTTTTAAAGAGAAATTGGTAAAAAAAAACGTATAAAAGAAAAACTAGCCATCTTTTAAAAAGAAATAGGTAAAAAGTGTAAAAAAAAAAAAAAAAAAAAAAAAACTAGCAGATGGCTAAACTTCCTCCACAAATTTATCTTTGTTCTAACCCCAATTCAGAGAGGCCATTTTATTTTTTTCTAGGATTGAGCTTTTTACACTTTCACCTCTTTTATAACAACAATTCTAGCCAGCCATATTTGCTAGCATTTTTTGACATTTTTTTAGTATTTTAACACTTATACCCCTTCTATAGATAGTGTTTGTTGTTGTGTTTTTAAAAAAAAGGGTAAATGTGTAAAACACAAAAAAAAAAACCAAAAAGGCTAGCAAACATGGCTGGCTAGACATATTCCTTCTATAATTGATGTTTGTGGTTGTGTTTTAAAGAGAATGAGTAAAAATGTAAAAGAGCCAAACCCTGGCCAAAAAATGGTTTGTTGCCCTGGCTGCCTAGACTTACTCTTGTTCTAATTCAAGTGGGTGAAACAGGGGTATTTCTTTTGTTCTAATTCAAGTGGGTGAAACAGGGGTATTTTTTTTTTTTTCCTTTTGAAAACCGATGCCAAGTTCAAGTTTTGTTCCGCTGCTTCTTTTTTAGATTTTGATTGGGGCAACCACCTCCCCAATTCTAGGCAACCAGGCTTTATAGCCATTTTTTTGCCAGGTTTTGGGCTTTTACACTTCTACCCCTTCTATAGATAATGTTTGTGGTTGTGTTGTAAAGAGAATGGGTAAAAGTGTAAAAAAAACCCAAGCCTGACCAAAAAATGGCTTTAAAGTATAGCTGCCTAGACAAACTCGCAACCACCCATAAGCTTCAACATATCAAAGTCAAGCATATTTTCTTTCCTAGGTCCAGATTTTTTTAAAAATTTTAAGTGAAGTGATAAACCATTCCTTGACTCTATCATTCTATCCCCAAATTAAATCAAATAGGATTCTCTCCAAAACTCAATCCCCTATGGACTCAACTACGCAAAAAAGAGTGAATTTCGTACTCAAAACTAACAAATGCGACTTTGCATGTAAGTCTTCGATCCTCTATCCCCACTCACAATATATATACATCTTCACCTCTTCGACCTCTAATTTCCTTGCTGATTCAACTTTCCCTCTTCATTTCACCCAAAACCACTTCGATTTTGATCTATTTTTACTTTAGGGTTTCGTTTTCTGACATCTTGGGTTTCTCTGCAACTTGAATTTGACTTTTTTTCTTTGTGATTTCTTGTCTCTAATTTCGCTTTTGATCTTCTATCCCCAAATTAGAAACAATATTTCTTTCATAGTCTCTCTCTCTCTAGAACTTGAGCTGAAAATCCAATCTAATTAGTTTTTTATTCCTTAGATTGGATTGAAGATGTTGTATTGAATTTTGGATTTTGTTATTTTTCGATGGTATATTTTGTTGATGGGTTGAATAATCGTATGGCTTTCCCATATTTTGAGTTGTGCATCCAAGTTAATAAAGGTTTTTTATCAAATTGCATCCACTCAAATGCATTGCAGCCTCATGGATGCAATGGAGTATGAGACCTTCCATGATTTTGACGTTAATTATGATAGGACTACTTTATTGTAACATGGAATTGGGTTCCGCTCTTCAACCACTTCCACCCAACTTCTCGACACCACCAAAGCTCCACCACAGAGAGAGAGCATTCTACAGAGTAGATATCCCATTGGCATGGACCTTACTTCATTAGTGACGTTGTCATGGTGTTGGCCGTCGGTGGTGGTTAGAGAGTTTTAATGGAGAGAGAGAGACAACATGTTTTTACGAAGTTTTGAGATATAGGGAGAGATCGTAGAGGGGGTCTAGATTTTGGAAGGGCAAAATTGAAAATAAAAACATTGACTTCAAACTCGGTGGTTTCCAAAAGCATATATATTTTACAAATTAGCTAGGTATTTTACTATTCATAAGGAACTAGTGATAAAAGATGGATGAGATTGAAAGTTGAGAAATATGTTGTGGTTGAGATTTCCTTATAATGACACATTTGTAAATAAAAAACATATAAAAGGGCAAAGAAATGAAAAAATGTCGAAAATAATTGGTGGAATGTACATATGGCGGGGAGAGAAAATTTTGTATATATTTTTTTCTTTCTCAAAATTAAAATTGTCATAAGTACTTACTTAGTTGTTGAATTTTGTAAACTTGGTTGATAGAATGCATTTTTAAATATCTTCCCAATGAACAATACAAGTGCTAAAAATATATATTTTATCATTAAAAAAGTCTAATGCATTTCACGTCTTTAGTAATTTTCAATAATTTTTCAAAGAAAGGAGACGAGCTGATCATACCAAATAAAAATGAAAATAAATGAAAATAACATCTTAACGCAAATTTAATTAAAACCTTCAACTTCATGTTTTGGGGAATTCAAAGTTTGGAGTAGAACTCACTTACGGCGTTTGAAAACTTTTAATGCACATTTAAACAAAAACCCTCAACTTCATGTTTTGGCGAATTCAATAAAGTTTAGGGGAGAACTTACTCGCGGAGTTTGAAAATAATTTCCCCAAATGATTCAAAGTTTAACCGAGTCTAACCCTAAAGTTTATAGTAAATATTTTTACCTTAAAATAAACTTGAACTTTAAAACTAATTGAAGGAGAAAGGCTATGATATATAGGTAAAAGTTTCTATTTGGCTTTGTAGTAATTTTTATGTGGATTTTGCAATACCATCTTTAATTTGAGAAGTTTTAAACTTGATTGATATTTTTAAACACTTCATTGTGCAAAGATAATTGTTTAGTTCATTTAATTTTTGTGTAAAACTTTTACTTTTTTTTTTCAGACCTTGTGTCTAAGTTTACATGTTTCAAGAAAACTTTCGAGTTCACTTTTTTCTTGTGACTCATCAGATGAAATTTTATTTATAGTAGAAATTTCTGTGGATTGAATTTCATTTTGTTCAAAATCATCTACTTGAACTTTGTTAGTGGTTGGATCATTTTTTTACAAGCAAAATTTGATTTTGAAGTCCTGTCCACTTTGAATTTCTTTTTAGAAACAATCCTAGATATATATGGCTTTCTGTAGCTTGGTTTCAAGGTCTTATTAACTTTTCTTTTTGCAATTCTAAAGGGCTTTGAATCTTTAAACAAAAAATTTCTTCTTTGGTTGTAGTAGCATTTAACTTTTTCCCTTGGCCAACTTTGTTATTATTGACTATCGAGAGGGAAATTCCCTTAAACTACGAGAGCCAGTCGAAATATCTGCATCATACCAAGTAGTTTCGAGTTCAATGGGAGATGTCGCTCTGACCTATGGTTCAAAGTTAGCCTTGGAACTATATTCCCATGCTTGGCTAGCAGAGGTAGAAGATTTCTCATTCAAAAACTATTATCATTGTTAACCCTTCTGTTACCTGTTTCACCATATTGCTAAAGATTTAAATGATCATTTGAAAGTGTTATCTTATTGAGATCTGAAATGTAATGTGATATACAAAGTGTAGTAAAGTTCTATGCTAGAGACTGACGAAATTTTTTTTTCCAAATATTATCTCTCATGAACAAGGTGCCTTTGTGAAAAGGGAGATTGATCACAAAAATTATTGGTTTGGCTCAGGAGCTGATGAGGTCCATTGGGAAGAAAGCTACAGGGAATAATATTTTTTTCAAATTGGATATGAAGAAGGCATGTGACAGATTAGAGTGGGGATATATTTTTGTTGTGATGCAGAGGTTCAGATTTGATAATAGATTTTTTTTTATTAATCTCTAACTGCATAACCAATTTTGGCTTTTCAGTGTCGATGCAAGGAAGCTATGAAGGCCATTTTCGTGGTCTGCGGCAGGTGATCCCTTGTCTCCATTGATTTTTGTGATAGTGGCAGAGATACTCAGTAGAGGTCTTACCAGAGCTTTATATAATGATGAAATCCGGCAATTGCAGGACAATATATTTCAACGAGTTGGTCACAAAGATTCAGAATAAGATGTAGGGATGGAAGGAATGTCTATTCTCCCCTGGCGGCATGCCGATTCTTATTCGACACGTCCTATGTTCAATGCATGTCTACACTATGGCTGCGACTTGTGTGCCCGTCAAGGTTTAGGAGAACATACCGAGGATTATATCAGAAATTTTTGGGGAGATCATGAAAGTAGACAGTAACGGAAGTAGAGTCTGTGAACTTGCAATTTGCAAATGTCATAAAAGTTTTCAGGATTAAGGCATTGTGGAATATAGGATTTGGACACTAACATATGATGGAGAACTCACTACTAGATCTATTTTTGAGCTTTTAAGAAATATGGGAGAATATGATCGTGTTTGGAAACGGCTATGGCATCCCTTGATGCCCACGAAAATCTCTCTTCTTGTTGGATAATGATTAAAAAGGCTTTACTAGTGCATGGAGAACTTAGATGCATCAATTTTAGTTTGGCATCTAGGTGTAGTTGTTTCAATATGTCGAGGGAAGAAACAATGAAGCATTTGTTTATTGAGGGAGATTTGGCGTCCAGGTCTGGGCACATTTTGAACTAATGCTTGATATACATGTTTGGAGGCTATACTCTTCTTGTGGTTTGGTTTAAAAAGGTGAAAACAAATCTTCTCAGGTTAGTCTTCTCTTTAATCTCATTCCTCTTTTTATTTTACGGGAGCTATGATCGCAAATAAATAAAATATATGTTTCAAACTATGTTATCATAAAAGTCTATCATTGGATTAGATTAGTCTCAAAATTACATATGCCTTAGCAAAAAAACGAAAATAAATGGTTGTTGTGTGGGCTAGCTTTGCAGCAGATTTTGGTGAGGTCTTTGTTGCCTTCAGTAGTGTTTTGGGCTTTCCCTCTCGTCAGATGGTATGCTTTGCATGTAGATGGTTCACCAATAGACAACAAGGCAGCTGGTGGTGTTGTGATCAGAGATGAAGAAGGTGAAGTGGTGACTGCCAAACAAGTTTTCTTCGGTTTGGGTTCCAATAATTTGGCAAAGTCGAAGGCTTTTCTTGAAGGTTTGAAATTGTATAGAAGTCAGCGGACTATAAATTATTTTATTCAGATAGATTCAAACCTAGTGAAACAATGGTATTTTAGGAAATTAAGATTCCCTGGTTTATTGAGATGGTGTGGAAAGAAAATTTATCCTTCCATTCGGTTTTGAACTGCACTTGTAAACACGTTTTCAAGGAAATGAATCCAGTGGCAGATGTTTTGGCGAATATAGCTCAGGAAGAAGAAGTGTCGAAGGAGTATGATAAGGAGAACTTTCTAAACATGCCAATATCGATGTGCCTTCTGGACAAGAGAAGGGTGGCATACTTAAGGAAGTAGGTAGACTCAATGTGTTTCACCAGGACATCAGCACTAAGCTATATTTCAGCAGTGTGATGCTCTGTTTCAACAACGTTTTTGCTCTGCTTCAGCACTGGCATGTTTTGTTTCAGTAGTGTTATGTCTATCTCAGTAGCGCTAGACTCTGTTTTCAGCAGTGTGTTGCTTTATTTCAACACCGTTTTGCTCTACTTCAGTAGCGACATGCTTTGTTTCAGTAGTGCTATGTCTATTTCAGCAGCGCTAGGCTCAGTTTTACCAGGTCTTTCTTGGTGACTGGGAGTGTGGTTGGGTTTGTGATGGTGCAAGCCGTAAAGCTTGGTTGTAGGGATCGCTCTTCGCCTGACATGTGCCATGGGCACAATTGTGTATTTGGTTTCTTTTAAGTTTTATTATTCGGGTAAAGTCATAACGTACCTCCGATTAGATTGTAAATTGTTTTTTTATGAGTAATAAAGGTCTGACATCCATAGCTGGCCTCCCCCAGTCAATCAACATGGGTGAGGGAAAACACTAAGCCAACGAAACCGAACCAGAATGTGCCCAGAAGATACTTGTTACTTGATTTGAATCAGGGTTTGATGTATGATACTAAGATAGTCGTTGTCAGCAAGCATTGATGATACATCAAAATAGACTGAACATCACGGCCGTACACGTGGCACAAAGATCCATCGCGAGAATACAACACCCAATTTATTGAGTAAGCTCATAAAGCCCAGATAAGGCTTACCAATGGGGAGACGTAAACAGGGCCCGAATGAGTCAGAGCCCAAATCCAAGCCCGATACGAGTTCTCTCATAAAAAGGAGGAACGTTGCACCAAAAAAGAGTCGTAAAGGGAGTTACGCCTCCCCGAACGCATCTCCATTAAGGAGAAGACTGTTATAAGAAACATCTCATTCTGTTGCGCATCACATGCTTAAGTCACGCAGAGAGTTAACCACGACCATTATAAAAGATAAAAGGAACATTCGACAAAGGTATGCAACTTTAACTGAGTTTTGACTAGATTTACATCCTTCTTCCAATAGAGTTACTGACTTAAGCATCGGAGTGCCTTTGGCTACCAAAAAGGTGGTCATTGGCAGTCTAACAGTTGCTTTTCAGGTCAAACTCACAGGAGGACAATTTTTGGACGCATCAGTTTGGTGCCATTCGTGAAGAACGATGAGTTTCCTCTTTTAAAAAAAACAAAATACACAGTGACAATGTGGATGCAAATTTCCACCAGATCATGTGCTGATCATGCGGAGCAATCTGCATAAGATGAAGATTAATTCTTGACATCGGTGTGATGCCTGCCATGGGGACCCGATGCCAAAGTTAGAATAATGCCTTTAGGAAAGTATTTATTTCTCTGTATTTGAAAAGAGAATTGTGAATCAAGAAAAAAGTTACCTCCAAATGGCTATGTGTTTGGCTATTTATAGAGGCAGAACAAGTCAACCGCTGGCAGATGAATGGAACACGTGGTAGATGAGTGAGTGATTTGCTTGCAGGCGGTTGTAACTTCTTTTAGGCATTTGTAACTTTGGTAGATGGTTGTAACCTCCCGTTGGTGGTTCAAACTTCCGTCAGCGATTGTAACTTTCGGTTAATGGTTATAACTTCCCATTTGGAGAGACCTTTCCTATAGATTCGTGTGCTCAGCTGAGCATGGTGGTTAGTGCTGAACACTACTCCTTTGCTGAAAGAGGAGTGTTCTTTCGAGCTGTATTGGGTCCAGACTTGGACTTTCTGTAATTGTATCTTTCGTGGTTAGGGCTTCTTGAGAACGACCCAAATCTTTGGGCTTCCATATCCTATTGTTCTAAGGATTATTTTTGGCTCCCACAAATGTCCCTTATCTCCTTTGTTTTTGAGTTGACCGTTTTTCTTTTCCTTCTTACTTAAAAGCAAAAGATATGTATTTTCCCTAAGAAGCCTCACCAAAAAATAGAAGAAAATGCCTCTGATTTTGCTGATGTAGAGGATATGCATGTAGAGGCTTCTACTGTTGTTAAAATGATCTGTTGTTATTGAAATGTAGTCTGCTGAAGACACAATGATTTGCATGTAAAGGCTTCTGCTGCAAATAAGGTGATCTACTAGATGAGTCACACATAGTAATTTCATAGACTCTTGGATTTTGTCCAAATAGAGGATAATCCTTAGGTGAATAAAACAAGTCATGCTCTGGTGTCCTTATTACTTGATAACCCATCCACATATAAATGCCACACATCTTTAGGCTGACCTGACCTTGTTTCATCATAAGTTGAGGAGTGGCATATCTTTGGGCTGACCTACCCCTGTTTCAGCATGAGTTGATGAGTCTTCATTTGTTGAAGGACGCGACACTGATCTGCTGGCCGATGTTGTTTCCCTAGTTGAGGAGGAAACAAATTATGTTATGAAATTTGCTAAGGCTTGAGCCTTTATAGTAGTCCTCAGCCGGTAGATTTTGTTGAAGGACGCGACACTGATTTACTTGCTGACTTTATTTCTCCGGTTGAGAAAGGAATGAATTCCGCTAAGGCTTGAGCCTTTATAGTTGTCCTCGGCTGGTAGATTAAGTCATATTGGCTCAACTTTATCGCTCATTTGATGAGTTTTTGACAAGCATTCTTAGAGGGTGTTGTGCCCCCAACTCTTCGCTGATGAAAACTGAGCTAACTGCTACATTTAAAATTGCCAAGGAGATGTATAGGTCCTCTCCTGGATTTGTCTGCTGATCCACTCGAAAATTGATTTAAAGCTGCTGCTCTACTAGTGAGAGTTTGAATTTCTTTTGGAGTTGATGGTGACTTCATATCAAATAGTGTTATTCTTTGCTTTATGATCCCCAAACTTTGTGTATGTTTGTTGGTATGTTGACTTAGAAATATTTTCTTTAAGAGCGCAAAAGTTTTATTGGTCTCTTTCATGAGTTTCCAATGTGCTAAGTCAGAATTTAAGCATAACTTCAGGAAGTTAATCATGGATTCAAATATGTTTATCTTGGAAATTGCATGGAAATATTGTGTGATCTACTGAGGTGTCATCCTCTACTGAGGCATTTTGCTTGTGCAGTCTGCTGACCACTTGACAAAACTTAAATGACTTTAAGTAGTCATGGGTAAGATGCTTCTATGCACTGAATTACCCACTCACGGAGAGTGTCATCCTCTACTAAGGCATTGTATTTGTGTGGTCTACTGACCACTTGACTAAACTTAAATGGATTTAAGTAGTCCTGAGTAAAATGCTTCTATGCATTGAATTACCCACTCACGGAGAGTGTCATCCTCTATTGAGATGTGATCATCTACCGATGCATTTTGCTTGTGTGGTCTGCTGACCACTTGACCAAACTTAAATGGATTTAAGTAGTCCTGAGTAAGATGATTTTATGCATTGAATTACCCAGTCACGTAGAGTGCCATCATCTATTGAGGTGTACATAAATATTTGTATTTCTGAATGTCAGCTGTAGGACATGTAGAACAAATTCTCGTATTTCCCTATTTCAACTGAGGAATGTGTGTTCTTTGCTGAGAAGCAAAATAATGTATCCTATGCTGTGGTATATGTAAATATTTGTTTAGATCTTTTCTTTGCAGTTCTCCTTTCATTGATGGCGGTCTTTTCAGCCAAGATTGGTTTTTCTCATGGAGAATTTGATTGACCGAAACGTAGAACACTGTGTATGTTCTACCGGATGAGGAGTCTCTTATTGAAGAAATAAAATACAATAAACAAATAAAATACAACCAAGTTTTTCTTACATGTACATTGCATTTTTTTCTAAAAAGTTAAAAACAAAAAAGCTAGGACGCCTCAGCTTCAATCTACTTTGTGAAATGGTTGGTTGCAACAATCATCAGATTCTTCTGCGCCGGAGAGTTTGATTGATCGAAATGGTGAACTTCGTGTATGTTCTACTGGCTGAGGAGTCTCTTGCTGGGGAGCGTGTTCTACACTTGTCACCCTTTTTTTTTATCCTCATTCTGATCTAAATTTGTTTGTGTAAGTTGCCTATCTTTCTCAGGTATATCTGGTGCCTTAGCACTATTTTTTTCATCATCCCACAATGCATAGCGTTCTGCCATGGCGAAGATTTCGATAAGAGTTTTGCCCGATTTCATAGTCAATTTGCCATACAATATGTGATTTGTGGGCAGGCCCTTCTTGAAAGCTAAGAATGCAATTTGTTCACCACACCCATTTATGCTCGCCCTTTCTGCCTTAAATCTTTTCATGAAGTCTCAGAGAGATTCATTTGACTTTTTCTTTATATTGAAGAGGTGGTTAGCATGTTTTTTTTATGGTTCGATAGGATGAATACTCTTTAGTGAACGTAAGGGAAAACTCTCCAAAATTGTTGATCGACCGAGGGGTCAAAGTGTGAAACCAATCTCGGGCCACTTCTTGTAAAGTCATTGCAAATATTTTGCACATAAGTTGGTCATCATTTTTGTGCAGAGTCATAACACTTCGAAAATGCATCAAGTGTCTCTCAGGATCAAAATCTCATTTGAAAGGAGTAAAGGTTGGTATGGTAAACTTTGATGGTGGAGCATCCCCTTCAATGCCATTTGTAAAAGGTGAAGTGTTTACCAAGGCCACCTCTTTGCACAGAGCATCATCTGGATTTTCCATGACTCGGGAGTTCCTCAACTGCTCATTGATTATTCGTGCTACATCATCAGCTCTTAAGGGCCTGAGTGCATCCTGCTGATCGACCCCCTAGTAAGGCAATCTATGCCGCTCAGCAACATGGCAGTTTTGGGACAAGTTAATATAATGATCCAGATTTGATCTTTTACGTTGTTCACATCCATCGGGATTCTATTTTCTGCATCGACCGCTCATATCTGGCATCATCTGTGTTCCCAGCCTTGAGTGTACAGGTGCTTGGGAACCCAACCTTGAGAAGACTCATGCTTGAGGCCCGAGCCTAGAGTGCACATTTGCTCGTGGCCCTAATCTTGAATGAATGCTTCCAGATGTATTATTTCCCCTCAGTGGTTGACTCCTTATGCTCCCATGCAATGGTCTACTAGCAGATGACAATGTGTCTTCTGCCTTGGCTGTATACTCACTAATCGCTTTACTACTTGAGTTTGGTCCTCCAATATCTTAGTCAAATTGGCAATCTCACCTGCAAGATTTTCTTGTTGTGTCATTTTCATTGGGTTTGGTTGTTGGGTAGAAGGTTGCAATTGATGGTTAGTCGGCGGTGGTAGACCTACTACCAGTGGTTATTCGACCGGTAGCGGTTGAACCAGTGGCGACGATGACAGTCCAGTATGGTCAGAGGACTGTGCAACATTATTTTTGCTAATTTGTTTTCGAGTTCCCACCATTGTATTGAAAAGAACTTTGACAATGAAAGTGTTTGTGAAAGAAAATTTAAAGTGAATGAATGAAACTGTTTTTTAATGAATGGAAGAGAGCATGCAATGAGTTTGATTCAAGCTCTCATTGAAAACACCAATTTGTGGAAGCAAATTTCCATCGGATCACATGCTGATCACGCTGAGCAATCTACATAAGATGAAGATTAATTCTTGAAACCGGTGTGGTGCCTGCCACAGGGACTCCAATGCCAAAGTAAGAACAATTCATTTAGAAATTTATTTATTTCTCTGCATTTGAAGAGATAATTGTGAATCAAGAAAAAAGTTACATCCAAATTGCTATGTGTTTGGCTATTTATAGAGGCAGAACAAGTAAACTGCTAGTAGATGAGTAGAACACGTGGCAGATGAGTGAGTGATCTGCTTGCAGGTGGTTGTAACTTCTCTTAGGTAGTTGTAACTTCGGTAAATGGTTGTAACCTCCCGTTAGTGGTTGTAACTTCCATCAATGGTTTGTAACTTTTGTCAACGGTTGTAACTTTCGTTTAATGGTTATATTTTCCCATTTGGAGAGATCTCTCCTACAGATTCGTGCTCAGCTGAGCATGGTGGTCAGCGCCGAACACTATTCCTCTGATGAAAGAAGAGTGTTCTGTCGAGCTGTATTGGGTCCAGACTTGGGCTTTTTGTAGTTGTATCTTTTGTGGTTAGGGCTTCTCGGGAATGACCCAAATCTTCGGGCTTCCATATCCTGTTGTGCTAAGGATTATTTTTGGCTCCCACAGACAAGGTTCACCACAACCTAACAAAAGATCGACAAGTCATTGGATAAAATAATGCAGTCTACATATCCTCAATCCAATAATGATCACGACAACTCTCCCATTGACAACTCACGGAGAAGATGCAGCCCGAACCACCGGACTAATAGCATCCGAGAATGCGGATCTGCTGCACGCAATAGTCCAGACAACCCAAATGACCGGCGGCGCTGCCACGGACCCTCGGGTAGATTTGCTCATGGCCCAAATGAAATACATGACAAAGATGCTGGAGAAAATCACCTAGAAACGCATTTAGCCAGGCGACCCTGTTCCAGCACCGCCTCAACAAAATTCCACTATCCGAACTCAAAGAAGTGACGAAGCCCTAGCAAAACCCCAAAAGGGAAACGTCGAGAGCAGTGAACTTCACTAGGACAAGACTCCGTAGTGCGGCAGAATGATTGCTGAGATCTCGTTCAGAATCGGAGTCACGAATCCCAACGTGCTGTACAAGTTAGCCAAGCCACCAATTTTCGATGCACTCATAAAGAAGGCAATGCCAAAAAAGTTCACTCCGCCAAAATTCGAAGTGTACAATGATACCATCGACCCGACGGATCATCTAAGACATTTTCACCACATGATGGCTCTAAAAGAAACCACGGAGTCGATTCTGTGCAGAACGTTCCCAACCAACCTCACGACAACAACAATAAACTGGTTCAATAGCCTACTGCCGAGGTCAATAGACTCTTTCCAGGTCTTAGCCACCGCTTTCATTACCAGATTCATTGGGAGCAAGCGGATGAGGAAATGACCCCACTACCTCCTGCACATCCGACATGAGCCCGAAGAAACAATACGGGAGTATGTCACTCACTTCACCAACGAGTTAACGATGATTGTCGGATGCAGCGAAGACACAGCCACTGCAACTTGCATTGCTGGACTGAAGAGAGGCCCCTTCTTCAATGCCCTCAACTTGGAACCTCCAAAAGTCATGGCGGTCCTGCTGAAAATAACACAGAAACATATCTCCCTCGAAGAAATGAAAACTGCAAGGAGAAAGAATGAATAGGAAAGGGAGAACCATTCGTGGAAACGAGAGAGGAAAGATGAAAGAAGGCGAGATGATGGACTACGGGAAGACAACAATCATTCAAAAAAACATTGGAGCGACGGATGTACCGAGTCCAACCAGCGAGAATCTGAGAAATCGCAATCGGCACGACATAGTCATGAACGAATAACCAGCGTAATGAGGAAAGAGTACAAGCCATACACAACCCGAAAAATAGGTTGAACCGACATCTTAAAGCACATATAGAACTGGGAGAATGTCAACTGGCTAACCAGGATGAAAGGAGACCCGAATGGACGAGACAAGAGCATGTATTGCTCTTTTCACAAGGATCACAGACATGATACCGAGGACTGCTACAAGTTAAAAGAACAAATCGAGCATTGGATCCAGAGAGGGCGATTGGATGAGTTTATTGGCATACCAGACAAACAGTTCAAAGGTAAAGAAAAGGTGGACGTTGCAGCCACAGAATCAAAATAACAGTCTAGCGAATTGATATGTGCTCTACAATGCATCCGCCCCAGGAAAAAAACACCTCCCACCATAACAAACCTATATCAAAATCGAAAGGTCAATGCTCTGGAGGCGGTTACACAAACCAACTCGAAGATCCTGACAGCAGATACAAGCAACCAAAATTTCTTATAAGGGAATTAACAACAATAAACTCTATCAAGCCCTAACAAGCAATGCCAAATGGGGAGCAATAACGGCCAAAATAAAGGTCATAAATTAAATGGAATAGCAAAGGCACGGGACGCCAAAGCGAGGATAGACATTAGCGACGAAAGAATAAAAGAAGACACACTCCATAGTGTAACAGAACCACTCTAGAAAATTGACTGCTAGAAATGGTCAAAGAATCAATAAAGTTTCATGTTCGACATTGACATCTCACAAAGGCGAAAAACTTCATAGCAAAGTTATACGAAACAGTCGGCGTAAAAATCCCAAAAGGAATCAGGACGCAAGTAGGGTATTCACAATAAACTTCTTGTCTGATCAACCAAAGAATTAAAAGTTGTACGAATGAGTCAACTAAGTAAAATGACTTCAGGTCGACTAGAATGTTGCACCAAATGAAGTAAGAGTTGGCTACCCAAGTCAACTAAATAAAGAAACTTTGAATCGACCGAGATGTTGAGTTAATAAAGTAAAAGTTGAATGAACGAGTCAACTAAGTAAAATGACTTTGGGTCGACTAGAATGTCGCACCAAACGAAGAAAGAGTTAGACTCCCGATTCAAACTAAACACAGAAACTTCGAATCGATCGTGATGTCAAGTCAACGAAGTAAGAGTTGGACGAACGAGTCAACTAAATAAAATGACTTTGGATCTACTAGAATGTCGCACCAAACAAAGTAAAAGTTGGACACCCGAATCAACTAAATAAGGAAACTTTGAATCGACCGAGATGTCGAGTTAACGAAGTAAAAGTTGGACGAAGAGTCAACTAAGTAAAATGACTTCGGGTCGACTATAATGTCGCACCAAACGAAGAAAGAGTTGGACACCCGAGTCAAACTAAACAAAAAAACTTTAAATTGACTTAAATGTCGAATTAACGAAGTAAAAGTTGGACGAACGAGTCAACTAAATAAAATGACTTCGGGTCGACTAGAATGTCACACCAAACGAAGTAAAAGTTGGACACCCTAGTCAAACTAAACACAGAAACTTATAATCGACCAAAATGTTGAGTTAACGAAATAAAAGTTGGACGAACGAGTCAACCAAGTAAAATGACTTTGAGTCGACCAAAGTGTTGCACCAACGAAGTAAAAGTTGGACACCCGAGTGAACTAAACGTATAAACTTCGAATCGACTAAGATGCCGAGTTGATGAAGTAAAGGTTGGACGAACGAGTCAACTAAATAAAGTGATTTCGGGTCGACTAGATTGTCGCACCACTGAAACAGATTGGACGAATGAGTCAACTGAGTAAAACAACTTCGTCGAGTTAGTGAAGTAAAGATCGAGCGGATAATTCAACAAAGTAGAAGGCAAGCAAACAAAACAACTTTCCACAAAAATTCAGAGACGACAAACACAAGATCAAGACATGCGTGCTAAAGCATAGGAAAATTCAAATCACCAAACGATTGCATTGAAACATCAAAGCTCAAACACAAATTATCACGACAACGACAAACGAACAAAGTCAACATGAAGAAAAATAAAGGAACCAATTACTGTCATTCAAAATCTAGTTAATTACATTCGAAGGTAGCAATGGAATACTAAGCGAAAAGATCTATAACGTCCTCAACAACACCACCTGCAGGTGCCAGATCATTGACATAGACTCTTTCTTCAGGAGGAGGAGGCGGCCCTTCAGCCATTGGGTCACCCAGAGGAATTTCGGTACCTTCTTCATCCTCGAAGGTCTGATAGACCAGATGACGATATTGAGACAAGTCAACCCCGAGACCCTCAAAATAATCCAGAAGCTCAGCCCGACCATCAACAACGCGTTACCAATCTGTCACCTCCATAACACGAAGTCTATCCTTAACAGAAGCAAGCTCACTTTTTACCGCGATGAGTTGGCCCTCGACAATAGTAAGCATTGCGAAGGAATCAGCCTTAGCCTCGTCAAGCAAAGACATCAATTGCTCCACCCTTTTTGCAGCAACATCGTGATTGTTAGAGTGTTCTATCATGGCCTGAGTGGCCTCGTCATGAAGCGCATTTTAAGAGGAAAACTCTTTCTCCACATCGTGCAAACGTGTGCGGATGCTTTCCAGGTCAGCTCACAGGGATTCAAGCGCGACCACAGATCGATCTCGTGCACCCTCCACCTTGGCCAACGAAGCTTGAGCAACCTTAGCCGTTTTGATCCGTTCAGAGCATCACGTTTTTAACGCGTCGTACTGGTAAAGAACATGGGAGAATACCAGTAGCAGTATGGAGAGCTTTCTCTCCAAAGAAACCATAAGATTGTGATTAGCCTGATGACTCAAGCCCATCACTTCTGCATAGGAAAGATGGGTCATCTCGTCCATTATAAGCCTGACACCATTCTCAAGATGAAGGTTCGGAGTCAACACATACATCGAAGGCCTCTCCACCAACCGTTTGTGCCATTCATTAATCAGCTTACGTGTACCATCCTGCACGCTAAGACGATAAAACCAACAAAACTTCCCATCTGATTTAACTCGAATCTCTTCAGGGGTAGGTTCCTTCCAACTGACCTGCGAATGAAGAACGCGAGGATCCGATAGTATGGAGGAACCACCACTACCCACAGCCAGGAAATAAGAAGGAAGGACAGTGATGCGCTATTTTACTAGCACACAACTTAATATCATGCTTTGTGATTGTAGTAAAGAATAAGTAGGGGTCGTTTTGTACCGAGGATTAGTGAGCTTGACAACTAGCACTAAGAATAACTAAGAGACAACTAACAACCTAATTAAGAAAATATTGTGGGATTGAATTTTTATAATTTAAACTAAGAAAATAACTAAGACGAAAATAATAAAACTTAAGAGATGGCAAATATGAGAAATTAGCTAAGGATTTATCTCCACACACCAAACATATCCTCATAAATCAATCTTCAATAATCACTTGCTAACTTGTGAAGGACAATGTTCAAGATTAACCGTGACCCCACTGCATTAATCTTATTATTTTCCCAAGTTCGTTGAATTAAACTAAGCATCCCTTTCATACTATTCTTTTCATGTTATCTAATTTGAAATCTCAAGTTAGATAACAATCCAAGATCATTAAGCTTTGTAGAAAATATGAACACTGATTAGGCAATTACAAGTGTGATCAACATCTTGTTCTTACCTAGGTATTTACTTAACCTTACCAACATTCCTTGGTATTTACTACTTGTGAGTACAAGATTATAACAATTAGGTGAAACTCTCTTATACTCTAGCCACAGATCCTAGCATGCTTATTAAGTTGGCCGCCTTAACAAACATACAAAGAAAAGTTATCTATAAAACAGTTAAGCAAAACACAATCACTAATAAGCAAGGAAGATTAAATTCAATTAATTCATAAAACACATGTTCGGGGCTTCGAATCCACCCCTAGCTAAAAGGGAGTTTAACTAGACATTTTAATCATGTTCAATCAATAATACATAATTAATATCAAATTAAATAAGAGAAAGGGTAAATGGAACGTTGTCGCTTGATCCGTGGTGGTGCAAGTGGACTGCTGTGGTGAAAATAACGGAGTGAAGAGAATAAATATCTTCTTCACGATCATGATCTATTCTCTCTTCTTCTTCAGGCTTCTCTTCTTCTTCTTCTTGTCAATCTCGGCTTCAAACTTCTCTTCTTTTTTGATCTGCTGCTTGGGAGCTCTGCTTTGAGAAGAAAATTTGAGAAAATACAGGCAAACGGTGGCGAACGGGCAGACAGTGGCGAGAGAAAGGTGTTGTGATGAGGCGTAGTTGTGTACGATGGGGGTTAGGGTTTCTGATTTACGATGAACAAAAATAGGAGGGATGTGAGATAGATCAATGGAGCACTGGAGATAGTTTTGCGATTGATGAGTGTGATGGAGGCGATGAAGGGGGTTAGGTGATATGGGGTCTGTGACTGAGTTTGATGATGGTGGTGGTCTGTTGCTTATGATGTCGAGGATGGGTGTGTGCGTGACTGTGACGAGGATGGTTGATGATGGGTGACGACTTGTTGTGGTTGCAAACGTGATTGCTTCAGGGCAGGTATCGTTCTTTTTATAGCCATTTTATCTAGGTTTCCTTATTTGCATAGTTTCCTTTTGCAATAAGTCTTCCTAATTCAAACCAACTTGCACCATTTAACTTCTTTTTGGAATCTTGTTATTGGAAACCTACACAAACACGAAAATAACAATTAATACCATAATTAACAAGAAGTAGCTAAAATTATATATAGAAATATGGTACTAAAATTGCATAATTATGCTCTTATCATGTAGGAGAACCTCCATCACCCTCTCGTGTTCGGAAAAAAATGGAACGAATAGCAGTTCCAACAATTGTAGAAGAACTCAAGTAAGTTGCGGAATGAGGGATCCCCATCCCTCCCTCAACAAGAGGGGAAGTGAAAGGACAAGACTGCAATACGGGATCCCGATCACGACTGCCAAGCTCCTTAGATTGAACAACAACCAATTGGACCATCGTGCCATTTAAGGACCGAGGATCCTCATCAGAATACTTGACAACGTCAATACCGCCATAAGCAAAACGAAACTTCTTTTCCTCATCGTCTAGCAGACGAACAATATCTTTTTCACTCCTCTCCAAAGCCAATTTCATATCTTTCGCCTCTTGCAGAGAGCAGCGGTCTTCCCTCGAAGGATCTCTAGCGACAAAATCTGAAAAAAGAGATGTGCAACGCAAAAAATCAACAAGTCGTTTCTTCTTCAAAACACGGTCGGAAGGCAGAAACAACCGCTACGACGAACTAACAGGCCTCGGTACTTTTCTCTTTTTAGAAGAAATACTAGTAGCACTATGGACAGGAACATTGAGATCCGTAACACCCGAGCTCTTCGTTTTTCGATCAACGACCACGTCATCACCTTCTACGGTGGCAGTACAAGCAACGATCTCCGCGGCCTGCCTCTCAGTTAACGAAGCCCCTTCGATCTCATTCATGACGTATAGACCACTGTGCCTCACCATATCATCCGTAAGATAGGAATCCAATGGAACTACCAGAAGCTTCATGAAGCGCTCGCTGATAACCTGCTCCTCAACAATCAATTTCAGATTTTGATGCTTAATAGGAACTCGAAAATACCTTACTATCTGAAGACCCTGCAAATTGAAGTAGCCAGAGCCAACAGACGCATAAAACCAATCCCGCGACCAACCCCTGATGTCATCATTGAGATTACCAAAACATGAAGGAGAGTACAGAAAATAGGTACGGTTGGGTTTCACGCTAAACCCCACCAAAGAGTACAAGATTCTAAGGGTAAAAGGGATACCAGAAAAAATGGCCCTGGCATACGCGAAAACCATAACCCTCCAACCATTTGGGCCCATCTGAGTAGGAGGAATACCCAGGAAGTCTAGATATGACCAGAACAACTTCGAAACTGGGAACCGAAGACCAGCATAAAACATGCGAGGATAAAACGCAATATATCCCTTCCTCGGGCAACAAGGACTGTCATTTTGGAAAGGAAGGACGAGTTCAAGGTCGTCAGGCAAAACATAGTTAGAAAGAACACTATCCAGAGTAGCTTGAAAAGCTATGTTTGGGGAAAAATTAGCCTCACAGATAGAAAGCTGATCACCGACCAACATGTCACCAACATACATCGTAAACAAAAAAGAAGAGACAAAAAAAAGAGGCAATAGAGGAGAAGAAATAAACACTAACAACAAAGATGACGTAAAGAAATGAGGAAATTAGCCACGACACCCTTTATACAACTGGAAAATGAAGAGATCGCTCATGGAGCGACATACGAGACATAATGGCGCACCAAAACTCCCAGAAAATGTGCATGAAAATGAACAGACAATGAAGTAATCGAGACGATAAGCCAACTAAAAGTTATTAAAACATTAAGTTCAGTGCAATAGCGCAATCGAAATACCAACCATCACACAGTTAGTGGATACGTGAACATACCCACTAACTAAGGGGGGGGTAGCTGATGATACATAAAAATAAACCGAACATCATGGTCGTACGTGTGGCACAAAGATCCCTCGCGAGAATACAACGCCCAATCTATTGGGCCAACTCATAAAGCTCAGATGAGCCCTGCCAATGGGGAGACGTAAACAGGGACCGAATCCAGACCCGATACGAGTTCTCTCATAAAGAGGAGGAACGTTGCACAAAAATAAAAACTGTAGAGAGAATTACCCCTCCCCGAACCCATCTTTATTAAGGAGGAGACTGTTACAAAAAACATCTCCTTCCGTTGCGCCTCACATGCTTAAGTCACGCAACGAGTTAACCACAACCATTATAAAAGGTTAAAGGAACATTCGACAAATGAATGCAACTTTAATTGAGTTTTGACAAGATTTACATCATTCTTCCAAAAGAGTAACTGACTTAAGCATCAGAGTTCGTTCGGCCACAAAAAATGTGGTCCTTGGCAGTCTAATAGTTGTTTTGCAGGTCAAACTCATAGGAGGAAGATTTTTGGACGCATCAAGCATGAAGAAGGATTGTTGTAGACTGGTCCTACCTTGCCATTTGATACCTTTAAAGATGGAACGAGCATTGAAAGTAGTTTTTATGACAATGTTACTTTCAAAGTATTCAAGACGTACCTCGAAAGAACACTAGGCATTGTCATTTGGTCCAACATCTTCAACTCTACCTTCGTCAACATCCCAACATAAATGCACCACTAAACTCTTTACCCTGTTGTGGTTGTGTGTCCCACAAACAACTTGCAACATCCACCTATCATGCTTGCCTAGTGGCTGCCCTTTCAAGGCAAAAGGACATCCACATTTCTTCGTAGCCGTATCACACTTTTCATGCGGCTTAGGATTGACTTTGCCCTTTGGGTTTCATCTATACTTGCTACTCCTCTAAGAGCCCATTAACAATTTCCCTTGACGACATGTGAACGCTTTTTCGAACTTCGTAACCACAATAACAATATTGATGCCTTGACCAACTTGTTAGGCACTAATTGATTAACTCTTTTTGAGAATGAAATGCCACACAAAATAACTTCACCGCAATTTCCCATTAATAGCGGATGATCATAGCGTTTTTACACTTTTGTTATGAAAAACACAAGTTTGAATGACATAATAATATTAAAACGCTATACACAAAACGGAGATAAAAAAATTGAATGTACTGCTTGAGTTAACTCTAAAGTTTTAGAAAAGCTCTCCCGCGCTTTCTTTAACCAAAGGCACACCGCTCTATGATTCAAAATGAGAGAGATCCAGGGAAAGGGAAAAATTGAGAGATAGAAAGAAGACAGAGATATGATGATGTGATTTTTGCAGGCAGTCGGGAAGAAGTTGTGAACCCAATGAGGGAGATCAAGGTCCAAAAGCTCATCATCAACATCTCCATTGGCGAGAGCGGAGATCGTATCACCAGGTCCTAAACCCCATTGCAAATATTTTCCTCCTAAACCCCACTATTTTTCTTTGATTTTTATTTTTATTTGTAGGTGTTGGCAAAGTTTAGTGGACAAACCCCAATTCCAAAGGTATGTATCTAACAAACAAAAAAGGGTTTCTCTCTTTTATGTTTCTTGTTCATTTTGATTTTACGTTGATTTGGTTGATGGGGTTTTTGATCCTTTGATTTTTGTGTTAACTGAACAGCTATGTACACTGTTAGATCTTTTGGAATCAAGCGTAATGAGAAGATTGCTTGCTACGTCACTGTCCGAGGTGACAAGGTGATGCAACTTCTTGAGAATGGATTGAAGGTGAAAGAGTACAAGTTGTTGAGGAAAAACTTCAGTGAGACTGGATGCTTTGGTTTCGGTGTCCAAGAGCACATCGATCTTGGAATCAAGTAACTTATTATGCCTCTCTATCTCTTTATTCAATAAATTATTCAATATTGTCTTATATGGTGATTGTTTTATAAAACCCCATTTTTAAATTCAGATCCAATCTAAGAGGGCGTTTTTTTGAGTACTTAAAAGCTAACTTCTAACTGGAGTTAGAAGTTCTGGACGAGGTTCTGAATGAACAATTAGTTTTGCTTTTGAATGGGCTGTTGATTAGAAGTTGTAAAATTAAAATGTGTTTGTTTTTAGGTGTTGAATGGGAACTGTTTGAATATTTTGCCATACTGAGCTGAAAATTTTATGACATAAATATTGAGCTTAAAATCATACCCAATAATTATTCAAATCCTCGAGAATGTTACAATACCTTTCATTACACGAATATCGAAATATGACCAAATACATTAAAAAAAATTATCAAACCAAACTTCTTATTAATATTTCGTTTGCAATACGATCTCGTAAATTAACCATATCGGTTGTTCACGTGATCCAATTACTTGAGACAGTTGTGGTTGTTCACTACAAGGAATGTGATTTCGCGAAATTTCAATGAAAATTTCATTTTTATGAAATTACGAAAAGAAAAAGGGCGAATTAAAAGTTGCATTTTTTCGAGGGTTTTTATAGAAAACTTTTGATATTTTTTTTACTTAATTTCGGATTTTTTTTGTAAATTTTTTTTTTCCGTAAATATACAAAACCCAGCTACCAAAAAATTACATTTTTTGGAAAATTTTCGGAGTTTTTTCGCATTATCAATTCTTTTAATTATTTATTGATTTTTAAAACCTCCTTGATTTTCTAATTATCATTTCTTCTACTCATATATTGATTTTTGAAACCACCTACTGATTTTCTAATTATATATTGATTTCATGTTTGTTTCATTTTTTGGTATTTAGACGTCATTTAATATGTTTAATAGATTTGTTTAATTGCATCTATTGATTTCATGTTTGTTTCATTTCACATTTTTATATACCCTCGAAATATTTCTTAAAATCAGGAGACCGAAATGAGCTTGAAAAACGAAATCACAATCCTTGGTTCACTATCAGTTTGCTGGGGAGAGTTGGAGAGATGAAGAAAAACTTAAAAATACAGAAAAAGAAAACAAAAATGAATGAGAGAAATGAGATAAATTTCTTACCGAGTCCTTGTGAAGGTAGGTAGAACCACAATACTTGGTGAAGAAAATGAAGGTGTGCCGTTAAAATTTAGCCTTGCTTATTTTTAAGAAGATGGGGGCATCAATTGCCATTACATAATTATGTTAAGGTTATTATTGGAATAATTAATTATTTAACACTTAGTGCTAAGTGATCAACACCTCCATGTTGCTTACTCTAATAAGTTCAACTTTTGATCAGAACTAAAAAAAAGTACTCTAAACAAGGTGGTCCACTTCTTATTAAGACTTCTGACTCCATTAAGAAGCAAAAGCAAACATTCTCTAAATGTCTATTTGTTCTAGTGAATACTGCTAAAACATTTGTCCTCCCTAGTTGTTACAATCTGAATAGAGTTGCGGAGAAATAGGCATGATTCAATCATGAAAGACAGAGATATCGAGATAGAAAGACGACACAAGGGATAGGGAGGACGCAGGAAGAAAAAAGAAGTTAAGAGAAGCAGAGAGGAGAAGAAAGTCTAGCAAGAAGTCTGAGGTAACACTTCTTCCTTATTCTCTTGTATTTCTGATTCAATCAATTGATATTCGATATTGATGTTCTCTGTTTGTTGATGTTGTGTAGGTCGTTGTAGCCACCCCTTTTATGCAAAGTCTTAAAAGAAAGGTTTGGTTTGGTTTTTATCTTTCCATTCTTTTCTTTTCTTGGATTAGAGTTTTCTTCGTGTTGATCTTATCAGGATGTTCTCCATTGATCAACTTTATTGTTGTTGGGAAATTAAGGTGGATTGGTGATTGTTCTTTTCAAATGATTGTGCCTAGTGTCTAAGTCTGAGGGAGATTTTTTTCTTTTTCTGCAAAGTACATTTGATATGAGATGAAGGCAAAAGAACTTGAGTAAATCTTGCATTTATGTTGTTTCATCCACTTATTAATGTTGAAAACAATTGTTACCCCAATTCTTTCTCTCATCAAGAATCTGAATTTTTTTTTCCTGTTATTGATCGTTGTGAACTGAAAATCCAAAGGTCTTCTTTGGAAATATTTTGAGTAAAAATTTAGGACAAGCTCTAGCTAAACAGGCTGCATTAGGTGCAAGGATTTCTCATTCAGTGGTTTGCACCATTATCAACAAAGTTTGTGCATCAGGGATGAAATGTGAGATATAAGCTATCTTCATATAACAATGCTTTTGGCTAGTGGAATGGAAACCATGTCCAACACACCAAAGTATCTACCAGAGTTTGTTTTTCTGTTAGATCGTTTTTTGTTCCTGTCTTCATTATGCTTTTTTTTTTTTTTTACAAGTGACCAGGGTTGTAAGGACCCTCGAACCTTTAATAAAAGGAAATAGTCAAATACAATCTCCCAATTAAGTACATCATTAATAGAAACCAAACGATTCATTATATCTTCAACAAATAAACTAAGAGCTATAGCTCAACAGGCTCCAAAAATGGGGGATAATCATTCCTCCAATAAATGAGAACAAGTTTTGCATTTAGAGGATAAGAAACCTTTTAGTATATTCAATTGAAGCATACTTATAATTGTGAGAAACTTTCATTGCCTAGCATGATCATCTCAGTAGGTTGAGGTTTCACGTTTTTGGAGGGAAAGGAAGACCACCAACCTTGGTTGACAAGGATGAAGGACTAGGAAAGGTAAAAAAAAGTTTGTTATGCGATTTATTGTCTTTCAAGCACCAACTCTTACTTATTTTGGTGTAAACTAGTTCTGATGATCCAATTGCAGCCGTTTTTGTGTTGAAATGGGCTTTCAGTAATATTTGTCTCATGAAAACACGATGAGGGGAAGTCGAATGCTATTGGTTTCAATAGGAGTTAGATATTTGGTTCATCTATGAAGTTTGTTTAAGTTGTTGTTTGTAAATTAATTGTTGACATTTGACTTTATTGCAGATTCAACAAAGAGTCACAATTTATAGTCCATCATGCAATCAGGGAGTATGTCCCGTCAATTAGATATTTCATTCTACATGATGATATGTCTCCACTTTTATTTTTTCGAGTTTGATCCTACAAAATTAAGGAAGCTCAGACCAAGTTTCAAAGAAGTTGGCGGTTCTGTTACTGCTGGAAATGCATCTAGTATAAGGTCTACTCTCTCCTATGGATGCATTGTTCTGTAATGATTTGCAAGTTTAGCTCTCTTGTGAGCCTATTAGTTAAAAAATTTCTCATGATGTTTCTTGTTGGCACTACACTATAAAATATAGTTTGTAACACAAACTTTGTTCGTAAAATTATTTATAACACCACAAAAATCTTGCAAATCAGGGCAATACGAATATTGGCAACACCTCGACGTGTTACAACTTATATATTTTGTAACTGTTGTCCAAATTGCTAATAACACTTTAGCATGTTACAATATTCAAATTCGACAACATAGGGTCCAAGTTACAAATGCTTTTTTACAATCAATATTTAAAATTTTATTTATGTTTAATTAAATAAATAAAAAGGTATCAACAAATGAATGACATCCAATTAGATTATAAAACCTAAATATTCAAATACCAATGTTAATACTCAAATTAAAATAATCTTGCAACCAAAACAAAATGAAATAGTTGCAATCAATTACAACATCGTTTTTCAAATTGGACGAGTATTTAAAAAAAAGTACATATATCAAGGACATCATTAGTATGCTAACAACTAAGAAAACTAAAAAATGTTCCAAGCACTCTCAATAATTTCATGTTGAACATCATCCCCTGCATTACTAACATATCCCTAAAACGCACCATTCATCATATTAGCACTACACCACAAAATCTCATTTATAACATGTTTTAAAACATGCCAAACTCGCCATAACTGGATAAGATAGCATTGTCAGACATGCTGTGTTAGCCGACACTATTAAAAGTTTTGCTCTATTATAGCGTTTTCTGATACGCTGTGGTAACATCTTCTATAGCGCTTACTTATATATTGATTTTTGGAACTAACCCTGATTTTCTAATTAAGGTATTTTGTTTTCATTTAATGTGTTTAATACATTTATTTACTTGCATCTTATTTTTCACATATTTAATATGCCCTCAAAATTCATTATATATATTTCATTTATTCTCAAAATTTTTACATTTTATCTTTACACACCAAAATATTACTTAAAATCAGGAGAGCGAAATTAACTCGAAAAACGAAATCACAATCCCTGGTTATTAACTAATTAAAATAAAATTTCTAATCATCATTAACTACGTTATAAAAAGTTTATCAAACCTTAGCATAGTAATTTGATTAATTTATCAGTCAATGAAAACTTAAAAAAAAACTTGTTCATGATTAGAATAATTAATATCGATACCTACCAGTGACATGAGGTGGGAAGAGTTAAGGGTTAAAAAATAAAAACAATAAAAGAGTCTTTATTGGTCATAAAAGTATAAAATAGAGTTTTTTATTTGTTTAGGAAGGGTAAATATGTCTTATAACTTTATGAGTTAACATGAGTTTATAAAATAGTCATTGTCGGTCATAAAAGTAGGCACAAATTAGCTATTACATCAACTACCATATCTAAATGGTCTAATTTGTGAAGAAGTAGACCTTAAAAGTCATTTTTCAAAAAAATAAAATCAGACTCACAAGTTATTAATTTATTTAATCCAATTAAAATTGCAATCATTTTTTAAAATTAAGCCGGGTGTCAGTTATCCAACTTATTAGTAGAGGAGATAAGTGTCGTAGGTTAGAATGAAAACAAAATTTGAAGGACCCCTCTTATTCAGACATGCATATTACTTATTAGTATGGATGTATGTGAATGCATGTATGTATCAAATATGGGCTTGTATAATAATAAAATATTCTAGTTATAAAAATTAAGGGAGTCCTCTTAGATTAGTAAAAATATATTTTTCCTTAAACTCCCAATTCCCCTTATAAAAATTATATTCCAGTGGGATTTGTCAAAATTATATCAATGCATGATCAATGGAAATATCTTGTCCCACAAGTCATGATTGATACGTTGTTCAATTGACAACTAGTTAACATCGAATATAATCAAACATATTGAATATATAAAATAGTAGATGTTGAATGTTCTTTTAATGGAAAAAATATTTTATATCCTCTTGCTATGTTAGTACTTATAACCAAACAGAAATGGCATCATATCCTATTAAAAAATAGTAGATGTTCGAGCCTTCTTCTCCTGGCCAAGCCCTAAAACCCGTGCCTCTAGTGGCGACGTGTCTTGGGCCTGAGCCCTTGACTTACGGGTTTAACAGTAGTCTTAGGTTGGTCTGCTTGGGACTGCGTTGAGACCTTTTACATGTTAGGATTAGTCCATGCCACGTGTATTTGATGTCTCATTAGACACTCCCCCTAGTTAGTGGGTATGCGCGCTGGGCCACTAACTGACAACACGTGGGGGTTCGTGGTATGCAATGATGGCATATTTTTGGCACCTTTTGAGTTGTCGCGCCGCACTAAATGTTTATGCAGCGGTTAAGTAAACATTTCCCCATCGCGCCAAACCTATATAAGCCTATTTTGGGGGACATTTTCACCTTTACCTTCTCAGAGCTTCTCTTCATTCCGTACTGTGTTTTTCTGACCTGGTTGAGTTTGAGTTTTTATTCAATCATGTCTGCACCGTTTAACTTCTTGCGAGGGAGACATCACAGGAATTTAGACTTCTTCAAAAAGTCATTGTTGTTCGAGGAGGACCTAGCTTTCCTCTGTACACATTTCAAATTCCCAGTGATATAAGAGTGTCAATTCTCATGGAAAGGGACTTTCGCTTTGTTTTGTCGAGGGTGCATATGTTGTACAAGGCTATGTTAGAGGTTGGCCTGCGCTTCCCTGTGCCTAGCGTCATCTGGTGCTACTTGTATTCTTTGGGCATTGCCCCAATCCAAATAATGTCGACCAAGTGAGGCGTGTTGATTGCCATCCTGATTACGGGGAAAAATGCCAAAATCCATATGTCAGCGAGATTGCTCCACTCTCTGCCTTCCATCAGGATGAATAACCAAGGTGTTTATTGGGTGTGGAAGCCTCATTGCCTGACTGGCCAATTCAAGGATCCCGACTCTTTTGCCGATGCCTATTATGGAAATTATCCATCAAGATAATATCAAATGGAATGGATTATTTTATGGTGAGGCCAGTGGCGTGGGGCGTGCCCTATTCAGGCCTACCGGTTCTTTTTCAAGTACAAATGTGTCGTCACCTGGGTCTCAGAAGTGAAAGGTGCAAAAATGCCTAACCCCTTAGAGAAAAAATCTTGGAGGGGTTGCTTACTCCCCATCGTTGATCCAAAAGGCTCAAGTTGGGGTCCATTCCTCCTGCTGCTCCCCAAAGTAGGGAGAGGGACGTTGTGGACCTGACCATTGATGAGGATTCTCCGAGCGCCCTGGCTTGTTCTAAGATGGAAACTAAGCGATCGTCGTCAGAGGTTGCTGCTCCTGGCCCGTCTGTTGTGGAAGGACAGTCCGCACTTGAGAGCAATGCTTGTGACCCTCCATGGGTCTGAGAGTTGAAAATTCTTCTGAGCCCTTGCTGCTGCTAAGGGGAAGCATGTTGCTGAGTCCTGTTCTTTAGGAGGTGCAGAGGAAGAGACGGTGTTGGCCCTTGGTTCCGGGGCTCCTCACACTATGGCTAGAGTTAGTTCCCTTGTTTCGATGCATACTGAGGTGGATCACATGGCTGCCACTGTCGATCAGATGAAGAGGAACTTCTCTTGGGTAGATAATTGGCTTAAGTTGGCCGGTACTGAGGTGGAGTCTGTATGGAATAAGTTTTTTGCCTTAGAGATGAAATTTGTCGACCAGGAGGCATAGCTTGCTGTCGCTCGTAAGGAGGTGGACTCGCTGACCTAGCAGTTGGCCGCTTGGGCCAATCTGGTGGCCCATCTGGTGAAATCCCGAAAGGGTATGACTAGTGCTTTGGTTGTTTAGTCGTCTTTGAAATCCCAACTAAAAAAGATCCAAGAGAGTCTGGACGAGACCCTGACTGCTCTAGTTGAGCTGTTGTTTGAACTGAAGGATGCCCGGGAATGACGGAACAAGGCGATAGATGAGCATGTTGCATTTGCTAAGCTTCTGTCAAACGTCAAGAAGTCTGCCACTGATTCCTAGAGTGTACTAGTCAGTGAGCGCCCTGAGGCAGTTGCTTAAGGGGGGGGGGGGGGGGGGGCTTCAGGAGGCCCTTCAAACGTAAATTTCTAAACTCACTCAAGAGCGCGACTCCGAGAGTGCTCATCGTGATGAGGTAGCTCGAAAGCTGGTGGTCTTTGAAGAGAGCCTGGCCAAAGCAGTTGGGGAGTTGAATAGCTATAAGGCAAACTGGGAAGCAAGATAAAAGGAGCTTCTTGAGGCTGTCGTTAAAGCTCGGCCCGTGGAGTTACTGATGGAAGGCTGGAGCTGATAGATTATATCCAGGAGCGCCACAAAGATTGGGATCTCTTCATTTACCGGCCTCTTGCTTATGCTCAGTTCGAGGAAGCTGATGACTCTTTCTCTGACTCGCAAAGTGGCTCTGGAGTCGGTTTAGGTGTCGCGCAGACAATTACCCATCCTGTTGTCCCAGAGCCTGTTCCAGACTATGTAGCGCATGAAGCTGCTTCTAAATCTGTTCCCGCTGAATGAACGATTTTTGTAATGAAATGAAAAAATTATCAATGAAAAAATTTCCCCTTCTATGTTTTTCTTTGTATTTGTGCCTGTAGCTGTCGTACTTGCCATTTCCAATTCTTGCTTAGAGTAGGCTAAGTACGCGGGTAGCAGGTATATCTACCCCCACCTGGAGCCTTTTTTTAAGCATAGTCAATCGTAATAATTTATGAGAGTTAAGTTGTAGGATAATCACCTTTGTTTGTGTGGGTTGTGCTCCCTTGGTGACGTGATTACTATTTCTCTTAGTAGTTGATTCTGCGTAGGAGTTGTCCTCGTTTTGAAGACTACATTTCCATGCTGGTCTATGACCTTTGAAAAATCAAGTTGCCTGGCAAACCATATCTTTTTAGACTGAGTATCGTATATCAGTAGCCTTGTTTGTCCTGAGGAGGACTTTGAACTTTAATGGGGTCGCCTCTACCTTCTGTTTTGGGCTCCCATAATATGTTCCACTCCTGAGTAAGGGTTAGGTTGTTGGGGAATTGCCTTTGCTCGAACTGGCTAGACTCCCTGTTTTTATCTAGCTTATACCTTGAGAAGTCTTGAGTTAAGAAAGATCAGTCTATTCCATCATAGTTAGTCTTTCTATTTTGACCCCAATCCTGAACATGAGTTAGGTTGCGAAGGGACCTCCTTGCCTGAACAGGCTCGACTTTTGTGAATATGTTGTTTGATCCTTAAGAGGGCTAGATCATATAAGATGCCTCAGTCCTGAATAGGATTTGAGCTGTTGAAGAACTATAATCACCCAAAAGGGCTAGGCTCTTGTATGCTTTAAGCTTAGTTTCCAAGAGGACCTAAGTTGGGAGAAATCCTTAACTTCTATATAGGCTTTATAATATACCTCAATCCTAAACAAGAGTTGAGCTGTTGAGTAACCATCTTCCCCCGAACAGGTTAGGCTCTTGTGTTCCTCAGGTTCAGTCCCCGAGATGACCCGAGTTGGGAGAAAATCTAACATGCCTGCCTAGGCTAAACTTCATAATGTACCTCAACCCTGAATAGGAGTTGAGTTGTAGAAGAACCATCCCTGCTCGAACAAGCTAGGGTCCCCGTATTCCTCTAGCTTATTCCTAAAATGGGAAGGAGTTTGTTATGCATGTAAAGGCTAGACTTCATAATAACCTCAATCTTGAACATGACTTGAGTTGCTGAGGAACCATTCCTGTCCGAACGGCCTAGACTCCTGTATTCTTCTAGCTTAGTCCTGAACATGACTTGCACCAAGGAGTTTGCTATGCCTATAAAGGCTAAACTTTATAATAACTTCAATCATGAACATGAGTTGAGCTGTTGAGGAACCATTCCTGCCCGAGCAGGCTAGGCTCTTGTATTTCTCTGGCTTAGTCCTAAACATGACTTGTGCTGGAAAGAGTATGTTACTCCCGTAAAGGCTAAACTCTCTTCGAGTGGTGACCATGGACTGGACTCGATCCGATGTGTTCCATGGATTGGGTTAGCCCGCTTGAAGTGGATTATACGTGGACTGGGTCCATTTCGCATGTGCGCCATCGTGGTCCTGAGGTTAGACTAGGCTATATTAGGAGTGGTGAGTTGTTCGCAGACTGGATTCGCCCGCTTGCGATGAATTGTACTTTGATTGGGTTTGCTCCCTTGTGGTGGACTGTCTGTGGACTAAATCCAGCCCACATTCACTCTGCCTTGGCTCCTAAGGTGGATTAGGCCACTTATGTGGCAAGCTGTCATCGTCCTAAAAAGGACTAGGTTTGGCCGTTGGTGCGCCATTTTGGTCCCTATGTTATGATTAGGTTTTGGCGGGAGTGAGCTATTCGGGGAATAGGCTCGACCTGTCGTGTCGTACCTCGGATCCTTAGGTGGATTAGGTCATTTATGCGGTGAGCCATCACTGTCTTCAGTGAGGCTAGGTTCGGCCATTTGTGCACCATTTTGGCCCTCGTATTAGGATTGGGTCTTCCCTTGTAGAAGGAATTGAGCGTGGAGTAGAGTCATTTTTAATAAGATTACCTTTATTGATCCGTTTCAAAAAGTGTTACATGTTACCCTCGCTGCTCTTACTAGTAAGCCCTAGGCTTGTTGTTCCGTTTTTCTTTGGGGGGATTTGAGCCGATCGCGATTACTTACCCAACAACTTCATCACAACGCAATAGCATTTTCTGGCAAAAAATTGATCTCTTTTGATAGTCTTTATCTCTATGTTGATAGGGTATTTGAGGCACTGGTGCCGTGTGGAGACCACTGCCCCCATCTAGTGGAGTTAAGGCATTCCCAATATTATATTACATGTGGAAGAGGCATCCACTACGATGAACTCTGTCATGAAGAATTTCGTTGGTTCCTCTGTTCATATCGGTAGGCTGATGCTCCCAACCGGGTATCTTCGAGCGGCACTAAAACCAACCATCACCTAGTTGTCCGACTTTAGTTCGTCTTTTCTCAGCCGTATTTTGGGGAATGCTTCTAGGAACTTGATGTTGGCTGAGCTTCCAGCGTCTACCAACGACCTTTTGATGCACCATTTTGATATGGTGATCGTGATGATCAGGGCGTCCTTATGTGGGGAGTAGTCCCCTTGCATGTACTGCTCGATGAACGTCAGGTCCGGGGTTGGGTGTTTCACCTGGGTGTGTTGGTCTGGGCGGTGTCTATGGGGGGTCCTGTCTCCAGCTCCCGGATTGCCTGCTTCCTTGACTAGTTAGATTTTCCCAGCCATTGTGTGTGCTATGCAGAACGTAGATGGCGTCTGCAATTTTTTTTCGATCTCAAAGGTCATTTTTTTTTGGTGTTTCTCGTCAGAATTCACGAATTCGCTTAGTCTTCCCCTTCACACCTAATACTCGATTTCATTCTTGAGACTTTGGCAATCCCGGGTGATGTGGCCTTGATCCTTGTGATAGACACAATATTTGCCTTTATCACTTTTTGAAAAATTACCATTGATATTTGAGGGGCCACTTTGACGCCGGGCAGAATAGCGATTATTCTGTAGGCTAATAGGAACAGATAATTGACAAGGAAGAACACAGGATGATAGCCCAAAACACAGAGAAATAGCTCTAATGTTTAATCAAATTACTCAAATCAAATGTATCTCTAAAATCAGCCCACAAGCCGGGCTTTATTGCTAAAACTTATCAATATTGAAATTTTACCAAAAATGGCAACACCCCAATAATCATGCTAAAACAAAATATGTAATAAAAGAAATATACTGCCAGAAATCTGGCCCAAATTGGGTTCAGAATCACTTCCTAAACAATAATTGAAATATTACTATAAAGGGAAATAAATTACTAAATTTGTGGATTCGAAAGGGGAAATGATGGATTTTGACCACGACGTGCGCGTTGAAAGGAGCTTTACGAATTGGGGTCGTTTGCGCGATTCTGATACTCGTAGCCAAAGTTATGGCCAAAATACTAAAACGCACCCTAAATTGCCAAATTTGAAATAGAATTATGATTTCCTGCCATTCTTGCACTGATCTGCTGATTCGAGATATCTTAGTGCTAATTACGTGCTATCTGGCAGTTCAGCATCATCTGACTCGGATCCTCCTGCATCACACTTGATGTCCTCCAAATTTTTAATGGCGGAGAGGGTTTTGGCAAATTTGGCCAAGCTGGAGTTGAGTAAAGTGAGAACCTTGCATCGACGTGGTTGGAGGTCCTGTCAGGTTTGGCCTTGTCGGATTTGGTCTTGTTGTCGCTCTTTCTCCTTTTGGACCTATCCTCCTCTTAGTGCCTTTTTTCTTCCCTTCGGTCTTGGGCCCTGGAGGCCTGCTTGGCCTCATTTTCGCCTCCTTTTTTGGTAGCCAGCATCTTCTCCAGAGTGATGTACTTCTGCGCACTTTTTAGCTAGTCCTTTATATCCCTCGGAGGTTTCAGGGTGAGGAAGTTGTAGAACTGACCTCCTCGGAGACCAGAAGTGAAGGCGATCACCGAGGTATCGTCGCTGCAACCGTCAATCAAGGTTAGCTCGTCGTTTAAATGATTGACATATTCTCTGAGGGCCTCGCCCTGTTTCTGCTTGAGATTCACCAGGTAGTGAGACCATTTTTTGATTCGCTGGCTCTCCCCACGAATCTTGTGATAAACACCTTCGCCAAGACTTGAAACGAATCGATATATCTTGGCCGAAGACTGTGGAACTTGGTTAACACAACCTTTTTCAAGCCGGCAGGAAAAGTTCGGCACATGCTGGCTTCTAAACTTTCTTTCAGCGCCATCACGTGATGGTAGTGGCGTAAATGGTCTGATGGATCTGACATTCTGTCATAGAACTCTAGCTTTGGGGGGATGAACTTCTTTGGAAGTGGGGCGTTCATGATCTCGTCTGAGAATGGGGGGATGGCAAGATCATACAAGACGTTTGAATTGGTTGCCCATAGTCGAAGCAAGTTCCTGACCGTGGTGCGGTCTGTTTTAGGGGCGTGGTCCCATCACTACAACAATTAAGGCATTTTTCAAGAAAAATGTCCTTGACAAAACTCAAAATTTTGTTGAAAACTACTTTTAACAAGGAAAAAATTCGTTAGTGGGTTCCTGGAGGCATCCCCGTAGCTAAAGGTATTTGCCAAGGAATTATAGTTTTTGTTGGTAAAAGGGATGCTAAGTCAAGAAAATATTTTGTTGGTAATATTGACAACTATCAAGGAAATTCGTTGGTAAAAATCAAATATCGTTACCAACAAATTGTTTGTTGCAAGAACTATTTTATTTACCTAAATTTTTTTTCTCGAAAAATCTTAAAATCATCAAGGAAAATTGTCGTTGGCAAAGGTAACAACCTTTATCATAGAACTTTTTCGTTGGTAAAATGCATGAATATCAACGAAAGTTGTCATTGGTATCGTTACCAATTACCAAGGAAATTATTTTCAATAAAAAAATTATAAATTAAAGTTATCTAAGAGACGACCTAATCTTAGTCCCAAACTCACAGGACACCACCCACTACCTCCCCAACTCTAAGTACACCACTCTTGATGATAAGACCCCACTATGGAATTCCATATATAATATATTTATTTTTAGGCTCAACGAAAATTGAACTCCTGACCTATAGTAAAATCTGTTCCAATATTTACCAATTGAGCTATTTGAATAATTGTGTTGTGTGAAACAACTTTATAGCTTATTAAATCAAATTACTCATTTTTTGCAATAAAAAAATCATTGCTACGAATATAATAGAGACCAATATATAATATTTCGTCACTATAAATTAGAACTAAATATTTTCACGATTATAAGATTTATATTAAATATCTACCACTTTTAGCAATGAAAAAAAATTTCACAATAACACCATTATAATTAGCAACAAAATAGTAATAGCATTTCAATGCTATATGTTATTGAAATTGGTTATATCCCCAATGAAATAAAATTAAATTAAATTGTTGTAAATAAGAAAATGAGCCTTAATAAGAAAAAAGTTCATGGAAATTTTATCAATATTTAGCAACGAAATAAATTGTTACCATTAATATTATAATTAACAGTAAAATAATGTTGTATTGTTAAATAAATTTTATTTGATTTTTCAGATGAAATAATATCAATGCTACTAATAAAAAAATTTAACGAATTGATATTTTTCCACTATAAAGAAGCTAGGAGCTTTAAATATAAAAAAATTTCATGAAAAAAATTCATTATAAGTAACCAAATAAATCGTTGCAATAACGTGGTAATTAACTAGAGAAAATTTAGTTTCATTGTTGAAAAGACACGAACAAGTGTTATAGTGCATTTACTAAGAAAATGTTTGTCAATAATATTAATATTTATTAGCAATAAAATAATTTATTGTAAATGACGTCATTATAATTAACAAACTAAAATTTCGTTGAAATAGAAATATTTTGTTGCTAAATAATGTTGGTGGGAAATTGGTTTTGGAATAAATACTTTTCGCCACCTCTTTACAAAGAAAAGTTGCCAACAAAATAGATTTTGCTATAAAAAGTGACAACTCTATGGTTTTTTCAATGAATTTTATTTTTGTTAGAAATAGTAACAAATTAACAAGGAAAATAAAATTTGTTAGTAAATAAAACATTTTTTTGTATTGAGTATACCAATTTCCAACAAAATAATGACTTGTCGCTATAAAATAGTTAGTGAACTTTAATGAGAAACAAATTTTTATGAAAATAATTATCAGTTTTTACCTAGAAAATAATTTGTTACGAACAATGTTATAATTACCAACAAATCTTATTTCATAGCTACAAAGATTTCATTAAAAAATATATGGTTTCCAACAAAATAAAAAACGTTGCCAATAGTGTGACAATTCTCAACGAAATATTACTTTGTTGCTATAAATTAATAAACGAGTTTTAACAAGAAAAAACCTAATGGAAAAAATTATCAATCATTATCGACGAACCGAATCATTACTAATAATGTGATTATTGTCTAGGAAAACATATTTCCTTACTAAAGAGGGATGAATAAGATTTAATATTCGTTAACAAGGAAAATGATTTGTTGTTAAAATTAGTTTTCTATAGCAACAAAATATTTCATTCTAGTTGATGCCATAATTACCAAGGAACAAGTATTTTGTGGCCATAAAAATAACTTAATTGTTAAATCAATTTGGCGAGAAATTGGGTTTGGAGGGAATGTTTCCCGCCACCTATTTTACAAGGAATGTTTCCTACAAAATATATTTTGTTGGAAAACAGTAACAAGTTTATGGCTTTTTCAAGAAAATTTTTTATTCGTTGACAATGCTACAATATTAACAAGGAAATCAATTTTCGTAGCAATAATTTTGTTGGTAAAAGATAGATTTCTTGTAGTGCATGCTTTTCGTCGTCCCTTAGGCTCTCCTGCCAGTCAATTCTTTGATCCTCTATGGGGAGGTTTTCACTTTTCTGGATGCGCTATTGGGCATCCTATTTGGTGTGAGATCTCTCCGGATCTGTGCCTCTATCATGCTGCTGTTGTCGATCATGTGTGAGCCTTTCCACCACTCGTGCCAGATGATCCATATGAACCAGAACCTGGTGGGAATCGGTTGTGGCTGCCGCAACAGCTGGGCCAGACGATTACTCTGCCCCCTCGGTTGGATCGATTTGACTCTGTGGGGGGGGGGGGGGGGGGGGGGGGGGGGGCTTCTCTGGATGGAGGGTTGTCAGGTTTGAATGCTCGAGATTTGATGGTGGCGACCATTTCTCAATGCTCTGCTTAATTTAGAAAGAACTTGGTATATTCGTTTAAGGGAAAATTTATTGTCGTGTTCCCCACGGACGACGCCAAACTGATGCGTTCATATCTGTCCTTGCTGATTCCGATGATATTTAACCTACAAAAAGAGAAACGGTTAAACCCAGGACAATCGTTGTGGTGGCCGAAGGCACTCCGATGCTTAAGTTAGATACCGGTTTGAGAAAGATTGAAGACTGAATGTAAAATTGCAATGTGTATAATTGCCTACCTTTTTTCCTCATTTCTCCAACTTTTATAGCAAGCCTTCCCTCCCCAACTGTCCCTACGATCAAGGGTAGACGGAGGGAGGAGATCTCACATAAGATCTTACCTTTGCATGACTGAGTACTTTGGCACTTGGCGTTGTTGAGGACCTAATGCTTTATTGGGCTAAAACTGATTATGTGCGAGTGGATCTCAGGCATGTGACAACTCTGAGATTCGCCGTCGAGCCTTGTTGTCCTGGGCAATCCCTAAGACCCGAGCCTCTAGGGCTGGCGTATCTTGGGCTTGGCTGCCTGACTTACAGGCTGAACAATAGTCTTGCACATGGGTTCGCTTGGGACTGCGGTGAAGCTTTTTACAAGCTAGGGTTAATCCATGCCACGTGTACGACTGTGATTGAGTGACTGTTTGATGCCTCATCACTTACATTTTGGTCGACTAGAGCAACTCATACCTTACCAAATTGTAGTTTGTCAATGAGTTTTATTGGTATTCGACTTTTGGGTAAGTTTGTTAAACATGGTAGTGTAGAACTACTTGTAGTCAACATTTCTTGAGTTATAACATCGTTCCCCAATGTATTTAAGCGTTAAGCTTCAAATCAAATATTTTCCCTCGAAATTTTCAAAGAAATTGGTTTAATCAGAAAGATAATTCACGCCCTCCAGTGTTTTTCGTGAAAATGTTATTTGTGAATCAGAGAAAAATAATATTGGTTAAGCTTGTAAAACCAATATGGGTTGAGTGTAGCACTACTGTAAAAATGTATGACTAAGGAAGTGTTATAAATTGAGTCTCAATACTTTTGTTTATGTGCCATTACAAAACATTCGCCGAGACTCGGGGAATACATGGTCAATAATATTTATCAATGCAATCTCCCTGTTAGTAATAAAAGCACTCGAAAGATTCTCCACATCAAACAAAGATCGATGTTGGTGCAAAGCCCAAGTAGAAGTTTATTCATTCTAAGAACTCATCAAACCACAAGTGTCGTTGAATGTTAATCCGGTCGAGGTCATGCCAACACATTCAAACATTGGCAACCTGAATCTGATAGTCTTGTACGTGCAATCAATCAACATGGGGAGAAAGAACACTTAGCCAACAGAACCGAGCGGGAATGAGCCCAAAAGATACTTTTAACTTAATTTGAATCAGGGTCTGCTGCATGGCACTCAAGGTAGTCGTTGTCGGCAAGCATGAAGAAGGTCTGTTGTAGGCTGGTTCTACCTTGTTGTTTGATATCTTTCAAGATGGACCGAGATTGTAGATAGTCTTTATAACTGACTTATTTGTCCGAGAATGTTTCCTTCAAAGCATTCAACAAGTACCTCGACATAACACTAGACCTAGTCATCTGGTCCAACATCTTCAACTCTGCCTTCGTCAACCTCCCAACATAAGAATGTTCCACCAAAGTCTTTACCCACTTGTGGTTGTGTGTCCCACAAACAACTTGCAACATCCACCTAACATGCTTGCCTAGTGGCTGCCCTTTCAAGACAATAATAGGACATCCACATTTCTTAGTAGCCGTATCATGCTTTTCATGCTGCTTAGGAATGACTAACAATCTCCCCCGACAACATGTGAAAGCTTTCTCAAACTTCGAAACCACAACAACAACATTGATGCCTCGACCAGTTTGTTGGCACAAATCAATTAACTCTTGCTAAGAATGAAATACCACAAAAAAATAACAGTTCAAATACTACTCAAATTACTTTATATATATAAATTTTTTTTCAACCTTGTGACAAAATATTATCTTGGACCATAATTTATTTTTTTTGAATATGAATTTAGAATGGACTTCGGCTAGTGTTAAATGTTTTGTTTTGTTGTCACCTAGTACTTTTTCAGGTTGTTTTTTACTGGAAGAAAATAACAACGAAATGGAAAATAGTGATGGGAGAAAGCAGGGAAGGGAAGGAAGAACATTTTTAAGATGACCTTCAATTGTATATTTCTCTATAAATCATGCAAAAATATTTGCTAATTAGATTACCTTGTTGGTTACGAAAAACTCAGAAGTATTGTCTACTTCAACAATTCTTTCTTAATTTTAAACCACGACCTTGCTCTTGAAACCATCCTCCAACATCATCAACTTGCCACATAAAATTTAAAAGAACATAATCAAATGATTATAGGAACATGTTTAAACATACATTACCATGTTACCAATAATAACAACCACCCAAATGCTTACCTCATATATTTGTCTTAGCAAGATACTCTTCAAGGTAGCTTGGATCGTCGAATACATCCGGTGTTAAGTCCCACAAAGCTGTCTATAAACAAAAAAAAAATAAAAAATCATAAACAACGTGAGTAAACAATGCAAATACTTCACTACTTTTACTTATGGAGCATAATGAACAATCATAGATTATATGAAAGAATTTTCAAACAAACCAACTAAAAATAATGCCAAGTGATGGTTTATGCAATGATTTCAAACAATTTCAAAGCAAGTAAAACCAAATAAAAAACAAGGCATTGTTAAATAAAAACAATGCCAAGTAAAAATCATAATTTGAAGCAATGCCAAACTATAAGTCTAACAAATAAGGCAAGAACGGTTGTAATCTTAAACTAAAATTATAGGGCTAAGAAGTCATGATAGGACACTAGCATAATCCTGTAGAACAACACAAACAACAACAGTATATGTGTTTATGCAAATTTCAACAAAAATTAGCAAACCCTAGTTCATAATCTTACTAACCTTCAACACACACTAATGGGTACACCTAAATCATGAAATTGTGTTAAAATACTAACAAACAACACAACAACTTCGTTATCAAACAACGTTATGAAATTTTAAACAAAAAAATCGTAAAAAAAAAAAACCCAAGTTAATAAACTAAACAATATACCTCACATGGATTTGGTTCACCATCAAACGAAGATTGAGTGGGATTTTAGCTACCAACATCTCCCTCAAGGTCATTCAAACACTTTGAAGAACCCACAATCTGTCCACACTCTTCGCCGTCCATCTTCAATGTTTTCTCCTTCGAAATAGTGCTCAAACGAACACACAATAATTGGAAGATGTTGGAACACGGTTGGAGGGTGTCAATGAGGGTTGAATTTGGCCAAAGATGGATGGAGAACAGAAGAGAGATGCCCTTTGTGCATCTGCCCTAGACAGGCTCGAGTTTTTTTGTTGAGGAATTGTTGGAGTTGGAGAGTTTTATTAGCATGGTAGCACAAGGAGGAATTTTCATGACACTCGGAGGAAAATGTGCTTGCACATAGCAGCCCCCGAATAATACTCGACTACATGTTAAGGAGTCTCAATTTGAATTTCAAAGTTTCTATTTTGTGCCACCATACATGATATATATATATATATATTTTAATTCAAACTTAGATTCGCTAATCTATAGTCGAGTATCATTAATGATACTCACAAACCCTTGGTCGGATTTCTATTCTGATGCTTGTCATCTTTCATTCATAGTGCCAAAAAGTAGTTTTTGTTCAATTTCAAAAAATAAATAGATTTGGCGATTTTTGCAATTGTCTTAAAGGGTACTTGCACATAAATGTTTTTTCGAATATTTGACCCAAAATCACCTCTATTTTTTTTTTTACCAACCTCGTCTTCAAAGTTTTTGGAACACATTCGGAACCCAAAAAGGCGCAACCCCCTTATATCATCCGTTTTTAAGCATCCATTGAAAATCGCATTCATCTTTAATCAATCACATCCATCATCAAGCTTTCGAGCTTGCAGAGTAACACAATAATGCTCAGAATTGAGAAGGCCCCTTAAAAATGGTTGAAATCACATTTTTTGGCAAAACTCACCGATTTCTCTTAATTTTTATCTGGTAGTTGGTACTAGGAAGAAATTTCAAGGAAAAAAAACCCCAAAACCGTGGTATCAAAGGGAGGAAAATGTAGGTGTACATAAAACTTGCTATTCCAAAATCATTGTGGTATCCATCAGTTGACAATTCACATGCATTTAGCATGTCACATGTAAATGTAAATTTCATAAGATTAAAAGACAAATACTTAACAAATAAAATGTAAAATTCTTTTTCAAGTACTCAGAAGAAAAACAACCAACTGTTACATGCATCTAAACTTCCAAAAGGGTGGGTGTGGAGGAAGGAAGGGGACTAATCATTCCTAGGTTGCAACCACCATATATATATATATCAAAGGTGAGAGTAAAGTCCAATAACATGAGAATCAAACTCCTTACCCTTACGGAAGAATTAGAATCTCATGTTCATGGGAATTCAACTCCGTCTTACATCAAAATCAATTCTATCAAATGGAGTTATGTTTATCTGAGCCACGCTGGTTCCTTCCCTCGCCATGTCTGAAAAGCCTTGGCATCTCATCCTCACTCTCACTTTCATCATTCCTAAGGTTGTTTCGACCACCAAGAGAATCCTCACCTTGCGTCTTTACACCTAACTGGTACTTTGCTTCATCATTTGCCATGCTAGGCTCTTGACTCCTACACTAACATGAACCTATACTGTATTTATCATTCCAATCATTAGTTGTTCTGCCTTGATCCTTCTTCATCACACACGATTACTCTGTGCAGGTTGAGATGGTGGTTCTTGATGAAACTGTGGAAATCCAATAGGCTAGTTAGCCCAAACAATGCCCACAACGGTCATACCCATCTCATTCGTGAATGGAAGCCGCCCTAGGCCCATCAACATTCCTAGCCCAAGGGAGGAAATACGATTCCAGGTTCGATAGGTTATCCATGTAACATATCGAAGTTTTATCAATGGACTAGAATGTGACCTTTGGGGTTGCTTGTTGGTCGACTAGGCTTCTTAATATGTCCAAAAATTCTCTATTTAAAGGACTTGAAGTCCTTTTCACAATGAAGAATACCTATAATTCATATACTTTTAGTAAGTTTTTATGAAAATAGATAAGCTAGAAATAAGGTTGAAACAAGGTTTTAAGTTGGTTTATTCTTCCATCGGAGATTAAGAATGCTTCCAACCACTTTATCTCACCTTGAGATTAAATATTCAATCACCATGAGTGAGGGAGTGATAGTACTTGAGCAAAATGTTCTTAATCTGGCAAAAAGTGTCATTAGAAGATAAACTATCAAGTGAAAGCTTGCATGTAATCAGCTTGAAACCATTTGTGAGTTTCAAGCCTTTGTGTGGGTTTACATTTGGCTTTGAGAGGTCATGGATTAAAGTTTTGAGAGTGGAGCTCTCGTTATAGCTAGTTTTGTATTATATACCGTGAAAAATTCATTAATAGAAGCTTGTGGTGCGTGTTTGCCCTTACACCAAGGAATTAACAAATCAGAGTTAGCCAATCAAACTTGGATTTAGGTGAACCTCGTTTTATCAGAGCCAATAAAAAATCATCTTTACTCTTCGCTTATCTTGCATGCTAAGATAGTTGTTTCAATTGCTCAAACCGTTTGCTTAAATCTTTACTACAAGAAATAGGGTCATTAATTGCGTTTCAAAAATGCTATGGTAGGCTACCATAGCGTTTTAGCAAACGCTGTGTCTGCCAGAGCTATAATAGATACACGGTCTATTATAGCATTTTAAAAATGCTATTGTAAGTTGATTACTATAGCGTTTCAGAAACACTATAGTAAGTCTATTATAGCGTTTTTAAAATGCTATTGTAAGTTGACTATTATAGCGTTTTAGAAACGCTATAGTAACATTATTTATAGCATTTCTGAAACGCTATAGTAAGTCTATTATAGCGTTTTAAAAATGCTATTGTAATTTGACTATTTATAGCGTTTCTGAAACGCTATAGTAAGTTTATTATAGCGTTTTAAAAACGTTATTGTAAGTTGACTATTTTTTTTTTTTTTTTTTGCTATCAAATGACTTTTTATAACATCTTATAAGTTTTATTTCTAGAATATAAAAATCTAAATGTGCCAAACTTAAACATTTCTATGAATGGAGGCAAAGTAATGTAATTAATAAGATAATGTATTACATTGAGTCACAAAATCTATCAAATAATAAAGATCAGACTACATTTATTTCAGTCATACCAATTCTATAATTAGAACTGTACACTGTTGTTTTCTACATCCTCTTGATTGCCATGTCTACGTATCAACTGCTATCTTTCTCAAATTAGAACTAATATAGAGTTTAACTTAGAAAAGAAGTGCTCTGCATGAAAGAAAATAGGACTGAGATTTGTTGAAGCTTGGGGCACAACATGTTGTTGCAGTGCTGGTTCATTCACCAGGCTCGTCCTTGGATCAGTTGCAACGTTGACATTGACAATGCTAGCAGCAAACCCCATGGCTCTCCCAATCTCCCTTTCCATTCTACAGATAACTACATCTTGGACAATGTCCTGAAATGCCTTACTCAAGTTGCCATTTTCCATATCTTTTATGGCACGTAAGGCACTAGCTTTGTTTTCATAGATAAACTGCATTGGCATCCTTCTCCGAGTAAGACTAGTTGTGACTGCTAACTCCATATCAGACACTGAATGTTTGAAGTCATTGTTCCACACAAAGATCAGTTAGCAAAACTGGCTTTGTGTAGAAGCATGTAGACTAGTATGAAAGACTCAGATACAAACCTGGTCTATCACCAGAACTGAAATATCTTTCATGATTTGAGCAAGCTCATTCACTGATTCCACAACCTACAAACAGATATCAGGCAGGTTAATTGAGGACTTTTTATCTTTAATTCGAAATTGGAGTTGAAAGGAGAATCATTTAAGCTTGCCTGAGTTATCTCTCTCTCCCTATCTATTGTGAATGCCTTACTTTTCTTCAACCTTGACATTTGGTGCTCATTAAATCTCTAAACAAAAATATTCACCAACCAAATCAGAATTTTATCTATTTTATCTCAATGAATTATCTAAAAAATTTCACTTTCATCAGATTGAGATCGCATTTTTGGATGCTCGAGATACCCAAACTAAGATTCGGAAGGTCAGTAGCAAGAGATCGCTGTACAAGAAAAATGAAGATGCAATCAAAATCCACCACTAAACGATGCAAGGAAAATGAGATCCAATCACTAGATATTCTAATTCTTAACTATCAAAATCATCAGTTTAAAATGAATGTGCAAGAGGCAATAAGTAATGATCATCGTCATACCTGTACATTTTTCCTAACATTTGAATCCTCAGAAGGCCCGCTTGCAGAAAGTCTTTGTAATTCCTTCTCAGATCTTTTCAACAAATCCGTTATCTTTTGCGTAAGGGCCTCAATCAGGTGTTGATCTTCTCTGCCATCTTGAAATGAGGGCATTAAAGCCTTCCCATGAGCTTTTGCCAATTCTGCCATTTTAGACCGTGCTCGTTGTATGTTTGCTGCTATGTCCTCAGAAACATCTACCCAAGCTGGAGGTACGCCCACTGTACAATTTTCCATATGAGTTACTTTGGCAATAGATGTTGATTGAAATATCATTACAAATGGAAATCCTCTTATTCTTGTAGAAAAATAAAATTAAAGGAATGGGATGTAACCAAATGATGTTATAGTAGTGCATAGCCTCTGTAATGAAAATTATACAACTTTTGTAGCCACCATATTGTTTTCACTAATAGATGCATCCCCATGATCAACAATGTTTTCAAATCTTGAAAACCCAAAAAAAATCAACAATGTTTTCAAACTCGAAACACTCATTTCACCAAATACAACATAGCCATACACACCCTTTTCCACAAAAAACAAATTCATTCCGTTTGAATAAATTGTGAAGCTAGTGTCCAACAAATAAACACAATAACATTGTTTTCCTTGTTACCTGTGTTCATTAACTAACAAAATCCCAATTCTCTATAACGAAAAACCAATGGAGTGACAATGTACCTTGAGACTGTCTGAGAAAACTAAACTCTGCTGCATGGAAAACTCCTCAAAACTTGAAGGTTTATGAGGACTAAAAGATGGTGAAGATGAAGATATGGTCTCCATATAGAAAAATTGAACTCTGGGTTTCCTTCTTCTGCATAAAAAACACATAAACACATACCAGTTAAGAACATTTTCCTAGTACATAATCTCATCACTTAAAAAAAAACATTTGAAGAACATTTTCTTTTTTGAAGCTTCACATCCTGGTGCACTTACCTCTTCCTTTGCAGGTTCTACACAAAACCCATCTCTTCCTTGAATACATAACTATCTCGCAGCTGAAGGCACTCTTGAAGAACCAAATACACCTCCACTTCATCCGGAGATGGAACCTCTAATAAATAAACAACAAGAAGTATATTCAAATTTAACTTCCATAACATAAAGGAAAGAACAAATCAGCTGAAACATATCAAAGGGCTATGTGTTTCAAAGTTGGAATTGTTCATTGGAAAACCCACCATAACAAGGATATAAAAAATGCAATATATGCAACAAGATCTTAATGTAGCTTTTATTATTTTGTTTTGATATGCACGCGTGCCGCCGGTGGGTATATAACATCCACTCACATTGTTAGCATGTACACAATACTGTCTCTCAACCAAAAAAATCAAGTTAGTTAAGTCACAATGAGAAAACTAATTGACTTTCAGTGAAAAAAAAAAACAAGTTAGAATTAGAAATTCAAACCTGATCAATTCCATGACCTGGTCCACAAGTTATGTCATTGGCTTGAAACTTTTGTGACCTACTAACTATTGAAATACAGTCATCACCTTCAGTCCACAACAAAATTATTGCAAAAGAACAATTAACAACATAACTCTAATTTTATGTTAACAATTCATTTTTTGCGAAAACAACGGAAAGTGTGTTAGAACCTAGTTTCTCCCTCCCTCCCAAAGGAACCATGTAGCATCGAACTAACAAGATTGAAGATCTTCCAGTGAAATCAAACACAGCCTGGAAGGAAATCATGGGAACCATGTTGATTGAATATGAACTACATCTGTCGGCATGTTTTTGACCATCCAAAAGTTTTCCAAACAAACAAATGGGACATGATGTCTTTATGATTATAGCTCATTATCAAGTAGAATACAACTAATGCACTTAACCCTTTAGTCCTTGTTATCTCTATTCAAATTTGTAAATAAATATGAAAAGGGGATAAAACCAAATAAAAATATGAAAAAGAAAAAAAGATTAGAGTACAATGAACACAAAGACTTCAACGACACTGGATTGCTTTGGCTCTCAACCGACTTCAACGGACATATTGGGTTCCCAACCTTTCAGCACTTGCAACCAATCCAACGGATCCATGACTCTGAAAGCCTTCAATGTCACCTCTTACAAGCAAATCGAGACTAGATCCTTTTCCAGTAATACTAAGGTTTAGGGATCCTTAATCCCCTACTTGCTTCCCCCCACCCCCACCCCCAAAATAAATAAATAAATAAAATAACTAATCCTTTTTCAAATTATCCAGATGAAACCCAAATACCCAAGTTTGTTGATAGTGAGGTGAGATTTCGTTTAACTAAGAACATGATGCTTGCTGAATCAGGTTTGGAGGTTGAGGGATCTGCTTCTGATGAAATTTCCAACATTCATGACTTCATGCTTAATAATTTAAACTCCAAAAATATATTTTTCATTGGTGAAGGGAGGTAGTAAAGATTTCAAGGAGTAATGGGTCCAAGTTTGGAAGATTTTAACACAAAACACACTTTGATTTGCAGAAATGGACCTGTGGAATTTCGAGAAAGCTTCTTATCTCTGGCAAACAATTCTATAATCAAATAGTAGGGATTTTCTATTAAAAACAACAAAACGCATGCATCTTGGGATGTTAGGTGAATTTGATAATCAGAAACTGATAATATTGGCTTACTGTGACTATGTACGTACAATGTTCTACCTTACAAGTCACAAGAAGTGTGTCATCCCGAATAAAAACAGTAAAATAAATAAACGTGAACAAGGAAAAACAAAAGGGAAAATGCTGACCTCATAATATTTAGCCCCTCTTAACAAAAGGCCAAAGATATGATGAAATCAAAGAGTTGAGGGAACTAACTTAACTTTCAGAATGGCATATACATAATATATTGAACCAAGGTGAATCAAAACAACTTTCATTGACCCATAAAATCATACAACAGAGTAAATAGGATTAACCTGAACTAGCTGGATGTGGAAATGTAAAAATATTTCTGCCCATGGTGTGCAATGAACACATTTTTGTTTAGTTAGTGCTCTTATGATTCTGCAATTACAAGGTAGAGATGAAAACAAAAACAAAGCTGAAGGAAAGATTGATATTAAGCACAACAGAAGCATACCACGTATTGGTTCCATGTTATCCTCCTTGTACATCTCAAGAGGGGATCCATGCACAGAGAGAAGCATCTCACCATGCTTAGGTTGCCTAAGACTTTTGGGAGTCATACCAACAAACAATCTCTGACTATTTCCTTGCGACAATGTCAGCACTACATAATCAATCCAAATACCATAGCAAAATTAGGAAGCTACAAAAGATGAAAAGTCCACAAAGACTTCAGATTATATCAGCAATGGAAAAAACACGGTAGAGGATCCACAATCTAAGATGACAAAATCATAGTATGAAATATGAGTGGCAATTTTACATACTACTGACCAATATTTGGATTATGTAGTAATCTATAAAGGATAGTTGGGAAGTCATTGCAACCCTCATTTTAGAGCAGAATAAATGTAAGACTTGATAGCTTGCCCAACACTTGTATACATGTAGGTGCAAAAAAATATTTATTTAACATCAAACATATAATTTCTATGAAAGTTCACTACTGCTGAATGATACTAGTGGTACCTATATGCATAACAGTAAATCAGACATCAATTCACCAACAACCAAAAGGTCGTTTCTAATTTCGAAATCAAAATTAAACAACTTATCTTCATATTTCATGCATCCAATTAGCATAATGGTCGTCTTATAAATAAAAGGAGATGACCAGACCAACAAAAGCAATAATGAAATTTCTATAGGATCAAGTGACAAACCCCTGGAGTTTGGAAATATTCCTGCAGTGCAAACATCTGGGAATCTGGTGGTTGCTCCACAACCTATTAGAAGAAAAAAAATACAAAACAGGAAAACCTTAAGATAAGTTGAGAATAAAGTGGCCAAAAAATTATAACCAAACACTGAGTGAACCTACATAGTCTGGGATTTGAAAGTTCGCAGAGCCTAAATGATCGAAACTCACTGTCAACAACCACATATAGCTTAGTAAAGGTAAAATAAGGATAAGCACACATCCTATCAATAGTAGACAAATATGCTCTACTTGAATGTCCAAAACCCCCAGTTAGTGGCACTCCACCTGCACATTCAGGATATGCTTTTGAAATCCTTTCGTGAAGAGATGCATGCAGCTTTCTTTCATCGGTTTGGCTAATGGACAGATGATCGTCATCTTTCCATTCAACGTCAAATAATCCATCCTTTCATTTACTTTGGCTGTCAGATTGGGCATGTTTTCCTTGAAAAATTGGAGTACTGGGCTTTGCAGCTGTTCATTGTTAAAATTTGATCGAAGCAAACGTACCCCTGTTAACAGATGTTCAATTTCCACATCCCGAATAGCCAAAGTCGCAGCAATTCTATGTTCTACTAAATAAGAGGGGGAAAAATCTTCCAATTGTTAAAGGGAAAACACATGAAAATCCAAACAAGATTAAAATTTTTTTTAGTGGAGATAATGTTTCCGAGAATCAAATTCAACAAGCTTTACATAATCCAATTCAGGTTTTTTTTTTTTAAGGCAAGACAAAGATAATAGTAGAACAACATAGAAATGATATAAGCAGGGAGCAAGATGCTCAAACAGAAAACCAAACAGAAGGAAAACAACAAAGCAGAAGCCCCATAATAAGTATAGGGAGAGTTCGACAGATATAAGCTGTGTGGTATTTAACAACAAATTTGATCAATTAGATGAACATTTTTGTTATGAAATAAATTTTAATCCACCTGAAAACCTCTGTCATGTGCTTGGTTACTATGTGAATTTTTTAAGGTAATAGTTTACTAGATTGCATACAACGTTTTCTGAGAAATTTAGTCTTCAACCCCACCGACCATACCACGATAAAATTATCTCCTCATCTCATTGCAACCATTTAAACTTTCCAAACCATTTAAATTCATAGTTCCACTATATGTATTATCGCCTGAAAATTAAAACACCGTAGAGATTCTATGCATCACATTATTAGCAAATTGGCCTAAATCTTGTAGATTAATAGCGGGTTTGAAGACTACATCTTCTTTCTAATTTGTGAACGAGCAAAAATGATGGATACAACGAAACAATTAATAGCACATAATAATCATCATTTTACCTTCATTATTAGCAAATTGGGATCCTTGAGTTTGGATTTCTGGCTCCTTGCGTTTAACTGCCCTTTTACCTTTTCGTTTTGGCCCCATTACCTAATTATTTTTTCGAGAAAACATTGGAACACTGAGTATTTTTCAATGGAGCCCTAAATTTCAGAAATAAATTGTGTTTTGATGAAATGCAGAAAGAGGACGGAAAGTAAAGAGAGAGGTTTGGTGATTTACCAGAGAGTTTAGATAGTCCGAGAACGAGTGAGGTTTTTTGATGAAAACACCCAAAGCAAATCAACAATTCAAAAAACCAATTGAACAAGGTGTTTGATGAAAAGACGAAAAAATGAGATTTGGGGGTTTTCGATTTTGAGTAGACCTGATGGTGTTGTCAGTCCTCATTGCTGATCCAGTGAGGGATGGGCTTGTTCTGCCTCATCTTCTTCGCCGACTTCTTCTTGATGATGAACGTCTTGTGTGACAACATTTTCGCTTCAGCCGCTGAGAGTTCGGAGATGAAGCTGTGTGTTGTAATGGGTTTGTGCATCTCCTTCACTCTCGATCTCTCTTACTCTCTCCCTCGATCTTTCCATCTCACTCGCTCTCTCTCTCTCTGTCCCTAGATCTGGATCTGGATCTCCCTCTCTCTCTCGCTCGCTTTCGCAATACAACTTGAGGGCAACAACGAGAGAAAATGAGTTATCTTGGCCTTTTGGGTGAGGGAAAGCTTTAGCATTTCGCCAAAATCGAGTGGCTAATATTTTTAATTTCCCGCATTTTTTTCTATAACGTTTTAAAATGGGAATGTCATTGAAACTTTAACTTTTGAACTTTTCATAGCACAGAGTGTAAAAACGCTATAATAAAATGCTATTAATGGGTACTTGTGGTGTAGTGCTTACACACAACTTGTATGCTATAAAACTAATATTTAGGGCTTTTGAAATCTAAAGTGCATATTAACTTATTTTATCTAATTGGTACTTGATTTGTCTTATATACATTCTTACAGAAGTACCCAACTAGTGGCTCGATTTTTTTTAAGCAAAATCTCCTTTCCTATCAAAATCAACTTGTAGCCAACACCTTAGTAGACTAGGTTACCCCAATTGTGTAGGCTTCTCCAATAACTTCAATTTTCAATTGATTTCTCATTTGTTTGTTTTTTTTAGTGAATCAATTGAGCATAGTGACATTTAACTACTTGTAGTCAACTTCTCTAGAGTTGCAACACTATTCCAATGTGTTCAACTGAAGAAGTTTGAACTAGGATACTTTTGCAAAATATTTTCAAATAAAAACTGATTTTCAAAGAAAATACTATTCACCACTTGTAGTTTTACTGACCCTGAGCATCATGAGAAACTATATAAAAAGGTATACTAGTGTAAGGTTTTTTAACTGGATTAACCTTAAACCTGAATAATATTTCCCATAAAAAAATGCCTTAAACACCAAAATTTGAAAACCGCCCATTAGTTTCATATAATGTGTTTCTTGTGAAGTGACCACTCCAAAAATATTCGAGTACAGTGTGCCTAGAATTCGTGTAAGTGGAGTCCTAATAGGAACCTAACTTCTAAAACATTCTAATGCCACAAAAAATTGGACTTTTTCATGTGCATCACCATTGTGAATAAGATGAAGAAAAGTGAAACATAAATAGCAAATAAGTAAATGCAAGAATTATAAATGAATGGAGAAACAAACCATGAAGATAAACTGTTGAAAGTAAATTGCAAAAATTTAAAGAATTGAAAAAGATATAAAGGATAAATTATTTTCAATTTGTCTGAGTTGAATATTTTTTTAAGAAGTGTCTTTCTAATTTGTACAAATGAACAATAAGTCCTATTTATAGGTGTGGCATTAGGCTAAAGGGACTAATTTGAGATTTTACTAGAAGTTAGTACCAGTTAAGTTACATTTAGCTAAAAGGACCCTTTCCAAACTAATTTTTTTTTATTAATTCATTTGAGTTAAAAATTTCAGGAAAATTACAGATGAACACTAGAAACGCCATGTTAAAATTTTTGCTTGTTTTGACACCATTCATTGAGATACGTATTTAGGTCACCACCATTAAATATCTTGTTAAACGATATTTGTGAGTTTTTAAGGGCTACTCGCCTGTGATCGACCTGTGTCGCGCCCAAGGTAGGCCTTCACTCACTTTGTGATATTATTAGAGAAATCCCTTTATTCCACTTAGCGTGGATCTAGAGGCAACATATTGAAACGAGCTGAAACTCTGACACATTGTTTGTGATGTTGGTTTTTAAAATTTCTCAAAACTGTAGCTCAAACTAATTAATATATAATGATTTTTCATTTATTAGGGCTCTTTTAAGTAAATGAAACTTTGGCGGATCTTAAGTTGACAGTCAAACTAAAAACTACACCTTTTAGCCCAATATCTATTTATAGGCTTAAGGGTAGTTTTTTTTTAAAGGCAAGCATGTCGCCGATGTATATAGAACCCAAGCAAATAAAATAACTTCCTTATTTGAAATTCAAATTTTACAACTAAAAGCTCCACATCATCGTGGGTTTAGCAAGGTTTTGGGTCTTTGAAAAAAATGAAGTCCAGTCCATGATCGTCCAACCGGGTTATGGATATATGTCCCGAATCTACAAGTTCAAAATTTAGCCCAAACATAATGTATTGGAAAAATTACAAGAGTTGAACAAACTTAAACAAACTAGAGATGTATGTATTAAGGTGTTAGGATGAAAGACAAAAGTTAAACAAACTCTAATCAAAGACAATAGAGTTGAAACTATTGAAACAAACTCTAAACAAAGACAATAGAGTTAAAACTAACTTTAAACAAACATATAAACAAACATGCCACGTCATTATTTCAAAGACATAGGTGCCAAAAAATTAGGTGGATGTGTGCCTAAAAGCTTCTCATTTTATTTCAACTCAAGTGAGTACTCAACCGTATAATTAAGACTATTTTTTTTTTCTTCACATATTCTCTTGTCATCAGGTATTCTAACCCTTTTTTTTTTCTTTGGTTTTGTTGGTATTATTTTAAAGTTGACATTTTCTCTTGGTCATCTTGATTGAAATTTTTTTTTGGGTAATGAAATAATAAAAGTATAGAGATGGAGAAGAAGCAACGAGTGGAGTGGGCTGAAGCGCAAAAGATTGTTTTAAGTGAGGACCTTGTGGATGTAGCTAAAAAACAACTCAAGTTTCTGGCTGCTGTGGATCGCCATAGATGTCTCTACAATGGCCCTGTTTTAGACCATAATTCATTTTGATTTGCGTGTTTGCTTTTTAAATTGCATGAAGCTGAGAGATTTGAATTCAGAAAATTAACATAATGTAGAGAAAGCTCCTTCTATCCCCTTAGCCAAACAAGAAGCAGTTGAGTGTAATGGGGATTAGGATTTGTTTTACATTATTATTATGTAACACAATTTTATACTCTTCAGGTACAAGAATTATTGGCTTCTGTTGGGTTTTGATGGAAAACAGAATACCTTAAAGTTCTTAATTCATTGAAACAGGAAACTTACATTTATAGAGTCTTGAAATAACTGAACTTAGAGATCATGGTGATTATGCTCCTACAATTACGCCATGACTCAATACATAAAACAGAACATAATAACTTCTACCAACATAAACAACACGTGACATTTTTGCAGTCCTAAGCAACTAACTAACACTCCTCCTTGCATTAGGAACTGCAGACTCCAAGTTTTTGTCTTAAAAACTCAAATTTGCTGGCTGGTAGAGCCTTGGTGAAGATATCAACAACTTGATCGTCAGTCTTGCAGTAGAGAAGAGTCATTGCTCCACTTTTTTGCACTTCTCTTAAGAAAAACAACTTGATATTGAAGTGTTTAGTCTTTCCATGAAAGACTAGATTATGAGAAATGGCAATTGCTGCTTGATTGTCCACAAATATCTTGGTGCTTTCTTCTTGCTCAAAATGCAGGTCACTCAGAATCTTTCTTAGCCATATGGCTTGATTTACTGCTGCAGTTGCTGCCACGAACTCTGATTCTGCAGTTGATTGTGCAACTATCTCCTGCTTTTTTGAACTGCATGAAAAAACACCTGAACCGAGACTAAAGCAATAGCCAGATGTGCTTTTCATGTCATCAACTGAACCTGCCCAGTCACTGTCTGAAAAACCGAGCAGATTGAAGTCCAAACATTTCTTGAACTTTACACCAAAGTTGATCGTTCCCTTGATATATCTTATAATCCTTTTTGTAGCTTGTAGATGTGTCTCACTTGCACAATGCATAAATCGAGACAAAATACTTACAGCACTTAGAATATCTGGCCTAGTTGCTGTCAAGTACATCAGACATCCGATCAAACTTCTGAAATAAGTTTCATCTACCTTTATTGTTCCATCTTCTTTGATCAGCTTTTCTTTTTGATTCATGGGGGTATTCATAGCCTTGCAATTTTCCATTTGAAACTTCTTACGAATTTCTCTTGCATATTTCTTCTGGCAAATGAACACTTCATCCTGACTCTGCTTGACTTCCATACCAAGAAAGTATGTCATCAAGCCAAGATCTGTCATCTCAAAAGCTTTCTTCATCTCCATCTTGAATTGATCAATCTGATTTGCATTGCTTCCTGTCACTAAAAGATCATCTACATAGAGAGAGATGATAAGAATGTCAGCACCATTATCCTTGACATAGAGAGTAACTTCAGACAGGCTTTTCTTAAAGCCTAACCGATTAGGTGATCATCTATTCTGTTGTACCATGCCCGTGGTGCTTGCTTCAGACCATAAAGTGCCTTCTTTAGCAAATAAACTTTGTCTTATTTTCCCTTTTCCACAAAGCCTTCAGGTTGCTCAACATAAATCTCTTCTTGTAGAAATCCATTAAGAAATGCTGACTTGACATCCAGCTGAAAAACTTTCCAATTCTTTTGGGCTGCAAGAGCAAGAAGTAGTCTGATTGTGTCGAGCCTTGCCACAGGTGCAAACGTTTCTGAGTAATCAACTCCAAAAACTTGAGCATATCCCTTGACTACCAGCCTTGCTTTATGCTTGTTGATAGAGCCATCAACATTTAATTTTGTTCTGAACACCCACTTGACTCCAATTACTTTTCTGTCTTGTGGTTTATCTACAAGCTCCCATGTATTGTTTCTTCTAATCATGAGCAACTCTTCTTGCATGGCAGCCATCCATTTTCCATCATCCTTTGCACTTTCATACCCTGCGGGCTCACACACAGCAACATTACAACTTTCGTAAATATCCGAGAGTAGTCTTGTGCCTCTGATTGGAGTATCATCTTCAATCTCATTTTGCCATGAGTCATAAGAATGATCCTTGAGCGTTTTGTCAGACATGATGCGCATGGAGTCACTATGATTCGCCCTTTTTGGGCTCTCCCAATTCCACTGTTCATTTTCAATAAAGTGAACATCTCTAGTAACAATTATTTTACCAGATTTTGGTTGAAAGACTTTGTAAGCCTTTGATATTGTGCTGTATCCCACAAAGATGCCAGGAAGAGCCCTTTTATCTAGTTTGTCACGCTTTTTTTTTTTTTTTTTTTTTTTTTTTTTTTTAAATTGGGTCGTTGACCCTTTTTATTTATTTATGAATCCATGCCCGAAGGCTACATGAGTGACCCAATAGGGTTAACCAAAGCAGACCCGAAGGCTACAATATTGTTGCCACTTAATGTCCTCGTCGCCTCCATCTCGCATAGAGACTTGCTTTCGCTCCGGTCCATCGCCTCCACCTTGCATGAAGACTCGCTTTCGCTTCTCTCCGATCTAGTCCATCTAAGCAGCTGCATTCAATACCCGAAGGCTTATCAACGACGGAGCAAATGTGCTCCTAATAATCGGACGAAAAATCCTAACTGGTGAGTCTCGAACCCGCGACCTCTCACAAGGAGAGTGGATGTCCGACCAACTGAGCTACAATTGTCACGCTTGACCTGTGGGACATAGGTAAAGCATAGACTACCAAATATTTTCATAAAGTTTAAGGAGGGCTTGTATCCATACCATGCTTCAAATGGAGTTTTATCCTTGACTGCCTTGGTGGGGAGTCTGTTTTGCAGAAATACTGCTGTGTTTGCAGCTTCAGCCCAAAAACTTTTGGGCAAATTCTTCTCATGCAGCATGCATCTTGTCATGTCTAAGATGTATCTATTTCTTCTTTCACTTACTCCATTCTGTTGTGGAGTATAGGGAGCAGTAAGCTGGTGCTCGATGCCTGCTTCCTCACAGTACATATTAAATTTCTCAGAGGTGTACTCCTTCCCATTGTCTAATCTTAGAGTTTGGATCTTGCAGCCGCTTTGATTCTCAATCTTGGATAAGCTGCAACTTGTGTGATGCCCTCCATGTTGCTTTAGGAAATGGTTGTCTGCTTTGTTTTCCATAATGACATGCTTGACAGTTTGGAGAAGTTTCATCTAGAGCAGGTAAGTCTCTGGCCATATGCTTCTTTTGCATCAGAAGCAGTCCCTGGTGATGATAATGACCAAGCCGTTTGTGCCAGACTTTGGTGGCTTTTTCCATGGTTGAGAAAGCAGTTTGCTCCTCTTCTATTGGATCAAATGAGAAGCTTTTGCCTCTCATGTTCACCTTGAACATATCCTGTCCAGAAGTATCTTTAATCAAGCAATATTTGTTTTCAAAAACTACCTTGAAGCCTTTTTCAAGAAGTTGACCAACACTTAATAAGTTTTGGTCAATTTCAGGGACATAAAGGACATCTGAGATAGTCTTTGTGCTTGAACAACTTGTGATTGCTATGGTCCCTTTGCCTTTCACTGCAATGTGCTTGCCATTCCCAATTCTGACTTTGGTAATTTGTGTGGGCTCCAACTCCTTGAATAGATTCTTCTCATGAGTCATGTGGTTGGTACAATCACTGTCAATCAGCCAGCACTCTCTTGAAACATTGCTTGAAAAACAGGTTGCTACGAAGAGTTGATCCTCCTCCTCTCCATCAACTATCTGAGCATCTGCTTCTTGCTGCTGACCTTTGTCCTTGCAAATGACAGCTTCATGTCCAAGTTTATTGCATTTACTGCACCTAGCATCAGGCCTTCTCCAACATTTGAAGGGTGGATGACCTTTCTTTCCACAGTGCTTGCAAGGAGGGTAGTTTCCCTTCGAGCTTACTGCTTTGTTTTTCTGGTGATTTCTAGTTGATCCTTCTCCATTTGTTGGCAGGATCTTCTTGTATTTCTTCTTCTTGTCATGGTCAGCATCTTGGTGCCTGGCTGGTAGGGCTCCCTCGGCTACACCCTCTTGCCTCATTAGTCTTCTTTGCTCCTATGCCTGCAAGGCAGTTAATAGCTCTGCCAAGGTAATCTTGGACATATCTTTAGTATTTTCTAAAGTCGTTATTGTTGCTTCATATCTTTCAGGCACAATTACAAGAATTTTTTGTACGATTCTTGAATCAGAAAGTGTGGATCCAAGCAATCTTACCCTATTAGCAATGCTGAGAAGTTTGTCTGTGTAGTCTTTTATGGTTTCAGACTCCTTCATTTTTTGCAACTCAAATTCCCTGATTAAATTCAAGACTTGCATACCTCTTATCCTTTCATCGCCTGCATATTCCTCTGCTTTTGCTGTCACAAGGGACATAACTCTGGTGAAGATAGTTGACGATAAGGCAGCAAACAGACATGCTTTTGCTTTCAATTTTTTTGTTTTCCTTTCCTTTTGCATTTTGATCTGAGCCATGGTAGGATTGTTTGGCAAAAGAGGGACTTCATAATCCTCCTCCACTGCTTCCCAGAGATCCAAAGCTGCCATGTAAGTCTCCATTCTCACAGCCCAAATTTGATAATTTTCTCCATTCAAAACAGGAGGAGAAATTGATGAAAAACTGGTTTCTGCTTCCATTTGGTGATTTCACTCAAGCTGATTCACTCACAGATCCCTTAAGAAGAATGCTCTGATGCCAATTGTTGGGTTTTGATGGAAAACAGAATACCTTAAAGTTCTTAATTCATTGAAACAGGAAACTTACATTTATAGAGTCTTGAAATAACTGAACTTAGAGATCATGGTGATTATGCTCCTACAATTACGCCATGACTCAATACATAAAACAGAACAAAATAACTTCTACCAACATAAACAACACGTGACATTTTTGCAGTCCTAAGCAACTAACTAACAGCTTCCCTTATTGGCAAAGCATAACGAGTCATCTGATGATGTTATTCCATTGGTTGTTCCTCTTGATTGTGAATGAATTTGGCATTGCCACAGACTTAATCCGGTAGATATCACTTTCATCCAATGTCTTAAATTTTGTTTTATTGTCATTACTACCAAACGGTAACATGAATAAATATATATATATGTTGGGATTCTTTTTTTGGGTACAAAGTTACGTTATAAAAGTGACTGCGAGGACTTTTTGGGCGGATTCTGGACAACAAGAAAGTTTTATCATCCACAGTTCAAGGCTCGACCAAACAACAAACTGAAGAAATCTGGAACAAGCTGTATCCAGAAGAGCCATACGAGCTTGACTACTTAACTAGCTCGTTCACAGAAAATGCCAACTCTGTCATGTTATTAGCAAGAGACAGAGCATTTTCTTTTACCAAGTAAGCAGTAAGGGATTATTGTGCAAGTAAATCTTTTTTTATTTTTAATTTTTTATTATTAATATACTACTATGTCTTTCTTTCTCTCCAATATCTCTAGCTTTGCAGTAGTTATCTAATGTATATTAACGTACTTCCCCTGTGACAGACATCCAGACCTAGTATGAATGATGATCTCTTTCTCCAAGAAGCTGTGGCTAGATATAATGGGGTTTCTTCATCTAATTAAGAGAAATAAGGAGAGGTCTATCAGACGCTTCTGTGTCCCGACCTATGATATTGACCTTATCTGGCACTCTCACCAACTAAATCCTATTTCTTATTCTAAAGATATGGTTGAAATTATGGGTATGATTTTAGAACATGATGATACTGATCCCAACAAAACAATAGGGCAAAAACTGGAAGGTGGGTTTTCCGGAACAACCAAGCAATGGGAAGACACATTTGTTTTCAGGTACTGGAGGGCAGGGGCGATGTACAAGAATGATATTCCATCTACTATCACAACCACTCCATGGAAGTGGGAAAGTGAGAGTTTTATTCCACAAAGTCAATATCCAAAAATAGTCCAGTTGCCCAGGCAAATGGTTGTGGAGGTAAGCCTTGAATGCACTTTTTTTTAACCTGTAAAGTTGTAATTTGTATACATGATATAACATTTTCGATCATTTAAGTTGCCTGTCAAATACTTTTACTTTATCCAAGCCATATTGTTATATGTCAGTGTACCCTGAAATTGGACGATCAATTTTTTCTTCGGCTCAAAGGGAGAATTTAGTTCTACTTTATTTGAATTCTAAATAGTTTTTTGCGGATATGAGATATCTAGTATTTAGTTTATTTCTTTCTGTTGTAGGTGTTGTTGGAGATCGTGGATGTAAAAAACTTACCAGAAAATCACAAGGAAAACCTCTTTGTCATGATCAGCAAGAAGAAGACTGATCCTTTCTTTAGTACAAAGAAACGATTAAGTATAACTTCTGTACACGGGGAGAAACAAGTGGCATTTTCCAGTGTGAGCAAACTGGGGAACTAGTTCTGGAACTTTTGTCCCATGCACCTTCCAGCTTAACCATATCAGTAATATCAGTCCCTCTTAATTACATAATGGATCCAAACTCGAAACTAGCGGTCGATGAATGGTTTGAGTTGCAGTCAAGTATTGAAACTCTAGAATCTAACCCAATCTCTTTGCGCATTGGTGTCTCCCTCAGTGTTCCAGCACCAGCACCAGCACCACATGTGTTCAAGATAGTTCAGTCCCATCCTGGAAGTATACAACATGCTAAGAGTTGGAAATGCATCATTGACAAAGTTGGTAAAGAGATTGTCGACATTCAAATGAGGTTTGAAATTTTGTGTTCCCTATTTTTGCTAAACATTAACCGACTCGTGAATTTTCCTGCAGGTTCACATCACCCCATCAGAGTTACATTAAATTTCGATAATGCTGATTGCCTTATTAGTGGTTTAGTCTTTGTCCAACTTTGCAATATGTGAATGGTAAAAATTCATCATAGAAATGTAACTGTCACCCTACATATTTTATAAACATGTAACCTGGCATTTCAAACAACTCTAAGGGTGTGTTTGGTTGCATGGAATCCTATGTCATGGGAATCCATGAGGGGATGCCTACATTTTACACTAAATTGATGTATCACTCCACATCCACCATTTGATTTTGTGATCAATGGTGGGAATGAAAGTCCTATGAACATGAGAATCACATGCCTTGGGGGACTAAGGAGTGAGATTCCCATGTCCATGGGACTTCCATTCCCACCATTGATCACAAAATCAAATGGTGGTCAAATGGTGGATGTGGAGTTTAGCCTAAAATGTAGGGGTCCCCTCATGGATTCCCATGACATGAGATTCCATGCAACCAAACACACCCTTAAATAGTGTTTTCCACAAAAAATTTTATTGTGCTAGGAGTCCAATATTCCAATTCAAGTTTGCTTGAACTTAAATCTGTCTAAAGCGGAACAATGACTAGTTATAGAAAAATTTCTAAGTAATTGATGCGTTCCTAATACAGCTCTATTCATATATGTCTTTGTTATTCTGTTGTAGTATGTGCAGCTACAAAAACTCATTTATCATCTAAGAAAATTAGTTGCATTGTGCCTTTTAGGGAATCAAATATTGCAATGGAAAATATAAACTTGGTCATGAAGAAGGAGATCGTTGGAGTAGTGGGAATATCATCACTACACTAAATTGACATTTTTTGTAACAATAAAAAAAAAAGTAACACTTTTGAGCTATAACAATCCACAAAACAATTTTACACATTTTCACAAACAATGTGATTCAATCATTGTATCACCACAAATAGTATGAGCTTACAAGTGATGTTATTCATGGTGATCTAATTTATTGTATCACTTTTTTTGTGTAGTTATTTTTCATTTTGTTGACTAAATTTAGTTTTGACTTGAAAGTGTTTGATGGATTGTAATAGCTCAAAAGTGTTACTGTTTTTTTAAGTTGTTACAAATATGCCAATTTGGTGGTGTCAGGTGAAATACATGTTCTTGCAGAGTGTTTAGGGACAACATGGTATCTAGTAGATTCTACTTGGCCTTCTCAGATTAAGAAGACATGTAGTGAAGATGGTCATATCTATGAGCTTAGTGGTAGTGAACGAGCGGTGAGTATCTTTGCCCCATTATATTGTTATGTTTATAGAATTACCAAATTTCTTTTTGCTTACACTTTCCTTTTTTTGTGTCTTGCATTAAATTCAATTAGATAGATTATTAGTATCTTTTGAAAGTATCATTTAGGTGAAAGTCAGTCTCTTCTTCTATATGGCACATGTAAAACTATACTCGGGTGGAAAGCTTGAATTTGAAGCCAAAAGCTGTGGCAGGCACAACAGTGAATGTGTTTTCATAACAGCAGTCGAATTCTCCACAGAGAATCCATATGGCAAAGCAGTAGCACTCTTTGACTTGAAATTTGGAGTTGTCCAGGTAAGCTTGCTTTCTATATATGTGTGTGTTTGACACATATGCCCCCCATCTAACTTACGTTACTTAAATGTCAATGAAGATTGGTTCGTGCTGTCTGGTATCACATTGAATTTTTTGCTTTCCAATATTTTAAGTAAGGAGGGATACAGTTCTTTGATTGCCAATAGCAATGATCCAACAACGAATGGGACATGTACATTGAATTGCGATGATTGCTGTGGTTATGTAGTAAAGAGGGGGGGGGGGGGAAGGGGTGGGAGATGTTGGTGTATGGCGTATATGGAAGAGGATAAATACAATGATAGCAGTGGTCATGTAGCAAATGGTGGGGCAAAGGGTGGAAGATGCTGGTGTGCTGCGTATATGGAAGAGGGTGGAGAATCTGCTGGTTTTTCTAAGGCCATAGTTGCCGCAGGTACAAAAGTTGCTTGAGATGAGGCATCGTGAATGAAAAAAGGACAATGTGTTGGTTTTGGGTGAATTTCAGTATGGAAGAATCTTTTCTTGTTTTAATAAACATTCGATGTAGGAGAATGATAATAATAATGTATGCATGTATTAGTTAGTAATATGTATGTTGTTTTTAAAGAACCACCAATTTATAATAAGAATGTGTCTTTTTAATTAAATATCTATATGGAGGGCAATTTTGGGATGTCAGACCTTTATTACTTTTTAAAAGATTGAATAGAGAATGACAGGGGTATATTACGACTTTACACATGGGATGATTCTAAAATAAAAAAAAGAACCAAGTTACACTTTTTTTTCCTCATGTGTTCCCTATTCTTGTCAAGACGCAGGAAAGCTTTGGGTCTGTTGGGAAGTGTTACCGTGTTATAAGACCTCGAAACCTCTTCAATTTGTGCTACACGCGCTTGGGTGCCACAACTGCATTGGTTTCCCTGAAAAGAATGTGTTATCTAGTATGTATTTGTGTTTTTTAAATAACATATCCACAGTTTGCAAAGATTTTTCTTTTTTCTTTTCTTTTGTTGTAAGGTTAAACCTCCGGTAGGGAAGGGCAGCAGTAGTTTGCCAAACCTTTGTTACTACATGTCCAAAAAGGCTTGAGTATAAAGAAAATAGTGTGTACATTACAACTTCACCCTCCAATAAAAACTAACCAAACTAGTCACATGGCTTGGTGTGCGAAAGAGCTTTACTAACCCACCTAATTGCTTCGAAGATAAGCTGTCTCGGCTTTATCCAATCTAAGCAAAGGTTTGGGTCTGTTGGGCAGGGATGAGGGATCAAAAAAATGCAGTCGATTTTCGCTCCCTGCTTTACCTTGACCTGCTGACCTGCACAAGGAACACATGTGAGCCACGGACCACCGTTGTGGTGGCTGATGATACTCCTATGCTAAAGTCAGACAAGGATCTGAGGAAGGCTTAATGCTGTAAACATGGAATTTGTAGCGTACCTTAGCTTACCAACCTCATATCTTATTTATAGTGCTGGAGTCTTGGTTCGACCAGGCCATCAGTAGCGGAGTTTAGGGAAGGAGATCTTTCTCTAATTAAGAGTCGTCCTGTGGAGGAAAGTTTCTCTGTTAGACTTGTGCTCCTAGATACGCGGGAGATAGTTCCTGATCAGAGTACTGCCCATAAATGAAGGTTACCATGTACAATGTATACTCTGGTATTTGCGTTGTAATTGGAAACAAGGTGTTGCTAGCTTGCCTGTCCGAAGCTGATCCCTGAGATGCTTGCCTTAATAGGTCTTATGGGTATTGGGTATGGCTGTGAGACATGTGAGGTTACCAGGCTGTAGTAATTTGGATCCGTCTGGCAGACTGCGCTGTGCAGGCTTGAAACCGCTGAGGCCGGATGACTGTCGGCTGACGCAGAAGAGAGGACGTTTTGGTGTATAATCAGTTGCTCCCCTCGAATTAGTGGGCCATCATATCAGTTCACTAAGTCACTTCTCGAAAATATACGCCGCTCATGATGATTGAGTCTGAATAGTTACTTGAGCGACAAGCTTCATTAATTAAGTGTGCGTCGGTTCAGTGGAGAAAAGGTGGGAAATCAATCCCTATTTAGATTTCTCTTTCTGCAGAGATTAACTCTTCCATTTCTTCGTTTTTAGAGACTGTTTGGTTCAGCTTTTGATTGAAAGTTTATTCTCTTTTTCCATGACTCGCCAAAATCACCTTGATGATGAGCTTCTTGCTAAGGGCCTCCAGTTCTTTGAAGATAGGTCGACTTTCGAATCGAGTCTGGCTGAGATTCGAAAGACGTACGGGGTCCCTGAAGACCTTTCACTCTATATTTTGAATGTTGATCAGACGCCAATGTTTTCTCTGGAAGGATTCGTCTGTTTGCACCGCGGGATGCTTCAAACTAGTGTGCATTTTCCTATGCTTGATGAAATCTGGGGCTTTCTGGAATTTCTTGGAATCCCTCCTACCCAGTTGGTACCGAATGGGGACAAAACTATCATTCTTATATTAATCAAGGCGAAGGACACTGGTGTCTGCGTAACTCCGAGGGTGATCCAGTTGCTGACTTCCCTTCGGTAGAATGATTATGCAGTGTGTAAGATCGTCGCGTGTGTTCTTTGTAAGGAGGTTCCCCACTACTCTTTTTTTCATCGGAGGAAGAGGCTGTTATGGAGGCATTCCTGTCATGCCTAAAATGAGTGTGGAGGAAGCTATATGCCTTACCAATTTCAATTGCAATGGGTTGTAGGCCCACTGGCATGTGGCTCCCACTCTCTTCAGAGTGCCGAAGGTTAAGTCTGAAGGTGGAGCCCCTTCCAAGAATATGAAGGCCTCCAAAGTTAAGGCTCCCGCCCTGCCAGTCATAAAGGGTTTTTCTGAGACGCTTGCTTCCTTTATAAGCTCAGAGAGACCTCGCGCTGGGGCCGAGCCAGCTTCCAAATGGCCTACTCCATTGAGGGAGGAGCGTGATCCTAACCTGTCCGCCGGGGTGGAAATTGTAGCATCTGGCTTGGAGAAGGACCGTCTGCGATTAGCAGGGGTTGATGATGCATTTCAGCTGAGTACTGAGCTGGATGAAGCTTTGAATGAGAAGCTAATGCTGGATGTTGTGGCGACTTTTACAGGTGCTGACCAATCCAGATCTGTTTTATTGGAAGGCTTTGATGAAGATTTGCCAGTGGTCCTGAAGGTCAATCGTCCTGTTGGTAGATCGTCTGACAGTGGTCGTTGTAGTGTGGACCGTCCCTCTTGTAGTCCGCATTGCTCCCATCTCCCTTCAGACCGTATATCAAGGTAATGGAGGGTTAACTAGACAATTCGCTTCCTTCTCTTCCTTCGGATTCCATTGAACTGGCTCGCAACAAAGGGTCAACTGCTGGTGACAAAGGGAAGGTTGTAGATGAGGGCTTAGGTGCGGTGGATATTACACAGAGCAGTGCTGGCATAATCTCGCATCTGGGAGAACTTCATCTGGATGTGTGGATGATGTTGTTTACTCCGGACGTAGTGAAAATAAGAAACCAGGCCTGGCACCAGAAGGTTGACATTGATTATGCTTCATGAAAACATATAAGTAGATGTTATAGCTGGCTACCGAAATGTGCTACGAAGCCCGAGGGGGATGAGCTGGAGGAGTGCACGGATAAAGGGCTGAAACACCTTATGCTGAGGATGTCCCAATTGAGCCAGGTATCTGTCGCTGGGATGGAAGTTGAGGCGGCTCTTGAAAGAGTATACACCATGGAGTGTGTCTTCTCAACTATGCACTAGTCGTATTCTGGTGCACTTTTTGAGGTTGAATCGCTGAGGAAGCAGATTGAGGAGAGGATGCTAGAACAGTCAGCCGTTGATGCTGAACCTCAGAGGGTTCATTTGGAAGCTCTTGAGTTTGATTTAGCAAAGGAAGTGTTCGCAAGGGACAAATCCCAAGAAGAGCTGAACCTGGTCTGCTGTAATCTGGAAGTTGAAGCTAAGATGCATTCTGAGTTGCAGTCTCTTGTTGAAGAGAATACCATAAAGGAGTCCGAGTGGGTTGCCCAGAGATAGCAGTTAGAGGTCGACGTGGAATTCAACGGTTGGGAAGGAAGGAAATCTGGGGGCCAACTCTTCTTGGAGCAACATGAACTTAACGCAGTTAAAAGTAGCCTTACTACTGAGCAGTCTCAGGTTAATGCGCTGATAGGCAAGTTGGAGCTGCTAGAGCGTGAACTTACTGAAGAAAAGGTGCGCGAGGAAAAACTTTTCAAGGCGCAAGGCACGTGTGAATTCTGTTGGGTAATGCATGGGAGGTTAGAACTGTTGGCACTGATAAAGAAAGAGCATCTGGAATGGGACCTTGCTTATTATAAGAAGGTGTCCTATGCATACTTTAGAGTGGTCTCTGAGTTGTCAGAGTAAGAGGGCGATTCGTATCATGGCGCTCAAGCTGAGGCATGCACAGATGCAACTCCTTTTAGACTTAGTTCCCCTGTAATTGTACCTCCTCATGATGAGGAATAAATTTCGCACATTTGTACCTTTTTTTTAAACTGTTAATGAAAACATGTTTATTTTGAGTATGCTATGTACCCGTATTATGTTCGGTCTCCCTGTTGTGCGCTTTCCATTTTTCGATGTCGTTTTATTATGATGTAGGTTTGGTTGGTTTAGTAGGGAGCCGAGTCATCTGTCTGCTATTGAGAGTTCGACCGTTTATGTTGCAAATAATTCTGACATGTTCTTCCGTGAGGTCTCGGAGTTGCTATTGCGTGGTTATGTCCAATAGTGGACATTCTGCAGATGGTTTGAAAGCGGGTTACACTACCCAAGCTGCGGCTCATCCTTGAAGTAAGTTGTTGGAGACTCAAGTTATGTATCTAACCGTCGGTTGCGGTCGTTAGCATCAGTGAACTGTTGCAGCCGAGCACATGCGTTGTAGTTGAGCAAGAGCGTTTGGTCTGAGTCAGGTTTCGTAAGCTCGGGCTGTTATCCTGTACAACATTCATTCGCACCTTAGCGGGTTGATTTTTTAGTTGGCTCAAGTGGTCATTGCTGATAACGAGATGTTAGTTTGTGTGAGCGTAGAGACGCTGCTTGAGCTATAATCGGATTCAGTGACCATTGTCCTGAGAAAAACCAGCGTCCCGTGGCGAGCCATTGACATCAGTTGAGGTTGACTGGGCCACCTTCCAAACCATCTATACCCGCGCGAAGCGGGCTATAGGTTTGGGATGAGAGAATTTGGCGATCATGGTTTGTAGGAGAGCAATGATCCCATAGCGAATCGTCGACATAAGTCGGAGTTGACTAGACTCCCACCTTCCAAACCATCTACACCCGCGCGGAGTGTGCTACAGGTATGGGATGATGAAGTTTGGCAACCATGGTTTGTAGGAGAGCAGTGGTCCCGTGGAAAATCGTCAACATCATTTGGATCTTACTAGGCTCCCACCTTCCAAATCATCTACATTTGTGCGCATCGAGCTACAAATTTGGGAGTTTTCGACGATCATGGTCTATAGAAGAGTAATGGTTCGGTGACGAATTGTTGACATCAATCAAAACTGACTAGGCTCCTACCTTCCAGACCATCTACACCCGCGCGAAGCGGGCTACAAGTCTGATAGTTGGTAATTTGGCGACCATGGTCTGTAGAAGAGTAGTGATCCTGTGGTGAACCGTTGGCATCAGTTGGAACTAACTAAGCTCCCACCTTCCAAACCATTTATACTCGTGTGGGGCGGGCTACAGGTCTGGGCTTTGACCAGAAGCTGTCGTTGTCAGTCATCACTGACTAGGCTTATCTTATTGGGTTTGATGACCATCATCCACGAAGGGGGAAAAGGTCCCTAGCGAGTCGTCGTCATCTGGCGTTGGGGTGAACTAGAAGCCATCAACATTCGCGCGCAACAAACTAGGCATCGGGGTGAACCAGAAATCGTCATCATTAGTTGAAGTTAACTAAGCTTACTAGGCTAGGTCGGAGCTCTTCTTGTTATGGGCGTGCGAGCCTACTTCTGCAGACGGATATCATCGTGCGGATTAGTTTTTACTAATTTCAAGAAAAAAATTGTACCTTAAATCAGCTGGTGATATGTAGGTGTGCTCCGTGTGTCAAAAGTGACTAGGGTTTCTACTGCTTGCATCAGTGCACGTGGTAGAATGTTGCTCGAATAGTGGGCCGAGCCGATGGGCCCGTATAAGAAGAACTGGGTCCTATCGTAGGATCGTGGTGCCACATGTATGATGTAGATTGCATACTGACATGCGTACGACGAAGATCGCGAAACAGTTGAGTATCAGTTACTCCCCCCAATTAATGGGGTTGTGTGCAACATCATTAATTGAATGAATGTGGTCCTGTGTGGTTTCCTTGGAAACTGCCGCCTCGTTTCCCATACGGTATTCATTGTTGATATTTAATGTTGAAGGGCATGTTTGGTGAACCCACTATGTCTATATAATATTGTTCCTTCATCGCTGTAAGCATTATCTTCTATGGGAGGATCGAGCCTGTGAGTTAGTTGTAGCTTTGGTTGGCGTGTCGCAAGGCCCCCAGTTGCTGATTCTGTACCACCTTAGGTCATCCTTGCGAGGTGGGTCATCTTCTTTGGAGAAGTCACTGAGCAAGACTCTTAGAGAGCTTCGTAATATACCTGGGGTACCTTTGCTATCACTTCTGAGTCCTCTTCTGAAGTCGAATTGTTTAAGCGAATTTTTATTGTACATTGCATCGGATTCAGATGCTTGTAGTTTGTAATCTTTTGTACCCACCTCTAGGCGATCGTTGTTACATCTCTCCAGCAATCAATAGAGTGTGTTTGCGTAATTCTATTTTATTTCTTAAATAATTGCAAATCACATAAGCTCTTAAAAATTAAAACTCTACATTGACTATTGAAAGAAAACTAAACAACTGAATAGATTGACTGTTGGCCCTCGTTTTGATCGTGAGTACCTTCAACGAAATGCCAAGTTTTGCTGACGCCGTTAAGGTTACTGAAGAGTAAACCTTGCGTGGGAGGGTCCTTCCGCACCCACTGACAGTTGTGGGGTTGTGCTCTCATTTGCAATGACCTCTCCACTGGGCCTGGCATCCTGTTGAGTTGGAGGGAGAACTTCTCCTGCAATGCTAGAATATTCTATGTTGCTAAGTTGAGGCACTACTGTTGGAATTTTGTCTCCATCTGGGTAGAGTGACTTTTCCGTAATCCCTAAGTTTGTCTTCTGTTCAACTTGTCTGGCGAGCTCTAGTCAAATCAGGGAACATTCTATCTACTTTAGTGCAGCATAGTGGCAGCCCCGTGCCGTTGGTTGATCCTCGCGAATTGTTCCCTTTGAGTGGTTGGCGGTATACTTGACGCACTGATGAAGGGTGGAGACTACTGCCTCCATCTGATGAAGCCAGGGTCTTCCCAAGATGAGATTATAGGTAGACGGTGCATCTACCATCATGAAGTTCAGGAACATGACCTTCCTTAGTTGTAGCTCTCCTGCCACCACTGCTAACCTTACCTTCCCGATCGGGAAACATTTCTCTCCGCTCAACCCAATCAGCGGATAGTCGGAAGATGTTAGGTTCTCTTCCTTAAGGTCCATACTACAGAATGCGTTGTAGAACAGGACGTATTGAGAAATCATCCCGTGTCCACCAGACCGAAATGACAAGAGCGTAATTGTGCGGAGCGGGAATGCCTTCGAGGTGCTTATCTGTGAAGGTCAAGGTTGGGATGGGGCTCTGCACCAACGAGTAATACACACGTCTATCCTCATTTGTGGGTTGTGTCCGCATCTGAAGGAGCGTCCGCTTACGAGACCTATTTGATTGTTCTTCTTCCGATCCGACTCCGTGAAAGGCATACATTATGCTGGAGACTCCTTCTCAATTTCTTTGACTGCCTCTCCCATTTCCCTGGTTCGGTCCTACCATTTCTTTGAACCTAGGAATTCCTTTAGCTTGTCCTTGCGAATCCAATACTCGATCTCGTACCTCAGACTCTTGCAGTCGTTGGTGTCATGGCCATCCTCCTTGTGGTATGAGCAATAGTTGTTGTCGCGTTTGGAGGGTCTCCACGCTGCTTTGGGGGCCACTTTAGATCTTCCCAGTTTTTTTATGGAATTGAGGATGTCCGACAAGCTAGAGTTGAGGGGGTAATGGATCTAGGTCCAACATAGTTGGAAGATTTCTCTGGCCTGGCACGGCCAGAGTCCGACCTGTTTTCGTTGCGCTTTTCCTTGTTCTTTTCTTCGTCTTCTTGTTTTTCCCTCTTTTCTGTCTCTAGAAATGGGGGTTTCTTCTCTACTTCAATTTCCTTCATTGTTGTTTTCATTTCCTCCAGAGTTTCGCCATATCCATGAGGTTCCAAGGCGAGGAAGTCGTAAAACTCTCCCTCTTAGGCCCGCAGTAAAAGTTGTCACAACGGTATCGTCATTACAGTCATCAATGAGCGTCAGCTCGTCATTGAAGTGTGTGACATATTCCCTTAGCGTTTCGTTTGACCTCTGCCTCAGGTAGAGTATATAGTGTGGGTCTTTCTTGATCTGCTGGTTTCCGATAAAGCGTGTTAGGAATTTTTTAGCCAGTGTCTTGAATGAGTCGATTGAATTTAGCGAGAGGCTATGGGACCATGTCAGCGCTGACTTCTTCATGTTGGTAGGGAACGTTCTGCACATCACCGATTCAGAACCTTCTTTGAGCACCATTACAGGTTGATAATGACTGGTGGTCAAACGAGTCATCGATCCCGTCATAAAATTCAAGCTGCGGAGGGCTGAACTTCTTTGGCAGAGCCTCGTTCATGATGCGGTCCACAAATAGGGGAACAGAGAGGCGGTACAACACGTCTAGTCCAATGAGAACTAGCAGGGGCTTGACTCTTCTGTGCCTGGTTTCTGTTGTCCTCCTAAGATTGAGGTCTGTGCTGCTCCTAATCTCTATTGGCGAGTAGAGGGTTCTGCTGAATGAGAATCTCGACTGCTTTAGCGATCTGCTGTATTTGTGATGACAAAAAATCCATCATAGGGTTTGTCGCTGCTGCTACTGCAGGCACGGGGGTGTGAGCCTGTTGTCCTTGTGTCATTGATACTGTTGGAAACGGTGGTATGGCGTCAGTCTGAGCGTTTGACGTGACCCCCTGTTCTCCATTGTTGCGGGAACTGGTGGTCACCATATTCTTGAATTCTAAAGAGAGATGATGCTAGTGATTGGTTAGGAACTCTGTCGTACCCACGGACAACGCCAAACTGATGCAGTCAATTTTTGCTTCCTGGTTGACCTTGACCTGTTGATCTGCACAAGGAACGCACATGAGCCACAGACCACTGTTGTGGTGGTTGATGGCACTCTGATGCTAAAGTCAAGTAGGGATCTGTGGAAGGCTTAATGCTGTAAACAGGGAATTGGTAGTGTACGTTAGCTTACCAACCTCATGCCTTATTTATAGTTTTGGAGTCCTGGTTCGACTAGGCCATCAGTGGTGTAGTTTAGGGAATGAGATCTTCGTGGAGATCCTTATCTAATTAGGAGTTGTCTTGTGGAGGGAAGTTTCCCTATTACACTTGTGCTCCTCGATATGTGGGAGATAGTTCTCAATCAGAGTGCTGCCCATAAATGGAGGTTTCCATGTATGATGTATACTCTAACATTTGCTTCCTAGTTGGAAATAAGGTGCTACTGGCTTGCTTATCCGAAGCTAATCCTCGAGATACTTGCCTTAATAGGTCTTACGGGTATTGGGGATGGTTCTGAGACGTATGGACTTAGCAGGCTGTAGTAATTGGGTTCGTTTGGCGGACTGCGCTGTGTGGGCTTGAAACCACTCGGGTCGGATCAGTGTTGGGTTGATGCTTGAGCTTGTTATTCCTTGAGATCATCATGACACGTATATGGTGTAGAAGAGATGACATTGTGGTGTATCATAAAAAATCATTAACCATTCTTCCTGACAAGATGGGCAAGAGCATCTGCCAACACATTTATAATCTTTCTGATCACACATGCTCTTGAGCAAATTTCTGATTTCCTGCCAACTCCTCTCTAGGTATCAAAATATTTTATAAAACCCATAGAACCTATTTCTAATTACTGCAAAATTAGCCACTTTTCCAATATTTATTTCCTTGCATAATTTCAATGCTTCCGTTAGAGCCATAGTCTCAGACCAGTTGTTGGAGAGTCCATATCATCTATACCCTGGTGCTGAGACCGGTTCCTCTTCTCCATATAAACATTTCATGCCATGTCGCCTTTTACTAAATTTAGGTCAAAGTATGTCATTGTTAGGAAGGCTTACAAGTTAAAATATGTTAATTTATGAAAAACATAGCCATCCTAGGTAATTAAGAAGGCGAGGTACATAACCTGGATGCTATGGTTCGGCCACCTTCCCTTAGACAGGGATTGTCCTTGTTCGTTTATTGATAGGATTTGCTAGAGTACTTAATGACAACTTTTGTCTTAATGAGCTCGAAATTCCTAGGACCAATGTCTAATTGATTTTAATTTAAATTTGGTTTGGTTGGAGGAGTGCCAACAACAACTTTTTTCTAATAAGCTCAAGCCAATATCTAATTATTTTTAATTTAAATTTGGCTTGGTTTCATATGCTTGGATGGTATTTTTTGGGCCAAGGACTTATGATGAAATCCCAACATTTATTGTTATTGGTTTTTTCCCTCAAGTTATTTGATGCATAACCTAAATCAATGCATATGGAAAAACAATAGAAGTCTGACCTTTTTTTCTTCTTAAAAATAAAAAGGAATTTTTGAGGTACTACATTTCTGAACTAAAACCCACCCCCTCCACTCCCTCCCCACCCAATTTTCAATCAATTGTGATTTCCCAGTTATGATCCTTAAGTTTGGCACGACCCTTGCATGTAAGCTCAACCTGAAAAACCATCACCATGACAGCCACCCCACCTCCATCACCTTTCCCTTCCATCCAATTGACGGAACCATCGCCCCATCCCACAACTATCACCGCCGCCCTACTCCACCTCTAACTAAACCACCATCAGCCACACTTAATTACCAAAAAATTCAACTGAATCAAACCCACCACCTTCATTTAGCACACCCACCAACACCTTAAATTGAATTAGACTATTATTTTGCTAAACTCAGATTGGAGATGTTCACCTTGACTTGAATCAATCAACAAAACGACATTAATAATTACAAGTTGCCAATGGGGTACCAGCTCAGTGGTAGGCTTGTGGCGAATGAAATCACAAGTCCTGGGTTCGACCCCCACTAACGACATTTGGGGTGGGAGGGGTAAGGGATAATAATTCATTAAAATTTGTTTCCATGAATGGTACAAAACTTTGGAGGGGGGGGGGGGGGGGGGGGGGTACACCCAATATTTTTATAATAGTGGGGTGCCATTATTTATTTATATATTAATAACTGGTGTATGCCTATTATTATGATTGTGTTTATTTTCAATGTGTTTGCCATGTCCTGTGCGAATTATGTGATGACAATACAAGGCGGTGGTGTGTTATTTGGGTTTGATTAAAGTGAAATTGGGATGGATTTTGATTTGGATTTGGTTAAACTCAAATTGGAGGTGTTCAATGAGTTGATTCAATTGAAGGTGACGATGGTGGTGGGTCTAATCAATTAAACATGTTGGTGGTAGGCGTGTGTTGTACAAATATTAACCTAATTAATAAGCTTCTAAATGTACATTTTAACTCGCAAGTGCACAAAATCTAACAAATAGTATAGATAGCAAGAATGAGATCATTCCCACAAGGATTGGATTAATTGCATGTAAAACTCCTAGCACTAATACTTAAACGAAATCTAATAATTAATTGAATGTGAAAAAGATAATGAAGAAACTAAATTAGTTCAGATAATGAGAAAATAAGTTAGGGATTCGATATCCAGCACTAGTCATCTTCCTTTGAACAACGACATGCACAATGATACAAACTAAATTTCAATGCTCAAAATTTGCCAACCCAAGCGTATGGATGTCTACCCCTTAAGCTATGAATTTTCCTAAACAACGAATTAAGCATAGGTGTCTACTTTAACTCTTTTCATTATCAAGGTCAATGTAGTCAAAGACATCCAAAGCCAAAAGCCAAGTCAAGCCATGACATCTCATTTCGTCTTGGTCAAAGCCAGACCCCTACCCTTAAGCCCCAAAAAGCCACCGGTTCTAGTACTTTTTTGTTGAAGCGTGAAGCCACCAAGGCCATGGCTTTATTAAACAAAAGTGTTTTTTTGTCTTTATTCTTCTTCTCATACTCTTTTTTCTCTTTCTCCTTATCTCTTTAGAGCTTCACGGCTGAATCAGAGAGCTTCAACAGAGCAAGAGTTGGAATCTTGTTTGAGGTATGAATCTTCTTACCTTCAACAAAGCTTCACTGAAATTTTCACCGTCATGACCCCAAAGAAGGAACAAACTTCTATATATTGATTATTTATGCATTAATAATCTATTCATTAATAATGTTGTCATTTTTTGTTTTACTTAAGGTGATTGATTATGGAAGAAAATCGTGGGGCAAGAGAGAGTAGTTAACGGAAAGACATTGTTTGTAAGTATGGTGTTGCAGTGAATGGTAACAAAAATCATAACATAGGAAGCAATATGAACACTTACATTGATTTGAGTTAACTCCTCTAAATCTAGTAGAAAACAAAATGCATATATTTAGAAGCTTAGATACAAGCAAAATTCATATGTTTATATTTTTATATAATATTAAAATCATTTTTTAAGGGTCACTTTACTTGCGTAAAGTCATCGCTTCGCTTTTCGCTTAAAGCCAAGCCATTGCAAATTCGCATTCGCTTCACGCATTGAATACCTTGATCAATGTATATAGCATGATATCTACTAAGTTGCACCTTAAAAAGACATAAATCAATGAAAATCGTCAAAAACACAAAATGCAAAACATGGTATCTATTTCAGTCATTCATGTTGATTAATTCCTTGCATAGGCACAAGACTCAGTCACCTAAATTTACCCATGTAACAATCCTCATAAAAATCATGCATATGGTGATCAAGCATAAACAAAATCCATACGAAGGGTGAAATAAATCAGAAATTAATCAATTGAAAAATAGTGTAGCACGGCGTGTCAAAATTATCAAGGAGTCATAACTAGTGCTTCAATATATCCCTAGCTAAATTGTTTAGTTACACATAATGCAAACAAAACAATTATTCAAATAAATCGTCAGAGAGTTCAAAAAACAAGCAAACTGTGCTTTGTGGTAGTGTGAACTGAAATGCTGGTGCAATTAGGGAGAGATTCAAAATTTTATTTTTTCCCTCCCTACTTCTTCTTCACATGATCTGCAACATAGGAATTCATGCAACAACAGCAGAGCAATGACCAAGCCGATCCATTTCACACATCTTCAAGCTCCTTCACCCTCTATTCTTTTTCTCTTCCTTCTGTCATGAATTAGAAGCATCAAGAAGCAATTTCCTCAACAAATTTGCAACCAACTAGGAGAGTTTACAACTAATTTTCTTCTCTTAGTCACCTCTCTCTTCTTCTTCACAAAGCAGCTACAGAGAAAGAGATCACATAGCTGAAGAAGAGGAGAAACACATCCCCAAAAGTTTTTCACGCGACAATAAAGATAATTAACACAACAGAAAATAGCAGAAGTTTCGCATTAGAAAGGGATGAGAGAAATCACAACCAATTCTTTTACTTTTTAATCTCATTCTATTTCCTAACGTGTTTTAACCAAAACTTCTTTGTGAAATTGAGTTTTCATTTTTAACTAGGTTTCCTTCTTTAACGACCTGGCCTTGCACGTGAAATTAGTTTTTTTCTCCTTAGCATACCATTAAAGTACCTGCCAAATACCAAAATACATGTCATGTAGCTAAAGTAGTAAATTATTATAAAAATGTTTGAATTTACCAAATAATCTAACAATTACACTTATAAAGATGTTCATAATGCACTTTTGTGCACTCATCAAGGTGATGGTGGAAATGAAGGTGGTTGTGGGATGGGGCGGTAGTTTTGTTAGAGTGTGGAGGAGTGGGGAATGGTGGTTCATTTCCAAATAGGGGAGAGGTTGAAGAAGATGGATATGTCGTTTGGATGTTCTCGAGGTGTGTGTTACCATCTCGAGATATCACGAGGTATGGGTAGTATTGTCATTAGTAAAGTGTGGGATAAATCATGTGCATGGGGTACATAAACTAACGGTCATAAAGGTTAAAAAAAATTACGTGAGTAGTAAGATCTTAAAAATTATTTTATTTTTTAAGGCTCCTAAAACATTATTCTTAGCTCGAAAAAAAGTCGCTTACTGAAGATGCACGATGAACCAAACAAACACTATTTAACACTAAACAACAAAAAATCTAGCACTTGCACTCAACTTCACATAATCATGGAAGCTTCAATTCCTACCTGCCAAAAAAAGAAAAATAAACTTCAATTCTTATCCAAATGCCGAAGTGATTATGTCTGGGAAAGATAGGGCAATCATGAATATTTAGAAAAGTTCATAAAAAAAAATAACTCAGGAACTAAGACTTACGATATAATGAGGTGTCAAATCTCAAACTACTAGAGGAAATTCCAACACTGTAAGCAAATTTTTAAAACATTGGTAATGACTTGTTACAAATTGAAAAGACAATCCGTAAGATGGTATGGACAACTTACAACCCACAGACTTTTAAGTTCGTGATGACAAATATGCTCTGCAATTACATCATTCATATGAAACTCTAAACAAGCTTCAAATGTATGGAATCAAAACGAACTAAACAATCAAGTCCCCCTTAACAATGCCAAAAATCTGATTAAAAATTTAAAGTGTAAATGCAAGTGCACAGTGTCTATTATACCGTCTGGCTAATCCAATCCCTAAGATGAGAGTTTTCGCCAAAATAATTTGGGAGTTTGGGGGATTGAAACATGGCGGTTTTTGGTCTGCATTGGACTGCATTTCAACGCACTACACCAAATTGACATTTTTGTAACAATCCAAAAAATAGTAACACTTTTGAGCTATAACAATCCACAAAGCAATTTTACACATTTTCACAAACAAAGTGATTCAATCATTGTATCACAACAAATAGTATGGGCTTACAAGTAATGCAATTCATAGTGATGTAATTTATTGTTTCATTTTTTTTGTGTAGCTATTTTTAATTTTTTGACTAAATTTAGTTTTGACTTGAAATTGTTTGGTGGATTGTAATAGCTCAAAAGTCTTACTATTTTTTAAGTTGTTACAAATATGCCAATTTGATGTAGTGACGCCTAAACATTACCATTTCGGAGTTGGGTTAGGTTGTTTTTCGACACCCAAAACTAGGCTATTTCAGGGCTGATTTGATAACACGTTTTGGCTGGTTTTAGAATAGGCATTGGCTGAGTTTTTAAAGCATGTTTTGGTTGGTTTTGGAACTTGTTTTGGTTGAATTTCTAAAGCATGTTTTGGCTGGATTTAGGTCAAATTTTGGCTGAAGAGCGGGGTTTGGATGGATTTAGGTCGAGTTTAAGGGTAGATTATCGGCTGGGTTTAAGAAAAACAATTGGTTGGGTAAGGACAGGTTTTAGTTAAGCTTAAGGCCAGAGTTTTGGCTGGTTTAAGATAGATTTTAGTTGAGTTTTTTTTCCCATATGTAGGATCGAATTACTTGTGAACTCAATTTCTATGATCAGTTTTAATGATCTTATACTTCAAAAGATGTTAAAGTTTGCATGTTTAGGCTTTACTTGAGAACATTATGTACATTGCATATGGTTAATGTTAACAGGCGATTTTGGAGGCGATTTTAGATTGCCAAGGGCAGCTCGGTAATTAAAAGTTTATTTAGTTAAAACCATTAGATCTTATCGATATCAGATCTGGACGGTCGGCCCTAGGGCTTTCTCTTCAACTTCATGGCGGCTCCTCAAGCCGCCAAGGGAGGAGAGCCGCCATTGGGTTGTGGTGGTGCCCCAACCGAGGTCAAGCATCGTAGGTTTCTCCAAGCTTTGGGAGTTGTGAAGAAGGCAGTCATTGAAGAAGAACCTATGAAGGGGAATCGTTTTCGCAAGGATGGTTGCCCGACACTTTCAATGAATATTTCGGAAGCAAAAAGGTGTAAAAGGTATGTTGAAAAGTTTGTTATTGTTCTTAAGTTCTCTAGTTATCGCCCCTCCCTTGAGGCTATCCGCGAAACCATCCATAGATCTTGGGGAGTTATGGGTGATTTCACCATGGGTTTGTTAGATCAAAGACACATGATTGTTAGATTTCCGTCGGAAGACGAAGTTAATAAGGCTTTGTCGCAATATTCTTTTATGATCCGAGGAGTTAAATTCAAAGCGTTCCATTGGCATCAAGGATTTAGTCTTAGGGAAGATCCGGTGCTAGCTCCATTGTGGGTGGATCTTCCAAATTTGCCTTTACAATTTTTTTCATCCTTTGCTTTTAAAAGAAGTTGGTGACTCCATTGGGTCTTTTCTTAGAATTGATGATAGCACTCTCGGTCTCACCCGCCCTGGGGCGACAAGGATGTGCGTTGAGATGGATCTATCAGAGGAGCTTCCTGGTAGAATTTGGTTGGAGTTCTCCGGAACCACTGGTTTTTGGCAAAAGATTGTGTATCCGGGCTTCAAATATTGTGAGAACTGCCCTATGATTGGGCACACCTTCGAAGCTTGTAGGAAGCGATTGGAGATTCGCATGGATACTCGAAAAGATGGAGAAAATGTTGGAACGAATAAAGTAGTAAAGGAAAATAAAATTTTAATTGTCGGGACTAAAGACAGAGATCCCCAAATGAAAGGTATAGAAGTGAAGCAAGTATACCGACCTGTCAGGAAGGAGGCCGAGGGGAAAGTGGCTGAATTTGGCCTTAGTGGGGGGCACGTTGATTCTAGTGGGGCGAAGGATAATGAGGGAGTTGAAGTTGTTTCCCAAGTCATGATGGCTTTGCCTAAGGAGATGGGGACTATGGCTACAATAAGTAAAAATCCTTTCGAGACTTTATCAAGCTAGGATCCTAATTTGCAAGATGAAAACAATTTGGAAATTATTAAGTCAGAATCAAAACAAGGCGCTAAATTGGGCATGACTAAATTGGAATTAACACAAGGTGATAAGTTAGAAACAAAATCAGAAAATCAATGTGACAATAACACGGTTTTGGAAGTGAATTCGGTTGGCAAGGGACATTCTATTATGAATTCGATGGAAAGGAAAGTGTCCAAGTTTAAATCTGATTGTAAAGATGTTGGGTACACTTTTTGTGAGATTGAAAAAGCATTGAAAGCTGAGTCGGAGGAGGATTCGACTAGGATTGGGACACCGTCTAATGCAGGATTGTTTCCAACGGAATTGGCTGTGCAGGAGGTCGAAACAGTGTCTGGAAGGGCTGCTGCTGGCCGCGTGATTGCAGGGGATGACGCTGCCGGAATTGAAGTTGCTGGGCGAGTGAATGTAGGGGATGCACATCCTGTATAAGTTGCTGCACGTCCTGGATCAGTGGATGCACGTCCTGGATCAGTGGGTGTAATTCCTGGCCATGAGCCGAGTATGGCGGTTATTTGTCTTGATCCGATTCAGGGTCATGTGGGAGAGGATTCAGTACAGGATGGTAATGTTCTAGCTATTATGAACAAGCCAGAGATCAGGCAACAAAAAGATGTAGAAAATTCTGAAATTCATAAATTGGGAGATACTTTGAACAAGGCCATATCCTTGTTTAAAGAATCACGTCGGCTTCGGAGAAAGAAATTAAACATTAACATGCTAGAAAGCACCAATGATGATAGTGATGGCTTTGGCTCAGAGTCCGATGATGGTCCACAAGCAGCGTTGAGTAGAGACCTGGACTTAGAAGCAGTGTCGGAGGTTGAGACAAGTAGGAAAAAGAGTAAAAAATTTAGGATGGCGTTTCCTCCAGGTATGCGTCTATTGGAGAGGCTGAATGACCCTACCGCCCAAACTAAAGATGAATGACAACATTATGTTCTGGAACGCTCGTGGAGTTGGTAATAGGGCCACGAAAAATAGACTTAAAAATATGGTTAAGGAGTACAAAGTGTGCATTCTTATGTTAGCGGAGCCCATGATTGAAGCTAGTCGGTTCTTGGAGGTTACAAAATCAAGATGTCAGAATTTACGTCTAATGAAGCTGAGGGTGAGAAAATTTGTATATTTTGGGATGCGGATTTAGCGATCTCAGTGCTGGAGGCGACAGATCAGTGTATTCATTGTCATGTGTCATATTCTAATGCTCATTCATTCTTTATCACTTTCATATACTTTAAATGTACAGTGGATGAGAGAAGGAAGTTATGGGCGCATTTAAAGAATTTGGCATCTCGATCTGCTGGTCCTTGGATGGTTGGTAGCGATTTTAATGCAGTTATCAATGAACAAGACAAATTGGGAGGGAATCCTCCAGCCCTTACTAGTATGTCCAATTTTTCAGACTGTATTGAGCATTGTGGGTTGATTGATTGTGGGTATGTTGGTCCAAAGCATACTTGGTGTAACAATAGGCGTGGTGGTGAACGTATATGAGCAAAGATAGATAGAGAATTTGTTAATGCTTTATGGATGGCACAGATGCCTCATACGAGGGTGGAACATCTTCAGCGCACTTTTTCGGATCATGCGCCTATTTTGGTCTCTATGCAATTGCAGTCTAGAGTAGGCTTCTCTCCATTTAGATTTCTAAATATGTGGACTTCTCATCCGATCTTTGAGTCTGTTCTGGAAAATGTTTGGGGGTCGGAATTGTTTAATATGAGAATGTTGGATGTTGTTGATTGTAAACTCAACGCTCTCCGTAGAGCGCCTATCAAATGGAATAGGGACGTGTTTGGAAATCTGTTCAGTAGACTTAGATTTCTGGAAGATGAAATGAGTCAATGGGAGAACTCTCTGATCGCAGGTTGGGAATCGAATGTCAGAAATGGTCTCAGTGGATGCAAGTTGGGATGTTAATGCGTTTTGTAATTTGAGCAGATGTCTGGCTGAATACAAATTGGCCCTTAAGCGGGAGGAAATGTATTGGATGTAAAATCAGGGGAAAAAGAATTGAAGGAAGGGGACACTTGCACCAAATTTTTTTGCTTCGGTCAAAGCTAAACAAAGAAGATCTATCTCTTCTTTCACCTTGCAGTGTGGCAGAGAGATATCTGAATTAGGGGGAATGATACGTGAAGCCAATGGTTGTTTTCAGCATCTTCTTACCTCTCAGAAAGCTCAAACTCAGAATAGCAACTTATTGGCTAGCATTCTTTCGTTAATCTTGGTGGTGGATTGTGATCAATTAGTTAAATGTCCGTCATTGGAAGAAGTGAAACATGTGACCTTTGACATTCTGGGGAATAACACTCTAGGTCCGGATGGGTTTATAGCTGGATTCTTCCAGTCTTGCTGGGAGATTCTGGTGAAACAGGTGACCTTTGGCATTCTGGATAAACAGGTGAACTTTCTGGAAAGCTGCCATTCAATTCTTTGAGGGTGAGGCTCTACCGGTGGCTTTTTTAGCAAATTTTATTGCGTTGATTCCTAAGGTTGACTCGCTAGTTTCTTTTTCTGATTTTCGTCCTATTAGTTTTTGCAATGTCATTTATAAAATATTCAGTAAATTACTTTGCAATAAGGCTTTAGTGCTTCCAGATATTATAGCTCAAGAACAGGGGGCCTTTGTTAGGGGACGGTCTATTGTTGAAAATATCGGTTTGGCTCAGGAAATGGTGCGAGACATTAATAAAAATGTCACAGGCGGCAATGTGGTTCTCAAAATTGATATGGAGAAAGGGTATGACAGACTAGAATGGCCTTTTCATTTTTTGTGCTAAAAAGATTTTATTTCATGTCCAAAGTTTGTCACCTTGTTTCTTATTGTATTGCTAACTGCGGTTTTTCGATGCTGATGCAAGGAGTTTATAATGGCTATTTCAAATCTTCTAGGGGGTTGAGGCAGGGGGATCCACTCTCTCCATTGTTATTTGTCATAGCTTCGGAGGTCCTAAACATAGGATTGGTGGACGCATTTGCTAGAGGTGAGATTTGTTTTTATTACACACCCAAATATTGTCGACCTATTACACATCTTTTGTACGCAGATGATACTCTTATTTTCTCAATGGGAAAAATGCTTCACTTGAGCGATATGCTAGGGTCTCGGGACAAAAAATAAATGCAGGAAAAAGTTTTTTCTTAGTTGAGGAAAAATTGTTGTGGAATAGGTGGTGGTGGTTAAATCTTATACATGTTTCCAGTTCATAGCCTCTCCGATGAAATATTTGGGTGTCCCTATTTATTAGGGCAGATGTAAGATTATCTATTTTGATGCGTTGATTAGTAAAATCCAAAAGTGTATTAGTGGTTGGAAAGCGAAACTTTTATCTCCTGGTGGGAGATTGATTTTAGTTCAGCATGTCTTGAACTCTATTCCTGTTTATACGATTAGCGCCATGTGTGTTCCGCATCAAGTCTTCTATAGAATTCATAAATTATTGGCGGATTTCTTTTGGGGAGATTGTGAAGGCAGACTGAAAAAGAAATGGATATCTTGGAATAAGATTTGTTTTCCTAAGGCAGAAGTAGGATTGGGAGCTAGGAACCTTGTTACAGTCTCTAGGACCTTTCGCATGAAAGCCCTATGGAATATGATCAATGTTGATTCGTTGTGGGCAAATTTCATGAGATGCAAATATTGGAAGAAAGAGGTCCCATTGATATCTCAGGTAGAGAAAAATAACGCCTCGCTTCTTATGAAAGAGATTATGAAGTTCAAAGTCGTCCTGGTGAGCAACAACATCTGGCGGATTGGTATTGGGAACTCGAGTTTTTTTGCAAATAACTGGAACCTTACTATAATTTTTTTGAGATTAGGGGATTTGGAGATTCGAGATAGCTGGCCTATGATTGCTGAGGTTCGTAATGGGGATTTTGATTTGTTTTCTCCAGAGTTTAGAGATTTATCAAGAACACTTTTTCATGACAGATTTAAGGGCAATGAACAAGACAAGGACTATTGCATTTGGACCTCGAACTCGGATGGTCTTTTTACCACACAGTCTGCTTATGAGATTCTTCGTGATAAGAAGGGTACATCCTTGTTGTTTGAAAAGATTTGGTTGCCTTTTTTGTCGTCTAAAATATTAGATTTTGTTTGGAAACTTTTATTAAGAGGCGTCCCAGTTGATGGGGAACTCCATAGATGTGGGATCATCTTAGCTTCTAGATGTCATTGTTGTGTCTCACCAAGTGTGGAATCTTAAAGTCATCTTTTATTGGATGGTTGTCTGGCTAAGGGGGTTTGGAGACATTTTGAGGCCATTTTTTATGTTCACATAAGAAGACCGGCAGAAATTGCGATTGTGTTGACAATTTGGTTTAGGAGAGCTAATAAGCATTAATTCTCAAGTTGGTCTACTATACTTTTTAACGCCAATGTTAATCTTATTCTGGGAGATTTGGAAACAGAGGTGTTGGGGTGTTTTTGACAATGGTAAGCGAAGTATGATGACAGTTATTTTGTTAGTTAGGAGAAATCTTCGACTGGCAAACTCCTTTTTGTCTCCCAAACAAGTTAGTGAGAATAAAAATCCCCTATTATCCCTTGGTCTTCTATCGTTCCGATTTTTAAGAAGTGCAATAGAGTTGTCTATTGGAACTTCCCCCAGGCGGATTTTGTGGCTCTTAATGTAGATGGGTCATCGAGAAATAACAAGGCGACAACAGGAATTATTATTACAAACAGTTTGGATGATTGTCTGGTGGCTAAGCAAGTTGTTCTTGGCGAATGATCAAATAATTTTGCGGAGGTTCGAGCAGTAATGGAAGGTCTTCTTTTGTGTCATAGGCTGCAATTGGTAAAGGTTTCTCTCCAAACGAATTCTAAAATTGTGAGGGGCTGGTTCTATGAGGATTTCAAAGTTCCTTGGTTCATGGATAACGGTTGGCGAGACATTAAGAACTTGATTTCCCAAATGGAGGTGATTTGTGTTCACATTATCGGGGAAGCGAATGCGGTGGCGGATGCCCTTGCGGATAGAGCTCAGAAGGAAGGAGTTGGTCGAGATTACAATAATTTTGATCTTCCAAATAGGATTGCCGGATTGGTTCACTTAGATAGGATCCATACTCCTTATGTTTGTATTGCTCAATGAACCTGTGGGTAGTTTTAAGCCAGGTTGTAGTGGCGGTGTGGCTAGTAGTCCAGGCTATTTTTGCAGGTTGCTAGTCAAGGGAGTGGGTGGCAATTGCACTTGGTTGAGCAGGGTGGATGTTGGTATTATGTGGGTGCGGAAAAATTGTTGTTGTTTGCACGTTTCTTCGCACATAGGCAGTGAGGAGGCGTTTTTAGGTGTTGTGACACTGATCTGGAGCTGCTGTATTGTGAGTTTTTGCTGCATTCTTTGCTGAACGAAGCGATGATTGGGTGTTACGTAGCAGCGGGGAAGCTTAGGCTGATTGCTGGGCGCTTGGTGCTGGGGAGGATTGATGTTGAGTGACTGCTGGCTCAAGATGCAGTTCGATGGCGGGGCTATCACCTGGGGCAGTCTTGTTCGTTACTTTTACAAGTGGAATTTCAGCCTTGTTTGGTGGGTTTTTCTGTGCTTGTAATGGAATTGAACGGTGATTGCAAGTGCCATTTGTGCTTGCAAGTGCTATGTTTGCAAGTTGCAAAGTGCGCCAGCAAGTTTATTTGCAAGGTGCTAGTTGCAAGGTGTTTGTGAAATTTGCAAGTTGCAGTTGGCGCAAATTGCAAGTTGTGCAAGTTGCTGCACTTGGCACAAATTGCAAGTTGTGCAAGTGGAAATTTACAAGTTGTGCAAGTTTCAAGTTGTGCGAATGTTATGGCTCTTGGGTTGATGCTTGGTTGTTTCATGCCCTTGTTGGCTAAGGCCTATGCTTGCTTACTTATTTGTTTGTTTATGAGGCCTTTCTCTTGGTGAGTTTGGCCTAGTCTTTGAATAAGGTCTTTAAGGCCTAAACGTTCCTTGGTTTAGGCCTATTAAGCCTCATACTTGGTGAATTAGGCATGGTTTTCAATTTTCCTTTTAGTTATGTAATGGTTTACTTGATGGTAGGCCTTATTTTGTAAGGCATACTCCATTGGTGAACAAGGCCTTTTGATCAAGAACCTTTTTTCATAAGGTTTCTTGCTCAAGGGCACATAATGTATTAGGACTGTTTCTTTCATGGACCTAGATTTTTTGGTTTATCTTTGATGTATGTCCAATAGTTTTCTTATTTCTCGGGTAAAGTCGTCATGTACCCCCGACATGTGTATAAGATTGTTTATCAAGTAATAAAGGTCTGGCTTCCCATAGTTGCCCTCCCCACTGGAGGTTTAATTTTTTTTTAAGTTAGTTTTTATTACGTAAGAGATAGAATATTGACTTGCAATCATTTTAAATGGTATTTTTCCCCGCAACTCCTTGTAGTATTGTTATGAATGTTTTCATTCAGATTTTACCTGTTCAACACTAGGAATATGCCAAACCTTGAAAGAGAGTAACACGTGGTCTTGAGAAAGTGGTTGTATGCCACATCCAAGAAAGGAATTCCCATTGGTAGTTGATGTGGATCATTACCACGACCTTGACGATGTTTGATTCCTCACATCCAAGAAAGGTACTCCAATTGGTAGTCGATGTTGACCACTACCCCAACCTTGAGGATGCTTGGGAGTTTTATGTGTTGAAGGCTTCCCAGTTGCACGCAATGATTGAAATTATTTGTAGCACCATTGGTCGTCTATGGAGATGTGTATGTCCGAGAGGCGACACATCCAAGAAAGGCATTCCCGCTGGTAGTTGATGTTGATCACTACCCCGGCCTTCTGTATCCAAAATGTAAATAACCCATTTGATATCCAAATAAAAAAAATTAATTTAATTTTTAGGGATTTTTAGACATACCTCCTAATATTAATTTAAAATTTAACATACCCCCTTGAAATATGAGAAAAACTAGACCCCCTCCCCTCCAACCCGCCTTAATGTGAAGTTGCATGCAATTTTTTGTTAATTGTGCGACAAAATTGGAAGTTCAAATACTTTCTGACGGGTCTAGGGGAGTATGTCGAATTTCTTGTCTTTCAGGGGCTATGTCAAATTTGAATTATCGTGAGGGGTTTATGTCTAAAAACCCCCAAATTTTATATTATGTATTCATCTTTGGTTTATTTTAAAAAGATCTTGAAAATTGCATTTTAATGATAATAAGGCTCCAATTGGTTTACGGCGATTACATAAATTTGGTGTTTGGTTGACTTTGTTAAAAAAGGTAATTGGAATTTAAATTTCGCCCATCGCATCTCCTAGTTATTAAATCCTGAGAAACTTTACTGGACAAATTCTCCCACATTACTTTGCAAAACTTTCATCTTCTCTCTCTGGAATGTTACTTCCAACTCCTTCATAAACACCAACCACCACCATCATTATTGTTATCATCACCACCACAGTAGCTACATACCACATCATAATCACCGAAACCAACATTACCTTCACTACTATCACCACCACAACTACCATAACGGAAGGCTACTCAACGAAGGTGTAACGACCCGGTCCACATGACACAATATTGTCCGCTCTGGGCTACCAACCGGCCCGCACGGCTTTAAAACGCGTTATGTCATGTAGAGCGACCTCGCACACTTAAAGCACATCCCCCTCCCGCACCCAGGCGATATGGGACTATGATTCTCCTTGTAGCTCGTCCAACCTCTCTCGGCCTGTTGGGCCGCACTCCCTCACCCTCACCCTCACCTCAGGTCCGCCCACTTAGGGTCTCACAATCCACCCCCCTTAAGGCCAAACGTCCTCGTTGGCCACACAGGCACCCACAACGTCCACATCGCCAGAGGGCCCACCAACACGTGGCATACTTTCGACTGGGTCAGGCTCTGATACCAACTGTAACGACCTGGTCCACATGACACAATATTGTCCACTCTGGGCTACCAACCGGCCCGCACGGCTTTAAAATGCGTTATGTCATGTAGAGCGACCTCGCACACTTAAAGCACATCCCCCTCCCGCACCCAGGCGATATGGGACTATGATTCTCCTTGTAGCTCGTCCAACCTCTCTCGGCCTGTTGGGCCGCACTCCCTCACCCTCACTCTCACCTCAGGTCCGCCCACTTAGGGTCTCACAGAAGGAGTCTCTCGCTCACCATTTTCTTATCTCGTTGTTTCCTTCTGGTTCTCTTGTGGGTGAAGATTCATCAACATGGTTGAGCAAATAAATAAGGCTATCTTGAAGTAGCCCAAGGTGTTTTTATGTTCAAAGAAATCTAGGAAGGGGAAGAGGTCTGGAAAGGAAGGTAACTGATACTAGAAGAACGTCGAATTGGGCTTCAAGACACCCAGGCCATTGATGGAACCTATATTAATAAGAAGCATCCCTTTACTATGGTTCAATTAGAGGAAGTATCCTAACTGGCGCATGCCATAGTACCAAGATGGTGAGAACAATCATTGTTCGAAGAAATTACCTTCATTATGTAAAAAAGTGTCAGAGATATGAGAAGAGGCACTCCAGCATTCCAACTACGTATCCCCATGTTTCCGTGTGAAAAAATGTGACCATGTAATCATTGACCAGTGCAGGCCATTGTACAAAATTGTCATGTGCTAAAGGTGATTCCAACTGGGTCAACAGATGGTGGTGGTAAGAAGGTTCTTGCTGGAATCTAAGATGCTCCAAAATTTTGTTCTCATATATTAGTTGGCATGGAAGTTCAGATTTGAAACAAATAGGGTTTGGTAGTTTTGGTTCCGATCTTCATTGTCGAGAATTCTCGTTATATTTGATGTTAGGTTCGTCATGCTAGGTGTCTAGAGTTTAGGGTTTTGCTGATTTAGAATCAATGGTATAATTTTGCTCTAGTTCTTGATTGGAAAACAAAACTGCCATAACCCACAATCATCGCCACCTACCACAACTACTCTAACCAACATAACCTTCACTACTATCACCACTGCAACCACCTTACGGCGCCGCCACCACTACCATAACTACATTAAAAAAATTGCCACTACCACAACTACCATGCATAGCCACTGCTATACACCTCCACGACTACCTCCGTAATTGTTGCCACCACCCCCACCATAACAACCTTAACATAACCTCCACCACCATAATTGGTGCAACCACCCCTACCATAACCACCTTAACATAACTTCCACCCCCATAGTTGGTGCCGCCACCCCCATCATTACCATCATGGCCACCACCGTCGTCACAATTTTCACTACTACCATAGCTACTACCATTGTCTTCACTACTACAACAACCACAGTTGCCATATCCACTACTACCACAACTACCATAACCACCAAAACTACTACCAACACCACAACTAACATAATTGTCGCTTCCACCACCACCACTAGGAGCGTAGCCAGGAATTTCATTGGGTGGGGCACATTTTAGTATTTTTACTTCCTTTATATATAGTAAATTATGAAGTCTTTACATTTTGCAATATTTATTTTCAAAAAGTAATATTTAAAGTTTAGTGATAACATAATATAATTTTAGCACAAAAACCAATTATTAGAGGTGGTCTCTAATAAATTTTTAGATTTATACTTCTATTTAGGGGTGGGCATCCCATCCCGCAGTCCTGAACCTGTCCCGATTTTTTTGGATCCCTTTGGGATTGATTAAATCCATCCCGATCCCGTCTTGTCCCAAATTTATTTATTTAATAATTAATTTTAATCAAACTACTTTTTTAAATGAAGTTTTAGGATGTGTTGAAATTAAATCAAAACATTTACAGTTTGAAAATTTACTTGCTTAATTTTGTACTCTTTGTTTAGGTAGAAACTTCAATTTGGATATTCTAGCTCAAATTGAACCCATGAAAATTTATGTTTTTTCACATTTTTTATTGATTATAGGACAACTATTCTTGTATAAAATAAGGGGAAATGATGATTTGGGTTAGTTTTGCACTATTAATTATGTAGTTGGAGAATCTTGCTCCTAATTGTATCTTGTATGAATGATATTTCAACTCTAGCGGAAATATGCAAGACGAATCTATGGAGGGGCTCCTTCCATCTCATATTATTCACTTGAAAAACTTAATTCCATTGTAAGGTAACCATCTATAAAATATATATAACATTTAACATTGTTATGATGAAAAATATATGTACATAAATTTGACATTATTGGTGTGTGAGCAATGTGAGATGAAATTTTGTTGTTATTTTTCATTGGAGTACTATTTAGTGCACGCTCATCTCGAACTCGTTTGGGATGGGATGAGGTCAATCCCGTCTTGATCCTGAACAAATGGAATGTGATAGGGATGAGGTTCATCTAGTCCCATCCTGTCCCATTCCCACCCTACTTCTATTAAGTCATAAATTGTGAAAATAAGATGATTTTCATCAATCACTATAGCAATTAAGGCATTTTTCAAGAAAAACATTTCCTTGAAAAAATAAAATTTTTGTTGAAAATACATTTAACAAGGAAAAAAATCGTTACCAAGTTCGTGGCGGCATCCCCCTATAAAACGGATGATAAGTCAAGGAAACATAGTGGTAATATTGATAACTACCAAGGAAATTCGTTGGTAAAATCAAATATCTTTCCCAACAAATTGTTTTGTTGCAAGGAAATTCATAGGAACTGATGATATACCGAATCGTTGTCTATTCTACACCGTACATGTGTCATGATGATCTCTATGAACAACAGACCCAAGCATCAGTCTCACACTGATCTGGTCCAAGTGGCATCAAGCCCACAAAATGCAGTTCGCCAGAAGGACCTGAATTACTGCGTCCTACTAAGCCCGCACGTTTCACAGCCATCCCCAATACCCGTAAGACCTATTGGTGCCTGAAGCTCGGGATCAACTTCGAACGGGCAACCCAGCAGTACTTTGTCTCCAACTATGAAGCAAATAAAAGAGTATACGTTGTACATGAAACTTCAATCTATGGACAACACTCCAATTAGGAACTATCTCCCATGTATCTAGGAGCACAGGCCCAACATGGAAACTTCCCTCTTCAAGACTACTCCTAATTAGAGAAGGATCTCCAGGAAGATCTCCTTTCCTAAACTACTCCACCGATGGCTTGGTCGAACCAGGACTCCGACACTATAAATAAGAGATGATGTTCGTGAATAAAGGAATGCTACAAATTCCCACTTTACAGCTTTAAACCTTCCTTTGATCCATGTCTGACTTTAGCATCGGAGTGCCATCGGCCACCACAACGATGGTCCGTGGCTCACGTGCGTTCCCTTTGTAGGTCAGCAGGTTAAGGTCAAGCAGAGAGCAAAAATTGACTGCATCAGTTTGGCGTCGTCCGTGGGGGCGATAAAGTTCCTTGCAAAAGCATTGACATCATCCCTCTTCAAAATTCAAAAAGATGGTGACCACCAGGTCTCGCAACAATGAAGACCAGGGAGACATGTCAAACGCCCAGACAAACGTTATGCCACCGCTTCCAGCGGTGCCTGCAACACAAGGGCAGCAGGCTCACACCCCCGCAGCAGCGGCGGCGAACTCTAGGATGGATATGCTATCATTACAGATACAGCATATCGCTAAAGTAATGGACATTCTCATTCAGCAGAACCCTCCACCCGCTGATGAAGATCAGGAGCAACACAGACTTCAATCTCCAGACGACAACAGATAGCAGACACAGGAGAGTCAAGCACCCGCAATTTCTCACTGAACTAGAGGTGGTGGCGCAGTCAATGGAGATCCAACTTTCAGGGCAAACATACCCATGACTCAGACGTGCTGTACCGCCTTTCTATTCCCCTGTTTGTGGACCACATCATGAATGAAACTCTACCAAAGAAGTTCAGCACTCCGAAGCTTGAGTTCTATGATGGGACCGGTGACCCGTTTGATTACTTGCGTCATTATCAGTATGTAATGGCGCTTCAAGAAGGTTTTGAATCAGTGATGTGCAGAACGTTCCCTACCAGCCTGGAGAAGTCAGCGCTGACATTGTTCCACAACCTCCCGTCAAAGTCAATCGACTCATTCAAGGCACTAACCAAAGCATTCCTGACTCACTTTGTTGGCAGCCAACGGATCAGGAAGGGGTTGCATTATATACTCTCATTGAGGTAGAAATAAAATGAAACGCTAAGGGAATACGTCACGCGCTTCAACGACGTGCTGACGCTCATTAATGGTTGCAGCGACGATACATCCATTACAGCTTTTACTGCGGGTCTAAGAAAGGGAAAGTTTTACGACTTCCCCACCTTGGAACCCCCCTTGGATATGGCAGAACTCTTGAAAAATGCACAGAGATACATCACCTTGGAGGAAATGAGAACAACAATGAAGGAAATTGAAATAGAGAAGAAACCCTCTGTTTCTAGGGATAGAAAAAAGTGACAAGACGAAGACAGAAACAAACGGAAGTGCAATGACAGCGGGCCGGACTCTTGCCACGTTAGGCTAGAGAAATCTTCCAACTATGTCGGATCCAGGACCATAACCCCCCTGAACTCTAGCTTGTCAGACATCCTTAATTCCATGAAGAACTTGGAGGATCTAAAATGGGCCCCAAAGGTGCGCAGAGACCTCTCCAAGCATGATAACAAGTTTTGCTTGTACCACAAAGAGGGTGGCCACGACACGAACGACTGCAAGAGTCTAAGGTACGGGATCGATATTGGATTCGAAAGGATAAGTTGAAGGAGTTCCTGGGTTAAGAATAAAGGCAAGGTCGAACAAAGGAAAGGGGAGATGCGATCAAAGAAATTGAGAAGGAGGCTTCGGGCATTATATATGTCATTCACAGAGTTGGATAAGAAGAATAACAGTCTAACAAGTCCCAAAATTGGACACTCCTTGAGATGCAGACACAGCCAACCAGCGAGGACCGACGCATATATTGCTCGTGAGTACAAAGCCTAATCCCGACCTTGACTTTCACATATAAGGACCTCAAAGGCGTCCACACATCGCACAATGATGCTTTTGTCATTTCGGTCTCTATTAAAAGGTGGGAAGTGAAGAGGGCCCTGGTGGACACGGGAAGCTCTTTCAACGTCCTATTCTACAGTGCATTTTGCAGTATGGACCTCAATGAAGAGAACTTGACACCTTCCGGCTACCTGCTGATCAAGTTTAGCGGAGAAAAATGTCGCCTGATCGGGAAGATAAAGCTAGCAGTGGTTGCAGGCAAGCCACAACTGAGGAAGGTCTTATTCCTGGACTTCATGGTGGTAGATGAACCGTCTACCTATAACTTCATATTGGGGAGGCCCTGGCTTTACCAGATGGAAACAATGGTCTCCACCCTTCATCAATGCGTCAAGTATGCCACCAACCACTAAGAAATTACAATCTGTGTGGACCAACCAATAGCACGAGGCTACCACTATGTTGCGTTAAAGCAGATAGAATGTTCTCTGATTCAACTGGAGCCTGCCAAACAAGTTGAACAGAAGCCAGACTCATAAATTGGAGAAGAGTCACTCCTCCCAGATGAGGACAAAGACCCAGCAGCAATGGCTCAGCTTAGTGACGAAGGATAGTCCAACATTACAGAAGGAGTCTGCCCCTTAGCCCAACAGGACATCTGGCCGAGCGGAGAAGTCATTGCAAATGGGAACACAACCCCACAACTGTCAGAGGGCGCGGAAGAAACCTTTCACACAAGGTTTACTCTTCAGTAACCTCAACATCATCGGTGATACTTGACAGTTTTCCAAAGGTACTTATGATCCAAGCAATGGCCATGCGAATTTACTTCAAGGCCGAATCAACCTCTGTTCGCCAACAATCAATCTATCCAGTTGTTTAGCTTTCTTTCAGTAGTCAGTTTAGAGTTTTAATTCTTAGGAATTTATGTGATTTGTACTCATTTGAGAAATAAAAGAGAATTATACAGACACACTATATTGATTACTGGAAAGATGTTACAACATTTGCCCAGATAGCTGGTACAAAAGATTACAAACTACAAGCATCTGAATCCAATGTGATGTACAGTAAAGATTCACTTAAACAGTCAGACTTCAGAAGAAGCCTCAGAAGTGACAGCGAAGATACCCAAAGTAGATTGCAATACCCACTATAAATTTCGCTCTACGACTTCTCTGAAGAAGATGATTTGCAAGCAAGAGCAAATGTACAAAAAAAAGTATGAAAGAGCGCACTCAATTCAATACTTCGTCGGACACACCTTGCAAGGATGATCTAAGGTGGTACAAAATCAACAATCGGAGACCCCACGACACCCTAGTTGAAGCTACAACCAACTCACACGCTCAATCTGCTCAACTAGATGAACTTGGGACAAGTTTCAGGTTGAAACAGATCGATTGCTCCCTCCAGTTGAGGGATTAGAAGGGCGTCTGGTAGTCAATGACCAACTCCGATAGGCCATGTCCAACTTCACTCTACCTCGCAACTCCGAGTTCTAGCATAGCACAACGTGTCAACACTAGCTGAGGGGGATGGAAGCAACCGCTCTAAAGTTGGTTGTTGGTGTTATCTAAAAAATTATGCGGTTCGAAGCACCGACAGAGCACCAGTACATAAACGATAGACTCGTCCTTTGGGGAGAAGTTCGTACTTATTCTATGAAATACGAGAAGAAATTACAAGTTCTCAATAAACCAATAGGGTGCTCACCCAGCGCAGGTGACCACGCATAATAGCAAGTCTTATCAAGATTTACAAATGTCAGAACATTCAAAGACTCTAGTGGAGGAGATCGTATTTCAACCTTTGGAAAACCCAAAGCTTATCCTTTGAGTAAGAGCATCTGAAGAGTGCAATCTGTAGAGGCTAATGCCTACAACGGTGAAGAAACGCCATTATATAGACATAGTGGCTCACCAAACAGGAGCGTCAGCATTAAATGCCAACATTGAATAGCGTATGGAACGAAGAGGCGACGGTTCCCAAAGAAATCGTACAGGTCCACGTTCAATCAATTAATGATGTTGCACACAACCCCATTAATTAAGTGGAGAGAGTAATCGATACTCTACCGTCTTGCAATCTATGTCGTACGCGTGGCACCCTGCAATCTATGTTGAACACGTGGCACTATGGTCCTACAACAAGACATAGTTTTTCTTATATGGGGCCATCGGCTCGACCCACTATTCTAACAACACTCTACCACGTGCGCTGACGCAAGCAGTAGAGGCCCTAGACATTCTTGACACATGGAGTACACCTACATATCACCAACTGATTTAAGGTACCTCTTTTTAAAACTTTCATTGAAATTAGTGGAAACTAATTTGCACAATGCAATCCGACTTCGGAAGCAAACTTGCACGCTTGTAACAGACGGAGCCCCAACCTAGCTAGGCAATCTTAGTCAGTTTCGACTGATGACAGCGGCTTCTGGTTCACCCTGACGCCTAGTTCGTTGCGCGGGAATGTCGATGGCTTAGGAAATGGGAGTTTAGTCTACGCTCTCATGCCTGATTATGATGACTCGCTAGGGATTGTCGACCCCTCCGCAGACAACAGTCATCGAACTCGATCAGGTAAGCCTAGTCAGTGACGACTGACGACCATAGCTTCCGGTCAACTCCCAAACCCGTAGCTCGCTGTGCGCGGGTGTAGATGGTTTGGAAAGTGGCAGCTTAATTAGTTCTGATTGATGCCGACAATTTTCCATGGAACCAGTGCTCTTCTACAAACCATGGTCGCCGAATCTCCAACTCCCAAACCTGTAGCTCGCTTCGCGCGGGTGTAGATGGTTTGGAAGGTGGGAGCCTAGTCAGTTTCGATTGATGTTGACGGCTTGCCACAAGACCGCTACTCTTCTATAGATCATGGTCGCTGAATCTCAAACTCCCAAATTTGTAGCTCGATGTGCACGTCTTTAGATGATTTAGAAGGTGGAAGCCTAGTCAACTTCGATTGATATTGACGGCTTGACACGGAACCACTGCTCTTCTATAGACCATGGTCGCCAAATTTTTTCATTCCAAATCTGTAGCCCACTTCGTGTGGGTGTAGATGATTTGGAACGTAGGAACCTAGTCAGCTCTGACTGATGTTGACGGCTTTCCATGGGACCACTGCCCTTCTACAGCCTTGTTCGCCAAATTTTCACATCCCAAATTTTTAGCGCGCTTCGCGTGGGTGTAGATGATTTGAAAGTTGGAAGCCTAGTCAGTTTCGACTAATGTCGACGGCTTGCCACGCGACCTCTGCTCTTTTACAGACCATGGTCGCCAAATTTTCTCAACCCTAAATCTGAAGTCCGCTCTACACGGGTGTAGATGGGTTGGAAGGTGGGAGCCTAGTTAGCTCCGACTGATTTCGACGACTCACCACACGACCACTGCTTTTTCTCAGGACAATGGCTTTCGAATCTGATTATAGCTCAAACAATGTCTTCACACCCACATAGGCTGACATCCCATTATTAGCAATGGTCACTTGAGACGACTCAAAAATTAATCCGTTAAGTGCGGAGGAATGCTACATGGGAGACCAGCCTGAGCTTACAAAAATTTACTCGGGCCAAGCGCTCTTGCTCACCTACAGACGACAACGCATGTGCTAGACTAAAACAGTTCACTCGTGCTAACGACTACAAACCAACGGTCAAATATATATAACTTGAGCCTCCAACGGCTTACCTCAAGGATGAGTTGCATCCTGGGTATAGTAACCCACTGCCAAACCATCCACAGAATGTTCACTATTGGAAATAACCACGCGATAGCAACTCTGAGACCTCACGGAAGTACAGGTCAGAATTACTTGCGGCATAAACGGTCGAGCTCTCAACAGTGCACAGACCATTTGGCTCCTTGCTAACCCAACATGACCTACGTCAAAATAAAACAACAAGGCGAAATGGAAAACATGTAACATGGAGACCGAATAGAACACGAGTACAAAGCGTGCTCGAAAAGAACCTGTTTTTATTCACAGTTGAAACTAAAGGTACAGATGTACGAAATTTACTCCTCATCAGAAGGAGGTACAATTACAGGGAACTAAGCATAACAGGAGAAGAAGCAGGAGTTGCATCCACGCGTGCCTCAGCCCTAGCGTCATGATCCAGATCACCCTCTTCCTCTGAAGTCTGTAAAAGACACATTCCTGTAATAAGAAAGGTCCCAATCCAGATGTTCTTCTTTCATCAACGCCAACAGTTCTAACCTCCCATACACGATCCTGCAAAATTTAAACGTGCCTTTCGCCTAGAGAATCCCTTCCACGCACGCCTTTACTTCAGCATGCTCACGCTTCAGCAGCTCCAGCTTACTTGTTAGTGCATTAGTCTAAGACTGCTCAGTAATCAGGCTACTTTTAACTGTGCTAAGTTCGTGCTGCTCCAAGAGAAGCTGATCCCCAACTTTTCTTGCTTCGCTAGCGTTGAATTCTACATCGGCCTCTAACTGCTGTCTCTGGATGACCCACTCATATTCTTTCCTGGGATTGTCCTCGGCAAGAGATTGCAACTCAGAGCGCATATTAGCCGCAGCTTCCTATGCAACTTCTAGATTATGGCGACCCAGTTTCAGCTCTTTTTTGGATCTGTCCATTGCGGACACCGTCTTTGGTAAATCAGATTCAAGGGCTTCCAAACGAACCCTTTGGGCCTCAACATCAAAGACTGATTGTTCCAGCCTCCTCTTTTTTAATCTGTTTTCTCAGCGATTCAATCACAAAGAGTGCATCATAATAGAATTTCTGTATATTTGAGAAAGCGCGCTCCATGGTGTACACCCTCTCACAAGCCACCTCAACTTCTGTCCCAGCGACGGCCACTTGGCTCAGATGCGGCATCCCCAGCATAAGATGTTTCAACCCCTTATCCATAAGCTCTTTTAGCGCATCCTTCTCGGGTTTCGAAGCATGGTTCGCCAGCCAGTTATAACGTCTGCTAATATTATTCTTCGAAGCATAATAAAAAACAACCTCCTCGTGTCAAGCCTGGTTGCTCATTTTTACTACATTCAGAGCAAACAAACTCATCCGCGCGTCCGAATTAAGCTTTTTCGGATGCAGAATTACACCAGTACCGCCATTTACAGTCTTCACCGCAACTGGCCCCTCAACTACCGCCTTCCCTTTGTCACCATCAGCTGACCCTTTATTACAAGCCGGCTCAGTAGAGTCTGAAGGGAGACAAAGAGTAAATTTGTCTATCGGACCCTCCATTATCTTGATATGCGGCTTGGAGCAAGATGGAGGGGAATGCGGATTGCAAGAAAGACGGTTCACACTGCAATGACTACTGTCAGACGATCCACCAACATGACAATTAACTTTGGGAACCGCAGACAAATCTTTATCAAGACCTTCCAACAAAAAATAGAAGTATTATTAGAAGTTTCCACGACGGCCGACATCCATTTTTTATTCAAGGCATTTGCCTGCTCGATACTTAGTTTTGATGCATCATCAACCCATATTAGCCGCAGGTGGTCTTTCTCCAAATTAGATGCCACAACCTCTGCCCCTGCAGAAAGGTCAGAATCATGTTATTCCCTTGACTGAGCGGGTCGTTTGGAAGCAGACTCGGCCCCAGTGCAAAATCTTTTCAAGCCTATGAAGGAAGCAAGCATATCAGAAAGCCACTTTGTGTCTGACAGGCTAAGAGCCTTAATTTAGAGGCCTTCCTCATTTTGGAAGGAGTTCCACCTTTGGACTTAACCTTCGACACTCTGAAGAGAGTTGGAGCCACATGCCAATGGGCCCATAACCCATTGTGACTAAAATAGGAAAGGCAGATAACATCCTCTACTCCCATTCGAGGATTGTGACGGAATGACTTCATAGCAGCTTCCTCATCTGGGGAAAGAGGAGTAGTGGGGAACCTCCCTATAAAAAGAACACACGCAATGATCAGCATACAATCAACACAACAAAAGCAAATGACGAAATTATACTCACGGAGTGGCATGAACTCCTGCTCAAGCGGACGACCATTGAATTCAAAATATTTTGAATCCGAAGGAGCCAGGAAGCAGAATTTCGGTCAGAACTTGAAGTCATCCGACAGTTTCCCAAAGCAAGCCGGCGACTTCATCTTACACATGGCGTGATCATTTAGTCGAGGTGAAGTCAACAACTGAATCACCCTCGGGGTCACGCGGACACCAGCATCCTTGGCCCTGATCAATATAAGAAGAATAATCTTGTACCCATTCAGTACCAATTGGGCAGGAGGGATTCCAAGAAATTCCAGAAAGCCCTAGATCTCGTCGAGCACAGAAAAATGGACGCCAGTTTGGAGCATGTCGCGATACAAAAATGAATTCTTCTGGAGGAAACATTAGTGTTTGATCATCACTCAAGGTGTAGAATGACAGGTCTTCAAGGACCCCATATGTCTTCTGAATCTCACCCAGGCTCGATTTGGAGGCCAACCTATCTTTAAAGAACTAGAGGCCCTTGGCAAGAAGCTCATCGCCAATGTGATTTTGGCGAACCATGAAAAAAGTGAATAAAGTTTTCATTTAAAAGCTGAACAGAGCAAAGTCTCCAAAAACGAAGAAATGGAAGAGTCAATCTCCGCAGAAAGGGATATCTAAATAGAAGTTGATTTTCTGCCTTTTGTACATTGAACCAACGCAAGCTTAATTAATGGAGCGAGTCGCTCAAGTAACGGTTCAGACTCAATCATCATAAGCGGCGTATATTTTTGAGAAGTTACTTAGTGGACCGATACGATGGCCCACTAACTCAGGGGAGCAGCTGATGATACACCAAATCATCTTCTTTTCGACACCGTAAGCATTTCATGATGATCTCTAGGAACAACAGGCCCAAGCATCAGTCTAACACTGATCCGGCCCAAGTGGCATCAAGCCCACGAAGTGAAGTCCATCAAATGGACCTAAATTAATGCGTCTTCCTAAGCCCACACGCCTCACAGCTATCCCCAATACTAGTAAGACCTATTAAGGCAAGTATCTTGGGGATTGGCTTCGGACGGGCAAGCCAGCAATACATTGTCTCCAACTAGGAAGCAAATACTGGAGTATACGTCGTACATGGAAACTTTTATCTATGGACAACACTCCAATTGGAAACTATTTCCCTCGTCTCTAATAGCACAGGTCTAACAGGGAAACATCCCTCTACAAGACTACTCCTAATTAGATAAGGATCTCTCAGAATGTCTCCTTCCCTGAACTACTCCACCGATGGCCTGGTCGAACCAGGACTCCAGCATTATAAATAAGACATGAGGTTGGTGAACAAAGGTACGCTACAAATTCCCTGTTTACAACTTTAAGCCTTCCTCAAATCCATGTCTGACTTTAGCATCGGAGTGTCATCGGTTACCACAACGGTGGTCCGTGGCTCACGTGCATTCCTTGTGCGGGTAAGCAGGTCAAGATCAAACACCTTGTGCGGGTAAGTCGATCAGGATCAAGCAGGGAGCCAAAATCGACTGCATTAGATACCGTTAACAATTACCAAGGAAATTATTTCTAATGAAAAAACCATCTATATACTAAAATGATTTATCATTCCCACCTCTTATAACACCCCACAATCTATCTCCCAAACTCTAAGGACAACCACACACCACTCTTGGTGGTAAGACCCCACTATGGAAATACGTTGTAAATTATTGATTTATGTTTAGGCTCAATAGGGTTCGACCTGTAGTGAAATCTATTGCAATCTTTACTAGTTGAGCTATTTCAATAATTATGTTGTGTTAAACAACTTTATAGCTAATGAAATCAAATTTCTCTTTTTTTGCAATAAAAAAATTGCTACATAAATAATAGGGACCAATAAATAATATTTCGTCAATATAAATTAAAACTAAATATTTTAACGACTATAAGTTTTATGTGAAATATTTACCACTTTTAGCAATGAAAATAAATCCATAATAACACCATTATAATTAGCAACGAAATGCTAATAGCATTTCAATACTAGATATGTTATTGAAAATGGTTATATTCCCATTGAAATAAAATTAAATTGTTGTAAATAAGAAAACAAGCCTTAAAAAGAAAAAAATCAAGGAAAATTTTATCAATCTTTAGCAACGAAATTAATTGTTACCCATAATATTATAATTAACAGTAAAATAATATTTTATTTTTAAAGAAATGTTATTCAATTTTTTAGATGGAATAATATCATTGCTACTAAAAAACATTTCGACGAAATAATATTTTGCCACAGTAAAGAAGTTAGGAGGTTTAAATATAAATAAATTTTATGAAAAAAATAATTCATTATAAGTAACCAAATAAATCGTTCTCTCATTCCTCTATTTTCTTTTTTTCTTTTCCCAAGAGATCATTCTTCTAATAAACCTGATAAAAAAAGGTTCTGTGAAAAGTATCATAATTATTTTCTATCTGAAAGCATGGGTGTTGGTCGATTGTTGACTATAATCATTCGAGCTTGTTTCAAAAATCCAATTGAGTGTTTTCACAAGACTTTTTGCCTCACATTTAACGCATATGACTCTAAAGCATAGATTGTTGAACTTAAAGCCCCAATTAAACAACATTACTACAATCAAGGCTTTTGTCAATGAAATTATCTTCCTTTGAAGAAAAGTACACTTTTAGTTGGGAAAAACTTGTACCAACAAAACATTTGTCCCTGGAATCCTTGAATTATCCTTGTACAATATTTTGCAACGAAATAAAAATAACTACCAAAAATTAATTTGTTGTCACATAGTTCAACAATTTTCAAAGAAACAATAATGAATTAATGAGCTTTATTGATAAATACATTTTCATGGAAATAATTATTGGTTTTTAACAAAGAAAAAAGTTGTTACCAATAAGGTTGTAATTACCAACAAAATTTTATTTCTTTGTTGTAGAGATGTTTCTAAAATAGATATTGTTTTTTAAAAAAAATTGTTGTAGAGATGTTACTAAAAAAATTTCTAAAAAATTTACCAACAATAATGATTTGTCACTATAAAATAGTTAGTAAGCTTTAACGAGAGAAAGATTTTTCATGAAAGTAATTATCATTTTTACCAACGAAAACAATTTGTTACCAACAAGGTTATAATTACTAACAAAATGTTTTTTCCTTGCTTCAGAGATTTCATTAAAAAAAGATATTGTTTCCAACAAATTTTTTTTGCCAATAGTGTAACAATTTTCAACGAAATATTACTTTGTTGCTATAAATTAGTAAACGAGCTTTAACAAGAAAAAAAACTCATGGAAAAAATATCAATCATTATCAACGAACCGAATCATTACTAATAGTGTTATTATTATTTAGGAAAACATATTTCCTTACTAAAGAAAGACGAATACGTGTTAATATTCTATTAACAATTAAAGTTATCTTTTGTTAATATTAGTCTTCTTTAGCAACAAAATATTTCATTATAGATAATGTCATAATTACCGAGGAACTAGTATTTCGTAGCCATAAAATATATTTCGTTGTAAAATCAATTCGGCGGGAAATGAGGTTTGGAGCTAATGGTTTCCGCCACCTATTTAACAAAGAAGTTTCCCACAAAATATATTTTGTTTGAAAAAAGTATCAAGTTTATGAATTTTTCAAGGAAATCTTTTTTTCGTCGACAATGATACCATATTACTAGGAAATTAATTTTCGTAGAAAATTTTTTGTTCATAAATGATAGACTTCTTGTAGTGAATGGTAGTAACTAGAAAGAGAAAAATTGCTTACGATCAAGACAAAGGTTTTGAGCTTAAATAAATTTGCCCTTTTTTCAATAAAATAACTTAATTTTTTATGTTAACTTGGGACCCACTACCATGGTTATTCTAATAGAATAACTTATGTTAATTTTTCAGGAAGAAGTGGTGCCTCGCTGTTATGGTTATTCTAATAGAAATTGGCCCACTGGTTTTATGATAGGAAGTGCCCCAACAATTGGTTTTTTATAGTTGAAAGTGCACCAACACTTGAACCTTGATAAGCTTATTAGAATTACAAAACTTGGTGTGGGGATCATCCCTGGTCGCCACCAATACCACTTTCACTATGACGACCAACATAGCAACAACCACCACCACCATTGCCATAATTAATGATGCATCCAAAAATCGTCCTCCTGTGAGTTTGATCTGCAAAACAACTGTTAGACTGCCAAGGACCACCTTTTCGGTGGCCAAATGCACTCCGATGCTTAAGTCAATAACTCTATTGGAAGAAGGATGCAAATTGGGACAAAACTCAGTTAAAGTTGCATACCTTTGTCGAATGTTCTCTTTACCTTTTACAATAGTCGTGGTTAATTCTCTGCTAACTTAAGCATGTGAGGCACAACGGAGGAGGATGTTTCTTGTAACAGTCTTATCCTTAATGGAAATGCGTTCATGGGGGGGGGGGGAGGGTAAGCCCCTCCACGACTTTTTCTTGGTGCAACGTTCCTCTTATTTATGAGGGAACTCGTATTGGGCCTGGATTTAGGTCCTATTTTATTTTTCTTATTGGCGGACCTCATCTGGGCCTATGTAATTGGCCTCATTCTTCCAGGGCTTTATGAGTTGGCCCAATAAATCGAGAGTTGCATTCTCGTGATGGATTTTTATGCCACGTGTATGGCCATGATGATCAGTCTATTTTGATGTATCATCAGCTATTCCTCTCTTAGTTAGTGGGCATGCTGACGTGGTTGCTAACTTTGGTGATGATTTGTCGTTCGATATCATCATTACCTTGTATTTATTGTCGTCAGTTGCTTTTCATGAGTTGGTGTCTCGATCCTTTGCTTGCTCATTCATTTTTTGCGCACATTCTTGGGATTTCGCATAGCCATCATTTCTCGCACGCGGTCCCATGAGTCATCTCTTCATTGCTTGTCTCTATAAAAGGAAATGTGATGAATATGTTTTCCCTTTTCACGCTATCTTTGAATTTAGAGTTTGTTTGTTTTTTCATCTTCTTCATTTTCATTGTTTCTTCACTCTTCGACGATGTCTGTTGGTGACAAGTTAAGTGGTAAGTCACTTACTCTTTGCGAGGCTCATTACTTTCCTAATAAAACGTCTCTGTCGACTCTGGAGACTCTGCGTTCTGATTATAATCTTCCGCCCGACCTCGAGCTTGTTCTACTTGGACAGGACGATAGCCTTTGTAACCCAAAGGCTGGATACATTGCACTATATTCGTGAATGTTCTCTTCTGGCTTTTGATTCCCTGTTCTGGTGTTGTTCTCGAAATATCTGAATTTATTGGGCATTCCTCCTGCCCAAATGGGCCCTAATGGTTGGAAGGTGATGGTATTTTCTTACGCAAGGACTAATTTTTCTGGTATTCCGTTAGTATTTGCACTTGGTGGTCGGTCTGTTGTTTACAAAAAGATCTGCTTCCTTCGCTATCTTGGTTATATGTTTTCGTGAATTTCGGCTACTTCCCTTTGTGAGGTCGTTCGATTTTTCTATCATTCGAGTTCCCAACAGGCGAAAGAATATTGCTTTATCAGCTAAGGAGCAGAAGATAAGTGATTGATTCTCTAAGCTTAACCATTTTCCTGTGGATGCGTTTCATTTCAAGGGCATTTTGGAGCGTAGTGGTTTATACACTATGAGTGAAGCGGAACGAGCTTTAGTCTTGTGCTAAGGATTATGATGCTCGTGTTGCTCGTGCTTGTGTTAGTAATGTTAGCATTGATTGGGAAGTGAGCTCGGTCCGAGATGTTACGGATCTCGATGCTCCTGTTATTGTTTTCGCTCGTACTTCATGAAAAGAAAACTTGCAAGGTTTACGAGTCCATCAAGGCGATTGCCCATAGATCCTTTTCGAGTTTCGAGAAAGAAACGACTTTCTAATCGTAGTTTTGCTCGGTTTGTGACTCATTAGAGTTTTGTTAGGGATATTGCTTCTAGCCCAAGTCCTTCCCACGATGACGTTGTAATAGGAGATTGTGAATCTCTTGAGGAGGTTGAGGAGCTAAGGTTCGCATTGGAAAGGAGCGAGAAAGAGACTATCCATCCACTGAATGACGATGAGATGAAGTTTTTTTTTTCTGCTTATGGTGTCTCGGACATTTCTGAGTTGTCCAATGATGATCCTTGAGTCATTAATAAAAAAATGCTCCAGTTGGCGGTGGAGCGGTCTAAAGACATTGTTGGCGATCCGAGTTTTAAGGATCGTTCCCCCTCTCCTTCTATTGATGTCAGCGAAACAGCCGTGTTCCTAGTTTCCTCTTCTGTTCGGTAGGTTTCTCATGCTCCTGCTGTTACCGTCATTCTTTCCCTTACCGCGAATGCTTCTCGACGGGAGGGTAAACGTGGGTTTTTTGTCGTTACTGTTATTCCATTTGTTTTCCTAGGTGTCGGAGGTGGTTCTTTGGTGCTTCCGGATCCTCACGTCCTCCACACACGGATTAGTTGGATTGATCCTAGGTCGAAGGACATCCGTATCAAGTCTAACAGCGAGTTTTGTTGGTTTACCCAGTTCGACGTGCAGGATGGTGCACGTAGATTGGTAAATGAATGGGATAGGCGATTGGTGGAAAGGCCTTCAATGCCCGTGCTTGAACCGTTTAATCATATTGACCATGGTCTTTAGCAGATAATGGATGGGACGAATCATCTCGCTTATGCAAGGGTAATGGGCTCGGTTTATTGAGCTGGTCGTGATCAATTGGCTCTTTTGGGGAGGAGGTTGGCAATGTTATTGCTGGTATTTTCTCATGTTTTTTCTCTGTTTGATGTGTTGAAAATGCAATGCACGGGCTCAGATAAAGCTGCAGTGGCTGCTCGGGAGTCTTTGATGGATGCGAAAAATATGCGGGAGAAGTCTGTTGTTAAGCTAGATGAGGTTTGCGCTTGTCTTCGCGATGTGGAAAAAGAGTTATCCGCTGAAAAAACAACTTTCGATGAAGCTTCTTGTTCTGAATTCGAGAAATCCGTTGTGTGTGACACCGCTGAAAAGCAGGTGGAATAGAAAACTGCTACGCTTAATGATATCAAGGCAAATGCTTTCGGTACATTCTCCACTGCTGAAATGCAGCTTTCCGTGGCAAAAATGAACTCGCGCTGCTGCTAAGGATAGGCTTCGTGTGGTCGAACCGAAGATTGGAAGCAAACTGTTGACTAGCAGGTTGAGCTTTTTGATTATATCGAAAGGCTCGAAGAAGACTTGTCTAAGTATCGTCACTTGGTCGGTGAAGCTTTTGAGGATGGCAATGTCGAGGAATCTGCTCTAGCAGTAGAGGTGTCATTGCCTCTTATAGCATCGAGCACTCTGAAGCCATTAACACTCTGTTCTTCTAGAAAGAGTTGTTTTCCTGTTCTAGCGAGTACTGATCCTGCTATTGCTTATATTTCTTCTCCCACTTTTGTATTACCTTCTCCGAATGTAACAAAGTAGTGTTATCAATAAAAATTGACTTTTGTTTTTCTTTTTCTTTTTCGTTTTGTTGTAGATGTAATTGCTTCTGTGCTTAGGTTCATTGCTTGTCTAATTTGTTGGTTACTGTTGCCCTTCCTGATTTATTGTAAAGAGTTGTTTTTCGTCAGTACTTTTTCGTATTGCATTGACTTGTTTTCTTAATTCTAACTTTTTGCCTGTCAGATCGAAGTCCTTTTGTCAATCTATTTGTTGATTTACTTTGACACCTTGGTCGATTCGAGGTTTGTGTTGACTCGGGTATCCAACCTTTACTTCGTCAGTTCGACATCTTGGTTGGTTCAAAGTTTCTTGTGTTTAGGTGATTCGGGTGTCCAACCATTACTTCATTAGTTCAACATCTCGGTCGACGTATCTATTTTGTTGTCTGCGCGAAGATTTGGAGTTTTTGAATTCGTAATCGTTATTGATATTTCTTTGGTTTTGTCATCAGCCTTGGTCGTCATAGCGTTTATTATGGTTCGGAGTTGATTTGTTTCATCTTCCTTTGCTTATTGTTGGCCCTTGTATTGGGAGCTAGTGTTTTTGTTGCTTTATTTTTCTTTGATGTTAGGTTCATCATACTAGGTGTCTAGGGTTTAGGGTTTTGCTGATTTAGAGTCAATGGTATAATTTTGCTCTATTTCTTGATCGGAAAACAAAACTACCATAACCCACAATCACTGCCACCTATCACAACTACTCTAACCAACACAACCTTTACTACTATCACACTGCGACCACCATACGTTGCCGCCACCACAACCATAACTACATTAACAAAATTGCCACTACCACAACTAGCATAGCCACTACCACTACCTTTATAACTGTTGTTGCCACCCCCACCATAACCACCTTAACATAACCTCCACCACCATAATTGACGCAACCACCCCTACCATAACCACCTTAACATAACTTCCACCACCATAATTGGTGCCGCCACCGCCATCATGGCCACCACCGTCGTCACCACTTTCACTGCTACCATAGCTACTGTCGCTGCCTTCACTACTACAACAACCACAGTTGCCACTTCCACTACTACCACAACTACCAAAACTACTACCAACACCGCAACTAACATAATTGTCGCTTCCACCACCACAACTAGGAGCGGAGCCAAAAATTTCATTGGGTGGGGCACATTTTTTAGCTTTTTTAGTTCCTTTATATATAGTAAATTATGAAGTCTTTACATTTCGCCATATTTATTTTCAAAAAGTAATATTTAATGTTTAGTGATAAAATAACATAATATAATTTTAGCACAAAAATCAATTATTAGAGGTGGTCTCTAATAAATTTTTAGATTTATACTTCTATTTAGGGGTGGGCATCCCATCTCGCAGTCCCGAACTCATCCCAATTGTTTTGGGTCCTTTTGGGATTGATTAAATCCATCCCGATCCCGTCCTATCCCAAATTTATTTATTTAATACTCAATTTTAATCAAACTACTCTTTTAAATGAAATTTTAGGATGTGTTGAATTTAAATTAAAACATTTACAATTTGAAAATTTACTTGCTTAATTTCGTACTATTTGTTTAGGTAGAAACTTGAATTTGGATATTGTAGGTCAAATAGAACCCATGAAAATTTAAGTTTTTTCACATTTTTGATTGATTATAGGACAATTATTCTTGTATAAAATAAAGGCAAATGATGATTTGGATTAGTTTTGCACTATTAATTATGTAGTTGGCGAATATTGCTCATAATTGTATCTTGTATGAATGATATTTCAACTCTAGCGAAAATATGCAAGACGAATATATGGAGGGGGCTCCTTCCATCTCCCATTATTCACTTGACAAACTTAATTCCATTGTAAGGTAACCATCCATAAAATTTATATGACATTTAATATTGTTATAATGAAAGTTATATGTACATAAATTTGAAATTATTTGTGTGCGAGCTATGTGAGATGAAATTCTGTTGTTATTTTTCATTGGAGTACTACTTAGTGCACACTTATCCCGTCATGTCCCATCTCATCTCGAACTCGTTTGGGATGTGATTGGGATGAAATAAGTTACCATGTTCATGAACAAATGGGATGTGATTGGGATGAAGTTCATCTCGTCTCATCCTGTCACGTGCCCACCCCTACTTCTATTAACTCGTAAATTGTGAAAATAAGATGATTTTCATCAATCACTACAACAATTAAGGCATTTTTCAAGAAAAAAATCAAAATTTTGTTGAAAAATACATTTAACAAGGAAAAATAAGTTACCATGTTCATGGCGGCATCCCCCAAGCTAAAGGTTTTTACCATATAATTAAATTTTTTGCTGATAAAACGGATGATAAGTCAAGGAAACATGGTGGTATTATTGACAACTACCAAGGAAATTCGTTGAAAAAAACTTAGAATCATCAAGGAAAATTGTAGTGGGAAAAGGTAACTATCTTTATCATAAAACTTTTTCGTTGGTAAAATGCATGTATATCAAGGAAAGTTTTCATAGGTACTGATGATATACTGAATCGTCCTCTCTTCTATACCATGCACGTGTCATGATGATCTCTACGAACAACAGGCCCAAGCGCCAGTCTCACACTAATTCGGTCCAAGTGGCATCAAGCCCACAAAGAGCAGTCTGCCAGAAGGACCTGAATTACCGCATCCTACTAAACCTACACGTTTCACAGCCATCCCCAATACCCGTAAGACCTATTGAGGCCAGTAGCTCGGGGATCAACTTTGGACGGGCAAGCCAGCAGTACTTTGTCCCCAACTAGGAAGCAAATATAAGAGTATATGTCGTACATAAAACTTCCATCTATGGACAACGCTCCAATTAGAAACTATCTCCCACGTATCTAGGAGCACAGGTCCAACAGGGAAACTTCCCTCTACAAGACTACTCCTAATTAGAGAAGGATCTCTAGGAAGATCTCCTTCTGTAAACTACAAGACACTATAAATAAGACATGAGACTGGTGAACAAAGGAATGCTAAAAATTCCATGTTTACAGCTTTAAGCCTTCCTCAAATCCATGTCTAACTTTAGCATCGGAGTGCCATCGGCCACCACAATGGTGGTCCGTGGCTCACGTGCGTTCCCATTACAGGTCAGCAGGTCAAGGTCAAGTAGAGAGCGAAAATTGACTGCGTCATTTTGGTGCCGTCCGTGGGGACAATAAAGTTCCTAACAAAAGCATTGGCATCATCCCTCTTTAGAATTCAAAAAGATGGTGACCACCAGATCTCGCAATAATGGAGACCAAGGGGACACGTCAAACGCCCAAACTAGCGTTATGCCATCGCTTTTAGCGGAGCCGATGACAAATAGATGAGGTCTTCTGAGCTCCCTTTGAGGCTAATTCGAAGAAGAAGAAGAAGAAAGGCCCAAAAGGTTTGTCAAAGTTGTCATTTGAGGAAGGAGCAAGGGCAGTAGGCTCACACCCTCGCACCAGCAGCAGTGGCGACGGACACCAGGATGGATCTATTATCATTACAGTTACAACAAATCGCTAAAGTGGTAGATATTTTCACTTAGCAGAACCCTCCACCCGCTGATGGATATCAGGAGCAACGCAGATTTCAATCTCCAGTCGACAATAGAGAACATGCACAAGAGAGTCAAGGCCCCACCAGTTCTCACTGGACTAGAGGTATTGGAGCAGTTAATAGAGATCCAACTTTTAGGGATTGTTCCCCCTCTCCTTCTATTGATACCAGTGAAGCAGACGGGTTCCTAGTTTCCTCTCCTATTTGATAGGTTTCTCCTGCTCCTTCTGCTACCTTCAGTCTTTCCCTTGCCACGGATACTTCTCGTCGGGAGGGTAAACGTGGTTTTTCCGTCGTTACTGCTATTCCATTTGTTCTCCCTGGTGTCGGAGGTGGTTTTTTGGTGCTTTTGGATTCTCGCGTCCTCCATCCATTGATTAGTTGGATTGATCCTGGGCCGAAGGACATCTGTATCAAGTCTAACGGTGAGTTCTGCTGGTTTACTGATATACACATAATTCATACATTTTATACTCCTTAATTTATATATGTTAGTGTTTCGATTCTTATATTTTTTAATAATTACTTCGTTTTTATTTCTTTTCAGGAATTTGCGCTTAAACGATGAAATCATATTAAGGCGACGATGTAAGGAGTTGCACTTGGTGGTACAAAGCAAGGAGAGAATCCATAAACAAAACTCTAAATCAAATCCATAAATCTAAGCCCAAAACCTATAAACCAAATCCATAAACCAAAACCCATAAACCTAAACCTAAGCCTACCCATAAACCAAAACCTAATCCATAAACCCATAAACCAAATCCTAAGCCTAAGCCCAAACTCAATCAACCCATATCCACCCAACACCCCATGTTCTCCACCAACAACCACCATTCTCCACCAACATCCCATGTTCTATCACATGATCTCCCACAATCATTCTACACCATATTCTCCCAACATCAAGAATATTCTCCACCCACTAAACATCCACCACATGCCATATTCTCCACCCACTAAACATCCACCACATGCCATATTCTCCAAGATCCATCCCCTATTGAAGTTGGTTCTTAAAAACCAATCAAAGGAGGAATAGGGGGAGGAGGAAGAGAAGGGAAAAGAACCTAATTGAAAATCAAAACCTCTCCTCCCTCACAAGTGATTCTCATCACAAACCACCATTCCATACTCCTCTCCACTGTCCACACAGTCATCTCACGACCACCGTCACGACCCGACCAAGCAACGCAACCGCCGTCCTCGCCAAAGCTCGCAACCGCGCAGAAACAGTTGCGAAAACAGGGAGTTTCCTCTCCCTGTTTCTTCACTGAATTTGTAATCTTATTTGGTTTTTATTCATTTCGTCCTTCTTTGCAGGTTCTAGGATCACGTGGAGGACGAAGCCAGCCGCGAAGGACCGACGAATCGCCGGACTGAGCCGCGACAGAGTCACGAAACAGCGACGAAACAGGGAGTTTTCCTCCCTGTTTTCTCGATTTGTTTTTCTGTTTTTGCTGGATTTTCTTAACTCTAATTCTTCTTTGCAGGTTCTAGCATCGCGAGGGAGGAGGAGGGAGGCCGAGAGGAGCGAGAACCAGGCCGCGAGAGCCGCTGGCTCGCTGGAGAAGAAGATCGCACTTCACTGTTCCCTGTAGCAGCCCTGTAGCAGTACTGTAGCAGGGAGGGAAATTTGATTTAAATCCGATTTTTGATATTTCCACCGCCGGAACTGTTCTGTACCACCACAGAACGGTTTTGAGCTCTTTTGTCTCGGGATTCGTGCACATTCAATCGTCGATTTACTGGTCGACACCATTCTTGTGACAAACCAATTGGGCTGTAAATTTTATTTTAGATTTATTTTACTGAACGATTGCTTAATTGTCATTACAAGTTATTTCTGAAATTTGATAATTTGCTTTCACCTTGCATGTTCAAGTAAGTAAACTTGATATGCTTGGTAGTTAGAAGTACTCTTTATAAAATTTCAAAGCATGTTTTCAAAAAATTATTAAGCTTAAACTTTGATTAAGTGTGCCTTAAAAAGACACTTAATACTTAGTAAAAGCATATTTGCTTGAATTAACTTGTTAAGGTTTAATAGAAACATGATATTATTTAATTGAATTTAACGATCATATTTTCGGTGTAAGCAAGGGATTCTCATCCCTAAGCTTCTCGTATTTAAATTCAGTAATCTAGATTTAGATAATTTTGCTAACTCATTGGTGAGTCCAAGCCCACCAAACCCATTTCATTCCATCCATCTCATTTCATTCTATCATTTTATTTTATTTTTCTTATCTTTAATTTAGTTTTCTTTTAAAAACACTGTAACCCCCTTTCCTATAAATTAGTTTAGATAATTTCTTAAATTCAATTGCATTCACCTTCTTCGTGGGATCGACCCGTACTTGCCGTTGTCTACCAGTTAGACACCGTGCACTTGCGGTATTACAAGTTGGTTTAATTAACCTATTAATTTGGGTTGGTTAAATCTGCATCAAGTTTTTGGCGCCGTTGCCGGGGAAGGTAGAATTGTAATTAAATTTAAGATTTATTTTCACTAATTATAAAAAAACAAAAATTTTAAATTAAAAAAAAAAAAAAAAAAAAAAAAAAACAAAAACAAAAACAAAAACAAAAACAAAAACAAAAACAACAAAAACAAAAACAAAAACAAAAACAACAAAAACAAAAAAAAAAATTATTGTTATTTTGTTCTTTTTACACTAATTTTGTGTTTGATTTTGCAGATTACACGCTTCTCGAGGATATTGGACGATCCTGCGAACATCAAGCAATTATTTTTTTTATTTTTATTTTGTGAAGAGAGTTGTAATTTTATTTTCACCTCGTTTTACGAGTGTGTGGTGTAATAATTTTTAAACTCTACTTAATCACAAAAAAAAAAAAAAAAAAAAAAAAAAAAAAATTCAAAATTTTCTAAGTCAAAAGAAATTATAGGAAAACAATTTTTATTGTTATCCAATAATTTTTATGATTTAGAAATCCGACTTCTAAATCCAAGACAGTAAATTTATTTGCATATGCTTGTGTGTTGAGTGAAACGGATAAAAAGAAGTCGGACCTTTTGTTTTAATTGCGCTAACTTTTTGGGCAGATTGGAATACGCACACTGTAAGTATTTCTGTCACACGCAATGTATTAGCGATCAGAGTGCTTGGTGTAATTGTTTGAAATTGTGTGATTGGTTGTTCAATTTCTGTAATTGTGGATGCTAAACTTTAGTAATTCATAATAAGCAGACCCAGCTTCTAAATAGAAACTGGTGGGACTTAATATCCCCACCTCATCACTTCAGCTGTGTGCAACCAATGCCAAACATAATTAAAATCAATTAGCAAGTTAGATAGAGTTTCTCTTAGGTACGGTGTTCATAAGACAACCAAGACCAAGGTGAATCCAGTAATTTTTGTGTTGACCGCTGCTAAAAGTGACGTTGGGTTTAATCATTCAATGAACTCCGAGAGGCCACTGCCAAAAGGGTAATTTACCCGGTACGCCGAGTCATAAGTAAGCTACGATCCACAAGAAGGATTGGTGTAACTAACAGTTTTGGGTTAGGAACACAAGCCTCAAGTGTGCATTTAACATCACATCGTTCTCACATCTATTGGCTTACAGAGCGGTAGCACAAGGAAGTACTTAATTGGACCATTGTGACCTCCTTCTCTTGTGCGATAATCCGGTTTCTTTGAAACAAAACTCTAGCCTACTGATTTTGAACTTTGCGGTGTGAAAGTGTACATTCTTAGGATCAACTTGTAGCACCCATTATTCTGTCTTAAAGATTACATAAGAAATAATTGTCCCCCAAAGATAACAAGATAATTGATCTCAAAAACGTTTATTGCTTAGGGAGGCATGTTTCTTGTGCATTTATTGGTTGCTGATTGTGTGTGAGTCTGTGCATATTTTGTTTAGAGTTAGTGATTTAAAAAAAAAAAAAAAAAAAAATGAACACAAGGGAATATCCAACCTATTTTTCCGAGCAAGTCAATTCATTTTATGACATGCGACGACCTGAGTATGATCCATATTTAGATTATTACAACCCAGGTCTAGCTTATCATCCTGACTTCTCATGGGCTCATGGTCAATACCATGAAGGCCCTCTAGACACTCCTCAGACTCCTCAAGCTTTTATTCCTGATAATGAGTTAGAGGCTATAATGAACATTTTTATAAAGCGAACAGGGGAAATGCTTGAGCAAAATTCTCAGGATATCGCAGATTTGACAGCTATTTATCAACAAAACTCTCAAGCTATCCGGAAACTTGAGATGACTGTGAGTCAAATAGCTGAGTCATTTCATGAGATAGAGTCAGAAAGATTTCCTAGCCAACCTATTTCCAACCCAAATGGTCAATTTGATCTTAGTGGCTCATCTGAGTTAGACAATGAATGTGACCAATCCATTACTACCCTTGGGTGTGGAAAACTGGTTGACAATCAGATAGAAATGCCTGATATATGTGTCCTGGAGTTGTCTAGACCAGTATCTCTATATGATTCAAGTGATGAGCTTGTACCACCTGATATATCCATCGTCTCATCTACTTGCATCATATCCCCATTTCCTAAGGCTACTTTCACCGATCCCTTGTGTTGTAGTGAGGATTTCAGTTTTCACCATCCTGTTGTGAAAATTATCCAATCTTCTTATTTGGAACCAGACATAGGATGTTCCCTCTTTGGAGCACACAAGGATCATTTGTTGTGTATAACTACTAATCACTTTTGGAATGTCCTAGTGTATTTGGTGCTCCATGTGATTGCTATATTTTGGTGGACTGATCCTCAACTGTTCAGGTTGTTAATATACGGCCATGGACTATGTGTTTGTCATATTCTTCCTCTACACTTTTTGATACACCATTTTTTTTAGGAAGAATATTTGTCTGGCTGATGACGTTAAACCAAGCGCTAATAGGAGGCAGCCTAGCTTTAGTTGTGTGTTTTTGCTGTTAGTCTGGATTGATTTTCGAGTACCCTATTTAGTTGTGTTTCACTCATACTCGTTAGCTCCGTAACAGTTTTGACTTACAACTTGCTTTTTCTTTTTAGTTTTCTTTGTTAGTGTTGAGTCTGCATTTTATCGATTTCTAATGAAAACTCCATGATTCTTATGTCTGTGAGCCTCATTGATGGATGACTTCTTGGAAATCGGTAAAATCTTCACCGCGGTAATACTGTTCTAACCTCCTCTCATGTACTTATTTCATTCTTTTGTCCGAAGTCTTTTGTTAAACATTGAGGACAATGTTTAGATTAGGTTTGGGGGTAGGGTTCATGAGTCGGTGAATTTTTCGTAGTGTTTTCTTTTCTTATAAAAAAAAAAAAAAAAAATGTGTTTTTCTTGTTTTTCTATCAAGAAAACTTGGTCTTTTGTGATTTTGAATTTTAAATGTTTTATGCTCAAGACAATGCAAGCCGATATTGATAAAGACTTAAAGTTTAGTATGGTCCTTATGTTAGATCTAGTTCATGAGATTTTTCAACTCAATTATCTTTGCACCATGAGCCATGTTAGCATAACTTGAAGTTGATGAGTGAGATATGCACTAGAAAACCTTAGAATAATAGTGGAGACTTAACCCTGAAAGTTTTGAACCTTTCTATTTTTCTGAGGGTTATACATAAACTCTGATTTTTCTTGATTCCGTATTAACTCGTTGATGATCTCATTATTCTCATTTTTCTGATCAATTGCTTTGGGAATGACATCAAAATTGAATTATTACACTAGAACTTCTTGGCTTATTCAATTGAGATGTCATAAAACTGACCCGAACTTAGGAAATGATCTAGGCATTTTTTTTTTCTTTAGACCATTAACTAGCCTTTTAACTTACCCATAACATTAACCTTTTTGTAGCCTTTTGAGCCTTAGAATAACTTTTATTTGTTAACCCATTAACCTTGACCCAATTTTCTCTGGGAATGTGTATGGATGGATGTACTTGGTGTAAAAAGGGCATGAAAGTGAAAAATATGAGATATTTCATAAATCCTCTATTGAAAAAAAAAAAAAAAAAAAAAAAAAAAAAAGAAAAAAAAAGAAAGAATAAGAAGTTATAAAAAGACTTTTTCAATGAGGATAAAGATGTGAGAATGAGAAAAAATTGATGATGCGCAACATTAGTTTATTCTTGGCAGCCCTAATTGTTCGTTGAATGAGTATACACATTCCTAGAAACTTTTCTTAGAAGCCTTTGACATTCCTTATTAACCATTACCCAAACCCCGTTATAACCCAACAAAGTCCTAGTTGATCTTAGGTAAAGGTTGGTTCCGTAGATGTGGAGATTTAATAACCAAGACCTATGGTGTTTGATTCAACATTCCCAAAAGCAATTGATATTCCTGTCCATGAGATCATGTTCATTCCATTCTTGAAAAGTCCGTTCTTCATAGTACTCTATGTGAGATGATTGTTTTCCATTATTTACTCTTTCCTCACATATAAATTGAGTGAATTACCAAATCTCTGAGTGCTTTATTGTGAGTGACATGAGAGATTTGAAGTCAAAACAAACTTTCTACAGGAGATTTAGTCATTGTTTTGCTCTGAAGTGAAAAGTTATGATGATAGTGCTATCCACACACACACATTGAGTTGAGGATGATTGTGAATTTTTTTCTAACTTTTGGAAAATATTAAAATTTTTGAAAAATTGTTGGTTCCTTGCATTTCTTGAACTTTTAAAATAAGCTTTTTATGACCAAGTTTTGTTGAGTCATAATGTTTGTGGGTAACATTTCTGGAAACCCTCACGAGACTATAACTCGTCCACTAGAGGTAATCTAGCGGTTTAAAGCCTTGTTGCACGTTTAAGGTAAGTGCAACCGATGATTCCTGCGAAAGTGAGTTAGAATTTTATTTTTATTGTTTTGCTCGAGGACTAGCAAAATATAGGTTTGGGGGTATTTGATATACACATAATTCATACATTTTATACTCCTTAATTTATATATGTTAGTGTTTCGATTCTTATATTTTATAATAATTACTTCGTTTTTATTTCTTTTCAGAAATTTGCGCTTAAACGATGAAATCATATTAAGGCGACGATGTAAGGAGTTGCACTTGGTGGTACAAAGCAAGGAGAGAATCCATAAACAAAACTCTAAATCAAATCCATAAATCTAAGCCCAAAACCTATAAACCAAATCCATAAACCTAAACCTAAGCCTACCCATAAACCAAAACCTAATCCATAAACCCATAAACCAAATCCTAAGCCTAAGCCCAAACTCAATCAACCCATATCCACCCAACACCCCATGTTCTCCACCAACAACCACCATTCTCCACCAACATCCCATGTTCTATCACATGATCTCCCACAATCATTCTACACCATATTCTCCCAACATCAAGAATATTTTCCACCCACTAAACATCCACCACATGCCATATTCTCCACCCACTAAACATCCACCACATGCCATATTCTCCAAGATCCATCCCCTATTGAAGTTGGTTCTTAAAAACCAATCAAAGGAGGAATAGGGGGAGGAGGAAGAGAAGGGAAAAGAACCTAATTGAAAATCAAAACCTCTCCTCCCTCACAAGTGATTCTCATCACAAACCACCATTCCATACTCCTCTCCACTGTCCACACAGTCATCTCACGACCACCGTCACGACCCGACCAAGCAACGCAACCGCCGTCCTCGCCAAAGCTCGCAACCGCGCAGAAACAATTGCGAAAACAGGGAGTTTCCTCTCCCTGTTTCTTCACTGAATTTGTAATCTTATTTGGTTTTTATTCATTTCGTCCTTCTTTGCAGGTTCTAGGATCACGTGGAGGACGAAGCCAGCCGCGAAGGACCGACGAATCGCCGGACTGAGCCGCGACAGAGTCACGAAACAGCGACGAAACAGGGAGTTTTCCTCCCTGTTTTCTCGATTTGTTTTTCTGTTTTTGCTGGATTTTCTTAACTCTAATTCTTCTTTGCAGGTTCTAGCATCGCGAGGGAGGACGAGGGAGGCCGAGAGGAGCGAGAACCAGGCCGCGAGAGCCGCTGGCTCGCTGGAGAAGAAGATCGCACTTCACTGTTCCATGTAGCAGTACTGTAGCAGGGAGGGAAATTTGATTTAAATCCGATTTTTGATATTTCCACCGCCGGAACTGTTCTGTACCACCACAGAACGGTTTTGAGCTCTTTTGTCTCGGGATTCGTGCACATTCAATCGTCGATTTACTGGTCGACACCATTCTTGTGACAAACCAATTGGGCTGTAAATTTTATTTTAGATTTATTTTACTGAACGATTGCTTAATTGTCATTACAAGTTATTTCTGAAATTTGATAATTTGCTTTCACCTTGCATGTTCAAGTAAGTAAACTTGATATGCTTGGTAGTTAGAAGTACTCTTTATAAAATTTCAAAGCATGTTTTCAAAAAATTATTAAGCTTAAACTTTGATTAAGTGTGCCTTAAAAAGACACTTAATACTTAGTAAAAGCATATTTGCTTGAATTAACTTGTTAAGGTTTAATAGAAACATGATATTATTTAATTGAATTTAACGATCATATTTTCGGTGTAAGCAAGGGATTCTCATCCCTAAGCTTCTCGTATTTAAATTCAGTAATCTAGATTTAGATAATTTTGCTAACTCATTGGTGAGTCCAAGCCCACCAAACCCATTTCATTCCATCCATCTCATTTCATTCTATCATTTTATTTTATTTTTCTTATCTTTAATTTAGTTTTCTTTTAAAAACACTGTAACCCCCTTTCCTATAAATTAGTTTAGATAATTTCTTAAATTCAATTGCATTCACCTTCTTCGTGGGATCGACCCGTACTTGCCGTTGTCTACCAGTTAGACACCGTGCACTTGCGGTATTACAAGTTGGTTTAATTAACCTATTAATTTGGGTTGGTTAAATCTGCATCATTTACCCAACTCGACGTGCAGGATGGTGCACGTATATTAATAAATGAATGGGATAGGCTGTTGGTGGAGATGCCTTTAATGCCTGTGTTTGACCCGTTTGATCATATCGACCATGTTCTTGAAAAAATAATGGACGGGATGAATCATCTCACTTACGCGAGGGTAATGGGCTCGGTTTATCGAGCTGGTCGTGACCAATTGGTTCTTTTGGGGAGGGGGTTGGCAACGTTATTGCTAGTATTTTCTCATGTTCTTTCTTTATTTGATGTGTTGAAAATGCAATGCGCGGGCTCGGATAAAGCTGCAGTGGCTACTGGAGAGTCTTTGATGGAGGTGAAAAATATGCGGGATAAGTCTGTTGTTGAGCTTGATTCCTTCAAAAATAAGCTAGATAAGATTTGTGCTCGTCTTCGCGATGTGGAAAGAGTTATCCGCTGAAAAAACAACTTTCAATGAAGCTTCTCATTCTGAATTAGAGCAATCCGTCATGTATGATGCCGCTAAAAGGCGGGTGGAACAAATAACTTCTGCGCTTAATGATGTCAAGGCAGATGCTTCCGGTACGTTCGCCACTTGCTGCTGTTAAGGATAGGCTTCGTGTGGTCGAAGCCGAAGATTGGAGATGAGTTGTTGACGGACATGTTGAGCTTATTGGTTATATCGAAAGGCTTGACGAAGACTTGTCTAAGTATCATCACTTGGTTGGTGAAGCTTTTGAGGATGGCGATGTTGAGGAATCTGCTCCAGTGGGAGGAGTCATTGCCTCTTCTAGCATCGAGCACTCCGAAGCCATTAACACTCTCTTCTTCTAGAAAGAGTTGTTCTCCTGTTCTAGGGAGTATTGATCCTACTATTGCTTCTATTTCTTCTCTCACTTCTATACCACCTTTTCCGGATGTAACAGAGTAGTGTTATCAATAAAAATTGACTTTTTTTTTTTTTTGGTTTTGTTGTAGATGTAATTGCTTCCGTGCTTAAGCTCGTTGTTTGTCTAACTTGTTGGTTATTGTTGTCCTTCCTGATTTGCTGTAAAGTGTTGTTTTTCGTCTGTATTTTTTCGTATTGCATTGACTTGTTCTCTTAATTCTGACTTTTTGTCTGTCAGATTGAAGTTCTTTTTTCAATCTATTTGTTGATTTACTTTGACACCTTGGTCGATTCGAGGTTTGTGTTGTCTTTAGTATCCAACCTTTACTTAGTCAGTTTGACATCTCGATCGACATATCAATTTTGCTGTCTGCGCGAAGATTTGGAGTTTCTAAATTCGTAATCGTTATTTATATTTTCTTGATTTTGTGATCAGCCTTGGTCGTCATGGCATTTATGTTGGTTCAGAGTATGATTTGTTTCATATTCCTTTGCTTGTTTTCGACCCTTGTATTGGGGGCCAGTGTTTTTGTTGCTTTGTTTTTCTTTGCTTCATCCTCGTATGTTGTTAGTGATTCGGGTTGAGCTTGCAGCTGCTGATGGGGCCCTTTGAATTAGCTGATGCAAACATCTCCATGTTTTGTGCTTTCATGAAATGCTTCGTTACTACCCTTGTTCTGATATATATTGATTTGAGTGAGGAGTTTGCCTAGTTACTTCGCGTGTTCCGCTTCCTTCAGCTATGCAGTGCGTGGCATATATCAACTCTCTGGACTGTTTTTTTTATCTTGCATTATTTTCTGTTTTATCCTTCCACGCTATCTGTTTATCTAGCATTCCGATGAAGTTGCTGAGTAGTCCTTTTTTAGCCCAATGCTCGATTTCGTCTTTTAAGTTGTAGTACTCCTCGGTATCATTCCCATGATCCCTATGGAACGAACAATATTTACTTCTGCCTCTCCCTTTTGGGTCCATTCTCATCCGAAACGGCTAGTTGTTTTGTCATCAAGGCTGTGTATGGCTTGTACGTGGTCTTCATTACGCTTGTTACCCGTTCGTGTCGAGTTCGTGTTGGTTGTGATCCCCCTGATTCTTGTCATCGTGAATCGCTTTTTCCGCCATTCTAATGTTTTTTTTATTGGTCGCTGCGTTCTTGTTGTCCGTCATTATGCTTTCTTTCTTTCCCATTTTCTTGAAAAAAAAATTATTTCTTGATCATTTTTCCTCTTAGCTGCCTTCATTTCCTCGAGGGAGATATGTTTTTGTGCTATTTTTAGCAGGATTGCCATGCCCTTTCGAGGTTCCAGGTTTCAATCCGGCCACGAAGGTTGCAGCGGCTGTGTCATCGCTACATCCGTCAATCATTGTCAATTTGTTGGTAAAGCGAGTGACACATTCACGTATTGTTTAATCAGGCTTCTGTCTGATGTGCAGGAGGTAGTGTGACCCTTTCTCATCCGCTGGCTTCCGATAAATCTGATAATGAATGCAGTAGCCAGAGCTTGAAAGGAATCTATTGACCTCGGTGGTAGACTATTGAACCAGTTCATCACTGTAGAAGTGAGGCTGATTGGGAATGTTCTGCATAAGATTGATTATGTGGTTTCCTTCAGGTCCATCATGTGGTGGATGTGCCTCAAATGATCAGTTGGGTTGGAAGTTCTATCATATATCTCAAACTTTGGTGGAGTGAACTTTTTTGGCATTGTTAGTTTCATGAGGGCGTCGAAAAATGGTGGTTTTGCAACTTGTATAGTACATTAGGATCCGTGACCCCTATTCTAAACGGGATTTTAGTAAACACCCTTCATACAGTGGATTCTTGCCTCGAGGAAGCTCGTTGCTTTCGAAGTTTCCTTGTTGGGGTTCTGCTAGGATTTCATCACTTCCTTGAGTTCGATTGGCAAAGTTTTGTTGTGGTTGTGTCTGAACTGGTTTAGCTAGTTGAGTGTGTTCTTGTGTGATTTTCTCAAACATCTTTGTTACGTGTTTCATCCGAGTTATGAGCAAATCCACCTGAGGGTCCGTGGCAGCGTCGTCGAATACTTGGGTTGTTTGGACTACTGCGTGTTGTAGATTCGCATTCTCGGATGCTACTGGTCTTGTGATTTGTGCTGCATTTTCTCCCTGAGTCGTTAGTGATGCGTCAGTGGGAGAGGTCGTGATCATTACTGGAATGGGGATCTGTAGACTGCATTATTTCTTCTGATGGCTTTGTGATCTTTCATTAGGTTGTGATGAGCCCTGTCACTGTGTGTTTTATTCTTAGAAAGAGGAAACTCGTTGTTTCCCACAGACCACGCCAAACTGATGCATCCAAAAATCATCCTCCTGTGAGTTTGACCTGCAAAACAACTGTTAGACTGCCATGGACCACCTTTTCGGTGACCGGAGGCACTCCGATGCTTAAGTAAGTAACTTTGTTGGAAGATTTAGTTAAAGTTGCATACATTTGTCGAATGTTCCCTTTACCTTTTATAATGGTCGTGCTTAACTCTCTCCGTACCTTAAGCATGTGATGCGCAACGGAAGGAGATGTTTCTTGTAACAGTATCCTCCTTAATGGAAATGCGTTCGTGGGGGCGTAAGCCCCTCCACGACTCTTTTCTTGGTGCAACGTTCCTTTTATTTGTGAGGGAACATGTATTGGGCATGGATCTGTGTCCTGATCCGTTTGGGCCTGGATTTATGTCCTGATGGTTTTCTTTATTGGCGGGCCTCGTTCGGGCCTATGTAATTGACCTCATTCTTCCTAGGCTTTATGAGCTGGCCCAATAGATCGGGTATTGTATTCTCGTGATGGATCTTTATGCCACGTATATGACCGTGATGATTAGTCTATTTTGATGTATCATCAACTAACATAGCATAACCACCACCACCTTCACTAGTACCACCACCACAACCATCGTTGCCACTGCCACCACCACTACGATAACAACCACCACCACAACTACCACGATCTTTACAACCACCGCTATTCACACCACACCATCACCCCATGTTTGCAATTAACGACACCACAACCCTACAACAATTACAACTACTACCATCATGACGACCACCCACAACCACCACCACCTACACCATGTAGAGAAATCAAATACTTGTCCAATTTTGCACATTTTTCTTTAATTACTACAAGGAGCATGTAAAGAAATGCATTGCAAACCAATGCACATGCAAACTAATGCATTTGCATCAGTTTGCAATATGTAGCATTTTATAGTATACCAATCAAAGCCTAAGTTTATTGAAATCGGACAATTAAATAAATAGTGATGACAAGTTTAGAACATTAAAAAAAAACACTTTTTCTCTCCGCCACATATACGTTGTATATATTTCCATGCGTACTTCACTTTTTCTGTTCATTTTCTTTTTCCCTTTTAAGTATGTTATATTTATGAATCATGTCATTCAGTGCAAGTAAATGTTGACCCTTCATCTCAAAGTATATTGAGTCTCAACATTACAAACTTGCAATCCCTGCCCTTGGATTGATGTGAAAATACTTTTGGCCTTGGACCTTGGGTGACATCAATCCCAACCCTTGGCTAGCTTGTAATAACTGAAAATTCCAAATAAGTGACCCTGCATTTTTGTAAATGAGATCACTTTAGAAATTTCTAAAGTGTTTCCATAATTAAAACTGGAAAGGTAAGTAGACAAATAAAGAATCCAATTATCTTTACAAATATCTATAGAATCCCCATTGCCTACAACCAGCCAAACCCTTTACTAAAGAAAGCTATGGTTTTTGAAAGACCCTTGGCTAACCTTTATCTAGCAAAGATAATAGCCAGCATAGAATAAGGGGAGTCAAAAAGTTACCAAACTACTTTAGATAATAAAAGCAATATTTTGGAAGAACATTCGGAAAGGCTTTAAAAAGGATTCCCAAGTACACATATGAGGGGTATTAGATTGGTGTGCGTGATTTCACCAGAAATTGCAAATAATGCTATCTACTTAGCACAAATTTTGTTAGGTAATGCTGCAGAATTTTACTGTTTAAGATGCAATCCTTCAGGTTTACTTTTGCAGAATTGATTTCTTCAACTAGTCACCTCTTTTACCCCAGGTAAATGGAGATCAGGAAGTTTTGTTTTTTTCACTTTTGTTGCGGAAGGAAATCTTTAGGTACGTTGTTTGTTTTTTATTGTTACTTATGCTCCAAACCACATCCATCCACTCTATGCTTTGAAGGCTTTCACTAGATTATACTATTTTGTTCCTAAGTTTGTCATCCTCCCATTGAATTAAAAACCTCTATTTCTTTGCTTAAAAGAATGGAATGCTCATGTACATCTAGGATACTTGAACATGACGATTATTTGCAATATCAAGTGTGGTGGAAGTATTAAGTAGTAACTTCTTTCTTTCAGATTTTTGGATATCCTATTGGCCATGTCTACTGCAAGGGTGTGATTGCTCCAAAGGAGGTTCATGTTCCTGCACCAATAGTCCATAAAGAAAAGATAAAGGTAAAAAGTTAGAAATGGAAATGGCTAACTTTTCCAATAACCTTGTTGCTGAGGCCTAACTGTGGAAATACGATCAACCTTCCAGGGACTATTTAGCTCTGTTACGAAAGGGAGCAAGCCCAAGCAAGAATCAGAACAAGAAGTTGAGCATCCTAGAGCAAGTGCTGCAGATGAATTTTCAGATGTATTCTCAGTGGCTAATTTCCCCATGAATACTGGGAACATAGATCGACCCAGTATGGACGAGGATGATGGATGAGGATGAGGATGAGCTAAATATAGGTATGCATTCGGTCTGTTGTCATATTTTCTCTTCTATTATTAGGAAGTCTTTTCTATGTCTGATGCTACATAACTGTGCTATACTCCTTAATTACGTATATCTGAGTTGGTCTACCAAGAACCTCGTAAGAAGGTTTATAACTCAAACTTCATTTAGTTTTCTGATATGTTGTTTTAGTTCGTCTGTGGTATTATCCCCAAGGACATAACATCAGTCACCTGCTTTGTCAGTGATACTAATAGCATTCTAACACTATTTGTGAAGATGAAATTGACCTTGAAGATGCCCCGGGGAAGCCTAAGGGACATAACACAATGGGACAGAACATGATTGCAGCAATTCAAAAGCAATTACAGGCCAATGTGCAAAGATATGTTATTTCTCTTTACACCTGCATTCTCTAGCCTGGTAAAGATGGAAATATGTTTCTATAAACCAATTTTATATCTTTGGCTTTCTTCTAAGAATTCCACTTCAGTGCAAGCTGGGTCTACAGAAGTTTATCATTTCTGTATGTGTCAGATTATAAAGAGCCAGAGTTAGGTTTCCCATGATGTCGTTTCTGTCATTTCAGTTCATATGAAAAAAGTACTTGCGTCATTTCTCATATTCTGTTTACAGGTAAATTAAAGCAAAAGATAGTTAAGAATGAAAAGTCTCCCACAAAGGCAGAGCCTGAAGATGAGAAGACGGGCTATGTTGACCAAATCAAGAAGAAATATCGGTTTCCTTCTGCTAGTGTAAGTCAATTTCAAAATTAAAGAGTAATCTCGTAAATTTGGCAATGCTCAAAACTACTTTTTTGCGTGGTGCAGGAATTGAGTGCAACTAAAGTGGCAGAAAACAAGTTACAGGAAAACGCAAGGAAGCTACAGGTAACTCATTGCACCTTATAAACTCCTAGGTTAACTTTCAATTGACATGAATTTTTATACTCGAGTAGAACTGAATATTTCCAAATGTGAGATATCTTACTAGTGAGATATCATTAGGGCCTTAAAGAATCGTTATCTTCACTCAGATTGTATTTCTCTTAGATTAAATTATCTAAATAAGTAGTTTGTTTCCTCAAAGTTTACATATCATATATCCCATAATACGTTTTTCATTAATTAGTTAAAACATAGATAAAAGGCCACAAAACCAAACCGTTGATATGCTCTAGCATGTAGTAATAGGAAGGCATTATCATATTATGCCGAAAAAGCACAGGTTGATAGCAACTCCCAATTTAAAACAAAGAGGAAACACTCACCTATTTTAACCATCTCTGGTGCTACGAGGAATGATAAGTAAAAACTAAATGTTTTGACTTTTTAACTTCAGGGAATCAACGTAAGAGTATTTCAATCTACTTCATTAGTAATAGTCCTAGGTTAAATGGACATGTCCAACAGTTACGACAATACCAATAGCAGCTTTGGTGGATTTCCTTGCATAGCATGAAAGATTTATATCTTTGTGTAAACTTATTTTGTTAATTATTGATTTTATTCAAATAAACTCTTCTATAAGTTAAACCAAGATCTTTTGCTTCCAAATATTTGAAGTATGACTGCTAATGTTTGTTTAATTTATATCAGGACTCGATGTAGATTTCAATATTGGGAAAAGTGTTGGCTTGAATAATCCTACATCAAGTAAGGAAGAGTTGTCACAAAGGTTTAGAAAGAGATAGTCCACTCCCTAATAGCAACGTGGCCTTTTGGGAAAAACCCCACACCACCTAGGCCAAAATGGAAAGCCCGACCCAATAGGTGGTGTTTAAGTTGGGGACAATATCATTGCTATGTATAGTGGACCAAGGGGTGCACGCAAGTGCACGTGCGCGACGCTCTGGGACTCGGTCGACGAGGTGGAGGTGTAGGCAGCACACTGTTTAGGGGATAGGTGTAGGCGCAGGCCATTGAGCCAGATCCCGGCGGGAGCGCAGGTCCTCCGGGTGAACGATAAAGATCCAACATCGTTCAAGGAGAGTAGGCGCATGGCAGCAAGCCAAACCAGGTGGAGCATCGCAGGTGCACGGTCCGCCAAATGAATGCTCCAGATTAGACTCCAAATCCTTGCCGAGGTGGTGTCCGAGAATATCCTGCAAGTCCAGACGAGGTGGAGTTATTGCGGAGGTTGCGACTAGGTGGAGCCAACAACGTCGGGAATAGTCGAGTCCGTACACCGAGTGCTACCCACAGGATTGTGGTTGCACATGAGACTCGATGAGGAGGATGTACTTCGAGATGTTGCAGCCCTGTGGATGGATTGTAGGATGTGTAATGAATCGCGTCAAGGTGGAGATTGTTGGGAAAAGTGTTGGCTTGAATAATCCCACATCAAATAAGGAAGAGTTATAAGGAGATGGTCCACTCCCTAATAGCAACGAGGCCTTTTGTGGAAAATCCCACACCACCTAGGCCCAGATGAAAGGCCCGATCCGATAGGTGGTGTTTAAGTTGAGGACAATATCGATGCTATGTATAGTGGACCAAGCGGTGCGCGTAAGCGCACATGCGCGCCGCCCCAACATTCAGCGGACGGACCTAACGATGTGGTAGGCTTAGATGCGGCAAGAACACATGTTGAAAACTTGTTGCCAAGTGATCCACTTGTTGTGCTCAGGGAAAGTATGGAAATGGCAATCAGTACCTGTTCAACTTAAATGTAGTTGTTGGTCTTAGTGGTTGGCTTCCGTGTTCAAGGTTTGTCTTCCCTCATGCTAAGCTATGTAAGTTCCACAAAAAATGAATTTCTACATGCTTACAATTATAGACTTGGTCCTCTTCTTGTATCCATTCATAGTCCTCTTCATCAGATTTTGTTCATGCACACATAGCTAAGTTGATTTTGTATTTCACTCCAGTGCCTATATATGACAAACAACAATATTGTTTTACAAGATCTTGATGAGCAAAATAGAAAGTTCACATGAAGTTGTGAGACGTGCAACATCTTTGCCCATTTATTACATATTTTCTTACCAACGAGCTTATAGCAGTGGCATTTATACAATGATTGATAGAGGTTTTGACTCTTTTTATTAACTGCAACATTGTGGGATGCAACAACTAATGGATTTTTCATTAATATTGCAGCCTTGGTCACCACACTATCCCTCAAGAGATGGATGATGCACGCAATTATTGAATTCAAGGTTGGCCTCGACGGGTCTCGCCACTACATCAAATTGGCATTTTTGTAACAACCCTCAAAACAGTAACACTTTTGAGCTATAACAATCTATAAAGCAATTTTACACATTTTCACAAACAAAGTGTAAAATAATTATATCACTATGAAGAGTATGGTCCTACAAGTGATACTATTTATGGTGATCTAATTTATTGTCATTTTTTTGGTTGAACTTTTTTCATTTTTTTTACTAAATTTAGTTTTGACTTGAAATTGTTTGGTTGATTGTTACAGCCCAAAAGTGTTACTGTTTTGGGAGTTGTTACAAATATGCCAATTTGGTGTGTAGTGCGCTCCTAACTACTATTGAAACCTTGGGGAATTCGCAATAATAGTTTTGAGGAAGAATGGGGAGAAAATGAAGAAATATATAGAATGTAAGAATAGAAGTGGGGTATTAGAAATATATAGAATGTAAGAATAGTTTTTTGTTTTTTTGTTTTGGTTTTGGTATGGTGTATATGGTATAATGATAATGAGCTATGTTTATTCCCTTTTGAACATTTGAATGTACTTTCATGACTCATATGTAGCAAAACGTATTAGAAATACAAATATTGATTAAATATCTGTTTTGCTCACATTTATATTACCATCAAGTTGATGGTTGCACACATTTTTTTTTTTTTATATTTCAATATTTAGCAGTTGAAACCAAGGATCGTGTTTTCGTTTTTTGAGTTAATTTCGGTCCCCAGATTTTAAGAAATATTTTTGCGTGTAAAGAAAAACGTAAAATTTTTGAGGATACATGAAATATATATAATGAATATCGAGGGTATATTAAACATGTGAAAAATAAGTTGCAAGTAAATAAATGTATTAAACATTAAATGAAATCAAAATACCTATAATTAGAAAATCATTGGGGTAGTTTCAAAAATCAATATATAAATAGAAGAAGTGATAATTAGAAAATTAGGGGGTGGTTTCAAAAATCAATAAATTATTAGAATAAATAAAACTCAAAATTTATGAAAATAATCCCAAACTTTTTCGAAAAATTGTAACTTTTAATAGCTGGTTTTTGTATTTTATACGAAAAAAAGAAAAACCCCGAAATTTAAGAATTTTTTTCGAAAAAAAACCTTGAAAAAATGTAATTTTTTTTAGTTTTTTTCTTTTTGTAATTTAAAAAAAAACAATTTCAGCGAAATTTTGCATAATTTCACGAAATCACAATCCTTGGTTGCAACCAAGTTTGGGTAAAATTTGGATGGTCCCATTTGAGAATATGTGCTAGTGGACAAGTACAATAAATGGGTGAAGAACAAATTATTACAAATCTAATGTGAGGAAAACTGAAACTGGTAGATATTTTTAATGTATTAATCACTACCGTGACTAATTGTTCTCCATTTATAAATTACATAAGTGAGGAAAGATTCCTAACAGAAAGTTACTACACGTGACTCCGGCATTTCTTCACATAAAATATTAGTCACACAAAATATTGTACATTGACAAAAATGTCGTCACCTATGTTGTAATTGTATAACCGCGCTCTAAGTTTATGTGATGAACTACTCGCCAAATAAAATGACTTTCTTTGACGGGTAAGAAATTCGTCACCTAATGCTTTCCTTAATGTGATTTATTTGACAAATGTTGTGACAATTGAAATTCCTCACATTTGATGAAAAGTGACGAATTAACATATTTCAGTGAGGAACATCGTTCTTCACCACCCAAATTTCTTGTATTGCCTCCTAAACTATTCATACTTTGTAAAGACAAAATAGCCCCATAATTCCCACCTCCAGACATTTTAACAAAGATCCCGAAGACCAAGCAATAGTCCCAAATAGTTAAAAATCAAAGTCAATATATAAGTCACTAGGGGATCAATGGCTACCATTATCGAAAATAAAATTTTAAAAAACAAAAAGCAACTACTATCAAAACATAAGACTTGAAAAATAATACGACTTTGACAATGTTTTCTTTGATTTTATATTCATACTTTTTGTTATTTGAAAGGGTCATTAGATATATTCCACGATTTCAGCATAATTTATTATCATGAGATATTATAAATAGTCAGACATCATAGAGATATAATACTTTTTTTTATCGAGATATGCAGTTCAAATTTTAAAATATATATGAAGAATTAAACCTTTTTTGGGCCCCATTTGGTAATTATGATAATTTAGTGTATTCTTCATAATTAATTACTTGAAATTTCCAATTTCTTTCAAGATACTGGAAATTTCCTCTGCACAAAAAATTACCATCAAACAAAATTTAACATCTTCAGAAATAATGAGAGCAAACAAGTTCAAAAGATCATTGTTAACATCTTGATATGTAGATGAAAACAAGGTAGAATAATATTCATTGAAAGCTTTGGTTTGAAATAACTTGGAATATGCAAATATATGGTAGGCATTGATTTTATATGCATATATTTATGGCAGACAAGAAATTACAAGTGTATACTATGAGTGCCTACCATACCTTCGGTAGGGCAGGCACAACTTTGAAGCATTACCTACCATCAAATGGTACGATAGGCACTGAGTCCAAAACAAATATCAAGCTAGCTATGAGTTTTGAAGTAATACATACTGATGATACATCAAAATAGACCGTCATCACAGCCATATGCGTGGCATAAAACATCCATCACGAGGATCTGGTGTCTCATCTATTGGGCCAGCTTGTAAAACCCAAGAAGGAAAAATCGATCATAAAAGCCCAAACATGGCCCTTTAAAGGAAGACGTAATTAAAACTCAAATCCAGACCCGCACGAATTAAAGCCCAAATCCATGCCTATACGAGTTCTCTCATAAAGAAAAGGAACGTTGCGTAAGAAAAGAGTCGTAGAGGGAGTTACGCTTTCACAGATGCATCTTCATAAAGGAGAAAATTGTTACGAGAAGTGTCTATTTCTGTTGCGCCTCATATGCTTAAGTCACGCAAAGAATAAACCACGACCATTATATAAAGTAAAGGGAACAATCGACCAAGGTATGCAACTTTAACTGAGTTTTGTCCAGCTTTACTTTCTTCTTCAAGCAGAGTTGTTGACTTAAGCATCATAGTGCCTTCGACCACCAAAAAGATGGTATTTGACAGTCTAACATGTGTTTTGCGGGTCAAACTCACAGGGGACGGGATTTGGACGCATCAATTTAGCGTTGTCCGTGGGGAATGACAAGTTTCCTTTTTGAAAAGAAGATCCACAATGACAAAGTTCACCAAAAATTTGATCGACGAGCTGTGAGAACAGATGGAACACTCTACATATCCTTAACCCAGTGATAATCATAATAACCCTCCAACTGCAACACTGTATCGCAAGCAGCTTGCGATCAAGACGCAACAATGACCATCGGGCCAATTGCACCCACAATCAAGGTCAACAACATATAATAGCTTAGGCAACCCAGACATCCGGCAACGCCGCTATGAACCTTGGGTAGATTTCATGATCTAGATGAACCACATGAAAAAGATGCTGGAAAAACTCACTCAAGAGAGCATTTAGTCAGCCAACCTCATTCAAGTAGCGCCCCAGCAAAACTGCACCAACCGAACTCGAGAAAGAAACAAAATTCTAACAGGACCTCAACAGGGAAATCTCGAGAGCAATAAACTTCTCTAGGGTAAGACTCCACAGAGCGACGGAACACCTGCTGAGATCCCGTTAAGAATCGGAGTCACGAATCCCAACGTATTGTACAAACTAGCCGAGCCGCCATTCTCTGGCGCCCTAATGATAACTCCCATGCCCAAAAAGTTCACTCCAAAATTCGAAGTATATGATGGCACCATCGACCCAACAAATAATTTGAGACATTTCCACCACATGGTAGCATTGGAGACTAGGGAAACAATTTTGTGCAGAAAATTTTCAACTAGTCTTACCTCCACAACAATGAATTGGTTCAACAACCTACCACCAAGGTCAATAGACTCCTTCGAGGCACTAGCCACCGCCTTTATCACAAGATTCATTGGAAGCCAGCGGATGAGGAAAGGAGCACACTACCTCTTCCACATCAAAAAAATCCGAGGAGACAATAAGGGAATACGTCACTCATTTCACTAACGAGCTGACGATGATCGATGGATGCAGTGATGACAGGCCCACTGTTACTTTCACCGCCGGGCTGAAAAAAGGCCTTTTTTCTTATGTTATCAACCTGGAACCCCAAACAAGCATGGCGATCCTGTTGAAAATAACCCAAAAGCACATTTCTCCCGAGGAAATGAAAGCTCCCAGGAAGAAAAATGACCAAGAAAGATAAAATTCTCAAAGAAACAGGAAATGAGGGGGGAAAAAGACAAGACGATAGACCCCGAGAGGATAGCATTCAGTCAAAAAAGGCATCAAAATGGCAAAAAGACCGAATCCAACTAGCAAGAATCCGGGAAGCTGTAATCAGCATGACCCAAACACGAGCGGTTAACAAGTGTGATGAAAAAGACATACAAACCATACACAGCCCTGAAGACAAGCCAGGCCAATATACTGAAATTGACGGCGAACTGGAAAAACATCAAGCCACTCAGAATGAGAGTAGACCCAGAAGGAAGAGACAAAAACAAGTATTGTTCCTTCCACAAGGATCATGGGCACGATATTGAAGACTGCTACAAACTAAAAGATGAAATTGAGCATTAGGTTTAGAGATAACGACTCAACGAATTCATTGGAATGGCAGACAATCAGCTCAAAGGAAAAGAAAAGGCAGATTCCACTGCATGATCAAAAAACAACCCAGGGAACTAATATACGCTCTACACTGCATGGCCAGGGGAACAAAACGATCAACCCAACTAAAGAAGCAGCTGGAAACACCTCCAACTCAAGCTGATCTGTATCGAAGAAAGAGTACTAACGCCAGACGAACCATTTTTCCGATGCGCAGTAAAAGAGCATGGGGAAGCTTGTTTCAATTAACTAACACAACTCAATAACCCTACTGATGGATGCAAGCCCAACCTGAATTACCAACAACGAAATTGACGACAACGAACTAAATTAAACCTTGGCAGTTGGTGTTGATGCAAGTATGATTGGACAATTTGGTGCATATGTAAGCATGATTAGACAGTTTGGGGCTAATGAGAGCATGTTCAGATAATTTAGCACTAGTCAGCTACCAAGTCAGAAAACGCCCCGAGTCCAACAGCTACAATAACATATCCAACGAACAACAAAACATAACCAATAGCAAATCCAGAGACTTGAAGACATAAGCGAAGCAAGACAAAGAAATAAAAAACATAAATCTCTAACGACATGAGGATTGACATCAACCGAGCAAATGTCAAATGGACGAAGCAAACCACTCTACAATCTAGCTTAACTTTTCAAGAAACTGCTAGGGTTGGTGAAAATATCGAGAAAGGAATATCAATAAAATTACAAGTTCGGAATCCCCATATTGCGCATGGACAATAGACTAAACTCATCAAGACTCGATAATACGGAGCATCGGCATATCAAGCCAAAAGAAATCAAAACACTAGTCGAATTTATATAATAAACTTCTGGTCTGATCAGCCACGAGGTAAAAGGTTGGACGAATGAGTCAACTTAATAAAAGCAACTTCAAGTTGACTAGAATGTCGAGCCAACAAAGTGAAAGTTGGACGAGCAAATCAACTTAATAAAAACAACTTCGGGTTGACTAATACGTCAAACCAACAAAGTGAAAGATGAACGAACGAGTCAACTTAATTCAAAAAGCTTCAGGTCAACTAGAACGTTGAACCAACGAAGTGAAAGTTGGACGAACGAGTCAACTTAAAAAAAACAACTTCGGGTTGACTAGTATGTCAAACCAATGAAGTGAAAGATGGACGAACAAGACAACTTAATAAAAGCAACTTCGGGTTGACTAATGTGTCAAACCAACAAAGTGAAAGTTGAATGAACGAGTCAACTTAATTTAGAGAAACTCGGGTTAACAAGTACACTAAACTGACGAGGTAAAAGTTGAACAAACAAACCAACTTTTTCATAAAATCTTCGAGACAACCAACACAAGGTCGAGACGAAAAAAAAATCAACTTGCTCGAATAAGCTCCGACACATCAGGGAGAAAGGATAAAGTCAACCCACTTTGAGGCAACCACCTCGACAGAGCATAAAAGAATTTAGATCAAGAAATTCAAACATGATCAAGAATGTAGTTGTAAAGGCTTCCTGGCCAGTCGAAAAAATCAAACTGGAGAGACACAGTGCAACTCAATTCAACAACTAAAGCTGACCTAAAAAAGGTATAAGCAACATGAACGAGTCAACATGACAAATTACAACTACAAAGAAAAATAAGAACACCAAGGAAAAAATATGTTCCTTAGTAAAACTATTCTATTACATTCGAAAAAGAAGGTAAAAAAGTAGGAGATAAAGCGGAGGCAACCATTACATCATTGCTGGCGTCATCTGACGGACGAGAGGTAGTCAAATCACTGGCAGAAGCTTTCTGTTCAAGAGAAGATGGAAGCAATGGTTTTTCTATTGTTAAATCATCCGAAGAACTCGGAATGTTTTCGTCACCATCTTCATCTTCAAAGGTTTAATCGACTAAGTGATGGTACTAAGACAAATCAACACCAAGCCCCTCGATATAGTCAATGAGCAAAGTTCATCCATCAACAATTCGATGCCAATCTACCACCTCCATAATGCGAAGCCTATCTTTGACGGAAGCAAGTTATTCCTAGCTGCAATAAGTCATCCCTCAACGGTGGTAAGCATCGCGGAGGTATCTGCCTTGACCTCGTCAAGGGAATCCATTAATTGCTTCACCCTTTTATTGGCGACGTCATGATTGATAAATTGCTCTAGCACGACACATGCAACCTCATCATGAATTGCGTTCTCGGCAGACAACTCCTTCTCCATATTGTGTAAGCGTGCACAAACACCGTCCAAATCGGATCTTAAATATTCAGGCTCAGTTGCAGACTGATCCCATGCGCCCTCCGCCTCAATCAACGAGGCTTGACCAACCCAACTCGTTATTTCCTATTTTGCGCATCGCGCTCTTAACACGTCAGATTGTCAAAGGACGTGGGAGAACACCAACAACAGCACTACGAACTTCCTCTCCCGATAAGCCACCTGGTTACGACTAGCTTGGTAATCTGAGCCCATCACATCCGCGTAAGTGAGATGATTCATCCCATCCATTATTTGTCTAAGGCCATCATCAAGATGAAGACCCGGATCCAACACAGGCATCGAAGGCCTCTCAACCGACCGTCTATGCCATTCGTTGATCAACCTACGTGCACCATCCTTCACATCTAGTTGGGAAAACCAACAAAACTTCCCGTCTGACTTAACATGAATATCTTCAGGGATAGATTACTTCCAACTAATCCGCGAATGAAGGACGCGGGGATCTGAAAGCAGGGAGGAGCCTCCACCAATGGCCGAAAAAAAAGATGAAACGGTAGAAAAACCATCCTTACCCTTTCGCTGCATAGTAATCGCAGCAGAAGCAGAACAAATAGTAATATAAACGGGGACAAAAGAACCTATGTAGGCAGAAGAAGGTAGGACCTCCGCCTCATTATCAACAGGAGCGGGAGGAGAACGGGGAGACCACACCTTGAGAACCCAACTGCGACCATCAATCTCCTTAGAATGAACAACCGTCAGCTGAAACATCTTTTCATCAATGGCTCTAGGATCATCATTAGAGCAGTCGGTAGCGTCAGGACCACCATATGCAAAAAGAAGCCTTTTTTCATTATCGTCCAATGGGCGAATAATGTCTTTTTCACTCCTCTCCAACGCAAAACTTATCTCTTCAGTCTCTTCGAAAGATAAGAGGTCCCCCCCCCCTTCCAGGCTCCCGATCAATAGAACTCGAATAAGGAAAAGTGCAACAAGTAGACTCGAGGAGTTGTTTTCTCTTCGAAACACAATCAGAACTTATAAACAACCGCTTCGACAAACTAACAGGCCTCAAGACCTTTCTCTTCTTAGAAATTGGACCAGCAACTCCAACGCTAACTAGAGCATCAAGATCCATAACATTTGAGCTCACTTTCCCATCAACGCCAGCATTACCAACGCCAACAGAAGCAGCGCGGGGAACAATCTCCTCAACCCGCCTCTCAATCAGCAAAGCCCGCTCAGCCTCATTCAAATTATACAAATTGTTGTGCTTTACCATGAAATCGAAAAGGAAGGTGTCCAGAAGAACCTCGGGAAGCTGCAAAAAGGGCTCGTTGATCATTTGTTCTTCCGCAATCAATTGCATATCCCTCCGTTTGTTAGGAACCCAAAATGACATTACTATTTGTTGCCCTCGCAATTTGAAGTAGCCAGAACGAACAAAAGCATAGAACCAGTCTCGCGACCAACCCCTGATATCATCGTTCAGATTACCAAAACACGCAGGAGAATGAAGAAAGCAAATACTCCTGGTCACCAACAAACCAACCACCTAGTGCAAAGTCCTAAGAGTAAAAGGAATACCCGAAATGATGGTTCTTGCATATGTGAAAACCATAACCCTTCAACCGTTAGGACCCATCTGAGCAAAAGGAATGCCTAGAAAATCTAAATACGCCCATAATTACTCTGGAACTAGAAATCGAAGGCTAGATTGAAACATGCGCAAGTAGAGCGCAATAAACCCCTTCCTCGGACGACGATGAGTATCACTCTGCCGAGGCAAAATGATCTCAGGGTTAGAAGGTAAAGAGTAGTAAGAACAAACGCTATCCAACGTCGCCTGAGAAACCTTCTTGGGAGAGAAATGAGCTTTGCAGATAGCAAGCTGCTCATCGTTTAGTAAATCATCGGCAGGCATTGCAAACAAAGAAGAAAATAAGAAAAATGAATAGGGAAAGAAGAAACAACCCCAATTGAAAATATAGCATAAATAGTGAAACAAACCCGTCACGTCCGAAGAGACTACTTATGGGACAACGTGCGGGATATGATGGCACGCGAAATTCCAAAAAATGTGCGCGAAAATGAACAGATAAACAAAATATCGAAACACCAACCCACCAAAAGTTGTTGACAACATTAAATACAAGACAATGATAGAATTGAAAGACCAACCGTCATGAAGTTAGTGGCCACATCAGCATATACCCACTAACAAAGGGGGGAGTAGCTAATGATAAATAAAAATAGACCGTCATCACACCCATACACGTAGCATAAAACACCCATCACGAGGATCTGACGTCCCAACTACTGGGCCAGCTCGTAAAACCCAATAAGGCAAAACCGATCATAAACCCCAAACATGGCCCATTAAAGGAAGACGTAATTAAAGCCCAAATTCAGGTCCGCACGAGTTCTCTCATAAAGAAGATGAACGTTGCGTAAGAAAAAAGTCGTGGAAGGAGTTATGCCTGCACAGACACATCTTCATAAAGAAGGAAACTGTTACGAGAAGTGTCTCATTCCATTGCACCTCACATGCTTAAGTCATGCAGATAATTAACCACGACCATTATATAATGTAAAGGGAACAATCGGCCAAGGTATGCAACTTTAACTGAGTTTTGTTTTCAAATTTACTTCATTCTTCAAACCGAGTTGCTGACTTAAGCATCGGAGTGTCTCGACCACCAAAAAGGTAGTATTCGGCAGTCTAACATTTGTTTTGCAGGTCAAACTCACAGGAGGACGAGATTTGGACGCTTCACTTACAATGGGATGAACCAATTATACCCACCTTAAAAATAGATAGAAACAAGTAGAGAGAAAATTATTTGCAGAGAATCGGGAGAGAATGAGGAAGAGGAGGAGGAGTCTAACTTGATGTTTTGTTTCATTTTTCAGAAAAGTTTGTTGCCTCGATCCTCACTGAGGAGGAAGAGTTGATAGAGAATAGGTTTAATGAACTCCCATTGAAGTTTGTTGAGGAGGTTATAATGTCGAGCAAAATTTTACGGAGCGGGTTGTTCGAATGTTCCCGTGAGGCCTCCACTGCACTCGGCTCACTGATTGAATAGGTTGGAGGTCATCGTTCGAGGAAGATAAGCAAGGTTATGCCTAGCCCAGCGAGGCTGGCTGAGTTGAAGGCGGGCATGCCCCTTATTATTTTCCTTAAGAGGAAACGACCCACTAATCATGTTGCTTCTTCTTCCAAGCCGCCCTTTTTATTAGAGAAGGAGGTGATTGTTGTGAAGCATGAATGATATTTGTCTGCTCAGGAGATGGTCCTAGGGGATCATAGTCTCTCGCTGAATCTTTTTGCCCCCTATTGGCTTAGAGGGGAACACACTGAACCAAAGGTCAACGTCGTGAGTCACAATGGGTCTCTGGTGGCATCTCGCACTACTGAGTCATATGATTCTTCTATGTTGCATCATGATGCTCGTGGGAGAGTGCTCGCTTTGTAGAAGGCTTTTCGTAGATTTGCTTATGTTATATTCAGATGCTCTCCACCAGGTTGATTCCTTGACCAATGAACTGCAGCAGTCCCGTGTTGCGGCGGACTCGAGGGTTATTTGGACCATGACGTCTGAAGCGGAATGGGTAGCCGTAAAAGCTGAACTAAAGTCAACCTAGTTTCTACCCGAGCGTAACTGGAGCGGGACTGTGCTGAGTTGAAGCGCCTAGAAGGTGCGGTGGATAAGTAGTCGTCTGATCTGTAGGCTCAGATTGTTGAGAGCAAGCGAGCTGAGACCGAATGGGCTGTTATACGACGACAGCTCAAGTCATAAGTTGTTGAGGGACTTCGCCTCGTTCGTGAAGCAAAATGCTTATTTGCGGAAGAGCGTTCCCTTTATGCCGCATTCATAGGCTCAGATGATCCCGGGGCTTCGGGGCGGAAGCAGTAGGTGTCGTCGGAGGTCGTTCAGGGCATGTTGAAACTTTTGGAGCTTATTAAAGAAGAACGCCCTAGTCTTGACCTCGATTTTGCCTATTATAAAAAGGTTGTTTTTGGGACTATTATCTCGAAAAAAAGTCATGGCTCTTCGGGACAAGCTGTTGAGGAAATTGTTTTATCCCTTGTCGTTCCTTCTAATGTGTTTGGTCCCCGATTTGTTGGATCCATTTCTACAAAATAGTTTTATTGTCTTTCTTAGAACAAAAACATAAATTTTAATGGAAGTAACATTTTGTAACTTTGCTAGTTTGTCTTATATTGTCTTCCTTAGAAACTTTCGACCCATGTTCGGCGATCATTGTCTATAATAGAGCAATGATCCCTTGGAGATTCGTCATCATCAGGCATAAGAGAGCTGACTAGAATCCCATTTTTTAAGCCATCATCATCCATATGAAGCGACTAGGCGTCGGAATGCACATGAAGTCGTTGTCATCAGTCGAAACTGACTAAGCTTACCTTGTCAGGATTGGCGATCATTGTCTGTAGTAGAGCAATGATCTATTGGCAAGTCGTCATCATCAGGCGTAAGATTGCTGACTAGACTCCCACTTCCTAAGCCATTGTCATCCGCACACAACGGACTAGGCATTGGAATGCACCAGAAGCTGTCGTCATCAATCGAAATTGACTAAGCTTACCTGGTCAGGTTCAATGATCATTGTCTGTAGTAGAGCAATGATCCCTTGGCGTGTCATTGTCATCAAGCATAAGAGCGTTGACTAGATTCCCACTTCCTAAGACATCATGATTCGCACGCAGCAGATTAGGTGTCGAGATGCACAAGAAGATGTCGTCATCAGTCGAAACTAACTAAGCTTACCTGATCAGGTTTGGTGATCATTGTCTGTAGTAGAGCAATGATCTCTTGGCGAGTCGTCGCCATCAGGTGTAAGAGCACTGGCTAGACTCCCACTTCCTATGCCATCGTCATCCGCACGCAGCGGACTAGGCGTTGGAATGCACCAGAAGACGTCATCATCATTCAGAACTGACTAAGCTTACCTAGTCGGGTTCGGCGATCGTTGTCTATAGTAATTATCCCTTGGAGAGTTGTTGTCATCAGGCGTAAGAGCACTGACTAGACTCTCACTTCCTAAGTCATCGTCATCTGCATGCAACGGACTAGGTGTCGAGATGGATCTTATCCGATCTGGCCTTGGCGGGATGATTGGACGTTGTGTTGGTTGTAATGAGCAGTAGTGGAAGTTTAGTAAAAGCAAATATTTTTTATTGATAATATTTTTTTGAGGTGTTCTACATTCCACGGTCGTTTAAGTCGGTCACCATTCATGTCTCCCAACTAGTACGTACTCAGCCTGTTGACCTTGGTCGCCTTGTAGGGCCTTTCCTAATTCGGGTTTAGTTTTCCCGCACCCACTTCTGTGGTGTTTTGTTGGGTTTTCCCGAGTACCCAGTCTCCCACTCTGAATTCATGTGTTGTACCTTCTTGTTGTAGTATTGTGTTATTCGTTGCTGGTAGACAGCTAATTTGGTGGAAGCTTGATCCCACATTTCCTCAAGAAGGTCTAGTCTGACGTGCAAGGCCTCATTGTTATCATCTGTCCTGAACTCCTTCGTTCGGAAGGTAGGCACTTCGAGTTCCACCGAAACCATGGCTTTTGACCCATAGGCTAAGGCGAAAGGTGTTTCCTCGGTCGGGGTTTTTTTGGGTGTCCGATACGAACAGAATATTCCTGGTAGCTCTAAAACCCATTTTTCCTTGGCTGCATTAAACTTTCTTTTGATCACTTCCAAGATCACTCTGTTAGTAACCTCCGTTTGGCCGTTGGCTTGTGGATGCCCTCGCGAGAAGAAATGGTGACTGATATTCAGTCTTTCACATAGTTTTTTAACCTTGCTATTTTCAAATTGAGTCCTGTTATCGCTGACCAATACTCTGGGGATGCCAAACCTGCAGACAATGGATGTGCATATGAATTTTTCTATTTGCTTTTGCTCTATCTTGGATAGGTGCTCTACTTCGATCCATTTGGTGAAGTAGTCAACTGCCGCAAGAAGAAACTTTAAACCAGTTGATGTGGGAAGCGACCCGACGATGTCCATCTTCCATTGCGCGAATTGCCATGGACTAGTCATCGGTGTCAGTGGTTGGGCAGACACGTGCGTGTATGGCGTGAACCACTGACATTTTTCACCTTACGGACAATATCTTTGGCGTCTTGTTGCATCGTCGGCCAATAGTACCCGAGGGTTAGAGCTTTGTGGGCAAGGATTCTTCCGCCCGGATGATTTCCACATATATCGTTGTGGATTAGTCTCAAAATCTGGTCTGTCTAAGAGGGGACAGGTATCAGAGCAGAGGCCTGATCACTGATCTCCTTTATAACTTGTCATTTAAGAGAATGTAGCACGCTGCTTTGCTTATGAGTTTTCTGGCTTCAACTTTCTTGGCAGGCAGGGCTCCGCTTCCAATGTATTCAAGAATCGAAGTCATCCAACTCACCTTTGTGCTTAAGGCGCAAACATCGTTGGGCTCTTCTTCGTCAAGCTTGATTTTTCTTGGTATTCGATGAGATCGTCCAAGACTTCTGCAGAGGCTGAGGCTTCCTTGGCCAGTGAATCAACTCTTTTATTATCGTCTCGGGGCATTGTAAGAGTTCAAATCTCTTGAACCCACTTATTGCACGGATTATCCTTCGACGGTAGGCTATCATGCGGGGATCTTTGTTATTGAATTCTCCTTTGACCTAATTGACTGCCATTCTTGAGTCTCTATACGCCGTTAACTGGTATATCCCGATCCCCTTTGGTAGCTTCAGGCCAGACATGAGGGCCTCATAATCAGCTTCGTTATTTGAGGCGGGGAAATCGAACCTGACGGCTTTCTCAAGGGTGAAACCGCTTGGAGAGCGAAGAGTGATTCCAGTTCTGGTTCTTTTCTCTGTTGATGACCCATCGCAGTGCAAGGTTCATCCTTGATCGTCTGAATCTTGGGCTTAAATGTATGCCCTTGGTTCCTCTCCGCCGATAAACTCGACGATGAAGTCCACCAGCGCTTGGCCTTTGATGGCGGTCCTTGGGGCATAACTTATATCAAACTGCCCAAGTTTTATCAACCATTTCACCATTCTGCCAGATAACTCTGGCTTGTGCAATACATTGCAGAAATGGTGCTTGGTAAAAATGTTATAGAGTGGGCCTTGAAACAAGGCCTCAATTTCCTCGAGGATATGACTAGCACTAGAGCTAATTTCTCAAGATCTGGGTAGTGTGTCTCCGCTTCTACGAAAGTCTTGCTAGCGTAGTACACTGGTCTTTGGATTACCCGGTCGTTACGCACAAGGGCTGAACTGACGGCGTGCTTAGAGACGGAAAAGTACAAGTAAGACATTTTTCTTGTCGTCGGTTTTGAGAGTAGTTATGGGCTCCCCGTGTACACCTTCAGATTCTGGAAGGCTTGTTCATACTCTCCATCTCATGAGAATCCTTTGATTCCTCTCAAGATTTTGAATAAAAGGAGGCATTTGTCAGATGATTTGGATATAAACCTGTTGAGTGCTACCACCCTCCTAGTCAGACTCTGAATGTCTCTGATGTTGGTGGGGGTTTCATGTCGAGAAGAATCTGAATCTGTTTTGGATAAGCTTCGATTCCCTTTGGTTCACTATGTAACCTAGGAATTTCCCTGACTCGCCCCCGAACGTACACTTTTGTGGCTTGAGTTTCATCCGATACTTTCAGAGTTGATTGAAGGCTTCAGCGAGATCTGCTATGTGGTCGGGGCTGTGGAGACTCTTGACCAACATATCATCTATGTAGACTTCCATGTCCCTGCCGATTTTCTCTTTGAACATCCGGTTCACCGGTCTTTGATACGTCGCACCTGCGTTCTTCAAGCCGAACGGCAGCACCCTGTAGCAGTATATCCATCCTTCAGTTAAAAAAGAGGTTTTTTCTTGATCTAGGAGTGCATAAATATCTGATTGTAGCCCGAATAGACATCCATGAAGCTCAGGAGGTTGTGTCTGGATGTGGCGTCCATGATCTGATCGATGCGAGGAAGTGAGAAGTTGTCTGGGCACGCCTTGTTCAAGTTCGTGTAGTCTACGCAGACTTTCCACTTCCCATTTTTCTTTCTTACCAATACGGTGTTTGCCAGCCAATCCAGGTATCACACTTCCTTGATCATGTTCGCATTGAGTAACCGATGTACCTCCTCATTGATGATTTTGTTTCTTTCAGGCACCATGGGCCTCTTCTTCTGTCGTATGATTTTCCTCGTGGGATCCACGTCTAGGCGATGAGTGATCACTGACATGTCTCGCATTGTCCAGGCGAAGACATCCCGGTTCTGCTGTAATAGATTTATCAGCTGCTTCGCTAATATTTTGCTTAAGCGGAAACCTGTCTGAAAGGCTCTGTTGTTGAGAGGGTTGTCGAGGTAAACTATGACAGTTTCTTCCTCCAGCTAACCGACGTTGGGTCTGCCCCGAGGGCTTACAGAAGCTTCGTCATCTGAGATTGGTGGCTCTATCCCAACTTTTTTGGCAAGATTAAGAAATATCCTGGCCGCAGGCTTAGTAACCAGCTGACGATTATTAGGTTGTTGCGGGACACATTGGCATTCTCTCGCCACTGCTTGGTAGCCTCGTATAGTACCAACTTTGATTGACTGGGTACTTGATGCATTGGTGCATAGTGGAAACTACTGCTCCCATCTGGTGGAGCCAGGGCCTCCCCAGAACAACGTTATAAGTAGATGATGCATCGACCACTATAAACTCTTGAAACAAAATTTTTTGAAGGAGCAGCTCTCCCACGACAACTGTTAGTTGTAACTTTCCCACCGGGAAACACTTTTCGCTGCTGAATCCAATCATCGGACGACTATCAAAAGTTAGGATCTCTTCCTTTAGCTGCATGTTGCGGAACGTGTTGAGGAATAGAAGGTTCACTGAGCTCCCGATGTCTACCAATGATCTACTTACTTCTCAGCTTGTTAGCGAGATCGTGATTACCAGAGCATCATTATGTTGAAGCTGGACGCCCCAGAGGTCTTTGTCCGTAAAGGCTGGTAATATAGGAGGATCATGTCTCCGAGCGCGTGATACTTGTTGTATCGCTCGGACCCCATTTCCCTTGGGGGCTTTTTTGGGGATCTGTTTGATTGTTCAGTTTCGGAATGTGTCACATGGAGGACATGTACCGTGCCCGCCGATTTGTCTTTTTCTTTCTGTTATCTAGGGACAGAGGGTTTCTCCTCGAATTTTATTTTTTCCTGGCGGTCAGCTCCTCATCTAAAACGATTTGTAATTTTGTGTTTGTTTCAGCATGTCACCCATATTCGACGGGGGTGGGGGGGGAGAGGGGGTCCAAAGTTAGGAAGTTATAAAACTTGTCATTCCTCAGACTGTCGGTGAAGGCTACGATGGTTGTTGCATCGTTACAACCGCTGACGAGAGTCAACTCGTCACTAAAGCGCATGGATTTGAGTATATTCAATGTTTGCATATCTATTGTATATGAATTGACAGTAGATTCACCCTTGGGTCTGTAGTGGCTACCGCTGGTATGAGGGTCTGCAAAGATTCCTCCCGTGGTTGCGATGGCACGCTAAGCGGGCAGCGTTCTGCTACTTCAAGCGTTTGGGATTCTCACCGCATCTCCATCACTGAGAGACCTTGTTGTCACCATTTCGTCGATTCTTTGGGAGAGGCGGTGCTATTGTTCTTTTTGAGGAACTTTGTCATCCCCACGGACGGTGCCAAACTGTTGCAGTTGATTTCCGCTTCCTGCTCGATCTTAACCTACTGACTTGCACAAGTAACGCACGTGAGCCACGGACTACAGTTGTGGTGCCCAATGACACTTTAATGCTCAAGTCGGACAAGGCTCCGAGGAAAGCTTAAAACTGTAAACTGTGAATTTGTAACGTACCTTTATTCACCAATCTCATAGTGCTGGAGTCCTGATTCAGCCATCCCATCGATGGCGTAGTTTAGGAAAATAGGTCTTCCTAGAGATCCTTCTCTAATTAGAAGTCTTGTAGTGGAAAGTTTCCATGTTAAACCTGTGTTTCTAGATACGCGGGGGATAATTCCTCATTGGAGTGTTGTCCATACGCAAAAGTTTCTGAGTATGACGTATACCCTGGTATTTATTTTCTACTTGGAGACAAAGTATTGTTGGCTTGCCCGTCCGAAACTGATCCCTAAGATACTTGCCTCAATAGATCTTACGAGTATTAGAAATGGTTGTGAAACGTGTAGACTTAGCGGACTATAGTAATTTGGGTCCGACTGACGGACTACACTTCGCGAGCTTTATGCCGCTTGAGCCGAATTAGTGCTAGACTGATGCTTAAGCCTGTTATTCCTTAACATTATCATGTAAATGAAAGGATGTATACAGTGTAAATGAAGGAAGGGGAATAGGGAAATAGGGAAAGATGGTGGGAACTGAGAAAGGAAAAGTTAACGAGGAGGGTCAATTGTATGTTGAATTCTTTCTAAATAAAAAAATGGTAACCATTAATATTTCTTGTGGAGGCTGAATCAAGAAGAAAAGCGGAAGAATATACGAGAAGGGAAAGAAAGTTGTAAAACCAAAAATGAAAAAATGGAAGGCAAGATGCAAAAAGAAAAGACAAAAACACACAAAAATATATTTAACAAAAAAAATACATGATTCTATTCGTGCATGCATACATGTTTCTAAAGGTAGAAAAGTCTCGAGTAATCAATACATGCTTAGCATTTGATTTAGACATGTAATTAGGTACAACACACCCCTACTCCACACAACAGATACATAGATGTTCATAGAGCCATCAACCAAAAGAGCCCATGCAACCTTGGATCTTCTCAGCTAACAAATATAATAGACGGATCACAACACTCGTCAATAAGACAACAGCAACACAAAGCTGCAAGGCTGAACCCAAAACACCATACCATATCATATCATTCAGCACTCTAATCAAAATTAGAAATTTAAAAAAAAAAAAAAAAAATATATATATATATATATATATATTGAACAGTATATACCAGCCCTCTAGAAAACTTGGCTCTCTCCTTGATGGCGGTGCTGCATACCGAGGGAGTGCCATCACTGGTGGTCCTTGATAATAACCTGCAAAAAATTACATTAATTAATCACCACAACAGCAAAAAGCAATCAATCATTACAGGCTGTTGGTGAAAAAAAAGCTTGAGAAACAGGGAAAAAAATAAAAACATGGCGATATCAATATATTTTTGTTTTTTTTCCTTCAAAGTTCATGCCAAGGCCAGAAATTAAAATTGAAAGCGAAAAACATCGAAATCCTTTGGCCATAAGTGATTTCGTCAATCGAGGTTTATCATTGGGAAAATACATAAATTAGAAACATAATTTATGTTAAGTTAATATATGGAGGCAGCCAATTGAAGAGCTAGCTAAAAACCCAAACCCCCTCTGTATACAAAAGGAGAATGAGAAGAAGCCCAACCTAAATTGCATATTTAGACAGATGAGGAAATTTAATAAAAAGCACTGATCTCACTCATGATTTGATCTTTATGTTCCCATCCCAAATTAAATGGTAATAAACCAGATCAGTATATTCAGAGAGTAATCGATCACACTTAAGCAGAACACATAGTAGATAATTTGTAAAAATGCATGCATATATGGATGTCTAAAAAAAATACAAAGAAATTTGATGGGAGAAAAATAAGAGATGAATATATAATGAAATACCTTGAGCAGGATATGGATAAGCATACTTGGGGTCACTCATCTTTGAGACTCAATCCAGAAAACACTTCACACTAGCATCTGTTTTTTAACGGTGTGGTGTGGTGTGATGGTGAGTTGAACAAATAAATATAGAGTTGTAGAGAATGTTCCAGAGTTGATATATGTTCTCACTCTTTGCCTTGGACAAAGAAAGAGTAAAGGTCATCAGAGAGACTATAAAGAGACAACAACATACAAAGAAAATTATGTACGCTGGTCTTTTTTTTTTTTTTTTTAATGTTTGGCACAATAATACACTTTTTACATAATAGCACTGTTACAATGTTACGAAAATTTATGAATAATGTTTAATTAGCAAAAAAATCGAAAATTATTTGCAATAGTTATCGTTACTAAAGGGATAAATTGCCAGTATTGGTATTGCTTAATTTTCATAGAACTCATCTTCACAGGATTCGATTGAAAATCATTTTCAACTTTAATTTTTATTCCAAATTTAAAATAACATTTAAAAAAGCTAAATTAGGTACAGGAATTTGAGGTGTTTCATGGTTTGGCTAAAGATTTGACAAATTTCGTAATATTTGTCAAATCTTCAGTGTCAACGATCACCTATATCTCTCGAGACTTCAGTGTCATTTGTAGAGGGTGAGACAGATCAAATCAAGTTGTTTGTAGCTTGGGTGATTCTAAATGGCGAGGAAACGAGCGAGGAAACAGACGAGGGATGGGGGTGTGACCCTCTATCCCCCTCTAGATGTGCGCCCGTGTTAATCTTGAGGGAGATGGATTTATGATGGGAAACACTGTTAAATTAGTAGGTTAAATAAAGAAAATTTGAGGAGATGTGGGACGTTAACTTACGACTTCAGGATATGGTGGAGAAACCATGGGTTGGTGGGTCCTTCTGAATGACACGTGGTGGCCCCACACCCTTGTTAGTGCCTCTGGTTGATGTGGTCCTATAGATGAATGTATTGTTGCACAACAATAAGCCTCCAGTTCACTACACCAAAAATACCCATCAGCAACGGTTTTGAACCGTGGGGGTAACCCATTGTCACGGCTTAGAGCCGTGGGCTGTAGAGGCGTCGCTAAATCCCCAGTAACAGCTAAAAACCGTGGCAAAACATATTAGGAACGGTTTTATGCTCGAGGACGGTTGATGATTTAGCCACGGTTTTAAGTCGTGGCCAGGAATAGCCACGGCTTAAAACCGTGGCAAGTCCTAGCCACGGTTCTAAGCCATTGCAATATTTTTAGCCACGGTTTTAAGCCGTGGCCAGTCCTAGCCACGGTTATAAGTCGTGGCAAATCATGGCCACGGTTATTAGTCGTTGCAATAATGTTAGCCACGGTTCCTAGCCACGGTGTTAAGCCAATGCAGTTCTACTGACAGCGATGCAATACAAGCAATGAAGAGAAATTACAGACTGAAGAACTTGTAATTGTAATTCTGGATTGATGACAGTAAATGGAATGGATTGTATTCAATAAGAAAGCTAATTCGAGATAGCTAATCTCCTGTAGAGCAAATGCTCAAGTGTACAATTTTTTTACAAATCAAATGAATCCCTTTTTCTCTCTTATGCTCTCTTATTTATAGTACTACATTTATTGATAACTAATCTAACATAAATCCTTCCTAAACAACATTACATGTAACAACATAGCACTCTCCAACATATAGCAACCTGCTCCTTTTAGTAACAGCACTTGTGTTAGCAGCCTGCATTCCATTCAGCAACAACAACATTAGGTGATCTGAGCATTTTCAATTACAAAATATACTTATTGCAATTTTCATGTTGATATCTTACCTTCTGCCAACTGGAGATCTGAGCATTAGGTGATCTGTTGGTGGTTCTGTGGCCAATGCCAGCGCTCCAAGAGTATCCATGATGAGATTGACCCAAAGAAGCTGCAGAAAGAAACAGTTTAGACGAAAATCAAACAAAGAGAAATTATGGTACAAGAAGCCATGAGACATACATGCATTGCATTCAAGGGAACATTCCCGGAATAAATTGCAGCCACAACATTTATTACAAGAGCTGCAACATTAACTGTGAGCTGAAACTGTGAGCTGCAACATTACAAGAGCTGCAACATTAACCGGATGTTTTATTCTTGAGCTCATCGAAGATAACACCACTACATCACTTCCTATCATTGTTTCTATTGGCATTATGGAAAGACAAATAGGCATATTAGTGTGTATGTGTGTGCTTGTGAAGACTGCGGAAACCATAACCATAATGGAGTTCACTGACACATAAAAACTACTTCTTAAATTACTTGTTAGCCTTCCTTGTGATGTACCACTACACCAAAAGGCATGTTTAGCTACACGAAGGTGGCCACGGCTCTAAACCGTTGGTTTATTTTCCATGGCCAAAAACCGTAGCTATAATGGCCAACGGCCTAAAACCATGGCTAAAAAAAGGTTTGGCCACGGTTCTAAACCGTTGGTTTGTTTGCCACGGCTAAAAACTGTGGCTATGATGGCCAACGGCTTAAAACCGTTGCTAAAAAATGAAAATGCACGTGTGTTGCACGTGGATGTGTGGAGAAGTCGATTCGATTTCTCGCGGGCGAAAAAAATTTGGGTTCCCGCTTTGCGTTCCCGCTCCATCTCCCCCCAACTCTGCAATTTTTTGTTTCAAACCCTAAAATTTGTTGTTCCTAAAGATACAGTTTCGTTTGGGTTTGAGAAGCTGAGTTTTGGGAGTTCAGTGCTTTTGTTTGACATAAGTTCTTGTTCTGGTTTGTCTCAGAGGGGCCAGGGTTGGGAGGGTGAAGGGGATTCTGCTTTAGAAGCGGAAATTTTGGAGTTCATGCAGAATTCTAAGAAACCCAACGTTTTCCCGAGCAAGAAGGATTTGATTGAAGGGGGAATGATAGATTTAGTGGATAGAATTATGAAACAAGGTGGATGGCTTTCATCTGGGTGGGATTTGGATGTGGAACATACCATTAACGAAGATGGCGTTCAAGCTTTGGAGTTGAATTTAGGATTTCTAAAGGAACTTGACGATGGGTTTCTGAGTACTGATAGTAGAATCCATCAAGGGAGATTTGATGGTGGTATAAATGGTTCTTTAGGGAATGTTGACTATGAAAGTTTTGGTGTTTCTTCTTCAGTGCCTTCATCGCCGGGCAGGTAATGCTGCCTATAATACACATTTGATTATTTAAATCTTATCTATTTCAGTAATAGTTTTCTCAGAATGCTGAACTATTCATTTTCTTTCTTTCTTCCAGATGGAAGGAGAGTGAAGAAGAGGCAGGAATTGAAGGTATCTTGAGACGGCTGGAGAAAGAATGAAATCAATCCTTTGGTGTTAGTTTGAGAGAGAAACGAAGTAGTGACGACCAAGATGAGTTACACTCAGAGGGTAAGTAGCTGCATTTTGCTCTATAGTTCTTCAAGATTTTGATAACTTCAGCGAGTGAAACATTATCATAATTGCATATGTAACTATTTTTGTAATCTTTGAGTCCACTAAGGTTATAAAATTTGATCCATCCAGTCTGTCCCATTGATTCAGGCTGTCCCATTGATTCTCTTTCTCTTTTATTCTTTTGATAATCATCTTATTACATTCAATAATTTCTTGAAACAAGTAGATATGTTTGGTGATTGGTCTTGTTCTTCCTAAGTTATTTTCCACTTTGAACATATGTTGGATTTGTATTCAATTAATGTCTGAGACATATTTGGGCTGGCATATACATCTAGTTTTTATTTCAAGTTAGGGGTTGAGATCTTTGTGTCAGTTTTCTTTTGTTATGTTTGAGGTTCTTTCCTCAAGTTGGGATTCTCTGACCCGGCGTGTTATATTGATTTCTCTCAAATACAGTTCGTGAGAATGAAAGAAGCCAACCATCGATGTCAGAAAGCTCCAGTGTGGAATTTCTAGATGACTCTGGTGCAATGTCTTTGAAACCTAATACATGGAGGGCATTTAGCTATCAGCGGGCGGCCTCAAAAAGGAAATTTGAAGGTATCCAATAATAGTTTTGGATGGCGTCTATGTTCTTTCGTATCTTTTGTTTTACTTTACTGTTTTTCATGATCACTATGAGTATCAACTGATGAAATTATAAAATATGTTGCTACTGACGATGAGATGGTAGCTAAGGCTGCAAGTGAAATTAGAAATGGGACTGACCTGAACTCTTGTGACCAAGAGAAAGTTAACGATAAAGAGATAGAAAAAAATCAGATAAGCTCCTGCCTTCATCTCCTTGGGAAAGAGCTTTCTTCAGTTCTTTGTGGACTTAGGTCTCAGAAAAAGCTACTGTTAGAAAAGGTGCATAGTTTGATCCCTTCTCTTACTATTAGATTGAGGATTATTGCATTTTATGCTGTAGTTTTATGTGAATAATGTTACTGCTGCATCTAATTAAGACCTATTGGAAGATAAAGTAGCTGGCTGCTACAATTTATATGTTTGTCCTTCCGATTCAGTTCAATTTGCTGATCTTCCCCCCCCCCCCCTCTAATTTTATAGAGGTTTTTAAATGTAATAGATTTATTAGAGCATCTAGAATCATTCACAATCAAAGTTGTCTAAATTTTTTTTTATTTTAATGTGTAAAATGTAAATAAATACAAGAAACAATCATTGAAGCACCTTAAAAGGGAAAACCTCCCATCTTTGGTGGGTTTTTTTTTTTTTTTTTTAATTTTAAATGAAGATATGTGCTTATGTTGCTACAATGGGCTGTTTGCTTATTACTGTTAAAGTAAAACAAAAAGTTATCAAGGGATAAAAGAAATACTTGTTAGTGGAGAAGGATCAACTAACCTATGACTTTGGAGTTTGAGTTGATGAACTTGTATCTGTACTGTAGGCTATGTATCGTGTCAAGAGCGATAAGACTACCTATTTTGTGCAACCTGATCCAACAGAAACAATTCTAGACATTAAGCAGAAGTTGCATTCTCTTATTGATCAACAAGTCAATGATCAACGTTATCCTGCATGCAAACTGGTGAGTTATATGGCACTGCATTCATTGTTTTTTTTTAAGCCAAATGGTTGCAAAATTGCCTCTCTAAAAAACTTTTGGATTCTGAGTTTGGCTGAGTTACTTTGCATTTTGCAATAACCTGCGACATCTAGTGGTGGTTGTATGTGCTCTCTGGCAAGTAGTGGTTTGAAGAAGACCTCAGAACCATCCATGGAGATGGCAAATAGCACAAGAAACAATGCTGCATCGGACCTCATCAAGAAGAATCTAAAGTAGTCAAGGTATAAAGTATAAACTACTTAAACCCACTTTTTTCTGCAACAAAATCCCATTTTCTATCATTTTCTAATATTTGAGTTTTGTGGGGTTGTTGTTGGTAGAGTTCGGAAACATAAAGGGGCCAACATCAAGATGTGAACATGAAGGACCCAAGACACCAGTCCCCAAGGTATGTTGTACTTTGATTATTATCTCCATCGTGATCACTCATTTATGAGACAGATAGTGTTCAAACTTTGCAGATTTTGTTGTAGACATCATTTGACGTTGCATTTATGTTTTCGGTAGACATTGAGAAGGCTTGCTAAGCAGACTCGGAAAGAAGGTTCATTTGTAGACTAGTCGTCAATGATAAACCATTAATTGTTTGTTGTTGTACAACACTCTACTATTGTTTGTGATTCTCTGATCAACATTTATTGATTGAGTATTTTTTTTATTTTTTTGTCTTTGTCAGGCTTATGTGCAGCAGCTTGAGTCAAGTAGGATCAAGCTCACTGAGCTTGAACAAGAGCTTCAAAGAGCTAGGGTTCAAGATTTATCTTTTATTTTTACTGATACCTTTGGTATTTGTGCGTGGCATGTTGTTCATTGCTAATCAATTTTTGTCAATATGAGCTTTATTTGGAAGTTCTAACTTTAACTAGCTTGGCTGATAAGATTTATCTTGTCGATTCAGAATGCAAGTGCTATATTCTGCAAGATGGTTTTCATGTTTACTGACTGTCCAGTAGTAAATTGGAAAGATATATCACTACAAGAAAAGTCATCTTTTATAGCATATGTTTACTGACTGTCCAGTAGTATACTTCCCTATACTAGGAAAAGCAACAAACACACCCTTTTTCAGAATAAGGGTGCTTATTGCCCTATTTAGGGGTATACTAGATTAAAAAGGACTATATGATTTGTTCTTTTGAAGTAGCTCCTAAGTACCATTCTCTAACATGTTGGCACAGATATAAGGCCTCAATATGTAAAGTCCAGTTAAATTAAGGTCAATTGAGAAGCACAAATGATCAGCATGCATAACCATGAACAGATGAAGACGAGCAGCTGCATGTCATAACCATTCTCTAACATGTTGCCCTTGCACTTTGTGCTACTTGTGTTGTTGGCTTACTTTCAGTATCTGCAATGTCTGTTTAAGTTTAAGTCATGAGTATAGGGTGGTTTATGGTGAGCAGTGAACTGAATTTGGTCTATGTAATTTGCTGCAGAGTGTTCTAGGAATTATATTGGGAGGTGGAGCTGGTACTCGTCTATACCCTCTCACCAAGAAGAGAACAAAGCCCGCTGTTCCTTTGGGAGCCAACTATAGGCTGATTGATATTCCCGTGAGCAACTGTTTGAACAATAATGTTTCAAAGATCTATGTCCTTACGCAATTCAATTCTGCCTCTCTTAATCGTCATCTTTCAAGGGCATACGCTAGCAACATGGGAGGATACAAGAACGAAGGATTTGTAGAAGTTATTGCCGCTCAACAAAGCCCTGAAAACCCAAACTGGTTCCAGGTAATTAACATAAACTATACTTTCTTTCTGTGGTTTGTGTTTTCTAAACTAACATAAAAATGCAACTTATAGGTAAATCTTACTACTGAGGTTGCATATTTTTCCTTCGCTCTTGCTTTAGTGCATATGGTCGTGGTTGTTTAGATTCATTTACTGATTATAAATGGTATACATTGTTTCCATTTTAGGACCAATATTCACAATTCATGTCTGATAGTATTGAATCTTATGTATTATATAGATATATATTGATTGCTTAATGCACAAAACATGCAAGTTGCTTTGAATAAAGTTTGCGAAGAGATCATATATATTTTTATTCTTATCACTGATTGCATTCTAATAGTTTACTTTCTTTTTAATTTCCATGCTTACAACATAATGTACTGCCAGTATCCCACTACTTCAATTATTAATTTATATCAGCCAAAGCTCCAGATAAGAAATGACCCATTCTCCTAATGGGGATGGTACCCTTCGAGTTGGTTTCGGACTGCTCTGAAGGAATCAAGCAATCATGTCTACGATTGATCATACAAAATCCATGTAATTGACTTCGACACTGTAGTCGATGAGATGTGACCAATGAAAGCTATTTACCTTACCTCTTTTTGTACAGGTAATGCAGGGTCTTGCAAAATCCATAGCATGGGATGGTGAAGGAGCAACGTGCTTGATTGAGGTTTTGTATTACCAAAACAGTTCTTAAACACAAAGCATGTTTTTTTATACACTTTGTTGTGTTGAATGTTTTTTTATTTTGCCCCTTCAATGTTATATCTTGAGTTTTGCATTGCATTTGGCATGATGACTAGTCTTTAGTTAACAAAATAAATAGACATGCAACTTATTGTGAATTCTTTTCATCTATCTAGTTGCGCGAATTGATTCGGTTATTTTCATCTATCTATTTTTGAGAATTTTGGTTCTTTTCATCTATCTTGTGTTGGTCAAACCCGAAAAAGTATGAAGTATAATGGAGGAATGCTTAGGCTCCATGTTTTGACATCCTTTGGTAGTAAATGCTTAGAATATAATGCAAAAGAATAGGTAGTTATTAACATTGTGGAATTACAAAAGGTGAGTATAGGAAGAAGAATATTATAAGAAGAATTTTCAGTTGTTACAAGGGTATGATTAATTTTCAGTTGCAAAACACCAGATTATTATAGGAAAAAGAATATTATAGGGTGGATTTGGGATGCTTTTTCAGTATATGAAACAGAGATGTATACCCTGTTTTTTGCTACAACAAAAAACAGAGAATGCTCTGGTTTCGAGCTTTGTTTTGATGAGTGTTTGGAGTTTTCTTTGAGGCGTTTGGTGGTCTCTTGGCTGTGGTTTCTAATGAAAGAGTTAGGATGCAGTAAGGACCTATTTTCCTAATAAGATTTGCTGGAATATAATTCAGGGATTTACACAACACGTCACTTACGGGGCAGATACAAAACTTGGGTAGCTTGCAGGAACTGGAGAAATTGTAATATTTCCTATCTCATTCATGTTATAGTCTATTGCTACACTGTTTATTAGTAACTAAACTATCATTGCAGGAATGACAACATCTGCTAAATATTGCAGGAACTTGAGTTTCAATCAACTAACGTCAGTTGGATATGATATCTCCACTTTGGCTAGCCTCCAATATCTGTAAGTTGCAAAGTAGGGATCACTCAAAATTATATTCTAAGCATCATAATAGTTAATACTTTGTGAATGGGCTGTGATAATAGGGCTCTTGAATATCAAGTCCATGCCCTCCTTTATTAGACCCTCCCACCTGGTGCCATTGCTATTGTGCCGTCTGCTGCTCTACTCTTTTACGTTGTCTCCCTTAGTCTGAGTTTAGCTTGGCTTAATTTATTAGTTGCTTTTCCTTTGAGTTAATATTGTACAATTATTAGAAAGTGCTACTGCATTGTCAGAATTGTATGAAATGTAATCTTAAAATTGATTGAAGGAAGCTGCTATTGAATTGCTTCTTTAAGTTTGCAATTAAAACACGTCTAGGGCTTGGTATTGGAAAAAATAGCTACTTCCATACATTATTGTAACATATACAAACCCCCGAAATATATGTCATGCATATCATGGTAACGCTGCCGGGACAATGGGAGTTACTGCTCAATCTAATTGGAAGTTCAACATTGTACAGGTATACCTCTTCTACAATCAATCCTTTAATATATGGTTTGCTTGAGTTAGTGTTTGTTGTGATTATCCCATTTGTTATATTATCTTTTCATAGTTCAGTTTATGCTTGTCAAGATTTAGAAATGTTTCCAATTATTTCTTTTTGAACTTTTCTTTATTTGTCTTTTCGCTATTTCATTGAAATGTGTGATGAATATTTCAGTATATGTTTTGATATCTTCCAAAATTATAAATACCAGTCTTTGTTTTTTGTTGGAAAATGCAATAATGGATCTAAAATAATACCAAATTTCTTATCTAATAAAGCTTGGCTTTTAGTTTCCTATAAACTTACAATAATTTGTTTCATATTCAGAGTGGGGTTGACCATGTGTTGAACCCAGATCAATACAGAGGTGCGTTCGGTTCAGATGGAGAGAAGTATGCCAAAGATGTCCAAGATATCATTGACTATGGAACTTCTGGTCGTGTGGGTGGTTTTATCTCGGAAGCCATACAGGTATTGCTTTCATCTTCCTTCAATTATTTCATATGAATACTTCATGATCATTGTATTGAAATGTCAATATGATCGTCTACAGGGTGTTGGTGGGATTAAAGAATTGACACCAGGTTACTTACCTGCTGCATACAACATTGTAAAGAAAGCTGGAGGACTTTGTATTGCTGATGAAGTCCAGTCAGGCTTTGATCGTGTAGGAAGTCACTTCTGGGGATTTGAGGCTCATGATGTTGTGCATGACATAATGACAATGGCAAAGGTAATTCATACGACTTTCCATGCAGTTTTTTTAAGAGAGTACCGTAAGTTTATCTTATTGTAGCATCTTTGTTAAGTTTTTCTACGGACATTTTGTGTTGTAAATGTTACTTTCAGTCTGCTGATATGTTTGTTGCTGTGATATGTTCAGGGTATTGGAAATGGCATTCCACTTGGTGCTGTTGTTACAACCCCTGAGATTGCACAGGTCTTGACGCATCGTTGTTACTTCAACACCTTTGGTGGAAATCCCGTATGTACAGTTGTTGGCCATGCAGTTCTGAATGTAATTGAGAAAAGAAAAGCTCCAGGAGGATGCAATGGACTACACAATGACGAATTGTAAATGCTGTTGTTTCTGCTGTAATGAATTGTGAATGATCTAAATTTCTGCTGTAATGAATTGTAAATGTTGCTGTTGTAATGAATTGCTTGAAAGCAATTGCTAGAATTTGCTGATCAGAGGTTGTAAATGTTGTTTTTAAATTTAATAAAAAGTCATATTAAATTTTATTTACTTGATGCACGTGCTGAATTATACTTACCTATAAGATGTAATCAAAAGTCATTTGATAGAAAAAAAAAAAAATTATTGCAACGGCTTAAAACCGTGGCTAACAATATTGCAACGGCTCAGAACCGTGGCCATGATTTGCCACGGCTTATAACCGTGGCTAGTACTGGCCACGGCTTAAAACCGTGGCTAAAACTTTTGCAACGGCTTAGAACCGTGGCTAGGACTTGCCACGGTTTTAAGCCGTGGCTATTCCTGGCCACGGCTTAAAACCGTGGCTAACATTTTTGCAACGGTTTATAACCATGGCTAAATCATCAACCGCCCTCGAGCATAAAACCGTTGCTAATATGTTTTGGCACGGTTTGTAGCCATTAATGGGGATTTAGCGACGCCTCTATAGCCCACGGCTCTAAGCCGTGACAATGGGTTACCCCCACGGTTCAAAACCGTTGTTGATGGGTATTTTTGGTGTAGTGTACCCTCTAGAATTGGAGGTGTTATAACATGCTGAAGAGTATATCATAACCATTTTGTTGATCTTACGCTTCATTTTCAACAGTGATAACATGGAAGTATGCATTTTAAACTTAGACATGAAAAAAGTTACCCGGAGATAGCATTGATCACTACACGGGTCCTTGTTTTCTTCAAGTCCACACCAGCTTGATTGCTTTCACTCTGTAAGAGAAGAACTTGATTACATGAAAAATTGGAGATACATGAAAACTCAAAGAATAAACAAAACAGAAAGAATCGAAGATAAGATAATTAAGTCAACAAAAAGTGGATAATTCAGTTAATGACATAACTTGAATATAAATGGATGCAGGTAAAAGCATATAAAAAAAAATTTTCATCGCCATGTTAAAGGCTTGTTATGCTATCAAAGCCCAATTGTTGAAAACAAATGTAACACAAGGAAGTATAATGAGCACTCGAAAGCTAACAGTATGCAATAAACAATACCTTCTCCCCAATAGCATCTTGAATAACACTCACGTGATTAGTCATACCAGCAATTGATGAGAAAAGTACCTTGATCACAAGCCTTGCCTACTCCTGGATTTCAGTTAGATGCTTCTAAAGTACTGAATCAGCATAATCAACAAATTGATAAGTTTAACCAGTCACAGCTTATGTGGCCCCATGCAGCAGCGACAAACTCTTATTAATCTACAACTGCAACAACAACAACGACAGCAACAGCAACAGCAACAACAACAACAGATGCAACAGGAGCTGCAGCTCCAGCAGCAACAGCCACATCAACAGAAGCAGCAATAGCAACAGCAGCAGACTAGACTAATTAAAAAACCTTAATGATGCACAGAGAAAAGTTCTGATCACATTTGGCACTACATTAATCACTTTAGCTCTCTGAAGATCTTGCTCTAGCTGAGTAAGCTTTATCCTACTAGATTCTAGCTGTTGCACATAAGCCTGCAAGGGAAGAAGTAATTAATAGGGTGATCTGATTTTTTTTAATGGGCTAAGCGCCTCAATATCTGAACACCAAGATTTACAAAACATCCAAAATAAGAGTTTTTTTCTACCATAAATGTTTCATCTTGCAAAATGGGTTTTGATTCATTTTAAATATACAACAATACTGACCTTTGCATCTAGTGGTCTATCTGAAGTTGAACCACTTCCCTTTCTCTGCAACATTTGAGCAAAAAAAAAAGTTTGAATCAAAGTTTTTTTTTTATGATGGGGAGGTCTTGAATTCTGATAAAATGGTTTAAAAAGTGATAAAAATCAAATGAAAAAGCTAAATCAGAATTTAATAAAAATGGGAATCCAAGAATCATTCATGAAAAAACACCTAATGGGTATTATACTGATTTTGATAGAAAAACATGAAATGGGTGTTTTGGAGATAAGAGCACAATGAGAAGAAAAATGAAAAAAAGTTGAGAGATAAGTTCAAGCTATATATTATTATGCTTGTATAATAAACAAAAAAAAAGACCCAAAGAAAAGAAATGGTCAAAATAGGAGAAGAAACAACTCTTGGAGTTGGCTGAAATTTTATTGGCCATGAAGGGAACATTTCCAGAGTAGCAGCTGGTCTGGTAGTGAAAAAAGCTGCAAAGAATCACAAGCAAAATCTCAGAGGATCAGCAAAGAAAAAGACTTGAAGATTTTTTTTGGAGAGATTTATTCCCTTTTGTGTAGTTAAAGAGTCAGTAATAAGTAATAGTTGTGATGAGAGGACAATATTTCCATGTTTGATATCTCACACCATTCAAGCTTCCCTATATGATTATGATTGTAGTCCTCAAAATGGCAAACTCACTTTTAAAAGCTTGTCTATAAAATTTTCAAACTTCTTGTTACTTCACTCTCTGTCATATTTTGGGAATTGGTTGTATAAGAAAAGAAGTCAGAAAAGGAGAAAGGATAGATAGAGCTTACCACTTTTTTTGTATTCATCATTTCCAAACTTAAGTCCTTGTAGCATAATTGCCTCTTCTAGCTCCCCAAAATCAAAAGCTGCAGATCCTTGTTGATGACTGATTTAAAAAATAACCTAAACCCATTAAAGATATGATCTCAATCAAGTGAATTAATCAAAGACATTAACACAAAATAGAGAAAAACTTCATTACATAACCAGCAGGGAATGACTAGAATAAAGTTAATACTTGCATACCTGACCTGCTCCAATATCAAAATAAGTTCCAAAACCCTCCCTGCTGTATCAACAAGCTACATAACCACAAACAAATTTACCTTCTTCACTGATTTTGCAGTAAACCATTTAGCAGCTGGTGATGATGGGGCTTGTAACACTGCATCATATCAACCAGTTCAGACCTAAGTCATAGTAAGAGCGAAGGAAAAATATGCAACCTCTTTCAAAGAATACACAAGACAGGGGAGGTACAACTAGATTCTTCAACTTTGTACCTGTAAAGTATATCCAAGTCGGCAGCCAGCAACAAATAGAAAAAGTAATTACAATAATTTTGAAATGGAGCTAACTGTCTGTTTTAAGCAGAAATCGCATTCTCTTTATTTGTTTTGTTCTCTAAAACATTACTCAGAAAAGATAATATCCTTTTATGCAAGGGAGATCAACCCTTTATAGCATTGGTTTCCCATTCTCTTTATTTGTTTTGTTCTCTAAAACATTACTCAAAAACTTCGTTCATGCATCCATATGTAAATGGTAAAACCAGTATTCTAAAACGAGTAAGAGGTTAACTAGAAGGACATCCAAACAAGAAACAAAAATTTGACTGCAGATTTAAATCTAATCAGACAACAGCTGCTAAATTAATCAGTAAATGAATCTAAACAACCACGGCCATATGCACTAAAGCAAGAGCGAAGGAAAAATATGCAACCTCAGTAGTAAGATTTACCTATAAGTTGCATTTTTATGTTAGTTTAGAAAACACAAACCACAGAAAGAAAGTATAGTTTATGTTAATTACCTGGAACTAGTTTGGGTTTTCCGGGCTTTGTTGAGCGGCAAGAACTTCTACAAATCCTTCGTTCTTGTATCCTCCCATGTTGCTAGCGTATGCCCTTGAAAGATGACGATTAAGAGAGGCAGAATTGAATTGCGTAAGGACATAGATCTTTGAAACATTACTGTTCAAACAGTTGCTCACGGGAATATCAATCAACCTATAGTTGGCTCCCAAAGGAACAACGAGCTTTGCTCTCTTCTTGGTGAGAGGGTATAGACGAGTACCAGCTCCACCTCCCAATATAATTCCTAGAACACTCTGCAGCAAATTACATAGACCAAATTCAGTTCACTGCTCACCATAAACCACCCTATACTCATGACTTAAACTTAAACAGACATTGCAGATACTGAAAGTAAGCCAACAACACAAGTAGCACAAAGTGCAAGGGCAACATGTTAGAGAATGGTTATGACATGCAGCTGCTCGTCTTCATTTGTTCATGGTTATGCTCAAACATAAAAAAAGAAAACTAGCTTATATGATCTCTATTTAAACATAACAAAAGAAAAGATGTTTACACTATAAGTACAAAAAAATAAAATAAAGAACAGATTCAAACTAGCTTATATGATCTCTATTTAAACATAATTTTTTAGCTTATATGACATAACAAGAATTATTTGCTTGCTTTATTTGCTTCCTTGCATAAAATTTAAAAGAAAAGGAACCAAAGAAACAAGAAGCTAGTAAGAGTTGCTTGCTACAGCAAGCAAGCTGATCAACTTAGACTACCACGTTTAATTACATGAATAGAAACTTAAGTAGCATCATAATTAGTAGAAAATTAATTAAGGAGAAGATGATCATAAATGATGGAAAATTATCTTATCCTAGATCAATTTATTGGGTTTCCATAGGGAGGTGCAGCAGCTCCTCCAAGCAATCCACCACCAGAGGCTGCAGCATAGACATCAGATGGATCAATAACTGGAGATGAAGAAGAAGGCACATTTCTTCCATTGACATTGACACCACCATTACCACCTCCTCCCAAATGCAAATCAGATATATTTGGAAACCCTTCTCTCCCTTCAATCCCTTGATCATAAAGAAAACCTTTAAACACATGCCCACCAATCTTCACTACTGCTTGGTATGCATACTCATCTTCTCCATCGTCAATGGCTGTCACTCGCACACACTTGAACATTGCCGGTGCTCGCACTTTCTTTGGCAATGTCTCTTTAAAACTTGCATCTGTACATACAAAACAAACATCCATAAGATCACAAAAGAGAGAAAACCATTCAACATGTATATACATATGAACAAATATGAACAAGAGAATATAGTACATCCCATTGTTCAACTTGTCCTGATCCATAGATCATAACAAGAAAATCCATTAAAACTTTTTTCATGTATACATTTATAAGAAGAGAAACCCATTTCAACTTCTATTGATATACAAGACTTGCATCAAAAGAGAAATCTATTTCAACTTCTTCTGACCCTATAAGACTACATCAAAAGATAAACCCATTTCAACTTCTTGTGACCTATAGTACCAATTTGGATTTTTCATGTATAAGATGTGAACAACAACAGAAAACACTCATTTGAACTTCTTTCAATAAAAAAGAGAGATACCCATTGATCTACAAGATCATAGGAGAGATGGCCACTGAAATTTTTTTAGAATTTGATAAAATCACAAATAAAAAATAAAAAAACACCATTTGAAGTGTTTTGATCTATGAAATCACAACCAATAAAGAGCTAGAGAAGAATCTTAACATACCTTGGTGGCTAGAGCTAGTATCTAAGCTTCTAGGGGGAGTAGTATTAGAAGTTGAAGTATGTGAATTTGTAGTCTGAGACAGTTTAGGTTTCTTGACAGCTGAAGAAGACCAAGAAGAACCAGCAGCAGCAGTGGTGGTAGTACATAGCACACGTTCACGACGCCGAACCGCAGGGACCCACATGCTTTTCACGTGAGTAGCACAATCAAACCCACGGCTCTTGCAGCAAGTCCTACATCTCCTATGAGTACAATCCTTTTTTGCTTGGTTCCCGCAATCTTGGCATGTCATCGCTATTGTTTGCACCACCACTCCTCCTCCAGTACCACCACCACCACCACCACCACCAACCCCAACCCCACCAGTTAGAAAATTCATAGAAGTGGTTGTGTGATCAAACCATAACAAAAGAAAACTGGATAGGATAGTATGCCTGCAAAACCACAATGTTGCTGAACAAGTGGTGGGTCTAACTGAGTTTGCAAAGGAGAGACCCCATTATCATTACCTACCCTAGCATTATGCTCATCATTCACTTCACCAGAGGACATGGCAACAGATTGTGGCTCCTTGCAAACATAAAATGAACATTCAGGGATGAAGTTTCAAAAGGTTCAGTTTACAAACATGATATCAGTAAAAAATTTCCTGCATGAAATAATGTTCTAACCTCCTTCTTTCTTTCTTAGCTCCACAGTCTGTTCTTCTAACCTCCTTTGGGCTCTTAAATAATGTTCCTGCATGAAAATTTTTAAAGATAGTCATAGCCCAAACAAAACGAAGTACATAAAACAAATAAAAACAAGAAAATAAACAATCCTCACATAATCAGGTGTATGATTGACACAAGTGCATTGTCTGCAAGACAGAGGGTCCATATTGTTTTGTTCTGACTCCGGTAATTTGTTAATTTTATCAAAATCCGAGTTCTCCAATTCTGTGACCTGCTTAAAAGGTTAAAACTGATCTCTTATGTCATCATCATCCTGTACAAATTAATCCGAAGTGGAAAAAAGAAATAACAAATACTCACAGAAACAGGAGTGGACTGTCTGCAAGACAGAAGCACCATATTGTTTTGTTCTGTCTCAGATATTTTGTTAATTGTACCAGATTCTGAGTCCTCCAATTCTATGACCTGCATAGAAGGTTCAACTTGATCTCTTGTGTCATCATCCTACGAATTAACCCGATCACATGTTACTAAACTAACAAAGTATAAAACCATCAAAAACATAGAAAACAAATAAACTCACATCAACAGGTGTATAACTTGTAACCGAGCACTGTGATGTTGATACTGAGCATTCTGACGTTGATGCAACCTCCACAATGTCATTTTGCATCTTCGATAAGTCAATGATTATATCAGTTGTTGATTCGGATTGGGATCCGTGAGAAGAGAACAGATTGAAAGGAGAACCTTTCAGATGGTTAGAGCAAGGCTCCACTGCTCCTTGAGGATGTCAAGACAAATGCTGCCATTGGAGTTGATGTTTGGGTGGTAAACCTGTGTATAAAAGCAGTGAGATCTAATATCAGCCTACATTGATTCTTTATTTAGGGGAAGCTAGACCAATATCTCTGAGACAAAATCCATGATCACCATGCGTCAAGTAAAAGCAATGCCAGTATCTGTAAAACCACTTACACACACCTATTTCAGCACTTTCACTCCCAGAAAACAGGTACCATCCATAAAATGATTATTGGTAGCCCTGCGCATCTTCTTCACAGCCTCTGCAGCAATGTCCTGCAAACATCACAAGTTCAATCCAATTACATAAATTAAAGAGAAATAAAATGCCACATAAAAAATGACGTTCAACTTGAATAGGTGACAACTATAAGAGATAAGCACCTTCTTATGTTGCTTTCTGTACATGGCAGTCCATGTAAGCTTCGATGGCTTGAGTCGGTTGTGGAAGTACCTATTGCATTTTGAGTTTGCAAAGAGGAAAACCTACATTTATGAAATTGTTTAGAGTTTCATATTGTTATGATGCGAACATATTAGAAAACTACATCACTCTTGTATTGGGAAACAAATAGTTCATATGGTACCTGTGAATCGGATCGAATAAATCTTATACCCTTTCCAGGGTAAATCTTTTGACCACTAAAACGGCAGAGTTTAGTTCTGAAGAACAGACAATAAAGAATCATTCAATTCAAAACTTTCTGAAAGTTGCAATCATAAACAAGAGATAAGTACCCCATATCTCACACACAAAATTTTATATGGTATGCTCATACAACAAAATATTTGACATTTCCGCGATACATAATGTACACACAGTTTCAAGTCCTACACATCAAGTGCATACATAATGTACTTGCAATAAAACAAGTCCTATGGTTGAGCCTACTAGTTTCCATGGGACAACAATCTCAGAAAACTAAGATATACATTCTCGAAACAGAACAAATAAATCTCAGATAACCAGAACACATAAATCTCAGATAACAAGTCATATACCCAATCAAAATGAACCCTAACATCCAGTCAGATCTAACAAGCCAAAACCCATGAAAAATAATGAATACCCATTACGAACAATTATGATTTTTCAAACCCCACTTCAGTATAAAATGATTTCATTCAACTCTACATATCAAATCAGATCAGAAACTAGATGATAAATGTTAAAACCAACTATAAAACAGAAAACTAACACAACAAAAAGAGAACAGTGAGAGATAGAAGGAAAAACCCATATCAAGAATCGAAAATGAACTCACTTGAGAACCATTGTGGCTAATCTTCTCTTCTCCTCTACAGTACTGGATTGAAATCACTTGCAATCTTCCATTAACTCTCTCTGAAGCTCTCTCAAGCTCCTCGATCTCTCCTCTGCGCCAAACCAGAGGTCGCAAACTCTAAACCGCGCAAATCTCTCTCTCTTTTTCGCAAACCCTAAAAGAGAGAGAGAGGTCGCAAACTGACAGATTCAAACCTTTTACGCAATGACCTAAATCAGCGCCAAATTCGTTTTTCCCCAATTTTTTTCTCCAAAGCGCGAAACCCGTTTTCGCCAGAGTGCGAAACTCCACTCTCCAAATCACTCACCAGAGCGCGACGCACGTGCAAAACTATTTTGTTTAGCAACGGTTTTTTGCCGTTGGTAATTATAGCCACGGTTTTTTGCCGTGGCTAATGCACCCACGATTTAGAGTCGTGGCCAGTTATTTTTATAGCCACGGTTTTAGGCCGTTGGCCACGCTATCCACGATTTTTGGCAGTGGCAAATAAACCAACGGTTTAGAGCCATGGCCATCTCAGTGTAGCTAAACAGGCCTTTTGGTGTAGTGGTTATATCCACAGGGGCTTTAATATGTAGGTGCGGTGAGAGAAACAATCGTATATGGGGGCGGTGAGAGTTTTTTAATTTCCACATGGGCATTACGGGAATAAAAATGTGACATGACTGAGATGCTTTAAATTCTCGTTATGAAGAGATTAGAATGTCGACCTGCAATACGTACCTGTATGCATTGTTGTATGTTCAATATTTTTTTTTCACTAAAAATTTAATAATAAGTTAAAACTAAAATTTTAGCAGTAAAATATTGTAATTGAATACACTCACTAGGGGTGGGCACGGGACAGGATGAACCTCTTCCTATTCTATTCCGTTCGTTCGGGGTCAGGATGGGGTAGGGACGGAATAAACCTCATCCCATCCCAAAGGGGTTCGGGACGGGACGAGATGGGATGAGCATGTACTAAATAGTTCTCTAATGAAGAATAATAAAAGAATTTCATCTCACATTGCTCACACACCAATAATGTCAAATTTATGTACATATAACTATCATCGTAACAATATTAAATGTCATGTAAAATTTATGTTCCAATGAACTTACAAATTTTTTTATGTTAAACATCCCTTGTGTGATACACTAACCAATAGTTGTACATATAACTCATAGTAGAAAACTAAAACAAATCATCATTTGCCTTTAATTTCTACAAAACTAATTGTCCTATAACCAAACTAAAATATAAAACAACATAAATTTTTATGGATTTTATTTGACCTAAAATATCCAAACAGAAGTTTCTATCTAAACAAAGAGTACCATATCAAACATGTTCTCAAATAGTAGATATTTTATTTTATTTAAACGCATCTTAAACTTTTCTTTAGAAGAGTAGTTTGATTAAAATTAATATTAATAAATATTAAATAAATAAATTCGGGATGGGCGGGATTGAAAATCTTCATCCTGAACCCATCCAACTCTAGGCAGGAATGGGATGAGATTGTGATGGGTTTGACAATTCCAAAAGGCCCTGAAAAAATCAGGACATAACGAAATTGAGATCACGGGATAGGATGCTCACCCCTAGTTACATGTAAAAGAAATTTGGATGTAGAACCTTTTTAAATGCAATTTTTTGAATACGATATGTTATCTATTATAGAATTTGTCAGGATGAATGTTGATGCCTCTTTGATGTTTGTATTCATGTTTGAAATATAGTGAATGTCTGATTAATGATTATTTTGTTATTTCATTCAAGAGTTATATGAGGAAAATCTCTAAACAAGAAAATTTACCACCAATGATTTATAAATAAACGAAAAAAATGGTTAGCCGGTGTTACATACTTTAGGTTGGTGCAACAAAGTAGAAACATTTGAAATACCAGTGCAATATATAATTTGTGCAATAAAGCCAAATAGTCGAGTAGACGTAGCAAACCCCTTTTTTTTAATTTTTCTTTTTCCTAAGAATAAAATTTTGGATGGTAAAATTAATTAGGTGGTGCGTGGTGACAGAGAGCATATGCAGTGTTTGTACACCTCCTACTTACTGCATATCAACCATATAGGTGGCATTATCTCAACAAGCACGAGATAGTGGCAACCTATCTAATTGCCATCTGCCCGACCAAACTTTAGATAATCAAGAGGAAACACACCTCTACTTCTTGTATATATAAAAATTTTGGGGTTATTTAGATTTTGGGTACGTAATTTAGCGCATTTTAATTTGGGTATAATTTTTTGTATTATTATACATTAGGTATGAAATTGGATTTTCACTGTTTGTTCAACAATCTTGACCAAGGTCAGACATCCCATATTTCATAAAGACTCAAATGCCCCTCAATTTTTTGCATTATGTATATTTTTTTTTCTTTCTATAATTGCACTTTGAATACCTCGTGCACATCATGTGCTCCTTTACTAGAGGGGTATTTGGATATTTACTGAATGTGACACGTCAAACTTTGATCAACGTCATTGAACAAACAAATTGTTTTTGTTAAAGCATTAAGCATAAATAATTAAGTTCGACTTCGTAACATTCTGCCGGTAGTAGTGGCTAACTCATGTCCCTCGATATTGAGTACTGACATAATTACATTTCTAAGAAGATAACAAAAGAAAAGGACGCTTAATTTTACAGACCAGATGATGCCAAACCCAATCAAGTGCAAAAGTCAGGTGAGTATCATCATCATGAAACACCTTAATCATATTTGCCAAATCACCAAAAAGGAAACCAGTCTTCTATCTTTGAGCCTGGATCAGGAGTAGGGCCTCCTCACCTGCACAACATTCCGCCATGGTGTTGTCCAAAACTCTTTCCGTTATCGGGCTGGCAATAGTAGCAAGCACATGTCCTTGGAGATCCATCGTTATAACTCTTTTAGCTCCCTATTTGGAGTGATTAAAGAAGCAGACATCAAAATTAACAATGATAGTAGCTGAGTCTAGGGCAAACGAGGTATAGGGTAACTGGTTGGATCAGATGTTGAGGCTATGGTTACAAACAAATATGATTTGTGTTCCGAGTATAGCTAGTCTCCTAGAAACAATTTTCGAGTGGGGGCCAAACTTGAGGTCAGTGGATGATGTGGTGGTAGTAGAGACGGTCAGTTGTGTCCTTCTTCGCTGTATCTAAAATCTGAGACAGAAAAGTGATACCTAAAAGTGTCCCCATAGGGTTGGTGTTGAACCATTGTTTGACTAGGCTGACCAAGTATGGTGTAGGGAGGATGTGAAGGCTTGGGTGCTAACCTTGGATTTGTTAAAAATAATGTTGTTGCAGAGATGCCAAATGGACCATAAGATAGCCGTAAATTGGGAAAGCTAAACTTTTGCCCCATCAGGGTGAGTCATAGCCGAATCCCACAGAAATTTAAGAAGCTTGAAATCGATGGGGGAGAAAGATTGGTTTTGTGCTAATCAATGGGAATGAAAGAGAGCAACCAAAACTTAGTAACCATCGGGTAGAGGAAGAAAAGGTGTATGATGTCCTCTGAGTGGCTATGGCAGAAAATACAGCAGTTATCAAGAGGCATGTGGATCCGAACAAGATTTGTCATTGTGGGAAGAAAATCTTGACTAATTTTCCACAGAAATTAAAAGGGCGCTAGAAGAAGCTTTGATTTTCCACAAATCTCTGAGTTGCTTGTGACAGAAAGGGGTGGGTTGGAAACTGAGGAGGAGCTTTCAAAAAGTTCCAAAGTGAAAGCTCGAGTGGTACTCTTAATAGGAAAAAAAAAACCTTTCTTGTCCAATAGCCAGATGAGGCGGTCAGAGCAATGAGTGACCTAAGGAAAATATCCTGAATATCCTTTGCCACTGGGGAGGGAAACAAGGATTGGATAAGATCTTCATTCCAGCCGATGGAAAGATTCTGTGATAGAATCCATAAGTCGTTGATGGTCGTAGGAAGACTAGGATCTAAAGGAATTGGAATACAATCCGCAAGAATCAGACCAGGTTTTACCCAGCAATCTTGCCAAAGGTCAATCTGGTCTCTTGAGATAACTTGCCATAACAGGTGCCGCTTCATTTTAGACAAAGCATTGAGATTGTTGCGCCAAGCAAAGGAAGCAATGGTCGATGGTTTTGAAAGTTGGAAAATGCTTTTAGAATAGTAGTATGCCTTGAGTTGACGGGATAGAGGGTCCGAAGGAGAGGAAATAACATTTCACATGCTTTTTGCTACTAAGGCAATATTTTTTTACCTTGGTTGAGGGAATATTGAGTCTTCCAAGGTATCTGGCCATGGAAATCATGTTCCAAGTGCACAAATGTTTGGTTTTGCCATTTTCTGTGCCATTCCACTAAAAGTTCTTAGTTAGTTGATCAATTTTAGTTGTTATTTCGCTAGGGAGGAGGAAAGTCTGCATGGTGTAGACAGGAATAGAGTTTAGAACATCATTTATCATTACCGTTCTGCCAGCCTAGGTGAAATGACCTTGGATTTCCAGCTAGTTAGTTTAACATTGATCTTATTTATCAGGAACTGGAAGTCTATAGCTTTGTGCTTGGAGAAAAGCAGAAAGGTTCCCAGATACTTGTCTTTGAGATTGTAGAATTTTGATCTGAGAATTCGGTTAATCATCTTGGCGTGTTTTGGATGCACAATTGAACTGTAATAAATCGAAGATTTCTCAAAATTGACACCTAGACCCGAGGCCATACAATATTTATGAAGATCTTTGACTGAGTGAGCTTCAGCTAAAGATGTTTAACAGAAAAGCATGAGATCATCTGCATAAAGCAAGTGGCGGATGGAAGGGGAGTGTCTTTTAATCTTGATGCCTTGAATGAAACCATTTCTTCAGCCCAAGCAAGAAGTCGGGAAAGTGCCTCAGCGATCAAGATAAAGAGATAATGAGATAAACGGTCTCCTTGAGAGATGTATCTCGAAGGCTTGATTGAATAAGGGGGAGCCATTGAAGAGCACACAAATAGAGGAGGTGTTGATACATTACCCAATCATCATAATTAATTCCTCCACAAAACCACATTGTTTGAAGATTTGGATAAAGAAAGACCATTCAAATGACATTACAGAACCCAATGGGACGTAATTTATCAGGTGATGGATCAACCTTTGATAAAAAGGTTTCATGAGCTAGACTAACATTGTCCGCGATGGATCAACCTTTCAGAAAAATGCCTTGGTTAGGCAAAATGATGTGGTCCAGCAGAGGTTTAAGTCTATTAGCAAGGATTTTAGCAATGACCTTGCAAATGACATTATAGAACCCAATGGGACGTAATTTATCAGGTGAAATTGAGTTTCCCACCTTAGGTATCAGGGCTATGAATGTTTCATTCAGTTTGGGTTCTAATTGTCTTGTGGAGAAGAAGTGTTGGAACACAACAATGACATCATATTTCACAATGTCCCAGTAATATTGGAAGAAAAAAATATGAAAACCATCCAGACCAGGAGCTTTGTGGCTACCCATGGCAAAAACGGTGGCCTAAATATCGACGGCGCTGAGAATAGCCAAGAGATCCTCATTATCTTTTATGGAGATGAAAGGGTGGAACAAGTTCAAAATCTCCGATTAGGGGTTAGGTTCGGAGGAATGGAAAATATTAGTGAAATGGTCATTGAGTACCTTACCTACAATTGTTTATTCAGAATGTCAAATGTTATCTTCATCTTTGAGCCACATAATAAGATTCATTTCTCACGAAGCATAGTAGTGAGATGAAATTTTTTTGTATTCTTGCCACCATCACCAAGCCAGGAGGCATCTAACTTGTTGTACCAAAACATTCTTCCCTAATGAAAAGTTCAGAAAGATGGTCTTCCAAGCTGGAGATAGGCAAGGAATTCTACTTATAAGGGCGTGCATTTTGGAAATTGTCTAAGGCTCCCTGGGTTTCCGATATGCACAAGTGAATGTTCCAAAACTCAAGATAATCCAGCGGGTTAGACTATAACTAAGTTGTTTGTATTCAAGTGCACTGTACTGTTTCCTGCCCGATTATAAAACAAAGGTCCATCTCTTTCTTGTTGTCTCAGTACTGTATCATTCAGACTCTCTAATTTTCTTTTTCCCATTTGTAGATCCATCTCCCTTCTAGCTGATGCTTTGTTACTGGCTTTTATAATAGGCATGTGTTTTCGTTCAGAAGATAAAACTGGAATTGGTGAAGAATTATCTGCCATTGAAGAAGCCTCAGTAGTTTGTTCTACTGAGTTAAAAGAGCATTGAGCCGAGGTAGGTTGACTGACTAGGATAATAACTGTGAGAGTTGCATTGGTTGATTGACTTGAGGCCAAAACGTCAGTTGCCAAATGGGAAAAAAGAGCCTTAGTAGAAGGCTCTCCATGAAGAGATCCGGTATCATGATGCTCAACTTCAGTTAATTGTAGCTGAGATTGTAGAAATGCTGGCAGAGAACAATTGGTAGCCGTTGAGAAAATGGGTTGTATTTTAGTTGAATCTGTTATAGTGGAGAGAATGTTGTTATGTGGGGGAGGGGTTCTTAGGGAAGAGATTACTTGCTCAAAAGAATAGTTGTGTAGGTCATGAGTGGGAGAGCTTACCAAGAAGGTGTGTTCGAGTTGTGAAAGGGTGTCTGGTTGAGGGAAGGAAGAGGACAGGAGGGCAGAAAGCTGAGAGGGGAATGTAGTAGTAGAGGTAGTAGGAAGAGGGAGTAAGATAGAATTTTGAGAAGTTGTCAAGAGAGATTGGTCAGGATGAAGAAAATGGGAGTTTGCGTCTATTTGGGGAGGAGAAAAGTGGTACATATTTGGGTGAGGGGTGGGTGTAACTTAGGGCTGGGCAGGTCCGGGTAACCGGCCCAAAAAGTAAAAATCGAAAATCGGTTCGAAAAATTTAAAACCGTATTTATGAGGCTCGAAACCGAACCGAGTTGACCGGTTAACCGAGGGCCCGGTTAACCGAATTTCAGGCCGGTTTCGGTCCTTGAAGTTCAACCCAAAATGCTGAATTTATAAAGCCCACCTAGTCAACAGTGAATTAATCCCAAAGCCCAAAGTGCTGAATTTATAAAGGCCACCTAGAAAGTGCTGCATTAATCCCATGGTCCTTGAATTTATAAATCCCATGGTCCTTGAAAGTGCTGAATTAATCCCATGGTCCTTGAATTTATAAATCCCAAAGCCCAAAGTGCTGAATTTTTTTGTTTTCCTACAAAAGAAAGCCCACTTAGAAAGTGCTGAATTTATAAATCCCAAAGCCCAAAGTGCTGAATTATATTTGTAAAAACATAAAATTTTGGGTTTACAAAAATTTTAACTATTTAATTCCGGTCGGGCCGGTTACCCGACGGGCTTCAGAAATGGAAACCGAGGCCCGGACCAGAAACTTCGGGCCGAGTCGGGCTTTTAAAATTGAAACATTTATAATTAATAAAAACCAATCCGAACCGACCCGATCGGTCTGGTTGTCGGTTTGGTCCGGGCTTTTGGTCCTAAATGCCCACCCTACTGTAACTATTGGTGGGATTGGGGGTAGTGGGTGTCGCAACAGTTGAAGCGAGTTTAGGCCCAAGGTGAGCTTGGGTTCCAAAAGGTGGGTGGGTGAAATGGTCAAGCCCAAAAGCTCGTCCCCTATCCTGATGCTTCAATGGAACTGGGGTAGCTGTATTAACCTACAACGGTAGATTGTGACCTATAGGATTGAAAAGAAGAGGTTGATCTATGCCATTAGATGCCAAAGTTGAAAATTGAATTGAAGCAAATTATGCCAGGGTAGTTGGGAGAGCAGTGGGTGGTATTAAAGACGAGTGCTTCTAGGGAGCCTGGGTCTGCTGTCTGGGTTTGCAGCTTGGGTGGCATTTTTACACTTTTGCCCCTACCTTTTTAACTACTCTTTAAATATAACAACAACAAAGGAGGGGCAAAAGGATAATTTTTCCCCCCAGGCTGCAAACCCAGGCTCCCTAGAATTATACATTAAAGACCCCTCATTCATTGCCAAAAAAAAGGGAACATTTATTCCCAAGTTTTGACTTTGTAGAGAAAAGAGGTTTGAAGATAACAGGTATGTACCGACGGTGGTGTACGGAGAGAAATGAAAGCTTCGTTGAAAGCGTCCAAGAGTAATGTCGTTCGTGAAAAGATCCGGTGACCGACCACAAGATACATTGAGCGGAAGAGTGGTTTGAGCAGTTGTAGGCCGTTGATTCAGCATGTTAGCATGAATTGAAGGTATGCTCTTGTCCCCATGAGATCTCCGTTTGATTGGGGCTTGGGCAGTGGGTATGGAGAGGTTTATGTAATGGGCTTGGGACATAAGGGTAATGGGGTAACTCTCCTGACTTGGCAGTCCAGGAGGAGGTTTTAGTGAGGGTGTAGGAATGGGGTAGGTGCTAGAGAATTTCCTGAAACATCATAATGATCGCTCAAAAGTAGAAATGAGTTTGAACAATAGAGACAAGTGGGGCTGATGGTGAAGGGTTTGATTGAAAGTGATTGTGGATTTGAGTGTTGGTTGGGTGAGAAGAACTTTGTATAATCATTTTTTATTATTGGATTTATTACTGGTTGTTGAAAATGAGGATTGGGGATTCATGGTGATGATTAGATACAATTTGATGTGAAACTACGGCTAGTTAAGGAATATGATGAATGGGGGAGGAAGTTTTGGGTTTAGTAATGGCGGAGCAATGATAAAATTGGGCAGATGGACACCACACTATGCTTGAGACCTGCAAAAAAAAACACAGAGAGAACCAGTAAACCAGCTACAAGAACGAGGCCGAAGGATCACTAAGGAAAAAAAAAGGAGGGGAGAAAAAAAATGGTGAACGAGGGGAAGATGATAGATGAATCAAGTAGCAAAGGTATCGTGATAGAAAAAGGATACAAGAAACTGAGTTTCATGGTTCTCTGTCAATTGGAACTCAAGAAAAAAGTCAATCCAATTCATCATCCATTCATCTCACAGCCACACCCTTCCTCACATCTCACCCCTTACAAAAGCTCATTGAACAAACAGTCAAGACCTAATTTCTTCGTCAACGTGTAATTAAGCACAACTTTTGTACCAATATGAAATATGCTATTGCAAGATTAATAAAAGGCATTACCTCTTTTATCTATATGAGTGATGAAGTATATATTAACCTATTTTATTAATTTATTTTGCAAATTAGAGAATTTAGCTTAGAAGTAAATCAATGAAATAAGCCCTCTGTTTGAAACACAAATTAATGTGTCCCTTAAAAATTCCCCGTGAGGTTGGCTGGTGTCATGCATCCTTTCTTGACACTACACCAAAAATACCCATCAGCAACGGTTTGGGACCGTGGGGGTAACCAATGGCCACGGCTAAGAGGCGTGGGCTGTAGAGGCGTCGCAAAATCATCCGTGACGGCTATAAACCGTGGCCAAACATTTTAGCAACGATTTTATGCTCGAGGACAGTTGATGATTTAGCCACGGTTCTAAGCCGTTGCAACAATTGTAGCCACGGTTTTAAGCCGTGGCAAGTACTGGCCACGGTTTTAAACCGTGGCAAATTATGGCCACGGTTCTAAGACGTTGCAATGATTTTAGCCATGGTTTTAAGCCGTGGAAAGCACTGGCCACAGTTTTAAACCGTGGCAAGTTATGGACACGGTTTGAAGTCGTGGCAAATGATGGCAACGGTTTTAAGCCGTTGCAAAAAATTTAATACTAAAAAAAATTAAATTTTTTTTGCTGCTGCAGCAAAATCACAGCCACACATCTTTTTTTTTTTTTTTGTTAAACCTCCAGTGGGGAGGGGCAACTATGGGTTGCCAGACCTTTATTACTTATAAAAAAATTGATTTACAATCAAAACGGGGGTACATTACGATTTTACCCGTATGACCTAGAAGGAATAGATAGAGCTATACCATGAATTGCAAAGAAAGAAATCCAGACGTAGGAGTTTCATCTTCTTCTTCCATAGCTTTGATGGTTTTGCTCCTTTGCATTTGTGAGTAACTTGGAAGCCCCATCCTGTTCTGTACTAAGTGAAAGCTCTTCGTCATCCTCATCATTACTTTCATCACTGCTACTAGAATCCTACATCCAATTCATTTTCCGGGGTACTTCATCGAATTCATTTTCTCGGATAGAAGGTTATGCTGATGAAGCTGTTTAGAGATTGCAGCTCGAGTTCCTTCATCTTGGGCATGCAGATCATGCTTCGTAATACGCTTTGCCCACTTAGACTTGTTCTTCTGCTTCAAAGTCAGACGCTCCTGTAAAATGCAAAATTAGAAAAGAATAAAATAATAACACTTCATATATCGAATGCACGAAACCTCTCCATTATAAAATGAAATCAAAAGGCTATGATGATTTGTAAGAAAGTCCATGTACTAAAGCAAACCTATTAATTACCTCAGCATGCTTGAACTCCTGCTTCAATGCATGTTCGTTGGCAGCTTCAGGATCCATTTCCATTTGAGCAAGTGTTGACTCCATTTTATCCTTTTGCTGAAGGTTAGATTGACTGAATTCTCCTCCCAATCCCCTTGAACATTCTTCCTCTTTTGATAAGAAATATATTATGCATGGGTAAAGCTAAAACCTTGTGTTAGCGTCAACTACAGTTTAGTAGTCTTCCTCTACTGCTAGTATAAAAGTGGTGAAGAAATCAGAACTGGAGATTACATGTAGAGAAAACTTACATCATAAGAAACCAATGACATATATTTATTCATGAATAGATAGAAGTATATATATACTTGTTCTTCTCAAATTATACTGTCTCAATTTCGTTGGTAATCTTCCATAAACAAATCAGATTTTGCAATAACAACTGAAAATCTAAATGAAAACTTAAAACCATTATGATACTTAAGAAAAATATTAAAAAAAACTCCATGTTGCAAAGAAATAAATTGCTAATGCTCATAAAGAAGTAAAAGGGTACTTGAAATTTTTTTGAAGTTTCAATTCAAAATGGATTTCCATTCTGCATAAGCTAAGGGTTACCAGCTTCTGGTTTATATGCATGTACATAAAATGTACAAGAAAACAACACATAATATTGTAGAATAGTGAAATGATGACCTCCAATCTCTTGCTCCAAGTTGATTTCCTTTTGTGGAGGAACTATCCTGGCTGGCTGCTCAATCTTCTTGCTAGGCCTCCATTTTTTCGGCTGTGTGTCAATTACCTTACTTGATGCTGATGAACCCAAACCCACACGAGAATTTCCGGATGTTCTATTCTTGAGCTCATCGGAGAAAACACCCACTATGTTCTCAAGCCCATGCCCATATCACAGAGAATTAAGAGATATGGGAGTGCCTTCTTTGAGAGCATCCCCTAGTAGAAGCTTTGCTGTGACAAAATCAAACACATAATTGACATCAAATCATGAATATAAAGTTGATGATTAGTCAGGATCAATATCAAGTAAAGTAAATGCTTTGAAAGCCACAAAATTTCCAAATTAAGTCAACCCACAGAATGTTATGACAATCTGGAAAGGCCTACAAGAAGAAGTTTACCAATACCACCAACGAGGAATGATTCATGGAATACAGATGAATCAACTATTGTCCCAATTCCATCACTAGGTGGTAGGAAGAACCTCAGGAGGAGAAGAACAAAACCAAATGTGAATCCGGCCAAAGGTCCAGCAGGTCCTAGCTTCAAAAGGTCCTCACGGTTGCGAACAATATTTACGATCCTAGTAATGGCACCAAAGGAGCCTATCTGTCACCAAATAATCCCATCAGATATTGCATTGTGTAAGAAAAAATGGCCAAGATTTGTGAACAGCCCAACTCCGTAACTTCTGAGTGTCACTCATGGTCTGCTTAGTTATAACAGCACGAGGAAATTGCAGAACTCCAAGTGCGAGAACAGCAAAACACGGTTAACATAGAATCAGTAAACCCATTTTGTTGTGACATGACGTAAAATGTATAGTTTGTTTTGATGAAGAACCTAATCAAATCAATTAATACAAATTTACAAGAACAAAAAGCATCCACATTTGACACAGAAACAAAAAGCTTTCTTTTTCCTGCAACTGTCACGTTGAAAGAACCAACTATAATGAAGTAATTCACAACAGCCAAAAGGAAGTTTGCGATGTAGAAGTGCTCGCAATGGTAGAAAGAACTAGAAAAGCAGGGTGTCTGTAAAGAACTAGAAAAGCAGGGAAGTGGAAGGTAAAGAGAGTGATTGGAGGGAGGGAACTGATCAAGAAGAGAAGGCAAGTACATGTGGCTCATTGACGAAATCAAGATTTTTTTTTTAAGGGGGCGGAGTATTGAGTCATAGTTAATTATTGATAATATAACAATTAATTACTTTTAAATTTTTAATTCAAACAATACATAAATAACTATACAAAACACCAATTACTAAACAAAAGTTTGTATAATCTATGGGGAAGAAAATGAATCCAACAAGCTAGTTTATAGGATAACAAAACATAAATATAGGGGGGGACCAATTAAATTGGTATATAAAGTTAAGGGGCAAAAATTAATTTCAAATGTAAAATTAGATGTGGACAAAAAATTTGGGTTATTTGCGATTTTCCACCTATCATAAATAACTATTAGAGATTATCCCATCATTAATCATTATTGCAGTCTCCCTCAAGATTAGCAATCAACGTGCATTGACTGTCAAAAGGTTCACATTGATTACCAAAACTCCTTTTAAACAATAACCCACAAATGAACTTCGAGATAAAAACATGTAACTTGAGAAAAAAAAAATTAATGCATCGAAAATTTCATGTATCTCCAGAAAATCCTATGATGGGCTTTTCTACTATCTTCTTTTGGGTTTTGAAGATGTGGGATTTTGAATTTCAGTTTTGCAGAGATCTGAATTTCAACCATTTGTTTTTAAGAGGAAAACAAAATGATTCCTCTCACGTACAAATTGAACATCTGTTTGTTGAAGAGATCGCCTGTAAAGATGAGGTTTCAGAAAAATCGATAAATATGATGAGGTTTTAGAGATGCGTAAAGATAGTTCCAATGACACCAAAATTGCTATGGGTTTGTTGATACATTGCCAAATGAGATCTTGATAGAGTCCCAAATGAGTGCCTGAGATGTTTGTGCAGGTTGAAAGTGAGAGAAGATGATGAAGAGAGAAAGGAAATAGGGATGGCAACGAGGCAGATTGGGGCAGATTTTGGCAAATCCATTCCCGCCCTGTTGGGGATAGCGGATCCCCAAATCGGCCTCGAATATCCATTTATATATATATTTCTTAAAACCATTTTCGATCCGGATGGATTTGCGGGTATCCGCCCCGCCCCGATTAACCATTTATTATATTAAAAATTTAATAATATATTCTTCTTTGACGGAGAACCACCCAACTGAAGATATTTCAAGTATTTTTTTTTTGGAAAGTGAGCTGAGTTTTTATAGGATCCCCTAACTTATCAACAAGGTGCGACCTACATGTCAACACCATAAGAAAGTAACCATGCCGCCAACGGGGCTCGAACCTAGGAGGTGGAGGATAAACCCACACAGCCCTAACCACTTGACCATAACACCATTGGCGAAGTAATTGTTCTCTACCAGCTATAAATCCCAGAAGAAGTAGAAAAAAAGCCATTTGTATTCCTATATATTTCCATAAACTTTCATAAAATCAGATCTACTCATCAAACAAAACAATCCCAATAACAAAGTCTGGACATTGATGATCGGGAGAGACCCAGAAAACTTATTCTTCTCTAAAAAGAGCCATGTCAAGCGGATCAGGTTGTTGATTGAAAAGGGGATTGTTCCACCGTAATTGTTCAACGAAATCTCTAATAATATAATTTATTTTTGTTGTCTTGCCCTGCCCTCCCTCCCTCTTTCAATCACTCTTTCTTATATGGAGAGAACAAGAATAAGAAGGCAAACACAAGTTGTTGTTGGAGCAGCAGCAGCTACTGAATCATGGAATCGATCGAAGAAGAAAAGAAAAAAAAAGACCTCCTCCTCCATTGATTCTCTTCTTCTCCAATGCTGGATTCAAAAAGATCTTTGGAAAGACCAAGCGTAGAAACTACGGAGGAGCTTGAGGTTAGATAAATCTGGAGGGATCTCGCCTGAGAGACGATTGGAGCGAAGACTTAGCACACTGAGCTGAGCTAATCTTTCGAGTGTGTTGTCCGGGATCTGACTTACTAGGTTGACACCAGGGAGACAAAGGAAGGTAACAGACGAATTGCTTGGATCACATGCCACTCCCATTCAGTTGCAAGCTTAGACACGTCCAAAACCACCATAATCGGAGCGGACGGAGCGAATATCCGTGAAAATTCGCCCCACTGCCATCCCTAAAAGGAAAGGACTGAGGCTCCTTATTTATTTATTTTGGATTAAAATCTCAACAAATCTAGGCTATTAGTTTGTGTAAAATCTCTAAAAAAATCTAAGTTGTGAACTATCTTGAGATAAACATATGTATTTTGAACTGTCAATCCATCCTAATTTATTATATACATTAATTGGTGTGTGCAATGTGTCGTTGTCACAATATAATTTTTTTTATGAACCTCGTGGCATGCCAACCATTTGGGTTCGAGTGAACACACAACCTTAAAAAACATAAAATTTACATGGCAAAGCCACTCGTTTCACAATAAAAAATATATTTCAAAAGCGTATTTTTGATAAAATACTCGTTGCCCAATAATAAAACTCGTATTTTTGATAAATTACTCATTTCCAATATAAAATACGTGTTTTATATTTTTGATAAAATACCTTACAAATCAAAAATATATTTCAAACACACGAATTTTATCTATTATATTTTAGTTGTCCAATAACTAAATTGCTAACAATAGAAAATACTCAAAAACACGCAATTATAAATTTATGTACATAAATCAACATTAAATTTGGTAAAAAAAAATTAGAAAAATAATAAACTTACACTTGAAAGATGAGTAATTGAAAGGGAGAGATGGAAAAGTGTAAAAGAAAGTTAAAGAGATATTGAAAGATAAGAAATGTCGTTTAATTAGAATATCCTTGACATGAAACAAATTTATACTTGACAATAAAAAACTCTTTATCCTCATGTATGATGAATAGTAAAAGGTCATTGTGTTTTATTATATAGACTAGTGTAATACCAATGTTGTTGGCATAATATAAAGTGCGTCGTGATATCAAGGTCACAATTGGCCAAATATTTTATCAGTTGAAAAGAAAAAATTTCAAACAGTGGAAGTGGAGTTAGAGTTATTTGTTTGAATATGCCTTGAGAAGTCCTTTTCATTCATTCGAAAAAAATTGAAAATACTCATATGTTGAAATTGCATACGGTGTGAATTTTAAAAAAAATGTAAGTGTTTGTATTGATAATTTGTTTGTTGGAAAGATCTTCAACAATGCATTTGAACGATACCAAGTTTACCAAAATCCTACAGTAAGCATATAGTTTTGATAATTTTCATTTTGAGGAAAAAACACAAACTTTCTCTCTCCACCACATGCGTATTCCTCTCATTTTAGGTTTTATGTTCATTTTCTTTTGCCCTTCCACATATTTATATTTAGAAACATACCATTATAGAAAATGAATATCAACCCTCAACATTTTCCTCAATGCTCAATCCCTAGCCATGGTGTATGTCCAAATCATTATGAATAGTAAGAACCTCAAACTAATTTCTAAATAGACTAGGGTATTCCATGTGTCGTTTGGTACTCCATATACAATTTTTTTTGGTTAAATATCATGTACTGAACACCCCCGCCACCATCCTCATTTTCGCCCTCAATCCATTTTGAAGTGCAAGCCTATTCTAAGGCAAAAGTATATAATATAAACTTTACGGTTAGGCTCAATTAAAATTTGAATTAGGTCGAAAAAAAAAATTTCAAACCCGAGAATGATTTCCCCAAACTTTGAATTCGCCAAAACATGAATTTCAGGGTTTTTGTTTAAATGTGCACTAAGATACCCACCTCATTTCTTTCCTTTTTTTCTTGGTATGATTGACCCGTCTCGTTTATTTGAAAAATACTAACGATGTGAAATGCATTATATGCTTTTAATAATATATATATATATATATATATATATTTAAATATTTAGCACTTGTATTGATCATTGGTTTTGTTGAAAATATATTAAAAATGCATTCCAAATATATCAACTTTATTAAAATCTGACAACTAAGTAAATAATTATGACAATTTTATTTGGAGAAAAAAAAACATACGAAATTTTCTCTCATTGCCACATGTACAATTCACCAACTATTTTCACCATTTTTGCATTTTCTTTGTCATAACATGTTTTATATTACAAATATGTCATTATAAGAAACAAATTTCAACCCTCAACACATTTTCCAATTTTCAATCCTAGCCATATTTTATCTCCAATTCATTATGAACAGTAAAACACACAGCTGATTTCTAAGATAGATATTTATTATTTAAAACAATAAGAAAATCAAATTGCAACAATAAAGAATTTCATCTTTTTTAGTTTATTTATCTTATTTACCTCAATGTAAGAGCTTAACAAAAAAATGTCATGTTAACATTACCATTAGGGTTGTCAATGGATCGGGTTTTATCTAAAAGCCCATCCTTTTCGATCCAAAAAAATCGGATTCGAAATTTATTTTCTCGGATTTGAATTGGATTCAGATTTCATAAACAAGCTAAAATTCTGATTGGATTGGAGTCGGAGTTGGGAAAATTCGATCCAATAATAATATGAATCTTATAAGTGACCTTGCCAGCCTAAGGAACTGAGGTATGATACGGCAAATTGAGTCCTATCCCCGTACAACTCACTGCTCAATGAAGCATGATCCTAACACGAGGACCCAAATGGCGAGCAAGCGGCCGAGCCAAGTCCTATTCAGGATGTCGACAACTTGCCGCATATGTGGCCTAGTCCACCCTAGGAGCCAAGGCAGCACAAACGCGGATTGGACCCAGTCCACGGATAGTCTGCCGAAAGAGGGCGAACCCATTCCACGAACAGTTTATCGCAAGTGGGTGAGTCCAGTCCACAAACGACTCACTGCTCCTAAAGAAACCTGGTCCAACTACGGGGACCACAATGGTGCACAAGTGGTCGATCCTAGTCTTTTTCAGGACGACGACGGCTTGTCGCATAAGGGACCTAGTCCACCTCAAGAGCCGAGGAACTCCAGCGCGATCCAAACCCAGTCCACGAACAGTTCACCACAAGCGGAAAAGTCCAGTCCATGGGTGGTTCACTGCTCTTAAGATAACCCAGTTCGACAACGGGGACCAAAATGGTGCACAAGTGACCGAGCCTAGCTCCACCGAAGGCGACGACAGTTTGCTACACAAGTGACCTAGCTGCCATGGATTCAAGGTATGACGTATCAGATCGAGCCCAGTCCACGGACAACTCACTTCTCAAATGAAGTCTAGCCTAGACAGGAGTATAAGCCTTCTTCACAGCGCAAGTCTTCTCAAGGACTGAGCCAAAAGACTAAAGGAACCTAGCCCGTTCGGGCAAAGATGGTTCCTCAGCAACCAACTCCTTTTCAAGATTGAGGTATATTACAAAGTCTAGCTGTGACAGACATGGAAGACTTTTTCCCAGCTCAAGTCCACTCTAGGACTGAACTTGAGAAGTACAAGAGCCTAGCCCATTCGGACAAAGATGGTTCCTCAACAACTCAACTCATTTTTAGGATTGAGGTATATTAGGAAGTCTAACCTAAGCAGTCGAAAAAGACTCACTCCCAGCTCAGGTCTTCTCAAGGATTGAACCTGATAAGTATATGAGCCTAGCCCGTTCGAGTAGAGATGGTTCCTCAACAACTCAAATTTTTTTCAAGATTGACGTATATTATGAAGTTTAGCCTAGACAGACATGCAAAACTTCCTCCCAGCTCAGGTCCTCTCCAGGACTGGGCCAAAAGAGTACGCGAGCCTAGCCCGTTCGGCCAAAGATGGTTCCTCAGTAACCCAACTCATGTTCAGGATTGACATATATTATAAAGTCCAACCTAGGCAGGCATAAAAGACTTCTTCCCAGCTCAACTCCTCTCAAGGTTGGAGCTAGAGGAATACAGTAACCTAGCCTATTCGGGCAAATATGGTTCATTAGCAGCCCAACTCCTATTTAGGATTGAGGCATATTATGAAACCTAGCCCAGACGGTCGAAGAGGACTTCTCCTTAACTAAAATCCTCTAAAGGATTGAGCAAGACATGCATAGAAACCCAGCCTGTTCGAGCAAAGAAGGTCCCTCGGCAACCCAACTCCTACTCAGGATTGGGGTATAAACAGAAGACCTATCCCAAATTAGCAGAGACTACTTCTTCTCAGCTCAAGACCTCTTAAGGGTTGAGCCAGTTCAATGCAAACAATCTAGCCCTTTCGGGCGAAGATGACTCCTCATCAACCTAACTTCTGATCAGGAGCAGGGTGTATTATGGGAGCCCAGACCAGAAAGGCAGAGACGAACCCATTTTGATTCAAAGTCCTTCTCAGGACTGACAAGATTGCAGGTATACAATATCGAATTTCAGTCTAACGAGAGATGGTCTACCAAGCAACCTAACCACTACAATGGCCAAAGACCAGCAAGAAATCATAGTTTTCAGCTGAATGACAACTCCTGCACAAGCCCAACTATTATGGGAGACATCAATTATGTCACTAAGGGAACATGACCGATATAAACAAAGGTGACTATCCTACGACTTAACTCTAACAGAAGATTAAGTTATTACTGTTGACAGATTAAGAGCTCGGACAAGCAAAGAAATGGCTTCAGTCTTGACTAAAGAGCTACTTAACGTGGGAGTAGATACACTCACCTACTCAGCCTAAACTAAGCAAGAATTGGAAATGGAAAGTACGACAGCTACAAGCACAAACAAAAAGTAGAGGCGCAAATAAAAAGAAAAAGGAAAATTTTTTCATTAATATAATTTTTCTTTTATTACAAAAAACCGCTTATTCACAGGGAACAGAGTCAGAAGCACCTTCATGGGCAGCAAGTCTGAAGGATGCACTGGGACATCAGGATGGGGAGTCATTTCCGTGATGCCTAAACTGGCTTCGTGGCCACCTTTCGGTCTATAGGAAGAACCATTTGCCTCCTCGATCTCTTTGTTGCTGGTGAAGATAATCTATCAGATCTAGCCTCCCATCAGCAACATCACGAGTCCGAGCTTTATAAGCAGCCACATGAAGCTCATTCCCTCTAGCATCCTATTGTGTTTTAGAGCTATTTAGCTCTCCAGCTGTTTTGGCCAAGCTCTCCTCAAAGTCCACCAACTTGCGAGCAACCTCGTCATGACGAGCACGCTCAGAGTCACGCTCTTGGGCGAGCTCAGAAAGTTGCAATTGAAGGGACTCTTGAAGCCCCCTTAGCCACTGCCTCAACGCGTTCACTGACTAGTGCACTCTTAGAGTCAGTAACAGACTTTTCAATGTTCGACAGGCGCTTAGAAAACGCAACATGCTCATCTATTGCCCTGTCCCATTGTTCTCGAACATCCTTCAATTCAGACAACAGTTCAGCTCGGGCAGCTTAGGCTTCATCCAGACTACCTTGGACTCCATTCAATTGGGATTCTAAGAAAGATTGAACAACCAGGGTGGTGGTCATACCCCTCTGGATTTGGATAACTGGGCATCCAAATAGCTCGAGTGGCCAACCGCTCGGTCAGCGAGTCTACCGCCCTACGGGCTTCAGCAAGTTGTGCCTCCTAGTCGACGAATTTTGTCTCCAAGGCAAAGAACCTATCCCGTACAGACTCCACCTCAGCACCTACCATACCAACATGGGTCAGATGGGCCAAACCCTTATTAGAAAACAATACGCGAGTCAAAACAATAAAGGACAACAAAAAAACTAAGTGGCAAAGCAACTGCGTTGTCAACTTACTAGCATCAGAAGCTGCTACCTGCAATTGAGGTGTGCCCCCACAACCATCTTCTCCAATTGCAGCTGGTCAACTAGCAAAGAGAAATTCCTCTTCATTAGATCACAATAACAACTCTGTGATCCACCTCAGTACCCACCAGGGCATGAGAACTAACCCAGCATCAATGCGCATAGCCCCGAGACCAGGAGCCAATTTTTGTGATCCCTCTGCACCTCCTAAGGGAGATGACTCAACAACCTACTTCCCCTTATCAGCAACGGTGAAAGGAGGCTCACACAATACTCCAACTCCCGGACTAATAAAAGGATCACGGGCAATGTTCTCTGGAACATATTGTTCTTCCACAACAGATGGACCTGGAGCAGTGACCGCTAATAACGATCGCTCCGTTTCCATCTCAACACAAGCTAGGGTCACCAACGATTCCTCATCAATAGTCATGTCCACAGCATCCATCTTCCCACTCTGGGGAGCAAGAGGATAAGGAGTGGATTCCAACTTGAGCTTTTTGGAGCGACGAGGGAGAGTAAGCAATCCCTTCAGGGCTTTCATCTTCGAAGGGCTGGGCATCTTTGGCACCTTCCTCTTCAGAGAAGCCAGCGCTTCGGCGCCCGAAGAAGAATAGGTAGGCATGGATAGGGCACACCCCATGTCACCAGCCTCACCAGAAAACAATCCATTCTGCATAATATTATTTGGATGGTTAACTTTCAGAATAGGCATCAGCGCGAAGTAAGAAATCCAGCTCTCATTTTCTCCTATTAAGAAGTAAGGACAATATAATTAGGCAACCCTAATCAGAGACAATGAATGAATCAAACACTGACAGATATTAAATAGAAAGGCAAAAAGAACTTACAGAGGTCCCCAAAATGGCGGGTGATCTTTAAACCATCAAAGAAGAAGTACCCAAACTTCACAGAGGCAAAAACGAAGTACATATGCCAATCCTCTGGATCCTTGTACTGGCCAGTCAGACAACGAGGTCTCACCAACCAGCAGACACCATGGTTGTTCATCCTAATAAAGGTTAGATAATAGGCAAATGCGCTCGTCCGTCAGAACATAGTGACAATCCCTTTTCAAAAGGAGGGACACTACCAGATCATTGAAGATTTCGTGTTCCCTGCAAAAGGAAGTCAGGTCCTCCTTGGAAAACAATGACTTTCTGAAGATTTCTAAGTTGTCATGATGGCACTCTCGCGGGATGTTAACCTGCGTAGACATGATTGAATAGAAACTCAAGCTTAATCAGGCCGAAAAAACACAATACATAACAAAAATAAGCTTTGAGAAGGTAAATCTAAAAACTTTCCCCAAAGCAAGCTTATATAGGTTTGGCGCGAAAGGGGAGACGTTTACCTATGACTGCGTAAACATTAAATGCAACGCGGTAGCCGAAAAGGGTTGCCAAAAAAAAAGATTGGTACAAAGTTATGGAAGGGATACAAGTCCTTGTCTATACTCGTTCAGTAATTCAGTACTACACAGATAATCCAATTTTTTTCATTTTCAGTAGATACAAAATAATGGCTGAAACTCTTCATTATACTAAGCCACCTCTCATTTTCCTACATGAGTTGATGTACCGGTGTTGCATTTACGTGGTATGTCTTGAACCATGTGAATCTCTATAGTCTTATTGTATGCTTTTACCATTTCTTTAAGTCCTTTGTAATTTCGTTATCCGTTTTTTTTTCTCACTTTGATATTTTGGCCCTATTACAACCTGAATTAAGACCTTTTGATTGAGAGTGTTGTGCAATGTCACTATGTGGAGATTCGAATGAGGTATGAGCATATGATTTCATTAGTTCTTGCATTCAAGTAATAACATTCCTTCCATGAGATCATATATTTGGAAAAAAAAATAGTCAAAAAATGTTTTATTTCTTGTATATCATATATGAGCAATTTGTTTCTTTTTACATCAATTTTGGCACATATAACTAGAATATGAAGAGTGATTTTAACCAGACAATCAGTGAAAAAAAAGTGCATCCAGTGAGATTTTGGGTTAGTTATTTTCGGCATGCGCTTTAGTTTCACAGTCGCTTGGATTGATATAATTGTGGGCTTTCATGCCATTGCTATGAATGTGTATTAGTTTTCGAATGTTGTGGACTTTATCTTATTTTTATAAAGAATCCTGTCATGTCATGATCCGTTAAAAATCTCTAAGACAAATATTGAAAAGTATAGATTGAGTCACTTAAGTCTTTTCTTTTTTGTTTATTTGATTTGCTCGAGGACTAGCAAAATATAAGTTTGAGGGAATTTGATAGGAGCATATTTTTGCGACTTTATTGACCTATATATATATTTGGCTATTTTCTATTAATTATGGTAATAATTACTATTTTCCTGTTTTTGTATGTTGCCAATACCAAAATTCCATAAAGAAGCTAAAAGATGCAAAATGGCAATTTAGAAATACGTGTGGTGAATGAAAATTACACGAAATAGAAAACCTACAGAGAACGTGTATAAAAGAGACAATACATGTCTTCGGAGATATCACTCTTCCGTGCAATTACACAGCCGCAAGACTCCATCCACAATCACGCACAAAACACCATCGTCCCTTTTCCCTTCTCTCTAACCTTCATGCACACAATCTTTTCATCGCCATCGTAGAAATGCTCCAGCAACGCCCATCTCTTTCTCCCACCAATAGAAACCCTTGTCGACCTCAATCCCCATCGCCTTCATACCCAATTGGAGTCAGCCAACCATCCATCGTGTCCATCTCTCACTGTTCGGTGCTAATCAGACACGCCATCACCATCTATAGCAACACCCTCTCGCCTGATTCATCCCTCCTTCAGTCGATCCATTCTAAAGCGCACACAACCAAAGCACAACACGAGTAGATCGGAGATCGAAGAAGGACGAGGAGGATTTCATACCTCCCACACACTATTTGCACTCATAAAATTTCTTTCCACCACCTCCACACAGACGGCATCAGTGTTCTTTTTCTTTTACTATTTTTTTTAATTTTCTTAGTTTGATTATTGTTTATGGATTACTGTGCAAACATGATTAATATGTCTAGCTAAACCTCTTTTAGTTAGGGGTGGATTCAAAGCCCAAAACATGTGTTTTATGAATTAATTGAATTCAATCATTCCTTGATGATTAGTGATTGTGTTTTGCTAAATTACTTTAGAAAGAACTTATCTTTTATGATTGTTAAGGTGGCAAACTTTGTAAGCATGCTAGGATTTGATGCTAGAATCTAGGACAATTTCACCTAATCGTTATAACCATATACTCACAAGTAGTAAATACCAAGGAACTTTGGTAAGGTTAAGTAAAAATCTAGGTTGAGAACAAGATGTTGATCATACTTGTAATTGCCTAGTCAATGTTCATATTTTCCATAGAACTTAATAATTTTGGATTTATTATCTAACTTGCGATTCCTGATTAGATATCCTGAAAAGAATAATTTGAAAGCGACACTTAGTTTAATTCAACGAATTTGGAAAAATAATAAGGTTAACGCAGTGCGATCACGGTTAACCTTGAGTATTATCCTTCATGAGTTAGTAAGGGATTTTTAGAGTTTAGTTCATGAGCATATGTTTGGTGCGTGGAGATAAAACCCTTAGCTAAATTCTCATCATCTACTTCTCTAAAGTTTTTTTTTTAGTTTTACAGTAATTTTCTTAGTTTAAAATTAGAAAAACTAATCCCCTAATATGTTCTTATTTAGTTTGTTGGTTGTCTTTTAGTTACCCTTTAGTGTTAGTTAACGAGCCCTCTAATTCCGGTCTAGAATGATCTGTACTTTTTTTACTACGACTATAAAGCAGGGTATTAAGTTGTGTGCTAGTAAAATAGTGCATCAAATTACGCCCGAGTCATCTAAGTAGGGATAGCAAATTGGGAAGTGAGATAGATCACTAGTGGACACAGGCAACTCCGTCAATGTACTTTTCCTAGACGCCTTCCTGAAAATGTAATTGATAGGAGGAGAGCTAACACCTTCCAATCAGGCCATGTTTGCCTTCAACGGAGAAAACTACTACCCGGTTGGTAAAATCATACTATGGGTTGTTGTAGGGCAATCATACCTGCAGAGGATCCTGGTGATGGAGTTCTCGGTCGTAGATGCCCACTCTGAGTACAACGTAATCTTGAGCCGACCTTGGTTAAACCACATGGAGGCATTCGTCTCCACCCAACATCAGTGCCTCAAGTACCCCTCAGACAGCGAGGTAGGGACAATCAAAGGAGACCAGACTATCACTCTAGAATTTTACTACGCCCAGCCTAATAGTCGAATAGTGGAACACAGAGGCTCGAGCAACCGGATCTGGAAGAGGAAACCAAGAATCCAAATCGAGAAGACCCATCTCCATTTCTGGATCTCGACTTCCATCCAGCCCGAAGGGAGGCTGAACACTAGACAGCCGAAGGAAGAAGCCGTGATAGTATACCTCGACAACCCAGCTAACACAAATGCACTCCAGATAAGCTCTAACCTCGACAAGGCACTGAAAAATTAGCTAGCCACAATCAGGACGTCTTCACCTAGACAATGAAATACATGGTAGGAATTGATCTCATAATAACCACACACAAACTGATCGTCAATCCCGACTTGAAGCCAATCTGACAAAAAAGAAGGCCAGTGGCGCTCGAGCGCAACCAGGCCATTAATCAAGAAATGCAAACACTTTTAAACGCCGTCATGATAAGGGAGTCTCGATACCCAGAATGGTGAGCGAACATGGTCCTGGTGAAAAAGAATACTGGGAAATTGAGGGTCTGTATGGACTATATCGACTTTAGCAAAGTTTGCCCAAAAGACAAATTTTCACTGCCCCAGATAGACCAAATCGTAGACGTGACATCCGAACACAGCCTACTTAGCTTTATGGACATGTACTCTGGCTTTCATAAATGACATAGGACTGCTATCGGGTGATGCATTTCAGACGAAAGAATGCAGGGGCAACATACCAGCGCCTGGTGAGCCAAATGTTCAAAGGATAAATCAAAAAGACCATAGAGGTCTACATCAAAGACACGCTGGTAAAGAGCCTCCACTGTCCAGGCCACTTGGCGGATCTCCAAGGAGCATTCTCCCAACTCAAGAAGTTCCAATGAAGCTCAATCCGAAGAAATGCACTTTTGGGGTGCAATTAGTGATATTTATGGGTTACATAGTCAACAAAAGAGGGATAGAGGCCGACTCAAAGCAAATTTAGGTTCTTTTCGACATGGGACCACCCACAAACATCAAGAAGTTCTAAGCCTGAATGACAAGGTGACAGCTCTAAACAGATTCATCTAAAATCTTCAGATAGTGCCTCCCCCACGTCCTAGGTTCGAGACCCACCGGCGACATGGTTACTTTCTTATGTTGTTGACTTGTAGGTCACACCTTGTTGATAGGTTATGCGATCCTATAAAAACCTAGCTCACTTTCCAAAAAAAAAAAAATTCTAACAGGAAACAAATAATTCCAATGGGGAGAACAATGTGAACATGCCTTCCAAGACTTGAAGGAATACATGGAAAGCACGGAGCTACTTTCAAAACCTACTCCAGGTGAGATGTTCTACCTATACCTCTCAATCTCAGAGGAAGCTGGCAGCTCTGCTCTGGTACGGGAATAGAAATGGAAACAAGAGCATGTCTACTAGATCAAGAAAACGCGCGATGGGGCGGAGGCTAACTACGCTAATATGGATAAACCCTACTTCCAAGCTCACTCGATAATAGTCATGACCGAGTAACCACTCCAGTAGGTATTGCACAAGCCATAGCTATCAGAAAGAATGGTCGAATGGTCAGTGGAGCTGGAACAGTTTGACATCCATTATGCTCCGAGAACAACCATCAAGGTACCAGCACTAGAATACTTCATTGCTGAGTTCACTAGGATAGGAGAATCTGGATTGAAAAACCAGCAAGGGGATGAGAATCCAAAGTCACCCCCACAGGGGTGGATCTTGCGATGCGATGAGTCATCTTGTACACCCTGAAAGGGGTCACCCACAGAAAGGCTATCAAATTTGGCTTATGCGCTTCAAACAATAAAGTGGAGTATGAAACCCTCATATCTGGGTTAAACTAGTCAAAGGAATTGGAATAAAAGAACTCACGATGTTCAGTGATTCCCAACTTGTCGTCAATCACGTGAATGGTGAATTCGATATCAAAGAACCACGAGTAATGACTTATTGCGAGAAAGCAATCAATGCAAAAAGGTGATTCAAAAGGATACTACTCTTCCGCTGCTTGAGGGAAGACATTAAGGAAGCCGACGACTTGGCTGGAAAGGCCTCGTCAGCATCAAAATGACTCCGATACACTCATAAAGTTCTAGGGGAAGTCGGCCCAAGAATAAAAAGGCTTCCATGAAACTCTTTCCACTGATGTGGAGACCAGCTGGATGACCCCCCTGATTAGCTACATAAAAGACAAAGCCCTGCCAACGGATAAGCTAAAAAAATAGAGCAATACGGTATACTCTCATCAACAACAGTTTGTACAGAAGATCAACAACTGGCCCTCTACTCAGATGCCTAACCTCCAAGGAGGCAAACCAAGTCCTCTTCGAAATTCATGAAGGAGTCTCCGGGAACCACCCCGGAGGAAGGACAATGGCTCATAAAGCCCCGACACTAGGGTACTATTGGCTGAAAATGCAGCAAGATGCCAAAGATTTGGTCCACAAGTATGATAAGTGTCAGAGGTACACCCCATACACACATATGTTAGCACAAAACCTGGTTACAATGACCAGCCCTTGGCCTTTCACACAGTTAGGCATGGACATCATGGCACATTCCCCACTTCTGAAAAAAGAAAGTTCCTCCTTGTGACAATGGACTACTTCACCAAATGGGTGGAAATGGATCCCCTCTCTAAGATAGGAGTGAATCAGATCAAGAACTATCTATGGAAGTCTATCGTCTGGAGGTTCAAAATACTGAAAATCCTTGTCAGCGACAACGAGACCAAGTTCGAGGGTTGGAAAAGTCAAGAAACTTTGCTTCCAACTAAGCTTTAGCCATCACCTTTAGGCACTAGGTCACCCCCAGACCAATGGACAAGCATAAGTCACCAACCGAATTATCCTGGAAGTATCAAGTGGAAACTCAATGCAGCCAAAGGGTTCTGGGTCTCTGAACTTCCAAGCATCCTCTGGGCATACAATACCACAAAGAGGACTCCGATTTGAAAGACACCATTCACGCTGGCCTATGGGTCTGAGGCAATGGTTCCAGTAGAACTAGCAATACCTACGTTCAAAACGGAAGAGTTAGGGATGAAGGACAACGATGGAGCTCCGAGAGTCGGCTTAGACTAACTCGAAAAGCGAAGAGACAGCTTCTGTCAGAATTGCAACCTATCAACAAAAGATGACCCAACACTACAACAAGAGGGTCAGACCTCAAGAATTCAAAGTCAACGATTGGGTGCTTAGGAAGACTCAGCCGAACACAAGATACTCAAAAGAAGGCAAATTAAGCCCGAACTAGGAAGGTCCCTACAAGGTGACTACGACCAAAAGCCAGAAACCTACTGGCTAAAGAACCTGGATGGAAAGTGTCTAAAAGGTCGTGGAATGTAGATCATTTGGAGAAGTATTAGCATAACAATACTCTCTTTAAATATTTACATTTCACATAACTCCATACCCAGGAACATGCCTAGTTCGAATACGGGGGTCACAATGGCGCCCAAACGGCCAAGCCTAGTGCTTTTCAAGACGACAATGGCTTGACGCATAAGTGACCTAGTCCACCTCAAAGCCAAGGAACACCAGTACAGGTTGGATCCAATCCATGGATAGTCCACCGCAAACAGGCAAGTCCAATATCCGGACAACTGACTGCTTTCTATGGAACTTGATCCAAATACGGTGACCACAATGGTGCACAGATAGCCAAGCCTAGTCCTTTTCAGGATGTCGATAGCTTGACACATAAGTAACCTAGTCTGCCTCAAAACCGAGGAACTCTAGTGTGGACCGGACCCAGTCCATAGACAATTCGCATTTGGAATAGTAGTATTTTAGTAATATTGGCCATTCTATTATTCTTATAATAGGGATTCCAATTAGGGTTTTCATATTTTTTTCCTTTTAAGTTTATGGTTCGATTTATAAGGTAGATTAGTTATAAATATAGTAACAGGTCGCCAATTGTTAGTTGGTTGATTGAACAAAAGTTATTTTTTATTTGTTTATTTCGTTATTTTTGTTTATTGCAATTTTGTTTATTTTATTAGTCTGAATCTATCAAAAAATGAAAATGTAAGATTTAGTATATTATGCTAAATATAATAAGACACCAATAACACTTAAGTATATGTTTCCAAACTAAGTAATGCATCATTGCCTTCTTTAGGACAAAAGATATCTTTATTGGGATTAGATGTTATTGAATTAAAAAGAGAAGTAGATGTCACAAGAAATTAAAATTAGCTTGTCGCCACATTTGTAACAATTCCTAAAAACGCGTTGAGCATGCAAGGGATTGCACAAAGGATCCAACTACTCGCATATATGAAGATATATGGAAAATAGCGATTATATGGTCATCTCACCTTAGAGTAGGGGTGGGCATTTAGGACCGAAAACCCGGACCGAACCGACAACTAGACCGATCGGGTCGGTTCGGATCGATTTTAATTAATTAATAAAGTTTTGGTTGTAAAATCCCGGCCCGGCCCGAAGTTTCTGGTCCGGCCTCGGTTTCCAATTCTGAAGCCCGTCGGGTAACCGACCCGGCCCAGTATGAATAAAAAACCTCAAAAGGCCCTCTCCCCTATTTTCTTCACTTCCACAGTCTTCTTATCAATTTCATCAATAAACACAATGCAAGGCGCCTTCGACTTGGCCTTCTCAAACAAGTCTCTCACTCTGGACGTCCCAACTCCCACAAACAATTCAACAAACTCTGAAGCCACACACGAGAAGAATGGTGTTCGATGCTGACACATATACACAGAGTTTAGGAACGAGAGAGAGAGAAATGGAAAACCTAGAAGTGAAAGAGAAATAGGATACCGTTTCTTAAGCCGAAGCTCGATTCCTCAGTGTTGATGTTGTAAAGAACGCCTTCATAGCGAATTTCAGACTTGGATGTTAAACTAATCAAGCTTCCGATGTACGAATCAGCCGGTCCAGCAGATCCAGAAGCCGCCTGTGCTCCTGCTGCTGCTGCACTCGCCATGGCTTCAGCTTTCTTGAATCTCTTTGTCACTTCACTCTAATCTAAGTCTTTCAGTCTGAGTAGAGAAGAAGCAGACCAGAGAGAGAAGAAGAATAAAAAGAAGCAGTGGAGCGAATAAGGCGAAAGAGGGGCTGACATACGTTTTGGTTCGTTCCTAAACTCTGTGTATATTTTGGTTCTTTCCTAAACTCTGTGTATCTGTTCCTAAAAAATCTCTTTGTTTTCTTGTCTGATGGAGAGGGAAGAGAAGGGAGAGGGGAGAGAAAAAAAGTGAAAAAAAATCTGGTTGATTGGACCGAGATCGGCCCGACCCGAACCGAGAATTCGGTTAACCGAGATCCGGTTAACCGACCTTATTCGGTTCGGTCTCAGTTTTCAAATTTCATTTTTAAAAAATTCGATCCGGGCTTCAGTTTTAGGTTGTCAGGCCGGTTACCCGGACTTGCCCAGCCCTACCTTAGAGCATTCCCGAGAAAAGCTCATTTGAGAAAAAAAAAAAAAACATGTTCTAATGGAACACCCTATACATACCTCTATTTTATCTTTGTCTCTCACTTCCCCCTATATTTGGAGGCATCCATGTCATCTCCCAAATATTAAAAGTTATTAGAAAAAACTCAATTTTCTTCCTTCTCTCTTCTCCAACCCTTAAAATTTAAATAGGGAATTACTAAAATTATAGAAAGATATATTTAAATAATGATGAAAAAGTTAAAGTGTGGAATGTGGTTGGAGTGATGAAGAAATAGGGAATCCCTAAAATTAACCTTTGGTTAAAATGGAATGTGATTCATACCCTAATTTAACTTTTACCCTTGGAGGTGCTCTTAACAGGTTCAATCTTGCCTAAATATATCACTAGGGCCAGCCATGATATTTGTGGGGCACTAGAGAAATTTTATAAAATAGGGAAATAAAATTCAAGTTTTGTGATTAGACTCAACCCCTAGACAATTATGAAATATTTTTATTATTTAGAATTATTTTCTACGGAGGCATTGATTGTACTAAATATTTATGTGCTTGTGTGGTTATAAAATTTGATGTTGAGATTGAAGGTTCCCCATGTTTATGAGACTTTTATTCACATCATTAATTACAAACTCTAATTGTGCATTAGTGAGTGAACCTCAAATTAGCTTAGATTTAGCTGGTCCCTTCATGGATTCTCATGGCATAGGATTCTCATGGCATAGGATTCCATGCAACCAAACACACCCTTAATGAAAGGTTGAACAAGTAGCAAAGAAAAGGTTTGGTATACAGTGTTGGAGTGGATCTCAATCATTAATTGAGAGACCTCGACATTTATAACAAGGGTATTCACAACACTCACATAGGAGTAAAATTAGTTCCTATAACCAAAATAAATGAATAAATAAATAAAATAAAATCTTAAAAAGAAATAGGATGACATGTTAATTCCTATTAAGAAGGGTACCAAAGGTTAGCTAGTTCTTTTTATGGACCACCGGGGTGTGCGGATGTTCAAATTTTTTTTTTTTTTGTTACATCAGTTCAATATTAAGAAAAAAATTATTGTTTAATTTCTAAAATAAAAATTATAGTTAATTTTAAGGGCCTACGTAAAGTTTATAAATTAATAAGGAGCTTCAATAAATTAGTAAAGGGCATAGGTATAATTAGTCAATATTTGAGAGGATCTGGTTTTGATTGTAAAAGTATGAAATGTGGAGGGCAAAATGAAAATTACAAAAAGTTAGATATAAAGGCCTTTATATAATTTATAAATAATAATGAGAGGACTTTAAATAAATTATATTAAGGGGCTTAACTATAATTGAAGAATTTTTTTTTATTGTAAATAGTTTAAATATGATAGGGTAAAATAGTTAAAATATTTAATAGTGTTTTTATTTGAATTACATAAATACCTCTTTGCACTTTTTACCGACTTTTGACTTTTTTTTGATAAATGACATAGAGTTTGGAGAACGCTGTTCATTTGGGTGAATTGTGATTATTGCTGTTGAGATTGAAAATTCAAAAGAAAAAATCAAAGATGAAATACAACACTTACTCACCCATTTGTCATTAGCTATATCCTGAAAAGAATTGAATTTCCTCCAAAGTCTCCAACCTAAGACCCAGCTACTCAAAGAGATCCTACCTAGGATCGAGTCAATCTACACCCTGGAAATGGTCATTATTTTCACTCACCATGGGATGATATGAAGAGTGTTCAATTCCAGGAATTTCGCCAAACAAATTTCATGATATGAAAATATCAGTTTTAGGAAGTCGAACTCGTCATATTTGTCATTAGAAAATAAAAACATGTTTGGGCGATGAGAAAATATGGCAAATAATCAAACCATAAACAATGACGTTCAAATTCCAAACGGGCTAAAAATCAAGGAAGCTCAAGCTGCAGGGCGAAACAATCTTGATATGAACTGATATGATGAGGATAACATTAACGGTAATAATTCACGGGGTTATTCCCAGCCGACGACATCTAGAGTGGAAGGAGTTAAGGAATTAAAATAATAATAATAATAATAATAAGGACAAGGAGTTTGCATCTTTAGGTTCAAACCCATCCCATTTAAGCTTCTAGAAGTATCAGGTTCTTAGTTAAAATTTTAATCTGTTCGGGAATAAGCCCAATAGTTTTTTCAAGAATCTCTTTACTGGCAGAAAAGATGATAAAAAAGAAAAGAAAAAGGAATAAGTGTGCGAGTGCAAGAAAGAGAGGTGTGCACATTTGGTTGACAAATAAATCATTCTGCATTTTTATGTTATAATATTTTCTTGTAAGGTCATGAAAGGTTTCGTACGAAACGATATGATTACACAATCAATAGTGAAAAATGTAACAAAATTGACAATGTTTACAATGAAACTTTTGGGCAGAACTCTCACTTCTTACTGGATCTCACCAGCTTGCCAAGTGTTTCTGAGCATGTGCGCATGGTTATGGCCAAGCATTATTATACTGAATCTAACACATTCATCAAAGTTCCTCACTACTACGAAAATGGTCGCCTCTAAGCAACGGCTTAGCTCTGATTGAAAACATCTATATTACAATTTTGAATGGTATTTTATTATTCATTATTATTGATTGGGACAAAATCAAATTATAAAGATTTGAGATAAAAGATGGCTATGATTGAAAGTTGGAAAATGTATTGAAAGCCGAGATTCAATTTTTTTTTATGATGGTATGTTTGTAAATATAAAACATGTATAAGGACAAAGATAATGAAAAATCAATAATGCTAGGAAACTGTGTTTTATAAACATGTTTCGTAGCCATGTTGAGGTGTATATCCACCTCAGCATGTTAACAAAAACAAAAATGGGAAAAACTATTGAATTTTTAGGTCTCTTTAACCATACTACGTTAAACCCAATCCTTGACAAAGTGTTATCAGACTTTGTATTCTTCTCAGAGACTGAGTTAGCAAGGAGACTACGTTGCAAGAGGAGAAATTTGTATTCTTCTCAGAGACTACGTTAGCAACGATACTGTGTTAGCAAGGAGGCTCATCTGTATTCTTCTCAGAGACTGTGATTTTAGGTCAGGTTCTCCTTTATTCCTTCATCGACGTCATCAAGACTGAAAAAAAAAAACTAAAAACCCAAGAACTCAAGAACTCAAGATACAGATAACGTGCACAAAATGAATTAGATAAGAACACTTGGGATTTCCTCCAGTCAAGCTACCATCTCAATGTCTACTTTTCTTCCCTACTAAATCCCCACAGAGTTCCCAAGCCTGGACCCCCGACCTCACCAAAGGATATGCAAATATCAGGCTTATATCCACCCTTAGCCCCCACCAAATACCAACAAACCCATTTGAAGATCACGTGTATCGCGGACCCCAGACCCACGCAAACCTCTTCTTAAGCAAATCGCTGGGGGGGCCTGGTTACCTCTCAATCAGATTTGAAGCTTGAATGTTATGTGCTCATTCTGAAAACAAAAGCGAGGTATCATCAATGATTCATCAGGATTTGCTTGTAATTATTCGAAAAGATATACCCTTATCAAGTCCTGAATGTTCTGCTCAACCCAATCTTGAAACATATGATAGCATGTAACCCATTTGGGACACGTTTGGCTTTAATGGAAAAAGTGGACTTGTGGTTGAAACTGTTGAAAAGTGCTGATCTTTACTCTGGAAACTTTTTGTGGGGGCTGAAAGGGGTGAGAACTTCTTGTTGTGCCCCATATACCCAAATTATCGACATCATCACGACTCAAATTGGAATGGGGGCTGAAAGGGGTGAGAACTTCTTGTGGCTTGAGAATGGGGTCTTCTAATTTTGCAGCAGAGGCAGTAGTAGTAGTAGTAGAAGTTAAATCATTAAGAGAAAAAACAACAAAAAGAGACGGTGAAAAAGAGTTGAGAGATCTGTTGAAGGAAGGTGTTGTGGTTTGGTGTTGATGATGATTATAACGATGAACGACTTTCCCATCAAGCTTTGTTGATGATGATTATAAGGGAGGTTTCTGAGAAGCTTTGGAGAGGCGCTACTCTCTCTCTTCTTCCTTTTTCTTCTTATTTGGGTTTATCTCTCTCTTTTCTCTTGTCTTATTACAAACCCTATTTTTCTGCGGCAATTGTTCGGATCCACAATGGTTAATGACGTGGATGTCCACATCAACATGGTTACTAAACATGTTTACTAAACCTGTTTGCCTATCCCGACACTGGTAAAATGCTAGTTTCCTAAAGGAAGACAATAACGTGTCATACATTTCAAAATTTTATAATTGAATATAACATAACTATTGATTTTCAAGTCGTTTTGATTTTGCTTAAACCTGACGATGGAGTAAGACCTACATTTTGAGAGCATGCTCACGGGTTTCAAAAATCTCGAGGACATGCAAGTACAATGCAAAGGCACAGGGCACAAGTATTTATGGATCAGTATTCCAAAGGCATGTTAGTATCTAAAATGGCACGAGACCAAAATGCCAAAAGGTATGATAAACATGTTTCTAAAATTGTTTGACATTGGAGAGTTCCTAGTGTTGTAGGTAGGAAAACTCTCTCTGCATAACTACAAAAATATTTAGTGGTTTAGTCACCCTTCTAAAAAGGGATCGGCACATCAATTTTTGATGGGTGTAGTTAACATTAAGGTTTTGAAGCCATTAAACTTGGTTTAAATAAGGAAGATAACATTAAGGTTTTGAAGCCATTAAATTTGGTTTAAATAAGGAAGATTTTTACTTATTATTTGAGGATGTTATTTCTTGAGTCATTTATTTTGAGTTATTTCTCAGAGTAAATTAGGAAATCTGACTTCTAATTGAGTATTGTTTCTGTAAATCAATTCATGTCATTCAGGATGTTTGGGATTTTGAATAAATTGCCTTTTCCTTTTCCTTTAAGATTTTTTTTTTCATTTTGCTTTCAAAATGCAGCCCTAAAACCTTTTAAAGTAAAAGGTATTCAATGTATGAATCAATTAGATAAGATTTGAGTCATTCAACCACAATTAGAAAATAAATATAGATATATAAAAATATATATTATATATTTATCCATATAAAAGACATGAGTAAGACTTATTCAAGCAAGAAGATACTAAAAACTTTAATTTGTATATGATGTCTATTGCCTATCATCCATCCATTCATTCACACCACCTTTGTTACAAGGATTGTACATCCTTGCATCCTATATTAATATATCATAAGATATTATGTATACCATCAATGAGCCTTAATTCGTATCATGCATATCGTAAGATATTGACAACTAAGCATTTAGGACTCAAAACTACGCAGTTCCTTGACAGCTCGACTAACGGTCAATATTTCCTGATGTGATTTCTTTTAGATATAGTTGGAGGCGGATGGTATCACACGTCATGGGTTCCACACAATTACCAACTTTTTTATTGTCCCCAGTTTGCTCCTACCATTTTAACGGTTGTTTATGCACTCTTATGCATGGTCTTTTGACAAGACCTCCCTATTTCATTGTTGATGCGACCCTAAGACTTCTATTACCATTAGGGAACTAATCACAGTTACCTTAGACACCATTAATTACAAATGTAGGTCTCTTAAGCAGCAGGGTCCTGAACTTCTAGGCCCCTTTCTGCTCATGTAGCAGGTTGTTGACCCATGATTAATGCAACATAATTATTTTTTTTTAATCAGCATAACACTATATTGTATTGTATTGTATTGTATTGTATTGTATTGTATTGTATTGTATTGTATTGTATTGTATTGTATTGTATTGTATTGTATTGTATTGTATTGTGTGATAAAGGAAAAGGAGACCTCAGTGAAAATAAACCACTAGCCTCCTAAAAAAGTATACATCGTGTGTTATTTGTAAGCATTATTATACAATCCCAGTTGATTCAACATGCAAGAAGAGAATTGAATCCCTTTAAATCTACCCCAACTACAAGCCAATGACCAAATAATGACTTTAGTATTTGTGAGATACTATACATCATGTGTTATCAATGTTGGAAAAAAATGGCTTTCAATTTGAAATACTCAAAATAGGTGAATTCAAGGTATGTATCTGGACACAACCCTTACGCCAGGACACGGTTTGGATGCTCAATTAGGTGACTGTAGGTCCGCAAACATGATTCTCACGTCAAGATACAATGTGGATGTTTCCAAGCAAGGCGAAATGCATTCGGACATGGAGCTCACGTCCGGACACCAATCACACGTTTTTTTTATGCAACTAGACTTCAATTTTGAGTGGGATTTTATGTTTTTCTTGCTTTTAAAATTTAAGATCTATATATATGTTTCTATGGGTTTCCCATAACTGTGGGTATTCTTCTTTAGCACTTCTAGGCTTAAGAGAAGGGAAACACAAAAGAGGCAAAGTTAGAAAGGTTAATTGTAATCTTCTTGTTTCCACAAATATAGTACATCTGAAAGGGTGGTCTATCACCAAAAATGGAGTAGGTAATTTGTCGAACCATGTAAATACTTATGTATGTTTACTTTGATACTTCGCATGAGGGTTGAATACGATTATAGGGTTTCTTTTGGATTGATCAATCAGATTAGTTTTATAACAGATGTTGGCGTAATGGGCACATGTGTGCCCCTGAGTCCACTCAACCTAGCAACGATATTGTCCCAGACTTAAACACCCGTGACTTGGGCCACCTTGGTGTGGGGTTTATCTAAAATGTCTCATTTCTATCAGGGAGTAGACCGCCTCCTTATATTCCTTCGAGACAACTCTACCTTTTGAGATGTAGGACTATTCAAAACAACACCAATAATCCAACAATCTCCACTTTTGGCTTGAATTGTCACACCCTACAATTCACTTAGTCTGCAACATCTCGAAATACACTTATTCGAGTGTCTTGCACAATCATGATATTGAAAGCAATACTCGGTTTATGAGCTCGGCTATTTTCAACGTTGTTGACTCCACCTAGTTGCAACTATCACACTATCTCCACCTCATTCAGACTTGTAAGGCACCCCTTATCAAGAATCTGAAGCCTATCCTAGATCATACCTGGAGCACTGCACACCTGGCTCACTACCCTATGCCTACTCCCCTTGAACGATGTGCCTACTGCAACTCCACCTCCCAAGTCTCAGCGATACCATTTGTTGGAGCATTGTGCACGAGCGCGCTTCTGGGTCTACTATACATTGCAACGATGTTGTCCCCAACTTAAACACCCATAGCACTGGACTCCCATCTTGGGCTTCCAATTGTAGGGTTTTATCGAAAATGCCTCATTGCTATTAGAAAGTGGATCACCTCCTTATATTTTTTCGTATATGGGACTACTCAAGCCAACACCAATAACGCAACATTTAATGCCACGAAATTTTTTAACTTTTTGATTGAAGGCATCCTGATAATTAAAACCATAGTTATCAAAACGTTTATCGTATCACATAACCTTAATTTAAGATACATGTATTATAACGGATTGTTATATATTATATAGTTAAGCATATAAAAGACATATATGACTTTTTACACATGTTAGCAAGCTATTGGTTATAATTCATCCATTCATTCATGTCATTATACAAGGAAAATACATCCTTACGTCATCTTATATCGGCGTGTTGTAATATATATGTAGCATATCTATGAGTATGACACAACACATTGAATTGTATTTATCGTATGACACATCATATTGAATTATATTTATAGTAAGATATTGATAACTATGATTAAAACCTATATGTGAGATACAATGGTCTGCTTGAAAAATTCAAAATGTTGGTCTAGCCTAGAAGATGTACTCTTCCAGCATTTGACAAAACAGTATCATTTGGAAATCTCTATGTTCTCTGATACACTTTGCACGTAGAGTCCCCAACCTCATCAATCAATTTTCTCAACTCTGATGGGCCTCTCACTATAATAACACTATCTATGGAGGCATGATCATCACTGGAGTTGCGCTAGTGTTGTATCACATTGAATTGCAAGTAATTGCCAACGGCTTTGGAGTGGTCAAAGAGATAATTCTAGACAGAGTTTGGGTTCAATCGGAGTTGGACTCCATGCAGGCCATAAACATCCTTATACATGCATGCTATCACCATGGCAGAATGTGGCGGTGGAAGAGATAAAGAACATAGTTGAGGATTTTCAAGAAGTTCTTGACTGCCATGTGTATAGAGATGATCCAAATTGCATACCATGTTGCTACATGAAGTTCAAGTGCACTAGTAACGAATATCACACGTAAGGACTTAGCTGGGTTGATTGATTAGATGCGAGGGTATTGGGTATAGGAAGACTTGGTGCGAGTATTGTTTGGTGACCTAGGAAGATTGTGCAGTTATGGATATGTTGCTCCTTTGTTGCGGGTTTCATGTACATAGTACTTGATGGGGGCACCACTCAATCATCCTTTTAGAATATCTGGGTTGGTGTATGTCAGTACCATGTATGCTCCAACTGGTGGACTTGCTCATTGTGCTCCAACAACAAAATTTAGATTACCAACATGACAGACAAATTTGGGATGATGCCACAAAATTTTTTACAATGAAAAGCTGCCACTCACACATTGCACCAATTCTCCCCATATAGACCATAGCATGGACGCTGAGATCCATCATAAACTCATAAGACCAAAGGAGGTGCATCCAAGGGCCTTTTTTTTTTTGCTATACGCTTTGGGATAGGTACTAATTGTCGATGCTTTGGAAAGACTCCTCCATGCAGCGGTCTAGATGCTTTGGAAATAAAGTAACTTACGAGTATTTCAAAGATAAAAGCAAGAATAGTCTTCATATTAGAATTGACATTTAATCATTTTGTGGAGATGGGGAGATACAAGGGAACCTCTTAGAGATGTTCCATTTTCTTCTTGTTTGTGCAGTTGGGGAGATATTGTAAAAATCCAACTACACAAATTTTGTGGGGAACTTAGTGAACTCCTCCATCTCTCTTTTAATATACATGGGGGGTACCACATTGGTTGGTAAAATGAAAAAAACCAAATCGATGGTCAATAGATTCTTGATTAGATTCAAACAAATTACACTAATGGAAAATAAGAGGCCTATTCTCATAAGGTTGTCAACTGTTAGGATTTCACCATGACCAACTGCCCAAAGGTGTACCAGCTGAGTTGGTAGAGGTGTGGCGGATGGAATCATACGTCACAGAGTCGAACCCAGGGTTAAGGGTAAAATTAAAAAAAAAAAAAAAAACTACCCAAAGGTAAAAAACTTGACTCTGGGAGGAACGGACATCATCCTAAACACTTTGTTGCCAAAAGAGGATGGTAAGTAAGCCAAATTGGTATAGGGCAAGGCCACCTTGAGGAGCTTAGAGTGAGAGCTCTCTACTGAAAATTCCAAATCCACTCATCCTACTCGTTAGTAAGAACCATTTCTTGAAGCTTCTCAATCTGTTGCACTAATTGATGGAATTTAGTTTCTCTAACACTTCTTCTTGAGCTAGGTCCCAATTGGCAGTACTATTGGTTGTTCCTTGGTAACAATGAGCAACCAAAGCTACTTTGTTGAGTGTGATTCTGAAGAATAGACTAGAATTGCTCCTAGAGTGGTTAGCTACAAGATTGAACCTCCCAAAATTGAACTTCAGTGCCACTACCAACATTATAAGAGATTTATTTATCAGATTCACAATTACTCTCCACCAAACACACCCTAGGGAGTTGAAGTGTTTTTGGTATACCAGCCATTACAGTGCAGCTCATATTTTCTTAAATAACCACCGTTCACGATACACACCGCTCTTTGCCAAATGTCCACAACCATTTGGAAAGAAGAGCATGATTGAAATGTTTCGATCTTCGAATTCCCAAGCCACCAAGCTCCTTTGATTTACAAACATCTTTCCGACTTACAAGATAAAAGCTTTTGGCTTCTCCATCACTTCCATGCAAAAAAGTTTATACGTTTATGAATTTGTGAACTTAAATTGGTTTAAGCGCTTAAGGAATTAGAACTTTGAAAATCTAAGATTTTAACAAATATTTTATAAATTATGGCTCTTTTGATCAATATTGAATAGTAGATCTAAAAGATTAAAGTTAAGATCTATTGTGATCTTTCTCAATGTTTTGCACAAACGCGCAAAAAAAAAAAAAAAAAAAAAAAAACCTCACACCATATAACGTGGTTCACTATAGAGTTTTAAACCCCAACTTATAAGCTACATCTACAGCAAAAATATCCACTATGAAATAATATCACGGTTACAAGATTGTTCACTCAAAGCACTTACCAAACCATATGTCCACAGTAAGCAAGTTCTACTATTGCAACCAACTTTTATATACGGAAGCTTGCTTCAATGATCTTCCTCCACGATCTCAGCAACGTACCAAGACCAAAATCACTACTTGCATGCACATAAGTACGATGAGAACAAAGATGTTTGAAGTTTCTAACACATGAAAGTCTTTGCAAAAATATGATCTGGACAGATGCAATGACTCTAAAAAACTCTATTTTAATGTTAGGAGTTGAAGATTTTTAACTTCAAAGTTGTGCCTTCAACATGCATTAGCTCTTTTATTTATAGAGTTGTGGATTAGCCAAAAATACATGTGTATATATATGTCACGCCCCAATTTTCGAATCGCCTAAATGCCTCTAACATCAAGTTGCGACTCTAAAATCTCAAAAAGAATCATGCAGACAATCTAATAAAATGGGCTAACTCACCATCCTAAAAGACAAGCATCCACAACTCAACTCCACTTGCAGCATCACCATCAACAATACCACCACCTGCACCCAGGTAGGGATACACCCATTTGCCACAAAACAAGCAAACGAGTCAGCATTAGCTGGTATGATAGGGTGTCATGATGATGTTATAAAAAATAATGTATATATCAGTGGTAAACCTACATGCAGCTAATGCATGAGATGCGAGATGAAATGGAAGAAATTCACATCAAGTTGAGATTTTCAATCAACGTGCCATAATTTAAGTCATCAAACTATTAATCAATTTGTGAAAATAATCACATTCCTGACTATATGCACATGCTTCTATACTGACATATATCCAACACTCGAAAAAAAACTCATATCATACTCTTGTCCTCAGGAACAACCCATTGCATTAGGCTAAACCACCCTAAAGCAATGGCTTAGTTTTCTCATCTAAGTGAACACACCAAATCTCAAAGCATCTATCCCCAAAGAAAATGTATAACATCGACTGAGACAGTTCAAAGGAATCATACAACTTAACAATGCACCACCAATCTTCATCTCGAATGTTCAATTATGATGTAAATATGTATGTGAAATGCGACATTCCAATGTGCTTAACCATTATTCCTTTTACCTACACATAAATGTCTCGTTTCTCAATGCTAAGTGTTATTCCCTTGACAGGTTTTGCGTGATTCATTCTTTCAAAACAGGTATATATGCAAGTGTTCAACAACGTTAATATCATCATATCATCATGATTGCTCAATTATGATGTAAATATGTGTGTGAAATGCGACATTCCAATGTGCTTAACCATTATTCCTTTTACCTACACATAAATGTCTCATTTCTCAATGCTAAGTGCTACTCCCTTGACAGGTTTGGCGTGATTCCTTATTTCAAAACAAGTATATATGCAAGTGTTCAACAACATTAATATCATCATATCAATATCACAACAATATTTTTTCCTTGGTAGCTTGCCGGCCATATCCCCTTGTTGTCCGCCCACCTAAGGTGCTACAATATCAAATAATTGCTCAACAACACCAACAACACTCTTCCCTTGGTAGCTTGCCGACCATATCTCCCCTAATGCCCGCCCACCCAAGGTGTCACAATACTCTCTCGTTGGTAGCTTGCCAACCATATCTCCCCCACTGCCCGCCCACCCAAGGGTGTTACATCAATATACAATAGGAAAAACTTTTTCATCAACATTCTAAAATTTCATTCCATGAATGATTAATGATGCAATCACTCTCATGTGCTATTGTACAACTCAAAGAAAAAATTCATGGAAGATTATGCAATCTGAGCAAACATGCAACAACACAAGAACCAAACATTCTAAAATCCATGATACAATTTCAAATAACCAACAAAATGAAAACCCATCTCACTACTAAAAATTTAAGAAAACTCCATCTCAATTCAATCAAAATGAACCAAATTCAACCACCAATGGAAAGTTCATGAAGATTTCAACATGAAAACTCTAAACACTCAAAACCAGCAACAAGATCACATTGGATCACTGATTAATTCACAAACAACTCAGATTTTGTACTAGAACTTGTTGCATGTCATAGATCAACACCCAGTACCCTTAATTAACAACATGCAAACAAAGATAAGGGAAGAAAATACAAAATCAAAACTTTTTAAGGCCATACTCACCTGAATCAAGCTCTCCCAACACCTCAAAACCATTGATCGGAGCTCACTCGCAAATCACAACTCAAATTGTCACTGGTGAACCCCAATCTCCATGCTTTTCTAAAATTTTCATCCAACCACTCGATCACCTTTGCATGTAGGGTCTTCGGCCTCCAAACACCCCTATCGACTCCACCAAAGAGCTTGATCAGAGCGGAGTTGCTCGAACAACCTCTTATAGCTTCGATTGAGTTTCACAAGATGATACACTCTGATTTTGAGCAGGAACTTGAAGGAGAGGAAGGGGGAAGGAAGATGAATAAAACAAAGAAGAAATGAGGAGATTTGGTGGAGAAACGGATGGTGAGGGGTAAAAAATGGATTGTTTTTGTTTATATAGGTGGTGTGAGAAAGAAAGTAGGTGGTGTGAGAGAGTAAAATGGTGTAAGAGAGAGGAAATGGTGGTGTGGTATAGTCGTCGCCTTCCTTTTAATTTCAAAATAAATAAATAGGATCATTGCTTCATTTTGCTTAACTTTTAGTCGAGACTTTTGATTCTCTTGTAATTGTTGACATTTGTCAAATTACGACATGGTTTTCATTCGAGTGAAATATTAATGTCACTTGGACATGTGGTTATTAGTTAAAATGTGTTATGTGCTCCTTTCATTATGATCATTGTTGATCATTCATTAATTCTTGAGCATCTGTGTGTTCAAAGTGTTTACTTGATATAATACGTTGTTTCCTCCTTAAAAAAACAATGAAAAGAATTTGATTATAGGCTCCATGCTCATCAACTCACAGAGTTTGTTTTTTAATGTCACATCCACACTTCCTTTCCAAACATTGTAACTGGGAATGTCAACTCGGACTTTTCTCTTGTTCGCGTAAAATAGTAAGAAGCGGTGCACTTGGTAACCAGACATGCCACTTGGACTTGGTTCTTGTTCGCGTCAAACGTTGTGTACCGTATAAGGACAATAAATACTTCTAAGTGTTAGATTCGAGGAGCCTTTTAATCCTAGTACCCTAAAGTCATCTGGTTTGGTAGTTATCGATCACATGACCACTTGGGTTTGATTCTTTTATCGATGTATTATTATAGTTTTATTTTTAAGTATGGAAAATTGATACTTAAAAAAAGGGAAAGTGATGCCGGGCAGAATAGTGATTATCTTGCAGGCTAGTTCAACAAACAATTCACAAGGAAGGATACAAGAGATCCACCCAAAAACACAGAGAAAATAACTCTAATATTCAATTAAATTACTCAAATCAAAAGGTCTCTAAAATCAGCCCACAAACCAGGCTTTATAGCTAAAACTCGTGATTATTAGAATTTTACCAAAAATAGCAAAACCCCAATAATCATGGTAAAACAAAATACGTAATAAAATAAATAAACTGCCAGAAATCTAGCCCAAATCGGGTTCAGATTCACTACCTAAACAATAATTGAAATATTACTATAAAAGGGAAAAAACTACTAAATTTGTGGATTCGGAAGGGAAAATGGTGGATTTTGTCATCAAAAAGATGTGCAACAAGTATGGATCCTTGACCACAACGTGTGCGCTGAAAAGAGCTTTCCGAATTGGGGTCGTATGTGCGATTCTGATACTCGTAGCCAAAGTTATAGTCAAAATACTAAAACGCACCCAAACTGCCAAATTAGAAAAAGGATTATGATTTCCTGCCATCCTTGCGTTGATCTGCTAATTCAAGATATCTTAGTGCTAATAACGTGCTATCTGACAGCTCAGCATCATCTGACTCGGATCCTCCTGCATCAGTCGCCCCGGGTTGGAAAGAACTCGTCCTCGAGTTCACAATAGCATCATCAGCATCTGCAAAACAAGGACTCAGGTGTTTTACATTAAAGACATCAGAAGTCCTCAAATGACTGGGGAAGCGCAGTTTGTAGGCATTATCATTGATCTTCTACAAGATCTCACAGGGTCCAATCTTCCACTCCTTAAGCTTATTATACTCTCCAACAGGAAAACGATCACGTGTTAATACTGCCCAAACAAAATCACCAACATCAAAAAGTACCTGACGACGGTGACTGTCGGCTTGAACCTTACTCTCGTGAATGCCCAGCTTCACCTGCTCATGGATACCCCGAAGATGTTCGGCCATCGCATCTGCCTTGGGACTCAAATGACCCACACGTGGAATAGGGGCTAAGTCAAGCACCCCGGATGGATTGTGACCATAGACAATTTCAAATGGGTTCATTCCTGTGGTTATGTTCTTCGACCTGTTATAGGAAAATTTCGCTTGAGGTAACGCAAAATCCCACTGTTTTGGTTTAGTGCCTGCCAAACTCCTTAAAAGGTTCCCTAAACTGCGGTTCGCCACCTCGGTCTGTCCATCCGTCTGTGGGTGGTAGGTGCTGCTAAAATTCAAGTTTGTCCCTAGTTTCTCCCATAAACTCCGACAGAAATGACTCATGAACTTGGTGTCATGATCTAAAGTAATGGATCGGGGAACACCATGTAAACGCATAATCTCTCTAAAATAATGATGGGCGATCCGGGCAGCATCCATTGTTTTTTTGCAAGCTACAAAATGGGCCATTTTGGAAAACTTGTCAACCACAACCAAAATAGAATCTCATGCCTGTTGGGTATGGGGTAAGCCCAACACAAAGTTCATACTAACATCAAACCAAGGGGCCTCAGGTACAGGTAAAGGTGTGTACAGGCCCGCATTAGTGAGAACTCCTTTGAACCACTGACACACATAACAATGCTCCAGATAATGAGCCACATCACTGGTCAATTTGGGCCAATAATAGGGAAAAGAAATCAAGGCCAACGTCTTATCTCGCCCAAAGTGATTCTCATTATGAAGTTCACGAATAATCTGCGGCCTTAGTGAACAATCTGGAATGCCCAACTGTAATATGCGAAACAGATAACCACTATGCAAAATAAATTCACGTCGTTGACCATCATTTACCTCCTGAATTATCCTCCCGAATGAAGAATCTGCAGCATACATATCAGAGAAAGCCTCAAATCCCGCAACTTTAGTGCTTATGGTGGTGAGGAGTAACGTACGACGGCTCAGTGCATCTGCGACACGGTTCATACTCCCTGCTTGGTGCCTCAGCGCAAACGTGAACTCCTGCAAGTACGCCGCCCACTTGGAATGTCGTTGACTCAGCTTGTGTTGGCCATTGATGTACTTTAGGGCCTCATGATCAGTGACAAGAATGAACCCCCTTTGTACTAGGTAGTGACGCCAATGCTTCAGGGACTGAACTATGGCATAAAACTCCAGATCATAGGTGGAATAATTCTTCTTTGATCCTGATAGCTTCTCATTAAAAAAGCTATTGGGCACCCCTCTTGACTCAGAACACCACCAATGCCAACCCCAGATGCATCACAGTTTACCTCAAACACCTTTTCAAAATCAGGAAGTGCCAAAACTAGTGCTTCTATCATCTTCTACTTGACCAGTTGAAAATTGGCCTCCGCCTCCTCGGACCACTGGAAATCACGTCCCTTGAGGCACTTTGTGATAGGAGCAATCGAAGTGCTGAAGTTTCTGATGAACCGACGGTAGAAGGACGCTAATCCATGGAAACTTCTGACATCGTGTAAGGTCTTTGGTTTGGGCCACTCCCAGACCACATCTATTTTCGACTGATCTGCATGAACACCATCAGTAGATACAACAAAACCAATAAAAGTAACATAAATAGTGAAGAAAGAACACTTCTTCTGATTGACGAACAGGCGTTCCGACCTCAATTTATCAAAAACAGCACGAAGATGATCAAAATGTGACGCCCATGTCGAACTATAAATGAGGATGTCGTCCAAGTAAACTACAACAAATTTCCCCATGAAAGGTCGTAAAACCTGATGCATAGATCTCATAAATGTACTGAAGCATTGGACAGGCCAAAAGGCATGACCATCCACTCATACAACCCATGATGCGTCTTAAACGTTGTCTTCTACTCATCTCCAGGCCTTATTCTAATCTGGTGGTATCTGTTTTAAGGTCAATTTTTTAGAAGACCTTAGATCCGGACAGCTGGTCTAACATATCATCCAAGCGAGGAATTGGAAACCTGTATTTCACTATAATCCTATTGATTGCCCTGCTATCAACACACATAAGCCAAGAGCTATCTTTTTTTGGCACAGGCAAAGCAGGTACTACACATGGGCACATACTCTCACGGATGTAGCCCCTCTCCAATAACTCTACCACCTGTTGTTGCAACTTTTCAGATTCCTTAAGACCGAGGAGATAAGACGGCCGATTAGGCAAACTGGACCCCGGAACAAGGTCGATCTGATGTTGAATGTCCTACATAGGCGGCAGCCCAGGAGGAAGATCCTCTGGCATCAGGTCAGAAAACTCTGCAAGAAGCTGGTGCACCTCTGCAGGCAAATTTGAATTCACATTGGCTGAACTATTCCCACAAGGTAGCAAAGCATAGACCACATCTCCATGATCAATCTCAACTAAAAACCTGGACCTAGAAAGCAAGTTAGTATTATTGGCTACCGGGGTAGGAGTGATTCCTTTCCGACGAGGTGCCAACACAATCTTCTTCCCTTTAATGCTAAAGGAATATATATTTTTCCGCCCATCATGAATAACACAACAATCATACTGCCAAGGTCTGCTTAACAATACATGACAAGCATCCATAGATACAACATCACACCAAGCAATATCAAAATATTTTCTGCCAATCAAAAAAGACACTAGGCATCGCCTATCTATTGTTACCTCACTGCCTTTATTCAGCCATGATAATTTATACGGCTTGGGATGACGATCTGTCTTCAACTGCAATTTCTGGACAACCTCTTCAGACACGACGTTCTCACAACTGCCACTGTCAATGATCATCTTGCAGACTTTATCAACAACTGTGCAGGTCGTGTGGAAAATATTGGTTCTTAACCAATCGTCCCCTGAATCATCCTTGGGAGTCAGTAGACTCTTACGAACGACCAGAGTCTCATGGCCATCACAATACAACATATCTCCATGTTCATCATCGTCAGACACAGGCTCTCCAAGTTCCTCAATTTCGTCTACCACGTCTTCCTCAATTAGGAAATTGTTGCCCTTCTGAATAGCAAGCTTCCTGCACTCAGTCGCTTTATGTCCCTATTCACCACATCTGAAACATCTAATAGTAGAATTACTTTGCGGTGGCTGTTGGGTAGGACGGGATTCTTGAGGGCGAACTGGCCGAATGTTTGAATACTTTTGATCATAGGCCTCCTGTTCTGCTATTTTTCCACAGTAAGTGCACGCTGGCAGGCTTCAAAAATGGTCCACAGTGAGTGAAGGCTGAGGACATCCTGCAGAGGTTGTCGTAATCCTCCCAAATATCGTGCCACCATCTGCTCTTCTGTCTCAGATAAGTCATTACGGGCTACCAATTGATAGAACTCCTCCGTGTAATCATCAACTGATCTCGTGCCTTGCCTCAACGAATGAAGTCGTTGAAACAAAGTTTAAGTGTAGCCGAAAGGAAGTGACCCTTCATCTTCTTCTTCATATGACCCTTCATCTTCTTCTTCATATTTTCCCAATCAGTGATCTTGGCTTGGCCCTGCCTGTCGCGTGATCGCTTCAACTGCTCCCACCACGCAGATGCTCTACCTTTGAGTTTGATGGCAACCAATTTCACTTTGACATGATCTGGAACTTTCTTATACTCAAATTTACGTTCTACTTCATTCAACCAATCCACGAATCATTCGGTCTGTTACGTACCAAAAAACTCGGGTATATCCACTTTGAAACCGAGATTTCCATGACGATCCTCTCAACCACGGCGCTCCCAGAATCGAGCATGATTGTGATACGAGTTTTGAAACTGGAATCAGAATCGTGATCTTCCATCTCACGATTACCAAAATCCTGCGCCGTTAGACGCTGGGTTAGCTCTGCAACTTGCCTCTGTAAATCCTCAATCATCACATCCTGAATGCTACGATCACGGTGAGGGCCTTCCTCGTTCGGAACTTGTCCGTGACGACCACGACCACCAGTCATAGAAACTGATGAAATCTCACCCCAAGAAGATGCTAAAGCTCTGATACCAACTGACGTCAAGCAGAATAGTGATTATCCTGCAGGCTAGTTCAACAGACAATTCACAAGGAAGGATATAAGAGATCCACCCAAAAACACAGAGAAAATAACTCTAATGTTCAATTAAATTACTCAAATCAAAAGGTCTCTAAAATCAGCCCACAAGCCGGGTTTTATAGCTAAAACTCGTGATTATAAGAATTTTATCAAAAATAGCAAAACCCTAATAATCATGCGAAAACAAAATACGTAATAAAAGAAATAAACTAACAAAAATCTAGCCCAAATCGGGTTCAAAATCAATTCCTAAACAATAATTGAAATATTACTATAAAAGGGAAAAAAACTACTAAATTTGTGGATTAAGAAGGAAAAATGGTGGATTTTGGTCTCGACATGTGCGCCGAAAAGAGCTTTTCGAATTGGGGTCGTATGCGCGATTCTAATACTCATAGCCAAAGTTATGGCCAAAATACTAAAATGCACCCAAAACTACCAAATTAGAAAAGGGATTATGATTTCCTGCCATCCTTGCGCTATCTGCTAATTCAAGATATCATAGTGCTAATAACGTGCTACCTGACAACTCAGCATCATCTGACTCAAATCCTCCTGCATCATAAAGGGATTGTATTCATCATGGAATTGCTTTGTGCTTATTTTGATTTTTTGAAAAGTGCAACATTATTTTCTATGTTCTAAATGATTTTGGTATAGCACACTCTAGCCTGGAATCTCATATCATGAGATTTTAATCCTAACCCTTGTGTGATCAATTTTTATTTGACACTTGTCAAAATATCGAGGTTATTAAAAGTTTTTTCGAATAATTCCGGGGCAAGAATTTTTCTTTTCTTCTAAAAGGGGGGGGGGGGTTTACTTTATTATTTTTTGTGAGCTTTTCAAAGAATTCACAATGGATCCACATATAAAATCTCTTGGTGTGAATATGTTCAATATCTTATCGCTTTTGACATTCTCTCTAAATCTCTCACTTCATCAAGTTTCTAATCACGTCTGATCTTTGCTGAATATACTTTATTTATAGGCATCACAAACTCTTACGCAACATGTTTATACTTTAAAAGCGCATTTGGGAAGTTGTATTGTGATACTGGATACAACGTTTCTTCTTGTTCTTAATAACAACTGTCAATTCTTTGAATTATTAATAAGACACAATTGAGATTCTCAATTTTGGGTTATTGTGCTTCATGTACGCATTGCCATACATATATACAATTGGCTAAAAACATACTCACTGTACACATTGAAAAATTTATGTGTTTCCTCATAAAAATCCTTATGTGTTTTTGTATGGCTTGAACGTATTTTTATGTACAAACCATCCCATAAAATATGTTTTTTCTAAGTACTCGGTGCTCAAATTGTACAACCTTAATACATTACTTATGGACTAATTTATGGCATAAATTATGCCTATCTAAAATTTTCAAGTTCTTAGTATTCAGGATGCTTATAGTTTATCTTAAATGTTTGAACTGTTGACTCCATTGCATGTAAAATATGCATCAATACAACATATTTAATACAATATACTGGTATTTCATCAATTGAATACTTTTCCTTGATGCGATAATAGCAAAATGAGTATTTGCAAAATACTGATATTTTTCAATTGAATACGGTTACTTAAAGCGCAAGATAGGTGCATCAAAAACACAATGCATGTACACCTCTAGTGTCATATTTGGTGTGTAAATACTATATATGTGTTTTTTTAATAAACACTTGGTATTTGTTTCACACGCATGTTGCATACTTTATGCACAAATCCTCAGTGTTTATTCACACTATGTGTCATCAATGCATACATCTGTTAAATAGGCAATTCAAAATTGTGCATTGATTATGAGGGAGTCTTTATTACCGCCGTTCATGTTTAGTTACCTCTTTATTTGATGATGCTCTTGCTAAATTTACTTTAGCATTGACCATCTACTTGATACTGAGGATTTTGGTTTATTCTTATTTGAGTGTTTGAAAATACTCCTTTAAGTAATCATGTTATAGTTTAAACTATTTTGATTACCATTTGTTCATTTGTGACAAAAAAAGAGGGTGAGTAAGTTATAACATTTTTATTTTTATACTCTAACCCAATGTGTCAAAGTTTTCTACCTTCTAATTCACAAGATATGATAGGCTACTATGACAAGTCATATTGTGCATCTTCTAAAGACTTGGATCACAGTTTTAAAAAGTGATTAATACATATGCATACACGCATTGATACAAAGCGACCAAAAGTCGCTTCAATGCATACGAGTTGAATGTTGGCTATAATGCCTTCGACGATTGTTCTTATTCTTTAACACCTCAACTTTTTATGTTTGATTCATGTTACCGCATTCATTGATGATTGTTTCATTTTTTAATTTATTTATGGTTTTTTTATATATTTTTCACCAATTTTTTTCCTGAAAAGTCAAGGTGGTACTCCTTGTTACGCATCGATATGCCACTTCGAATTGAGAAACACTTAATCACCTCAGTAGTAAAAAACACTTTTTAAAATATTGACTTGGATTTAGGATAGATAATTTTTGATTTAATCAATGAGAAAAGAATTTTTTTAATGTAATTTACTTTCCTCAACTTGAAGTTTTGTTGAGCAAAGGTAAATATTGGGGTTTTCTCATGAAATAAATCAAAGGGGGAGATTGAAACCTCTAATTTTTAGGTTGATATTATTATTAGACTCAATAAGTTTCACAATGAGTTGAAACTGGAGTATAAGTCGACAAGTAATAATGGCGTCAATCAAAGGCAAGACGAGAATACAAATTGCAACACACTTGTGAAAATGGATTGAAGGATTTCAATTATAGAGATAATTTGAAAATAATTCAATTTAAATCCTTGAGAAATTAACATGTCGGGTCTTTAAAAGTTTTGACTAGATCGACCAATTAAATAGGTCAGGAATAAAGTTCGATCTATTGAGCAAACATATCCGGATGAGAGCGTGACTTATCAAACAAACAATTTGGAAAACGAGCTCATCCAGTCAAGTTGATTTGAGTTCGACCTATCGAATAGGCAGGTCAAACACTCAAGACTGGTTGAATACAATAAATTTGCAGCACTTTATTTCTATATTTTGTAATACCCGTAAGTTTTTGTTTGACTAATTTACTTACTTTTTTAGTTTTATGATTAAAACTAGTGATTTTAGAGTTCTTAGAATTTAAATAATTGTGATAAAAAAAATTCTGAATTTTTTCTTGGCGGGTGCCCTTAGATTTGATGGGGGAAAATAACCACCCACCTATAAAAACACCTTCTTATTCCTCACTAGCAGCAGGGCCGCTCTCTTCATTTCCGACCCGATTTCGAGCGATTTGCCGCCTTTTCTTCACCTAATCTCCTCATTTCTTCTCCGTTTTATTCATATTTTCCCCCTTCCTTCTCCTTTGAGTTCCCAATCAAAATCAGTGTGTATCATCTTGTGAAACTTGATTGAAGCTATAGGACGTTGTTCGAGCAACTCTGCTCCGATCAAGCCCTTTGGTGGAGTCAATAGGGGTGTTTGGAGGCCAGAGACCCTACATGCAAAGGTGATCGAGTGGTTGGCTGGAAATTTCAGAAAAACATGGAGATTGGGGTTCATCAGTGACAGTTTGAGTTGTGATTTGCGGGTGAGCTTCGATCAATGGTTTCGAGGTGTTGGGGGAGCTTGATTCAGGTGAGTATGGCCTTAAAATGTTCTAATTTTGTATTTTCTTCCCTTATCTTTGTTTGCATGTTTTTAATTAAGGGTACTGGGTGTTGATCTATGACATGCAACAAGTTCTAGTACAAAATCTAAGTTGTTTGTGAATTGATTAGTGATCCAATGTGTTCTTGTTGCTGGTTTTGAGTGTTTAGAGTTTTCATGTTGAAATCTTCATGAACTTTCAATTTGTGGTTGAATTTGGTTCATTTTGAATGAATCGTGATGGAGTTTTCTTAAATTTTTAGTAGAATTGTTTTGAAATGAGTTATTTTGGGTTTTCATTCTGTTGGTTCTTTGAAATTGTATCCTGGATTTTGGAATTTCTAGTTCTTGTGTTGTTGCATGTTTGCTACGATTGCATAATCTTCTATGAATTTTTGCTTTGAGTTGTACAATAGCACATGAGAGTGATTGCATTATTAATCATTCAAGGAATGAAATTTTAGAATATTGATGAAAATGTTTTTCCTGTTGTATATTGATGTAACACCCTTGGGGGGGTGGACAGCAAGAGAGAGTATTGTGACACCTTGGGTGGGCGGGCAGCGGGGGGGATATGGTCGGCAAGCTACCAAGGGAAGAGTGTTGTTGGTATTGTTGGGCACCTGTGTTGTTGAGCAATTATTTGATATTGTAGCACCTTGGGTGGGCGGACAGCAAGGGGATATGGCCGACAAGCTACCAAGGAAAAAATATTGTTGTGATATTGATATGATGATATTAATGTTGTTGAACACTTACATATATGCCTGTTTTGAAATAAGGAATCACGCCAAACCTGTCAAGGGAGTAACACTTAGCATTGAGAAACGAGACAATTATGTGTACGTAAAAGGAATAATGGTTAAGCACATTGAAATTTCGCATTTCACATACATATTTACATCATAATTGAGCATTCGGTGTGAAGAATAGTGGTGCATTGTTAAGTTTTATGATTCCTTTGAACTGTCTCAGTCGATATTATGCATTTTCTTTGGGGATAAATGCTTTGAGCTTTGGTGTGTTCACTTAGATGATAAAACTAAGCCATTGCTTTAGGGTGGTTTAGCCTAATGCAATGGGTTGTTCTCGAGGACAAGAGTATGATATGAGTTCTTTCCGAGTGTTGGATATATGTCAGTATAGAAGCATGTGCATATAGTCAGGAATGTGATTATTTTCACAAATTGATGAATAGTTTGATGACTTAAATTATGGCGTGTTGATTGAATAGGTTTTAGAGTCGCAACTCGATTTACAAGCATTTAGGCGACTAAAAAATCGGGGCATGACATATATACACATGTCTTTTTGGCTAATCCACAACTCTATAAATAAAAGAGCCAATGGATGTTGAAGGCACAACTTTGAAGTTAAAAATCTTCAACTCCTAACATCAAAAGAAAGTTTTTTAGAGTCATTGCATCCGTCCAGATCATATTTTTGCAAAGACTTTCATGTGTTAGAAACTACAAACATCTTTGTTCTCATCGTACTTGTGTGCATGCAAGTAGTGTTTTTGGTCTTGGTACGTTGTTGAGATCGTGGAGGAAGATCATTGAAGCAAGCTTCCGTATATAAAAGTTTGTTGCAAGAGAACTCGCTTACTGTGGATATATGGTTTGGTAAGTGCTTTGAGTGAACAATCTTGTTATCGTGATATTGTTTCATAGTGGATATTTTCGTTATAGATGTAGCTTATAAGTTGGGGTTTAAAACTCTATAAGTGAACCACGTTATATGGTGGGTGGTTTTTTTTTTGTTTTGCACTTTATTTTTGTGCGTGTGTGCAAAACATTGATAAAGATCAAAATAGATCTTAACTTTAATCTTTTAGATCTACTATTCAATATTGATCGAAAGCTATAATTTATAAAATATTTGTTAAAATCTTAGATCTTCAAACCAATTTAAGTTCAATTTCATAAACGTATAAACTTTTTTGCATAGAAGTGACCGGGAAGGAAAAAGCTTTTAGGTGAAACCCTAACAATTAGGTGAAACTCTCCTATACTCTAACCCCAGATCCTAGCATGCTTACTAAGTTGGCCACCTTAACAAACATACAAAGAAATTTTCTCTATAAAACAGTTAAGCAAAACACAATCACTAATAGAAGGGAAGATTAAATTCAATTAATTTATAAAACACATGTTTGGGGCTTCGAATCCACCCCTAACTAAGAGAAGTTTAGCTAGACATATTAATTATGTTCAAACAGTAATCCATAATCAATAATCAAACTAAAATAAGTAAAAGAGTTGAGAGATGAAACAAAACATTGTCGCCTGATCCGTGGTGGTACTGAGTGGAAACTAGGGTGCAAATAGCAAGATTTATTTTCACTAAATTAAAAAAAAAATTTGTTAAGTTCTTTTTACACTCATTTCGTGTTATTTGTTTGATTTTGCAGAATACACGCTTCTCGAGGAAATTGGACGATCCTGCAAACATCAAGCAAATTTTAATTTTAATTAAAATTTTATTTTATTTTATGAGGAGAGTTTTAATTTTATTTTCACCTCGTTTTACGAGTGTGTGGTGTAATAATTTTTAAACTCTATTGTTTTCCATTTTTAATCACCTGAAAAAAAAACCCCTTATATCCTCTAAGTCAAAAGAAAATATAGGGAAACAATTTTAATTGTTACCCAATAATTTCTTGTGATTTAGAAATCCGACTTCTAAGACCAAGACCAATAAATTTATTTGCATGTGCTTGTGTATTGAGTGAAACGGATAAAAAGAAGTCGGACATTTTTTTTTAATTGTGCTAACTTTTTGTGCAGAACGGAATACGCACACTGTAAGTAATTCTATCACGCACAATGTATTAGCGACTCGGGTGCTTTGTGTAATTGTTTGAAATTGTGTGATTGGTTGTTTAATTTTTGTAATTGTGGATGCTAAACTTTAGTAATTCATAATAAGTAGACCCAGCTTCTAAATAGAAGTTGGTGGGACTTGATATCCCCACCTCATCACTCCAGCTGTGTGCAACCAATAGCCAAACATAATTAAAATCAATTAGCAAGTTAGATAGAGCCATATTTTAGGTACGGTGTTCATAAGACAACCAAGACCAAGGTGAATCCAATAATTTTTGTGTTGACCGCTGCTAAAAGTGACGATGGGTTTAATCATTCAATGAACTCCGAGAGACCACTGCCACAAGGGTAATTTACCCGGTACGCCGAGTCATAAGTAAGCTACGGTCCACAAGAAGGATTGGTGTAACTAACAGTTTTGGGTTAGGAACACAAGCCTCAAGTGTACATTTAACATCACATCGTTCTCACATCTATTGGCTTACAGAGCGGTAGCACAAGGAAGTACTTAATTGGACCATTGTGACCTCCTTCTCTTGTGCGATAATCCAGTTTCTTTGAAACAAAACTCTAGCCTACTGATTTTGAACTTTGTGGTGTAAAGTATACACTCTTAGGATCATCTTGTAGCACCCATTGCTCTGATATAAAGATTACATAAGAAATAATCTGTCCCCCAAAGATAAAAAGATAATTAATCTCAAAAACACTGATTGCATAGGGAGGCATTTTTTCTTGTGAATCAATTGGTTGCTGATTGTATTTGAGTCTGTGCGTGAATTTTTTTTAAGGTTAGTAAACATTTCAAACCTCACTTGGTGTAGACCTGTTTATGTGTCTTTGGGAACGGGATTCAAGAGGTAGACTAATTCGAGAGGATCTTGTAGAGTTGTCTGAAGTCCCCATTGACCTTCTAGAATATTTCTCCTTGTCGAGTGAGACCACTGAAATGGATGGGGAGAAAGCATTTAAGAATTATTTCTCTCCACGTTCCAATAACACCCCATCTTGCATTGTCTTACCTGAGACCACTGCAACTAGCTTTGAGCTAAAACCATCAATTATCCACCTTTTGCCTTCCTTTTATGGTCTAGAAAAAAAGGATCCCTATCTTCATGTCAAAGAGTTTCTTTACATTTGTGCTACTCTGAAATATCCCAATTTTTCTGATGATTCAGTTCGTCTTAGGTTGTTCCCCTTTTCTTTAAAAGATAGGGCGAAGTCATGGTTAAACTCCTTAGAAACTGGAACCATCGACACTTGGGATGTCCTATCAGGAAAATTTTGACAAAATATTTTCCTATTCATAAAACAAATGCCATCCGAAGAGATATATCTAATTTTCAACAGAAAGATGGTGAGCATTTCTATGAATGTTGGGAAAGATTTAATGAACTCATTGCTAGGTGTCCCCATCACGGTTTTGAAAAGTGACGCTTGGTAGAATACTTTCAAGACGCGTTAACCCCTCAAAACCGTCGAATGATTGACGCCACTAATGGTGGGTCACTTATGAAGATGAGTGCTAATGAGATTTGGGAATTCTTTGAAGCTATTTCTGAAAATTCTCAACAATGAGATTATTCAAGAAAAGACTCGGATAGGCGAAAGGGTGGCTTGTATGAAGTAAGGGATACATCATCTACTCCTCAATTTTCTTCTTCTTCAAGGTTGGAAGCAGTTGTAATGACAATGGCACAGAAGATTGATGCATATCTAGAAAAGTCTCAGCCATCAGTCCAAACCAATGTTCCATCCGAGGTTTGTGCTGCATGTTCAAGTTCTAGTCATTCCACATCAGACTGTCACTTGAAAAATGAGTACCCTGCTTATTTTGCTGACAAGTCAATGCATTCAATACCTTTAGGCAATCTGGTTATAATCCGCACTCAAGTTTTTACAATTCAGGTTTAGCCAAACACCCTAATCTCTCATGGGCCCATGGTCAACATCAAGGAGGCCCAGTTATTATCCCTCAAGTCCTCGAGCTCCAATTCCTGCTAATAGGCCTCAATTCAATCAAGATGTATCTCCCTTTAACACTTAGAGTTTACAGGATACATTGAACCAATTTATGCATAGAACAGGAACCATGCTCGAACAGAACTCTCAGGCTATCACCGAACTAAGAGCTACTTCTCAACAACAATCTCAAGTCATCCAAAAGCTTGAGATGACTGTGAGTCAAATAGAAAAATCATTTCCTGAAAGAGAAGCAGGAAGATTCCCTGGTCAACCCATTCAAAATCCTAAGGGCCAATTCGAAATAGGCAGTGCATCTCAGCCACGCAATGAAGATGTCAAATCTATCATCACCCTTAGGAGTGGAAAACAAGTTGACAACCAAATTAGAATGCCTAATTTGATTGATCCTGAATCCCAATCCACGCCAAAGCAAGTCGCACCTCCATCTGAGAAGGAGGCTGATAAAGCCTCATATTCTCAAGAGGATCATCATCTTGACTCTGATCCCACCAAGGCATCCTATATGCCTAGAGCCCCATTTCCATCGCGGTTAGTTTCGGCGAAGAAAGAAACAAATGTCAACGATATAATGAAAATTTTAAAACAAGTTTAAATCAATATTCCATTACTCGAGGCCATTAAGCAAGTTCCCTCTTATGCCAAGTTTTTGAAGGATTTGTGTACACAAAAGCGAAAACTTAATGTTCATAAAAGAGCCTTCCTAACTGAGCAAGTCAGCTCCATCCTTCAACACAAAACCCCACCTAAGTACAAAGATCCTAGTTGCCCGACTATTTCATGTGTGATTGGTGATCATATGATTGAGAAGGCACTGTTAGATTTAGGGGCAAGTGTTAATCTATTGCCATATTCACTATATGTGCAATTGGGTCTTGGTGAGTTGAAACCAACTCAAGTGACACTGCAATTGGCAAACAGATCTGTCAGAGTCCCCCGCGGTGTGATAGAGGATGTGATCATTAAGGTTGAAAATTTTTATTTCCCTGTGGACTTTATAGTCCTTAACACACAACCTGTTCACAATCCATCTAGTCACATTCCAGTTATTTTGGGTCGTCCATTTTTGGCCACATCCAATGCTATCATTAACTGCCGAAATGGAATCATTAAATTATCATTTGGTAACATGACCGTCGAACTCAACGTATTCAATGTAAGTCAACAACCTCCCGAGTCTGAGGATTCCTTTGAGGTTAACATGATTGAGAGTTTGGCGGAACATTCATTTCCTCAGTTTAATGATCCTTTAGAGGCTTGTTTGACTCATTTTAATTTAGACTTTGATATTAATGAGTCCATCAGGGAAGTCAATGCTTTGCTTTATTCTACCCCTATAATGAAAACCAGTTATAAATGGAAGCCTAGGGTGAAACCTCTTCCACTCAGTGAGTCAAAACAAGTCCCTTCCGTTGAACAACCACCCAAGCTCGACCTAAAAGTATTACCTGACAACCTCAAGTATGCATTTTTAGGTGTTGACAATACCTTACTTGTTATTATTTCATCTGGATTGACTGAAGAACAGGAAGGAAAATTGTTAGATGTTTTAAAAGAACATGAAACAGCACTTGGGTGGACTATCGCGGATATTAAAGGAATAAGTCCAATCGTTTGCATGCATCACATTCATATCGAAGATAATGCCAAAGTATCGCGTGAAATGCAACATAGACTTAATCCTAATCTAAAGGAAGTTGTCCCAGCCGAAGTGCTCAAATTGTTGGATGTGGGTATAATCTACCCAATTTCGGATAGTCCTTGGGTCAGTCCTATTCAAGTTGTCCCAAAGAAGTCAGGGGTAACGGTAATCAAGAATGACAAGAATGAATTAGTACCAACCCGCATGACTACGGGGTGGCGAGTATGTATTGATTACTGTAAGTTGAACTTGGTCACAAGGAAGGATCACTTTCCTCTTCCTTTCATTCATCAAATGCTTGAAAGGTTAGCCGGACATGATTACTATTGTTTTCTTGATGGGTATTCCGGTTATAACCAAATCCCCATTGCACCCGAGGATCAAGAGAAGACCACATTCACTTGTCCCTTTGGTACTTTCGCATATCAGAGAATGCCCTTTGGATTGTGAAACGCACCCGCTACTTTTCAGCTGTGCATGCATAGTATTTTTCCGATATGGTTGAGAGGTTCCTCGAGGTGTTTATGGATGATTTCTCAGTATTTGGTGATTCATTTGATGAATGTCTACATCATTTAACTTTAGTGTTAAATAGATGTGTGGAGAAAAATCTTGTCTTAAATTGGGAGAAATATCATTTTATGGTACGTCGGGGCATTGTTCTTGGACATGTAATTTCACACAAGGGAATTGAAGTCGATAAAGCCAAAATTGATTTAATTTTGAGTCTTCCGCCTCCAAAGACGGTTAAGGAAATTAGATCTTTTCTAGGCCATGCTGGATTTTATCAGAGATTCATCAAAGACTTTAGCAAAATCGCTCGTCCTTTATGCAATTTACTTGCTAAAGACGCGGTTTTTGTTTTTGATGAAGATTATTTGAAAGTTTTTGAGAAGCTTAAACAATTATTGACTTCAGCTCCAATCATCCAATCTCCTAATTAGAACTTTCCCTTTGAGCTTATGTGTGATGCTTTCGACTTTGCACTCGGAGTTGTCCTAGGACAACGATTGGACAAAAAGCCACATGTCATTTATTACGCTAGTAGAACTCTACAAGACGCACAGCTTAATTACTCCACCGCTGAGAAAGAGTTATTAGCTATAGTCTTTGCTTTAGACAAATTTCGGTCTTACCTTATAGGATCCAAAGTAATTATTTTTACTGATCATGCGGCGTTAAATTATTTTTTCTCTAAAAAAGATGTTAAACCTCGCTTAATTTGATGGGTCTTATTGCTACAAGAGTTTGATATTGAAATTCGGGACAAGAAAGGTTCAGAAAACGTTGTAGCTGACCATTTATCTAGACTTCTGGTAGAGTCATCTAGCGAATATTTACCATTGAATGAGTCATTTCCTGATGAGAAATTATTTGCTCTTGAACTATCTTGTTACAAGTCAATTTCCTTTTAAGTGGTCTAAACAAGATAGATCCAAATTTCTTGCTGAGGTTAGACATTTCTTCTGGGATGATCCATACTTGTTCAAGTATTGTCCTGATCAGGTTATCAAGAGATGTGTTCCTGAGAGTGAATTTCACAGCATCATCTCATTTTGTCATGAGCAAGCTTGTGGTGGTCATTTTAGTTCTAGAAAGACAGCTGCAAAAGTTTTGCAGAGTGGTTTTTATTGGCCTACCCTTTTTCGAGATACTCATGCCTTTTGCACCGCTTGTGATCGATGCCAACGAATGGGTTCCATTTCTTGTCGCAACATGATGCCCCTTACTAATATTCTTGTGGTTGAAATTTTTGATGTTTGGGGTATTGATTTCATGGGACCATTCCCGCCTTCGTTTGGCAATCTTTTCATCCTTGTTGCTGTGGATTATGTGTCCAAATGGGTAGAAGCGATATCATGTAAAACGAATGACCACAGGGTCGTGTTAAGATTCTTGAAAGATAATATCTTTTCTCGTTTTAGTATTCCGCGTGCCATTATAAGTGACGGTGGTTTTCATTTTTTCAATATACCGTTCGAGCTATTAGTAAAAAAAATACTCCATCACTCATAAAATTGGCACCCCCTATCATCCACAAACAAGTGGGCAAGTTGAGATTTCCAATCGGGAAATTAAAAACATTCTAGAGAAGACAGTCAGACCAGATCGTAAAGACTGGTCTCAACGTCTGAGTGATGCTCTCTGGGCTTATAGAACAACATTTAAGACCCCGATTGGAATGTCTCCATATAGGCTTGTTTTTGGAAAAACATGTCATTTGCCTGTGGAATTGGAACATCGTGCATATTGGGCCATCAAGACATTCAATTTTGATATGGTCAAGGCTGGATCGCATCGTAAGCTTCAACTTAATGAGTTGGAAGAGATCCGAAATGATGCGTACCACAATGCCAAAATCTACAAAGAACGAACGAAGATATTTCATGATAAATCCATTCTTTGTAAGTCCTTTGAACCGTCTCAAAAAGTTTTGTTGTTCAACTCTCGGTTACGACTTTTTCCTGGAAAGTTGAGATCTCGGTGGTCTGGACCTTATATTGTGAAAGCAGTGTTCCCACATGGAGCTGTGAAGATCGTTAACCCTAAGGATGGTCATGTATTTAAGGTAAATGGTTAACTTCTTAAGCCATTCTTAGAGTTACCTCGATTAGAAGTCGAGGTTGATGTGATTCTATTAGAGGATCCTGTGTATCAAAATTGAGGATCTTTTGGGTTTTGACGGGCTGATGGCGTTAAACCAAGCGCTACTGGGAGGCCACCCAACTTTTGTTGTAAAGGTGCATGTGGAGTGTGTATTTTATCTATCTCTATTAACTAATCCACAATTATTTTGTCTCTGAGCTCTCATCGATGGATTACTTGTCAGAATTGGTAAAATCTTCACTGCGGTAATACTGTTCTAACCTCCTCTCATGTACTTATTTCATTCATTTGTGAAAATTATTTTGTTAAACATTGAGGACAATGTTTGAATTAGGTTTGGGGGTGGGGTTCATGAGTCGGTGAATTTTTCGTAGTGTTTTTTTCTTATTCTTAAAACAAAAAAATAAAAAAATTGTGTTTTGCTATCAAGAAAACTTGGTCTTTTGCGATTATGAAAATGAATTTTAAATGTTTTATGCTCAAGAAAATGCAAGCCAACTTGAAATATTGGTATATTGATAAAGACTGAAAGTTTAGTATGATCCTTAAGTTAGATCTAATTCATAAGATTTTTCAACTCGATTATTTTTGCACCATGAGCCATGTTAGCATAACTTGAAGTTGATGAGTAAAATATATACTAGAAAACTTTAGAATAATAGTGGAGACTTAACCTTGAAAGTTTTGAACCTTTCTATTTTTTCGAGGGTTATACATAAACTCTGATTTTTCTTGAGTCCGTATTATCTCGTTGATGATCTCATTATTCTCATTTTTCTGATTAGTTGCTTTGGGAATGACATCAAAATTGAATTATTACACTAGAACTTCTTGGCTTATTCAATTGAGATGTCATAATACTGACCCGAACTTAGGAAATGATCTAGGCATTTTTTTCATTTTCTTTCTTTAGACCATTAACTAGCCTTTTAACTCACCTATAACATTAACCTTTTTGTAGCCTTTTGAGCCTTAGAATAACTTTTATTTGTTAACCCATTAACCTTTACCCAGCTTTTCTAGGAATGTGTATGGATGAATATATTTGGTGTAAAAAGGGCATTAAAGAGCAAAATATGAGATATTTCATAAATCCTCTATGTGAAAAAAATAACCAAACAAAAAGGTTGAAGAAAAAAAATGATTCTTCAATGAGGATAAAGGTGTGAGAATGAAAAAAAAAATTGATGGTGTGCAACATTGGTTTATTCTTGACAGTCCTAATTGTTCGTTGAATGGGTGTATACATTCCTAGAAATTTTTGTTAGAATCCTTTGACATTCCTTATTAACCATTACCCAAGCCCCGTTACAACCCAACAAAGTCCTAGTTGATCTTAGGTAAAGGTTGGTTCCGTAAATATGGAGATTTAATAACCAAGACCTATGGTGTTTGATTCAACATTCCCAAAAGTAATTGATATTCCTGTCCATGAGATCATGTTCATTCCATTTTTGAAAAGTTCGTTCTTCATATTACTATATGTGAGATGATTGTTTTCCATTATTTACTTATTTCCTCACATATAAACTGAGTGAAATACCAAATATCTGAGTGTTTTATGTGAGTGACATGAGAGGTTTGAAGTCAAAACAAACTTTCTACAGGAGATTTAGTCATTATTTTACTTTGAAATGAAAAGTTATGTTGATAGTGCTTTTCACACACACACATTGAGTTAAGGATGATTATGAATTTTTTCTAACTTTTGGAGAATATTAAATTATTTGGAGATTTGTTGATACACGAAAATGACACTATTGGTTTCTTGCATATCTTGAAGTTTTAAAATAAACATTGTTTGACCAAGTTTTGTTGAGTCAGTAATGTTTGTGGGTAACATTTTCTGGAAACCCTCACAAGACTATAACTCGTCCCCTAGAGGTAATCTAGGGGTTCAAAGCCTTGTTGCACGTTTTCAAAGGTAAGTGCAATCGACGATTCCTGCGAAAACGACTTAGGATTTTATTTATGGTTTTCTTTTCTTTGTTTTGCTCGAGGACTAGCAAAACATAGGTTTGGGGGTATTTGATAATCACATAATTATAACATTATTACCTCTTATTATATTTTTGTTAATCCTTATTTTTATCTTATTTTAGATCAATTATTAATTTTTTGTGTTTTTGTAGAATGTGGAGCTGTAATGAAGAAATCAGAGAAAAATGCAATGAACAAATCTCAGACGGTGACTTCAGAGGAAGTGGAGGTGTGAATAGCCTAAGCCCATAACCTAAACTCAAAACCAAACCCAAAATCAAACCCTTAAACCCATAAACCCAAACCCAAACCCAATGCCAAGCCCAATCAAACCCTAGGCATATTCTCTCAATTATCCACGATTCTGATTTGATTTAAGCCTTAAATCACTCATTGAACCCTCCCCTTAACTTGTCCATATTCATTTTTCTTAATTCTCTATAAATACAAGAGAAATGAATGAGAAATTGGAGGAGGAAAAGGGAATCAAGCATCAATAGCCAAAAACAAATCATCTTTCCTTCACAAAGTGATTCTCATCACCATCCCAACCAAGCAAATCTCGGTTTTTTATCCTTCACCCCACTGAAACAGGGTTGTCACGCCCCTGTTTCACTTCACCTCGCCACCGTCCAACAACCACAGCCGCCACCACCATCAAACACCACCTCCTTACCCTGTTTTGCACACCCACAGCCGCCACCATCCCCATGTTCCTCTCCTCATCCCCTGTTCTCACTGTCACAAGCCGCACAACACAACCAACGCTGCCACCACTCTGTTCCACCTCGTGACAGAGCCAGACAGAGCCATCACCACCATATCTCGGCCCTCCTTTCTATCTCGGCCTCACTTGTTTCGCAACCTCTCTATCTTTCTCCTTGTCTCCCTCTCTCTCGACCACCGTCACAAATAGCCGCCATCACCCACCACGAAATAGAGCAGCAACCGTGAACTGGAACAGAGAAGCAGTACCGGAGCAAAGAAGCAATCGTGAACTGAAAGAGAAGCAGCAAGGAATAGCAAAGCTCGCAAGAGTACTGGAGTCGTTCGGAGGGAGAAAGAGCGCGCGAGGAGCGAAGACGAAAGGCAGCGCGAGCGACACTGCTCCCTAGAGACGAAGGTGCAGGATTTTCGGGCGGGAAACAACTGATTTTCAAATTATTTGGTTATTGGCACCCCGAGATTCAGTAAGAGCAGCCAAATAGCGTTTGTAACATTTTATCGAAATTTGTGTTCGGACCACGTGCTGATCTGCTGAGTACCACCGCACTGAGTCGGCGACAAACCAAAAGGGTTGTATAATTTATTTTACTGACTTAAATGCTTAATTGTTAATTACAATTTTATTTCAGAAATTTGATAAATTGCTTTCACCTTTCATGTTCGATTAAAACTTGATATGTTTGGTAGTTAGATTCACATTTTATCAATATTCAAAGCATGTGCTAAAAATTATTAAGCTTAGACTTTGATTAAGTGTGCCTTAAAAAGACACTTAATGCTTGGTAAGAGTTTATTTGCTTGAGATAAATTGTTAATGTTTGACAGAAACTTGATATGATTGGAATTGAATTTTAATGATCATATCTTCGGTGCAAGCAAGGGATCCTCATCCCTAAAGCTTCTCGTTTATAATTTCAGTAATTTAGATTTAAATATATTTGCTAACTCATTGGTGAGTCAAAACCGCACAAAATCCATCTCATCCATCTTTTCCTTTTATTTTATTTTTCATATTTTAATTTATTTTTAGTTTAGTTTTAAAAACATTGTAACCCCATTTTTCTGTAAATTAGTTTAGATAAATTATAAAATTCAATTACATCCACTTTCCTCGTGGGATCGACTCGTACTTGTCGTTGTCTACCAGTTAGACACCGTGCACTTGTGGTTATTACAAGTGGGTCAAATTGGCCTGTTTATTTAGGCCGATTAAGCCCGCAACAGCGACGAAGGGGATGACAGGAGAGAGAGACAGAGACGAGGGTTTATCGATGATGGTGGAGGCGATTGGCTGCTGCGAGGATGATGATGTGGCTGTGGTTGTGATGGCGAGGCGTCGTTTGTTGCGGCTATGGATGAGGAGCTGAGACAGAGATGGGGATTGTGTTGTGGATTTTGTGAAGGAGATGAGGGAGACGGCTGAGGGACTGTTGCGATGATGGGTTAGGGCTATGGATGGGGATGCTATTGCTGGATGGATCTCTTCAAAGCAAGGTATCATCCCTTTTATAATTGTTTTGTTTCCTTCTTTGCTTGGTTTCCTTGTTTGTGTGGTTTCCTTTTTTGTTTGGTTTCCTTGTGCAATTAGTTGGCAATTTGCTTCACTTAGTTTCTATTTTAGAATCCTGTAATTGGAAACCTACACAAACACGAAAATAACAATTAGTACCATAATTAACAAGTAATAGCTAAAAATATAAAAAAAAATATGATACTAAAAATAACCTAATTATGCCCCTATCAGGTGGGTCAGGCTTAGGTCCGAGATGAGAAAATGAGAAAATCAGTGAAGTCAAAAGTTGATAAAGAGAACTTTAAAGAGTTGTCTAAAGAAGAGGTTTATGATGACCTCCCATTTGTTGAACCTAAAACCACTTATGCATAGTCCCAAGCTGAGGCAGAAGCCCATTCAGCTAGTCCATCTCAACCACAAGACCAAACCCATTCAGCTGGTCCTTCTCAAGCCCAACCATAAGACCAAGCCCATTCAACTGGTCCTTCTCAAGCCAATGAGTTTGCACATTTGGATGACCTCTCTGTAGAAGATGAGTGTCATTCAGGTCATTCAACTGAAAATGAACATGATGCACATTCACCTCCAACTGAGCATGTTGCATTTGTTGTTGGAATAGTTGATGCGTATGGCGAGGAGAGGCAGTAGATGATTAAGTTTTGGAGGTTGATAAACAATGAGACACAGTTGAGGCAGCTAGGTTTTGGTTAAGAAAGTACGCACTGAGGAACAAATTTGTGATGATGTTCAAGAAGAATGATCCTAACAGAGCCTTGGACAAGGATGGGCACACTCTTAGTGTTAGGACCATGGGGGAAGAGCACACATGTATAGGTGTTGATAATGGGAAAAACTCAATGGTGAATGTCAGGCTTGTTGCCAAGGAGTGAGTCCATAATTACTACACACTTGACAAACTTCACAGCTGACAACCTCATTAAACAAACCTGGAAGGATCACACTGTTGAGGTGAGTTACCATGTAGGCTGGAGGGCAAGGCACGAAATAATGACCAAACTTATTGGTTCATATGAGGACAATTATAAAAAGATCCTTCTTGCTGCATTGAACTGTTGACAACAAATTCAGGTAGTATTGCTTCTTGTTCAATAAATGATGATGACAATAGGTTTACTGGGGTTTGTGTGGCATTCTCTGCATCTATCCTTGGTTGGCAGCATGGATGTAGACCTTTGATTGGGTTGGATGACTGCTTTTTGAAGAGCAAATATGGGGATTGTTGCTTATCTGTGACCGTCTTGGATGGAAACAATAGTCTATTTTCACTGGCTATTTACATTTGTCAGTCTAAATGCTTCCAATCCCAGTTCAACTTCTTGAGCATCATTCACTTGAATATGCATGTGGGGAAGTTGACTTTCATTTTTAACCAACATAAGGGCTGACTGAGGCAGTGAAACAACTTTTTCCATAATCTGACCATAAGTTTTACTTCAAGCACGTGTACAAGAACTTCAAGAAGGCTGAATTTGGAGGTAAGTTCTTGATGAAGCTGTGTTAGAAAACTGCTAGGGCATACAAGGAAGTTGACTGTATCTCCAGTTTGAAAGAGCTGAAAGAAAGTAATCCAAGAGCACATCAGTGGCTAGTTAAAAGGGATGTCAAAACTTGGTGCAGGACTTACTTTGACAGTAGAATATGCTTAGATCACATCACAAACAACTTTAGTGAAAGCTTCAACAATTGGATTCTCAAGCTTAGAGAAATGTCAGTCTACAAGTTCATAGATGAGTATCACATGCTTCTGATGAGGCTTATGTATGATAGAAATGCGTAGTTGAGACATAGATGGACTAGTACCTAGAGCTTAGAAGCTCATTGACAAGTTCAAGGAGATGAGGAACCAATTCAGCCAATTTGAGTCTACTGATGGCTTCATCACAGTCATACATAATAGTCATTGTTTTGATACATAATGACAATGCTTCATCACAGTCATACATAATGACAGGTACTTACTTATATGCATCACATTTTATGCAGGTACCTGTCTTAGATTAGATTGTTTGATAGTTTTATTCATGTAGACTAATTGCAAATGTGATGATTGTTTTGATGTGTGGCAGCCTGCATACTTGGTACTCCACCTCTAGTGAAAAGACCTCCTGGGAGACTAAGGACTAAGAGAAGAAGGGATGAAGATGAACATGTGGAAAAGAAAGCAAGGAACTACAAAAAGTATGGTTTGGAAGGTCACAATAGCAGAACATGTAAAAGCCCTCCTAGGAAGCAAACACAAGGTTGTGGACAGACATCCAGGGCAAAACCTAGATTTAGAAGAGGTACGAACAACAAGAAAAGATGTGTCAAATCAGGTTCTGAAATTAGGAGAGAAACATCTCAACATCCACAACAACCCAATCAGCCTGAAATGCCAACAGCTCCAACCATGCACAACCTTCATGCTTCAATGTTCTCAACTCAGCCCTTTGCACAAGAAGTAAGGCCTCCTCCAATAAGGCCACCAATGTTCCAGGCTGGTAGAGGCAGAGGAAAACAGAACAATCAATTAATCAATTAACCTATGGGGCCAAGAAGGCCAAGAGCACATGTTTTGAAGACTATTTTTTTAAGACAATATTTTATAGTGATACTGTTATAGTGGGGAACATATCAACTTCTTTTGGTTTGTTTATGGTGATGTTAGTATTGATACTGTTAATGACTTTTTATGGTGATATTGTTGACTATTTTATGTATGTTTATGTCAGACATTTGAATAATATTTTGCAAGCATATGAATGGAATGCCTTTGGGCATGTCAGTCTTGAATTTGCCTGTCAGTCTTGAATTTGCCTGTCAGGCTTGATGACTGTTTTATGTATGTTTTTGAAGACTTATTTGTTATTGTTTACATCCAGTTTCATACTTGTATTGAATAACATATTGAATGACAAATTGTCGCAACACTGATATTGAATGTTATGTTCATTCACTTCTAATTTAGGGTAGATAGAAATGTTTTCCAAAGATCTTCAATTGTCATACTCATTTGGCCAGTAATTACTTCTTCCGCCTTGAGCTTATTCAGTAGTTTCAACTGAAGTAATAGAATTTTGACCACCACCTCTAGGTATGTTATCAGAAATCACAGCTCCCAACCACTCAAACCCCTTGTGTATGAGGTTGATGAGATATTTGATAGTTCTCCCTTGCAGAGCATGAAGGAATTAGACATGAAAGATCCACCCATGGACAGTCTTTCATCCAATGATTTGGACTGTCACATTTTAAACAAGTACCCTTTTTGGAGCTTGAACTTGAGCTTGAGCTTAAGTTGAAATTTGCTTTTGAGCTTGAACTACCTTCTTCATTTCTCTTCAGAATAACTTCATCAAGCCATAGAAATCTTTTGCAATCAGATATTTGACAGGCCAATAACATCCTATTTGGGTTTTGGACTTCAAAAACTTGCAGACTCCATTACAACCATTCTTGGGACACATAATATAAATAAGGGCAGTTTTCACTTGTATGATTATACTGATGATGACAGTGGTCGCAAGGAACCTGCTAGAAAAAATAAATTTTAATTAATCCTACCCCTTATAATTGATAATGGCAGAAACTTCACCCCCTATAATAAATTTGAATGTAAGAATGCCCCCTGGTTCAGAAAACGCATGCGAGAGGTTAAATATCATCACCAAATTTTAATAAATGTCAACATAAACGTCCAAATGAAATCAAAATCACTAACTTACCTTCATTATGATGTTCTGAACTCAGATCTATGATGAAATACTCGGATCAGTTCCAAACTTGTGTAATGAAACCCTAAGTTCCAAACTTGGGTTTGTATCAACTTTAAATAGAGTTTTAACCCAACGGCTACTGAATTTTCCCAACGACTAGTTTGTATTTCCTCTCCTCTAACGGTTGATTCATCTTCCCCAATCTGTAACCATTCAAAGAGTCAGAGAATTGAGATTTGAGTTATTTGTCCCTGTGTAACAATTCTCCAGTGAGTAATTTGAATGTTATCCGTAGGATGAGAGTTGAGATTTAAATCTCATCCATTGGATCATTTGTATCAACTTTAAATTTCAGACATCATATCATTGAAGGGCACTTTTGTCCTTCAAATATGACTGATTTCAAATATGTGCATGCCTTGACAGTCTTTGGACGTTTACCGCTAGTAAGGGATAATTGTAATAGTGATTAATGATGGGTTTACTTATTAATTAGCTATGTATAATAAGGGGCAAAGTGCAAATTATCCTATATTTTATTGTTTTTCTTTTGAGGGAAGGTAAAGTACAACCAACAAGTAGCAACGAATATCGTAAAAAACACAAAGTGATACCAATAACATTAAGAGATATCTCTACAAGAGTACGAAAAATGAAGCTCTAATACCAAGGATCCAAAAAATTTCATCAAATAATCTTAGCGACTTAGCCCATTTATTTAAAACCACCGCCAACATTTTAAAAAGCATTTTTCAGTACAGAGGTGGTTGGGATCATTTCAATGTGAATCAGCACATTGATGCATAATGAGGTGTAATGGAGGCAGGTGCTTCAATTTTCAATGACAACATGATGAAACAATATAAAAATACTAAAAATTAAGAAAAATACTAAACAATTATAAATGCAATAGGTAACATGAAATTTGATTACCTCATCATTGAAGTCATCACTTCAAAGCTCAATGATGAAATTGTTGTTGTGGCACTATACAGCCATTATGTGACATTGTGGCATTACTGATTTAATTTACTAAATGATTCAAACTTAGTAAGTAGATGAGAGAAGCCATATAATTTAGTTTTGTGGTACATGCAAAGAATGTGATTTCTCGAAATATGTCAAAATTTCACGAAATATTTCTTATTTTGAAGTTTTCGAAATTCGAAATATGTCAAAAAATTTCTGAAAAAATAAATAAATTTTAATCTCCATATATTTTAACATGTTATACTATTATTTTAGTATCAAAAGTTTGTTATGAGTAATTCTTAAGTAATATGTAGTATGTACAACACTACGAGTTCGTGTGAGACTTTTTATGTAATATTTAATAGTTTAAAATGCATAATTTATATTGTCAAATTCAAAATCATAATAAAACAAAATTACATTTTTTCTACGTTGAAAGAAATATTTCTTAAAATTGGAGGACCGAAATTAACTCGAAAAACGAAATCACAATCCTTGGGTACATGTGATAGATTAAAAAATAACAAGTGAGTAGATAAAAAATAGCTAAGTAATATTTAAAAATAGGAACCTCCTGTGATACTATCTTGTACATCTATAAGTATCTGTAAACCAATGATTCAAGCTAATATGAATCCATAAATATATTTCATACTATTCTACTTGCTTTCTCCAAATTATTTTAATAATTTGTAACCTTTCATAATATCTCTTGTACATCTTCCACTATATATTATATCTTAATCTCTTATAATATTTATCTATTATTATAAGTAAACTCTATCTTCGCACATAACATTGGGTTTTAAAATAAACCAATTAAATAACTTGTACGCCTCGTAACAAGTCTATGAGTGCACATCGCCCAAACAACTCATGCCTTATATACACATATCAAAGGTGTACTCGAGTGTTTGGTCCGCTTCGCCATGATGTGCACCTTGATGTGTATGCATCAATTGCCTTTTAAATCAATGATCCCCCACTATTTCTTTCCAGCAACAATACTAAGTTGCATAAGGTGTCAACTTCCACAGCAATCCTATCAAAGAAGAGTCGAAGCTAAGCATCTTCAAAAAGTAAAAGTCTCATTGACCAATAAAACCCTGAAACAACCTCTAACGAATAAAAAAATACGAAATCCCAATAAAGATTCCAAGGAATAAGAAGTTCGCTGAAACTCCCATTTGGACATTCCCTAGACAACATTTCACACATGATCCATCAGCCTCCATACCCCATCTATGACAACTTCTTTAGTACAACTAAAGAAAGAAACACTGCAGACAGATTTTCTTCACACTAATTATCTTTGGGTGAAAGTTCATAAAGTCCCCACGACAATATTCATCCCAAAGTAGCTCTGAATGGCACAATTTAATGAATATTCCCACATCACTCGTACAGTCATCTCCACCCATCTCCATCATCTTGGAACGTCATGGAAATTGAAGTATGGAATCTAAATCCGTTAATTGCTTCTAGCGTCTCGAATCAAATGACCCTATCAAGGTGCCAGTTCAATGCCATGTCACCCATCATGATAGAGAACTCTTCCACCCTTTCCAAATTTGTTTGTAAAGGTAATATTTCCTAAAAAGTGTTGTTTCACCCCAACATCATATTGAAATTTGATTTATTATTTGAAATAAGGTAGGATGCTCAAAGGCTAGTCTGTTGGGGCTATGGGTCCTTAATCCTTCGAAGGTTGCCTCCATCCTGTATCATTATCATATTTTATTAAAGTCAAGCCTTAAAAGAAAGACTATTATAAATCAGGCCCCAAGGTTTTGGATTAGCTGGAGGAGAAATTGAGCTCAACCGAACCCAAAACACCAAAACAATAGCTTGAGTTCCAACAAAGTCCCAACCAAAACAACTCAAATAACAGAAAACATTATCATGAAAGTTGATCTTATTACTATACAACCTTCAGTGCAATCTCTTCAAATTCATCTTTAGAATTCGACATATTTTCTTATAAACCTTGAACTCTAAGAGTATAAAGGTTACCTTTGTAGCCACTCTCCACCACGACAATGACTTTGTCCCTCCACCTTTGGTTATTAAGACGAGAGTGATGAGATTCATTGCGATCAACTTTGATGAAGGTCTCATGAGATAGAGTTAGGGAATAATTCTCTCCTAGGATTGTTGCAATTGGAAGATGGAGTACAGATCATTATATTTTCCACCATGACTCGCAATGTAAGTGAGACCCAGATTCTTGAAACCTTCAACTACATGTAGCACTTTTCAACTCCATAGGGAGTTGTCTATCACTCAAGAGTACCTATTCCCTTTACATTGTGGTTGATGAACGATTCTTTTCAAGAGCTAGGTTTCCCTTGTTTCCCTCTTTGGTTCTTGAGTTCACACTGAAGCTGCCTGAAAGAACCAACAATGCAAAAGACGAAATAACAAAGGCAATGACTGGTGATGTAGATTGGAGAATGGAGTCCATTTCCACAAGTGTCCATGTCAAAGACGACTGAAGAACCTGAAGAATCTATGCAATTTGCCCAATTTCCCATTTGTTAAGATTTCTTCTAGTGTAGAGGTTCCAGACTTCCAGATTTAATTGTTGGTATCCTGAATGAAGAACTCCGCTACCATACTAGGCATGTTGTTGGATAAATTTCAAACTGTGGGAAACTGATTTTAAGGGACAGATCACCCACCCATAAGTCTTTCCAGAGAGAACTAAAGCCCATAGATAACCTTCATGCAGATGAATCTCTGCATAGCGTATCAGGTTTGAAATTCAGAACAGATCTCCATACACTCCATCCATAGGTATTCATAGCTCTTCTAGTGAACCACCCATTGGGAGACATGTCGTAAATTTGTTGGGGATTACAGATCGCTACAATGCATTGCCTTCTTGTGCAAACCTCCAAATCCATTTACTCATCGAGGTTTTCATCATGAGATAAGTGGAGTGAATGCCTAAACCTCCTTTCGGATCACATATCTTCTAGGTAATATGTGCAAGAATGTGGACGTTCACCATAAGAATTCACGAGTGATCTTACCAATTTTTGGCAACCTTTGTTCGCAGACAGATAACATGTAGATTAGAAGCCCTGAAAGCATTTGATTTAGTGAAAGTTTGTCTTCCCGCTTTGCTTAAAAAAAGTTTCTTTGCGAAGAACCCAGCCATGCACTGATTCTCTCGAAGACCTCATCCCAAATACAAGTAGATTCATAGTTTGCACCAAGGGGAGGCCTAGAATTTGGTTGGGAAAAATCCTATTCGGTATTTCATAATATTAGCTAGAAGGGGAATATTAGTTGCATCTCCTGCTGGGGAAACAGAACTCTATGCAAACTGACCTTCAATCCAGAGAAACAGCTTGAAAGCGAGTTAGATTGTTCCTCAGTCTTCAATCCAGAAACTTTAGTACATTGTTATGACCTAGAGTCTTATATAATTGATTCCTCAGTACTCACCAGTTACAATTGTAGAATGTGAATTATGTTTATGATCAAACTATAACAAACATTTTACATTCTCAAGAGAAAAAAATAATGGAAAAGGCCAGACAACGTGTACTAAAAGGTCATGAAGCTCAACAAAAACAAGTAGAGCTCATTACAATTCAGTAAAAACATAACGTAAACATTTCAGTCTAATATAAATAGAAATTCATATATTGAATGTGTCATTGGAAATAGTAGAAACAAACTTTCTTGATGAGTCCACTAACAGTAACTTCTGTATAGTGGATAGAACAGTGTAAAGGAAAATTTACAAGGGAAAAGTATATTGTGAAAGCGCAAAATCGAGACAGTAAATCCCTTCCATTCAATTGCGCTTATGTTACCATAAACCAAAAGGTTGTATGCAATAGTATAGAGAAAAGAGGAATGTAAAAATCACCTCAAGAATGGATCAAACACCTTAAGCGTCTATTCAAAAACTGCTGTCAATCATGCAGGAACACCAACTTTCTCAGCAGAGTCCCTCCTATTAAGAAATTGATGTAACAAAGCAGCCTAATTGTCTCAATGCGAAGTACCCCAATGCCGCAAAACAAGCACTATGAAGGACCCTGGGACCTAACCTGCATCCATCAAAATCTGCTTCACAGTAACCGAAACTCTCAAATGCCACTCTCTCTTCTTCTCCCCACTATCTTGATTTCCTCCATTAAACCCTTCATATTCTCTCAAATCTCTCGCCCTCTCTCCGCTTCTCCTCACTTCATTCATTTTATCCATTAAACCCTAACTCCCTCTCTCCCTCAACTCTCATCTCTTCTCCCCATTCCCCTAATTGATTCCTTACAAGGGGAACTTGGTTTGAGTTTCCTTCTCTTCCAAACTTACACAAATCAAGAACAAATTTTATGAAAAGTTGTTGTCAGATCACATGATTGACTCAAATCATGAGAATCCATGTTTCACGATTAGGCCAACTGGGTTACCTTGAAAATCATGGTTTGAGCCCTGCAAGAAATTTGCCTAAGAACAAGGTTTTGGGAAAATTGTTGTCATGGTTGACTCAAATCGAGAGAAATCAAGTTTCACGATTAGGCCAACCTTAAAATTTTCAGATTCACGGTAGGCCTACTGTGTGAAGTTGAAAACCATGGTTTGAGCCAATTGTGTAGCTGCAAGAAGTTTTTTTTAAAGCAAATTTTTTGAAAAGTTGTTGCAGCTCACACGATTAGCTCAAACCACATGAATTCCAATTTCACGATAGACTAACCGTGTAATATTGAAAATCAAGATTTGATCCATCTGTATGAACTAGCAACAACCTTTTATTTAAATTCGTTCATGGTTGTTAAACGCTATTAAGGAAACAGGGAAGACAATATGATCCACTTCAAATAGTCCAACAAGCTTCACCGCCAAAACTTTGTGAGAGAGAGTTGGAGGAAGGGAGAAAGTAATGGTTTAATTGAAGGAAATGGAGTAGGAGGAAGATGAGAGTTGTGGAAGAAGATGGAGAGATTTGAAAGAGAGTGGAGAGAGTTTAAAGGAAGAAATAACGATAGTAAGAAGAAGATGAGAGTTGGGGACGAAGAGAGTTTGAGAGATTTGAGAGAGAGAGTTGGGGAGGACAAGTGAGTATGAATGAGGTTTAATGGAGGAACAAAATAGAGTGTAGAAGAAGATGGGGGTTAAAGATGGAATCTTTATTTGTTTTAGTCAACCAAGTTTGACTAACTTGAGTTGGGGTTTGCCATTTTTATTAGGTACCACTTTTGGGGTCCGCCATAATCCAGGGTCTGCAATAATCCAAATGGGATCACATTTTATCAACATCCTAATTTAAAGAGGCAAAATTTCCCAGTTACACCTTATAGCCTTTTGAGAAATACTATATGCCTTATTTATGAAATATTATAAAACTAGAGTATTACTCGTGCGTACAACACTCCATACTAAATTTTCTTATAATTATTGATGTCTCCAAATTACTATATTGAATTTATCTAAATTAAATCAAGCAAATTTTCAATGAAAGTCGTATTTAGCATGTAAGCTAAAAGGTCTCAAGGCGTGCTAAACTTGGTCAAACTTTATAATCATTTTGGTCAAACTAGGTCAAATTTTAATCACTTGGAAATTTCAAACTTTTGCATTGATAATTGGTTTTATTTGAAAGATCTAAAAAATTGAATATGAATGATACCAAGTTTATTGAAATTGGACAATTAAATAAAAAGTTATGGTAATTTTAAGTTAATTTTATGTTTGAGAATTTAAATAAACATATTTTCTTTCTCTTCCACATCTTGATTATATCTTCTTCCACATATTTTACTTTCTTTTTACCTTTTCTTTTACCCTCTCAAGTATAATTCATTTACAAACCATGCCATCATGCAAGTACAAATCTTTACCCTTAACAATTTTTCAACTTTCAAACCTATCCCTTCGCTATCGTTTTGTACCTACTTGCCTTAGATACAAATAGGTAAAATACAATCATAATGTCTTAAGTCTTTCATTTATCTTCTTATATATTTTGACAGTCATTTTATTTTGTATGTAATATTTATACATGTCTGATGTCACTTGGTCATAGTTTTTCTCTCGAGGTAATGCCTCACTCACTCACAAAACTCAATTGCGAAAGGCTTGCACCTCACAAGTTGAAATGTACACCTCACATGTAAGCCCATTAAAATGCCTCGCTCACACCTCCATGTTTTAAAACCTTGGGCTACAAACCACTCATTTTGGTCTTGACCCACATTTAGAGTCAACGACTCAAGAATCTGTGCAAACTTGCTCAATGTCCTATTCATTAAGATCAGATCACCCATAAGTCTTCCCAGAAAGAGACTTAAAGCCTGGAGATAACCTTCATGCGGATGACTCTCAGCATACACAGTTGGAAATTCATAATAGATCTCCATACACTACATCCATAGTTACTCATAGCTCTTCTAGTGAACCATCCATTGAGATATATGACATAATTTGTTGGAGAATAGATTGCCACAATAATGAATCACCATCTTTTGCAAACCTCTAGATCCCTTTACTCATAAGGCTTTATTCATGAGACAAATGGAATGAATGCCTAAACCTCCTTTAGGATTACATACCTTCTTCCACGATACTAGGTGACATTTGCAAGATGATGGGAATGTTCACCATATGCACTCACACATGATTCTTTCTATTCTTTTCGGCTGGCAATGTGCCAACAGATAACATGTAGATTGAATCCCTGAAGGCATTAATATAATGAGAGTTAGTCTTCTAACTTTGCTAAAAGAATTTCATTTACAACAAGGGGAAGCCCCAAGTATTTGGTAGGGAAAGATCCTATTGGGCAGTTCTTAGTATTAGCTAATAGGGGAATATCAGTCACGCTCCTGCTGGGGGGAACTCTTGTGTAAACTGACCTTCTATCCAGAAACAACTTGGAAGTAAGTTAGAATGTTCCTCAGCCTCTTCAATCCAGAAGCTTTAGTACATTGCAGTGACTTAGTTAGAGTCTTATGTAGTTAATTATTCACTACTCCCTAGTTACAATTGTAAAATGTGGATTATGTTCATGATCAATCTATAAAAAAATTAAATAAATCAAAAAATAAAAAATAGAAAGTGGAAAAGATCAAGCAACGTATACTAAAAGGTCAGGAAGCTCAACATAAACATGTAGTGTTCCATTCAATTATGTTGTGAAGGCACAAATTGAAGACAACAAATCGCTTCCATTCAGTTATGCTTAAGTTATCGTAAAACAAAAAAAAATGTATGCAAGAATGTAGAGAGAAGAGGAAAGTAAAACTCACGCCTAAAGTGAATCAAACGTCTTAAGCGTCTATTCCAAAACTGTTGTGAATCATGCCCGGACACCAACTTTCTCAGCTGACTCCCTCCTATTAAGATACTGATGTAACAAAGCAAGCCTAGCCGTCTCAAATGCGAAGTAACCCAATGCCGCAAAACAAGCACTATGAAGAACCCTGGGACCCATTCCTCTGGTGAACCCAACCCAGCCTTCCTCCATCAAAATCTGCGCCACAGTAGTCGAAACTCCACCATAGGCCTTATCCTGCATTTGGGTCATCAACCTAGTCTTAACCACATCAAGAGGTGTCGTAACAGATGCGGATATCGCCCCAGCCAACGCTCCACAACACACACTCTCAAAGGGTTCCAAGTAAGCCCCTTTCTCCTTTCTACTCAAAACAGCAGATTTCAAATACTCAAATGAGGAATAACTCAACACCCCAGCAGGCAAATTCCTCAACAATGTAGCAGAATAACCCGCATAAAGACCCAAAACCCCATCTTTCTCCAAAATGCTCAACAAAACCTGCCAAGACCTCCCAGTGGCCCCAGCTTGCATTCTCTGGGTAATGAGCTCTTTGGGCACCATTATAGCAGAAGACACAATATTCCCCATTGCACCAGCGGTAGGAGGTATAAGCAAAGGCGGGTATTTCGGCAATTTCGACAAGACAGACTTGCCGAACTCGCAAGTCCCAAAGTAGATTGCAGATGAGAAAGTGGAACCAACAATCACCGCAGATACCCCACTGTAAAACCCACCAAGCCCTTTAGTCTGGAAGGTCTTGGCAATGGCGTCGAAGCTTCCTTTGTACAGCTCTGATGCACCTTGAGCTTGGAGCTTAGTTTTGATGGTGTCGAGTGGGTGGAGACAAACATAGGTGAATGCGCCTGCAATTCCTCCTGCAGAGGAGCCAAGAAGAGCCTTTTCGAGGACGGAGAGATTCTGCTTGGTGATAAGTGTGGAGGAGGAACTTGACTTGGATGGGGTGGGTTTGGGGTTTGGTTGAGATGAGAGAGATATGGAGGTTGAAGAGAAATTGAGATTAGGGTTTGATGGGGAAGAGGAGAATGAGAGGAGGATTTGGTTGAAATTATCGAAGAGACTGTCGAAATCGACGAGGCTGCGATGGTGATCGAGAGTGTCTGAGTTGGAAGGTGGTGGAAGACCAATGGAAGCACAGAGTCTCGCTTCCATTTTTTTTTCTTTTGGGAGTTCAGTTTCAGAGCTGTGGTGTATATTCTCCTGTTCAGAACTTGTGAATGAAATTGAATCGACCTGGATTCTAATGAGACCACACAGTAGTATATACAGAGACCATACCGTTAGATCCACCACCATTTAAGGCCCCAGTATTACGGATCCGGGGGGCTCTTGCGCACAAAGCACAGGACGTCCTTCTATGCATATTTATCAGCTAATCTGACGGCTCAGATTCATGGATTTCAAAAAAATGGATTTCAAAATTCAAAATTTTTTTTTATTTTTTGAAATCCATGAATCTGAGCCGTCGAATCAGATCCGACGACTGAGAAATGTGCACAGGATATCCTCCTGTGCTTCCTGCGCATGAACCCCCCTCAATCCCAATATTACCACTGCTTACTTTGAGCATCCACACGTGCTTCCTAACGTTTGTCATTTTAAGAGTATTTTCAATCCGCAAGCTCAAAAGCCAAATTTGACAATTATTTGAGCTTTCAGTCTTTAGAGTAAATTTTGATGCTCCAATACAAAGCCCTATTGAGCTTTCAGCCCAACCCTTTTTTAGAAAAGGGTATGGATCTTGCTTATTTGGGCGGGGCAAGACAATCTAAACAATTCTTCATGACCCATGTAATGGCTAATTGCCAAAAAAAGACTAATTTGACCTCTTTGAATATCCAACGACTAAATGTACTATAATGGCTATTTGCACCCTTAAATAGTTTATTTTGACCATTTTCAATGCATTTAAATGTTATACTCCACATTATATATACCCCTCACTCTCTATCCTAACATTCACTAACAAAAACTCATTCCCCTTCAAGTTTCTCATTTTTTTTCAATCAAAATTTCTTTAAATGTTTGTTGAAAAATCTATTCTCATTTCATATTAGTTTTTATTTTCTCAAGATTTGAAAAGTTTTTAAAGTCCTTTTAGGGAATATCCTTTCTCCTGTTGGAGGATAACCCAAATTAAAACTTTGAATTTTGGTTCCTGATGAAGTCGATTTCCGCTCCCTAGTTGACCTTGACCTGCAAAAGGAATGCACGTGAGTCACGGACCACCGTTGTGGTAGCCGATGGCACTCCGATGCTAAAGTCAGACAGAGATCTGAGGAAGGCTTAAAGCTATAAACAGAAAATTTGTAGCATACATTTAATCACCAACCTTTTATCTTATTTATAGTGTTGGAGTCCTGGTTCGGCCAGGGCATCGGTGGCGTAGTTTATGAAAATAAATCTTCGTGGACATCATTCTTTAATTAGTAATCGTCTTATAGAAGGAAGTTTTCCTGTTAGACTTGCGCTCCTAGATACGCGGGAGATAGTTACCCATTGAAGTGTTGTCCATATGTGAAAGTGTTCACGTATGACGTATACTCTAGTATTTACTTCCTAGTTGAAGACAAAGTATTGCTGACTTGCCCGTCTGAAGCTGATCTCCGAGATACTTGCCTTAATAGGTCTTACGGGTATTGGAGATGGCTATGAGACGTGTGGGCTTAGCAGGCTGTAGTAATTCGGGTCTGTCTGGCGGACAGCACTGCGCGGGCTTGATGCCGCTTGGGCTGAATCAGTGCTAGACTAATGATTGAACCTGTATTTCCTAGAAATCTTCACGACATGTATACGGTGTAAAAGAGAATACGTTTCGATGTATCATCAGCTGCTCCCCCCGAGTTAGTGGGCCATCGTATCGGTCCATTAAGTCACTTCTCAAAAAAATACACCGCTCGTGATGATTGAGTCTGAAGTGTTACTTGAGCAGCGCTTCATTAATTAAGCGTGCGTCGGCTCAGTGAAAAAGAAAAGGCGGGAAATCAATATTTTTTTAGATTTCCCTATTTGCAGATATTGACTCTTTCACTTCTTCATTTTTAAAGACTCCGCTCTGTTCAGCTTTTAATTGAAAGTTTGTTCACTTTTTCCATAGCTCGCCAAAATCAACTTGACAATGAGCTTCTTGCTAGGGGCCTCTAGTTCTTTGAAGATAGGTCGGCTTCCGAATCGAGTGTGACTAAAATTCGAAAGACATATGGGGTCCCTGAAGACCTGCCATTATACACATTGAGTGTTGATCGGACGCCAATGTTTCCTACGGAAGGATTCGTCTATTTGCACCGTGACATGCTCCAGACGGTGTCCATTTTCCTGTGATTGATGAAATCTTGAGTTTTCTGGAATTTCTTGGTATCCCTTCTGCCTTGTTGGTACCGAATGGGTACAGGATTGTTCTTTTCATATTGATCAGGGCAAAGGATGTTGGTGTTCGAATGACTCCAAGGGTGATTCAGTTATTCATTTTTCCTCGACTAAATGATCACGCTGTGTGTAAGATGAATTCACCGGCTTGCTTCGGGAAACTGACAGATGAATTCAAGTTCTAGCAGAAACACTGCTTCTTGGTTCCTACGGACTCGAAGTATTTCGAGTTCAATGGTTACCTGGTTGAGCCGGAGTTTAGGCCACTTCGTAAGTATAGTTTCGTCCTTTGGTCCCATTGTGTTGATTGTATGTTGATCATTGTGTGTGTTCTCTATAGGGAGGTTTCCCACTACTCCTCTTTCCTCAAAGGAGGAAGCTGATGTGAAGGCATGCCTCGAATGAGAGTGGATAATGTTATCTGCACTTCCAATTTTAGTCGTAGCGAGTTATGGGCCCATTGACATGTGGCTTCTACTCTGTTCAGGGTGTCAAAGGTTCAATCTAAAGGTGCAACTCCTTCCAAGAAGAGGAAGGCCTCTAAAGGTAAGGTTCCTAGCCCGTCGGACACAGAAGGGCTTTCTGAGACGTTTGCTTCCTTCATAGGCTTGAAGAGGTCTTGCACTGGGGCTAAGCTTGCTTCCAAACTGTCAGCTCCGTTGAGGGAGGAGTGTGATTCTGACATGTCTGCCTAGGTGGAGGTTGTAGCATTTGATTTGGAAAAGGACCACCTGTGACTAGCAGAGGTTGATGATGTGTCGAAGCTGAATACTGAGCAGGCAAAAACTTTGAATAAGAAGCTGATGTTGGCTGTTGTGGCGGCTTCTACTAATACTGACCAATCCAAGCCTGTTTTACTGGAAGGCCTTGATAAAGATTTGCACGTGGTCCCCAAGGTTAATCGTCCTGCTGGTGGATCGTCTGACAATGGCCATTGTAGCGTGGACCCTCCTTGCAGTCCACATTGCCTTCCATTTTGTTCCAAGTCGTATATCGAGATAATAGAGGGTCCAATAGACAATTTGCCTCCTTCTCTCCCTTCGGATTCTACTGCGTCGGGTCGCAATAGAGGGTCGACTGCTGGTGACAAGGGAAAGGCAGTGGATGAGGGCCTAAGTGCGATGAAGACTGCAAAGGGCGGTGCTGGTGTAATTTTGCATCCAGGAGAGTTTCATTCGAATGCGCGGATGAGTTTGTATACTCCTGATGTAGTAAAAATGAGCAACCTGGCTTGGCACCAAGAGGTTGATATTGATTATGTTTCGAGGAAGCATTTCAACAGACGTTATAGCTGGCTGGTGAACCGTGTTTTGAAGCCCGAGGAGGATGCGCTGGGAGAGCGTATGGATAAGGGGTTGAAACATCTTATACTGGGGATGTCGCATTTGAGCCAAGTGGTCGTTGCTGGGACGGAAGTTGAGACGGCTCGTGAGAGGGTGTACACCATGGAGCGCATCTTCTCAAATATGCAGAAGTCATATTCTGATGCACTCTTTGAGATTGAATCGCTGAGAAAACAGCTTGAAGAGAGGAGGTTGGAACAATCAACCATTGATGATGAAACCCAGAGGGTTCGTCTAGAAACCCTTGAGTCCAATTTAGCAGAGACGGTGTCCGCAAGGGACAGATCCAGAAAAGAGTTGAACCTGATCTGCCATGATTTAGAGGTTGCATAGGAAATTGTGGCTAAGGTGTGCTCTGAGTTGCAGCTGTTGTTGAGGAGAGTACCAGGAAAGAATCTTAGTGGTTGTCTAGAGACAACAGTTAGAGGCCGACGTGGAATTCAATGTTCGGAACAAGAAAAGTTAGCGACCAACTCCTCCTGGAATAGCATGAACTTAGCGCAGTTAAAAACAACTTGAATACTTAGCGGTCTCAGACTGATGCCCAGATAGGCAAGCTAGAGTTGTTGGAGCAAAGGCGCAAGGCACGTTTGAGTTTCACATATTTGTGCATGGGAGGTTGGAACTGCTGGCGTTGATGAAAAAAATAGCATCCGGACTGTGACCTTTCTTAATATAGGAAGATGTTCTTTGCAGATTTCAAAGAGATCTCTGAGCTATCAAAGGAATAGGGCAATCTGGATCACGACGCTCAAGCTAAAGCACACACGAACACATTTCCTGCTCATTCTCCTATTAAGCTTAGTTCCCCTATACTTGTACCTTCTCCTGATGAGGAGTAAATTTCGTACATCAGTACCATTTGTTTTTACTATTAATGAAAACATGTTTCTTTTGCGTATGCTTCATATATGTTCTATCCAGTCCCCCTGTTGCATGTTTTCCATTTTGCTTTGTCGTAGGTTTTGTTGGGTTAGCGGGGAGTTGCATGGTCTATCCGGTATTGTGAGCTTGACCGTTTATGTCGCAAGTAATTCTGACCTATACTTCCATGAGGTCTTAAAGTCGTTATCTCGTAGTTATGCCCAATAGTGAACATTCTATACGACACAGATGGTTTAGCAGTGGGTTATTTTACCCAGGCCGCCGCAACTCATCCTTGAGGTAAGCCATTAGAGGCTCAAGTTATATAATTGACTGTCGGTTACGGTCGTTAGCATGAGTGAATTGTTGTAGTCGAGCACATGTGTTGTCGTCTGTAGTTGAGCAATAGCGTTTGGCCCGAGTTAGGTTTCGTAAGTTCGGGTTGGTCTGTCGTGTAGTATTCGTCCGCGCTTAGCGGATTAGTTTTCGGTTTGGCTCAAGCAGCCGTTACCGATAATATGATGTCAATATGTGCATGCGTGAAGATGTTGGCTGAGCTGTAATCAAATTTGGCAATCATGATATATGGAAGAGCAGTGGTCATGTGGCAAGCCATCGACATCAATCAGAGCTGACTAGGCTCCCACCTTCCAAACCATCTACATCCTCATGGAGCAGTCTACAGATTTGGGAGAAAATTCGGCGACCATGGTCTGTAGAAGAGTAGTGGTCCCGTGGCAAGCCGTCGACATCAGTTGTAGCTGACTAGGCTCCCACCTTCCAAATAATCTACACTCGCGCAGAATGGGCTACAGATTTGGGATGAGAAAATTCGGCGACCATGGTTTGTAGAAGAGCAATAGTCCCTTGACAAGTCGTCAGCATACTAACTAGGCTTCCACCTTCCAAACCATTTACGCTTGCGCAGATCGAGCTACAGACTTGTGATGAGCAAATTCGACGACCATGTTATGTGGACGAGCAGTGGTTATGTGGCAAGCCGTCGGCCTCAGTTGAAACTGACTAGGCTCCCACCTTCCAAATCATTTACACCCGTGCGCAGCGAAATTTTGGAGTTGGAAATTTGACGACCATGGTCTGTAGAAAAGCAGTAGTCTCGTGGCAAACTGTCGGCATCAGTCGGAACCGACTAGGCTCCCACCTTCCAAACCATCTACACTCACGCGGAGCGAGGTACAAGTTTGGGAATTGGAAATTCGGAGACCATGGTTTATAGAATAGCAGTGGTTCCATGGCAAACCGTCAGCATCAGTCAAAGCTGACTAAGCTCTCACTTTCCAAACCATCTACATCCTCGTGGAGCGAGCTACAGGTTTGGGAGTTGACCAGAAGCTATCGTCATCAGTCGTCACTGACTAGGCTTACCTGATCGGGTTCGGCGATCATCATTCGCGTAGGGGCGATGATCCCTGGCGAGTCATCGTCATTGAGCATGAGAGCGTTGACTAGACTCACACTTCCTAAGCCATCGACATTCGGGCGTAGCAAACTAGACGTCGGGGTGAACCAGAAGTCTTCGTCATCAGTTGAAATTGACTAAGCTTACTTGGCTAGGTTGGGGTTCCTCTTATTACGAGCGTGCGAGCCTATTTCCGAAATTGGAATGCATTGTGCAGATTAGTTTTCACTAACTTCAAGAAAATTTATTTAAAAAGATGTATCTTAAATTAGCTAGTGATATGTAGGTGTGCTCCATGTGTCAAGAGTGACTAGGGCATCTACTGTTTGCGTCACTGCACGTGGTAAAATACCGCTCAGATAGTGGGCCAAGCTGGTGGGTCAATAAAAGAAAAAAACTAGGTCTTGTCGCAGGATCGTGGTGCCACGTGTACAATGTAGATTGCGAGATGGTAGAGTATCAGTTACTTCCCCAATTAATGGGGTGTGTCCAGCATCATTAATTGATTGAATCGTGGACCTGTGCGGTTTTCATGGGAACCGCGCCTCCTCGTTTCCCATACGATATTCAATGCTGGTATTTAATGTCGACACACCTGTTTAGTGAGCCACTACGTCTATATAATGGTGTTTCTTCACTGTTGTAGTCATTACCTTTTGCAAAATGCATTCTTCAAATGCTTTTACTCAAAGGATATGCTTTGGGTTTTCTAAAGGCTAATGAAACGTTTCTAATCTTTAAGTCTCTGAATGTTTTGACATTTGCAGCGATGAGTCTTGAGAAGACTTGCTATTATGTGTGGTCACCCACTCTGGGTGAGCACCGGATTAGTTCATTGAGACTTTGTAATTTCTTTTCGTATTGCGAAAAAGTACGGACTTCCCCTCTCAAGGGTCGAATCTATCATTTATGTGTTGGTGCTCTGTCGGCACTTCGAATCGCATAATTTCTGAGATAACACCAGTAGCCAAGTTTGGAGCGGTTGCTTTCTTCCCTCCTCAGCTAGCCTTGATACGTTGCACTGCGTTGGAACTTGGAGTTGCGAAGTGGAGTGAAGTTGGGCATGGCTTGTCGGAGTGGGCCATTGACTCCTCGACGCCCCTCTCATCCTTCAACGGGAGGGTGCACTCGATTCGTTTCAACCAAATACTTGTCCCTTCGGCCAGCATGTCGCGGGGCCTCCGGTTGTTGATTTTGTACCACCTCAGGTCATTCTTGCGAGGTGGGTTCGACAAAGTATTGAATTGAGTACGCTCTTTCATACTTTATTTTGTACATATGCTCTTGCTCATGAATCGTCTTCTCCAGAGGAATAGCATAACGAAACTCTTAGTGGGCACCGTAGTTTACCCTGGGTACCTTTGCTGTCACTTTCGAGCCCTCTTCTAAAGTCAAATTGTTTAAATGAATTTTTACTGTACATCGCATCGGATTCGGATGCTTGTAGTTTGTAATCTTTTTTACACGCCATCTGGGCAAACGTTGTAATATATTTCCAATAATCAATAGAGCGTGTTTGCGTAATTCTATTTTATTTCTCAAATGAGTGCAAATCACATAAGTTCCTAAGATTTACAACTCTAAATTGACTACTGAAAGAAAGCTAAACAACTGGATAGATTGATTGTTGGCAGAGAGGTTGATCGGGCCCTGAAGTAAATTTGCATGGCCCTTGCTTGGACTTTGCCGACGCGATTGAGGTTACTGAAGAGTAAACCTTGTGTGGGAGGTCCTTCCGCGCCAGTTGAAAGTCATGGGATTATGCTCCCGTTTGTGATGACTTCTTCTCTAAGCCAGACGTTCTGTCGGGTTAGAAGGCGGACCGCTTCTGTAATGTTAGACTGTCCTCCATCACTAAGTTGAACCACTACTGCTAGGTCTTTGTCACCATCTGGGAGGAGCGTCTGCTCCCCAGTTTCTGTGTTTGGGTTCTGCTCTACTTGTTTAGCGAGCTTCAAATGTATCTGAGAACATTCATCTGCTTTAGCGCAACATAGTGGCAACCCCGTGCAATTGGTTGGTCCCCGCGAATTGTTTCTCTAAGTGGTTGGCGGTATACTTGACACACTGATGATGGATGGAAACCACTGCTTCCATCTGGTGAAATCAGGGCTTCCCAAGAGGAGGTTATAGGTAGACGGTTCGTCTACCACCATGAAGTCCAGGAATAAGACCTTCCTCAGTTGTGGCTCTCCTGCCACCACTACTTGTTTTATCTTCTAGATCGGAAAGCATTCTTCTTCGCTAAACCTGATCAGTGGGTAGTCGAAACGTGTTAAGTTATCTTCCTTGAGGTTCATACTGCGGAATGCGTTGTAGAATAGGACATTGAGGGAGCTTCGTGTATCCACCAGGGCCCTCTGTACTTCCCATCTTGCAATAAAGACCGAAATGACAAAAACATCATTGTACGGTGCGCGAACGCCTTTGAGGTCCTTATCTGTGAAAGTCATGGTCGGGATTGGGTTCTGTACTCACGAGTAATACACACGTCGATCCTCGCTGGTGGGTTGTGTCCACATCTCAAGGAGTGTCCGCTTTCGGGATTTGTTTGATTGTTATTCTTTTGATCCGACTCCGTGAAGGACATATATAATGCTCGGAGCCTCCTTTTCGATTTCTTTAATCGCCTCTCCTCTTTTCCCGGTCTGGTCTTGCCTTTTTCCCGAGCCAAGAAACTCCTTCATTTTCCCTTTCGAATCCAATACTCAATCTCATACCTTAAACTCTTAGTGTCGTGGCCACCCTTCTTTTGGTACGAGCAGTACTTGTTGTTGTCGCGTTGGAGGGGTCTTAGCGCTGCTTCGAGGGCCATTTTAGATCCTCCCAATTTTTCATAGAATTAAGGACGTCTATTAAGCTAGAGTTGAGGGGGTTATGGTTTTAGATCCGACATATTTGAAAGCATTTTCTAGCCTGACACGGCTAGAGTCCGACCTGTTGCTGTTGCACTTTCGTTTGTGCCTATCTTCGTCTTCTTGTCTCTTTCCCTCCCTTCTGTCTCCAGAACAGGAGGGTTTCTTTTCTATTTCAGTTTCCTTCTTGGTTGTTCTCATTTCCTCTAAGGTGATGTACCTTTGGGCGTTTTTCAAGAGTTCTTCCATATCCATAGAGGGTTCTAGGGTGAGGAAGTCGTAAAAATTTTCCCTCTCTTAGCCCCGCAGTAAAAGCCATAACAGAGGTATCGTTGCTGCAGCCAACAATGAACGTCAGCTCATCATTTAAGCGTGTGACATATTCCCTTAGCGTCTCATTCGACTTCTGCCTCAGGAAGAGTATATAGTACGAGCCATTCCTTATCCGATAGCTGCCAACAAAGCGTGTAAGGAATGCTTTAGCCAGTGTCTTGAATGAGTCGATTGGCATGACGTTATGGAACCATGTCCATGCTGACTTTTTCAAGCTAGTAGGGAACATTATGCACATCACTGATTCGAAGCCTTCTTTGAGCACCATCACGTGTTGATAATGACGCAAGTGATCAAATGGGTTACCAGTCCCATCATAGAACTCAAGCTTCAGAGGGCTGAACTTCTTTGTCAACGTTTCGTTCATGATGTGGTGCACGAACGGGAGAACAAAAAAGTGGTACAACACGTATGGGTCATGAGTCCCTCGACGGAGAGGGTTTTGCATGGTGGGTCTGTCTGCCCTGAAAGTTGGATCTTCGTTGACCACGCTGCTACCTCTAGTCCAGTGAGAACTAGCAGGGGCTTGACTATTTGCGCCTGCTCTCTGTTTTCATCTGGAGATTGAGGTATGTGCTGCTTCTGATCTCCATCAGCAGGTGGAGGGTTCTGCTAAATGAAAAACCCCACCGCTTTAGCAATCTGTTGTATCTGGGATGATAGCAGATCCATCTTGGGGTCTGTCGCCGCCGCCGCTAGCACGGGGGTGCGAGCCTGCTCCCTTTGTGTCACCGGTACCGCTGGAAGCGGTGGTATAGCGCTAGTCTGAGCGTTCGACGTGTCCCATTGGTCTCCATTGTTACTAGATCTGGTGGTCACCATCTTCCTGAACTTTGAAGAGAGATGATGTCAATGCTTTGCTAGGAACTCAGTCATTCACACGGACGGTGCCAAACTGATGCAGTCGATTTCCACTCCCTGTTTGACCTTGACTTGCTGACCTGCACAAGGAACACACGTGAGCCACGAACCACCGTTGTGGTGGCCGATGGCACTTCGATGCCAAAGTCAGATAGGGAACTGAGGAAGGCTTAAAGTTGTAAACAGGGAATTTGTAGCGTACCTTTAATTACCAACTTTTTGTCTTATTTATAATGCTGGAGTTTTGGTTCGGCTAGGCCATTGGTGGCATAGTTTAGGGAAAGAGATCTTCCTGAAGATCCTTTTCTAATTAGGAGTCACCTTTTACAGGAAAGTTTCTCTGTAATATATGTGCTCCTAGATATGCGGGAGATAGTTACCCATTGGAGTATTGTCCATATGTGGAAGTTTCCACATACGACGTATACTCTAGTATTTACTTTCTAGTTGAAAACAAAGTACTGCTGGCTTGCTCGTCCGAAGTTGATCCCCGAGATACTTGCCTTAATAGGTCTTACGGGTATTTGGGATGGCTGTGAAATGTGTGGGCTTAGCAGGTTGTAGTAATTCAGGTCCATCTAGCGGTCTGCGCTGCCCGGGTTTGAGACATCGGTCAGGTCCACAACACCCCTCGCCGACATATGAGACATCAAACAATCACTCAATCATAGTTGTACTCGTGGTATGGACTAACCCTAGTACGTAAAAGGCTTAGCACAGTCCCAAGTGGACCCATGCGCACGACTATTATTCAGCTCGTAAGTCAGGTGCCAAGGCCCAAGACATGCTAGCACCAAGGGCACGTGTCTTAGGGCTTGGCCCAAGACAATAAGGCCTGAACAGTGAATCTCAAAACTGTCACAAGCCCGAGGTCCACTCACATGAAATCGGCTCTAGCCCAATCAAGCATTGGATCCTAAACAGAGCCAAGTGTCGAAATACTCAGTCATGCACAGGTAAGATCTTATGCAAGATATCCTCCCTCCATCACACCCTTGATTGCAGGGAGAGTTGGGGAGGGAAGGCTCGCTATAAGAGTCGGTGAAATGAGGAAGAAAGGTACGCAAGTATACTCACTGCAATTTTACATTAAGTCTTTACTCTTTCTCGAACCGGTATCTAACTTAAGCATCAAAGTGCTTTCGGCCACCATAACGATGGTCCTGGGCTTAACCGCTGCTCTTTTTGCAGGTTAGATATCATGGGGATCGGCGAGGATAGATCTTAACGCATTAGTAGGCCAATAGAAACCTGGTTGGAAAATCTTCTCCGCGGTTTTCTTAGAATCAAAATGCCCACCACAGGCTTGATCATGGCAAAATGAGATGATGCTCAGATGTGCAACTTATGAAGCACATCTTCTAATAAGTTGGTCAGGGCAATATTTATACAAATATGACTCATCACATAACCCTAGACAAATAGTTGTCACAATTCAGCATACCAAAGAAGCTCTTGCTCAACCTAAAGAAGTTGTCCATCTAGGAAATTCTCTTAAATGGGAAAGATACTAATAGACGACTCTTATATTAGACTAGACAAGTGGTCAACGACTACATTTCCGTACCTGACTTATCTTGTATTTCAATATCAAATTCATGCAGCAAAAGGACCCATTAGATCAAACAAAGCTTCATGTCCTTCTTATTTAGAATGTATCTAAGGGCTGCATGGTCAATGTACGCTATGATTTTAGCTCCAAGAAAATAGGAAGGAAACTTATCTAAGGCATAAACAATGGCCAAGATCTCTTTCTCAGAGGTCGAGTAATTGAGAACCTCATTCAGAGTCTTGCTAGCATAGTAGATGACGGGATGGAGGTTGTTAACCCTCTGATCCAAAACTGCGCCTACAACGTAATTGAAAAATATATAAATGAGACATTTTATGCCCCAAAATATACAACTGCTAAGTCACTTTATTTAATAAAAATATCTCATTATATGAGCTTTGTGAATTTTGTAGAAATTCAAGCACTAATCTCAAATCATACACAAAGTGGCACAATAAAGCTAAGTTCAACAATTAAAAAGCCCACTAAAAGTTCACACATGTATTGTCAAATACATAAGATTTTCAAGCCCAAGACCCATGAGGTCAAGCACACAAAGCACCACCATTTACGGATCTCAAGGAAATCAACATGAAGATTTGGACATCACATTGCCAACTTTATCATAGTAAAAAAATCTCTGCAAACTCCAAAAGTGTTAAACTCTACTAAAACCATTCTCATATTTTTACCCGTTCCCTTATTTGTATAATTCACATCCAAGTCACTTTTCCTTATTTCACTCCATTACTTTGACCCTTTTCCATATTTTACTCCATCTTCCACATTCACATTTTCCTATTCTCATTTATAAGCAAATCCCCATAATTTCATCAAGTTCATCTGCATGCTCAAAATACAAACCACCCATCATCCCTACACATCTTCATATTATCCATATAATCGTCTCACCCTTTTTTAACTATAAATACCCCATGCTTGGATTTCATGAATCACACATGATCACACTTTGGAGAACACTTTTGAAAGAGAAGTGATTGTAGTATTTGTAGAGTTTAGAGAAATAAATTGAATAAATGCCTAGAGCTTGCCATATTTGGCTAACATCCTATCTTAGGGTGTGAGTGAGCCCATGAGATGATAGCTTCAAGATGACTCTTTTGGATTTGTTTCTTTCCATTTTCATGTATTAGAAAAATATGTTTAGTTAGATTAGTTTCGTAGTTTTGCTATGTCATGAACCTATGAGGTAAGTTAGATGTTTTGTGTATCATTATATGAATTCAACTCATGCTTTTTTCTTCTACTTCTTTAGCTCAGCATTAAATTAGTTTATATACTTGCAATTTCTCTAACAAGCCCCTAAGTACAATGTTTACATATTAATAGTCTAAGTTTCATTATGGTTTTGTTAGATACTAGTGTATTCCCCATGCCATTTATACGATAAAAGTTAAAACTTGTCAAAACATGACCACCCTTAAGTTTTCATCATTCATACTTACATGCCTAATCACCACCATCAACAATTGAAAAAATATATATATCAAAACGTTGGGTATGGGAATCGATTCCATGCACTCTTATTGGGGATTGACTGAAGGTAAGAAATAAAAGCTAACTTTAAGTCTCAATCATTAGATGAAACAAATTTCAACCATTAGATGAAACTTAACATGATACTTGGTATTCCTAGTGTCGTTGGTACGATAGAAGTTTAACATGATAAATAAAGTTTATTCTACTTTAAGAAAAGAGGCACAAGGAGGAGGACATGTCCAAAAGGAGGATGAGAGATAACAAGACCAGGTCCTACAAGGCCAAACATGATAGAACCACCAACTATGTCGGCACAAGGCCAAAAAATCACTCTAAAGTTTTTCTAGCTTGACACGGCTAGAGTCTGACGTGTTGCCGTTGCACTTTCGTTTGTGCCTATCTTCGTCTTCTTATCTCTTTTCCTCCATTCCGTCTCTAGAACCTAAGAGTTTCTTTTCTTTTTCAGTTTCCTTCTTGGTTGTTCTCATATCCTCCAATGTGATGTACCTCTGGGCACTTTTCAAGAGTTTTGTCATATCCATAAGGGGTTCTAGGGTGAGGAGGTCGTAAAATTTTCCCTCTCTTAGCCCTGCAGTAAAAGCCATAACGGAGGTATCGTCGTTGCAGCCGTCAATGAACGTCAACTCGTCATTGAAGCGTGTGACATATTCCCCTAGCGTTTCATTCGACTTCTGCCTCAGGGAGAGTATATAGTATGGGCCCTTCCTGATCCGATAGCTGCCAGCAAAGCGTGTAAGGAATGTTTTGGCCAAGGTCTTGAATGAGTCAATTGACTTTGGCATGACGCTATGGAACCATGTCCGCGCTGACTTCTTCAGGCTGGTAGGAAACGTTATGCACATTACTGATTCGAAACCTTCTTTGAGCACCATCACGTGTTGATAATGACGCAAGTGATCAAATGGGTCACCGGTCCCATCATATAACTCAAGCTTTAGAGGGCCGAACTTCTTTGGTAGCGTTTCGTTCATGATGTGGTCCACGAACGGGGGAACAAAAAGTCGGTATAGCACGTATGGGTCATGAGCCCCTCAGCGGAGGGGGTTTTGCGTGGCGGGTCTGTCTGCCCTAACAGTTGGATCTCCATTGACCACGCTGGTACCTCTAGTCCAGTGAGAACTAGCGGGGGCTTGACTATCTGCTCCTGCTCTCTGTTTTCATCTGGAGATTGAGGTATGTGCTGCTCCTGATCTCCATCAGCGGGTGGAGGGTTCTGCTGAATGAGAAACTCCACTGCTTTAGCAATCTGTTGTATCTGGGATGATTGCAGGTGATCACCATCTTGTTCCCTTTGTGTCACCAGTACCACTGGAAGCGGTGGTATAGTGCCAGTCTAAGCGTTTGACATGTCCCATTGGTCTCCATTGTTACGAGATCTGGTGATCACCATCTTCCTGAACTCTGAAGAGAAATGATGTCAATGCTTTGCTAGGACCTCTGTCATTCACACGGACAACGCCAAACTGATGCAGTAGATATCCACTCCCTGCTTAACCTTGACCCGCTGACCTGCACAAGGAACGCACGTGAGCCAAGGACCATCGTTGTGGTGGCCGATGGCACTCTGATGCCAAAGTCAGATAGGGATCTGAGGAAGGCTTAAAATTGTAAACAAGGAATTTGTAGCGTACCTTTAATCACCAACTTTCTGTCTTATTTATAATGCTGGAGTCCCGGTTCGGCCAGGTCATCGGTGGCATATTTTAGGGAAAGAGATCTTCTTGGAGATCCTTCTCTAATTAGGATTCATCTTGTAGATGAAAGTTTCCCTGTTAAACCTGTGTTCCTAGATACGCTGGAGATAGTTACCCATTGGAGTATTGTCCATATGTGGAAGTTTCTACATACGACGTATACTCTAGTATTTACTTTCAAGTTGAAGAAAAAGTACTGCTGGCTTGCTCGTCCGAAGTTGATCCCCGAGATACTTGCCTTAATAGGTCTTACAGGTATTGGGGATGGTTGTGAAATGTGTGGGCTTAGCAGGCTGTAGTAATTCAGGTCCATCTAGCGGTCTGCGTTGTGCTGGCTTGATGCTGCTTAGGCCGGATGAGTGCGAGACTGATGCTTGGGCTTGTATTTCCTAGAGATCATCACGACACGTGCACGGTGTAGAAGAAAGAGCATTTCGGTGTATCATTAGTTCCCATACATTTTTGCCTCAAAATAGCTTTTGTCTTCATATTTCACTCGGCTAGGTCCACCTTTTTGGACATCAACAATCTTGGACTTGTCTTCTTGAAGCTTTGACATTGATTGATCGGTCTTTGTATCTTTGACTTTGGTCTCTTGAGTTAATTTCTTCCTTGGTTGACTTTGACTTTGACTTTGATTGGAACATGACTTGATTTCATCTTCTTGCATTGAAGCCTTTGGTTGAACTTTCATGGACATATTTGAATTATCTAATTTCATCGATTATTTAGTCATACAATTTTACAATATCGCTCTACTCAACCTATATTGGTTTTACAAACTTAACCAATGTTGTCTTAGCTATAATTCACTAATAACATTTTCATCTAGAGTTAAGTTGCCCGGGTTCAACTTTAATGACAAAACCATCCGAACGTGTAGTGCAAAAGGGGAGACCTAAAAAGAAGTTGTCGAAGCATGACAAGTCAACAAAAGGGACCCATCGGGTCATGAGTATGCCAATACCCAAGCGAAGTTAAAAAGTCAACAGAGTGTGATCAGTAGCTCTAACCTAAAAGCCAAATCGAAAAAGGTCCAAAGTACATTTATGAAGCAAATTTCGTCATAGATTCAGGATTATGTTGATGGCATTGAGAATGTAGTTGCAGATGGAAATTATGGATTTCGATGCATGGCCAAGTTCCTACATTATGACAAGGAATATTGTTGGAGATAGGTTAGGACTGAGCTACTTATGAAGCTAGAAACACACATAGACTATTGGCTTCAAATGTGGCATGAGTGTGAGGAGAAGATGGTGAAGGATGTTATAACGGTTCCAAAAGGAACAGTAAACATTAAGAAACACAAATGGATGCATGAACCAGATTGCTTAGAGATTGCGACGAACTATTAATGGTGTTTGTTTGTGTTATGGGCATGTTTTCCATATGTTGAGCAACCAAAATAGTTGAAAGAAACTGATATGTTTCATGGCACATATTTTTGCCAGTGAGCACCTTGAATTGCTCAGTTTGATAAACAAACCATCATTGCCTCCGTCATTACTTACTTGGCCCTCTTGCCTATTTTCAGAAGCAATCTCATGGAAGAGTTCCTTTGATGGCCAACTCAACATGGGCTCTAGAATGTTAAGAGATCAAGTAGTCGCAAAAGGTCATTGACATTGTCGAGTGATGCATGCATCCACATTTTTCTGTACGTATTGTAACTGACATGTGTATGTATACCTTAGTGCTGATACGAGGAAACATTATATGGTGATATAGGATGATCAGGTTGTTAGAGAAGTCATCGTTTTTGTATTTGTAGATGAGTTGTATGTTTTTTTGTATAATTAAATGTCACTAATATATGGGGTATTTGTCTTGGAGTTCTTCAAACACCTTATTTATATCCAGCAGGATACCTTTTAATAATTTTACATTTTGGGTCCCTAGAAACTAATTTTTTTAACTCGTTTGACTCAATTTGAGCAGAAATTTTCAGAAAAATTGTCACTACCTATAGAAATAACGTCTCAAAGTTTTGGACCCTTTCAACATCGTTCCTTGAGATATATATTTACGTTCTTGCTATTAAATATCTTGATAAATGGCCTTTATGAGTATTTAAGGACTACCCGCAAGCGGGTGATATCGAACAATGGGCACTAGCTAGTTTATTGGCCAGCTTGTGTCACAACCAAGGTGGGCCCTTGCTCGCTTCTTGATATTTATAAAGAAATTATTTTTATACCACTTAGTGCAGATCTCAAGGCACACGTGTTGAAATAAGCTGAAACTTTGAGACATTGTTACTGATTTGGTATTTAATTTTGATCAAAATTTTAGCTTAAACGAAATAGTGAAAGGCTATAAAATTAAAAACTTGTTTTTTCCCAATGTAAAGCATGTGCAAGGCATGTGTTGTTTCAGGGACTTGAATTATAAAAATTAGTAGGTTGTCCCGCATAGTGAATATTAGTGCAAATGAAGTACTTGAGGGACATCAATCAAAATTGACATTACTGTCATAGCTTGATTTCGACATCAATCAAAATAAATTATTATTTGTTTTTCCTTTTGACCTATAATACACCAAAGGACGAATTTTTGCATCCTCAGGGTTATCCAGGATGAACACCCACAAAAAAATTTGAGTCATATGCGACTCGGATAATGAAAGGTTTGATAGCTCACAAGGTTAAAGTCTCAACTATTATTCTTCTAGATTTTTAGGAAGTTACTTCTCTATTCCAAAGTACAGTTGTGGCCATTCTACAAAAAAATGTTTGTTTCTGAATGCTCAAATGCAATATATTTACTCTAGTAATAAACTTTCTATATCTCTTTACCTAAATGTAGTGAATCAAGTAATCCAATCTCATCAGAGCTAGATAACACACCATTTTTTTAATTTTTTAGAAAAATATATTTTTAAAAGAAATGTGAATTTTGATAAATCTTCCCACCCCAAACAAATAAAACATTGTCCTCAGTGTTTAAAAATGAAATGAAAAGTGAAAAATAAAAAATCGGAACTTTTTACATTAGGTGATTATTTGAACATCTGTACCACCCCTGCAATGAAAGCGATCAAGTTGGTGGGTGCGATGTATTTTGTGTTAACATACATCATCCGCAAACAGGCATTAGCGACACTACATTTTTAATAGTTTTTCATTTTTTTGTTAATGAATGAATGCATAAAATGATTGGGCTGCCTCCCAGTAACGCTAAGTTTAATGCCATCAAACGAATGCAAAATACCACCCCAAGCAAGCCTAGTGGAGTAGGAATGTGTCAGTGTGACTATACGACTTCAGCTGATGTCTATTAACTTGAAAAAGACTACCATTAGTAGGGTTATCTACGGTGATGGTACCCTAGCTTTCAACATCACGAACAATGACTGGACCAGACCAACGAGTTCTTAATTTACCCGTAAGGATGTGAACACGAGAGTTGTAGAGTAAGACTTTCTGACCAAGATGAAACTCTTTTCTCATGATGTTTTTGTCATGTATCCACTTCATTTTATCTTTTTAGTTATTGGATAAGTCATAAGCATCATAACTCAATTCTTCTACTTCATCGAACTGAAGCTTTCGTTGTTAACCAGCCATATCGAGGTCAAAGTTTAGACTTTTTGTAACCCAGTAAGCTCTATGTTGGAGTTCAACATAAAGATGATCAGTTTTATGAAAGACCAATCTATAGGGAGATGACCCTAAAGGAATTTTGAATGCAGTTCGATATGTCCACAAGGCATCTAAAGGCATAAAGACCAATTTTTCGATTAGGATTGATAGTCTTTCCGAGGATTTTTTGATTCAACAATTTGAGACTTCAACTTGACCTCTTGTTTAAAGATGGTAAGAAAGGGAAACTTTGTGAATAAACCCATACTTTGTAACATGATACTCAAAGACGCGATTATAAAAATGCTTACTCTCATCGGGGTGTCAAATCTACTAAAGATAAACTCCCATATGAATAAAATAACATTTTTGTGATATATTTCCTCTATCCATTTAGAAACGTAATCCACTGTAAGAAGGATTTATTGATGACCATGGGAGGATGGGAATGGTCGCATAAAATCAATGTCCCAAACATCAAAAACTTCAACCACCATAATAGGATTTAGAGGCACCATGTGTTGACAAGATATTCGGCCAAGTTGTTGACATCGATGACATGCGTTACAACACTCATGAGCATCTCGAAAATGGGTAGGTGATGAAACATCAAACAGTCACTCAATCACAACCATACACGAGGCATGGACTAAGCATAACACGTAAAAGGCTTCAGCGCAGTCCCAAGCGAACCCATGCATAAGACTACTATTCGGTGCGTAAGTCAGGCACCCAAGCCCAAGGCACGCCATCGCCAGAGGTACGGGTCTTAGGGCTTGGCTCCAAAAAATAAGGCTCGAACAGTGAATCGCAGAGTTGTCACGGGCCCGAGATCCACTCGCATGAAATCACCTCTAGCCAAATCCAGCATTGGGTCCTAAACAGAGCCAAGACACGCTAGCCTACAGAAGGCAACCAGGTCTTCCTCAGACAACAATGACTTTATGAATAAGTCTAAACTTTGTGATGCCTCCCTCGCAAGAAGTTACGTGGTGCAGATATGAATGAACAAAAACTCAAGCTCAACTCGACCAGAAAAACACAATATGGAATGAAAAGAAGCTTTGAGAAGGTAAATGCGAAAAATCCCCCTCCCCCAAAATAGGTTTATATAGGTTTTGCGCGAAGGGGAGACGTTTACCTAACCGCTGCATAAACATTTAATGCGGAGTGACAATGGAAAAAATGCCAACAGTATGCAATCATGACATACCATGAACCCGCACACGCTGTCAGTTAGTGGCCCAGCACACAAACTCACTAAGGGGAGTAGCTTATGAGACATCAAACAACCACTCAATCATAGTTGTACAAGTGGTATGGACTAACCCTAGTACGTAAAAGGCTTTAGTGTAGTCCCAAGTGAACCCATGCGCAAAGACTACTATTTAGCTCGTAAGTCAAGCGCCCAGGCCCAAGACACGCTAGCCTTAGAAGCACAAGTCTTAGGGCTTGCTCTAGGACAATAAGGCCCGAACAATGAATCTCAGAGCTATTACAGGCCCGAGATCCACATACACGAAATCGGCTCTAGCCCAATCAAGCATTGGATCCTAAACAGAGCTGAGTGCTGAAGTACTCAGTCATACACAAGTAAGATCTTAGGCCAGATCCCCTCCCTCCATCACGTCCTCGATTGCAGGAACAACTGAGGAGGGAAGGCTCACTATAAGAGTCGGTGAAATGAGAAGAAAGTTACTGCAACTATACACACTGCAATTTTACATTCAGTCTTCAATTTTCTCGATCCGGTATCTGACTTAAGCATTGTAGAGCCTTCGACCACCACAACGGTGGTCCTGAGCTTAACCACTAATTTTTTGCAGGTTAGATATCATCTGATTAAGCGAGGATAGATTCGAACGCATCAGTTTGGTACCATTAGTGGGGAAGACGACAATAAGTTTTCCCTAAAATGAACATACCAAGTTCTTTCTAAGCTAACAAAACGTCGAGAAATGGTTACCAACACCAGATCTCGAGCATTCAACAATGTTGAACCAGACAACCCTCCGGCCAGAGAAGGCCCTCCACAAGGTGTATTGATCCAACCGATGGGGCATAGCAATCGCCTGGCCCAGCTGCTGTGGCAACCACCACCGATCCCCACATAGACCAAATCCTGGTTCATATGGATCATCTGGCACGAATGATGGAGTGGCTCGCACAAGACCGACAACAGCTGCATGATGGAGGCGAAAATCTTGGAAGATCTCGCACCAAAGAGGACGCCCAAAAGCGCGTTGAGAAAAGTGAAAAGCTCTATTGGGGAAACCAATTTGGACGTCTTGTACGATCTCACCATCCTTCCATTCTCGGAGAAGATCTTGAGCGCGCCACTTCCACGGAACTTTGTCCCGTCGAAGCTCGAGTTCTATGATGGAACATTAGATTCGTCGAACTATTTGCGCCATTACCATCACATAACAACGCTTGAAGAAAGTTTAGATGCCATCATGTGCAAAATTGTTCTCACAGGCCTGAAGAAGGCTCCGCCGACTTGGTTTCACAGTCTTCAGCCAAGATCCACGAATTCGTTCCAATTCTTGGTGAAGGTGTTTATCACAAGATTCGTGGGGAGCCAACAAATTAGAAAAGTGCTGCACTACCTGCTGAGTCTCAAGCAGAGGCAGGGCCAGACTCTCAGAGAGTACGTCACTCATTTCAACGACGAGCTGACCCTGATTGTCAGTTGCAGCAATGATATGCCAGTGATCACCTTCACTTCTTTTCTCCGAGGAAGTCAGTTCTACAACTTTCTTACCCTGGAACCTCTGAGGGATATGGAATATTTGCTACAAAATGCGAAAAAATCACTCTAAAGGAGATGTTGGCCGACAAAAAAGGAAGCAAACATGAGGCCAAGCAGACCCCCAGGTCCCGAGACAAGGGTAAGAAAAGAGGCGCAAAGAGGAGGACATGTCCAAAAGAAGGAGGAGCGATAACAAGACCGGGTCCGACAAGGCCAAACATGATAGGGCCACCAACTATGTCTACACAAGGTTATCTGAGTATGCTCCACTCAACTCCAGTTTGACCAAAATCATTTCCGCCATGAAAAATTGAAAGGACATCAAGTGGCCCCCAAAGATCAAAAGTGATCCTTCTGAGCGTGATAAGGGCAAATATTATGCTTATCACAAGGGTCCCGACCACATCACCCAGGACTGCCAAAATCTAAAAAATGAGATCGAGTACTGGGTTCAAAGGGGAACCGACCCTAGAGGCCGAAGAAAAGGTTGCAGACGTCATTTACGACTTGCACAACGCACACAATGTCATCTACCCCAGCGGACGTCTTGTTCAGGTCTAAGCCAGAGGACTACAAGGAACTAGCCCATTCAGACAGGGATGGTTCCTCAACAATTTGACTCCTGTTCAGGATTAAGGTTTTATGAAGTCTAGCATTTACAAGCATAACATACTCATTCCCAGTGCAGGTCCTGTTTAGGACTGAGCCAGAAGACTACGAGGACCTGGCCCATTTTCGGCAGGGATGATTATTCAGCAACTCAACTCCTATTCAAGGTTGAGGTTATTATTAAGTCTAGCCTAGACATGCATGATAGATTCCTTCAAAATAAAGGTCATGTTCAGGACTGAACCTGAAGTACAAGAGCCTAGCTTGTTCGGGCGAAGATGGTTACTCGACAGCTCAATTCCTATTCAGGATTGAGTTAAATTATAAAGCCTATACAGATGTAGAGGAATACAAAAGCCTAGCCTGTTCGAGCGAAGATGTTCTCCAGCAACTCAGATCTTGTTTAGGACTGAGGCATCTTATGAAATCTAGCCCTCTAAAAGATCAAACGACATATGCATATGAGCCGAGCATGTTCAAGCAAACAAGGTCCCTTCGCAACCCAACCCCTATTCAGGATTGGAGTAAAAAATATAAGGACTAACCCTGATGGTCGAAAACTACTTCTTTTTAGCTCAAGACCTCTCAAGGTTTGAACTAGATAATACAAGGAGTCTGGACCGTTTGGGCGAAGGCAACTGCTCAACAGCCTGACTCCTACTCAGGATTGGAACATATTATGAAAATCCAAACCAAAAGGCAGAGGCAACCCCATTAAAGTTCTAAGTCCTCCTCGAGATAGACGCGGTTACTAGTATACGATACTCAGTCTAATAAGAAATGGTTTGCCAGGCAACCTAATTTCTACAAAGGTTAGAGACAAACAAAAAAGTACAGTATTCGAAATGACAACAGCTCCTACGCAGAATCAACTACTAAGGGATATAGTAATCACGTCACCAAGGGAGCACAACCCACACAAACAAAGGTGACTATAATACAACTTAACTCTCAAAGAGGAATAAGTTATTATTGTTGATAGAGTATGCTTAGAAAAACAAAGGAAGGGGCTCAGTCCAGACTGAAACCCTACTTCAGGTGGGGGTAGATATACCCGCCTACTCAACCTAATCTAAGCAAGAATTGGAAATGGTAAGTACGACAACTATAGGCACAGATACAAAGAAAAAGAAATAAGGGGAAATTTTCTCCTTGATAAATTTTCTTTACAAAGGGCGCCCATTCAATGGGAACATAGTCATAAACAACTTTATTTGAAGTACAGTCTAAAGTAGGCTCCGACACAAAAGGATGGTCAATCGTCTCCGTGACACGTGAATTGGCTTCAGGGCTACCTCGTGGATCAATGGAAGAGTCATTCGCCTCCTCGAACTGAGCATAAGCAAAAAATAAATATACGGAGAGATCCCAATCTCTGTGGAGTTTATGAATATAATCTATCAGCAACATCACAGACCCAAACTTTATCAGCAGCCTCCCTAAGCTCATTTTCTTTGGTTTCCCATTCTACCTTGGAGTTGTTCATCTCCCCAACTGCTTTGGCTAGACCCTCTTCAGAGATCACCAACTTGCGAGCTACCTCTTCACAACGAGCACGCTCATAGTCTCGCTCTTGAGTGAGTTCAAAAAGCTGCATTGAAGGGCCTCCTGGAGCCCCCTTAGGTGAATTGCCTCAACATGCTCGCTGACTATCGCATTTTGAGAGTTAGTGGCAGACTTCTCGACGCTCAATAGGCGCTTAGCAAACGCAACATGCTCATTTATCGTCTTATCCTGTCATTCTCGAGCATCCTTAAATTCAAACAAGAACTCCCTTGGATCCCTTTCAACTAAGATTTTAAAGATGATTAAACAACCAAAGTGCTAGTCATACCCTTTCGGGCATCAGCCACCTAAGCTTCCAGATCGGCCAAGGATGCCAACTGCTCGGTCAGCAAGTCCACCTCTTTACAGGCGTCAGCAAGCTGGGCTTCCTGGTCAACAAACTTTGTCTCCAAGGCAAAATGTTCATCCCGTACAGACTCCACCTCAGTACTCGTCATGCCAGCATGGGTCAGGTGGGCCATCCTCTAATAAGAAAACAATGCTCGGGAATAAACAGTACAACACAACAAAAAAATTAAGTGGTAAAACAACCAAGTTGTCAACTTATTAGCATCAGAAGCTACTGACCACAAGTGATGTGTGCCTGCGCAGTCACCTTCTTCAATGGTAGCCGGTTAGCCACCCAAGAGAAGTTCCTCTTCAACTGATCAACAGTGGAAACCCTGTGATCCACCTCAATATACACCGGAGCGCGAAAACTAACTCTGGTCTCAGTATAAGGAACCCCGAAACCAAGGGCCAACATTGTCTCTTCCCATGCACCTCCGAAGAAAGATGACTCAACAACCTATTTCCCACTCAGTAGCAGCAGTGGAAGGTGGCTCAGACAAATTTCCAACTTTCAGACCCATAGAGGGGTCACAGACAATACGCTCTGTTGCATACGGTCCTTTCGCAACAGACGAGCCAGAAGCAGCAACCTCTGACAATGATCGTTCCATTTCTATTTCAAAACAAACCAGGACCCCCCGAGACTCCTCATCAATGGTCAAGTCCACAACGTCCCTATCCCCGCTCTGAGGAGCAGCAAAAGTGGACCCTAACTTGAGCCTTTTAGATCAACGAGGGGGTAAGCAACCCTTCCAAGGTTTTCTTCTCCAAAGGGCTAGGTATCTTTGGGACCTTTCTCCTCTAAGACCCAGATGTCGGTGCCTCCGCGCCTGAAGAAGAACCGGTAGGCAAGGATAGTGCACGCCACATCACCAGCCTCACCAGAAAATAATCCACTCCATTTATATTTTCTTGGATGGATAACTTCTAGAATAGGCTTCAGCGACAGAGCAATGAAGCAACTTCATCTTCCTCTTTAGAAGAGATGATGGAAGAGTCGGGCACCCCTAGTAAAAAACAATGAATGAGTCAAACACTGACAAAAATGAATGGAAAAATCGAAAAGAACTTAAGGAGGTCCCCAAAGCGGCAGATGACTTTCCAGCCATCAAAAGAGAAGTATTCAGACTTCGCATAGGTGCAAAAACAATACATTTGCCAATCCTCCAAATCCTCGAATTGGCCAGTCAAGCAGCAAGGCCTCCACACCCAATAGACACCCTGGTTATTCATCTTGATGGAAATCGGATAGTGGAGTAATCTCGGTGACATATGGATTCCAACATCCTTCGCCCTAATCTGAATGACAATCAAAATGCCCCACCCGCTTGACATTATTTGAGCTAGGGCAATGCCCAAAAAATATATGTAGCGTCAGATGACGTTAGGTACAGGGAAGCACAAGCCAGCCTCAAACATGGCCTTGTACAGGCATATGTGTCCCCTGACATAACAGAATGAGAGTCCATTTCCGTGAGAAGCAACACTCCCAGATCATTAGGGAGTTCGTATTGCTTATAGAAGGAAACCAGGTCCTCCTTGGATAATAATGACTTTATGAAGAATTCTAAACTTCCATGATGCCTCCCTCACAAGAAGTTAAGTGGTGCAGACACGATTGAACAAAAACTCAAGCTCAACCGGGCTAGAAAAACACAATATGGAATGAAGAAAAGCTTTGAGAAAGTAAAGGTAAAAAATCCCCCAAAAATAGGCTTATATAGGTTTGGCATGAAGGGGAGACATTTACCTAACCGCTGTATAAACATTTAATGCCGCTCAACAATAGAAAATACGCCAAAAATATGCAATCATGACGTACCACGAACCCCCACACGCTGTCAGTTAGTGGCTCAGCTCGCGGACTCGCTAACTAAGGGGAGTAGTTGATGAGACATCTAACAATCACTCAATCAGAGTTGTACTTGTGGTATGGACTAACCCTAGTATGTAAACGGCTCCATCACGCCCTTGACTAACCATAGCTCTTGGTATGCACAGGTAAGATCTTATGCAAGATCTCCTCCCTCTATCACGCCCTTGACTTCAGAGAGAGTTGGGGAGGGAAGGCTCACTGTAAGAGTCAGTGAAATGAGGAAGAAAGGTACAAAAATATACACATTGCAATTTTACATTCAGTCTTTACTCTTTCTCGAACCGGTATCTAACGTAAGCATCAGAGTGCCTTCGGCCACCACAACGATGGTCCAGGGCTTAACTGATGCTCTTTTTGCAGATTAGATATCATGGGGATCAGCGAGGATAGATCTTAATGCATCAGTAGGCAAATAGAAACCTGGTTGGAAAATCTTCTCCGCGGTTTTCTTATAATCGAAATGCCCACCACAAGCTTGATCATGGCAAAATGAGATGATGCTCAGATGTGAAACTTATGAAACACATCTTCTAATAAGTTGGTCAGGGCAATATTAATACAAATATGACTCATCACATAACTCTAGACAAATACTTGTCACGATCTCACTTAGACTAGCGTGAAGGGAGTTCGTTAGGTTCTAAAAAATAGATAATGTCAGCATACCAAGGAAGCTCTTGCTCAATCTAGAAAAGTTGTCCATCTAGGAAATTCTCTTGAATGGGCAAGATACTAATAGATGACTCTTATATTAGACCAGAAAAGTGGTCGACAACCGCATTTTTGTACCTGACTTATCTTGTATTTCAGTATCAAATTCTTGCAGTAAAAGGACCCATTAGATCAAACGAAGCTTCGTGTCCTACATATTGAGAATGTATCTAAGGGCCGCATGGTCAGTGTACACTATGACCTTAGCTCCAAGAAAATAGGAATGAAACTTATCTAAGGCATAAACAATGACCAACATCTCTTTATCAGAGGTTGAGTAATTGAGAGCCTCATACAGAGTCTTGCTAGCATAGTAGATGATGTGAGGGAAGTTGTTAACCCTCTGATCCAAAATTGCGCCTACAACATAATTGAAAAATATATAAATGAGACATTTTATGCCCCAAAATATACAATTGCTAAGTCTAATTATTTAATAAAAATATCTCATTATATGAGCTTTGTGAAATTTGTAGAAATTCTAGCACTAATCTCAAATCATACACAAAGTGGCACAATAAAGCTAAGTTCAACAATTAGAAAGCCCATTGGAAGTTCACACATGTATTGTCAAATACATAAGATTTTCAAGCCCAAGACCCATGAGGTCAAGCACACAAAACACCACTATTTTCGGATCTCGAGGAAATCAACATGAAGATTTGGAAATCACATGGCCAACTTTATCATAGTAAAAAAATCTCTGCAAACTTCAAAAGTGTTAAACTATACCAAAACCATTCTCATATTTTTACTTGTTCCCTTATTTGTATAATTCACATCCAAGTCACTTTTCCTTATTTCACTACATTACTTTGACCCTTTTCTATATTTTAGTCCATCTTCCACATTCCCATTTTCCTATTCTCATTTATAAACAAATCCTCATAATTTCATCAAGCTCATCTACATGCTCAAAATACAAACCACCCCATCATCACTACACATCTTCATCTTATCCATATAATTGTCTTACCCTTCTTTAACTATAAATACCCCATGCTTGGATTCTATGAATCACACATGATCACACTTTGGAGAACACTTTTGAAAGAGAAGTGATTGTAGTATTTGTAGAGTTTAGAGAGAAATAAATTGAGTGAATGCCTAGAGCTTACCATATTTGGCTAACATCCCACCTTAGGGTGTGAGTGAGCCTATGAGATGATAGCTCCAAGATTACTCTTTTGGATTTGATTCTTTCCATTTTCATGTATTAGAAAAATATGTTTAGTTAGATTAGTTTTGTAGTTTGGTTATGTCATGAACCTATGAGGTATGTTAGATGTTTTGTGTGTCATTATATGAATTCAACTCATGCTTTCTTCTTTTACTTCTTAAGCTCAACATTGAATTAGTTTATATACTTGCGATTTCTCTAACAAGCCCCTAAGTACAATGTTTACATATTATTAGTCTAAGTTTACTTATGGGTTGTTAGATACTAGGGTATTCCCTATGTCGTTGGTACGATAAAACTTAAAACTTGTCAAACATGACCACTCTTAAGTTTTCATCATTCATACTTACATGCCTAATCACCACCATCAACATTTGAAGAAAAAATTAAAAATCAAAATGTTGGGTATGGGAATTGAACCCATGCACTCTTATTGGGGATTGATTGAAGGTAAGAAATAAAAGCTAACTTTAAGTCTCAATCATTAAATGAAACAAATTTCAACCATTAGATGAAACGTAACATGATACTGGGTATTCCCCGTGTCGTTGGCACGATAAAAGTTTAACATGATAAATGGTGCTATCTACTCATGATGGTAAACCCAAAGCCTTAACTCTTACATTTAGGTTTTACTTTTCATTTTTATTTCATGCACTTCCATTTATTTTATATTTTCATCAACAACTTTTATTTTACTAGGTTTTAAATTGATTTTAAGACATTTTTTCCAACTTATCTTAAGCCTTCTTGGTGTGATTTGACCCATACTTGCCAATTTCGAACTCAATAGACAATCATGCACTTGCGGTATGATTCGATATCAATCAGTAATCAGATGCATCACATATAATCTCAAAAATTAGTGTCCAATCAGGAGCTTGAATGATAGGAGCTGAGACTAGTTCAGACTTAAGATGCATAAATTTAAAACTATAATTGTTGTAAAAAAGAAAGGGAACATTCTTAGCTAAGAGACTTCTCAAAGGGCATGCTATGTTGAAGAAATCCTTGATAGAACAAGGATAAAACCCAACATGCACTATGAAATATCGCACATTTTTAACATATTGGGAATCGAAAGAGATGAAATACATCGGTCTTAGCTTTGTCCACTTGAATGCCTTCTGAAGACAACATGTCCAAGAACAATGCCCTGCTTCACAATGAAGTGACACTTTTCCCAATTTAGAACGGGATAGTTTTCTTTACAATGCTCTAAGACAAGTGTAAGGTAATGTAGACATTGGTCAAAATATAAGTCGAATACTGAAAAATCATCTATAATGATCTCAAGAAAGTTTTCCACCATATAATTAAATATGCTAGTCATGCACCTTTGAAATGTTGTTGTGTGTTACATAGCCCAAAAGGCAGGCCACGATAAGCGTAGGTACCAAAGGGACAAGTGAATATTGTATTCTCTTCATCCTCACATGTAATGTGTATCTGATTGTATCTAGAATATCCATCCAAGACACAATACTATGGATGATCTGCTAACCTTTCAAGCTTTTGGTCAATAAAGGGAAAGGGAAAGTGATCCTTTCAAGTATTAGAGTCCAGCTTATTATAATCAATGCATACTCTCAATCCATTTTTTACTCTTTGTAGCAAAAGATCATTGTTCTCTTTTCAACAATTTTAATTTCCGACTTCTTAGAAACCACATGGACTGGGCTAACCCATGTGCTATTAGAGATAGCATAGATGATTTTTGTATCCAGACGTTTCAACACTTCTTCCTTTATGATATCCTTCGAAATGGCATTGAGACGTCGCAAGGACTCTCTGCAGATTTTGGTATCATCTTCCAAATAGATATGATGCTCATAGACAGTAGGATTAACACCCTTGATGTCATGAATACTCCAAGCAATGGACGATTTGTGAGCTTTTAAGGCTCCCAACAACTGTCACTATGTTTCTCAATAAGATTTGAGGCAATAATCACTGGATAACTCTCTTCAGGACCGAGAAATGCATATCTGGATTCATTTGGCAAAGGCTTATGTTCTAATGATTGAGGATAGGTTGTGGATGAGTCATTTTCTAGTGACGGAGCTTGGAACAAAAATGATGAATACAACTCTTCATCATATTGATAAAGTGATAATTGTTCAGGCTCAGGTATACAAGGAATGTGATTTCTTGAAAAATGTTGAAATTTCACCGAATATTTCTTTTTTTCAAGTTACCAAAATTTCTTTCGAAATCCGAAATATTAATTTATTTCGTTAGGCCAATATCAATTTTCCTTCATTTTAACCTTAATTTAATAATAAAAATTTGTTATATAAGTAATTCTTATGCAATATATTGTTTGTATCACATTATGAGTCTTGTGGTACTCTTTATGTAGTATATAAGAGTTTAAAATACTTAAATTATATTGATAAATTTAATAGTACAACCGAAATTTTTACCTTTATTTCTATACACAACGAAATAATTCACGAAATATTTTATAAAATCAACTTACCGAGATTACCTCGAAAAATGAAATCACAATCCTTGCGTATAAGAACACTATTCAACATATTGTTGACCTTCTCAATAGCTTTGTCCATATCTAGGTCCATACCAAAGTGTGAAAGACAAAGAAGTAATGCATCATCTGCTGATGTTTGAGTCATAGACTCAAAATGTTGAATCATACACACTTCTTTTTCTTCTTCTTTATCATCCTCAATCATATCAAGTTCGTCTCTCTTTTCGATGGCCTTAAAAATACCCAACTCGGCTTTAAGATTCTGAAAAGAAACAAACATTTTACTACTTCAATAGTGATGTTGGCCTCCATAGTTGGTAGGAAAGGTCGTCTTAAGATAACATGAATTTATTATTTGGGCTCAGGCTAGTGTCTAGGATGATGAAATAAACTGGATAATATAAATACGGAACTTGTACAATCACATCCACAACTATTCCTCTTAGGTGTCGTTTCGACTCATCTGCTAGCTTAGGAGCTACCTTTGTTGGTTGCATCTCCTTCAACCCAAGTTCCAAATATACATGATAAGATAAGAGGTTCACACTAGATCCTAAGTCAGTCAGGGCACGACTTTCAAAGTTTTTTTCCAATGAAACATTGACAGTTTGGGTTCCTAAATCCTTGTGCTTAACCCCTCTAGTTTGTTGAATAAGTAATGTGGGATCGCTTGAAAGGCATGCAGTTTTAAGGACTTCCGTTTTTTTCTTTTTAGTACAATGTCCTTGAAATTCTTTGCATAGACTGGTACTTGCTGGATAACTAACAAAATAAGGATGTTGATGTGTACTCCTTTAAAACCCTTTGGGATTTCTTGAAATTGCTAATATTTTTTGTTACTTGAAAGGAATTCGGGAAAATATGCCTTAGGTATTGATTATACATCAAACCGTCCACGGATCAGCGCCATACACTTGTCATGATAATCTCGTTAGCAGAACGAAGCAGACCTGATTACACGCTCAATCCTGCGATGCCCTAACAACAGCAAGACCATCATTGGCAGAATCCAGACAATTGGGTCCGATTTGCAATTTGCCAGTAAGCCCACACGTCATGCGAACAGGCCCAATACCATTAAGACCTCTAAGGAAAATATCTGAGAGATATACCCAAGATAGGCATGCCAGCAACACATTGGATCCGACTAGGAAACATACATTAGAATATAAGTCGGGTAAGGAAACTTCTTTGCATGGACAACACTCAGAAAGGGAAACTTCTCCTGCAAATCTAGGAGCACGAGTCGTGTAGGGAGACTATCTCACATAGAAAACTCCCAATTAGGAAATGATCTCCACAGCAAGATCACTTTCCCTAAACTATGCCACCAAAGGCCTAGCCGAACAATGACTCATTCACAATAAAAGGGAGATAAGGTCGATGAACTAGAGGTACGCAATATAACCCAATTTACAGTTTTAAGCATCTCCTAAGCTTTATCTAACTTAGGCATTGGAGTTCCATCGTCCATCACACGATGATCCTTGGCTCACGTTTGCTACCTCTGCAGGTCTAGGTAAGCAGCGAGGAAAGAAAGCAGAAATCGACTACATCAGGTATCTACTTTATTGGCTCTAAGGGAAGCTGAGAGGGTCATCTAAACTAATTTGATAATAACCTTTACATTTTTCATTAGGTTTAGGAACACTCACTTTGGAAATCCCATTAGTTTTTTTAGGTTGCCTATACCATTATCAATTGCTCGCTCAAAACAAAGGGTGGTGACTGTTTAACTTCTCCATGTGAACCAAAACTACTTCCAATTTCAATGACATGGGCTTGGGGAGCACCTTTTGGATTAGGGATGGGTTGGCTTAGGAATCTTCCTTTTTCCATCCCACGGTCAACTGTTGCTGAAGCTATTGTATGGCTTGGGAATTAGCACCATTGGTTGCCATTAATTGGTGCATCATATCCTCAATTGATGGTTTTGAAAGTGGTAAAGGGGCACTATATTGAGTTTGAGACAACGAGTCACGCTAATAGCTAAGTTGAGGTTGACCATAAGAATTATGTGGGACAGGAACCATAGAAAGGTTCATAGGTAGATTTTGCTGGTATGGAAGGTGTCCTCCATGTGGTCGATACTGATTATGGTGCCACTGGTTAGATTGAGATCCATATTGACCCCGCTTGGCATAAGTGCATGAGTTGTAGGTGTGTACACTAGGTTGCATAGGGTGTTGGAAACCAGGAGCATTCCCTGAAGTCTTGGGTGGTTGCTCATAAAAGATGCCACCATGGGAAAGGTTAAAGTGATTTTGATTTGTAGATGTGTACGTTCGGCCGAATGTGTTGGATATATGTTCATTGTTAAACACACACACACCTCCTCTTGAAGTTTATTGCGACCCATATTTAGATGACAATCAAAATCTATATAATCTACCTTGAGGCAAACAATACAAGGCTTGAAAGTTTGCTTTTTGGCCTGGGAGACGTACTTTGTAACAATAGATTTAATTTCCTTAGCAAAGTCCCTGAGGAAGATTTTGATGTTTTGTTCAAAATTTTCCTTTATACAAATAGACGTGATTTTCTAGAAGTACTAGGTTTCAAGTCTCTATGGGTTGTTCATTGTCTAGAATCATCCGCAAGTTCACTTAGAAAGGTATAAGTAGCAGTACCAGTCTTACACATGAATTTCCCTTGGTCCATGGACTCGATCATGTTTTGAGACTTGCCAATCAATTCATTGTAGAAACTTTGCACTAACGCTCATTTTTCAAAGCCATGATAGGGACACTTGATAAGTAAATTTTGAAAGCGGTCCCATACTTCATAAAAAAAGTTCATCATGTGTTTGAGAAAACTCATCAATTTCTCTTTTAAATTTCTAGGGTCTTTTACATGGGAAAATATTTTTCAAAAAATTTCTCATTAAATCTTCCCGTGATTTGATGAAATTGGCAGGGAAAGAATTTAGCCACAAAGTAGCTAATCCTCAAGGGAGAAAGGAAACAAGTAAAACCTAACGTTTTCCTCATCTATGTTTTGGTTCTTAAAAATACTACAAACTTCAAGAAACTTTCAAAGATGAACATATGGGCTTTTTGATCAAGCCCATGGAACTTCGGCAACATATTGATAATAGCTGGCCGAATTTCAAATTAAGTTGTCGTAATAGGTGGCAGCTCAATGCATATGTGCATATTAGCAACAAGGGGAACATGGTATTCTCAAATCGGATGTTTTGTTTTCTCAATGTTGATTTGACAGTGTGGGGAGATAGGTAGAGTGGAGTGTTGGGAAGAAGATGGAGAAGAGGTGGTGAAGAGGTAAAGAGTAAGTTAGGGTGGCTAGAAAAACCTTGGGAACGAATCAAACAATTGCTAGGATGGTTAGAAAAAGTTTGGGAATGAACCAAACGCTTGTTGGACCATTCCTAATCTCTCATAAAAGAAGAATAGTGAGACGGAAGGATGACAATGACAAAACGCTCAGATCTAGTGATTACGCCCAAACAATACACGCGGTCAATTGCAGTAAAGAATGGGGTGTCGATCCCACGAGGAAAAACGATCTACAAAATAAGGTTAAGGAAAATAAACTATGCGAAACTAAAGTTAATAAATTCTAACAAATTTAAAATACGAAATTGAATTTAATTTAATGAAAATTAAGTTTGGAAAAATTACAAGGTTCCAAGAATCCCTCCTAGACTTCACGCGCCAACTAGTATTGATTCGCTATGATGACTCAACTACGTGTTTCACATCCCAAACGACGTAATCGGAAAAATAATCTTTTAACCATTAATATACCCTAATGTAAATGAATTTTAGATTTCACTTCTTCTAAGAAAAGCACAGTGGTTTGTCATATGTGATATCCTAAACTTACGATATATCCGGAGACAATACCGTAATAAATGACGATCACATATAACTAACCTACCGGAATCAATTAATTCTTAAACATTCCACACATAAGAAAAGCGTGACTAAGCTTATATGAAGAAGAAAAGATAATCACCGGAATAATAAAAATCTACGAAGAAATCTATGATATCCTTCTCACTGAAATAACATAAATTTCTATATTAAATAAAAGTGATAATCATTAAACATCATTATTCATCGTGAAAACTTAAAGCGAATCAAATGCTAATTTAGTGCGTTACATCTAGGAGTTCACCTCTTCACCTTGCGTGGGGTTTAGTGACTTATGGTGTGGTGGCCACAGCATCAGTGGAGGAGGAATCCATCACTTCCTGTACGCGCACGAATCCCGAGAAAAAGAGCTAAATAGGCTCTGTGGTGGCTCTTACAGATTCTCGGGGTGTCAATAGCCAAAACGGTTTTTCAAAACAAAAACAGTTTTTCCCGCGCGAAATTGCTGCTCTGCAGCTCCTTCATCTTTTCCAGCGCGACGCGACCAACTCCGCCGCTGTTCTCCGCTCCTCGCGAGTTTCCTCTCCTCCCGATCGGCTCCTGTACCTGAAAGAACAAAGAGAGAGGGTGAGGGAACAGGGATAACAACAAAAACCAAGAAGGAGGACGAGAAACAGGGAGGTGAAACAGGGAGGTGCTCCCTGTTTCGCGGCAGTAGTGTGCGCGCGGTGGTGGCGATGGTGTTCGAGTGATGGTGGCGGCTGTGTTCTGGACAGAGAGGACTGTGGCGAGGTGAAGGTGGCGAGGTCGATGTTTGTATTGTGAAACAGGGTGGTTAGTGACGAGAGAGAAGGAGCAGAAAACGTGGAAGAGAGGAGAGTTTAAAGAGAAGGCAAGAGAGAAACCTAAATAGGGTTTCCCTATTTCCTTGTTAGGGTTCCCCTATTTCCTTGTTAGGCTGGGCTTAGGATTCTAGCTTTCTAGGCTTGGGCTTGGGCTTAGTTAAAGTTAGTGGACCATGCTTATTCGGGTTAGGCTTAGATGTGTGAACCACTCTTTTGTACCACCGCTAGAATCAACAAATTAATCATTTTCTCAAATTGTCGCCTTAATGCGATTTTATCGTTCACGCGCGCAGATTCCTACAAAAACATAAAATTTGAAATAATTAGAATAAAATATATTAATTGAAGCACTAACATATATAAATTAAGGGATATATTTTGTAATAATTACGTGTATATCAAATACCCCCAAACCTATATTTTGCTAGTCCTCGAGCAAAACAAAATAAAGAATAAAATCCTAACTCACTTTCGTAGGAATCACGGTTGCACTTACCTTAACGTGCAACAAGGCTTTAAACCTCTAGATTACCTCCAGAGGACGAGTTATAGTCTCGTGAGGGTTTTCATAAATGCTACCCCCAAACATTACTAACTCAATAATACAAAATCTATTTTCTAAAAACATAATGCAAAACATATGAACATTCCCTTTTATTTCCCTTAGAGTATTTTCTTGTTTGCTTATAATTCAATAAAAACAACAAACTAATAATGTCACAAAAGTATATCAATAGAGTACAATAATTTAACGGTATCTAAAGGTTAAATGAATTTCATAATCATTCTCAACTCGAAGTGCGTGTGTGAGGACCCTTATCTACATAACTCTTCATCTCATAGTAAAAATGTGACAAGATAACCTTTAGAAAAGACGTTTTGACTACAATTCTCTCATGTCGCTCAGAAATGAAACGCTCAGAGATTGGGCACTCAGTTTATATGTGAGGAAAAGAATATACTATGGAAAATGCAAACGTCTCACATATAATTATCATGAAAAACGGAATTTTCAAAGAGCGAAATGAATATGATCTCATGGACCGGAATATTGATTACTTTTGAGAATATTGAATCAAACACCATAGTCCTTGCCTATTCAATCTCCACATCTATTAAGCTAACTTTCACTTAAGATCAATCAGGTCTTTACTAGGTTGTATTGGGGCTTGGATTATGGCAAACAATAAGGGACAAAAGGATACAAAGATTTCCTGAGAATGGATACACCCTTGAATAAACATAGGGCATTGAAGAACAAATCAATGTTGTACACCATTAACTTTTTCTTCATTATTTTCTTCTTCAATCGCAATTTTTTTTTTTTTTTTTTTTTTTAACATGCTTTTCCCCATTGATACAATCCAACACTTTTACTTCGAGGGTGCATGAAATATCTTTTTTTTTTTTTTTTTTTTTGCCCATTCCATAAATATATCTCACCGTATACATTCTCAGAAAATTGGGTAAGGATAAAATAATAAAGGTATTACTCCTTGATTGGAGTAGGTATTGGGAATGAGGATAACAAAGAAAAGGCTATCTAAAGGCTCAAAGGGCTGCAAATGGATATTTATTATTGGGTAGGCTAAAAGGCTAAAAATGGTTTAAAGAAAGAAATGCCTATATCACTTCATAAGTTCTAGTTAGTACTAGGACATCTCAACTAAATAAAGCAAGAAGTTCTAGTGTAAAGATTCAATTTTTATGTCATTCTTAAAGCAATCAATAAGAAAATCAAGAATAATGAGATCATCAACGAAATAATGCGGACTCAAGAAAAATCAGAGTGTAATTAATAACCCTCAAGAAATAAAGAATGGCTCAAAACTCACAAGGGTTAAGTCTCCACTATTATTCTAAGGTTTTCTAGTTCAATACCTCACTAATCAACTTCAAATCATGTTGACTTGGCTCATAGTGCGCGAAAAGTCGAGTTGAAAAGTCTCACGAAATACATCTAACATAAGGATAATATCAAATACCATGTTTTCCACTAATATAACTATGTGACACGTGCTAGTATGTGTTTTCTCAAAATTAAAGGCAACAAAATCATTCTCTAAAATTAAAAAGAACTCAAAACCTCTTTTTTTTTTTTTTTTTTTATTCACCAAGAGTTCGGATTTCAAATGCATTTTCAAGAAGATTTTACACAATTACCATAATCATCTAAGTATTCAATGGAGATTGAGTAGAACACAAAAATGACTCGGTTTAATTGTAAAATACGTTTTAAACTCAAAGATTTTTGAGAATTGCATAAAAAAATCTAATAAACCACACCCCCAAACCTAAACCAAACATTGTCCTCAATGTATAAAATAATAATCATGACAAATCAAGGCAAAAGAAAAGAGGAGGGTTAGAGTGATATTACCATGGTGAAGCTTTACCAATTTCAAATAGACAATGTCCTCACAGTCACCAAAATATAAGAAATTCATACCGACGGGAGAAAGGAACATATGGGATGAAGAGCTCCAAGTGACTCCAATAGCAACACCTAAAATAACCTGAAACACTAAAAGAAAAACATAAAAGCAACAACCTAAACTAAACTGAAATAATAATAATAATAATGAAAAATAAAAATAAAAATAAAAATAAAGATAAAAACCTAAACTAAAGATAGGGTAGAGAACATCAAATCAAGTAGACAGGGGTAACCAGAGAGATCTCTTCTGGCACTTCTACTCGCTCCACATAATGCTTCAAACGTTGCCCATTGACTCTAAATACTCTCCCATCTGTTGGATCTTCAATTTCTATGGATCCATAGGGAAAAACTTGTTTTACCATGAATGGGTCCGTCCATCTCGATTTTAGTTTGCCAGGATGAAGATGAAGGCGTGAGTCATAGAGATAGACTCGTTGGTTGGGCTCGAAATGTTTCCTCAGAATTTGCTTATCATGAGTTGTTTTCATCTTTGCCTTGTATATTCGGGAATTGTCATAGGCATCATTCCGCAACTCCTCAATTTCAGCCAACTGAAGTTTCCGCTGAATACCTGCATCATTGAGATCAAAGTTAGTGCTTTTCACGGCCCAATAAGCGCGATGTTCTAACTCAACAGGTAAATGACATGCTTTTCCATATACAAGTCGATATGGAGACATCCCGAGAATTGTCTTATAAGCGGTACGGTAGGCCCAAAGTGCATCAGGAAGGCGCAATGACCAATCCTTCCTATCAGGATTCACCATCTTCTCCAAGATTTGTTTTACTTCTCGATTGGCCAACTCAGCTTGGCCATTTGTCTGCGGATGATAGGCATTGGCAACTTTGTGATGAACTCCATACCTGCGCATCAAAGCTTCAAAAGAGCGATTACAGAAATGAGTCCCCTGATCACTAATAATGGCTCGTGGTGTACCGAAACGGGATAGAATGTGTTCTTTGATAAACTTGACAACAGTATTGTTGTCATTGTGTCGGCACGCCACAGCCTCAACCCATTTGGACACATAGTCCACTGCAAGCAAAATGTACAAATATCCAAAGGAAGGTGGAAAAGGTCCCATAAAATCAATCCCCCAACAATCAAATATCTCAATGACTAGGATGGGGTTAAGGGGCATCATGTGTCTCCGGGACAATGCACCCAACTTCTGACATCTATCACAAGAACGACAATAATTGTTAGTGTCCTTAAACAAAGTAGGCCAATATAATCCAGACTGTAAAATTTTTGTAGCAGTCTTTTTCATAGAAAAATGGCCGCCACAAGCTGCACTATGACAAAAATGTAAAACACTTTCAATCTCACCTTCAGGGATACAACGCCTCATGATTTGGTCGGGGCAATACTTATATAAATAAGGATCATCCCAATAAAAATTTCTTACCTCCACCAAAATTTTGCGCTTATCTTGAGCACTCCATGATGATGGAACTTCGCCGGAAACCAAGTAATTAACAATATGCGCATACCATGGTACCTGAGTGACGGCGAATAGGTGTTCATCAGGGAAGTCATCACGGATGGGTGGGCCATTGGCAGAGTCACTGAACTCCAAACGAGACAAGTGATCCGCCACAACATTCTCGACCCCCTTCTTATCCTTTATAGTTAGATCAAATTCCTGCAAAAGTAAAATCCACCTAATCAATCTTGCCTTAGCATCCTTTTTAGAAAGAAGGAACTTAAGAGCTGCATGGTCAGTAAAAACAGTGATAGGTGTACCAATCAAATAAGCACGAAATTTATCTAAAGCAAAAACTACAGCTAGCAACTCTTTTTCAGTAGTCGAATAATTCTTTTGAGCATCATTAAGTGTTCGACTAGCATAATAAACAACAAATGGCTTCCCTTCCCTTCGTTGTCCCAAGACTGCCCCCACAGCATAATTGCTTGCATCACACATTATCTCAAATGGTAAAGTCCAATCTGGTGGCTGCATGATGGGGGCAGAGGTGAGCCTATCAATGAGTGTTCGGAAGGCGTCCTCACACTCTTGTGTCCATTGGAACACGACATCTTTGACCAGGAGGTTGCTGAATGGTCTAGAGATGGCAGAAAAATTCTGTATGAACCTCCTATAAAAACCCGCGTGCCCTAGAAAGGATCTCACATCCTTGACACTTTTAGGTGTAGGTAGTTTAGAAATCAATTCAATTTTAGCTTTATCTACCTCGATCCCTTTATTAGAAACTATGTGTCCCAGAACTATTCCATAGGAAACCATGAAATGACATTTTTCCCAATTAAGCACCAGACCCTTCTCTTCACATCTACTTAAAACAGCCTTCAAGTGAAGTAAACATGAATCAAAGGAATTACCAAAAACAGTCAAATCATCCATGAAAACTTCCATACATTTTTCAACCATATCACTAAAAATACTCATCATGCATCGCTGAAAAGTAGCTGGTGCATTACACAAACCAAATGGCATACGCCGAAAAGCATAAGTACCAAAAGGACATGTGAAAGTAGTCTTATCCTGATCCTCTAATGCAATCTCAATCTGATAATATCCTGAATACCCATCTAGAAAGCAATAAAAGGAATGACCAGCTACTCGCTCTAAGATTTGGTCTATGAATGGAAGTGGGAAGTGATCCTTGCGGGTGGCAGAATTAAGTTTCCTATAATCAATGCACATGCGCCACCCTGTAACTACCTTAGTAGGAACATTCACCCCCTCATCATTAGTCACCACAGTTATGCCCGATTTCTTGGGAACTACTTGAGTTGGACTAACCCACTTGCTATCAGAGATGGGATAAATGATGCCTGCATCTAACAATTTTAAAACTTCCCTTTTCACCACCTCTTTCATAGTAGGGTTGAGTCGTCTTTGAGGATCTCTACGGGGGTTAGCTCCTTCTTCTAAGTGGATCCTATGGGAACATATTAAGGGGCTAATACCTTTAATGTCAGCTATAGTCCAACCTAGTGCAGATTTGTGCTCACGTAACATATTAATCAATTCTTCTTCTTGTGAGCTATCAAGCACGGAAGAAATAATAACAGGAAAGGTATCACCTGGTCCAAGGTAAGCATGTTTAAGTCCCTCGGGCAGTGGAGCTAGGTCAACTTTCGGAGTTTCCACTGTGGATGGTTGTGGTTTCTGTCTTTCCTTTGGCAACTCCTCAAAGCATGGTTGCCATTGTCGCCCTCCTTTATCCTTTAACACTGAAACAACAGCAATATCAAAAGCATTATCAGGATAAAGTGAATTCTCAAAATCAGAAATAGAAAGGAGGTACTCTAAGGTTTCAGAATCTGCGCTCAAGAGCGCGTCCTCTGATATCAGCGTGTCTATCATGTAGGTATGATGACACTCATCATCATCACGTGGTTGCTTGCTAATGTTGAATATGTTGACCTCCAGAGTCATGTTCCCAAAAGACAGCTTCATTAGACCGTTCCTGCAATTGATAAGAGCGTTAGCTGTGGCAAGAAAAGGTCTACCTAAAATAATCGGAACTGTAGACTCCATATTAACCACAGAATGAGTATCTAAAATAAGAAAATCGACGGGATAGTAAAACTTATCAATCTGAAGCAAGACATCCTCGACTATTTCTCTTGGCTTCTTAACTGATCTATCGGCCAATTGCAGAACCACGGATGTGGGTTTAATCTCTCCTAGACCCAGTTGCAAGTAAATAGAATATGGCATCAGATTTACACTTGCCCCTAAATCCAACAAGGCTTGGCCGAACTCATGAGTCCCAATCTAGCAGGTGACTGTAGGACACCCTGGATCTTTGTACTTGGGTGGTGTCCTCTGCTCAATCACCGCACTTACCTGTTCTGTCAAGAAGGCAGTCTTCTTGACATGATGTTTCCTTTTGATAGTGCATAGGTCCTTGATGATCCTCGCATAAGTTGGTACCTATTTAATCACATGCAGCAAAGGTAAGTTAATTTTAACCTGTTTCAAATGTTCTAGAATCTCACCATGCATTTCCGATTTCTTTCCAATAGGTCGTAGTGCTTGAGGAAAAGGAACTGAAACTGAAATGTTCTTGTTGGGCTCATCCTCAGGGATGCTCTCCTTTGCACTTGGGGGGGGGGGTGCCTATAGTCGTGGACGAGCTTGACCCATCTAAGTTCTTACCACTCCGAGTAGTGATGGCATTAACCTCTTTGACATTCTGAGAGTCTGAAGTAGAGGTTTGTGCCATAAGTTGTCCCTTCGGATTTGCTTGAGGCTGTGACGGAAATTGGCCCCGAGCTTGTACTGTTAATGAACTTGTCAGCTTGGTTATTTGGCTTTTGATTTCCTTGTTCTCCTCTGCCAACTGTGTCAATGCAACCTCAAATTTTTTATTAGTTTTACCTTGTGCCTCTATAAATGCATGCAATGTGTCTGATAAGGAACTTCTGTTAGATTGTGCATTGTATGGAGGTGCAAGGTATGATCTAGGTGGTTGTGCCTGTGAGTGTGTAGGTTGGTCGGTCTCGGACCTCCAACTAAAGTTAGGGTGATCTCTCCAGCCAGAATTGTAAGTGTTAGAGAATGGTGAATAAGGCTTCTTGTACATCCCTAAGGCGTTACATTGTTCCTCATAAACCCCTCTCATCTCAGTCAAGGTCGGGCAATCCTGTGCTAAGTGTTCAACTCCCCCGCATATAAAACAGGCGTCCTGTAGCTCAACTCTGGCAACAGTATGTGCGGGCTTACCATCCTTGGTCTTAAGTGCTTCTAACTCCCTAGTTACTCTATCAAGTTGGGCTCTAAGGCTATCCTCTTCCCTAAGTTGGTAAACTCCAGCTGGGTGTGTTCTATCTGTGCTCTCAGTAGCATTTGGACCAGTCCAAGTGTGGGCCTTTTCAACTAAGTCATTCAGGTACTCAATGGCCTCGTCAGGGTCTTTTTGCAAAAACTCTCCATTACACATCATCTCAACGAACTGACGTTCTCTACTAGTGAGCCCCTCATAAAAATAACTGACTAAGCGCCAACTCTCATACCCATGGTGTGGGCATGTATTCAAGAGATCCTTGAACCTTTCCCATACTTGATATAATGTCTCGCTATTCTTTTGGGTGAAGGTAGAAATCTGTCTCTTTAGACCGTTGGTTTTGTGGTGAGGAAAGTATTTATTAAAAAATGCTTGGGTCATTTCCTCCCACGAACCTATAGACCTTGGTCGCAAAGAGTATAGCCAACTCTTCGCTTTTTCCTTAAGGGAAAAAGGAAAAAACCTTAGTCTAACCGAGTCTACAGCCTCAACTTTGTTGTGAAAGGTGGCCACAACTTCCTCGAATTCCCTAATATGAACATAAGGATTCTCACTTTCTAGGCCATGAAAAGTGGGTAATAATTGTATCATACCCGGCTTAAAATCTAGCTTTGGTGTACTTGGTGCAAACATGATACATGATGGAGTAGCAGTGCGCGTGGGGTGGAGATAGTCCTTTAGCGACCGAACATGATCATCTTCGTGATTACTCATGGTGTCAGAAGTAGGACTTAATTCGGTCTCAATGTGAATTTGTGGGTTAACTAAATTTGGGACCTTGATTAGTCTCCCTAAGTGGTCTCTATTCCAACTCACGCCCCCAATGTTTTTTTTTTTTTTTTTTTTAAAATTTTTTTTTAATTTTTTTTTTAATTTTTTTAGAAATAAAATAAAATAAAAATAAAGATAAAGATAAAGATAAAAAAATTAAACTGGACCTAAAACCTAAAAAAATAGAATAAAATAAAATAAAATGAAAAATGAGCAAGAAAGATAATACGCGAAACCTTCCTTGTAGAATGACGCTTGTTCCCCGGCAACGGCGCCAAAATTTGATTACGCCCAAACAATACACGCGGTCAATTGCAGTAAAGAATGGGGTGTCGATCCCACGAGGAAAAACGATCTACAAAATAAGGTTAAGGAAAACAAACTATGCGAAACTAAAGTTAATAAATTCTAACAAATTTAAAATACGAAATTGAATTTAATTTAATGAAAATTAAGTTTGGAAAAATTACAAGGTTCCAAGAATCCCTCCTAGACTTCACGCACCAACTAGTATTGATTCGCTATGATGACTCAACTACGTGTTTCACATCCCAAACGACGTAATCGGAAAAATAATCTTTTAACCATTAATATACCCTAATGTAAATGAATTTTAGATTTCACTTCTTCTAAGAAAAGCACAGTGGTTTGTCATATGTGATATCCTAAACTTACGATATATCCGGAGACAATACCGTAATAAATGACGATCACATATAACTAACCTACCGGAATCAATTAATTCTTAAACATTCCACACATAAGAAAAGCGTGACTAAGCTTATATGGAGAAGAAAAGATAATCACCGGAATAATAAAAATCTACGAAGAAATCTATGATATCCTTCTCACTGAAATAACATAAATTTCTATATTAAATAAAAGTGATAATCATTAAACATCATTATTCATCGTGAAAACTTAAAGCGAATCAAATGCTAATTTAGTGCGTTACATCTAGGAGTTCACCTCTTCACCTTGCGTGGGGTTTAGTGACTCATGGTGGTGGTGGCCACAGCATCAGTGGAGGAGGAATCCATCACTTCCTGTACGCGCACGAATCCCGAGAAAAAGAGCTAAATAGGCTCTGTGGTGGCTCTTACAGATTCTCGGGGTGTCAATAGCCAAAACGGTTTTTCAAAACAAAAACAGTTTTTCCCGCGCGAAATTGCTGCTCTGCAGCTCCTTCGTCTTCTCCAGCGCGACGCGACCAACTCCGCCGCTGTTCTCCGCTCCTCGCGAGTTTCCTCTCCTCCCGATCGGCTCCTGTACCTGAAAGAACAAAGAGAGAGGGTGAGGGAACAGGGATAACAACAAAAACCAAGAAGGAGGACGAGAAACAGGGAGGTGCTCCCTGTTTCGCGGCAGTAGTGTGCGCGCGGTGGTGGCGATGGTGTTCGAGTGATGGTGGCGGCTGTGTTCTGGACAGAGAGGACTGTGGCGAGGTGAAGGTGGCGAGGTCGATGTTTGTATTGTGAAACAGGGTGGTTAGTGACGAGAGAGAAGGAGCAGAAAACGTGGAAGAGAGGAGAGTTTAAAGAGAAGGCAAGAGAGAAACCTAAATAGGGTTTCCCTATTTCCTTGTTAGGGTTCCCCTATTTCCTTGTTAGGCTGGGCTTAGGATTCTAGCTTTCTAGGCTTGGGCTTGGGCTTAGTTAAAGTTAGTGGACCATGCTTATTCGGGTTAGGCTTAGATGTGTGAACCACTCTTTTGTACCACCGCTAGAATCAACAAATTAATCATTTTCTCAAATTGTCGCCTTAATGCGATTTTATCGTTCACGCGCGCAGATTCCTACAAAAACATAAAATTTGAAATAATTAGAATAAAATATATTAATTGAAGCACTAACATATATAAATTAAGGGATATATTTTGTAATAATTACGTGTATATCAAATACCCCCAAACCTATATTTTGCTAGTCCTCGAGCAAAACAAAATAAAGAATAAAATCCTAACTCACTTTCGTAGGAATCACGGTTGCACTTACCTTAACGTGCAACAAGGCTTTAAACCTCTAGATTACCTCCAGAGGACGAGTTATAGTCTCGTGAGGGTTTTCATAAATGCTACCCCCAAACATTACTAACTCAATAATACAAAATCTATTTTCTAAAAACATAATGCAAAACATATGAACATTCCCTTTTATTTCCCTTAGAGTATTTTCTTGTTTGCTTATAATTCAATAAAAACAACAAACTAATAATGTCACAAAAGTATATCAATAGAGTACAATAATTTAACGGTATCTAAAGGTTAAATGAATTTCATAATCATTCTCAACTCGAAGTGCGTGTGTGAGGACCCTTATCTACATAACTCTTCATCTCATAGTAAAAATGTGACAAGATAACCTTTAGAAAAGACGTTTTGACTACAATTCTCTCATGTCGCTCAGAAATGAAACGCTCAGAGATTGGGCACTCAGTTTATATGTGAGGAAAAGAATATACTATGGAAAATGCAAACGTCTCACATATAATTATCATGAAAAACGGAATTTTCAAAGAGCGAAATGAATATGATCTCATGGACCGGAATATTGATTACTTTTGAGAATATTGAATCAAACACCATAGTCCTTGCCTATTCAATCTCCACATCTATTAAGCTAACTTTCACTTAAGATCAATCAGGTCTTTACTAGGTTGTATTGGGGCTTGGATTATGGCAAACAATAAGGGACAAAAGGATACAAAGATTTCCTGAGAATGGATACACCCTTGAATAAACATAGGGCATTGAAGAACAAATCAATGTTGTACACCATTAACTTTTTCTTCATTATTTTCTTCTTCAATCGCAATTTTTTTTTTTTTTTTTTTTTTTTTAACATGCTTTTCCCCATTGATACAATCCAACACTTTTACTTCGAGGGTGCATGAAATATCTTTTTTTTTTTTTTTTTTTTGCCCATTCCATAAATATATCTCACCGTATACATTCTCAGAAAATTGGGTAAGGATAAAATAATAAAGGTATTACTCCTTGATTGGAGTAGGTATTGGGAATGAGGATAACAAAGAAAAGGCTATCTAAAGGCTCAAAGGGCTGCAAATGGATATTTATTATTGGGTAGGCTAAAAGGCTAAAAATGGTTTAAAGAAAGAAATGCCTATATCACTTCATAAGTTCTAGTTAGTACTAGGACATCTCAACTAAATAAAGCAAGAAGTTCTAGTGTAAAGATTCAATTTTTATGTCATTCTTAAAGCAATCAATAAGAAAATCAAGAATAATGAGATCATCAACGAAATAATGCGGACTCAAGAAAAATCAGAGTGTAATTAATAACCCTCAAGAAATAAAGAATGGCTCAAAACTCACAAGGGTTAAGTCTCCACTATTATTCTAAGGTTTTCTAGTTCAATACCTCACTAATCAACTTCAAATCATGTTGACTTGGCTCATAGTGCGCGAAAAGTCGAGTTGAAAAGTCTCACGAAATACATCTAACATAAGGATAATATCAAATACCATGTTTTCCACTAATATAACTATGTGACACGTGCTAGTATGTGTTTTCTCAAAATTAAAGGCAACAAAATCATTCTCTAAAATTAAAAAGAACTCAAAACCTCTTTTTTTTTTTTTTTTTTTATTCACCAAGAGTTCGGATTTCAAATGCATTTTCAAGAAGATTTTACACAATTACCATAATCATCTAAGTATTCAATGGAGATTGAGTAGAACACAAAAATGACTCGGTTTAATTGTAAAATACGTTTTAAACTCAAAGATTTTTGAGAATTGCATAAAAAAATCTAATAAACCACACCCCCAAACCTAAACCAAACATTGTCCTCAATGTATAAAATAATAATCATGACAAATCAAGGCAAAAGAAAAGAGGAGGGTTAGAGTGATATTACCATGGTGAAGCTTTACCAATTTCAAATAGACAATGTCCTCACAGTCACCAAAATATAAGAAATTCATACCGACGGGAGAAAGGAACATATGGGATGAAGAGCTCCAAGTGACTCCAATAGCAACACCTAAAATAACCTGAAACACTAAAAGAAAAACATAAAAGCAACAACCTAAACTAAACTGAAATAATAATAATAATAATGAAAAATAAAAATAAAAATAAAAATAAAGATAAAAACCTAAACTAAAGATAGGGTAGAGAACATCAAATCAAGTAGACAGGGGTAACCAGAGAGATCTCTTCTGGCACTTCTACTCGCTCCACATAATGCTTCAAACGTTGCCCATTGACTCTAAATACTCTCCCATCTGTTGGATCTTCAATTTCTATGGATCCATAGGGAAAAACTTGTTTTACCATGAATGGGTCCGTCCATCTCGATTTTAGTTTGCCAGGATGAAGATGAAGGCGTGAGTCATAGAGATAGACTCGTTGGTTGGGCTCGAAATGTTTCCTCAGAATTTGCTTATCATGAGTTGTTTTCATCTTTGCCTTGTATATTCGGGAATTGTCATAGGCATCATTCCGCAACTCCTCAATTTCAGCCAACTGAAGTTTCCGCTGAATACCTGCATCATTGAGATCAAAGTTAGTGCTTTTCACGGCCCAATAAGCGCGATGTTCTAACTCAACAGGTAAATGACATGCTTTTCCATATACAAGTCGATATGGAGACATCCCGAGAATTGTCTTATAAGCGGTACGGTAGGCCCAAAGTGCATCAGGAAGGCGCAATGACCAATCCTTCCTATCAGGATTCACCATCTTCTCCAAGATTTGTTTTACTTCTCGATTGGCCAACTCAGCTTGGCCATTTGTCTGCGGATGATAGGCATTGGCAACTTTGTGATGAACTCCATACCTGCGCATCAAAGCTTCAAAAGAGCGATTACAGAAATGAGTCCCCTGATCACTAATAATGGCTCGTGGTGTACCGAAACGGGATAGAATGTGTTCTTTGATAAACTTGACAACAGTATTGTTGTCATTGTGTCGGCACGCCACAGCCTCAACCCATTTGGACACATAGTCCACTGCAAGCAAAATGTACAAATATCCAAAGGAAGGTGGAAAAGGTCCCATAAAATCAATCCCCCAACAATCAAATATCTCAATGACTAGGATGGGGTTAAGGGGCATCATGTGTCTCCGGGACAATGCACCCAACTTCTGACATCTATCACAAGAACGACAATAATTGTTAGTGTCCTTAAACAAGTAGGCCAATATAATCCAGACTGTAAAATTTTTGTTAGCAGTCTTTTTCATAGAAAAATGGCCAGCCACAAAGCTGGCACTATGACAAAAATGTAAAACACTTTCAATCTCACCTTCAGGGATACAACGCCTCATGATTGGTCGGGGCAATACTACTATAAAAATAAGGATCATCCCAATAAAAATTTCTTACCTCCACCAAAATTTTGCGCTTATCTTGAGCACTTCCATGATGATGGAACTTCGCCGGAAACCAAGTAATTAACAATATGCGCATACCATGGTACCTGAGTGACGGCGAATAGGTGTTCATCAGGGAAGTCATCACGGATGGGTGGGCCATTGGCAGAGTCACTGAACTCCAAACGAGACAAGTGATCCCGCCACAACATTCTCGACCCCCTTCTTATCCTTTATAGTTAGATCAAGATTCCTGCAAAAGTAAAATCCACCTAATCAATCTTGCCTTAGCATCCTTTTTAGAAAGAAGGAACTTAAGAGCTGCATGGTCAGTAAAAACAGTGATAGGTGTACCAATCAAATAAGCACGAAATTTATCTAAAGCAAAAACTACAGCTAGCAACTCTTTTCAGTAGTCGAATAATTCTTTTGAGCATCATTAAGTGTTCGACTAGCATAATAAACAACAAATGGCTATCCCTTCCCTTCGTTGTCCCAAGACTGCCCCCCACAGCATAATTGCTTTGCATCACACATTATCTCAAATGGTAAAGTCCATCTGGTGGCTGCACTGATGGGGCAGAGGTGAGCCTATCAATGAGTGTTCTGAAGGCGTCCTCACACTCTTGTGTCCATTGGAACACGACATCTTTGACCAGGAGGTTGCTGAATGGTCTAGAGATGGCAGAAAAATTCTGTATGAACCCTCCTATAAAAAACCCGCGTGCCCTAGAAAGGATCTCACACCTTGACACTTTTAGGTGTAGGTAGTTTAGAAATCAATTCAATTTTAGCTTAATCTACCTCGATCCCTTTATTAGAAAACTATGTGTCCCAGAACTATTCCATAGGAAACCATGAAATGACATTTTCCCAATTAAGCACCCAGACCCTTCTCTTCACATCTACTTAAAACAGCCTTCAAGTGAAGTAAACATGAATCAAAGGAATTACCCAAAAACAGTCAAATCATCCATGAAAACTTCATACATTTTTCAACCATATCACTAAAAATACTCATCATGCATCGCTGAAAAGTAGCTGGTGCATTACACAAACCAAATGGCATACGCCGAAAAGCATAAGTACCAAAAGGACATGTGAAAGTAGTCTTATCCTGATCCTCTAATGCAATCTCAATCTGATAATATCCTGAATACCCATCTAGAAAGCAATAAAAGGAATGACCCAGCTACTCGCTCTAAGATTTGGTCTATGAATGGAAGTGGGAAGTGATCCTTGCGGGTGGCAGAATTAAGTTTCCTATAATCAATGCACATGCGCCACCTGTAACTACCTTAGTAGGAACATTCACCCCCTCATCATTAGTCACCACAGTTATGCCCGATTTCTTGGGAACTACTTGAGTTGGACTAACCCACTTGCTATCAGAGATGGGATAAATGATGCCTGCATCTAACAATTTTAAAACTTCCCTTTTCACCAGCCTCTTTCATAGTAGGTTGAGTCGTCTTTGAGGATCTCTACGGGGGTTAGCTCCTTCTTCTAAGTGGATCCTATGGGAACATATTAAGGGGCTAATACCTTTAATGTCAGCTATAGGTCCAACCTAGTGCAGATTTGTGCTCACGTAACATATTAATCAATTCTTCTTCTTGTGAGCTATCAAGCACGGAAGAAAAAGGTATCACCTGGTCCAAGGTAAGCATGTTTAAGTCCCTCGGGCAGTGGAGCTAGGTCAACTTTCAGAGTTTCCACTGTGGATGGTTGTGGTTTCTGTCTTTCCTTTGGCAACTCCTCAAAGCATGGTTGCCATTGTCGCCCTCCTTTATCCTTTAACACTGAAACAACAGCAATATCAAAAGCATTATCAGGATAAAGTGAATTCTCAAAATCAGAAATAGAAAGGAGGTACTCTAAGGTTTCAGAATCTGCGCTCAAGAGCGCGTCCTCTGATATCAGCGTGTCTATCATGTAGGTATGATGACACTCATCATCATCACGTGGTTGCTTGCTAATGTTGAATATGTTGACCTCCAGAGTCATGTTCCCAAAAGACAGCTTCATTAGACCGTTCCTGCAATTGATAAGAGCGTTAGCTGTGGCAAGAAAAGGTCTACCTAAAATAATCGGAACTGTAGACTCCATATTAACCACAGAATGAGTATCTAAAATAAGAAAATCGACGGGATAGTAAAACTTATCAATCTGAAGCAAGACATCCTCGACTATTTCTCTTGGCTTCTTAACTGATCTATCGGCCAATTGCAGAACCACGGATGTGGGTTTAATCTCTCCTAGACCCAGTTGCAAGTAAATAGAATATGGCATCAGATTTACACTTGCCCCTAAATCCAACAAGGCTTGGCCGAACTCATGAGTCCCAATCTAGCAGGTGACTGTAGGACACCCTGGATCTTTGTACTTGGGTGGTGTCCTCTGCTCAATCACCGCACTTACCTGTTCTGTCAAGAAGGCAGTCTTCTTGACATGATGTTTCCTTTTGATAGTGCATAGGTCCTTGATGATCCTCGCATAAGTTGGTACCTATTTAATCACATGCAGCAAAGGTAAGTTAATTTTAACCTGTTTCAAATGTTCTAGAATCTCACCATGCATTTCCGATTTCTTTCCAATAGGTCGTAGTGCTTGAGGAAAAGGAACTGAAACTGAAATGTTCTTGTTGGGCTCATCCTCAGGGATGCTCTCCTTTGCACTTGGGGGGGGTGCCTATAGTCGTGGACGAGCTTGACCCATCTAAGTTCTTACCACTCCGAGTAGTGATGGCATTAACCTCTTTGACATTCTGAGAGTCTGAAGTAGAGGTTTGTGCCATAAGTTGTCCCTTCGGATTTGCTTGAGGCTGTGACGGAAATTGGCCCCGAGCTTGTACTGTTAATGAACTTGTCAGCTTGGTTATTTGGCTTTTGATTTCCTTGTTCTCCTCTGCCAACTGTGTCAATGCAACCTCAAATTTTTGATTAGTTTTACCTTGTGCCTCTATAAATGCATGCAATGTGTCTGATAAGGAACTTCTGTTAGATTGTGCATTGTATGGAGGTGCAAGGTATGATCTAGGTGGTTGTGCCTGTGAGTGTGTAGGTTGGTCGGTCTCGGACCTCCAACTAAAGTTAGGGTGATCTCTCCAGCCAGAATTGTAAGTGTTAGAGAATGGTGAATAAGGCTTCTTGTACATCCCTAAGGCGTTACATTGTTCCTCATAAACCCCTCTCATCTCAGTCAAGGTCGGGCAATCCTGTGCTAAGTGTTCAACTCCCCCGCATATAAAACAGGCGTCCTGTAGCTCAACTCTGGCAACAGTATGTGCGGGCTTACCATCCTTGGTCTTAAGTGCTTCTAACTCCCTAGTTACTCTATCAAGTTGGGCTCTAAGGCTATCCTCTTCCCTAAGTTGGTAAACTCCAGCTGGGTGTGTTCTATCTGTGCTCTCAGTAGCATTTGGACCAGTCCAAGTGTGGGCCTTTTCAACTAAGTCATTCAGGTACTCAATGGCCTCGTCAGGGTCTTTTTGCAAAAACTCTCCATTACACATCATCTCAACGAACTGACGTTCTCTACTAGTGAGCCCCTCATAAAAATAACTGACTAAGCGCCAACTCTCATACCCATGGTGTGGGCATGTATTCAAGAGATCCTTGAACCTTTCCCATACTTGATATAATGTCTCGCTATTCTTTTGGGTGAAGGTAGAAATCTGTCTCTTTAGACCGTTGGTTTTGTGGTGAGGAAAGTATTTATTAAAAAATGCTTGGGTCATTTCCTCCCACGAACCTATAGACCTTGGTCGCAAAGAGTATAGCCAACTCTTCGCTTTTTCCTTAAGGGAAAAAGGAAAAAACCTTAGTCTAACCGAGTCTACAGCCTCAACTTTGTTGTGAAAGGTGGCCACAACTTCCTCGAATTCCCTAATATGAACATAAGGATTCTCACTTTCTAGGCCATGAAAAGTGGGTAATAATTGTATCATACCCGGCTTAAAATCTAGCTTTGGTGTACTTGGTGCAAACATGATACATGATGGAGTAGCAGTGCGCGTGGGGTGGAGATAGTCCTTTAGCGACCGAACATGATCATCTTCGTGATTACTCATGGTGTCAGAAGTAGGACTTAATTCGGTCTCAATGTGAATTTGTGGGTTAACTAAATTTGGGACCTTGATTAGTCTCCCTAAGTGGTCTCTATTCCAACTCACGCCCCCAATGTTTTTTTTTTTTTTTTTTTTAAAATTTTTTTTTAATTTTTTTTTTAATTTTTTTAGAAAGAAAATAAAATAAAAATAAAGATAAAGATAAAGATAAAAAAATTAAACTGGACCTAAAACCTAAAAAAATAGAATAAAATAAAATAAAATGAAAAATGAGCAAGAAAGATAATACGCGAAACCTTCCTTGTAGAATGACGCTTGTTCCCCGGCAACGGCGCCAAAATTTGATTACGCCCAAACAATACACGCGGTCAATTGCAGTAAAGAATGGGGTGTCGATCCCACGAGGAAAAACGATCTACAAAATAAGGTTAAGGAAAACAAACTATGCGAAACTAAAGTTAATAAATTCTAACAAATTTAAAATACGAAATTGAATTTAATTTAATGAAAATTAAGTTTGGAAAAATTACAAGGTTCCAAGAATCCCTCCTAGACTTCACGCACCAACTAGTATTGATTCGCTATGATGACTCAACTACGTGTTTCACATCCCAAACGACGTAATCGGAAAAATAATCTTTTAACCATTAATATACCCTAATGTAAATGAATTTTAGATTTCACTTCTTCTAAGAAAAGCACAGTGGTTTGTCATATGTGATATCCTAAACTTACGATATATCCGGAGACAATACCGTAATAAATGACGATCACATATAACTAACCTACCGGAATCAATTAATTCTTAAACATTCCACACATAAGAAAAGCGTGACTAAGCTTATATGGAGAAGAAAAGATAATCACCGGAATAATAAAAATCTACGAAGAAATCTATGATATCCTTCTCACTGAAATAACATAAATTTCTATATTAAATAAAAGTGATAATCATTAAACATCATTATTCATCGTGAAAACTTAAAGCGAATCAAATGCTAATTTAGTGCGTTACATCTAGGAGTTCACCTCTTCACCTTGCGTGGGGTTTAGTGACTCATGGTGGTGGTGGCCACAGCATCAGTGGAGGAGGAATCCATCACTTCCTGTACGCGCACGAATCCCGAGAAAAAGAGCTAAATAGGCTCTGTGGTGGCTCTTACAGATTCTCGGGGTGTCAATAGCCAAAACGGTTTTTCAAAACAAAAACAGTTTTTCCCGCGCGAAATTGCTGCTCTGCAGCTCCTTCGTCTTCTCCAGCGCGACGCGACCAACTCCGCCGCTGTTCTCCGCTCCTCGCGAGTTTCCTCTCCTCCCGATCGGCTCCTGTACCTGAAAGAACAAAGAGAGAGGGTGAGGGAACAGGGATAACAACAAAAACCAAGAAGGAGGACGAGAAACAGGGAGGTGCTCCCTGTTTCGCGGCAGTAGTGTGCGCGCGGTGGTGGCGATGGTGTTCGAGTGATGGTGGCGGCTGTGTTCTGGACAGAGAGGACTGTGGCGAGGTGAAGGTGGCGAGGTCGATGTTTGTATTGTGAAACAGGGTGGTTAGTGACGAGAGAGAAGGAGCAGAAAACGTGGAAGAGAGGAGAGTTTAAAGAGAAGGCAAGAGAGAAACCTAAATAGGGTTTCCCTATTTCCTTGTTAGGGTTCCCCTATTTCCTTGTTAGGCTGGGCTTAGGATTCTAGCTTTCTAGGCTTGGGCTTGGGCTTAGTTAAAGTTAGTGGACCATGCTTATTCGGGTTAGGCTTAGATGTGTGAACCACTCTTTTGTACCACCGCTAGAATCAACAAATTAATCATTTTCTCAAATTGTCGCCTTAATGCGATTTTATCGTTCACGCGCGCAGATTCCTACAAAAACATAAAATTTGAAATAATTAGAATAAAATATATTAATTGAAGCACTAACATATATAAATTAAGGGATATATTTTGTAATAATTACGTGTATATCATCTAGTATCCCTAAACGATTGCTAAGAAGACATACACAAACAACAATCACCGTTTTACCACACAAATGCCTAGATTTATTTTCTTGTTAATATGTGAGGGACAATATTGATTGAAACCAGCGGGTGTCACTCTGTTATCTATTATCACTTGATTAGATAGGGTGCTAAAGGATGATCCTAAAATCTTGTATCCAATAGTACAAAGTAAAAAAATTAGGAGGTTAGAGTGATGCTTGCAAGAAGCCGAATTATAATACAAGTCACTAGAGATCACGTGATCTAATTAAGAAATGTACTTTTGCTACCTCTTTGTAGACCGATTGATATGAAAATGATGCAGTGTCAAATACGCGCTTAGGGTATGTGCTTCTAACAGAAAATTATTAGTTGCACCACGTCATTTTGTGGTCCGCACTTTACTTGTGACTCGACGTACCGGGCAAGTTTCCCATGTGGCAGCGACCACCCGGAGTTCATTGAATGATTAAACCCCACATCACATTTAGCTTTTGTCAACACAAAATTCAGCAAATTCACCTTGGTCTTGATTATCCTATAAACACTATTTTAATTGGCTCTAATCCTTGTTGATTTTATTAAGTGCCTTGGTTTTACAGAGCTGAAGTGATGAGGTGGAAGATGAAATTTCACCAGTTTAAAAATAGGACTAGGTCCGCCTTCTTATTAATGTAGGCAACCACACAATTCGCTAAGATGAAAAAACTTATACAAATACCAAGTATTATCTAATCAAATTTCACTCAACACCCAAGCCACTAAAACATTATGTTTGAAAGGGATACTTACTAACTTGTGAGCTCGGACACAAGGTCTCGCCGTGGACGTAGAGAAAAGGATTCTTGGAGAGCTACTTATCCTTGGTTCAAGCAAATTGCTCCCCCCCACTCCCCCACAACACCACTGATTGTCCACTATAAAAAATGATTTAGTCTTACTCTAAGAACAATCCTATTTTGACTTTGGTGGGTGTCTAAATAAATAAACACACAATCAAACAATTACAGATACTGGTCTTGGTCAAGAAGTCAATTTTTTTTTTGGCTAAATCAATAAATTATTGTGTAAACTGTAACTCAAATAAATACTATTTTCACTAATTGTGGTGCAAGTAAATTAATCCTAACCTAAATCTAACAACCTACCAAAAATAAAAACAATGTCCAATTATTACAAGTTGCATCTGATCATTCTTTGCGATTCCACAACTTTCACACACATTGTCCAAATAAATTTGTTCAACAAGCAAACGACCTCAAAAAAATCTGAAATTTTTTATAGAAATTCAATACTCGCCACTGAATTTACCATAAAATTTTCAAGTTGAATGAACACGTTGATCCATCTTATGCTGTCTACTTTCCGTTATGTGCTAAAAACTTACCCAAAAAAAATATAAAAAGATGAGAAAAAGAATTAAGAAAGGAGAAAAAAAATGGAACTAAAAATCTTTTCTATTGTCATTATATTTGTATCTGCAAGAATGTCTTCCTTCATCAAATGAAGTGCAACGACACCAGTTGATTGATGCCAAAAGTCGACATTAACGTCGTTGCATGATTTTCGACATCTTCAAAATATATATATATATTTTTGTTCTTCCTTCAACCTACAATACACTTCAACAATGCATTGCGAAAGTAGGGGTTATCGACTATTTCACTTGGATTAGAGACAATAGTTGATTCACAAATTAAGGAATAAATGGAGGAAATGAAATTAAAAAATATATGATAACATGTTGAGAGATGATGTAATTAAAAACAAAATAATTAAATTATGAAATATGATTGAAATTTGGAGAAATTTAAGGGTATGAGAATCACCCCATTCCAATATAATGATGTAATAAAATGTATTTTCAATTTCTCCCAAAGCAACATGGTTTTTCAACCTATTAAGAAGTAAAAGTCTGTTCATTTCCCTCAAACTTTAACAAATTCATTGTTCTATTTCTAAAACATCATGGGATTTTGGTTATGGTTTTCATTAGAAAATTCATAAAAGACTTGAAAATAAATTTCTTCTTTCGAAACAAAAATATTATTCCTTACATTTAAAGTATTCCTTACATTTAATGGTTCTATTTTACTTCATTAATGAAAATACAATCTATCTACTATTACATCTTCATGGCACTCAATCTCTTTCCCTTGAGAGAGGAGGATTAGCTCTCAATGAACGATAAAAAAACTAATACTTAAATGAGATAATTGAAAAGGAGAAACTATTGCTAAAAGCAAATGAAATGAAGACAATAAATGATTAAGTCAAAATGAAACTTACTTCTACTTCAATGAAAAAAAAATTAGAATCCAATCTTAAAATTTTCCCTTCTCTAGACTTTCTCTTCAAAAAGAAAACCTAAAATAAAAAGGCTTCTTGAATGGAAAAATAGACACTATTGATACACTATGGCATGTGCTTGGACGATTGATATGTCATTTCAAATCCAACAGGGTTGACTTAACTCCTTGTATTTGACGGCTCAGATTCTTGTTTGATAAAGCGGGTTGTTGGGATTTATTAGGGTTAAGGTCTAAGTAGATTGTTGGATTGATTGTATGGGAATAAATAAATAAAAACTTTCATAAAATTCAGAATTAAATAGTTCAAAATTTTTTAAAGTGATTTTGGAGAGGTTTTTGAAGGATATTGAAGGGAAATGCTAATGGTACATTTGGGCATCAAATGGAAACTAAAATGGTCGTGGATAGGTAAAAAAAATGATTTTGGGCTCAAAATATTGTATGAGTCATTAAGGAGTATTTAGAATTTGGTTGTTTTTAGGCTTGACCTAGGTTGAATCTCTTTGTACATAATTTCTTCAATTGCTCCTTGACATGCAAATTAATGGTGGAATTTCTTGATTTTCACACATTTCTCAATTCCTACAAAAAATTATGGCATCAATTAAAATCTACATTATTGTCGATGCATGCATTTGAATAAATACATGCAACTTATTCATGATGCATTCACATAATTGATTTGTTTTGATGGTTACATATATGTTTTGGACCAGGACAGTCAAGTTTCAAGGACAAAAGTAAAAGCACATAAAAAATTAGACTTTGAAACCACCCAATGCCATGCGTATGATCATTTTTTAAGGGAAGGTCAAAATTGTTTTGATTGTTAAAATTTGTTAGTATTAAAAATCCTTAAAATTCAAAATAGGGACAAAAAAAACTGAAATATAACATGTACTTTTGCCTATCTCGCAAAACATACTGCGAGAAACTTACACAATATTGAAGAGAGTCATGTGAATGTGTCTAAAACTCTAGCATGATCCTTTGTGAATCGTAATTAATCTCGCAAGACCATTTGCGAGAGCAAAAAACATGTGCCTTATTTATTTATTTTTATTGGTTTTTTGGTCATGTTCTTAATCGTAAAATTTTCTTAGAGTTATAAGAAAGATAATGTTAAGACTTGATTCACATAGTACAATATTGTAGGTTTTGGGCCTAAGCTCGCACAATTTTAAAACACGTTTTGAAGCCGTACGGGAATGGTACCAGAGTCGGACCCAACCCAAAGTGTGCTAATATGGATGTTGGGCACCCTAAGAGGGGTGGAATGTAACACCCTTGTGTGGGCAGTCTATGATGCTGGCTGGCTTCCTTGTGGGGGCGGGCTTTAACACTGACAGGCTACCAAGGGGCTTATAGTCCCACATCACTTAGGAGAGAAAATATGATGTACTACTTAGGTGAAAAGTTGTATCTCCTTGGTATAATACACTGCAGAATGGTATCGGAGTCAGACCCAGTAAAAAATGTACAAACGAGGACATTGGGCTTCCTAAAGGGGTGGATTGTAACACCCTTGTGTGGGTGAGATCTGAGGCTAGCAGACTACCTTATGTAGGCGGGCTCTGAGGCTGATAACTCCTTGTGTGGGTAGGCTCAGGCTACCTTGTGTGGGTGGGCTCACAGGCTACCAAAGGGGTTATAGTCTCATATCGCTTGGGTGAGAAAAAATGATATGCTCTTTATGTGCGAAGTTGGATCCCCTTGTTACAATTCGTTTTAAAGTCGTGCGGGCCTTGGGCTCAAAGCGAACAATGTTGTACCACGTGGATCGGGTCGTCACATAATAGTATCAGAGTCAGACCTAGTTTGAATTGTGTCAATGAGGATGTTGAGCTCCCTAAAAGGGTGGATTGTAACACCCTGTGGACGAGCTCTGAGGCTGGCATACTACCTAATGTGGGCGAGTTTTGAGGCTAGCAGCTCCTTGTGTGGGCGGGCTCAGAGCTGGCATGCTACCTTGTGTGGGCGGGTTCCGAGGCTGACAGGCTACCTAGGTGTCATAGTCTCACATCGCCTGAGTGAGGGAAGGAGATGTGCTATATATGTACGAGGTTAGATTATCTTGGAACAACGCATTTTTAAGCCGCAGACCTTGGGCCCAAAGCGAACAATATTATACTGTGGATCGGATCATTACAGATAATCCATTCCCCAAACACTTTTTTGACATTTCCGTAGACAATCCATATTTGGGTGCCTTTGAAGTGGCCTTTTGAAGGTTTTCTAGAAGGAAGATTAAAAAAAAAAAAAAAATTGTTGATTTACTATGTATTTATCACAAGGAAGCCATAGAAGAAGGAAAATTTTGAAAAAAAAAATAAAAATAAATCAACACACAGATTCACAGAGCATGTCGTGAACGGTACCTAAACCGGTGTTTGACCCCATTCCCAGGATCATCTATGATAAATGTGACATGACATGTTGAGGATGCTGCAAATGGGGTCAAACACCCTTTTAGGTACCATTCACACACACCCTTGCAACTCAATGTACTTTACTCGCATAAGACTACAAAAAAGCCTAACACATGTCAAAGGTGTGATGGCTCAGTGGTTGAGCAGTGGCGGATGATATCACTAGGTTACAGGGTTAAGCTTGTAAAATCAATATAGGTTGAGTAGGGAGATATTGTAAAAATGTATGACTACAAGCATACATAAGACCTTCTTTGAGATGCTTGGACACTTAGAGGAACGCAAATAATTGGGCATGGGAGCTCTCGACTAAGGAGTATACATATAACTTTTAACGTTGATATGCAATGAACCATGGATTGGTAAATTATGTGTTATTTAATTGAAAACTAAAAACAATTTCAGTTTGTACATGCACATGTTAGTTATGCCACTTATTATTCGAAGGCATTTATTATGGTATACACTCCACTCAAACATATTGTTCATTAGGGTATTCCCCGTGTCGTTGGCAGTCCTCATACATTGTTTTTTTTTTGTGCTAAATATCATGTATTGAACAACCCCGCTACCATCCACACTTTCGTCCCCTCTCATTTTTGAAGTGCAAATCTAATCTAAGATATATATATATATATACACACACTATAAACTTTAGGGTAGACTCAGTTGAGGAAAACAATTTCAAATGCCGAGAGTGGGGGTTCTCCCCCAAAACATGAAGTTCAAGGTTTTTGTTTGAATGTGCATTAAGAGGCCCGTCTTATTTCTTTGAAAATATTGAAAATACTAAGAACGTGAAATGCATTAAAAAAATTTTAATAATAAAATATATTTTAAATTTTAGCATTTGTATTGATCATTGGTTTTATTGAAAAAATCTTCAAAAATGCATTCTAACGATACTAAGTTTACCAAATTTCGACAACCAAGTAAATAATGACATTTTTAATTTTGAGAAAGGAAACACAAAATTTTCTATCTCCGCCACATGAACATTCCACTATCTTTTTCTCACAATTTTTTTTATTTTCTTTGCTCTTCAACATATTTCATATTTACAAATGATTCATTATAGAAAATAAATCTCAATTCTCAATATCTTTTTCAACTCTCAATCCTAGCCATCTTTTATCTCAAATTCATAATGAATGGTGAAACATCTAATTGATTTGCAATATAGATATTATAAAGTCATGCATATTGGGTTGGGAGTGACCGATAAAATAGATCATTCAAATGCGATAACGAAAGCTCAACTGAATGCGTCAATGCAAGAAAATAAAATCAAGTCACGCGCTAGTCAAAGTCAACTAAGGACGAAATCAATTCAAGAGATGTCAAAGATATAAAGGGCGGTCAATAATTGTATAAGCTTCAAGAAGACAAGTCCAGGATGATTGAAGTCCAAAAAGGAAGACCAAGACAAGTTATCTAACAAATAAAGTCTAGCAAAAAATAGCTTATGGATGGCTAAAATTCAAATGAAAAGTAAAAAACTATATGAAGGTAAAATATTTAAAATAACCAAATTTAAATTTAAATTTGAGATATCCTTCCCATGAGAATGGATATTCCTCAAGAGACATGCCCATGTGCTTAAAGGATATGTCTATGTCAAGGTGCAAGGCCATGTGCCAACATACCTTTCACATGTGACAAAAGATAATATTTTGTTTTAAAACAATGTGACCTTAGCGAAGGCGACTCCACCCCTTCTGGATTAGTCGATAAATAGTTGCATCCTTATTTGCCTTCATTAACTTTGGGAGTTCAAAATAAACTTGTGAGAGCTATTCAAGAGAAACAGATCCAGTAAGAAGAACACATTTATCCCCATTATTCATTATAAAATCTCCATCTCTCCATATTATCTTTGAGTAACCTTTACAAGAAAATAGAGAGATCTAGGGCTTGAATTGTGAGCTTAACCTAAACCAAACAATTACTTTGTTTGAGATTAAAGGCCCTAGAGAGAAAACCTTATTTATTACCCCAAACCTCCATACTTGTAAGGGTGAACCTCACTAATACTTTATAAAGGATTAAGTGATATGAGCTTAAACCTTTATCCAATCCTTCAATTTGAAAGACATCATTAGAGAAGCCTTTTTGAATGTTAGCTTTCCTAAACTGAACTTACCCTATGTGGGTTCTTCAATTCGTGGAGTGGATTCGTATGAGTAAGTGTACTCAGTGATCCCTAGCATGGGTAAGACTTAGTTGTGTTGCATTCCATAATAGTGTGATCATTGGCAAATCGATAAGTCTCATGAAAAGCGATCATAAGAGCAATTAATATCTTCGTTGGAGTGCGACGACTTGACCTTGTGAGGTTGTGGTGTTATTGAAAGTAAAGTTTGTTTTAAACATGTAACAGAAACTTGTGGCTTGTGAGCCCTTTCTGCACAGAAAGTATCTAGTCCGGGCCAATCAAACCCTGACTCAAGTGAACATTACTTATGCATGCTTGCTTATCTTATTGCTTATGATATCTCATCTTTCATGTTTTAATTCTTACAAATTATATTTTAGATCACTTGATTTATGCATCAAGTCTTGGATCTACTTTGCAGAAGTACTTCCTTCGGTACGATTTTAGATTGATTCCAAGACTTGTGAGACTACTAAGACCTAGAGTTAAATCATTTTATACTCTACACCTATCTTTGAGCATTTTTTGATGCTAAGTTCTAAGAGATTATTTTGAGCACGGAGTAACAACGAAATGTTCACATAACCTCCTTGTCTTTGCATTCTTCTGCAAAAGCTTTTCAAAGAATTTTTTTTATAAGTGACTATTCACCCCCTCTAGTTTTGCTCATCATATCTTAAGGCATTTGCAATGGAATCTGAGAGGATACCTCTGCATTTTCACACTCATGCCTAAATTTGGTTATACTCTTACTTTAACTACCACATTTTTCACCACTGTCAATACTTTTTCTGCTATCATCTGTTCCACCACCACATCCGTTCTTTCACCACCACTACCCCTCCCTCCACTATCACAACCACTTCTTGTACCACCTTCACCACCACCTGGAACATCCCCTTGTTTTTCCATTTCATCTTCCTCTTCATTCCCAAAGTTACCGGCGCAAGTATTCACTATAGCACGTCCCTTACTTGCCTTTATCTTAGGATGCAACTTGCATTGTCACTTATTTATTTAAATGTTTTTCAAGAAAATAAATAGTTAGTAGAGATTGGTTGATGGTATTGGTCATTAGTTACAATCAATTCATTTTTTTCAAAAAATTACTAACTTATGTATTTAATAATAAATTTTACTTATTCAGGAAACTTGTCATCGAGATGCTCCATGAAAGTATGAATTTAATCATTCACGAGCTCTACAAGTTTGGGACATTCCCCCTTAGCCAAGATGAGGGCAATATCTTTCCATAAAGCATTGACGTTACTCCAAAAGCCTAAAATGATTGTAGATCCGACCTACATAAAATAAATTAGTTAAATATCTAAAATAATAAAGGTTAATTAATTAAAACAATGAAGTATAAAGATACCTCCAAAATTGGCAAATATCCAGTCTGCTAGCACAAACCAGTTAACGATACAAGAACGTAGTTACCCCCCCATGCAAACTTACCAACATCATACAACTTCATAAGAAATCTCAAATATTCAATGCAGATCTTTGTTTCAGTCTTATCAACAAAGATAGTCATTCCAAGAAGAAATAACAAGTAACCCCTAGCAACTTGTTTCTTCTTGAGAGGATTAGTTGCCTTCGTTTTTCCACAACAATGTGTTCTAATAAACTTTATCTCAACAACAATATCATTCTTCTGGACATGCTTCTGCGTTTCACTTTTCTAATATTTCCCAAACCATTCACCAACAATGTCACACAATCATTTGCCTTGAGCTTATTTTTCTTTTTTCAAATAATAGGCTTACCAATGATCAACGAATGAGTATACAATGGACGTCATCCAGGGTGAAAGGTGTTGGTCTCAGGTTGTCAGCATTCGATGAAGTCAGAAATGGTCACCTTATCGACATGATTCTTACAATGATTAATCAAGGGGCGTAGACCACTTTTATTGACGATTCTCCATATACTTTTATCTCCCCTTCCAACTTCCAATCTTAAAAGTTTTTAAATTGTTGTCGACATCTCAATTTGCCTTGTTCCCAAATACAACACCCAATAATTTTAATTCGTTGTTCAAATAATATGAAAAAAATATTTATATATTTTAGAACTGAAAATGTTATAATACCTTTTGGCCATCCCAAATGGCGAGAACAACATACCCAAAGTAATCCTCTAATATGGAATCATCCTTAGGAACCCCGGGATATGAATCAATGGCATCTTTTTCATAAGAACCAGGTTCAATAATAATAATTGTTTCTTCTTCATCACCCTCAACCTCCTCCTCTTCTACACCCCACGTACATCACCCCATGAAGATCTCCTTAAACTACATTACCCACACCTCTTTGACTTTGAGACTGAACATGACTTTTCAATTGAATTACTCATCTCGCAGTTCCGTTTTGTTCAATTAGTTGACTCACCATTTCATCCTCTTTCCTTTTTACATCTTCTTTCTTCATCCTCCCATGTTGTCATTTTTTTATTCTATTTTCCTTCTCTTGTTGACCACTTTCTGCAATCACTTTTCGACTAGACGCCATCATTGGTCGTCTATCTACTGGATCATCACCACCATCACCGCCAACCAATGAAGACACAATGTACGTGTTCGTCTTTCCATATGAAACATTGAATAGAAATTTAATACATAAATAATAGAAATAATTGAATATTTAACCATTCAAGAATAATCAAATAAATACACAAAATTAAAAAATTGCAAATTTGGGGAATCAATAACCACCTCGCAGGTTATTTAGCGACAAACACAACCATTCTCGCAGGATAGTGTGTGAAACTTTTGAAACTTCTAGCAGTTGTGAGGTTTCTTTGATTTCTCGCATACTGTCTTGCGAGATGGTTTGTAGTTAGTAACATCAAAATGGGTAATTAGTAACACCAATATCTTTTAATTTGTAACTCTTGATTGTGTTACAAGTTTTGTAACTCAAAAAGATGTTACTAATTATTGACTTAAGTTACTATTAATAATTTTATAAAAATAACTAAGAAATAAAAAATATTTAGTTAAATTAGTAAATAGTAAAATGAGAAATATTTGTCTTTGCAAATCTTCTCTTCTTTCTTCTCCATTGGGTAAAACTTCTCCATTATTTTCTTCTTCTCTTCTTCACTTCTTCGTTTTCAACTTCTCCATTATGGCTTAAAAACTTTCGAGTTCAACTTTTCGTAGTATACTCTCTCTCGTGTTCTTCCAAGTCGTGCAGTCGACAATTCGAGTGATTTGAGGAATGTGAAGTTAACAATCAACTCCATTCCAAAGAGAGGTTAACATATCAACTTCATTTCAAACTCCATCAATTCACTCTTTCGATCTCAAATTTCACTCTCCATCGATCGATCTCAAACCTCCAGCAATTCGATGCAAAAGCCCCGATTCCTTCTTCAGTCCTCATTTCTTCTTCATCTACTTCTCTTTCTCAATTGCTAACGATTTGTTTTTGTTTTGATGTTTAGAGATCTCAGAGAAGGTTGTACCGATTTTCAATCAACGATTATTTTCTTTGTGTCGAATCAAGATCGATTGATCAGTGTCAGAGAAGACATAAGGATCTTCTCAAGACCACGATCTATGACTGTCATCCAATTATGGTAATTCAACTCTTAAATCTCTCATTTCTTCTTGTTAGCCATGCTGATTACAATAAATACTACTGTTTGATGTGTTATTTTGCAATATAAGTTAACATTATAGAGATTTTGCTGCTGTTCAATAACTAATTTGTGTAGGTTTGAGAAAATCACTTTAAACTCACTGAAATCTTAGTTTAGTTTAGGCTTTAGATAAAAACATTTGTTGATTTTTTTAATGCATTTACATTAGATTTTACTATCTCTTATGAATACGCTGGTCTACTGTCTGAATTTAAATGATGAAACAGAATACTACTAAATGAATAAGCCATATTTGATTGACTTTAGTGGTTATTTTCGTTGTTTTGTTTGTCTTGGTATTTTTCATTTAGGTACAGTATGTGTTTTTTGTGGTTATTAAGTGGCATAGAGCTTGTAACGGTGTTCATCCAAGCATTTTGGACCACAGATATGATTATTTAACAAGGTGGTGTTTGGAGTACATGGAGAGAATCCACACATTACCCTGTTAAATATACCTCATTCCGACCTGTTAATTCTTTGTTTCTATGTGTTTGTAGATGGATGAATTAGCACGCTTTGATTCAGGAATCTGGCTATGCATCTGAAGATTGTGTGAAATATACATTACTAGCAGAAGAGGTATTCTATTGAACTTGGACCTTAAAATTTTTATTTTTCTAGATATTTTAAGGTTTTGATTTGATTGTAGTTTGATAGAACCAAATCTTTTTAGTTGTTGCAGGAATTGAGTTTCAAAAGCAAGCTAAGTATGTGGGCTTACTTCTATGTTAAGGTATATACTTACAGTACTACTTGGAAATTTCCATCAAATACGGGAGATGGTGAGATAAACCCTAGCTACCCCATTTATGAATATAGTCCTGTTTATCTTGAATTGAATATATAATGAGATTGGAATTTCTGTAGAATTGTCTACTTGGCCATCTTTCGAGAAAATATTGCGTGGAATAAGATGTTAAAATGTTTCAAGTGCAATAACATGACATGTGTGGTAAATAAATTTGAACTGGACAACAATTCATTAGACTATTGTTTAAATCTAGTTATTTGATATATGACTTGAATTTCTAGAAGGCTTTCCATTGAACTGACGTCATCTACTTTTGGAAAATACAGAAACATGGACATTGTTATACAGGAAAAGAGTAAACTTGACATTGTTATATAATATTAATATATAAATCATCCATGTCAGTTAGGAATTTTAAAAATAGAATTTTGTTGTTAGTCTAAAGTTTTAGATGTTGTGATATCAGTTTTGGGGTATCCACAAATGCAAGAAAGGATATTATGTTCCTCCTAAGTGAGCCAATTTTATTTCAGTTGGCAGGTTTTATGCTATACTTCTTAGACAATTACAAGTGTTACATGTTCAGTTACCTATTTAGATATCAGAATCTGAATTAGAAATCAAAACGGAAGTGCAGCCTATTACATTTTAGTCCTTTTTATGTAGATAATCACTTTTTTATCACATCCTAACGATGATTCTGAAACCATGTTCAAACATTATTGTACTTATACTCTTCATTAATGTAGTCTCTGGATTCCTTGAACCACCCTTTATGGCAAATGATCAATGATTAGCAGAAGATCAGTTAAATTTTTATCAGATGAGAGGAAAAAAAATACATGAAGATATATTTTTTTCAAGCTTGAGGTCTAATACTTTGTGTTGTTTCACTTTACTAATTCTTAGTATATCAAAGTTACAAAAAAGTTGCATGTTTATTCTTTCTTTCAGTTTCTGCAACAACCGGCGATTATCATTTTCGATTTGGTTGATGAGCTTCTCAATGAGCAAATGCCTCTCTAGAGCTCCAAATCTGGTAACATCAATGACTTGCTTTCTATCTTTGTTATTATGCTCACTGTCATGCTCAAATATCAAAGTGTTTAGTCGTTGGAATGTTGGAACTACAGGTTTAACTCTGTATCTATTGGTTCAAGTTGAATCAGACCACCATTTGTTGTTCAAATGATTATACTCATTTTTTAAATCACAGAACATTGCAACTTATGTTAATTTCGGAAAGTGTCTTCCTTGATTACTCTGGTAGAAAAGTGTAGCACTCTGTGAAGATGGGGATGCAGATTTTGATTTGGTGTGACGTGAACATAGATAATGAAAGATTCCAGAGATAGATTAATAGAGGACCCTGAATAGCATAAAGCCGAGGACCTGGAAGAAGCTGCATTATTTGGGATACAACTATACAAGTTCTTAAGACTGATTATAATTAGGCATTATATTTAGATTTTATTCCAGATGTATTCTCTGCTGCTACTAATATCGCTGTAAGAACAACTTGAGCAACCCTTCAAAAGTGTAACAACGACCTTATTTCACTAAGCACCAATCTTTTCTGTTATTGTCATTCGTTTGGAAATTTTAGTTTGCATTCAATTCTCTTTTATGAAATAGTTGTTGCTTTAACTTTAACAGACTGCTAAGCAATAACCCTCTCAACAAGGAGTTTGGTCACTCACACTTTATTTGTTTAGTTTGCAACCAATACAGTCACCTTGATGTGTGTGTTTGTCATTGATTGTTGTGGGAGTAATAGTTCGTGAATGTATCATTTTTCCTTTTGTTTCTGGGCTTGGGCTTGATCCCCAAAATTTCTGGGTGATTTTTCAGGTGTTAATCTCTGGAAAAGAAGAGCCAGATGCATGCATACCACCTATAATGAATGTCGTCCTGAGAGTATTTAAGCGTATTAGTGGTATGGGTGAAACAGAAGCTGAAGGTACAGTTGTTGCCGCTACACCATGTTCCATTCGCCTGTTGGTGGCAACTTTACAAGCCATTAATTTGATTGGAAAACAAGGATCACAAATTAAGTTTATACAAGAGAGTACTGCCTCTATTCGAGTTCTATCTGGAGGTAATCCTTGAAAGTAAACTTTTTTTCCAACAATTTTCTAACAATCGCAGTTCATGCATAATGGTTTATATGAACTCTCATACTTTCATTTGATATGAACTTGCAAAGGAACGCCATTCTTACCATGTTATCACTTCTGGCAGTTAGAACATCGTTGCTTGGCATTTTCGCAGTTCTTCTTAGAGCAACTAAATAACCTCCTATAGCATTCTCCATCAACCCAAATACAAGTATATAGCTTACTTTGTGTTTAAATGAGGTTCAACTCTGATCGGATTCAAAAGCGGATGCTTTGAAGCTAGAGATGTCAACACAACCAAGTCATAGACCCAGACCATTAGTAGATTGGATAAGGATCAGAGTGGCAGCCATTGTTCTTTTCTTAGCAGTGGCCTCCCTACTTGTTGACACATCGAACATTTTGTGTCTTCTTATGTGTGAGGACAATTTCCAGGGTGTTCCCAATATGGAATTATCGAGAACGTGAAATATTTTTTCAGTTTTCTTAATTGTTAGCATACTAATGATGTACTTGATACATATACTTTTAAAAGAAAAATATTGATCCAATATGAAAAACGATGTTGTAATTGATTGCAACTATTTCACTTTGTGTTGGTTGCAAAATTATTTTAATTGGGATATTAACATTGGTATTTGAATATTTGGGTTTTATAATCTCATTGGATGTCATTCATTTGTTAATACTTATTTATTTATTTAATTAAAAAACAAATAAAATTTTACATAATGATTTTTGTAAAAAAAAAAAAAATTGTAACACGTCTAGGTGTTACTAATATTTGAACATTGTAACATGCTACAGTCCCATTAGTAACATTGGACAACTGTTATGAAAGTTAAAGGTTGTAACACATTGAAGTGTTACTAATATTTGTAATGCCATGATTTGCAAGACTTTTGTGATGTTAAAAAAAATTTAGTAACAAAGATAGTGTGTTACAAATTACCATTTATGGTTTAGTGTTTGATTTTGATTATTGACATTTTGATTTTGTTTTAGGGATTTCGATTTACCTCTTATTTGTCTGTTTTCTTGAATAAAACAACCACCAACAAGCTTTCAAGAAGCCAACCAACAATCTAGAAGCCATCGCAACCAAGCAATCTACTTTACCACTCGCAACCAACAATCTAATCTCTCACTTGCTTCCAAGCAAACACCCTCCCAAAGCCACCAAATTGCACACACACTCGTAGCTCATTTTATTTTGGTTGTAAAACTTAGGTTTTGAGAGAGTGTTGAAATGAGTAGGAGGGGAGAGAAAGAGGTTTGGTTGCTAGTAAATATGAGTTAGTGGTGAGGAGTTGGAGAGAAAATGAATCGGAATTTGAAAGTAAGAAGAGAAACTGTTGAGAGTGGGGAGCGAGAAAAATTTCAGAATTTAGAGTTTATATTGGTGGTGTCACTAAACAGGTGGTGGTGTTGGACAAAAAAATGGGGAATAGTAGTGTCAGAGAGTAAATGATGGTATAAAAAAGTAACTCTTGCTTTTGTTATATTTAAACCAGGTACGACACGCCCCCTTCCTTACTTGATACTAGCTAGAGCACCCTTAAGGTAGCGATATTTTGACACCACCACACCTTACTTTTTGAAAAACACCACCACCTTTCTGTAGCACACTACCAATATAAACTTTGAATCAAATTTTTCCCCCTCCCTTTCCGACGAACATCGCTCTCCCCAAATTTGAATCTTCCCTCCCACTCCCTTCCTTCCATGACTCTATTGTCTCTCCCTCTATTATCTACTTTTTACTATCTCTCTCCCACTACTCTCAACTCTCTCTACTCTATTTTCCACTACTCTCCTTCTCTATTTATTAGGTGTGCCATTTTTTGTGCAATTTTGAGGAGATTTGGTTAGCAATTTGGTGTGTTTTAGTTCGATTATGTGACTGAAGTTGTGCGAATAGGCGCGTCTTCATCTTCCTTGCTTGTTTGTATTCAATTGGGGTTGTGGCAGTTCATCTTCATGTTCATCAATTGTGTGCATTCAACCAAACCCACAAACGCAAGTCAATTTGAACCCTAACTCTCCATTGAACCTTAATTTTTGCCCTCATTTTGTGCGAATGGATTCGCTACCTCATTATGGCCAAAACAATGAACTGTCATGGCTTATTTTTGCCCTAATTTTTTTAAATAAATTTAATTTATATTTTTTGAAGAAATATTTGGATAATTGATTATTTATATAACTTATAATTTTATCAGTTTTTAAATGTTTATTATGTTAAAGATGAATAAAAATGTGTCTTCTTTAGTTGATGGTGATGGAAGTAGTAGTGGAAATCATCCATTTGGTAGACGACCAATTACGATTTCTAATCAAAAGGTTGCAGTAAAAAATAAAGAAAAACATGGAAGAGAGAAATAAAATGATAAAAATGCGAAAATGGAGGGAGAAAATGAGAAGATGAAAATGAAAGGGGATGAAATGGGGAGTAGTTTGATTGAGGCAGAAGAAGCAGCGAGACTCCTAATCCTATCGCAAAGTCAAGGTGGTGTGGTTGGTGAGGGTGTTGTACATAAGGGTGAGAAAAATGAAGGAGGCTGAGGAGTTGCAGGAGTATGACGGGGATGAGGAGGCTGGGGATGACGAGGAGACTAGGGATGCTGGGGAGGTCAGAATGAACATGAACTAGTTATTTCTAACCCGGTTCCTATGAAGATGAAAAACGTGATAAAGTTTTGTAAGGTCCCAAATATGGCTCCATATTAGACGATTATGATGGGCATGTTTCTCAGTCCATCTGGGCTAGTGATGAGGTAATTGTAATATTTATCAGTTTTTAAAATATGTAACTTTTATTATTTTTATATTATTTGGACACTAACTAGTTTTTCTCATTGCTTGTTGTATTTAGGAATGAGGTGAATTGAGATGTCAGCATCAATATAAGAACTTTTTAGTTTGGAAGTGGAATAAGGAACCAAGAGAAGTAAGGTCAATGGTCTATAAGAGTGGTCTATGTCCCTTGATCGACTATTGCAAAGATCATGTGGATAGGGTGACCATTTGTGTTTTTGTCGAGCGTTAGCAAAATGAGACCAACACACTTCACCTCCTTTTTGGAGAGATGACCATCACCATTGATGACGTCTATCGTATCACTCAGTTCCCAATTGTTGGTAAGCCAGTTATTCTGAAAAAAAAATATAAATGAAGCCAAATGAATGTGTTGGTGAATGGTTTGAGGATTAAAAAGATTGAAGTGCAAAAGCAATGTCAAGAAAATTCTTGGTTTTGTGGATATGAAGTTTATTAAGGACAATTGTTGTGGAAAAACGATTCCAACTGATTCTCTTCAAAAGAAAAATAAAGTTGCTAGGGGTTACGTGTTATTTTTCCTGGGCGTGACTATCTTTGTCTATAAGTCTGAAACAAAGGTTCGTACCAAATATTTCAAGTTGATGATGAAGGTGGATGATGTTAGGAAGTTTGCATAGAGCGTAGGTACTTTGGCGTTCTTGTATTGTCAATTGGGTTGTACAAGTATAGCAAATACCAAATAAATATCTGGATACTTGGCACTTTTGGAGGTATATTTAGACATTGTTGTTCAATTGATCACCCTTTTAGTGTTTAAGATATTTAACTAATTAATTTGATGTATTTTTTTTGTTTATGTGGTTGCATATACGATCATTTTAGGCTTTGGGTACCGCCAGAGCCTCGTGGTATGATCGTTTCCCCACCATGGCTACGTGGGATTGCCCCCAACTTAGTCAGATCATGAATGAAAAAATCCTAACTCTTAGGGAGCATCTCGATAACATGTTTCCTGAAGAGGTAAAATTTAGTCATTTAAGTACAAGTTTGATTTCATCTCGTATTTCCCATTAAATTGTTTTCATTTTTTTCTTCCATAACTTTCATGTTTGTATTGTCGGGTAATTTGAAATCCAAGCGAAGAACTCCCTCATTCATATCATCACATGGTTCAAATGCTGGTTGTTATGCTCATACGTCGAAGAACCCTATCACTCAGATAAAGTGATGAGCCGAATGGGAAGGGTACATATCATATTAAATTCCCCCATTCGAGCTAAAATGAAGAATAAAGGTTGATCTAGCTATAATTACTTGGTTAAGGAAAAAATATTGTCGTTTGCTAAAAATTGGTAGAATTGTCTCCATCAACTAAGAACCAAGGTACACCAGTGAAGTTTCCATGTGATTGCAGCAAGGACTACTTGGAATGGTTTCATAAAATTGGCCATCATATCGTCCAACCACTGAGGACTAGGAGGACTCGTCCCTTAAGAAAACACTTGTTTTTATAGCACAATAGGGTAATTGATCTATACTTTTACAATTTTGCATACATTTGAAATACAAAAGTTAATTGTTTTGACTTAGAATAATGGTTTCCTTGCAGAACAAGCTTGTTCATGAGGCTCTTAAGTAGGTGGAAGTCTCTATTGAACAAGGCAGGAATGTTGATAAGGGTGTGTTGTTGTAGAGGCAAATGAAAGTAGGTGCTCTGCTAAGAAAAATGTTTGCTCCTATGGAAGATGAAGAGCAATTGGAAGAAGAACAAAGTGATCCAAGAAATGGTGGTGGTGGTCATGCAGGTGGTGATGGTGTTTTAGATGGCGGTAGGGGAATGGGTGGTGGTAATGGTGCAGGTAGCGGTGGTGATGGTAGATCTAGTGGTGGTGATGTTGGAGGAAGGATGGTAGTAGTGGTAGGGGTAGTAGTAGAGGAAGGGTGGTGGTGATGGTGCAGGTAATGGTGGTAATGGTAGAGGAATCGTGGTTGTGGTAGATGAAGGGTTGTTGGTAGAGGAAGGGGTGGTAGTGATGGTGCTCAAGGTGGGAGTAGAGGAAGGAGTGGTGGTGATGGTGCAGGTAGTGATGGTGGATCTAGTGGTGGTAATGGTGGAGAAGGGGTGGTTGTGGTAGATGAAGGGGTGGCGATGGTGGATCTAGGGGTGGTGATAGTGGATGAAGGGGTGGTGGTCATGGTAGAGGAAGTGTTGACTGTGATAAAATAGGTGGTGGAGGAAGTGAGGCTAGAACCAAGAAAAGGCATGAAAATATCACTTCAATGCAACCTAAAAAAATAACCAAGAAGATGCCATTTCCAATTTTGAGTGTTGTAATTGTTCAGTTTCGGTCTTGTTGTTAAGTCTTTAGTTAATGAAGTGTACATTGATAGAAGTGTTGATGTAATGATATATAGTTGATGAAATGAATTTCTTGTTCATAATTTTGGTCTAGGTGTTAAGGCGTTGATGTAATGATTTCTAATTGGTTAAATGAATTATGATTTCTTTTAACATTGAATATCGACATATTATCCAAAATTGCAGCGGATCATACAAAATATACCAACCTTAATCTGTCCAATTTTGCAACTTTTTTTATTAGCCATTTTCAACTATTTTCAATTTCTATGGTTTATATACACTCCTAACAAATGCTTTTATTGGAAAAACACATTTTGGAAAAAGTCTCCTAGCGTCCATATTTCAGGACGTCCGAAGTCGATATTTTTACTCGACATCATTGAAATGATATTTTTCGAATTAAAGAAATTCTTTAAAATGTATAGACGTCATATAAATTGAAAAACAAAAATTGCAAAATTGAACAGAGTCAAGTTTTCTACCCAAACGCAACGGATCCTACGAATCCAGTAGTCCAACTCGCAGGATCCGCTGCATTTAGATAGAAACCCTTACTTTGTCCAATTTTCCAAACATAACGGATCCTGGGACTATTTTTCTTCGGCTCGCCTTGGCCTTTGCAAATTCGTTGGACTGTCGATTTAAAAATCGTGATTTAGTTTTTTTCTTAAAATTTTGTTTGATTTGAGGCTTCCTTACGCATGACAAATTGATTTCTAACATATCCATTTTAATCTGTCATTTCTAATTGACTTTTGGGTTGCACTGGTAACGATTGAGGAGTGGAGCGTTGACCATCAAAACAATTTAAGGGTTGTGAATGGTGTTAGTGGAAGAAATAAATTTTTGGAGGGAGTGTTCTTCATCTTCCATTTAGAAATAGACTAGGGTATTCCCCATGTCGTTGGCACTCTAAATACTTTTTTTTTGTTAAATATCAAGTATTGAACACCTCTGCCACTATGTTCACTTTCGCCCTCAATCAGGTTTGAAGTGCCAGTTTATTTAAAGGTTAAAATATATACTATAAACTTTAGTGTTACACTCGGTCAAAATTTTAATCATTTAAGAGAAAAAATTTTAAATGCCGAGAGTGAGTTCTCCCCTAAACTTTGAATTCATCGAATCATGAAGTTCAAGGTTATTGTTTAAATGTGCATTAAGATGTCTGGCTCATTTCTTTTTCTTTTTTCCTAGTATGATCGACCCCTTCTCATTGCTTTGAAAAATACTAATGACATGAAATGCACTAGATGATAGAATATATTTTTTTAAATTTGTAGTGCTTGTATTGGTCATTGGTTTTGATGCATCAAAATCTCGTCCTTTTGAGAGTTTGACTTGCAAAACAGATGTTAAACTCCCAAAGACCACCTTTTTAGTTGTCGAAGGCACTCCGATGCTTAAGTCAACGACTCTACTTGAAGAAGGAAATAAATTTGGATAAAACTCAGTTAAAGTTGCATACCTTTGTCGAATGTTCCCTTTACCTTTTATAATGGTTGCAGTTAATTCTCTGCGTAACTTAAGCGTGTGAGGCACAATGGAAGGAGATGTTTCTCGTAACAGTCTCCTTCTTTATGGAGACGCGTCCGTGGAGGTGTAACTCCCTCCACGACTCTTTTTTGTCCAACGTTCCTCTTATTTGTGAGAGAACTCGTGTCGAGCCTGGATTCTGGCTTTGGTTCGTGCGGGCCTAGATTTGGGCTTTGATTACGTCCTCCTTTAATGGGCCATGTTTGGGCTTTTATGATTGGTTTTAACCTTATTGGGTTTTACGAGCTGGCCCAATAGGTGGGACGCCCGATCCTTGTGATGGGTGTTTTCTGCCACGTGTATGGCTTCGTTGACAATCTATTTTGATGTATCATTAGCTACTCCTCCCTTTAGTTAGTGGGTATGCTGACGTGGTCACTAACTTCAAGATGGTTTGTCTTTCAATTCCATAATTTCCTTGTATTTAATGTTGTCAATAACTTTTCGCGGGTTGGTGTCTCGATTCCTTGCTCGTCTTTTCATTTTTGCGCACATTTTTTGGATTTCACATAGCCATCATATCTCGCATGTTGTCCCATGAGCAATCCCTTCGTTGCTTGGCACTAAAAATGGAACGTGACGGGCTTGTTTTCCCTCTTTACGCTATCTTTGACATTAAGGTTTGTTATTTCCTTCGCCTTCTTTGTTCTCTTTGTTTTTCCGTTTTTTAACGATGTTTGTTGGCGATAAATTAAATAGTAAGCCGCTAGCTATTTGTGAGGCTCATTTTTCTGCCAAGAAAGCTTTTCAAGAGACGTTGGACAGCCTTCCTTCTTACTACAATTTGCCACCCGACCTCGAGGTTGTTTTGCCTAGATAGAACAACACTCATTGTCGTTCGAGGTCTAGGTACATTGCATTGTATCCATGCATGTTTTCTTCTGGCCTTCAGTTCCCAGTTCCCAGTTCCAGAGTTGTTTTGAGAGTATCTGGATATCTTGGGCATTCTTCCTGCTCAAATGGGTCCTAATGGTTGGAGAGTGATGGTTTCTTCTTCTGCGAGAGTTGTTTTGTCTAACATTCCTTTGACCGTGAGGGTTCTGCATTCGGTGGTTGGTCTGATGGTGGCGAAGGATATCTGCTTCTTCCCTTATTCTGCCTGCTTCGCGAACCTTAACGATGACATCCGCAATTGGTCAAGGTCCTGGTTTTATGCTTTTGTTAACTCTAGCTAGTCTTAATTCCGAGGTCTTTTTATTTTTTTATCGTTCCGAATTCCCAACAAATGGAAGGTTCTTTAGTTGACTGCGGATGAGCAGAGGATCAGTTACTTATTCTTGAAGTTTCCCCAATTTCTTGTGGAGGCATTTCTTTCTGAGGAAAAAAATATTGGATCGTAGTGGGTTGTACACCATGAACAAAGCAGAGCAGCCCTTGCTTATGAATCTCGTGCTGAGGATATCGCTGCTTGCACTGGTGTTAGTGGTGCTAACATTGATTGGGAAGTGAGCTCGGACAGACGTGTTACGAATCTCGATGCTCCTGTCAATGTTGTAGTCCGGCCTCCAGGAAGAGGAAGCTTGCGAGGCCCATTACTCCATCGAGGCGATTGTCGGTAGATTCTGGTCGGGTTTTGAAGAAGAAACGACTCTCTACTCATGGTTCTGCCAAGACTGCATCCAGTCCGAGTCCTGGCCAGGATGTTACGGAAGCTACCTCTCGTCCAAGTACTACCTGCGAGGATGTCATGAAAGAGGATTGTGCATCTCTTGAGGAAGCTGAGAAGATGAGGTTGGTGTTGGAGAGGAGCGAAAAAGAGACTACTTGTCCGTTAGATAATAATGAAAAGAGGTTTATTTCTGCCTATGGTGTTTTGAATGTTGCTGAATGGTCTAACGATGATCCCCGGGCTATTGATGATAAATGCTTCAAATGGTAGTGGAACAGTCTAAAGAGGTTTGTGGAGGTCAGAGTTTCGAGGTTTACTCTCCTATTTTTCCTTCTATTAACGTCAGTGATGTGGCCGAATTTTTAGTTTCTTCTCCTGCTCGTCTGGACTGTCCTGTTCCCACCGCCCGTATTGGCAAGATGGTTTGTGCAGGTTTACTCAGCTTGACGTGCAAGATGGTTTGTGCAGGTTGATAAATGAATGGCATAGGGGATCAGTGAAAAGACCTTTGATGCCCGTATTGGATCCAAGTGATCACCTTGATTATGGTCTTAAGCAAATAATGGATGGGATGAATCATTTGGCCTATGCAGGGGTGACGGGCTCGGTTTATCGAGCCGGTTGTGATTAGGTGGTTTCTTTGGAAAGAAAGTTGGCAGCACTATTGTTGGTATTTTCTCACGTCCTTTCCTAATTCGACGTGTTGAGAGTGCAATGCAAACAGTTTGAGAAACTGCCAAGGCTGCTCAAACTTCATTGATTGAGGCGAAAAGTGTGCGGGATAAATATGTTGCTGAACTTGAGTCCTTGAAAGCCAAGTTTGGTGGGGTTTGTGCTCGTTTACATGATGTGTAGAAGGAGTTATCCACCGAGAAGAAAACTTATGATGAGGTTGCTTGTGCTGAGACTGAACAATCTGTTAATAACGATATTGCTGAGAGGCGGGTGGAATAGTTGACAGTTGAGCTCGACGAGGTCAAGGCAGATACTTCTGTTATGCTTACCACCGCCGAGGGACGGATTGTCGCGGCAAAAAATGAACTCGCTACTACCAAGGACAAGCTTTGCATTGTCAAAGCAGAAGATTGGAAGCGAGTTGTCGATGGGCGGGTTGAGCTTCTTGATTATATCGAGGGGCTCGATGTGTATTTTTCTAGGTACCGCCAATTGGTTGATCAAGCTTTATAAGATGATGACGTTGAGGAAATTGCCCCGTCTCCTTCGAGTGCTCAAGTGATTGAAGAGCCAATGCTACGGTCGATCTGTAACTCCATGAATAAAGTCGATTCGTTCCTTCAATTTGACTTCGTTGGTTCGATGCATCGGTCGACTCGAAGTTTTATGGATTAAGTTGACTCATTCGTCAACTCGAAGTTGTTTTTTACTTAAGTTGACTTGTTTGTCCAACTTTTCATTTGTTCGACGCGTCGGTCAATTCGAAGTTTTCTGGATTAAGTTAACTCGTTCGTCCGATTTTTAATTCGTTGGTTTGACGTACTAGTCAACCCGAAGTTATTTTTTTAACTTAAGTTGACTTGTTTGTCCAACTTTTACTTCGTTGGTTCGACACATCAGTTGACTCAAAGTTTTCTGGATTAAGTTGACTCGTTCGTCCAACTTTTAATTCGTTGGTTTGACGTACTAGTCAACCCGAAGTTGTTTTTCACTTAAGTTTACTTGTTTGTCCAACTTTTACTTCGTTGGTGCGTCGGTCGATTCAAAGTTTTATGGATTAAGTTGACTCGTTCGTCCGACTTTTACTTTGTTGGTTTGATGCATCAGTCGACTCGAAGTTTTATGTATTAAGTTGACTTGTTCATCCAACTTTTACTTCGTGGTTTATCAGACTAGGATTTTTTTATATATCGGACTTATGCCCTGATTTCTCTTGGCGTGGTAATACAATTACTGAGTTTCGATGAGTTTATCTTGTCATCCACGCATAAGATGGGGATTCCAAATTTGTAATTTTATTGAAATTCCCTTTTGGATGTTCTTACCAACCCTAACAGTTGTTTTTCTGAAGCATTTATGCTGATTCAATAGTGATTGCTTTGTTTTGCCTTCCTAATCTTTGTTTGGTTGATGTCGATCCTCGTGCTAAAGATTGATTTTGTTGTTTTGTCTCGTACGTCTTTATTTGCCACATTTTCTACTGGTTATGTTTTGCTTGTTTGTCGTACATGTTATCTTAGGTAACAGACTCGGGGTGTTTTTTGATCTGGTAGCTGAGTAGTATCGATTTGTCTGATCGTGCTCGCATCAGCATCAAATTGTCCAATCATGCTCACGTCAGCACCAAACTGTCGAATCATGCTCGCATCAGCACCAAATTGTCCAATCACACTCACATCAGCGCCAAATTATCCAATCTTGCTCATGTTAGTAGGGTCCAATCATGCTCAGTAATTCGGGTTTGACAGATGCAAGCTCATGTTAGTCGAGTCCATCGTCGTCAAATTCATCGTTGGTAATTCGGGTCGAGCTTGCATCTGTCAGTAGGGTCCTTGAATTGTGTTAGTTGATCGATGCAAACTTCTCCATGTTCTATGCATTGGTAGAATGGTTCGTCTAGTTTCGTTAGTACTACTGTTTCGATATAGATCAGCTCAAGTGGGAGTTATTTCTGGTTGCTTCTTCTGTTGGGTTGATTGTTTTGTTTCCTCCGGCCATGCAATGTAGGGCGTATATTAGTTCTCTGGGATATTCTTTTGATCCCATAGTGGTATCTGCTTTTTCCTTCCCTTTGAGTTGTTTTTCTGGCATTCCGATGAACTCGTCAAGTCGTCCTCTTTGAACCCAATGCTCGATTTCATCTTTTAGATTATAGCAATCTTCAGTATCGTACCCATGGTCCTTATTGAAGGAACAATATTTTCTTTTGTCTCTTCCATTCGGGTCTCCTCTCATCCTGAGTGACTAGTTGATGTCATCCCATTTTGTTATGTGCTTCAGTATATTGGCCCGACTCGTTTTCAAGGTTGTATATGGTTTGTATGTCTTCTTCATCACGCTTGTTACTCTCTCGTGTCGGGGCCATGCTGACTGCAGCTTCTCAGACTCTTGCTAGTTTTGATTTGATTCTTCCGCTATTCTGATGCCTTTTCGAATGAATGTTATCCTCCCGTGGTCCGTCATCTCGTCATCTCTCCTTCTTCTTTTCCCCGTTTCCTCAAATGATTCTCCCTTTCTTGGTCATTTTTTCTCCTAGCGGTTTTCATATTCTCAAGAGAAATGTGTTTTTTGGGTTGTTTTCAATAGGACCGCCATGCTTTTTTGAGGTTTAGGTTGAGAGCATAAAAAAAGGGACATTTCTTCAGTTCAGCGGTGAAAGTTGCGGTGGTTGTGTCGTCTCTGCATCAGTCAATCATCGCCAGTTCGTTGGTGAAACAAGTTACATATTCCCATATAGTCTCTTCGGGATTTTGCTTGATATGGAGGAGGTAGTGTGGTCCTTTCCTCATCCGCTGACTTTCGATGAATCTTGTGATAAATGCGGTAGCTAACGCCTAGAAAGAGTCTATTGACCTCGGTCATAAGTTGTTAAACCAATTCATTGTTGTGGAGGTAAGACTAGTCGGAAATGTTCTGCACAAGATCAACTCTGTCGTCTCCTTCAATACCATCATGTGGAGGAAGTGTCTTAGGTGATCTGTTGGGTCGGTGGTGCCATCATATACTTCAAACTTTGGCGGAGTGAACTTTTTTAGCATGATAATTATCATGAGGTCGTCGGAGAATGGCAGCTTGGCTAATTCGTAAAATACCTTGGGATCGATGACTTCGATTCTGAACGGGATTTCAGCAAGCGTTCCGCCATACTGTGGAGTCTTGCCCTAGAAGAGTTCATTGCTCTTCAGGTTTCCTTGTTGGGGTTCTACTGGAAATTCGTCACTCCCTCGAGTTCGGTTGGTGGAGTTTTGCTGGGGCGGTGCCTGGATAGGATCAGCTGGCTGGATGCGCTCTTGGGTGAGTTTTTCTAGCATCTTCATCATGTAGTTCATCTGGACCATAAACAGGTCTACATGAGGATTCGTGGCAGCATCGCCGGATGTCTTGGTTGTCTGAGCTATTGCATGTTGTGGATCTTGATTGTCGGGTTCCATTGGCCAGATGATTTGAGTTGCGTCTTGTTCGCAAGTTATTTGTGATACACTGTCACAGGTAGGAGAGTTATTGTTATCGTCGTAAGGTTGAGGATCTATAGGGTGTGTCATTTGTTCTGACAGTTTGTTGATCGTTTATCAGATATTTGCGAACTTCGTCATTGTGGATCTTCTTTTTAGAAACGAAACTTGTTATACACCACGTATGACGCCAAACTAATGTATCCAAATCTCGTCCTCTTGAGAATTTGACCTGCAAAATAGATGTTAGACTACCAAAGACCATATTTTTGGTGGTTGAATGCACTCCGATGTTTAAGTCAGCAACTCTATTTGAAAAAGAAAGTAAATCTGGATTTGGGCTTCGATTACGTCATCCTTTAATGGGCCCTGTTTGGGCTTTTATGGTTGGCTTTAACCTTTTTGGGTTTTACGAGCTGACCCAATAGATGGGACGCTAGATCCTCATGATGGGTTTTTTCTTGCCACGTGTATGTCTTTGATGACAGTCTATTTTGATGTATCATAAGGTTTTATTAAAATTCGGGTTCTTTGTTTGAATATGCCTTAAGTAGCCCTTATTATTCCTCTAAAAATTTAAAAACAATAACGGTTTGAATTGCATTAGATGTTTTTTATTAATAAAATATATATTTTTAACATTTTAGCGCTTGTATTGATCATTGGTTTTGTTGTAAAGATCTTTAAAAATACATTTCTACGATACTAAGTTTACCAAAATCCGACAGTTACGTAGATAGTTATAATAATTATCATTTTGAGAAAGAAAAAAAAAAACACAATACTTTCACTCTCCGCCACATGTACATTCCACCAACTTTAAAAAAAATTATTTTTTTGATCCAATGAAATGAATTTTTGCTTTTGTACAAGAATATTGGCAACATTTACCTAACATCAGGATTGTTGTGTTGTGAATATATTTAATTTCTCGAAGGATCCATATTTTGGGACTTCCAAAGTTGAGTTTTTTTTACTCGACATCGTCTTAAATTGTGTTTTTAGAATAAAAGAAATTATTTAAGAATGTATATAAGCCACAGAAATTGAAGAAAAAAAAGTTGCAAAAATAGACAGAATAAGGTTTTCTGTCCAAACGCAATGGATCATGTGAGTTGGATACTGGATTTGCAAGATCCACGACGTTTGGATAAAAAACCTAACTCTTTCTAATTTTGCAACTTTTTTTTTTAAAGTTTTTTTTCCAGTTTCCATGGCTTGTATACTATCTTAAGAAATTGATTTTATTAAAAAAACACCATTTCGACAATGTTGAGTTAAAAACTCGACTTCAAAGGTCCTGAAATATGGATGCGTGGAGACAATATCCAAAATATGCGTTTGCAATAAAAGAAATTTGTTAGGAATGTATATAAAACATAGAATTTTAAAATAGTTGAAAAAAATAATAAAAAAGTTGCAAAAATGGACAAAGTCAAGTTTTTTGTCCAAATGCAACAGATCCTGCGAGTTGGATTATTGAATTTAGATGATTCACTGCATTAAGAGAGAAAGCCCAAGCCTATCCAATTTTGCAAAAAAAATTTCAATTTCTACGGCTTATATAAACTCTTAAAGAATAGCTTTTATTGCATAAACATCATTTCGGCGATGTCGTGCAAAAAAACTTGAGTTTGGAGATCCCGAAATATAGATGCTTGGAGACAATGTCCAAAATGTGTTTTTACAACAAAAGCAATTTGTTAGAAGTGTATATGAATCAGAGAAATTGAAAAAACATTCATAAAAAAAGAAGAAAAAATGGACAGAGTCATTTCATTATCAAACTCGCGTGATTCGCTGTGTTTGTGAGTTTATGGCAGTTTTGGTCTTTATCGCATTTGTCGATGCAATTTTTTTGTTGGTATTTGCATTTGTTTGTGTGAAATGTGTCAGAACCAGGTTTAGTTTCATTTTTTTATGTCGGGTTGACTTTGTCTCCAAATTTTCGGATATTTTGATAAATGTTATCATATTTAATTATTTTTCGTTTACTTTGTAGCTACTACCATGTATGGTCCAAATGGCCATTACAAATTACATTGTTTATAACCATACCTAGCAATTATTAGGTGATATGCATCATAAGTAAGATGGAAACACAATAAATAAAATGTAAATTAGATTCTATTGACAGTTAATGATCACAAGGTACAAGTCATCCATAAATGTAGAAGTGGTGACTAATCTAACAACTGGATCATATACGAATACATGTCATTTACAAAATGTGCAAAAATTTTCTATGTAAAACAGTTACAAATTAAAAAAAAATAACTTGCATGCGTGCATCAATCCATAATGTGAATGACCTCCTCTGACTTCTTCATCTTTTTAGAACTCTTCGCATTGTACTTCTTGACCATCATGTCACCAATATGGGGTCGGCCATCGAATGAAATTTTCCATGATACTATTTTTGGAAACATGCGAGAAGGCCAAGTAGGTGTTGTCCTAAGCAATGGTGGTTTTAGTGTCATATATAGCAAGTCGAAGTGGGAACTCTGGGCAAGCTATGCCATGAAACCCCATATGTCGTTCAACTGTGATGGAGGTTGAACATATGAAAAACATGTAGTGTTTTGGTTCCAATAACACATAAACACACACCCATGACGGTTCACCGCGAGTTTTAACATATTTGGGTCATCAGCCAACTTTGGTCGGTCATGCATACATTGCCTCCTAGAATTGTCAAACCATCTTCGACCATCTTTACCCCACCCTTCTGGAATTGTCAAACCATGTGTCTGGTGTCGACCACTGATAAGAGAGAGGGCAACAATCTCTTGATGTTGTGGCTGATGTGTTTGTTGCGAGAATAAGATAATGACGGTGTGGTGATTTACAATTGTTGTTTGATTTTTTTTATGGATGACGGAAGAGCCTAGATGGTAAGGAGAGAGAGAGATGGTTGGGCCACAGACTCATGTGTTGATGTTGTCAGACACTAATCTAGGTGGGGGCAAGTGCCCCCGCTGACTTTTAAAAAACATTTGGATATTTACAATTTGCCCATTTTGCGATGCCGATGATGATGCCATCCTGCCACGCCCCTTCCTCTCTTACTCTGTTTTCTACGACGCTGACTACCTCGCCTCGCATTTCTTTTTTTTCTGCTCCTATTATCTGTTTACTACAAGACCGATAACCACCCCGCCTCCTTGTTTCTTCCTCTCCCTCCCTCTCTACTTGATTTATTTCCCTTTCCCACCATCGTCATCAACAATCCCAAACTTTATTGTCTGCTTTAAGGAGGAAGAATATTTTTTTAAGTACTTTCTCGAGACTAATTCATATATTGAGGTCTAGTTTTATATTTTATTCATAAGAATCAATTCGACCCCTTAATTTTTCCTCAAGATATATGTATGCATATCGAGGTTCATCTGTGAGTTATTATTTGAAGGGCATTTTGGTAATCAACATGAGCATTTTAACAATCAATGTATGTTAACTACTAGTCCCGGAGGAGGTTGCAATAGTGATTAATTTTGGGGATGACCTTTAATTTGCTACTTTTGATAGGGGACACATCGCAAATAACCCATTTTTTTTATAAACATATAATTTTACATTTGAAATTAATTTTTGTCCTTGACTTTATATACCTATTTGATTTGTCCCACATATATTTATCTTTTGTACTCACAAAGTAGCTTGTGGGATCCATTTTCTTCCCCCATAGATTAGATGGAGTTTTGTTTAGCAATTTGTATTTTTGTATTGTTATTTATGTATTGTTTAAAGCAAAAAAACTTATGTTAAAGAAATTAATTATTATATTATCATTAATTAACTATGATTCATCACTTCGCCCCACTTCAACAAAAATTCTGGCTTCGTCACTGAATGTTTGGAAGAGAAAAAAGATAGAGCACAAAGAGTGAAAAATAAGAGGAATAATGGTGAGAGAGAGAAGGAATAGGGATACTTCAGCAAAAGTGGTGGTGTCAAAAACACACACCCAATAAAGCCTATAATGAATGGTTATGTATTAGACGCTTGTTCAATATGCTTCCTTTTTGGCATTGTAGATACACTAGAGTATGCCATGTGCCGTTGGCACTCCATATAATTTTATTTTTGCTAAATATTTTGTACTGAACACCTCTTTCACTATATACTTTAAGGTAAAAATATATATTATACATTTTAGAGTTAGACTTAGTCAAATTTGAATCAGTTGGGAAAACAAATTAAACGCCAAAAATGAGTTCTCCCCCAATTTTGAATTCACCAAAATACGAAGTTTAGAGTTTTTGTTTAAATGTGCATTAAGATGTTCGACTAATTTTTTTTGTATGATCGGCCCGTCTCATTGCTTTGAAAAATATTAAAAACGTGAAGTACTTTATATGTTTTTTAATTATAGAATATATATATTTTTAAAATTTTAGCGCTCTTGTTGATCATTGATTTTGTTGGAAAGATTTTAAAAAAAAATGCATTTCAACGATATTAACTTTACCAAAATCCGATAACGATGTAGATAGTTATGATAATTTTCATTTTGCCAAAAGCAAAACACAATATTTTCTCTTTCTGCCAAATGTACATTCCACCAACTTTTTTCAAATGTTTTTTATTATTTTTGCCCATCTACATGTTTTATATTTACAAATATGTCATCATGGAAAATTAATCTCAACCCTCAAATTCAATACATTTTCTAACTTTTAATTCTAACCATCTTTTATCTCTAATTCTTTCAACTTGACTTTGTCCCAGTCAGCAATGAATAGTTAAACACCGCTCTGAATTGTAATATGTTTTCTATTGGTTATGTTTTGCTTGTTTGTCGTACATGTTATTGTAGGTAATAGACTCTGGGTGCTTTTTGATCTGGTAGCTGAGTAGTCTCGATTTGTCTGATCATGCTCGCATCAGCGTCAAACTGTCCAATCATGCTCACGTCAGCACCAAATTGTCGAATCATGCTCACATCAACACCAATTGTCCAATCACGCTCACATCAGCGCCAAATTGTCCAATCATGCTCATGTTAGCACCGTGTTCCGCATCAACTGTCGAGGTTTGGTTGAGTCCGTCATCATCAATTTCATCGTTGGTAATTTGGGTCGAGCTTCCATCTGTCGGTAGGGTCCTTGAATTGTGTTAGTTGATCGGTACAAACTTCTCCATGTTCTATGCATTGGTAAAATGGTGAGTTTTTCGAGCATCTTCATCATGTATTTCATCTGGACCATATGCAGGTCTACTTGAGGATTCGTGGCAGCGTCGCCGGATGTCTTGGTTGTTTGAGCTATTGCATGTTGTGGATCTTTATTGTCGGATGCCATTGACTCGATGATTTGAGTTGCGTCTTGTTCGCAAGCCGCTTGTGATACACTGTTGCCAGTAGGAGAGTTATTGTTATCGTCGTAAGGTTGAGGATCTATAGGGTGTGTCATTTGTTCTGACATCTTGTTGATCGTTTATCAGATATTGGCGAACTTCGTCATTGTGGATCTTCTTTTTAGAAAGGAAACTTGTTGTACCCCACGTATGGCGCCAAACTGATGTATCCAAATCTCGTCCTCCTGAGAGTTTGACCTGCAAAACAAATGTTAGACTGCCAAAGACCACCTTTTTGGTGGTCGAATGCACTCCGATGCGTAAGTCAGCGACTCTATTTGAAAAAGAAAATAAATCTGGATTTGGGCTTTGATTACGTCATCCTTTAATGGGCCTTGTTTGGGCTTTTATGGTTGGCTTTAACCTTTTTGGGTTTTACGAGCTGACCCAATAGATGAGTCGCTAGATCCTCATGATGGGTTTTTTTGCCACGTGTATGGCTACGATGACAGTCTATTTTGATGTATCATCAAGTTTTATTAGAATTCGGGTTCTTTGTTTGAATATGCCTTAAGAAGCCCCTTTTATTCCTCTAAAAAATTAAAAACAATAACGGTTTGAATTTCATTAGATGTTTTTTAATAATAAAATATATATTTTTAACATTTTAGCGCTTGTATTGATAATTGGTTTTGTTGTAAAGATCTTCAAAAATACATTTCTATGATACTAAGTTTACAAAAATCTGACAGTTATGTAGATAGTTATGATAATTATAATTTTAAGAAAGAAAAAAAAAAAGCACAATACTTTCTTTCTCTGCCACATGTACATTCCACCAACTTCAAAAAAATAATTATTTTTTTGATCCAATGAAATGAATTGTTGTTTTCGTACAAGAATATTGGCAACATTTACCTAACATCAGGATTGTTGTTTTGTGAATATATTTAATTTCTCGAATGATTCATATTTCGGGACCTCCAAAGTTGAGTTTGTTTTACTCGACATCTCTTAAATTGTGTTTTAGAATAAAAGAGATTCTTTAAGAATGTATATAACCCACAGAAATTGAAGAAAAAAAATTGCAAAAATGGACAGAATCAGGTTTTTTGTCCAAACGCAATGGATCATGTGAGTTGGATACTGGATTTGCAAGATCCACGACGTTTGGATAAAAAACCTGACTCTTTCCAATTTTGCAACTTTTTTTTTTATTGTGTAAGTTTTTTTTCCAGTTTCTATGGCTTGTATACTCTCTTAAGGAATTGATTTTATTACAAAAACACCATTTCGACAATGTTGAGTTAAAAACTCGACTTCAAAGGTCCTCAAATATGGATGCTTGGAGACAATATCCAAAATATGTGTTTGCAAGAAAAGCAATTTGTTAGGAGTGTATATAAAACATAGAAATTTAAAATAGTTGAAAATAAAAAATAAATAAGTTGCAAAAATGGACAAAGTCAAGTTTTTGGTCCAACTGCAACGGATACTGCGAGTTGGATTACTGAATTCAGATGATCCACTGCATTAAGAGAGAAAGCCCAAGCTATCTAATTTTGCAAAAAAAAATTCAATTTCTACAGCTTATATAAACTCTTAAAGAATAGCTTTTATTGCATAAACATCATTTCGGCGATGTCGTGCAAAAAAACTTGAATTTGGAGGTCCCGAAATATAGATGCTTGGAGACAATGTTCAAAATGTGTTTTTACAACAAAAGCAATTTTTTAGAAGTGTATATGAATCATAGAAATTGAAAAAAAAACATTCATAAAAAAAGTAGAAAAAATGGACAGAGTCATTTCATTATCAAACTTACGTGATTCTCTGCGTCTGTGTGTTTATGGCAGTTTTGGTATTTATCGCATTTGTCAATGCAATTTTGTTGTTGGTATTTGCATTTGTTTGTGTGAAATGTGTCAGAACCAGGTTTAGTTTCATTTTTTATGTCGGGTTGACTTTGTCTCCAAATTTTCGGATATTTTGATAATTGTTATCATATTTGATTGATTTTTCATTTACTTTGTAGCCACTACCATGTATGGTCCAAATGGCCATTACAAATTACACTGTTTATAACCATACCTAGCAATTATGAGGTGATGTGCATCATAAGTAAGATGGAAACACAATAAGTAAAATGTAAATCAGATTCTATTGACAGATAATGATCACAAGGTACAAGTCATCCATAAATGCAAAAGTGGTCACTAATCTAACAACTGGATCATATACGTATACATGTCATTTACAAAATGCACTACAAGAAAGTCCTCATTTATAGCACATGTTTATAGCGTTTTTATCCAAAGTCCTATAATTACATCACACACTCTCATTCATAGTATTTTTTAAATTTTGCTATGAAAAATCAAATTTTAATGGTTTTAAAAATGAAAACGCTATCTGATTTTGGCGCCACTAAAAAAAAAACATTCACCTGATTTTACCTTTCTTCTCTTTCAAATTTCACTCAACTTGAGACTCTCCTGCAACGTGAGACTCCTCTGCGCTTCTCGCTTCTCTCAACCCTGCGCTTCTCGCTTCTTCTCCCTAAGATAAGGTCTTCTTTGCTTCTTCTTCAGATCTTCTTCTTTTTCTTCACATCTCCATATCTTCTTCACTTCTTCTTCTTCTTCTTCTTATCTTCAGATCTTTTCTAGTTCTTCTTCTTCTTCACATCTTCTCCACCTTCTTCTTCACGTTCTGATCTCTCTCGTTTCGAGGAATGGGGCGGTTCCAGAAAGAGATCCAGGCGAAATCCTTGGCTTGCTTAAAAAAGGCTTCAACTTGCCAATGCTCCTTTTTCTTTCTCCCCTTCTTCGCAGCAAACCATGGCTCTACCTCCATCTCTTCGACAACAACAAGGTTAGCTTCTTCTTCTGATAGATGGGGTTTGCTTCTTCTTCTTTTTGGGTTCTTTTTGTTGGATTAAGAAAAAATTTGTGTTTTTTTTTTTTTTTTTTTATGAATTTCATTCACTGTTTGAAGCTCTAGGGTTTTTTTTATGTATTTCATTCATTGTTTGCTTTTAATTGTGTCATAAAATTCTTAATTCAGCTTTTTAGAGTTACCCTTTTGGTGTTTCCAGTCTTTAAATGAGATTTCTCTCAACCCTTTTAATGATTTCCTTCATTTCTTTTTGTTTTCCCCCAATTAATTTTGGGCAATTAGTGTTTTTCCATGCTTTGTCTCAAGTCAGAAAAGTATTGAATCCAGTTTTTCCCCCAATTGGTGTTCATGAATTAGAGATATAATTATTGGGTTTCAGTTTGCCTGTTCTTCATTCTACTTGCATGTTTGTAATCTTCGAGTCTGAAGAAAGACTTTTGTTACAATTAATTCCAGACTTTCAGTAATGAAAACATATAGGTATGTGATTACACTGAGATACACCAGTAAATTTTGTGAATTCTCATTCAATTTTTATGAATGTAAAAGTTTATATCAAATTCAAGGTTAAGTATTACTCTTACTCAATTTTGATTATTAATGTTGTAATTTACTGTAAAAGGCGAAAATCATGATCCAATTTATGCTTCAGATACTAGAAAAATATGCTCATAACCATTTATTCCTAACCCAAAAATGTATTTTTTCTTCCGAGTAGTTTTGTTTAATAACCTTTTAGCGTTTGATAGAATAAATTTCCATGTAAAACAAAAATGGGTATATCGATGGTTTGTCATAGTGCAAAGTTTCAAATTCAGAATTTGAGCGATAAGGTTGTAATGCACCATTGCAAACCTTGCCTGCAATTACTAAACTGTTATATTTGAATGTGTTTTTAGAGGTGTTGTTGTGTCATGGTTTATATGTATGTATGGGAGCTTAATACTACTTCTTAGGGACACTTTACGTTTCTCAGGGTTTGGGATATAAATGAAGACTGGTAGCCTCCTTAACATCTCTCAGGGTTTGGGATATAAATGAAAATTGGCAGCCACAAAAAGGCACTATATAGTGTAATTCACTTTTAGGCATCGGATCACAGACTTGTAGACATATCTCACTCTCAATGGAAGAGTATATATCTTCAGCTGTAACTCTTTCTTGATTTTATCTTTCAATCACCATTACCTATGTTACTTATTTGTGCATGCTTTCAATGGTTAATACGTCTTTTGGAAGTTTGTGCTTGCTATGGTTATGTCCCTATCAATGAATAACATATTCTTTTTCGACACTGGTTGTTTTCAAAGTACTTGTGAAAAAATGAACTAGTCGAAATGCACACGAAGATATACATAAGGTTGTGTCATGACATTTGTTAGGGGAGAACAATCAAACACAAAAATGAAGTTCATGAAAATAGGGAGCAAGCCAGACTCCTTTTATACAGAAGAGGCTACCAGGTATGGCTGAACATAGTCACAATAGATTTTTCAAGATAAGTTTTAAACGGAATATTATTTTATTTTGTGATGTAGGAGTGTGTCCTCCAGCGTTCCTAGTGACCTCCTTATACAAATCAACATCACTAAATATCTTATTCATAAAGTAAATTTCATATTTACTTACTACATTTCCTTTAAGGCTTGTTCGTTTGCTTCATACGTACTACTTAAAACATCTAAATGAAACTCATTCCAGAATAAATCCTATTTCCTATTGTCGAATTGTTCAATGTTTCACTTGTATGGTGTTCTTTGTTTTCTTTCTCTGTCGAAAACTCGTTTTCTTTTTTTAATGTCTCAAGATGTATGTGCACATGCAATAAGGAACGAGCGCCTCCCACTGAGAACAATAGTACAAGTACTGTATTTTGATCAAGAGAGGCGAGCCTGGACAACAAGTCATAAAGTTCCTGCACTTGATGAAACCATACTCGAAAGAAAAGGTACACGTTCAGTGACCAGTGTAGAGGATCTAAGTAAGCCAATGAAAAGTTCTGAAGCACGACAACCTGGTTCAGCTGAGAATGTAGCAAGAGGTACCATGTCTGTGCCATTGGAGAGAATGCTGAAATCAGACGGAGGGTGTGCTACAGAGCCAAATAAAAGTGTAGTCAGGAGAGAAAAAAAGGATAGGGAGATTACAGAAGAGGGAGTCTCTAGAATCAAATTGGAGTCTAAGAAGATGAGTGTGAGGAAAATTAAATCAGAAAAAAACCAATAAAGGAGAAGACATTTAGGAACACAAAAGGTGATTTATTTCTCTTGTTCATCTGTTTTTACCACAATACTCACTACACCATAGATCTCCATTTATAGCATTTTTTACCATTATCCTATGAAAAACCAAATTTAATGGGTTTGAAAATAAAAAACGTTGTAAATGGAAGGCGGGATTTTTGGCGCCCACCCAACATTTTTTACCATTACAGCAAGAGTTGATGATTAGTTTCCTGTTTCTGGCAGTAAATAATTACTTTTAATCTATTTTGGTGTTATTTTGGATTTTTGAAAGAAAAAAAGGGGGGTTGTTGTTTTGGTTATGACTCATGAATAAAGCATGGACTACCCAAAATCTGATCTTACTGAGATCTGTTTGGACGATTTGATTTCGTTCCACAGAGAGAGATATATGAGAGAGAAAATACAGGGAATTTTTCAATCTTGCCTTTGTTTGTTTTTGGTGTATTGGGAATTTAGAAACGATACATGCAATAAACACACATACAAATTGATGATGATCATCAATTTTGCCATCTCTCTTTGTACCATAAAAAGTGTACGAACGAATGAAGGAAAGGGTATCTTATTTGACTATTTCTGGTCATCTTATTCTCTGCCTCCTTTATTCCCTTTCTTCCTTTGTTGTTTAGAATCACAGTGGGTTTCAAATGCATGACCTCTTCCTCTTCTCTTTTTGTATATCATTCTTTTCTCATCAACAAATAGAGCATAGAGCTAATTACATAGAGAAGTTGCTAATGGATGTTATGATGTATGCAGAGAACTCAGGTATTCGGCCGGCTACTTTGAACATCTTCCCTTCTCAGCCAATGCACGTCGAGCCACCAAACAATCACAAGGTATGAAGTACTTTATATGAAATGGGTTGTGTTGATAATTCAGTTCTTCTTCTTCTTCTTCTAAAATTCGCTAAACTGGGGTTCTCTGATTCAATCCTTTTTCTACAACAAAAGTGCATTTTCATGTTATCATTTTTTAATATATTTGAATTTGATGGGGTTGTTGGGGGAGCAGAGAAGAGGCAACAGAAAGGGGCCAACATCAAGCTCTAAACATGAAGGACCCAAGACACCAAACCCCAAGGTTTGTTCTACTTTGATGATTCTCTCCATCGTGATCACTCATTTATGAGACTGTTAGTATTGGAACTTTTTGTCGTTGATGTTGCATTTATGTTTTGGGCAGATATTGAGAAGGCTTGCTCAGAATAGAGAGGCAGCAAGGAAAAGCAGACTCAGAAAGAAGGTTTAGATATGAAAACTTCATCTAGCAATCATAATTAGATAAATACATAAATAAATTAGGTGTTTCATTCACCTAACATTAATATACTGTTAAATAACTGAACGAACTAAGTTACCCGCTCGAACCAAACTAGATCGACTAACTTGGTTTGGTTTTGATCTTGGTTTGCAACACTTTGGAAATTGAGACAAACCAATAGTCAGGTAGGCTGAGATATAATATGTTCTATTTCTTTTTAAGCAAATCAGTTGGTAAGTTCGGTTTAGGTCGATTTTAGCAAAGTTTTTGTCAGTTGGTTCAGTTTACAAATTGAATGTCATATCGGCTCGGTTTCATTCCAAATTTGATCTAGTTTGGTTTGCATTTCTATCAAACCCATTGATCTGATTCGGTTTGCGGTTTCAAGTTGAAACCAATAATGAACATTAACTTCATCTTGTAAGGTGTGTAGATCTGTGGATTGAACTGAATGAGGTCAAGCTTACTTTTCAATGGTTTTTGCTATGAAACATAACTAGATATTAGCTTGCCAAGTTGGGTTTTTTAATTCCTTGAACAACTCTAATAAGTCTAATGTAAAACAATAAAGGCACATTTTTAAGGTATATCCTCTGAAATCAGATGAACTTGGACCATGAATCCTCGCCTCCTCTGGGTGAAGCTTTGCAAGAATATGGTAGTATCAGTGAATAAGATGGGAGCAAAAATGTCTCAGACAGTGAATTCCCCATTTTCTACACTATTACTTTGATTTCCAGATGAAAGTCGGTCATGAGTTACTGACTTAAAAGCCCCATTTTTCTGGAATTGGACTTTTCTTCAAGAAGATCTCGTCAGTTATTGATGATAATTCCAGAAAATGTAATTTCTTTTGATAAATATGAAAGTGATTCTAAAACCTGGAAAGGTTTGCTTGAGATGCTAATAAGGAATCCAAAGTGAACTCTATGTAGGCTTATCATCTTATATATATCATATCAGTAGTAAATTTATGATCTTGTAAATATTGTATGGAAGAAGATCTTGTAAATATTCTATGGAATTTATGATCTGATTTTCTTGTTTTTTCTTTCAGGTTCCAGATTGTATTGACAAACTTGCTCAAACTGGGATAAAGATCTGGGTTTTGATTGGAGACAAGATGGAGACTGCCATCAATATTGAGTAAAATTGATATGATATGGCTTTTGATAGTTAGTAGTATCTGTTGTCTCTCCAGATTTCTTACTCGATGTAAAATATGCAGTTTCTCCTGTAGTTTGCTTAGACAAGGAATGAAACAGATAATTATCCGATTGGAGACACCAGAAATTCAAGCATTGGAAAAAGAGGGTAACAAGTCCGAAATCACAAAGGTAAAAGAATTATTCTCTAGTCTCTGTAGTTTGGGATAGCTGATAGGTACTTGACAAATAAAAATATAGACATGCTTTTAATTTTGTGATCTATTACACCGTGCATCATTATGGATTGTTCCCTTGTATTCCACTGCATGTAGTTTACGTTTTAAGATAACAATAAGTTGAATGGAGGCGCCATTTACATGTGAAAGAGTATCAACTAATTCCTATTTTATGTACTTAGATAAATTATGACGACTTGCCTTGGAATTTGTGATCCTATTTTTATTTCACAGTCTACTTCTTTACTAGTGACTGACATTTGTTAAACCTTGCAATTTGCTTGACTGTTGATCAAAGAAAGTACGTAAGCTGCTTTGCACGCAGTATATATTTTCAACTATCTAATGCTGATCAAATGGGTTCTTGAAAAAAAGATTTCTTATATTTTTTTTGCTTACGAATACTCTTTAGTTCTTTCTATTAAATTTGTCTTAGATTTTTTTTGGTTGTAGTCACATTATTAGAAATCTGACATGTGGTTGATCTTATTTCTTTATGACTTGTTCACTACAACACAAATGCTTTTTAATAGCATTTTTCACAATTATGCTATGAAAAATCACTTTGCAATGAACTTTAAAATTGAAAAACGCTATCTAAATGAACGACAGGCTTTTTTGGCGCCCCGCGAATTTTTTTCACTCGACCTTTTGGTCTCCTTTTGCTCGCCTCTCTTCCTCTCATTTCTCCTCTCGCCTCTCTTCCACTTCTCTTGCTCGCCTCTGCTACATCACCCAATAGTGTGTTTGTCTCTTCTCTCATGTGCAATAATGGAGTTTAGTCGTCTCCACTTCTAAACACCACCACCACTTCCTTCCCCAGAGCGAAACGAAGATGAAGAAGAGATCATTAGAAGCGAAAATGACTGTGAACCTTCTGGCTTCTCCACTCCCTCTCGAAACCTCTCATCTCTCCCGCGACTCTCCTTCGAAGCCGTCGTTCGATTTCAGTGTGAAAGGCTTCAAAACCTCCGCCTTGAAGAAGAAGACCGTGACCACAACGGCTGCATCTTTTCTGATCCAACCGAGAACCGCCAGATCTCCTTTCGAGAAAGCACCGACGACGATCTCAAATTTGAAGGATCTCGTTTCCTCTCGATCTGATTTGGTCAAGAGGCATCTCGATCTATCTCACTCTGAATTTCTCAAGGAATTCGAAGCCTCTTAGTTTCGTCTCTCCAAGCGATTCAAGGTTATTTTCATGTTTTGATTCTTGATTATGAGTTTCTTTGATGATCATACCGTGTTTTGTTGAGCTCTGTTACAGTTTCTGCATGGAAAGTTGAATTATGAGCAGTAAGTTTTAATTTCTTTGTGATTTGAGTTTTGTTAGAGTTTGAAATGTTCTTGAGCGGTTTGGTTTTGAGAATTTCGTTCTCTTTGTTTTGTTTAATCGTGCTTTATTGAGATTTTTTGTGCTTTGATGTTTGAAAAATTGTTCGATCTCAGATTGATTGATTTCAATGAGAGATTGGGTTTTTTTGAAATTCGTGTGAACAATTGTTTGAAATTTGGATAACTTGTGGTAATGTGCTCAACAACCACACCGCCAGTTGTGAATTTTTGTGGATTGAGTAATTGAAAATTTACGTTTGGCAAATAAACTCTATGGTAGTGCTTTGTGATATGTTTTGATCATGTAATTGAGGTCCATGGTTATGTTACAAACCAGGATGATTCCATTCTTAATGGATTCTACCATGGACATATTCCTTGGTGGCAGAGAGTTTATCTTTCAAACCTTATATCTTTGTATTCTCACTTTGAAACTAGGTCAGTTTCCTTTCTAGTGCATTATTGGGTCAATGATTATGACCTGTACGCTGTACTTCATGGTAGTAGTTGTTTTATAGCTTTTGTTCTGTAACTTGGCTGTTTTTTCCATATGGAATTTCTAGGTTAATTTTGTAGTCATTTTTTGTCACAGGTATGGTTCAGCAGTGTGCCCCATACACATCTAGCTGAAGATAAAGGAGGTCAGAATTGGATATACAGGGACAAAGATAAATTTAAGTTTCCTGGAGGTGGAACTCAATTTATACATGGGGCGGATCAATATGTTAAACAAATTTCTGAGGTATATTATTTTTTTATTACACCGCTATTACATAGAAATAAGTTTTAACATAAATCCTTCCATGAATCTGATAATTGGTCTAATCGATTATGTAGATGGTTCTGATATCACATTTGGTCAACATATCCGAGTTGTATTAGATGTTGGATGTGGAGTTGCGAGCTTTAGTGCATTTTTATTTTCAAAGAATGTAACTACACTTTCCATTGCTCCAAAAGATGTCCATGAGAACCAAATTCAATTTGCTCTTGAGCGTGGCGTGCCTGCTATGGTGGCTGCTTTTGCAACACACCGTTTGTTGTATCCAAGCCAAGCTTTTGACTTGATACATTGTTCAAGATGCATAATTAATTGGACTCGAGATGGTATGTATCTTGTTCTGCACCATACTTCAAGTTGGAGCTAATTGTTTTGAGTCAACGGTGTGGCACAATGACCCAATATGGCATTTTTTCCCCTAAACACAATTTTCATGAAAAAAGAAAATAATGCCGGTGTTAAAACCTTCTAAACTTTTTCTTCTTTTATTACCCCTTTAGTTTTCCCATTTTTGAATTGGTTCAACTAAGTAGCTCTTTGATTGTCAGCTGAGCACAGAGCACATAATCATTTAATCTATGTGCTTGATTGCTGAAATTAAATTTCTTAGTTTTTTAGTACTGATCAGGTTTCTTCTTCTCTTTGCTTGCGGCGAAGATGGTGTATTGCTACTCAAGGTTAATAGGATGCTCAGAGCTAGAGGATACTTTGCTTGGCCAGCGCAGCCTGTCTATAAGCATGAAGAGAATCTGCAGGAACAATGGAAAGGTAAGCTATAGTTTAGATTTAATTGTTATTTTTTTTCAATTTAGTGTTTGTATTGACCAGATCTCACTGCATTTATGTTTTATGATGGACTCAAATCATTAATGTCATATATTTACCATTCTTTGTCGCATGATTTTTTATTATTATTATATATACTTCTCCATATATTTTAAAGTTAAGAAAGTTATCTCGTTTCTTCATGTATAAATTAATATGAGGATCTGACTTGCTATTTGGCAGCCTTCACCTTTCATAGTGAACCTGGTGCATTTCGTCATCTACTAAATCACTCTGATGTTCGTTTATCTATGTGCAGAGATGGAGAACCTTACTGACAGTCTTTGTTGGAACCTTGTGAAGTTGGAGGGATATATTGCTATATGGCAGAAGCCTTTGAACAACAGCTGCTATCTGAGTCGCAGTGTTGATGCTAAACCTCCACTATGTGACGTGGATGATAATCCTGACGACGTCTGGTATCCCCTTCTTCTACCCCTCTAGGCTCTAAATAGATCTTAAACAAACACTTCTTAATCTCAATTAGTGCCTCTTGTTAAGGGGACATCCCCTTTTAATAAGACGTTCTCTTAATCAAACAAGCATCCCCCAATGCGGTAATGTTAACAATGAATTTCGTGATGTTAAAATATTAGATGATTGGATTTTCACCAAAATTAAACTCGTGTATTATTATTATTTCTTAATGGACCTTCCAAGTAATGTCTCTAACAAGGAAGGGTTAAACCTGACACATTGCACCTTCGATTTTGGATTAGTGATCACTACTCTCAATAGTCCATATTATGTGATACAAGAAGAACATGACATGAAACACTGGTCAATGGAATTGGTATTGTGTTGGAGGGGGTTTTCATGGACAAAAAAATTGGTGAAAATTACAATTGGACAACTTGGCTGGCCTTAACAGAGCGAGGGAGAGTGACTGATAGGTATAAAGGTCTTCTTTCTCCATAAATTATCCTCATTGCCTTCTTTGTCAAATTTATATCTGGTCCTTATGTAAACACACAACTATGGAAGATGCTGTGAGTAATTCATTCCAGAATATTTACTTGATTACCTTTTATATATATTTTTACATTATCTATGCTAGATATACACTTTTGAGACTTTTCCTGTTTTAGTCATATTGTTTATTTTTTGTATGTTCATGTGGTTGATGTATTCAGTCTCTAAAATAAATAGATAGTAAGATCCTAGTCGTGACCATAAGTGATTTGTTTATATAGTGTTATAGACGGTTCTTTACGTTTATTGTGAGACTGGCTCTGAGCTAAACATGCATGTTCAAGATCAATCTTAACAAGATTCTTGTATTTCATATTTCTTCAGTGGTTCCAACTTCATGTGTTCCAGTAGGTTAAATGGTGTTTTTTTACCTATAATAGTTACTTGTCTCGAATAGGTTTACATTTTCGTAGTGTCTATAGGGTTTATTTACTACTTTCAGCGATCAAATGGGTGAAATGATCTGATGGAAGGGCGTAAAACTTTCTGCCTTAAGAATAGGGTGAACTTCATCGCATTGACTGACTAAAAGATGGGTTTTAAAAGAATAATAAAAAATTAATTAACAAATAAGTCTTCTGCAGGAAATCTCCAAAGTGACAGAGGGTACAAAAACAAGTAAAGAGAGATACTCAAACTTGAAATACTATGCATTTCATCTGAAGATAAAGCACTCGACTTGTTCAATATCACAATTAGGTCTTGAAGATAAGATTAGGAATACAATTTACTGTCCCATGAAGACCATTGTAGAATATTTGATTCTACTCACTGCAAGGAGTTTCATTTGTTGAACATTTTCTCCGATAAAATGAAAATGCTATACTCATATTCTACTTGCTTTATTTACTTAGGTTGTACCTTGATGTTTTTCTTTTGTGCATTCTATATCATGCTGCACTCACGGATTTGGACAATTCTACATCATTCTTTGGTGTTTATGATGGCCATGGAGGTAAGCATGCTTATACGGTACTTCTCTCATTATCTTTTGTGATTGTGGACTTGCGAATTAAAACAACTCTTAGAGTGGGACTTCATAGATACAACTTTTGTGAGTGTCAAAGTGACAAACTCTGAATATGAACTGTCAGCAAAAAATTCTCTTAGCTGTCACATCATCATTATTATGTCACCTACACTATAGTCCAAATACTGGATTTTGTGTTATATTCTCTTAGTGTCCGCAGTTGCTAGGTCTTTATTGTATTTGTTCATAATCATAATGAGCTATCAAGCAACTAAGATGTTAGAGTTCTCGTTGCTAGAATTTGGTTACAACGTAGGTGATCCGAAGGTTTCAAATGCATGCTTGCGAGGCTTATTCCTTCATTTCCTTGAAATAAAAGGAAATTGAAACACCTTAACTCACTCCATGTCAGCCTGACTTTTTGTTTTTTTATTTTCATGTAGATTAAGCTAGAGCCTTTTTCTTAACACCTTCATGGTTTTGTTGGGGGCTTCCTTGTGTTCGTTTAACCCATTTCTGAGACCACTGCATTAAAGTAATATGACATGATGTTGTTCGTAATATGACATGATGTTGTTCTTTTGTTTGCACTGGTAGAATGCTTACAAGAGTGGATGGTTCCTAGTTAAAAATGTTGATGAACTTATGATCCTGGCAAATGAGGTTTGTTAACATTATTTTCTAATGTGTATTTAATAAGTCATTTTAATACTTGGAACTTTTATACTATAAATATGTTCTTTATATAATTTTTTTGATACTTCGATAAGAAAGAGTTTTTGTACTCCAGCTAATGTTAAAGTTGAACCTCCTTGCACTGTATCAATAATTATGTCAAGGTATGAACTAGCTCTTGTTGTTTTCCTATTCTCAATAATTTTAGAAAAAAGGCAGGAATGCTAGAAATTGTTTAGGGACAATCAATAGCTCACTGTGGAGAAACATTGTTTTTCTGTTTTTTCATTGAGCAGGGTATTTTTTCATATTAACTAGTGGAAGTGTTTCAATTACCAAGGATGTTTTCTTTCTCCTTGTAATTTCTCTGTTTCATTGTAAACTTTTGGCAGGATTCGCTTGCTTGAAACATACGAACTGTCATGATTGGTAATCCCATGCACCCATTTTCACTATTCCATTTTAGTTTTTCGTTTTTTCTTATGAATTTTTGGGTGTTAATTTTTGCAGAACTGTCATTGTAATTTTTGCGTGTTTGACTATTACTAAAGCGTTATTTTTGCGTGTTGTTTGACTATTACTTTGCTTTGGGTATTTAGGAAAGGAAGTGCTTAAAGAAGCATGGATATTGTAGCAGATTGGAAAAGCTAAGCCCTGACATTAATTCTACCCCCATCAGAATTTTTGGATCAGGAAGGGGCAAAATTTTACCCCCATCAAAATTTTTGGATCAAGATGGGGCAGAATTTCAATGAAAGTTTTTCTCTTTTTAATTTTCCAGGAAGTAAATTTCAGGATTTGTTTGTGCAGCATGAAGCTGGTCATTTCCTGACTGTATGCTTGTTAGGAGTTCTTCAAAAAATATATAGTTCCAAGTTTGGAAGCTATGAAGAATGACGTGGGTTTTGAATTTCTTAACAGGGTAAGCTTATTATTAGAGTTCAATTGTATGCATTTCATTACTTTCTGAGATATTAGGTATCCCTTGGCAAAGGCTTTTTTTAATATTTGTTAGTATTTCAAAGTCAACCATTTCATATTTTGTTAGCTTCAGTCGTAAAGTGTTAATATATGCTTCTGTCAATATATGGTTTCTGAAGTCTATCTATTTGCATAATGAGGTTAGGTAGTTTGAAAGCTTTATAACTGAGTTTGATAATCTTTAAGTTTTTTTAGTGATCTCCAATTGAAAATTGTCATGACTTTATGTAACTTGTGGTTACGTGCAGGTCTGCGGAGTAAAAGATAACCATTTGGTGATATCTGATTGGCAGCAGAACGAGTCTATCTTCCAGTAAGGATTCCTATTGTTCCTTTTCCTTCTATGAGAAACAATTGTTTATGGAGCAACTTCTTAGTTCTTACACAGTATAGTGTGCTTTGAAGTGTGTTTTTATTATGATTAATTCATGTCAATTTTCAAGTGTGTTTTATTATGATTAGTTCTCTCCAAGTGGTTTGAAAAAATCCTGATTAATGATGTCAGAAATTTTCCATTAACTGAAATTCCAACACTTGATAAACCAATTAATGCTATAGGGTAGGTTGATGATGTAGATGTGGATTTGATGAATGTTTGTTAGATGTCCATTTGCCAGTTCATGTTCTCTTAATAGTTTTAAATGTGGCAATGGGAGGTGAGTTAAGTTGTGATTTGTTGCCTAGTTGGAGCAGTCTTCCTACAATTGTTGTATGTGGTTATTGGGGCCAGAACATATAATTTTGTATGAAAGAGAGGTCCACATGGGGTTGAGCAAACTTGGTCAACCATAGGGAGTAACCAACTGTCAACTTGTTGGTCTCTTATGTGCATATTGCCTGTATACAAAAAATAACAGCTATAAGATGTAATAGTTACAAACCCATAGTACATTAGCAAAAAATAACAGCTATAAGAAGTAATAGTTAACATAGTACATTAGCATATTATAGACAATTTTGGCAAACCCATAGTACAGTACATTAACATATTATAGACAATTTTGGCAAACCCATAGTACAGTATAAGAAGTAAGAGTTATCCTAGTAAAAGTTGAGAGTGATAATCCAAAGGCGAGAAATTTCCTTCAGAGGTAGCAAACTTAGCCAGTCCCATTTGTGTGCTTCGTCGGTTAGTTCTCCTCTACTAAGAAATGAATTGCTGAAAATCCCCTTCATGTTTTTGGACTTTCTCCCTATTAGATATCTGATTTTTAATAGTGAATACCATATCCTTTGCGATGCCTTTCAAGCTGTGAAACAACTACCTATTAAGATCAAGCGAATTGTAAAGTGATTAGCTTTCAGATACATTGAAAAGGAATTAGATTTCAGATGCATGTTAGGATTCCAGATGCTCTATTCATGAACACTAGATTCAGTTGATATTTCCGGTGATGTCGGCATCATTGTAGATTCTGCGTACTTCTTACCCTTTTCAGTTGATATTTTCTTTTACTTTCCTGTTCTATTTTCAGACCAATAATATATTATTTTCCTTGTTTGTTTTCTCTCGGTGTCCCATCTCTTTACTAATTAAAACATTTTACACAAATGGTGGTCTTCTGATTGCAGGCATGGAATACCCAAACTAATGTTGTGATTAGTCTTAGTGCACCTGTTGGACAAGTGTATGCCTTGTTTGCAGACAATGGAATGCTTTTTGCTGGAATGCAGATTATCATTTGCTTTTCTAATTTGTTTTTCCAACCAGTCATTGAATTTATAAACAACATTTAACTGTTGATATTTTTCTTTTTCTGATGTGGGTGTGCCTTGCATATTTTGCACTTGTTGCAGGATGGTAATATACTAGTATGGAGATTTAATGATGCAACCAACAATTTTGAGCCAACTACTTCTCTCACTGGACATAGCCTCTCTGTTGTGTCATTAGTTGTTGGAGCCAATAGGCTCTACTCTGGATCCATGGACAAAACAATCAGAGTAAGTTGGTTATATAATCACATTTTCCTATTTACAGATGTGTATTGTTTCACTTTTGGTATTGATATTCTTAAACATTATGGTTCAGCCTAACGGCTGTCCAAAACCATGATCTGTTATGTTCTGCTCTATGGTTCTATTAGTTCTGGTTCACTATGTTCGAGTCTTTAGGGAAGAGTGTTAAGTAGTGTTAGAAAGTGGTTGGGTTACTAGTTCTGTCACGGTGGATCTGCCCCTTGTGATCAATCATTTACTAACAAATCATTTAATGAAAAATACATTGGTTGCTACTTTCCAGTAACTGCTGCTCTCAGCCATTCTTTAGGTTCTTATCTTCTTAATCGATTCACAGATCACAATTAAGAAGGCCTAATTTTTTCGTAATTTCTGTACAAGGAGAAAACTTGTGTGTTATTTTCATTGTTGCTGCAAAATTTTTCAGTGGTGACATCAGCTGGTTTTGGGAACTTGTTGACTGGTGATTCCACCCTCTGTTCAGCTTCTTTTTTGACGCACTTGAAGACAGGTATCATCATTTTATTACAAATTGGAGTTGTTTTCCTGTTTGGTTGTGGATTGCAAAGTTCTATTTGTACAATTTATAACACTGTGTTCTCTATCTGCAGTGATGTCTGATGCAGAGTTGAAACATGTCATTTTAGAATTGTGCCAGTTGGACAACTTGCTGAGGCTCATCGAGGATTTTCTCATTAATAGTCCAAATACTAAATCTCCTACTTAGTCCAAATACTAAATCTCCTACTTGTAATTCTATTTCTTTATGCTTGAATGTAAATGATAGCTCGTCTTACAGTGCTTGAAAGTGAAAAACAAACTGATTTGTTGAGCTTCAAATTATATTAGAATAGCCATTCCACTTTTACCGTTGATGTCTCTATTTGATGGGATTTACCATCTTCAGGGAAATCTAATAAATATATCATTCACCTCTCTGTTCAGTTTTCTTCGAAATGTAGTTTCAAATTGTTTAGCTTCTATGGTTAAAGAAATCAGTGTTATAATAGTGTTTATGAAATTTCAAATTGATAGCAAATGAAATTAAAAAAAAATTAAAAAAAAAAAATTGCTTGGGAAAGGAGATCTGCAGCTTTATATCAAAAAAAAAACTTTTATGTCAAAAATTGAAAGCTTTATATCCATATCAGAACTGGAGAGGAGATCTGCAACTAGATATTATATTTTTCAGCTTATTAACATATTCCTTGGGAGTGTAGTCACTGGAACTACATTTCAACAGCTTAATACTTTTATGAAGCTACCAACTAGTGAGTAAGTCCCTGTCAAACTATTTATCACTTTTGTTAAGCTTTAAAGTGTTCGTCCTTGTTAATCATCATAATAGGGTGAAGTTATTTTGAATCATGTAATTTGTGTATGCACAGGCAGGCACGGAGCCACGTGGGGGCAATTGGGGGCACCTGTCCCCACTGACTTTTGAGAGAAATTTTTTTTTTTATACATACCCCCAAATCTAGGTTGCAGGTTCTCTTCACCTTTTTCTATGCTGAAAAGTTTTTCACCTTTTCTTCACTTCACCTTTTTATATGCCGAAAAGCTCCACCTTTTCTTCACCTTTTCACCTTCTTCATTTGTGTTCAATACTCTGGAAATGGAAGACTCACTGAAACCCAAGTTGCAGGTTGCAGCCTTACTGTGAGAGTGAGGTCCATGCAATGCTTCAAAACCCCCACACCCTTTGATTCTCCTTCCCTTGTCTGACGATTTCAGATTGAGGGTTTCATCAATCCATCAGAGCACAATCTCTAATCTTGGTAAGTTTCAACCCCATTCATTGTTATCACTCTCTGATTGCTCTTTCAAGGGTACTTCTTCAATCTGATTGTTTTGTTGATTTTTTTTATGTCTGGGGTTTTAGCTTTTGATGAACTGATGAGATTTCTGTGTCTGGATATTGTTGATTGTGGTTGTATTGATGAAATTGGCCTGTTTGGATGAATGGGCACCTTGTAAAATGCATCTTCTCTTGATTTTAATGTCTGGGTAGGCCGGTAGGGTTTATTTTAGTGTTGCATGGACGAAATTGGCTTTTTTGGATGAATGGGTATCTTGTAAAAGGCATATTCTGTTGATTTTAGTGTTTGGGTAGGGTTTATTTTAGTGTTGCATGGTTGGCATTGACTTGTCTGGATGAATAGATATCTTTTAAAAAGCATCTTCTGTTGATTTTTGTATGAAAGTGATTTGATCTTGTTTGGGTTGTTTGTTTTTGTGATTAGAAGTCTGAGTTTTGGTTCAAAGTTTGGGTTTTGCTTTGATTTCAACAGGGTGATTAGAACATCCAACCAAATGCATAAAGAAGAATATAAAGAAAGGTGTGAAAAAACATCTAAGCATTGTAGGGTCATTACTAAACTGAATTTTCATTGTATTATGTCCTCAAAAGCTATAAGCTCTCCTTAGTAGGGTGGACATATGGGGCTAACTAGCATGTGTTTTGCATAGCACATGCTTTTGATATCAACCTAAGACTCTAAATATCATCAACTGGAACAATTATACAGCAGCAATGTTAGGTGTGGTGTGTCAACCTCTTTCTTGGTGAATCAATTAATGTATGTAACGTATGTTCCATTCCTATATCATGAACTATATTTACTCTCTTAATCTATTCAGTTTGTATATTAGTTGTCTATTTAGCTAATAGGTGATGTTACAACCTTTGTCATATGTGCCATTGAATTTAGTTTTCTTCCTTTTCTCATTGAACTGCTTGTGTGTCAATTGCAGCTTCATTTTGCTTCATTTTGTGCAAAACACGATATTGTTGTTCTTGAGATGGATGATACATTTATACAACGAGGAAGATCACGACGCAATACTGAAAAATTAACCAACCTATATCATTATCGAGTTGAATTATTCTATACCAGCATAGATATGCAACTCCAAGAGCTAAATAACCGCTTTGATGAGGTGAACACTGAATTGCTTCTTTGTATGGCATGCTTAAATCCAAGTGATTCTTTTTCAGCTTTTGATAGTCAGCGGTTGATTCGGCTCGCTCAATTTTATCCAGCTGATTTTTCAAATGTTGATCTTATGGTACTTCATGATCAATTGGAAACTTATGTTATTGATATGCGTTCCAACAATGAATTTTCAAATGTCAATGGACTCAGCGGTTTAGCTAAGAAGATGGTTGAGACCAAGAAGGAATTTGTCTATCCCCTGGTTTATTTACTCATAACATTGTCACTCATCCTACCAGTTGCCACCGCTTCAGTTGAGAGAGCATTTTCTGCTATGAATATAGCGAAGAGTCGGTTACGAAATCGAATGGGAGATGATTGGATGAATGATTGTTTAGTTACGTATATTGAAAAGGAAGTTTTTGATGGCATTGACAACGAAGCAATCATGAAACGATTTCAGGGTATGAAAGCACGTCGAAGCCAGTTGTAATATTTTTTTATTCTAACTGGGGAGGGGGAGGGGGGAGATAGAGTTTTTTGGTATTCATGGATGTAGATATGTAAAAGTTCAAATTATAGAACTCTATTTTTGTATATCCAAAGTGGTCTTCATCCTTTTTTTTGAATGAAAATCTTTTATTATATTAGATGAAGTTTTGTATAGTCATTTATGTCTTGTTCAAGTTATTAAAAAAAAAAAAAAATATATATATATATATATATATATATATATATATATATATATATATATATATATATATATATTTATGTTAAAGTAACTAATTTTTATATTATATTAATCATATTTAATTAATTATGACATCACTCCGCCCCCCTTCAACAAAAATCCTGGCTCCGTCACTGTGCACAGGTAGAAGAGTTATCTAGTATTACTTCTTTTGAATTATGCCTGTTATTTCTTGGGTAGGAAAGAGCGGATCTTATATATAGCTGATCATGATGAACATCCATAAGCTTCTAGATCATCTTATCTAGTAGTGCCCCCTTTTCTTGTGACTGGTTTTTTATCTTATGATCTTTGATCCCAACCCCTACCACTTAACTGTCATGCAGTTTTGTTCCACTTTTTATTGAGTCCTCTGACCTTGTATGGAGACAATTTATACTTTATTTGAGATTCATGTAATTGTGTGGTTATTTGTGGTGAAGAATTCCCAGAATAATTGGTGAATCAATTCCAGTGAAAGCATTTTTCTTCATAACTTACATAATGGTTGATGGATGGGCTGGAGTTGCTGGAGAGATTATAAGGTTGAAACCATTGGTCATTTTCCATTTAAGAAAATTTTTCTTGGTGAAGACTGAAAAGGACAGGGAAGAAGCAATGGATCCAGTTATTCAGGTTAGTGCCTTCAGAGAAAGGAAAGCCCTTGCCTGCTTAACATTGGATGATACAAAAACAACAGTAAATCAACTACACCGCATGGTGAATGTTGTGCATAGCAAGCCTATTCAAGAGGTACTAATGGAGGAGTGGACCGCAACATTGAATGTACTGGAAGCCTAAATGATTTGGTGTTGCTATGTTCGAGTGAAAGTCGGGTGCAGCAGGTTTGTTGCAGGCTGTGTTGCAGTTTCTGCTGTTGAGGGTGCGGTTGTTGTGTTTGTTGTTATTGCTGCAGGTGCGCAAGTTGCGTTGCTTGGTTGTTTTAGACAGTTTGGCGCAACTCTTGGCTGTGAGTTGCGCTAGCTGGTACGTGTATGCAAGTTGCAGGCTTGTGCTTGGTCGGTGATTGCAATTGAACATTGTGACTGCAAGTTGCATTTTTGTGCTTGTAAGTTGCAAATTCAGTTTGCAAGCTGTGGAGCAGTGCTTAAGTACTTGCCAATTGGCTTATCAAGTCTTTTATCCTTGGTGTATTATGGACTGGGCGGCGTTGGCTGCTACGCTGAGGGCGTAGTCCTGAAAGTGTCACTGAGCGCTGATTGGTATGGCATCTTGGGCAGAGTTTGTACAGGCTTTTGGGTCGATGTTTGGTATGGTGTGACCATACTTCAACTGAAATAAATGTAGTTTGATCTTTATTATTTGATAGATTTTGTGACTCGATGTAATACATTATCTTATTAATTACATTACTTTGCCTCCGTTCACGAAAATGTTTAAGTGTTTGGCACATTTACGTTTTTATTTTCTAGAAATAAAACTTATAAGATGTTATAAAAAGTCATTTGATAGCACTTGATGAGTGCTATAGAAAAAAATGGCCTTGAGAAACGCTACAGAAACTAATACAATAGCATTTGTTAAATGCTACGTGAGAGAATAATAGCGTTTCTGAAACGCTATTGGTAACTATACAATAGCGTTTCATAAACGTTATAAATGATCTACTTACAATAGCGTTTCTAAAACGCTATAAATAATCTTGTATCTATTATAGCTTCGGCAGACACAACGTTTTCTAAAACGCTATGATAGCCTACAATAGCGTTTTTGAAATGCTATTAATGAGCATTTGTGTTGTAGTGTGTGCAAAAAATTACTGTGTAAAACAGTTACAAATTAAAAACAAAAAAAAAAACTTGCATGCGAGCATCAATCCATAATGTGAATGACCTCCTCTGACTTCTTCATCTTTTTAGAACTCTTCGCATTGTACTTCTTGACCATCATGTCACCAATATGAGGTCGGCCATCGAATGAACTTTTCCATGATACTGTTTTTGGAAACATGTGAGAAGGCCAAGTAGGTGTTGTCCTAAGCAATGGTGGTTTTAGTGTCATATATAGCAAGTCGAAGTGGGAACTTTGGGCAAGGTATGCCATGAAACACCATATGTCGTTCAACTGTGATGGCGGTTGAACATATGAAAAACATGTAGTGTTTTGGTTCCAATAACACACAAACACACACCCATGACGGTTCACCGCGAGCTTTAACATATCTGGGTCATCAGCCAACTTTGGTCGGTCATGCGTACATTGCCTCCGGGAATTGTCAAACCATCTTCGACCATCTTTACCACACCCTTCTGGAATTGTCAAACCATGTGTCTAGTGTTGACCACAGATACGAGAGAGGGCAACAATCTCTTGATGTTGTGGCTGATGTGTTTGTTGCGAGAATAAGATGACGACTGTGTGGTGATTTACAATTGTTGTGTGATTTTTTTTATGGATGTTGGGAGAGCCTAGATGGTAAGGAGAGAGGAAGATGGTTGGGCCACAGACTCCTGTGTTGATGTTGTCGGACACTAATCTAGGTGGGGGCAAGTACCCCCACTGACTTTTAAAAAAACATTTGGATATTTGCGATTTGCCCATTTTGTGATGTCGACGATGCCATCCTGCCACGCCCCTACCTCTCTTACTCTGTTTTCTACGATGCTGACTACCTCGCCCCTCATTTCTTTTTTTTTTCTGCTCCTATTATCCGTTTACTACAAGATCGATAACCACCCCCACCTCCTTGTTTCTTCCTTTCCCTCCCTCTCTGCTTGATTTATTTCCCTTTCCCACCATCGTCATCAACAATCCCAAACTTTATTGTCTGATTTGAGGAAGAAGAATATTTTTTTAAGTACTTTCTCAAGATGAATTCATATATCGAGGTCTAGTTTTGTATTTTATTCATAAAAATAAATTCGACCCATTAATTTTTCCTCAAGATATATGTATGCATCTCGTCGACGTTCATCTATGGGTTATTATTTGAAGGGCATTTTGGTAATCAACATGAGTATTTTAACAATCAATGTATGTTAACTGCCAGTCCCGGAGGAGGTTGCAATAGTGATTAATTTTGGGTATAATCTCTAATTTGCTACTTTTGATAGGGGACACACCGCAAATAACCCAATTTGTTTTTTTATAAACATATATTTTACATTTGAAATTAATTTTTGCCCTTGACTTTATATACCTATTTGATTTGTCCCACATATAGTTATCTTTTATACTCACAAAGTAGCTTGTTGGATCCATTTTCTTCCCCCATAGATTAGATGGAGTTTTGTTTAGCAATTTGTATTTTGTATTGTTATTTATGTACTGTTTAAAGCAAAAAAACTTATGTTATAACAATTAATTATTATATTATCATTAATTAACTATGATTCATCACTTCGCCCCCTTCAACAAAAATTCTGGCTCCGTCACTCAATGTTGTGAAGAGAAAAAAGATAGTGCACAAAGAGTAAAAAGAAGAGGAATAATGGTGAGAGAGGGGTTTATATTGGTGGTGTAGTTCAAAAAAAAAAGTGAAAGAATAGGGATACTTTAGCAAAAGTGGTGGTGTCAAAAATTCGCTACCCATCTTTAATGAGCAACCAAACAAATAGATCGAGTTGTGCCCAATAATCCATGTTCTCCCGCACACCAACTTTACTGATGGTAACACATGTCAAAAACACACACCCAATAAAGCCTATAATGAATGTATTAGACGCTTGTTCAATATGCTTCCTTTTTGGCATTGTAGATACACTAGAGTATGCTCGTGCCGTTGGCACTTCATATAATTTTATTTTTGCTAAATATTTTGTACTGAACACCTCTTTCGCTATATACTTTAAGGTAAAAATATATATTATAAATTTTAGAGTTAGACTTAGTTAAATTTGAATCAGTTGGGAAAAAAATTTAAACGCCAAAAATGAGTTCTCCCCCAATTTTGAATTCACCAAAATATGAAGTTTAGAGTTTTTGTTTAAATGTGCATTAAGATGTCCGACTCATTTTTTTGTATGATTGGCCTGTATCATTGCTTTGAAAAATATTAAAAACGTGAAATACTTTATATGTTTTTTAATTATAGAATATATATATTAACGCTCGTGTTGATCATTGATTTTGCTAGAAAGATTTTCAAAAAATGCATTTCAATTTTCAACGATATTAACTTTACAAAAATCCGATAACCTTAACCCAATCAGACTACCATGGCCAAAAAAATATATTTCTAATTTTTTTTTTTTACCGTCAAAAACCCTAACTTACACTCTAAAACCCTTTTTAGTCTGAAAAGTAACTCAACTTTTCTTCTGTTCAAGCACCCGCGTTCGGTCTCACTTGGGAATCCTCCGTTGTTCAATCCAAACAATCTATATGTATGTATTTCTCTTCTTGTTAAGTGAATACTTGTAGAATATTTAGGGTTTGTTGGATTTGATTCGAGGTTAAATTTGATTTGTTTGTTGTTACAGAGAGAAAATAAAGCAGAAACCCCCCCCTAGATTGCAATCATTTTTATCCACATTGATTGATAGATATCTCGACATGGCTGAGTTACAAGCCATTTCCTCTTGTTGTTCTGCCAATCCCATTTTCAGAACCTCCTGTAAGCTTCTTCTCGTCGAATTTACACCCAAAGACTACAAACCCATAGTTTTATTTCTCATGTAAATGGTTGTTTTTTGTGTTCAATTGCAGCATCATCACGTTTATATGGAAAAAATGTACATTTCTCCATGAAGGTCAGTTTGTGCAGTTCATCTAAAAAATCTACTTTGTATGTTTTATCTTTTTGATATGCTGATATACACCTTTAACATATTAGCTGGGAGCAAGGATTCATCACAATGCATGGAATGGTCGAGCTTCTCCTGACCGAGGTAGGCTGCGATCTGCTTCTTTCTTGTATTCGTTGGATTGTTGTTCAAATCCATTACTTGCTAGTTATTGTTAGTTGTTGTGCTTTTTCATCTTTGATTTACAAAATATTTTGCACAATTGCTAAATTGGTGTTGTTAGCTCGAGTAGTATCAGTGTTTCATTTGAATAACAAGTTTATTCTCCCAATTTCTTAATGGCTAGTCTTTTATATTTGTTTTAGACTTGCTACTTACATATAAAAAGAATGATGAAATATCTTGTTTGGGGTTTGGTTTTTTATTTGTTTGTTATTTATTAAGCATATTTCACATCGTATCAGTCCTTTTTATGAATTTTTGTCTCTTTTGTCATCATTATAGAAACATGTTAAATCAAGCAACATACAAAGCAGGGTATTTCACCCTGAAGATAGAAAATAGAACCGATAAAAGAAATACTCCCTCTCAAGCTATAGAGAATGTTCTTTCTGTCCATGTGCAATCTTCTGAAATGCCATTTTGTTCCGCTCTAAGGGGGTGGAAGAGAGCTCTGAATAAGGGAAATCTCCACCTCCTTGCATAAAATAGAGCAAACCACTCCTAACTTATCACCATATATATATATATATATATTTTGTTTCCTCTATGCGATATTTGAGTTCGTTACAAAAGATATCTTGATTTCATAAGTATGCGATTCCCCATCCAATTACCTAAAGAATTGATAAATAGTCCTATTGCAACTCAATAAAGAAATTAGGAATAGACATAATTTTAGATGGGTTAATTTTTGGCAGAACAAGCCAACAATTTGTAATCTTACAATATTAACTTGTACGTACAGCCATTCAAGCAGTATTGGGAAGTGAAAATGAGACTGACATGTCTAAGACTCCAAAGAGTGGAGGATTACGTGGAAAGTTGAATAAAGTTGTTTTAGCATATAGTGGTGGCTTGGATACATCTGTTATCGTGCCATGGCTGAGGTACATCTCTTATTTGATATATGTAATCATTGTTGGTTATGTTTTCTTTGAAGCTGCATGGTAGATTGAGAAGTTGAGCTCTCTTTATCCATAGCCAAAAAAAGTTCCTTCTCTGTAAATATACATGCACATACCCACACATAAATGGAAATCACTATACTACATACATCCCTTCATTGTTTTTTCTTTTTGTGGCTACTTTCATGCTCTCATATTTTTCCATCTTGTCCTTATTGTAGGGAGAACTATGACTGTGAGGTTGTGTGCTTCACCGCAGACGTTGGTCAAGTATGTAGTGAATATTGGTAACTAGTTTTGTTTTTTGGTAATTATATCATAAAAAAGTTAAAAAATATATATGGTAGTGACTTAACTTCCAAATTAAACTATCTCAGTTCAGAGATGTTCCTTTATTGTTGTTTGATGGGAGGATTTTATTTTTCTTCTTTTTGTACCCAATATTTGCTGCGAAATGTCAATATTTTTAGGGGATGAAGGAATTGGAAGGTCTGGAAGAGAAGGCAAAGGCTAGTGGGGCTAGCCAGTTAGTTGTTAAAGATTTGAAGGAGGAATTTGTCAAAGATTATGTATTTTCTTGTGTACGAGCTGGTGCTATTTATGAGAGGAAGTACTTACTAGGAACTTCAATGGCACGCCCTGTTATTGCTAAGGTGTATTTTCTTAACCTTTTTTTAGTGATATTTCATGAAAACTGAAACTTTCCTTGTGCAATTCTTCCTCCCAAGGAAGCATAATCTATTTGTGTTCAAACGCTCAAATAATTGTACTTATTCTAAGAAAGACCCATATCACTAGGAGTTTAAAATTCTCCAGAGAATCTGGCTATAAAAGTGATTATGTACCTAAATTGAGTATGGCCTCTACTGATAGTTATTGATAGACTGAGCTACTCTTTCCCAAGAAGCCCACACATGGAATGTTGTTAATAACATTTGTCTTGTATTTTATACCTTGACTAAAGATATTTTATGTTTAGCTAAGCATTCTAGGTACAACCAAAATTTTGTGCACTGCATGAATTTAATATCTATCTATTTTGATGTATGAAACATATGACAGGGTTATGTTCTTGTATGTCCTTAAAGAAAACCAAATATGTTGAATATGTTGCCAAAACTTTCAGAAAGTGGAATTTTTGGGTGCTATATTGTTTGCTATTAATGTCTAGAAGACATTTTCATAACCAAATATGTTAAATATGTTGCCAAACTTTCAGAAAATAGAATCAATAGACAATTTCCTTCTCTTGCTATATTGTTTGTTATTAATGTCTAGAAGACATTTTCATAGACTGCCTTTATCATAGAACCTTTAATTTATCCTTTAGTTTGTTCAGCTTCTAAAATTTTCATAACATCCTTCTTTTGTGAAAAGAACGACAAATAATGAATCAAAGCTCCTCAAATACCTGATTTTCCAATTCTTACACTGAACTTGAATCCCAAGTTCTGTCCTATGGTTATTAGTAATTTAATGTCTGAATGGTAACTGCGTCCTATGACTTTCAGGTCTCTTCATTGGTACTAATACTGTTCTTGGTCTAAACAACAGGCTATGGTTGATGTTGCTAAAGAAGTTGGAGCAGATGCTGTATCACATGGGTGCACAGGGAAGGGAAATGATCAAGTATGTGCCCTATGATTTGCTGTGCTGAATTTGTTTGTCATCTTTTCTTTGTTTAAGCAAAATTGTTACTCATGAATCATGATATTTTGATGCAGGTTCGTTTTGAGCTTGCTTTCTATGCTTTAAACCCTGACCTCAAAGTTGTGGCTCCATGGAGGGAATGGGATATCACAGGCCGAGAAGATGCTATTGAGTATGCAAAGAAACATAATGTGCCTGTCCCAGTCACAAAGAAATCTATCTACAGCAGAGACCGGAATTTATGGCATCTTAGCCATGAGGTGATCCCACTTTTACATTTCTATTGAATTAAACCAATTTTGATATGCATAAGTATCATTTCAGAGTCGAATATTTTTTGCAAGAACCAAAGTTTTGGTTTCAACATCAAAATCTCGAGACCTTTAGTTTTCATGACCCATGGATGCTTGGTCCAGCCCAAAATATACCTAGCTCCACTGAATCAACCTGATAGGTGCTTATCCAAGACTAAATATAGATCTGAATCATTTGATTGTTATGGTGTGAAGCTATAAAACAAGGATGCTTATGGATTACTCATGGACACCCCATGTTGCCTAGATCAATCAATTTTTTCACATTGTTTAAAGGTTCCTTTTTTTTGTGTCAATAAAACAGTTGTATTGATGAGGAAGAGATTACAGGGGTCCCAAAGGGAAAACATGAGCATGAATACAAAGCAAAATATAAGTAAAAGTAGAAACATTTAATTTTCTAGGCTATGTTTTGCCCAATCTAAGAAAAAGATGGCGAAAGCTTTGTCCGGAATTTTCTTCCAAGCGGCTGCCCTGAATTGACATGACTTTGATCATCTTCTAAATTGTGTTACTATTAGTCTTTCCCCTCCCCCAAATTGTTTGGAGTTTTTGTCCATCCAAATCACCACCCAAAACACAATTAGGATCAAATGTTCTGAGTTCCATTTTCCCAAAGAAGTGAGGCTTTCAAATTCCAAGTTTCATCAATTGAGAAGACTGTCAAGTGGAAAGTGAGCCAGTTTGGATTCCGAAGCATTGTTGCTCAGATAGAGATAGTTGTGTGAATGATGGATTTAACTTCTCTTTCACAAAGCGAACATCTTTTACGAAGGAGAAAAAACACACTGCCAAATTATCAATTGTGACGACTTTCCCGTCGGCCAACACCCATATGAACCAATTCTGTCGGGGAGGTGTTTCTTTTCTTCAGAAGAAAGGCTCCTTGCAAGAAAAAGGAGTATGAGACTATGCAGTTAAAATGGATAACGGACCCATAACGGTCTAGGAGTGTTATAGGTTATAATGGATATAATGGTAAATAACGAAATATTTTTTAAATATACTTTATAACCCCACTAAGTATTAATGTATTATCGAGTATAGACTATAGAGTCAAAAAAGTAAATCATGTTCATAATATTAAATTCATAAACATCTAAATGAAAACATACCAAAGATTCCTTAGATCTGATCTCCCTAGAGTCCCCCATCCTAGATATCTGATAAGTAAGAAACATTAAAAAGAGGAGAAATCCAAAGAAAATATATCAAGAGCCAATAAAAAATAAGTTGAAGTGATATTCCAACAAAAAACACAAAAAAGTAAGATGATGGCCTATTATCTTCCTTACAGAGCTAAAGATATATATAGGTCATAACCATGTACAATTTTCACTCTTCACTCATCACCAAGGATTCATGGACACGGACACGTCGACTCGACAATTTCCTAAAAACTAAGACTCGAGGACACGTTGACATATCATACTATTTCTTTTTGAATAAGTCATATAAACATAAACAATAATCTAATAAAGTGCCCTTCTAGATTGTCTTCATCTTTATTGCAAGTAGAAAAAATACGATGAAGAAAAAGAGGTGCAACGGCGTAAAAGAAGATGTCATTTTGTTGTAAGAAAAAAACAGAGTAGAGAAAAAATATAGTAGAAGAGAAGTACCGAGGAGAAAAGAAGCAATGAGAGGAGAAGAAAAATAAAAGATTAAGACGAAACATAGACTATATTTATGCTTTAGTGGCTCTGTACCCTATTTATCTTGATTCTCAATTGAAATAGTCATTCACCTCAGATTGATCAACAATCATTAAATTAGGCAATTATTTGCACACATCTAAAGTAAAAAATAAAATGAAGTCGGTTGTCGAGTCTTGACTATGTCCTGAACAAGTTCCAGGTGTATCAGAGACGTGTTTGACACATTGAACATATTGATCATGTGTCTGACACGTTGATCACGTGTCGGAGGTGTGTCGGTGTCTGATACATGTCGGACACGGATACAACAAGTTTTCGAAGTTTCGGTACTTCCTTGCTCACCACTTCCCTCCCTTTTTCCCAACATATATAAATGAATAATGAAAATGGTATGCAATACACCAGGGGTGATCGACCCAACATTTGGACTATATTGGTATAAATAAACAAGGAAGAATGAAAAATGATGAAGCTTACGTACATAATACACATAATACATAGATCACAGCAACACAAGTACGTTGATTGCACGACAACAGCAGGTATGTCGATCCTTTTTCCTCTTATTCTTCTCTTCCTCTTCTTTCGTCTTCCCTTCAGAGACAAATGATCGCATGGCAACAACAACACGTTTGGGGGGGGGGGGGGGGGATTGCAGCATCAATCCCTTATCTTCTTCCCTCCTCTTCCCCTTTCCTTCCCTTCAAAGAAATCGAATAGGGGGGTCGATTGATCTCTGTTGGTCGATTGCAGGGTTGATCGACCTCTTATCTTTTCTCTCTTTTGCTTTTCCTGCTTCTTCTCTGTTTCTCTACGAGGGCTTCAAAGTCTGAAATTGAAATTAAATGGGTTAGTATATTTTTTTTTATATATTGTAAATGACGTTAAAACGGGGTAATGCGAGATACCGTTATATAAATAATGGCCATGAAAGTGTCATAATAACGCTTGTCGTTATACTCTGTCGTTAAATGGCGAAATCTAACGCCTCAGGTCCGTTAGGCGATATAGCGTCGTTTTAACTGCACATGTATGGGAGTGTTGCTAAAGTGTAGTGTTACCAAGAGATAGTTTGTTGTAATAGTCGTTGACTATGAAAATGCCTCCCTTTTTTCACATATCAAGTGTCCTTTGAATTATCAACAAGGATGCACGGACTCGGACTCGGACACGGACTCGGACACGGACACGACACGGCGACTCGGCAATTTTCAAAAATATAGGACTCGGCGACTCGGCGACACGGTCAAACTTATTATTTTAATATATTTTTTTGTAACTCATATGAACATAAAATTATAAATAATAATAGTAAACAATCCATACATATCAATAAAACATTCATTCATTCAAAATTTCAAATGCATCATAAAGTCAAGCTCAAGTCATACTCATAAAGCATAAGCATTTGAGAATGTAAAAACTCATTATTTGCAATATTGATTCACTGATTGAAATACTCATTCTTTGCTAATGCTAATCTACTTTGTTATTCTTTGCAGTTGAAGTACAAAAATAAGCAGAAATTAGAAAATCGGCATAAAAGAAAATAAGCACAATACTCATTGTTTTATTCTACTAGTGTGGGAAGAACACATCCTCAAATTTCAGAGACACAGAGAGTCTCATATAGTCATATTCGTGAAATCAGAATATGGAAGAAGTAGAAAAAACTTTGAGGATGTGTGTTCAATCAGAAATGAATCAGAGCATAACAAAATCAGGATGTGTGTTGCAATATCAGCACAATACTCATTCAAAAAAAAAAAAATCAAAGCAGAAAAGAAAATCAGAGATGAATCAGAGAAGAAATCCGAGAAGAGAATGATGCATAGTCGCATAGACTGATAGAAGACAATCGCAGAAAAAAATAAATGAAAGAAGAAAGGTACCTGGAGAAGATCTCAGAAGAGTCTTGAACTCTTGATCGACAGTCTGGAGAAGTTCTCCATAAGGATGTCCTCAGAAAGTAGAGAAAGGTCCATGGCACGAAGATCTCACCTTGAATTTGCAAGTTCTGAGGATGAAATGAAACTCAAGTCGAAATCGATCGAACCCTCTTCTCTGTCGAAATCGATCGAACCCTCTCTGTCGAAATCGATCGAACCCTCTCTCTCTGTCTCTCTCCCTCTCCTTCTCTGTCGACATCGACCGAAATCGATCGAACCCTCTGTCGATCGAACCCTCTCTCTCTCTCCCTCTCTGTCGAAATCGACCGAAATCGATCGAACCCTCTGTCGATCGAACCCTCTCCCTCTGTCTATCGAGCCCTCTGTCGATCGAACCCTCTCCCTCTCCCTCTCTGTCGATCGAATCCTCTCCCCCTCCCTTCTCTGCTTTCTCTGCTGAATTTAGGGTTTGGAGGAACCAAACAGTCGAAGAGGAGGAGGGTTTATTTGCACCCGACCGAGTCCGGACCATGTTTGACCGTGTCTGACCGAGTCTTGACCGTGTCCGGACCGTGGTCAACGAATTTTGACCGTTGACCACGTGTCCAATACGTGTCGGGCGCGTGTCGGACGCGAATCCGTGTCCGACACGTATTTGACTCGTGACTCGGAGGTTTTCCGAAGAGTCGGTGCATCCTTGATTATCAATAGTCACCAAATAAAGGAGCTCCCAAAGCTCCATGATTTTAGTGAATTCATAATCAAGAATGCCCATTCTAGCCACTACACTGCATCGATAAATTATGAATAGATTTGAAAGGTTTAGCGAGAGGAGCATCGATAACCATTTATCATTCTAGAAATCGAATTTGTCATTCCAGAAATCAAAGGTCACCTTTTGCCACTTGAAAGGAGAAAACTATTGTTTAAATTCATTATTAATCGCCAGATGGCACAACCATAAGCTCATGACATCTTTAGTGTACCACCTATTACTGCCCATTGTGTATTTTTCAACAATGATTTGGCACCAATGAGCCTTCTTCTCAGAACCAAACCTCCTGAACCACTTACCCAACAGAGTTGAATTCATCCTTTTGATGTTACGAATGTCCCAGCCACCTTGATTCTTAGGAAGATGATATTTGACCAATCGAGAAGATGATATTTGTGATTAGTAGAGTTTTTCCCCAAAGTGAGTCTACAAAATTTCTACATAGTTTAGCAACCGACACTGGAGTCATGATGATGGAAAGAGAACACATGAATATTAGCTAGAGTACTCTTAATTAGAGTCAAATGACCTGTTTTCGATAGGTACCGACCCTTCTAGACTGCGATATGCGATTGCATTCGCTCAATGATTGGATCCCAAACTCCATTATATATATATATAGATGGTGGGAAGAGCACCGTGGTTACAACCAAAGATATTAGCAAGAGAGGTGATATTCTGAACTTCCCCAATTGGAAATAGAGTCGTTTTGTGAACATTGTAGTTAAGGCGTTGAGGCGGATGGGCCTGAAAACACCTAAGGCTTTAGGCGTGAGGCGAGACAGACGCATAAGTGAAGTGAGGCGGTCGTAACATTTTTTAAAGATTTTTTTTATAATATATTAAAACATATCAGCTTAGTAGTATACATCAACATTTTGATAAGTATCATAAGCAAATATGTACAAAAAGTGATACAACTACTTAGAATCAAAATGAAAACATAATAAAGTTGTATAGCATAGCGAAAAAAATGCACTATGTAAGTGTCAAGTAACTTGCAAACATCCATTAAATTATTAAAAATCGATAATCTTGAAAGAATAAAAACTTGAGAATATTGGGCATTTGTTAGAAGAAATTGTTTGAATGGTTGGTAAAAATCCATAAGTATGATCATTATTAGTACTCCAAAAGCATAAAAATCATTGAACTATGCTATGAAAAATTAAGATTGATGTTGATCATAAACTGATTAAAACATATGCTTTATCCAAAAAATAATAAAATTAAGTGCGGCAGATTTATCAAAACTAAAAATTATTTATCTTGTTTTTATCAAATTTATCAAATATTACACCAATAAACATAAAACCCTATTATAGAATGGATTGCAACCCTTTTTTGCTGCAATTAGGCTGGCTGCAACCATTTTTGAGCTGAGGTGGGGCAAGGCGGTCCGAGGCGGACGCCTCATTTCACCGCACTGTATTGCCTCACTTTGAGGTTGAATTTTATAAAAATGCCTTGAGGCGCGCCTAGACAGTCGTCTTGACTACACTGCTTGTGAAAGTTGATTTTTAGCTCCGAGACCGCTTCAAACTAGATCAGAAATGACTTGAGATTGTTAAGATGAGTGGCATCAACATTGAGGAAGAAAATTGTCACTTGCATATTGGGGGCTAAGCTTCTGAGCTATGTAGTAAATGATGATAACAGACCCTTTGCGGTCCAGGACCAATTTAAGATTAAGCGGATTTATTCGGTCTACTTTTTCAAAGTATACATTTTTATACCCTAACTATTATAAATTATAATAAATAATATATTTGACAATAAAGATTAATAAGACAAGTATTATAGCCAAAGGTGTGATGGCTCAATGGTTGAACAGTGGCGGATGGTATCACTAGGTCACAGGATCGAATCCAGCCGGCGGCATCTGAGGTGGGAGGGGTTAAGGGATAAAAAAAAAGACAAGTATTATAGAACAACAAAAGTTATATCATAGAGCAAATTATGTAATCATGTCCAAAACATCACATTATAGAGCAACAACCACCACCACCCAACAGGACAACGACGACCACCCAATAGAACAATTCAATTTATCACCGATTTCTCACCAATTTTTTGGTGACTGAACTTAGTGTACCTTCCCCATCTAATACATGTTTTTTTTCCAGCTGGTATGATATCTTTTCAACAGCTGTTGAAGATAAGTTCTGCTGCCCACTCATCATTATTGAGATCTCTGATCTGCCACGTATCATCAAACTCCTTCAGTTTTCTTTCAATTTCCAATTAACACATCCAATTTCCCAAAAACTTACACATTCCAAGCTTTTAGGCATGGTTTAAGGAGGTTTAATTTCTTCCATAAGACATAATCTGGGTGCCCTGTCACCAAGAAAGAAAGCTACACTCCCTCCACAAACTTATTAAAGTTTTCATGAGTAAACCACATAGCTTCAACTCTGAAAGGTTCACGAAATCCCTGCTGGACTCCACTGTGGAGAAGGATGACATCGTGATCAGATGCCCCTCTTTCAATCAACTTCTCCAAGTAATTACCAAACAGATCTGCCCAATCATTATCAAAATCTGTCGAGGCACCAAAGTCATGGAGAGGTGCGCATGTTGGACCAAGTAAATCTGCTCCCTGTAAGCTCAAAATTTCGTAACTCAAAATCAGAGATGAAGGATCTAAATTTTCTCATGCTTTGGGTAATACGACCCCCATTTCTCGAGTCAAGCACCCAATGCACCAGGGCAGGTTCCATAACCCATGAAAACTTTGCATTCCCCTCAGAATTGATCTTTGAGATCGTTTGTAACTGGCCCATATACATTAGTGAAAACCCATTCAACATTGTCATCCAAACGAATGAATTGAGCAGAGATAGAGTGATTAAAATTGTGTTTATTAGATAACTTAGTACTACAATTTTCGTGTTTTGATGAGCTTCGTAATCGGTCTCGATCGATCATATAAGTTGGCCGAAAGTCAGAGACACTACTCCGTTTTCATTGTGAGACAAATTTGCGCGACTTTAGTAAAATGACCACAAGTTGCTCATTTCAAAACATTTTCAAGTATTGATAACTCAGAGTACTACAATTTTCGTATTTTGATGAACTTGAGAATCAGTCTCAATCGAGGGTTTAAATTGGTCAAAAGTTACCCTGTTTTTATGTTACTGTTTTTTCAAAAACAGTTTTTTGGGTGGTGTGGGTTAGTAGGAAAAAAAAAAGGTGCGTGGTGGTGCGAGACAGTATATATGGTTGTGTGGAGTGGTCGCTGCCTTTTTTATTGGGATAGGCATGTTCAATTTGTAATTATCCTAGGTACTCTTTCCTGCCAATTGTCACTTTTGGCTCTTATATTTGCACATTTTGTTTTGAACTGGGGTCTTTCGAGAGCTTCTCATGAAATGAAGATCAACTGATTTGCTTGTCACTGGTTCGTGTTCAAATTGTGCAGGGAGACATTTTGGAAGACCCAGCTAATGAGCCAAAAAAAGACATGTACATGATGTCTCTTGACCCACAAGAGGCACCTAATGAACCTGAGTAAGTTACTATTTCCTTTTACACTGAGTTTATTCACAAGTTATGGACTCGTTTCTTTAGCACAACTCTAATTTATATCAATGTTTACTCAAGCAGATACTTAACAATTGGAATAGTTTCTGGTGTCCCTGTTTCAATAAATGAGAAAAAGTTATCTCCAGCTGCACTCCTCTCGGTTCTCAATGTAGTTGGTGGAAGACATGGCATAGGTCGTATTGACATGGTTGAAAACCGACTTGTTGGAATGAAAAGCCGTGGAGTCTATGAAACCCCGGGTGGTACAATCCTGTTCGCAGCTGTTCAAGAGCTCGAGTCGCTGACTATTGATCGTGAGTCCATGCAGTTGAAGGACTCACTTGCAATTCAATATGCTGAGTTGGTATATGCAGGAAAGTGGTTTCACCCACTCCGAGAGTCTATTGACAAATTCATGGACCATATTACTAAGACCACAACTGGAACAGTGACTCTTAAACTGTATAAAGGATCCGTTATTCCAACAGGCCGGAAAAGTCCGTATAGCTTGTACAGAGAAGATATTTCTTCGTTCGAAAATGGGGAAATCTATAATCAGGCTGATGCTGCTGGGTTTATACGGCTCTATGGTCTCCCTATGAGGGTTCGGGCCATGCTCGAGAAGGGTATGTGATAATCTTTTTGGTTTTTTGTATTGATTCCAGATTCGGGAGTTTTGAGTTCAAATGTTGAATTCTATTTTTATCTATGATTTTAACTGGTAGGGATCTGGGTTTTGTTTTGTTGTTACTACTCTGGTATGCTTCTCGACTGGTTTAACAGCAAAAATCACCAGGGGTAGTCCATTTTTCTAGTCACATTGTAGCTTAGAACGTCAAAACCAGAGTGAAGAGAAGTTTGTGCTAAGTGATTGTCTAACCCAAGGTATGTTGATGACACATTGGCTTTCATAAATTGGAAGAAAACCCTCAATCCATGCATGTCGTAAGTTCCTGGACATCAGACTGCAAGGCCAATGCTCTGCAATCATATATTCACTCATATCGGCATTTCTGATTAGCTGAACTCGGAATATTTTTCAAAGCAAAGAAACAAGTGCAGCTTTAATATTCTTCAGGCAGCATTATTATCTGATTAGATGTAGTACATCGCTCCTTGCAAACTAACGTTTGTTGGTCTCCAGTGCACAACCTTTACTGTATCGTGCTTCAGGACAGATATGATGTATGCTTCTGACAGCCTTAATCCAGCCCACCAGTATTGCAATTGGTGTTTTTGGTATTTGCAATGGTGTTTGTTTTTAAGAAGGGTGGAAATTAGGGACCAATATTGGAATTAATAACACAAGATAATTATCTTTTCAAGGTCTATAGCTTTATTCTCTCACTCATCTCTAAACTTGTGTTTAGAAAAACCCGTAGCGGTTTAGAAAACCCTTGCATTGATTGAAGCCTGAATGAGAAGGCAACTTCACAAGCTAATGCAAAATGCTTTACTTCAATGATTCCATATAACTATGTATTATGAAATGCATTACCTCCAAAGAGGTTAGGGCCAGTGGGTTTGTCCCTCATGTCCTAGCTTCGAATCTCACCTATGGCATGGTTACTTTCTAATGGGTGTTGACTTATAGGTCGTCCAGTTGATAGGTTATGGAATCCTTAAAAATTCAGCTCGCATTCCAAAAAAAAAAAAGCATTACCTCCAAAGAAGCTTGGGATCTTCTTGCCTCAAACTATGAATGTGATATTTAATTAAAGGACTAAAAAATCCAAGCTATACTTGCCCAAATCAAAATTCTTCGAATGGATGAAGGCAATGGTTCACCAAGTATAACACAATGAAATTGTGAACACCACAAAGGCCTTTAATTCATTTGAGTAATAGAGTGAATCAAACACATTTGAGACTTAAAACCCTAATATACCAAATTAAGACCAAAAGAGTGAAAATATATGAGAAGGTGAAGTAGTAGTGAAGGGGGCGAGGAGGGAGTGAATGAATGGTTCAATTGTTAGAGATGGAGAGAAGACGAGGAAGTTATGAGATGGTGAAGAAAAGACAGAGAGTGAGGGTAAATCAATTTAACTGCTGCCTCTTAGAAGTCTGTGGTGCCTTTTTTGTCATTAATGTGTAGTGCCTCTAATACAATAATGTGGGTATTGTTATAGCCTTTTTACCCTTAAAAGGGAAGTAGAAAATATTATTAAAATATATTTCTTGACAATCCAACAAGTTTTCAAAAGATTTACAAGAATCATTAGTTCTAGAATGATGCCTCATTTCAAAATAATGTAAGATTTGTTTGTGATCTTTATTTATTTGATTTGCTATCCAACAAAATTTTAAAAATACGAATAAGAATATTTTGAAAATAAGATTTCAAAGATCTATTCAAATAGATGTGCAACATTCATTTAAAATAAAAGTTTTGCAAAAGATGGTCAAAGATAATGTATTCTACTTGGTTACTTTAAAAACCATGTATGTATTGAGTCAGTGATTTAGTTATAGTTTTTAGATTTGGTAAGATCATTCAAGAACCATCTAAGCCAAGAAGACTAAAGTCAAAGTTATAAAGACCAAAGTCAAAGTCCTGTTGAACAAAATCATAGCCATGGATATCAAAGCAAGAAGTCTAGCAAGTCAATCCTAGGTCTGAACAAAGACAAATATTTGGTTCAAGACATTTGGACATCAAAATCTTGCGGAAGGGGCAAGCCAACTTTTGGAAAAGAAAAGATTTTTGCTAAGTCTGGTCAACCAGAATATGTTGGTTAACCAAGTCCGACAGGTCACCATTGTTGGACCAGTCACTTTATGTAATCGTTGAGCAATCAGGCTTGGTCAACCATAGCAATGCAAAAATATAGAACATCTCCCTATTAAAGAATTTGAACTCTTTCAATGGCAATTGCAATATCTCTCACAATGTACATTGGGGTTTCATATTGAAGGGAAAGAGATTAGAGAGAGTTGAAGAAAAGTTTCAGTTGGGTTATGTCTCATTTGGAGTGTTAAAAGAACTTCAACCACTCCACCTATTGCTCAACAATTCACTTCTTGTTGAGGTTGAAGATGCAATCATCCATTAAATTAGGAAATGATTGTAATAGAGCGTCTAGACTCTCAAATTAGACAAAAAGTGTTATAAGAAGGGAGAAAATTGAGTGAACTTTTCTTTTACTCAATTTGAACACTATGGGTTCCGCTATGGCCATGCGATGTTGCGGTGGTAGCTGATTACGAAAGAGGAACTCTCATTAGACTAGGGTTGGCAGGAAAAATCTTTTTTCATGCCCTGCCCGAATTTTAGGGCTTATTTAGTGACAAAAATTAATTCCATCACGGATTCGGGTGGATATAGATTTGGTCATATCCACCCCACTGATATCTGTTTATATACACGGATTCAGGTGGATATGATGCAGTTGTTTCTCCCTCCCTGCTTTGACCTTGACCTGCAAACCTGTACAAGGAATGCACATGAACCTCGGACCACCGTTGTGGTGGCCGATGGCACTCCGATGTTAAAGTCAGATAGGGATTTGAGGAAGGTGTAATGTTGCAAACATGAAATTTGTAGCGTACCAACCTCATGTTTTATTTATAGTGCTGAAGTTTTGGTTCGACCAGGCCATCGATGGCGTAATTTAGGGAATAAGATCTTCGTGGAGATCTTTATCTAATTAGGAGTCGTGTTGTGGAGGAAAGTTTCTCTGTTAGCCTTGTACTCCTAGATACGCAGGAGATAGTTTTCGTTTCGAGACTAGTCTATAGGTAGAAGACTCCATATGACATATACTCTGAAATTTGCTTCCTACTAGGAAGCAAAAAGTTATTGTACTTGCCTGTTGGAAGCTGATCCTTGAGATACTTGCCTTAACAGGGCTTATGGGTTTTGAGGATAGTTGTGAGACATGTGGGCTTAGCAAGCTGTAAGAATCCAAGTCTATTTGGCGGACTGCATTGGACGGGCTTAGAACCGCTTGGGCCAGATCAGTGTTGGGCTGACACTAGGGCCTGTTATTCCTCGAGATCATCATGACACGTGTAGGGCACAAAGTTGGGACCGTTTTGGTGTATCAGCAGCTACTCCCCTCCGAGTTAGTGGGCCATCACATCGGTTCGCTATTTCACTTCTTGAAAAGATACACCGCTCATGATGATTGAGTTTGAATCGTTGCTTGAGCCGCACGCTTCATTAATTGAATGTGCGTCAGTTCAGTGGGAAGAGACAAAAACCCAATCCCTATTTAGGTCTTACTTATGTGGAGACTGACTCTTTTAATTTATTTTCTCTTAGAGATTTTGCTCCGTCCATCTTCTAATTGAAAAGATTGTTCATCTTCTTCATGGCTCATCAAAACCATCTTGATGATGAGATTTTGGCCAAGGGCCTTGAGTTTTTCGAAGACAGGTTGCTTTCTTAATCGGGCCTTATTGAAATCCAAAAGAAGTTTGGGGTCTCTGAAGACCTACCATTATATGCTCTGAAGGATGATCTGACGACGCCAATGTTTCCACCGGCGAGATTTATCTATTTGCACCCGGGATGCTCCAAACTGGAGTCGTTTTCCTGTTATTGGCGTGATTTGGGAGTTCTTGGATTTTCTTGGAGTCCATTGTGCCTAGTTGGTGCCCAATGGGTACAAGATTGTTCTTTTCATTTTGATCAGAGCGAAGGAAGTTGGCGTTCGCGTGAATTCGCAGGTAATCCAGATGTTGACTTCTCCTCAGCTAAACGATCACATCGTTTGTAAGATGACGTTGCCGGCTTGCTTTGAGAATTTACCGGATGACTTCAAGTCCTGGCAGAAGTATTGCTTCTCGACTCCTGCGAATTCAAAGTACTTCTAGTTCAAGGGTCGTTCGCTTGAACGAGAGTTTAAGCCACTTTGTAAGTGTAGTTTTATCTTCCGATTCCGTTGCGTTGATTGTATGCTAACCGTTGCTCATGTTTCTTTGCAGGGAGGTTCCCTACCACTCTTCTTACCCCAGAGGAGTGAAACACTATAAACAAGTTTCGCGACTTGCCGACGAAGAACATGGAGGAAGTCATATGTACTACCAACTTTATTCGCAGTGGGCTGTGGAAAAACTGGCATGAGGTCCCCACCCTTTACCGATCGTCGAGTTAAGTTTGAAGTTGGAGCCCCTTATAGAAAAAGGAAAGCCACCGGAGTTAAGGCTTTCGCTTTGTCTGACACGGAGGGGCTTTTTGAGATGCTTGCCTCCTTTGTAAGTTTGAAGAAGTCTCGTGTTAGGACTGGGTCGTCTTCCAAACGGTCCGCTCCAGTAAGTGAAGACCGTGAGCCTAATCGGCTTACCAGGGTAGAGGCTGAATTGTCCGGCTGGAAGAGGGACGATCTGCGATTAGCAGGGGTTGAAGATGCATCGAATCTTAGTGTCACATAGGTAGAAGCTTTGAGCGAGAAGCATATGTTGGCTTTATGGTGGTTTCTACTGGTGCTGATCCGTCCGGGACCATTCTGCTAGAGGGTTCTGATGAAGATTTTTCCTGAGGTTCTAGAGTGTAATCATTCCACTGGTGGGTTGTCTGATAGTGGCCATGGTGACACAAGCCAAATTCTCATAGTCCGCATTGTTCCCCATCTCGGTCCAGGCCGCATTTCAGGGTGATGGAGGGTTCATTGGACAACTCGCTTCCCTCTCTTCCTCCGAATTTCGCTAAGTTGTCTCGCAATAAAGGGTCAGCTGTTGGTGACAAATGAAAGACTGCGAAGGAGGGCCTGGGAGCACTAGCGACTACGAAGGGCGGTACTGGCGTAATTCCCCATCTGGGAGAACTCCATCCGAATGTGCGGATAAGTCTGTTTGCTCTGGACGTAGTGAAGATGAACAATCAGGCGGGCACCAAGAGGTTGATGTGGGTTATGCTTCGAGGAAGCATATAAGCAGGCGTCATAGCTGGCTGATGAATCACGCTCCAAAACCCGATGAGGATACGTTAGAAGGGTGTATGGATAAAGGTTTAAAATACCTTATGCTGGGAATGTCTCACTTGAGCCAGGTGGCCGTTGTTGGGACGAAAGTTGAGGCGGCTTGTGAGAGGGTCTATACCATGGAACATGTCTTCTCGAACATGCAGAGGTTGTATTCTGACACGCTTTATGAAATTGAGCTGCTGAGGAAGCAGCCTGAGGAGAGGAGGCTGGAATAGTTGGCCATTGTTGTTGAGGCTCAGAGTGTTCGTCTAGAAGCCCTTGAGCCTGACTTAGCAAAAAACGGTGTCCACGAGGGACAGATTCAAGCAAGAGTTGGATCTGGCCCGCCGTGACCTAGAGGTTGCACAGGAAGCTGCAATTGAGGCGCATTCTAAATTGTGGTCTCTCGCTGAGGAAAATGCCTTAAAGAAGGTCGATTGGGCTGTTCATTCACAACAATTGGAGTTCGATGTGGAGTTCAACGCTCGGGTGGCAAGGAAGGCCAAGGACTAGCTTGAATTGGAGCAACATGAGCTCAGTGTTGTAAAGAGCAGTTTGACTACGGAGCAATCTCAGGTCGACGGGCTGACAAGCAAGCTGGAGCTGTTGGAGTGTGAGGCTCTCTAGGAATAAGGCAAGTGTGAATTCCGCTAGGTTATACACGGTTGATTGGAGCTGATAAATGAGGAGCATCTAAAATGGGACCTCAATCGCTATAAGAAGATATCGTATGTAGACTTATCAATGGTTTTTGCGTCATCAGACGAAGAGGGTGATCTGGATCATGACGTTCAGATTGTGGCGTATATGAACGTGACTCCTGCTCCCTCCCCGATTAAGCTTAGCTATTATGTTTTTGTACCCTCTCTTGATGAGGAATAGACTTTGTACATTTGTACCTTTTTTTGCTTCAACTATTAATGAAAACAGGTTTATCTTAACTATGTTTTGTATCCGTTTTATGCTCGTTTTCCCTATTGCACGCTTTCCGTTTCGCCTTGCCGTTTTACTTTGGCATAGGCTGGTTGGGTCAATAGGAAGTCGAGTGGTCTGTTTGCTATTGAGAGGATCATTTGCGTTGCAAGTGACTCGAAGTCATTGTTGCTTAGCTACATCCAATAGTTGGTGTTCTTAAGGTAAGCCACTAGGGGCTTGTTTCGCCAACCTGACTGTCGGTCACGGTTAGCTGGCATGAGTAAACTGTGATAGTAAAGCACATGCGTTGTCTTTGAGCCAGAGCGCTTGTCCCAAGTAAGGTTTTGCAAGCTCGGTCTGGCATTTCATGTAGCACTCGTTTGCGTGTTGGGGTGACGATATATGAGTCGGCATGAATGGCCTTTGCTGGTAATAGAATGTCAGCCTGTGTGAGTGTGAAGACGCTGCCTGAGCTGTGATTTATCTTTGCGACCATTGTTTCGAGGGAGAGCGGTAGTTGTGTGGCGAGCCGTCTAGGGCTCCCACCTTCTAAACCATCTATGTCCGAGCAGAGTGGACTACAAGTTCAAGGAGCAAGGATTCGGTGATCATGGTCTGTTGAAGAGCGATGATCCTGTGGCGAGCCGTCGACATCAGTTCGGGACTAATTAGGCTCTCACCTTTCAAACCATCTACACCCGCGTGTAGTGGGCTACAAGTTTGAAGCGAGGGGATTCAGTGACCATGGTCTGTTGAAGAGCGGTGGTCCCGTGGCAAGCCGTTGGAATCAGTTCGGGACTGACAAGGCTTCCACCTTTCAAATCATCTACACCCATGCGCATCGAGCTACAAATTTGGGAGTTTTCGACAACCATGATCTGTAAAAGAGCAATGGTCTCGTGGCAAGCCGTCGGAATCAGTTCGGGACTGAATAGGCTCTCACCTTCCAAACCATCTACACTCGCGTAGTGGAGGCTACAAGTCTGGGAGTTTTCGGTGACCATGGTCTGTAAAATAGCAGTGGTCCCATGGCAAAATCAATTTGGGACAGACTAGGCTCCCACCTTCCAAACAATCTACACCCGCACAGTGGGGGCTACAAGTCTGGGATTGGTAATTCGGCGACCATGTTCTGAAGAAGAGCAATGGCCCCGTGACGAACCGTCGACATCAGTTGGAACTGACTAGGCTCCTACCTTCCAAACCATCTACACCCGCGCAGTGGGGGCTACAGGTCTGGGCTTTGATCGAAATCTGTTGTTGTCAATCGTTACCAGCTAGGCTTGCCTGATCAGGTTCGACAACCGTTGTATGCGAAGGGGGCAACAGTCCATGGTGAGTCGTCACCAGGCGTGATAGCGCTGATTAGACTCCAACTTCCTAAACCATTGGCATCCCCACTAAAAGGACTAGGTGTCTGGTTGAACCGAAAGCCGTCATCGTCAGTCAAACCTGACTAAGCTTACTTGGCTAGATGGGTCTCCGCCAACTGGGGCGTGCAAGCCTATATCCGCAAGCGGAGTGAGTCGTGCGGACGAATTATGAAGAGACAAGAGTACTTTGAATCAGCTGGTGATATGCAAGTGTGATCTGTGTGTCAAGACTAACTAGGGTTTCTAATGCTCGCGTCAGGCAAGTGGTAGAATACTCTTTGAATAGTGGGTCGAGCTCATGGGCCCGTAGATTGTGAGCTAGGGTTTTTGTACGAAATACGCTACGTGTACAACGTAGATCACATGGTAACACGTGTACGGCGTAAGTCGCGAGATGGTTGAGTATCAGTTACAAACCCACAATTAATGGGGTTGTGTGTAGCCTCAATGATTGGATGAACATGGCCTTGTGCAGTCTCCTTAGGAACCGTCATCTCATCGTTTCCCATACGGTATTCAATACTGACAGTTAACGCTGAAGCGCCCGTTTGGTGAACCATTATGTCTATATAATGGTGTTTCTTCATCGTTGTAGGCATTATCTTCTGCAGAGTGTGTCTCCTGTAATGTTCTCACTTGAAGAAAATGCTTTGGGTTTTCCAAAGGCTGAAGAGATATTTCCATTGTTGAAGTCTTCGAAGCGGTCAACTCCATCACTTCTCGATTAACCATCTTGTCTCGCCTTGTGCTGGAATTCAGGATCTCGGGACGGGGTGGAGTTGGACATGGTCCACTGAATTGGGTCATTGACTTATGGATGTCCCTCTCATCCCTTCAGCGGGAGGTGCACTTGATCTATTTCAACCTGATACTTGTCCAAAGTTCATCTGGTCGACCGAGTCGAGCATGTATGTTGGCCGTAGCCTTTTGCAGGGCCCTCGGTTGCCGATTTTGTACCACCTCAAACCATATTTGAGGATTGTGTCCGCGAAGGCCTTGAATTGGACGTGTTATTTCATCCTACTTTTGCACATGTCAGTCCTTTGTCCTGTCGCTGCTTCGCAGATAACGTTCGGAGAATTCGCGAAGCCTACTTTGAGTACCTTTGCTCTCTTCCGGAGTCGGACTATTTAAGCGAGTCTTTACTTTATGTCGCATCGGATTCAGATGCTCGTAGTATGTAGTCATTTTGTATCCACCTCAGGGCGCTCGTTGTTACATCTTTCTAGTAATCAATAGAGTGTGTTTGCGTAATTCTTCTTTATTTCTTAAATGATTGCAAATCACATAAGCTTAATACTTTACATTGACTATGGAAAGGAAAATAAACATTTGAAATAGACTAACTGTTGGTGGAGAGAAGTCGATCCCGCTTTGAAGTGAATTCGCATGGCCCTTGTTAGATCGTTGATACTTTCAGCGAACTGCCAAGCTTCGCTGATGTCGCCGAGGTTACTAAAGAGTAAACCTTGCATGGGAGTTAATTTCTGTGCCGATGAAATGTCGGGGTTGTACTCCCGTCTGCATTGACCTCTCTGTTCTGCTGGGTTGAAGAGTGGATTGCTCCTGTACCGCTTGATTGTCCCCTTTTTTCTGAAATGAGCCACAGCTGTTGGGATCTCGTGTGAGTGGAGTGATGCGTCCACAGTCACTAGGTTTGACACTAGTTTAGACTGTGTTGTGGGATCCAATTGGATCTGGAAACATTCTATTTGCTTCAGTGCAGCATAATGGCAGCCTCGTGCCATAGGCTGGTCCCCACGTACAGTTCCTTCAGAGTGGTTGGCAGTGTACTTAACGCACTAGTGAAGAGTGGAGATTACTGCTTCCATCTCATGGAGCCATGGTCTTCCCGAGATAAGGTTGTAGGTAGACGGCGCGTATACTACCATGAAGTCCAGGAACAGGACCTTTCTCAGCTATGGCTATTCTGCCACCACTGCTAATCTTATCATCCCGATCGGGAAGCATTCTCTCTGCTGAATCCAAATAGAGTGTAATCTGAGGACATTAGGTTTTCCTCCTTGAGGTCCATACTGCAAAACGCGTTGTAGAACAGGACGTTGAGTGAGCTTCCCTTATCTACCAGGGCTCTCTTCCCTTCCCACCTTACAATGGAGACCGATATGATGAGAGCGTCATTGTGCGGTGTTCGGACTACTTCAAGGTCCTTGTCTGTAAATGTTCGGGTGGGAATGGGGTTTTGTACCCTCGAGTAGTAAACGCATCTGTCCTAATCTGCGGGCTGTGTCTTCATCTCCAATAGAGTTCGCTTGCGGGACCTGTTTGTCTGGTCTTCATCTGGTCCGACTCCATAAAGAACATAGATTATACCCGGAGTCTCCTTCTCGATCTCCTTGACTGACTCCCCCTGGTCCCTGGGTCGTTCTGGTCGCTTCTCAGAGCCAAGGAATTCCTTTAGCTTGCCCCTGCGGATCCATTACTCGATCTCGTACCTTAGACTCTTGCAGTCGTTGGTATAATGGCCACTCTCATTGTGGTATGAGCAGTACTTATTGTTGTCACGTTTGGATGGGTCTCCACGCGGCTTCGGGGGTCACTTCAGATCTTTCCAGTTTTTCATGGAATCCGAGACATCCGGTAGGCTAGAATTGAGGGGGGTCACGGATCTGGATCCGACGTAGTTGAAAGCCGGATCTGTTCTGGCTCGGCCAGGGTCTGACCTGTTGTCATTGCACTTTCGCTTGCTCATTTCTTCATCCTCATGCCTCCTTCCCACCTTCTTGTCCTTAGAAGCAGAGGGTTTCTTCTCACCTTCTGTTTCCCTCTTCACAGTTCTCAACTCTTTCAACGTGATGTACCTCTGGGCGCTCTTGAGGAGGTCTGTCATATCCAAAGGGGGTTCCAAGGTGAGGCATTCATAAAGTTTTCCCTCTTTTAGGCCCGCAGTAAAAGTCGTCACGGCTGTGTCGTCGCTGCAACCGTCAATGAGTGTCAGCTCGTCGTTGAAGCACTTGACATACTCTCCAAGTGTCTCATTGGATCTTTGTTTCAGAGAGAGTATGTAGTGTGGGTCTTTTCGGAGACGTCGACTTCCGACAAAACACGTTAGGAATTCCTTCGCTAGCATCTAGAATGAGTCGATCGACTTCGGCGGAAGGCTATGGAACCATGTTAGTGCTGACATTTTCAACCAGGTAGGGAAATTTTTGCACATCACCGACTTAGATCCTTCTTTGAGTGCCATTACATGTTGGTAATGGTGTAAGTGGTCGAATGGGTCGCTGGTTCCGTCGTAGAAGTCAAGCTTTGGAGGCGTGAACTTCTTTGGAAGAACCTCATTCATGGTACGGTCCTTGAACGGTGGAACAAAGAGACAGTACATCACGTCTAGGTCGTACACCCCTCTGTGGAAGGGGTTCTGAGGGTCGATTCTGTGTTAGTTGTGCCGCCTCTTCTATTCCAATGAGAACTAGCAGGGGTTTGACTCTCCTGTGCTTTCTTTTTGTTGTCTTCCAAGGATGGAGGCATGTGCTGCTCCTGATTTACATTGGCAGGTGAAGGGTCTGTTGTACGAGAACCTCCACTGTTTTGGCGATTTGTTGTATTTGAAACAACAACAAATCTATCCTGGGGTCGTTGTTGTGGCTGGCGTGGGGGCGTGAGTCTACTGCCCGTGTACCGTCGACACCGCTGAGAGCGGCGGTAAAGCGCCAGTCCGAGCATTTGACGTGTCCCTTTGTTCTCCATTATCGCGGGATCTGGTGGTCACCATCTCTTTGTATTCCAAAGAGAAATGATGCTAGTGAAATGTTAGAAACTTTGTCGTCCCCACGGATATCGCCAATCTGATGCAATCATTTATCGATCTCTGCTTTGACCTTACCTGCAAACCTGCTAAAGGAACGCACGTGAGCCACAGACCACCGTTGTGGTGGCCGATGACACTCCGATGCTAAAGTCAGACAGGGATCTGAGGAAGGTGTAATGCTCTAAACAGGGAATTTATAGCGTTCCTTAACTTACTAATCTCATGTCTTATTTATAGTGTTAGAGTCCTGGTTCGACCAAGCCATCGATGGCGTAGTTCAGGGAAGAACATCTTTGTGGAGATCCTTCTCTAATTAAGAGTTGTGCTGTGGAGGAAAGTTTCCTTGTTAGCCTTGTACTCATAGACGCGGGAGATAGTTCTCGTTCCGAGAGTAGTCTATAGGTAGAAATCTCCATATATAACATACACTATGGAATCTGCTTCCTAGTTGGAAGCAAAGAGCAACTATACTTGCCCGTCCAAAATCGATCCTCGAGATACTTGCCTTAATAGGGCTTACGGGTATTGAGGATAGCTGTGAGACACGTGGGCTTAGTAGGCTGTAGAAATCTGAGTCCATCTGACAGACTGCACTGGGCGGGCTTAGAATCGCTTGGGTCAGATCAGTGTTGTGCTAACACTAGGGCCTGTTATTCCTCGAGATCATCATGACACGTGTACGGCGCAAAGTTGGGATCGTTTTGGTGTATCATCAATACACACATATATATCGTTGCGAGGGAAACAACCCGAATCACCAGCTAAGGCCCCTAAATGACCGCCCAGTGATAAAAGAGGTAGGGATGCAGAGACAACTAGAAGGTTTGCCTAAAAGCAGCCACCCTTGAAACAGTGCGTAATAACTTACTGATCAAGCGCTCTTGCGCCGAAGATGAACGGGGCTAAGTGATCTGCCAAAGCTGTGGGATGTAAAATGCATCGATAGGGGAGCGTTCCGCCTGAGAAGGAAGCACTCGCTTGAGCAAGCTTGTGACGGTCCGGGACGAGGTGGTACTTGTGATATTTAGGCTTAGGATGCATTTCATTTGGCAGTTTTCTGGATGTTAAATACCATTGGATGGGTTACTTTAGATCCATTTGGGGGTTCGTTACAATTCAGTGTTTAATCTGGTACCAGTATAAATATCAGAAAAAAGATGTTTCGTCATCTTGAAAAAACAAACACGAATAGATATGTCTTTTCTTTTTCATTTTGTTTTTAATGAGTTTTCACAATTTAAATATCCCTTCCCTCGATCAGTGCAATGGGATGTGTCTATTTATCTATCTCTTGACTCGAAATGGGAGCAGGTTTGAAAAAGGATCCTAGAGTGTCTAGAGTCGGGCTAGGAGGGTCTCTGAACGCCTTCTTTTTTTTCCCATCGGAGTTCTTTCACAAAGATTTGCCATGACAAGGAAGAAGGGGGGAACAAGAACACTTGGAGAGCGCAGTACAACGGAGAGTTGTATGTTGCGTTCGGGAAGGATGAATCGCTACCGAAAAAGAATCTATTGATTCTCTCCCAATTGGTTGATCGTAGGTGCGATGATTTACTTCACGGGCGAGGTCTCTGGTTCAAGTCTAGGATGGCCTAGTTGCGCCAGGGAAAAGAATAGAAGAAGCATCTGACTCCTTCATGCATGCCCCACTTGGCTTGGGGGATATAGCTCAGTTGGTAGAGCTCTGCTCTTGCAATTGGGTCGTTGCAATTACGGGTTGGATGTCTAATTGTCCAGGCAATAATGATAATATCTTGTACCTGAACCGGTGGCTCGCTTTTTCTAAGTAATGGGAAAGAGGACCGAAACGTGCCAAAATTAATCCTATGAAATTTTAGGCCCTATTCAAAGCTCGGGTGGGGAATAAACGGTTAAACAGAGCTGAGATCCGCCATCAGTAAGAAGCTCTAACGGATAAAAAGAGCGAGGCGGGGATCCATCATCCATGGTAGGGCAGAGGCAAATTTTGTAAAAAAATAAACGGTTAAATGGAGCAAATGCGAGGATCCGCTATGCCTAAGGGCGGAGAAAGATTTGCCAAAATACCCCCATTGCAATCCCTACCTTAGAGTGTGCTTAGTAATATGGTTTGTGGAAAATTCGTTAATAGAAGTTCATGGCATCGCGATACCAATCCATCGAGGACTAGCAACCCAAAGACCATCAAATTCCAGTGTGGGTAAATGTCTTGTACGATGTGTCTCTCTTTGATTTAACATCTCTCTCTCTATTCATCTTGAACATATTTGCATGTCTAATTAATTGTACGCCTATGGTGTATGCTCCAAACTTGTCAATAACTTGCATAAAAATCTAAATTTTTTTTGGAGGTTTTATTCAAGCGGTTGGAAATCACCAAATCTGCTCCAATACATCTTTTTATAACTACCCACTGAATGCCCTTGACCTATCTTCAAGTGTAAATCAGATTTCAATATCTGAACTTTGGAATTGATATCATCTGGTGGACTAAACTTGATATGCACTATGAATTGGCTTTGAGTTTTGATTGTTATTCGTTTTTCAAGCAAATTAGTTAAACAGAGTGGTAGATTAACTCCTTGACAGTTGCAACACCGCTCCTCAACATGTTTAGTCGAGAAAGGCTTAAAATCATATTTCATTCGCAAAAATATTTAAAGAAAATTTGGTTTTAATTAAATACACTATTCAACCAAATTAAGAAAAGTTTAGTCGCTAGCAAATATAAGGACTAGGTCTTTACCAAAACTGGGGATATACATAAGGATTTAAGTTTGGAGGACAACAATTAATTAAAACCATGGTGCTCAACACACCAGGTGCCTTGCTCAACGCTCACGGCGTTTGTACCTTGGACACTGAGCACCTTGACCATTCATTCATGATCGTGGAGTTATGAGCACAACTCTTAGAGATTCGTTTTTTGATTGCATTAGCAAATCCAACGAACTCTATTACACGTGACATGTGGAGCAATCTGACAGATTTGTAATGAAAACATGACATTTCTCCTATCACTTTTTTCTTAGGGCTCTCTTACTTTTCTCTTAGGGTATCAGGCACTCCGACTCCGCGATTGTTCTTTGCCCAACTTCAAATCTGTCTCATTTCCCTTCACTGGTAAAGGCTTAATCGACTTCAGATCCACCTCATACATTTTTGTGACTCCGCTTGGGAGTAATTGAAAATCAAGTGATAGAATGGAAACGAGAAACCTTGCTCCTGGGGAATGTGTTGATGAGGGCCTTGAGACTAGTCAAGGAAGTAATGTTGACTCCAACAGTCAAAGTGAACCTCTACACCAGTTGTTTTGAAGGTTTATGATGCTATGAAAATGTTTAGCAAAATAATGCAAATATGGTCAAAGTCTTCCAACAGATGCTCTACATAAAAGAGAATCCACTTCTGAATGTGAATGCATGGCCTAATCTCGCTGCGGCAGAAAACGAAATAACCTTATCTTAGGCACTAAGAATACGCCATAACCACTTGCCAACCCACCCCCTCCCACCCAACGAACCCCTGAGTCATATGTTACTATTAGTGACTTAAAGCAATTGCTTGAGCAAGAAAGTAACAACCCATCATCGAAAACCACTTATAAACATCTCCCACAATACCCAGTTGAATTTCAAAACACACCACTGCTGGATACACCACACCAACCTTTGCTTTGTACAATGGACGTGGATATGCTCAAGAGCATATATCTCGCTTTTTGGAAGCATTTGGTGCTCATGAAACTAATCACAATCTTAGACTTCGAGAATTTTCAAAGTCTCTCACCGGCAAAGCCTAGACATGGTACAACAATCTAATCCCTAGCAGCATTCACTCTTAGCGTGAAATGGCGGATGCCTTCTACAAGAAAAATTTCTTTGTTGAAGAACATACTTCCTTATGAGATTTAACTAGTCTGAAGCATAATGATAATGAGTACATGAATAACTATGTTTAGATTCCTAGAGATCGCTGTAGATTTTTATGAGTCAATAGCAGAGGACAAACTTGTAGAAATGTGCATCTCTAGGATGAATCCCATTTACAGAGCCCTACTTAAAAATCTACGAATTCCTTCTTTCTCATAGCTCCATGATGCAATGAAGCGCACAATGCCTTCTATCAAATTACCCAATAGTGCTACCAGTAAAGTAACTTCATGGCACTCTCAAGAAACTTGACCCACGATTGAATTCACTTGGTAATCACCAAGCCGATGCAGTTTCAAATGATAGAAAACGTCAAGGATCTTTTCTGAATCGATCATTAGAATCAAGGCAAACATCCTTATCAAAATCGACAAGGTCTCAACCCTCCTGAATTTTCATGTAGCCCTGAAGATTTCGAAGTCATTCTTGAAGCATGGATTAGAGACAAAGTCATTGAGCTTCCACCCTTGCATAAAGAATGAACCACCACAACAAGACATGGATAATCCACTATACTACAAGTCTACAAGTATCTTAGGATAATTGGCCACCCCACTAGGGCATGCAAAGCCTTAAGCAAATCCTTTCAAAAAAACAAGCTTCATGTGAACTTCAGCTTGCAGGAGCAACTCAAGCCCTCATCTATGTCAATCCTCTACCAAAACACCAAGGGCGCCATGTCCTTAACATAAGCAAGCTGAATCTCAAGCACAAGTAGATGCAGAAGACCTTACACCTGTTGCCTAGGGACAACCCTCTTCAATATATATAATTATTATCTTACATTCTCCCACGAAAATCCATGGGAAAGTCGGAAGTACCTTCAATTGCTGCAGTACAAACTTCCAATCCTCAATCGGCAGTCACCAACCAATCTAGTATTACCTTTGGTGATGAAAAACATACTTCCACACGCAAGAACACATGCGCCCACTCTACGTCACTGACATTCATTCAAGATGTTGAACTGAAAAAGAGCTTTGTTGATAATGACTCATCTTAAACATAATGCCCAAAGCTACTCTCACAACAATAGGCATACCACTGAGTCACATCACTAAGGTGGCAATTACTGTGACAAGTTTCAATGAACAAGGATTTCGAACTCTTGAGCAGCTTCGGGTTGGACCTATACGAGTCGCTGCTAGATTTCATGTCACAGCTGAAGAAACACCCTATCATATTCTCCCAGGCCTCCATGGCTTCACGAACATCTTGTTGTTAGTTCGACTTATCATCAATGTGGGAAGGGCCATACTCAAAGGGAAACAAATTCTTATAATGGCAACAGAGTTTCCATTTGCCCTGAGGAGGCATATTTTGCTGAAGCTACTTTCTTTGATGACTTTGCACAACCCAAGTGCAACTGTGTAAGTCGCATTTGCAGTACCCCACGCCCACAGTGGGAAAGTATATACAAGCTGAAGAGCCTCAGTCCAAGCAAAAGAGGATAGTTAAGGTCAACTGGCTTGATGGCGTGTGGCTTATGAAGGTGGCCAGGGAACGATAGTGGGCTAGTGGCCCCTCCCTTGACAATAATGGAATCCACGCTGCAAAAGAGGTCAAAGTGCATGTTGAAAACTTACCCGAGGCACCCCCATGTCTACAAGATGGCTCGCAAAACGCCACTGAAACTCTTCAAACTATTAATTTGGGAAATGAGACACATCCTCACCCAATTTCCATCAACAACTTTCTCTAAAGTTGAACGAGATGAGCTAATATTGTTATTACAGGAGTTTCAAAACGTATTTGCGTGGGAATACAGTGACATGCCAGGTCTGGATGAATCTTTAGTAGTACACAACCTCAACGTTGATCGTACATGCAAGCCAGTCAAGCAACCATCAAGACATTTTAAGATTGAAGAAACAATTAAAGAAGAAATTCAAAATTTATTAAAAGCAGGGTTTCATCAAAAACCCATACGGTATTCAACATGGCTCGCCAACATAGTCCCAATATAAAAGAAAAAAATGGTCAAATACGGTGTTGCTTAGATTATAGAGACCTCAACAAGGTTTGTCCGAAGGATGATTTTCCTTTACCAAATATGATATGTTGATTGATGCAATAGCAGTGGATGACATGTTTTCCTTTATGGGATGGATACAGGGGATGCAATCAAATAAAATGGCACCACACGATGAACAGAAAATTGTTTTCTGAAATCCGCAACATATGGTGAATGCAATTTTTCATTATATGCTGCATAAGGAGCATGAGGATTATCTTGATGACATTGGTTAGCAGTGTACTTAACGCACTGATGAAGGGTGGAGACTACTGCTTTCATCTAGTGGAGCCACGATCTTCCCAAGATAAGGTTGTAAGTAGACGATGCATCTACTACCGTAAAGTCTAGAAACAGGACTTTTCTGAGTTGTGGCTCTCCTGCCACTACTACTAACCTTATCTTCCCAATCGGAAAACATTTTTCTCCCTTGAATCCGATCAACGGGTAGTTTGAGGACGTCTGGTTCTCCTCCTTGAGGTCCATACCGAGTAACGTGTTGTAGAACAGGACGTTGAGCGAGCTTCCCGTATCTACCAGAGCTCTCTTTACCTCCCACCTTGCAATGGAGACCGATATGACAAGAGCGTCATTGTGCGGCGCTCGGACTCCTTCGAGGTCCTTGTCTGTAAAGGTTAAGGTGGGAATGAGGCTTTGCACCCTCGAGTAGTAAATGTGTTTGTCCTCATCTGCGGGCTGTGTCCACATCTCCAGTGAGTCCACTTGCGAGACTTGTTCGACTGGTCTTCATCTGGTCCGACTCCATGAAGGACATAGATTATGCTCGAGTCTCCTCTATTTCCTTGACCGATCCCCCCTCCCCCCCCCCCCCCCCGGTCTCGTTCTCTTTTAGCTTGCCCCTACGGATCCAATATTTGATCTCGTACCTTAAACTTTTGCAGTCATTGGTGCCGTGACTACCCTCCTTGTGGTATGAGCAGTACTTGTTGTTGTCACAGTTGGAAGGGTCTCAGCGCTGCTTCAGAGGCCACTTCAGATCTTCCCAGTTTTTCATGGAATTCAGGACGTCCGATAGGCTAGAATTGAGAGGGATCACGGTTCTGGATCCAAAGTAGTTGGATGCTTTCTCTGGCCTGTTGTCATTGCGATTTCGCTTGCTTCTTTCTTCATCATCACGCCTCCTTCCTGTCTTTAGGAGCGGAGGGTTGTTTATCACCTTTTGTTTTTCTTTTCACAGTTCTCAACTCTTCTAAGGTGATGTACCTTTGGGCGCTCTTGAGGAGCTCCGTCATATCCAAAGGGGGTTCCAAGGTGAGACATTCATAAAGCTTTCCCTCGTTTAGGCCCGCGGTAAAAGCCGTCACAGTTGTGTCGTCGCTGCAACCCTCAATGAGTTTCAGCTCATCGTTGAAGCGTGTGACATACTCTCTGCGTGTCTCATTGGATCTCTACTTCTGAGAGAGTATATAGTGTGGGCCCTTCCGGAGGCTCTGGCTTTCGACAAACCGCGTCAGGAACTCTTTCACCAGCGTTTTGAATGAGTCGATTGACTTTGGCAGGAGGTTGTGGAACCATGTCAGTGCTGACTTCTTTAGGCTGGTAGGGAAAGTTATGCACATCACCGACTCGGGTCCTTCCTTGAGTGTCATTACATGCTGATAATGGCATAGGTGGTCGAACGAGTCGGTGGTCTCGTCGTAGAAATCGAGCTTTGAAGGTGTGAACTTCTTTGGAAGGGCTTTGTTCATGATACGATTCACGAACGGTGGAACAGAGAGACAGTAGAGCACGTCTGGGTCGTGCGCCCCTCTGTGGAGGGGGTTCTGAGGACCTAGCCTCTCTGCCCTAAGAGACGGTTCTGCGTTGGCCGCACCACCTCCTCTAGTCCAATGAGAACTAACATGGACTTAACTCTCCTATGTTTGCTATTTGTTGTCTACTAGAGATTGAGGCATGTGCTGATCTTGATCTCCATTAGAGGGTGGAGGGTTATGTTGTACAAGAGTCTCTACCGCTTTGGCAATTTACTGTATTTAAGACGACAACAAATCTATCATGGGGTCCGTCGTTGCTGTTGCTGGCGCGGGGTGAGTCTGTTGCACGTGCGTCATCAGCACCGCCGAGAGTGGCGGTATGACGCCAGTCTGAGGGTTTGACATGTCCCCTTGTTCTCCATTGTCGCGTGATCTAGTTGTCACAATCTCTTTGTATTTTGACGATAGATGATTCTAGTGAAAGGTTAGGAACTTTATCGTCCCCCATGGACGACGCCAAAATGATACAGTCGTTTTTCGCTTCCTGCTTTGACCTTGACCTGCAAACCCGCTGACCTGCACAAGGAACACACGTGAGCCACAGACCACCGTTATGGTAGTCGATGGTACTCCGATGCTAAAGTCAGACAGGGATCCGAAGAAAGTGTAATGTTGTAAACAGAGAATTTTGTAGCTTACCAACCTCGTTTCTTATTTATAATGCAAAAGTCCTGATTCGACCAGGCCATCGATGGTATAATTTAGAAAAGAAGATCTACGTGAAGATCATTTTCTAATTAGGAGTCATGATGTGGAGGGAAGTTTCCCTATTAGCTATGTGCTCCTAGATACGCAAGAGATAGTTCTCGTTCCTAGAGTAGTCTATAGGTAAAGGTCTCCATATGTGATACATACTCTAAATTTTACGTCCTAGTTGAAAGCAAAAAGTTCCTGAAATTGCCCGTCCAAAGCTGATCATCGAAATACTTACCTTAGCAAGACTTACGGGTATTGAGGATAGTTGTGAGACACGTGGTGGCTATGAGAATTTCAATCCGTCTAACGGACTGCATTGGGCGGACTTAGAACCGCTTGGGTCGGATCAGTGTTGGGCTGACGCTAGGGCCGGTTATTCATCGAAATCATCATAACACGTGTACGGCACAGAGTTGGAGCTATTTTGGTGTATCACCAATACTGCAAGCAAGGATTGTGATTTTATTTCAATGAAATTTTCATTTTTTTGAAATTACACAGAAAAATGTGCAAAAAATTTTTTCACAAAAACACATAAAACTACTAAAAATTACATTTTCGAGAATTTTTTTCGAAAAATGAGGTTTTTTCGTGAATTTTAAGGCTATTTATTCTAATTATATATTATATTAATTTTTGAAACTACATTTTGGTTTGTGTTCAATACGTTTATTTACTTGCATCTTATTTTTTTCACATATTTAATATACCCACGAAATTCATTATATATTTTTCATGTATTCTCAAAATGTTTACGTTTCTTCTTTACACACCGAAATATTTCTTAAAATCAAGAGATTGAAATTAATTCGAAAAACGAAATCACAATCCTTGACCGCAAGGTAACATCAGAAGTGGGCAATATCGATTTCAAATTCCAAAACACTAGGGGAGTATTTGAATGCATGGAATCTTATTCCATGAATGAGAATCCACAAGGTAACCTTACATTTAAGCTAAATTGAAGTAACACTCATCACTAGATTTTATAAACATGAAAATCTCGATGCTTACACCACCACCCAAAGCATGTGATTCACATATTCACGAAACTGCCATTCCCAATATTAATCAAAAAATCTAGTGGTAGACTAAATTAAACTTGAATGTAAGTAATTCCATCAGACTTTCATGGAATAAGATTCCCATGCAACCAATTCATACAACTAATCACCCTAAATTGTAAATCTTTTCAGGACTGGTAAAAATGCATGATTGGAGATTACAAGATACTTTACAAATGTCTAATGCCCTACAGACACTTGGAGACTCTGGAGCAAGCAAATGTCAACAAACTCACCAGTCATTAATTTTGGCAAAATCTAGTAGGCATTTTCCAGAACAATATATCCCTTACTAGCAATTCTCCTAACACTAGATGATTATTGGACATTTGAGTACATATCATGGTAGCTTAATCAAAGTATCAGGATATCATCTGGTCAAGGGTGTTTGGGCACACAGAAAGCAATCATTCAGATCAAATAAATAAGACGTGAAAATCTTTAAAACGTTCAGTAGACAAAGAAAGAATAAAACCATATCAAATACATGAATAGTCCAAAACTAAACTCATGTTCTGTTGATATTTCAACCTTTCTCCTCCAAGGAAACTGTCTAATAGAAATCCAGGAATGCAAATAAGAAACACAAGCAAGCAGTTGCATAAAAACTAACAATAACAACCGAAACTAAGAGAACTATTCAGGTTGAGAGAAACACCGTTAAAACAATACCCACAAAACTAGCGATAACGACGAAGAGAGAGGGTGTTGTTCCTCTTCCATGTGGCCCTTCGAGATGGTCTGTTCTTGTGATGCAAGTGTCCCTTGCCGCGCAGTCCCCTGTACTTCTTCCCAGCAGATGTGAGCCCACGAAGTTCCCTGTGTTTGTGGACAGGGTTGCAGATCCAGTTGATTCTAGGATCATTCCTAATTGCGTTATGGGCGGCATCAACCAGGATAATCTCATAATACTTGTAGGTTGAATCCTGTGAAAGGCATAACATGCTTCATAACTTGCCAAGGAATTAAAATGCAAAAAGAAAAGAAAAGAAAAACAATATTTAGAAATAATTTGACGAACCTCATTAATCCAGTAAGAGTTGAGAACCTTGAGGCCACCCAATTTCCTACCGGCACGCTCCTCAGCAACAGATCTCTTATTCCTCTGGAACTTCAGTTGGGTGATACCTTGATTTTTAGGCTTCCCATACACAATACCCTTGGGAACAGGCCTCTTACGACCACCACGTCTCACTCGTACACGATAGATAACATAGCCCTATGCAATGAACATTCTAAACAATTATAAACTGCAATAGCAAACTAAAGCCGAGTACGTAGTGGTAACATCCACAACAACTTGTGACATTCAAGTTCCAATTAAATTATTGAATGATATTTCCTACTGAATATACGTTTACTAGAAGCAGATTTCCCTGATATGAATGATGACTCGTCTTTTTGTCAGATTGCTATGAACATCGCGTTCAACAGACTATAGGATGTAAACAACTATTGAAATTTATAAGAGCAAATGTAAAGAATCTCCTAATTTAGAAGAAAGGTTCCAACAAATTATGCCAAACTAAGTTAAGCAAAGCACAACAAGAAAGAAGGATAAAAACAAGAAGCACTTTCATGTATCATGTTGAAATGAGGTATAGAAACAGAAGATTTGTCATACAAAAAAGATAACAAACGATGATATCAGAAATTCAAAAGGAAACATAATATCACCCCCATTTCTACGGTGCCTGGTATTGTGCCTGGTGGTACCAAGCACCGTAGATGTGCATGGAGATAGGTTTTAAAAGATATAGCTTATAAAGTTGCAATGCAAATACAGCTCAATAAGGTGGTTCATATTCTAAGGATATGAATTTGAAAAAGTTGTGTGGCCCCAAAATATATCACATAAAATATTGATGGCATAAACAAAATTAGTTTATATAAATCAACTCAATTCACATAAACCTAAATCAATTAAGTAATACAGGCAAGGCAAGCAATCTAAATGGTGAGAATGAAACATTAAACCTAGAGAAAGGACTTGCTAGAAAATCATATTATATGCCATCATATGCATAGCAAATCAGGCTCAGCAATGAAATAAAATTGATCCGTCCGTAGAAACATAATCACTATGGTAGATTTTCGGCCTAGTCTAATGAGCTAGGAATTGGGGAGCAATACAACCACAAAATCAGTTTAGCTAAACAAACAGTTCAACTTACTTGATTTTTCATATAGAGAGACAGGGTGGGCCAGTGTAAATAAATGAAACCCCCTAAGGGCACGGCTATCTATGTATGTATCCATGAATAATGAAATCAAAGAAATGTAAGAATAGATCTAAAGCAAGGGAAGGGAAATGACCTGCTTGGCCTTGTAGCCGAGGCGACGAGCCTTATCGGGGCGAGTAGGGCGAGTGACCCTCACGATCGAAGGAAGCTGCCGGTACTCCCAGCACCTAACCCTCTGCAAGAACCTCATCACGTCCGACTGCTTCTTTCTCCATAGCTCCGAAACGTACTTGTAAGCTCCTACACAGACAAACCCACAAATCAAATCAAAAACCCCATTCATTCATGCATTGATTCAGTAACAAAGAAGAAGAGGAGGTAGGATTTGGACGAAGAAGAAGAAGAATAATGGGAGAGAGTTTACCCATCGCTCCGTTCTATTGCCTGCCTCGCTCTCTCTCCCTCACTAGGGTTTTGCTTGCCAATTTATATGGGCCAACAATTCTATACACACCCTCTCAAGGCAATCACTACCTTGCACCACCAATTTCTCTCTCTCACACCACCCACTTACTTTTTCACACCACAATACTCTCTCACACCACCTATTAAACCAAAACCATTCATTTTCCCCCCCCTCACCATTCAAATCGACAATGGCTCCTCACTCTCCCATTCAAAATCTCATCTTCCAAATCTCTCCCCACACTCAAATTCCTTGGAAATCTTCTCCTCTGCCTAAAAAACTCTCAAAATCCCTTCAAAATCAAAATCCTTAAACCCAAACTCAATAAATACGCATAACTTAACATAACAGAGAAACTCAAACTCAAAACGGGAAAACAGGGTAACTTTCGACTAATTTAAACCGATTCTCAAGCTCATCAAAAACATAAAAATTGTAATACTATGAGTTATCTAATAAATACAACTTGAATCACTTGAAAATATTTTGAAAATTAGCAATTTATGATCATTTTACTAAAGTCGCGCAAATCTGTCCGAAAAATGAAAACGTGATAGTGTTTCTGACTTTCGACCAACTTATGTGCTCGATCAAGACCGATTCTGAAGTAGTTCAAAACAAAAATATTGTAGTTATCTCAGTTATCTAATAAACACAACTTGAATCACTTGAAAATGTTTTGAAATGAACAAGTTATGGTCATTTTAGTAAAGTCGCACAGAACAGAAAAAAAAAAAATATATATATATATATATATATATATATATATATATATTATGCTCGCAGAGTGCACTGCCAAATACCTCGCATTATGCAATGTGAGGTAACTGGGATACCTGCCTAATGCACACTGCGAACAGAAAAAAAAAGAATATATATATATATATATATATATATATATATATATATATATATATATATATATATATATATATATATATATTATGTTTGCAGTGTGCACTGATACCTCGCAGTGCACTCAGCAAACAATTTTTTTATTTTTTTTTTTTCTGTTTTGTGCGACTTTACTAAAATGACCATAACTTGCTTATTTCAAAACATTTTCAAGTGATTCAAGTTATGTTTATTAGATAACTGAGAGTACTACAACTTTTTTGGACCAACTTCAGAATCGGTCTCGATCGAGTACATAAGTTGGTCAAAAGTCAGGAATACTATCCCGTTTTCATTTTTCGAACAGATTTGCGCAACTTTAGTAAAATTACCATAACTTGCTCATTTCAAAACATTTTCAAGTGATTCAAGTTGTGTTTATTAGATAACTCAGAGTATTACAACTTTTTTGTTTTGATGTGCTTGAGAATCAGTCTCAATTGAGCGTTTAAATTGGTTCAAAAGTTACCCTGCTTTTCATTTTTTCGTTTTGAGTTTGAGTTTGTCTGTTATGTTAAGTTATGCATATTTATTAAGTTTGGATGTAAGGGTTTCAACTTTAAGGTGATTTTGAAAGTTTTCGAGGGAGAGAGAGGAGATTTTCAAGAGATTTGAGTGTGGGGAGAGATTTGGAGAGGAGATTTCGAATGGGGGAGGGAGGAATCATTGCCTTGTAGGGGTGGGCACGAGATGGGATGGGACGAGATGGACCCATCTCATTCATTCCGGATCGGGACGGGATGGGATGAACACGTACTAAATAGTCCTCCAATAAAAAATAACAAAAAAAAATTTATCTCACATTACTCAAACAACAATAATGTCAAATTTATATACATATAACTTATATCATAAATAATAATAGATATTAAATAAATAAATATTAAACTTTTTTTTGGAAGGAAAATAAATATTAAATTTCATTTAGATTTAATGATTCAATTCATATATAATTTCATTTCACATTGATTTAATTTCAACACATCCTAAACTTAAATTTAGAAAAATATTTTGATTAAAATTAATAATTATTATTATTAAATAAATAAATAAATTCGGGACGGGACGGGATAGGCGGGATTGAAAATCTTCATCCCGATCCCATCCCACTCTAGATCGGGACGGGACGGGTTCGAGATCGCGGGATGGGATACTCACCCCTATTGCCTTATCGATTTGAATGGTGAGGAAAAAAATGAATGATTTTTGTTTATATAGGTGGTGTGAGAAAGTAAAAAAAAAAAAATTAATGGTGGTGCGAGGTAGTCATTGCCCCCCTTAATTATGCCATTTACCAGCCCACTTCTCTCTGTGTTACCCACCTTGGGCTTTGGACCATGAATTTGGATGGATGCATTGGGTGTGTTGGTTCAGCTTTAAACCAACACACCATGGGGTTGGACATGGTGTCTTCCAAATAGGGGTGGGTATGAAATGGGATGGATCTTATCCGATCTCATTACATTCATTTGGGATCGGAACGAGGTAATCCTCATCCCGACCTCGTCCCATCCCAAACAGGTTCGAGATGGGATGAGCATGATAGAACACATGTACGCAATCTTATATATTGTTGCAGTTCTTTATTGATTCCCAATTATCTACGTAATTTTATCAGTGAGCTCAGCTTGTCGACAAAATGGTCATGTTTGAGGCTTTTCAATTCCTTTTGAACAAACTGATGATATGAGCTAGTTCAATGAGGAACGAGGCAAAGTTGAGGTTGGCTTGATCTTGAAGTGATGAGACTACTGTGAAGAAGTTTCTCGGTATAATTGCAGGATAAAAGCTTTTGATGTTATAAAATATGCTTACATCCATACTTATACAGAAAAATATGATAGTAGACAGTTAGCCACGGCTTGTTGTCTTTGTCAAAGAATAAGTAACAATTTCTTTATTGCTAGGAAATCCTCTTCATGAATGTGGGTTTTATTATTATATATATGTATGTTGCAGGATGAAAAATGTAATGCTTAGTTTAAGCTTTTACTAGGTAAACAGGAGTTGCTATAAGAAATTGGGAAATAACTATTCAATTAAGATTGAGATCCAAAGTATTTAGAATGGGGTTGCTATCCATTTTATTTATAGTGCCCTGAATGATGTTTGATATTCTGCTAGCAGAGTGTAAGATAGAATGTTGTATTCTAATGAAGTTACAAAACCATGACTATTTCTTGGAACTAATTTATGAAGTAGTAAATTATTCATAATAAATAGTAAAATCCAAACTAATGGTCTTGTCCTAAATAATAATCGACTTCCAAAATCAAATGATAAAATTAATAGGTATTTACATATTAAATAATCAAGTGTTTACAATATTTGCAAGTTCAAACTTTAGATTTGTGATATCAATTGCCATAAATCTGTAAGCCATTGCATGTTCTCAAACTTTTTTTTTTTTTTTTTTATTTTATAAAATCGTTGATTGCTTCAAGCATTTGTATTACTTTTTCAAATCTAACAAGAATGTAAAATAATAAATGAAAATAAAGTCTTATAACGAAAAAGGTGAAGTCATTTGTTGATTGCTTTAATACATTTATATATCATTTGTTTGAAAAGGTGAAATCATTTAAAATAATAAATGAAAATAAAGTCTTATAACGAGGAGAAATTCTAGCTGGCCCGTCCTCACAGCCCGTCCTATGGGACAGACCCTCCCAGGCACGTGCCTTTGGGAGGGTGTCTCGCACGTGGAGGAGAAACCCACTCTTAGCAAAAATTCTACTCTTCAGTCTGCTTCAGTAGTGAGGGAGAACAATGGCAATGGCGAGAAACCCTTAGTAAAACCCTCGACTCCTCCTCTCCTCCTCGACTGCTCATCGACTCCTCGACTCCTCATCGACTCCTCCTCGACTCCTCGACTGCTCATCGACTCCTCATCTACTCCTCATCGACTCCTCGACTACTCATCGACTCCTCCTCGACTCCTCGACTCCTCCTCCTCGACTCCTCGACTGCTCCTCCTCCTCGCGCCTGCTCCTGCTCCTCCTCCTCCTCGCACTGCTCCTCCTCCTCTGCGCCGCTCGGACTGTTCCTGCTCCTGCTTCTTCTGGTATGTAATTTCAAACTCTTTTTGGTTAATTTATCTTCTGAAACTGAAATTATACTGAAAATTTCAAACTCTTTTTGGTTAATTTATCTTCTGAAACTGAAATTATACTGAAAATTAAACTTAAATTTATCTAAAAAAATTTATACCTTGAAATCAGATAATCCTGAAATTCATACTACTGAAATCAGATAATCCTGAAATTTATACCCTGAAATTCATGATAATCCTGCAAAATTTTTTACAAATTTTTGTTCAATTATACTACTGAAATTCATGATAATCCTGCATATTTTTTACAAATTTTTGTTAAATTATGCTACTGAAATTCATGATAATCCTGCATAATTTTTGTTAAAAAAATAGATTTGATTAAATTTTGTTAAATTTATTTTTTGTATAAATCAATCATAATTTTAGCGTAGTTGTAAAACATTTCAAAGATTACATATCTGATGATAACTACTCCTTTAATAGGTATATAAGGGATGGATAGTGTAGAAGATATTGAATTGATGGAGAATGAAAAAAATTTAGAAGAGATAAGGGATCCTACAGAAGGGATGAAATTCAGCGACATTGATGAGTACAAACGTTATTATTATGATTATGCCTATAAAATAGGATTTCCAGTGAAAGTAAAAAATACAGAAAAAGATGAAAATGGAAAAACTATATTCTTAACGCTTGCATGTGGTCGGTCTGGGCAGCATAGAAGTCAATCACAAAGTGTTATAAACATGCGGGGTACAGCTAAATGTGGATGTATGGCTAAAATTAGAGGTAAAAAAATAATTTGATGGTGATGTGTTTGTGACAAAAGTAACAGTAGCTTACAATCATGAATTGAGCCCCGGAAAATCAAAATTTTATTCGAAAAATAGAGTTATGAGCTCATATGCGAAGAAGAAGCTAGATTATAATGATAGGGCAGGTATTAGGCCAAATAAGAATTTTACTTCATGTGTGGTTGAAGCTGGTGGTCATGATAATCTGCAATTTTCTCATAAAGATTGTTACAATTATCTGGATAAAATGAGGAAGTTGAGACTTGGGGAGGGGGATGCGGAGGCCATTCATAACTACTTCCAAAAAATGCAAGCTAACAATGCTAATTTCTTTTATATGATGGATTTGGACAATAAAGGGAGATTGAGAAATGTCTTTTGGGCTGATGCATGGAGCAGAGCAGCTTACAAGGAGTTTGGAGATGCTGTTACCTTTGACACTACATACTTAACGAATAAGTATGACATGCCATTTGCTCCCTTTGTTGGGGTGAACCATCACGGTCAGTCAATTCTTTTGGGATGTGGATTGATATGTGGTGAGACCATTGAAGAGTTTGTTTGGCTTTTCAAAACTTGGCTGGTGTGTATGAATGACAATGCTCCGACCGCAATAATCACTGATCAAGATAGGGCAATGAAGAGAGCCGTTGAAATTGTATTTCCCAACACACGACACAGATGGTGCCTGGGCATATTATGAAGAAAGCCTGGGCTTTCAATAAACCTGGCCATCAATAAGCTGCAATTAGAATTTGTCAATAAACCTGGGCTTTGAATGTGTATTGTCAAAGTTAGAAATAAAATTTTAGTTTCTAATCACAAGAATCTGATTGTTTCATGACCTTCTGCCATTCAGTTTCAACTTAGCTCAATATCATTTTTGGTGGCAATCATTCATGATTTGGGTACTGACATGTCCGTTACTTCCCTGGTTTGCAGCAAATTCCGAAGAGTTAGTTTCAGTTGGTGGGAAGACGGGTGTTGATGGATGGCACATTATTCAGTATTCCGGAGGCAAGAATGCTCCTACTAAGTTTGGAATCACTCTGTTCTAGGCAAAAAATTCTACGCGGTCAACTGACGGGAAGACAGAGGATAAGCATCTGCTACTGAAATTGAGGACAGATGTAAACAGATTGACTGCAAAAGCTGAAAGAGTTGTTCAGAAACTCCCTTCTTGGTGTTCTATGTTTGGCAAATCAACTTCTCCCTTCACTTTAGCTTACTTGAGCAGTCTTCCTGTGAATTTCTAGTGCTTAGCTTCACCAGAAAGCCTGTGTTTATTAAGTAGATGATTTCAGATTGATTTGTAGAGAAATGTAGATCAAGGTATCCATTCTAACATCCTCGGGGATATTACAGCTCCATGTCTTTAGTGTGGTTCCTGATCGCTTTTGTTCTTTAGTGTGGTTCCTAATCGCTTTTGTTCTTTGGTGTGCGATTTATTCCTAGTGATCCATGTTTCAGAAAAATTGTGACTTGCTTCTTTTATACAGAGTAAACAGATGCAACTCAAATGAACCAAGTCTGATCAAAGATTGTGCTAATGCCATAGTAAACAGTGTGTGCAAAGGAGATCGAAATGTTGTGGTACCATCTTGGTACAATATCATACATTTGTGGCAAATGTTCTGTCCCGAGGTGGTCGAATGGTTTCTCCGTTTGATGGTCATCCCTATGCCAGGGCAGCCAAACAGAGAAGCATTGAACAAGAAGATAACAGATGCAACTGGAGCCAAGAATTTTTTGTATCCTCCTTCGATCCTGTCACCTGATATCAAACAAGACTAATTTCATCAAAGAAAAATTGTCCCCTGCAGCTTATGTTTGTTACAAGTCTGAAAAATACTATGATGTCCTAGTGGTTCACTGTTGCTACATGATATCAAACTTCTATATCAGAACTCATGCTGTGATTATGTGTTTTAATGATATTTTTGAAACGAAATGCAGAATTCACATAACTGTTGCTTTTCGTTTGAAAACTCAGCAGAATTTGCTATTCCTCAAAATGGTAGCTCCCATTCAACACAATTTAGGATCAGCTACAAAATCATAAATCAATCACATTTCAACAAAATTCAACCTTCAAAGATTATCAGGGCCAACAAAATTCGGCAGTAGCTGAAACAAGAAATCGCCCCAAGGGTAAAAAAAATCCCATGTAAAACATCTATATATCATAACAAACACGTTTGAAATACCTCTTACAGAGAATTCAAAATGCCACAAGTTTGAACAAAAAAACTACCATTATCATAAGAAACACCACTAGCAGTGCATTAATCAAATCCCTTGTCAAAGCCCATTTATCATTGTTCGCTTCAGCTTCACCCGCGCGAGCGTGATACTGATTAGCTTCGAGGAGATTTCTTGCCTCGCAGTTCTTATTTTTGACCTCTGCAGCAGATGATGAGCTTGCCTCATCGTTATATTCCACCACTTCGGAGCGAACCCACTCTTCATAACTAGCATGAGCCTCGGCAGCTGAGGCAAAACCCTTGTACAAATTACCACTATATCCTGTTACTTGGATTGCACAATTTTGCCAAGTTTCGTAAATTCCAGGGACACGACCACGATATACCACATATGCCTTGTATGTCATTGTTGGGTTAAGATCCTTATTTCAACATACAAAAATTTGTAAAAAATTTGCAGGATTCTCATTAATTTCAGTAGTATAATTGAACAAAAATTCGTAAAAATTTTGCAGGATTATCATGAATTTCAGGGTAAAAAATTTTAGGGTATAAATTTCAGGATTATCTGATTTCAGGATGATCTGATGATGGTGAAAATTGATCAAAATTTTTAATTTATCGACATTCAGAGCAAATTGATCAAAACTGATGATGGTGAAAATTGATAAAAATTAGCCCTAATTTTCAAGTTAAACAAAAAGAGTTTGAAATTACATACTAGAAGAAGGAGGAGGAGGAGCAGTGCGAGGAGGAGGAGGAGCAAGCGCGAGGAGGAGGAGCAGTCGAGGAGTCGAGGAGGAGCAGTCGAGGAGTCGAGCGGTCGAGGAGGAGGAGTCGAGGAGGAGTCGAGGAGTCGATGAGCAGTCGATGAGTCGATGAGCAGTCGAGGAGGAGAGGAGGAGTCGATGAGGAGTCGAGGGTTTTACTAAGGGTTTCTCGCCATTGCCATTGTTCTCCCTCACTACTGAAGCAGACTGAAGAGTAGAATTTTTGCTAAGAGTGGGTTTCTCCTCCACGTGCGAGACACCCTCCCAAAGGCACGTGCCTGGGAGGGTCCGTCCCATAGGACGGGCTGTGAGGACGGGCCAGCTAGAATTTTTGTATAACGAGAGTTGGTCTAGAATCCCCCCCAAATATGAAGTGTCCAACATATATATTGTGCCAATTGCATAATTGATTTTCACTGTAGGATGAGTTTAACTTTGACCAGCTATGCGAATTTAATGCCATGAGTACTTTTTTGAAGCATTTCTATTTAAGATCAACCAAATAAGTTGTCAAGGTAGATGACATTTACCAATGGGTGTTAACTTAATTGGCGAATAAGCTTAAGTTCAACCCTGCCACAGGCGAATATAATAAAAACATTGTTTACCCTAAAAAATAAAGTAGGAGAAAGATTGAGTTGTGAATCAATTTCTCATCCCATAAAAACATATAGTTATAATAAAACTCACCCTATAATCACTCACTATCTTCACTGTGATGTCATAGCATCTCCAATGGAGAACCCAATCACACAAAAATGTGGTTCAATTTAAGGTTGAGGGTGGGTGTGCTTCGACGGGCCATTCAACAAATATTTTTTAAAAAAAGTCAAAAAATTATAAAGGTTGGGCTAAAATGGTCCAATCTGGAGTTCGACTGCTAGATTAGGATCTATTTGAATTTCATTCAGGGTCTGTTTGGTTAGCCATTTTCCTTGGCGGATTTCATTGTTTGGTTGTCTATTTACTGACAGAAAATTGATTTTTCATAAGACAATTTTCCCACTACTCGTGGGAATCCAAGTCCAAAAGGGTGGCCTCGAAATCGGATTCACGAACACGGTTTCAATTTTCATGCAACCAAACAGACCCTTAGTTAAAACGCCACTACTAAATAGAAAAAAATGCATTCATAATTTGTTTGAGCTGACATTTAGATGAAAATTATAAATTCGCGTTGTGTCTGTCTCATAAAATTTTTTTTTTCCAGAATGTTTATTTTTCAGAAATTAAATTTTCCAGTGTTGTTGAAAATTCTTTTCGGAATGTTAAATTTTACAGAAATTTATCAATGTTTGGAAAAAATTTATTTCAAAAGAGCTTCAAGGGAGGAAAAAAAAAACAACATCCAATTTTTAATGTGATGTTGATTTTCTAGGACTTGTCTTAATTTTCATTCTCACCATTTTTATTTTCCAATATCCACCAAACACCCATAGCACTACACCACAGTACACCACCACTGCCAATAACACAACCATCACACCACCTCCACCACAACAACAACAACAACTACAACCCTTACAACCACCATTATCATTGTTACTACAACCACCACATATCACACAACCACTACCACATTGGCGCGATCACTACCACCACCACCATGCAACAACTAATGTCGCCACCCACCACCCCATCATTACCACCTTCGTAATCGCCATCGTCACACCGTAGCCACCCAATCATTGTATATTGTCACAATTGTCATCATTGCAACCACCATCATGCCCACCACCCCCACCATACCACAACCCCCACCACCATCACAACCAGCGTTCTTACCGCCACTTTAACTACGTATGAAGTCAATCACACCAGTTCCATGGTTGCCGCCACAGTTAACTCAAATATTTCATCAATGAATATTATTTTCCATGAAACAACCAAACAATGAAAATATTTTAGGAAAATTTTCGAGAATTGTTTTCCTTGAATATTTACCTTTCATGAAACAATCAGAACCTCACATTAGAAACATGTTATAGTTGTTAGCATGTTTCGACATGTGTGCATCAAGATAGTGTTAAATGTGAAAAGTGAATTTATCTATTATAATCATAAAGCGAGCAAGCGCCCACCTTGGGGGCGATACTGCTGAGCCGACCAGGCCATTGTCCTAGTGGTCCCTAAACACTCATGGAGAAAGTTTATCAAGATATTTAATGGCATGGACCTAAAGACATGTCTCGAATAATAGTGTGGAGCGGGCTGAAATTTTAACATGTTTATAGTGTTAACTTGTAATTTTTCTACAAATTTCAGGTCAAAGGGGAGCTCAAATAAATGATTATTTTTTTAGGTAGAATCCTCATAACTAAATGAAACTTAACATTGTCCTAAAACCTCAAGTTATTCCTTTAAGCCCAATGCTCAAAAAATTATTTTGGTGGTCAAGAGAATTATTTTATGCTAATTTTCCCATTGAATGTTCATACCACATGAAAGTGTGAGGTATGTTGTAATACTTAACAAGAGTGCACTGATACTATGCTAATATCGATTAGAGGGGGTGAATAGTCACTTTTCAAAAATCGACTTTGTATTGAAAAATACACGGAAGTATTTGATTTTGAAATTTTTTGCATAAACTTATTAAAGGCTTATGGTGTGACTTAAACTAAGACAATACCACAAGGTTCACAAGTTTAATTGGTTCACTTGAAAGTGAACAACAAGTTAAAAGCCTTTTGCAAAATCCCCCAAGGAAATCCTACGCATGCGAGTTGAACATACAAGCAATGTGACAAATTAAAAATACCACTATAACAAGGCTCAGCTAAGCTGAAGTTTGATTGGCTCAAACCAATTACTTCCTCAGTGGAAAGGGCTTGTAAGCCTCAAGTTTTTTTTTACCCTTAATCAAATGAGAACTCAACTCTCAATCAAAGTTCCACAACCTCGCAAGGTCTAATTATCGTGTTGAGATTTACCAACAAGAACCAAGTGATTTGCTTCATGGGTTGTACAAACACATTGGCAATCACATGGGATGCACCACAACCAAGTCTTACAAATGTGTGCTTGGGATCCCAAGGATACAACTTGATCTTATGTTCTGCTCTGCGAGACTTACCGAATAGCTAAGGATCATACCATCACGGGATGCAACACAACCAAGGCTTGCCAACTATCTAGGATCACGTGTGGCACTTACTCGTACAAATCCACTCCACAGATTCAAGAAACTACACGGGGTGAATGTGAGTATAGGCAAGGCTAACACTCAAAGGGATTCTCTTTTCTAATGACACTCGTTTCTTGAATAGAAAGACTTAAAGGTCTTTTACATTCACTACTTTACTCAATGTAAGATCAAAGCTTCACTCAAGGATGAGATGAAGTGGTGAAGACTCGACATCCAAATGAGACATGTACCAATAGCTCACAAGGATTCAATAGCTTCACTACTTGAATAACTCTCCAAATGAGATAACCAAACAACTCATAAAGAAAAAAATATGGATATCTCACAAGGGATATGGGTTTTGAGAGGGTGAATGAATCTCTCAAATGCAAGGTCAAAGGGAAAATACTTAAAAAAGATGAGACCATGAGAGGCTTGAAAATTTGAGTGATGATCCAAAGAGATGGATCTCCGTTCCTATTCATAGAACTAGTCTAGTTGTAGTGAAGTCAACTTCGTTGGCTCCACCACTTGTTTTTCGGAACGGCTAGAATCAAAAGGACTCTTAACTTTTTCAGAACGACTTTCTACTAAAAATAACTTATCAAGTAGTGAAATCAACTTTATTTGCCTCATACAACTTTGTTAAAACAAAACATCCTCATTTGTCACATGTTTTTGTACTTGACATGAACATCACCTTTTAGCACATAGGGATGTCTTACGACAAAATATACTAAAAAGAATATACATTCTCAAATGGGAGGAAACTCAAATTCAAACTTTGAAATCCGGTTCATACTTATTTTTGCCCCAAATAACTTTTAGCATTTCATTTAAATTTGGCATCCACAATCTATTTTTGGCTTGTCTTGGTTTTCATAGCTTTGACTTGTCTTCATGAGCTGACTGCAATCTTCTTGTCCTTTGACAATGGTCCTCATGAGTTAGATAACATTGAAATGATATTTACAAAACATAGTCCTTAACCTATACGATTTATAAATTTATCGTATATTTTTACATTGTTCTAGCATTATTCACAAATACAGTCCTCATGAGTTAGATAACATTGGTCAAATTCATCATATATCTTTACATTGTTCTAGCATGTGTCATGTGCACTAATCGATAGTGTTTGTGTGCAATTGAATAATTGCTTGCCAACGACCATTATCAAACGACGAAGAAAATATTCAAGAAAAACAAATACATTATTATTCCTTGCCAACAATTACTCAAATGAATAAACAAATACGAAAGATGTTGGGGCTTAGTGGAACATTTGGTTTACCACTTGGTTTTTTATGATACAGCAAAACGGTCACATCCTTGAGCCATATACGTGTCATGATGATCTCGAGGAATTATGGGCCCCAGCGTCAGTCCAACACTGATCCAGCCCAAACGGTTTTAAGCCCGCCCAATGCAGTCCGCCAAACGGACCCGAGCTTTTACAACTTGCTAAGCCCACGCGTCTCACAACTATCGTCAATACCCGTAAGCCCTATTAAGGCTAGTATCTCGAGGATCAGCTTCGAACAGGCAATTACAACAATTTTTTGCTTCTGACTAGGAAACAAATACTAGAGTACATATCACACAGGCAAACATCCTCTTACGAATTACCCTCGGATAGGGAACTATCTCCTGTGTATCTAGGAGCACAGCACTAACAAGGAACTTCCTTTCTACATCACGACTCCTAATTAGAGAAGGATCTCCACGAAGACCTCCTTCCTAAATTACGCCATCGATGGCCTGGTAAAGCCAGGACTCTTGCACTATAAATAAGGCATGAGGTTGGTAAGCTAAGGTACACTACAAATTCCCTATTTACAACATTACACCTTCCTCAGATCCCTGTCTGACTTTAGCATCAAAGTGTCATCGGCCAACACAACGGTGGTCCGTGGCTCACGTACATTTCTTGTGCAGATCAGCAGGACTAGGTCAAAGCAGGGAGCGAAAAATGACTGCATCAGTTTGGCATCGTCCGTGGGAATGACAAAGTTCCTAACCTTTTACTAGCATCATCTCCCTTCGAAATACAAAGAGATGGTGACTACTAAATCACGCAACAATGGAGAATAGGGGGAAACGTTGAGCACTCAATCTGGCACTGCTTCACCACCCTCAATGGTGCAGGTAGTCTGCAAGCATCAAACCAACGTTTCTAGGGCAACAACAACACCAGCGAACCACGAATCAAATCTAGGATCGCTTTTCGTACGTCAGGATTTTTCGATGATAAAGATGCTCAGATCGATGAAACAAAGGCCTAACTAGATACTGAAGGCGTAACCCACTTCAACAATCAGTTAGCCACTGTCAACTTGTGTAACGACACAACGGTTGTCTCAGCCTTTATCGAAGGCCTAAGGAAATGAAAGTTCCATAACTTTCTGATGCTGGACCCTTCAGTAAGCATAACAGACCTAGTAAGGGAAGTGCAGAGCTTCATCGCCATAGAAGAAGAACGGGTAGCCAAAAGTGAAGCCGGGCCCGGAGGGGAACTGGCCGACAGGATGTGCAGGCTCCATGGAGCTCAATCCGAGTCTAAAATGCCAAAAAGGTCCAGGAAAAGGGCTCTCCAAAGTTTGAGGATCCAAGCAATACGCGGTGAGCAGTTGGAACCGCATGCTCGGAGTCAAGACCCCTCCATGCCACTAGCATTTATGGAGAGAGACCTCCGGGGGATACAACTCCCGCACAATGACGCCCTGGTGGTAACAATTTCCCGGACAAGCTGAGAAGTAAGGAGATCCTTGGTAGACACCGGAAGTTCGACAGACGTCATGTTTCTCCATACGTTCCATGGCATGCAACTAAAAGAGACAGTGTTAACCCTTGATAATCGTCCGATGATCAACTTCAGCGGTAAAAAATGATTCTCCGTGGGAAAGATACAACTGACAATAACAGCGGGAGAGAAATCAACTCAAAAAACCCTGTTTTAAGAGTTCATAGTAATCAATACGTCTTCGGCGTACAATGCAGTTTTGGGGAGACCCTGAATACACCATATGGGAGCGGCGGTTTCCATTCTACACCAGTGCATCAAGTATCCTACAAATCGAACGTCGGTACATTAAGAGGTGACCAAACAGCTGCCAGGGAATGCCAGTACACGACGACACTGTCGTCCAGTGATTCTCAATTGGTGACTAGCCCCGTGACTAGGATGACTCTTCATTCTGCCCGAGTAATGGGAGAAGAACAACCGATCCCAAACGATGAGGCTCCGGTGAGCCCTCGAGGCAGGCCCAATGCCGGACAATTGGAGGAAGAAACCATCACGGTCTACCTCGACAACCCTTTCAACAATAGAGCTATCCAGATTGGTTCCTGCTTGAGCAAAGAATTGGTAGAGCAACTCACAGAGCTGCTGCATCAAAACTAGGACATCTTCGCCTGGACCATGCGAGACATGGTGGGGATTGATCCGTCATTAATCACCCAATGCCTAGAGGTGGACCCCACGAGGAAAACGTACGGCAGAAGAAGAGGCATGTGGCGCCTGAAAGGAACACAATCATAAATGAGGAAATACAACATTTACTCAGCACGAACATGATCAAGGATGGACGATACCCAGACTGACTAGCTAACACCGTTCTTGTAAAAAAGAAAATGGGAAATGGAGAGTATGCGTGGACTACACGTACCTGAACAAAGCATGCCCAACAGATAGCTTCCCACTCCCCCGAATTAATCAGATCGTAGATGCCACATCTAGACACAGCTTACTCAGCTTCATGGACGCTTATTCGGGCTACAATCAAATATTGATGCACCCCTAGATCAAGAGAAAACCTCCTTCAGAACTGAAAGAGGGATATACTGCTATAGGGTGATGCCATTCAACTTAAATAAAGTTGGTGCTACATACCAACGACTGGTCAACCGAATGTTCAAAGAGCAGATTGGCAAGAACATGGAAGTCTACATAAACGATGTGCTGGTCAAAAGCCTCCGCAGCCCCGACCACATACAAGACTTAACCAAATCGTTCAACCAGCTTAAAAAATACCAGATGAAGCTCAACCCACAAAAATGTACATTTGGAGTCGAATCTGGAAAATTTCTTGGCTATATAGTGAACAAGAAGGGAATCAAAGCTGACCCAAAATAGATTCATGCCCTTCTAGACATGAAAGCCCCCCTGACCAACATCAAAGACGTTCAAAGCCTGGCTGGGAGGGTAGCAGCACTCAACAGATTAATATCAAAGTCTTCCGACAAATGCATTCATTTCTTTAAGATAATTAGAGGAAGCAAAAGATTATTTTGGAACGAAGAGTGCGAACAAGCCTTTCTGAGCCTGAAAGCATACATGGGGAGTCCAAAGCTGCTTTCAAAACCTGCGACAGGGGAAACACTCTACTTGTACTTGTCTGTTTACAAGCACGCTGTCAGCTCAGCCCTCGTACGAGATGACAGAGGGACCCAAAAACCAGTATACTACACCAGCAAAACCTTTGTAGAAGCGGAGGCACACTATCAGGACCTGGAAAAGTTAGCTCTGGCACTGGTCGTGTCATCTAGGAAACTGAGGCCCTATTTTAGACCCACTCTATAACGGTCCTGACCAAGCATCCGCTTTGCTCGGTATTACACAACCCGAGCTATCCGGCAGGATGGTGAAATGGTCAGTGGAGCTTAGAAAGTTTGACATAAACTACGCTCCAAGAACCGCCATCAAAGCCTAGGTGCTGGCAGATTTCATTGCTGAGTTCACCAGTGGAGAAGAGCCGAAAACGGACCACCAACCCTCGAATTCGAATGTCTAGGCCTGGATCTTGTGCTGCGACGGTTCCTTGACTGGAAAGGAAAATGGAGCTGGGATCACGCTCAGCTCCCCCAGGGGCTTTACCCTTGAAAAATCAGTCAGGTTCAGCTTCCCCGCTTCAAACAACGAGGCCGAATACGAAGCCCTCATTTCTGGCCTAAAGCTAGCACTAGGGATCGGTATAGATCGCCTAACGGCATACAACGACTCAGGACTAGTATTCAACCAGGTCAAAGAGGATTTCAATAGCAAAACCCCCCCCCCCCCCGCATGATAGCCTACTGCCATAAGGTACTTGGCATATGGGCAAGTTCGAAAGGTGTGAACTCATACAGTGCCCCCCGAGACGACAACAAAAGAGCTGACATGCTAGCCAGAGAAGTTTAGCCTTAGACGAAGTCTCAAGCGGCCTGATTGAATACCAAGAGAAATCGAGCCTCGACAAAGAAGAACCTAGAGATATCTGCGCTGCAGAAGTGCAATCAAATTGGATGACTCCGATACTGGAATACATAGCAACCAGAACCCTATCAATTGAAAGGGTCGAAGCTAGAAGACTAAAAAACATAGCAACAAGGTACACTCTCCTAAACGACAAGTTATGCAGGAGATCAGTGACAGGGTCCCTACTCCGATGTCTGTCACCTTCAGAGGCAAGCCAGGTCATGAGAAGGATCCACAGCGGTATATGCGGAAATCATCCGGGCGGGAGAACCCTCGCCCATAAAGCTTTGACTCTAAGATATTATTGGTTGACCATGCAGCGAGACGCCAAAGATACTGTCCGCAAGTGCGACAAATGTTAGAGGTTCGCGCCGTACCCATGCCAGCCTAGCCACTGACCCCGATGACTAGTCCGTGGCCATTCGCACAATGGGAAATGCACATGGTCAAACCGCTCCCAGCTTCAACCGGTAAAAATTTCCTTCTTGTGGCAGTCGACTATTTCACCAAGTGGGTTGAAGCCGAGTCCCTATCCAAAATCGGGCAGGTCTAGATCAAAAAATTCATATGGGCCACCATCATCTGTAGATTTGGCATCCCAAGAGTATTGGTTAGTGATAATGGAACTCAGTTTGAAAGTATCAAGGTTAAAAAATTGTGCAAAAGTTTGAATATTGATCACCACTTATCTTCACCAGGACACCCCCAAGCCAACGACTAACCGGAGGTTACCATTCTAACGATCCTGGAGGCTATCAAAAGAAAGCTTGACACTGCCAAAGATAGATGGGTTCTAGAGCTACCAGGAATACTCTGGGCATATCGAACGACCAAAAAAGTCCCTACCGGAGAGACACCCTTCACCCTAGCATACGAGTCAAAATCCATGGTTCTGATAGAACTTGAGGTGCCAACCTTCCGAACGTAAGAGTTTAGACCAGACAGTAACGATGAAGCCCTACATGTTGGGCTAGACCTCCTCGATGAAAAACGAGATCTAGCCTAACAACAACAAATGGCGCAATACTACAACAAGAAGGTCAAGCCACACGAACTCAAGGTGGGAGATTGGGTACTCAAGAAGACCCAACAAAACACCAAAAAAGTTGGCGCAGGAAAGCTAAATCCAAATTGGGAAGGACCATACAGAGTTGTTAAGGTCAACAAGTCGGGAACATATTAGCTTGAAGACACATACGACGACGGGCTTAAACGGCCATGGAATGCAGACCATCTCAAAAGATATTATCAATAAAATATTTGCTTTTACTAAAACTCCCACTGTTGTCCGTTACGACCCTCGACCATCCCGACTATGACCAGACTTGAATATCAACCTGACTCCTAGTCTGTTGTGCGCGGACAACGACGACCTAGGAAGTGGGAGTCTAATCAACGCTTGTTCGCTGATGACGACAACTCGCAAAGGGATCATTGCTCTCCAACAGACAATGATTGTCGAACTTACGAGGTAAGCTTAGTCAGTTTGTGACTGGTGATGATGACTTCGGGTGCCTAACGCATAGTACGCCGCTCATGAACTACAACTGCTAAAAAATGGGAGGCTAGTCAGCACTTGCATGCTCATGACAACAACCCGCCAAATGAGCGACAACAATCTTTGAAGCATCTCAACACAGTCTGCGACACGTGGACAATAGCGGCTCACCAACAAATGAAAGCAACCAAACCCGTCAATACAATTTGACTAACAAAAACAGGCATTCTGCCCGGTAATACAAACTCTACAATCTACAAAGCATATAAAGAAAACTCAACAGTACAAGGAAAAACAATACTTTCATTCAAAAAATTGTTTTTCTATCCTTGGAAGGACGTTACAACTATTTCAATGAGAGACAACCTCCACAGCAGCTAGCCCTGCGAAACCAGAGACTTCCCCTAGAGGAATCAATCCAAAAGCAGCCCTCCTATAATGGGCAAGATCAAGGTCGACACTAGGACCCTCCTTTCTGATTAGTTCCAACAGGTCCAATCTGCCCCGAATAACCTCGGACGAGATCAATGGCCTCCGTCCCGACATGTCAAAGTCCACTGCAGCTACCAAGGCAACATAGTGCGAACACTCCTCCGACAACAAGCACTCCGCCTCACGAACGCGACAGAACCCCTCATTAATGGCAGACTCCAGCTGTCATCGCTCAACGGTCCATTTCATTTCCGCTCGCCTTCTTTTAGTTTCTTGGGCTTCTAGGTCAGACGACCATCTGTCCACGGTTCCATCTAGGTGCTCCAGTTCCACCCTAGTCCGCCCCAGCTCAGCACGGGTCGACGCCAAATCAGACTTGGTCGCACTCAATTGAGATCTTACGCCCGCAAACCCCGTTTCAGTAGCAGAAACCGCGACCCTCACAACCCCCAAGTTCGCGACAGTACCAGAACTCTGCAGCTGGCCAGTCAAGGAGTCCACCCGGTAGAGGGAATCTGAATATGACATCCGTAGGTCCACGAAGGCTTTCTCCAAAGCAAGAACTTGTTCGCGGGCTTCGAGATGTAGAACGATAGGATTATATGGCTCAAGGGCACGCACGACCATCTCAGGACCATAGTGACACGAAGCATCTATCTGTGGTTCGATGTCCTCCCCGTCTAAGTTAACATTGGGGTGGCAGCATCAAGAGACAAGCGACGACCCCTCGAGGTCGCCGCTTGTGTAGAACGCGACAGCCCAAGGGGAGAAGCTACACAATCAAAGGGTTGTCTCCTACTCGGAGCAACGACAGGAGGCACGTTCACCTCCATTCTGCAAGCTTAGTTGGGCTAGGTAGAGCTAGGTTTCTCTTCCACGAATGATGAAGAACAACCCCTCAGCTGGTAAACCCGGCACAGCATGGACACCGTGAGAACACCGCAGCAACCCGCTGTGCACAACGTTACCTGGCATTATGACCTCCTCAACAGATGTCAAAGGGAGCTTAAGGAATTCCCTCTCTATCCGCTTCTCCTCATCAGTAAGAGAAGGAACAACAAACTTTCCTGAAACAGAGAAGTGACATCAAAACCAGCGTCGCATCAGGAATACAAAAATATATGAGACAATAGCAAAAAAAAAAAAACTCACGGATATCAAATTGGAAGTATCGGAAAACTCTACGACTCCCAAACTTGAAGTATGAATAATCCACCGAAGCCAAGAAGCAATCTTTTTCCCAAGGCTCGGTGTTATCCGCTTCCAAGTGTAGGCAAACAGAGCAGTTCAATATGCAGAGACCCCTAGGGTCCAACCGAGCGGTGGTCATGTGATGAATCACCGTCGTGGTTAAACGAAGACCACCGTCATGTGCCCTCAGAAGAATTGCAAACAGAATCTCGAACCCGCTCGGAACCATCTGAGCGGGAGGCATGCAGAAAGAAAGAAGCACCTGACATCATCTGGCACAGGAAATCGGAGCCCTAACTCAAACATACCTCGGTGCAAACTTATGTACCCATAAGGGGGTGAAGTGGGAGCCAAATCTCCAAATGCGGGAACTATTTCCAAATCTCCTACGATACGGTATAAACTCTGAATCCTGATTAACTCGATTTCATCAACCAGGCTACCCTCAAAGAACTTGAGGCAAGTGAAGGACAATAGATCCTTGGAAGAAAGTTCCACATTATCTGCCATTGATAGAAATAATAAATCGAACTTTACAACAACACTATTCCTTGAAGGAACAACGTAGATAAGAATGAGAAAATCCTCCTCGAAGCAAAAAATATTTACAAGGAAGACAAATCGCACCTTCCTTCCTTGAGCAGTCACGTACCTATTAATATTATGTGCCACTCAAAAACCGCGCTTTGAGTTCAATCATTACGATGGTACAGTTGCATTTTCAAATAGTCAGTGGATCGACTAAGCGCCCCACTTCCTTGGGGGGAGTAGCTGATGATACACAAAAATGGTCACATCCCTAAGTCATACACGTGTCATGATGATCTCGAGGAACTACGGGCCTCAACATCAGCCCAACACTGATCCGACCCAAGCGATTCTTAGCCCGCCCAATGTAGTCCGCCAAACAGACTCGAACTCTTACAACTCGCTAAGCCCACGCGTCTCACAACTATCGTCAATACCAATAAACCCTATTAAGGCAAATATCTCGAGGATAAGCTTCGAACAGACAATTATAGTAGATCTCCGCTTCAGACTAGGAAACAAATACTAGAGCACATATCACATAGGGAAACATTCTCTTACGGATTACCCTTAGATAGGGAACTATCTCCTGCTTATCTACGAGCACAGTGCTAACATAGAACTTCATTTCTTCAACATGACTCTTAATTAGATAATGATCTCTACAAAGATCTCGTTCCTAAGCTACGCCATCGATGGCCTGGTCGAATCAGGACTCCTACACTATAAATAAGACATGACATTGGTAAGCTAAGGTACACTACAAATTTCTTATTTATAGCATTACACCTTTTTCAGATCCCTGTCTGACTTTAGCATCGAAATGTCATCGACCACTACAACGGTGGTCCGTGACTCACATGCATTTCTTGTGCAGGTCAGCAGAACTAGGTCAAAGCAAAAAACAGAAAACGACTGCATCAGTTTTATTTCCTTAATGATATTATCTCTCTTGTATGCTCCATTTTGTTATTTGAGAGTGACCATGAGAAGTTATCCATCTAAAGATTGCATGTCTTTCAAACTCATCATATCCATCTTGATGGTTTTAAAGCAAAATAAAAGGTGCATGAGCATATGTCATCTTCACTTTAATTTTTGCTTTTCGATGTGGGACATCATCGTGGCAATACCTTTATCTTCCATTTGCAAGTAATTCTTTTTTTAAGTTTAGTTGAATTAAGAAATTGGTTCTCTTCAGTTTTAATAACTAATCATCGTACACATACATGTATTGCCACTTATGAAGGGTGATTACAATTTTTATTTTATGCATTTTCAATGTAATTTTCAAATACAATCATGAAACAAAAAAATACAATCTAGACATATTTACAATCTTTAATAATAATACAAATACAAATACAAATTTAAATGAAAATATATAATATTCAAAAAATAATATTTCATTTACAATTGATTTTTTCTCTCTTTGAATAGATTAGAAAAAAGTATTTAGTATTTTCAAAATGGCTAAAGTGTAAATCAAATGAGCCAATAAGCTTCCTTCGCTTAATCGGCTCGGCTAAGTGATATGACTTGGCTTAAAGGCTTTTTTGTTTTATTATTCCGTTAAAATAACTTTTATACCTTAATTATTTACTTTATACCCTAACTATTATCTAATTTCTAACTACATGATAAAGGGTATTTTGGTCGTTCCTTAACTGTAAGGTATTTACAAGCTCACTATTCGTGAGGCCTAGCCTCTTTATAATAGTAGAGAAGTAAAGATAAAGGAGAGCTTGAGCTTTAGCTTTTTTCTAATGCGTCTACCTGTCAAAATCGAGAACCGACATAGATTTTTATCGAGCAATGATATTCTTGATTTCAATTCAAGCATGGCCAATGCTTTACCATATGGATTGTGCATTGATCTGGAAAAAAAAAATGTCAAATACTATTATCCTCTCCACATCGTTTGGCTTCATATTCCAGCTTTCTATTTTAGTACAATTTCACCAATGTCGTAAAGAAATACAGTAAACTACAATTCAAAATGATATTTTCAAACGTTGCTAACAATATATCCAAAAAGTACAAAAAATTGCAATTAAATGCAAGACTTAAAACTTGGAAAAATCAATCAAGGTTGTTACATACACTGTAGGTAGGATATATGCTCACAACCACCACCACACTAATCATCACATTTCCCTCCCTTTGTTGAACTGTTTGCTAAATACCCACAACTACCATCACGTCCGCTCACTTACCGACCACCGCACCCACTACTACAACCTCCATAGTGCACAATAAGCTTACTGCAATTGCTCCTAATTTCGAGTCAAACAATGCTATTGCTTTATTACCATACTGGTTTTCTATAGAGAACTCGATTGTTGTTATCAAGACATGGTCATTATTGTGTCGTCTGTAGGCATTGGCTCCATAAAGAGACAAATTACTGAAAACCTATAAAGAGATAAAGAGTGACATTCATCTAAAAATGATACTTTCAAAAGTTACTAACAATCTATCAACAAATTACCGAAATTGAAATCCAATGCTGGATTAGATACTTGGAAATTTTAACCAGCATTGTTATAAACAAAGAATGCGATTTCTGGAAATATCTTAAAATTTCACGAAATATCCTATTTTGGAATCACCCAAATTTATAGAAATCAGATTATATATTTTCTTTCTCAGGGGATGAAATATTTGCTTATTTTTCTCAAAGGGAAATCCTCGGGGAAAAAATATATATCTTAGTCTTCGTATAGTTTAACCCGTTATAAAGTTATTTTTGTATCAAAAGTTTGTTATGTGAGTAAATCTTATGTAATATATAGTCTTATGACACTGATGATACATCAAAATAGACCGATCATCACGACCGTACACATGGCAGAGAGCATCCATCACGAGGATATAATGTCAAACTTATTGGGTCAGCTCATAAAACCCAAAAAGAATAAAACTAATCACAGAGGCCCAGACAAGGCCCACCAATGAGAAGATGTAAACAAAGGCCGAATCCAGACCCGAACGAATCAGATCCCGAATCCAAGCTCGACACGAATTCTCTCATAAAAAAAAAAGGAAAGTTGCACAAAAAAAGTCATGGAGGGAGTTACGCCTCCACGGACGCATCTCCATTAAGGAGGAGATTATTACGAGAAACATCTCCTTCCGTTACACCTTGCATGCTTAAGTCATGCAAAGAATTAACCGCAACCATTATAAAAGGTAAAGGGAACATTTGACACAGGTAAGCAACTTTAACTGAGTTTTGCCCATATTTACTTCCTTATTCAAACAGAGTTGTTGTCTTAAGCATCGGAGTGCATTCAGCCACCATAAAGGTGATAATTGCCAGTCTAACATCTGTTTTGCAGATCAAACTCATAGGAGGACGATTTTTGGACTCATCAAATTAGCGCAGTTCGTGGGGAACATGGAATTTCCTTTCTAAAAATAAGACTCACAGTGACAAAGCTCACATAATCTGATAGAACATCAAACAACTATCAAGATCAATGGAACACTCCACGAATCCTCAATCTGGCAGTGAACAATACGACATGCCGCCTAATATCGATCCAGCGACAACCGTTGAATTAACCACACTTGCTAGTAAAGAACTTCAATGGGTAACAGTTCAGACGTCTCTGACATCTTGGGAAATCCCCTCGGATCCCCGAGTAAAGATGCTTATGGCTCAGATAAACCACGTAATCGAGATGATGGATAGAATCACTCGAGACCTGGAGGGCAACAAATCTCGAAAAGAAATCGCCCAGCTTAAGATACATCGGACCAATAACAATTCCAGATTTAATCAAGGGAAGTTCGGAAAACTATAACCAAATAAGCCTAAATGCGAGAAATCATTCGCAGCCTTGATAGCGAGTCGAAGCAAGATCCTTAAAACTATGGCAGGAAGGGAAGATGTCAAATGGCTACAAAAAATGAAAGAAGATCCAAAGAAGTGGAGCAAGAACAAATACTGCCTCTTCCACAATAATTACGGCCACAATACCGAAGATTGTCAGAGTCTGAAAGACGAGATTGAACATCATATCAGAGAGGGACGATCGGAGAATTCGTCAAACTCAAGGACGAAACAATCATTTCAAGGGAACGGGCAAAGGAAACAATCTATGTCTTGCATAGTGCAGTTGGAGAAACAGAACAATCCAATCGATCTCGAAAGCGTATAGTCAGAGACTTGCGGGCAAAGATCAGATTCCAAGAACCGTTCGCACAGCGCGCAAAAACGATGCAGAGGACTCTAACTTTCTCAAACGAAGATGCATATGAGGTTAATTTTCCGCACAATGATGCTCTAGTGATTTCTATCATGATAGCTAAATGGGAAATCAAAAGGGTATTGGTCGACACCGGCATCTCGACCAACCTCCTATACCTGACAATTTTTCGAAGGATGTGGTTCACCAATGAGATGCTTTCACCTAGCAATCAATCTATTGTGGGTTTCAGTGGGGAACAAAGTCATCCGCTGAGAATGATTCAACTACGAGTCGAAGCAGGAGAGCCAGGAAAACAACGAGTATTATTGACAAACTTTCTCATTGTCGATGTTTCTGTTGCGTACAACATGCTACTCGGAAAACCATGGATACACAAAATGGGCGCAGTCTTCTCCACTATGCATCAATGCTTAAAGTACCGTACCGACAATGGCATCGAAAGAATCAAAGGAGATCAACCAACGGTTCGTGAGTGTCATTTCGCAACGATAAAAACTCCCTATAAATAGTAATTACTGCAACAACCATAGGAGCCTTCATAGCAACTTGATGAAAAAAATTCGGACTCTCCGGACGATAATACGGTTCCAACAAGTCTGCAAGATCGACTTAACACTGGACAACCAAAAAAATAAATGATCGAAGTTTACCTAGACAACGAAGCGGAGAAAGCAGTCCGAATTGGCACAAAGATTCATCCCGAACTCGCCAAGCAACTGATCCAGCTGCTGAAAGATAACTAAGATGTTTTTGCATGGACAATGAAGATTATGGTAGGGATAGACCCATCCATCATCTTTCACAAACTACAAGTGAACCCAAACAAGAAGCCGGTTCGACAAAAAAGAAGACATGTGGCCCGATGAAGTGCACTGATTACTCAGTGGAATGATGATAAGAAAAGCTCACTACCCAGATTGGTTGGCAAACACGGTGCTAGTAAAAAAAAAGAACGACAAATGGAGGGTGTGCGTTAACTACACCGATCTATATAAAGTTTTCCCTAAAGACAGTTTTCCATATCCACGAATAGATCAGATAGCGGATGCAACTACCGGGCACGAAATGCTGAGCTTCATGGATGCATAATTAAGGTATAATCAAATATATATGTATCCTCTTGACCAAGAAAAAACATCTTTCATAACGGAAAGGGGTACATACTGTTATCAAGTAATGCCATTCGGATTTATGAAGCTCAAAAGCTCTCACACTAAGTTATTATTGGCCAATTGATATTCACATAATTATTACATAATATATCCCTTAATTTATATATGTTAGTGTTTCGATTTTTATAATTTATAATAATTATTTCGTTTTCATGTCTTGGCAGGAATTTGAGCGTTAACGATGAAATGGTATTAAGGCGACATACAATTGGTCGATTCTAGTGGTGGTACAAAGCAGAGAGTCTCATATCTAACCCTAACCCTAATAAACCTAGGTCCACCTAATTTAATCTAAGCCCAAATCCAAAATTGCTAACCTAAACACCCAAGCCCAAGATAATAGAACCCTATTTAATCCCTCTTAATCTCTCTTATTCTCTCTTCTTCCACAGCCCCTCTCCCCTCCTCTCTTTTCCAGCCATCACACCAATCCACCCTGCCGGCAATCCTCGCTCGATAGGAGAGCCGGCAGCGCGATAATTTCGCCATCACCCTTCATCTCGTCTCTCTCTCCCCCTCACAGCCACCAACACCCGAGCACCACCACCGCCGCCGCGCGCACAAAACAGGGAGCAAGTCCCTGTTTTCCACCCTGTTTCGCTCCCTCCTTTCTGTTTTCCCCTCTTCTCTTCGTCCCTCCCTTCTCCACTTCTATCTCTCTGCTCCAACCTCGCCATCAGACCCCTCTCCCTCAGCCGCCATTACCGCGAAACAGAGCCGCAACCACCGCGACTCTGTTTCGCCTCTCTGCCCTATTTCTCCCCTCTCTCGGTCTCCTTCTTGAATTCCTCTCTTCTCCACGGTCTCTCCCTCCTTCCTGAATCTCTCTTTCTGCTCCTATCTCGCCAACAGATCACACAAACACCACCGCCTCTGCCGCGAGACAGAGCTCGCGACAGAGCTCCCTCCTTCGATTTTTCTTGAGTAGTTTCTCATCTATTCTTCATTCTCTCTCTCTTTTGCAGGATCAGGACCACGAGGAGCTCGCGAAGAAGCCGCAACAGCGCGGAACAGGGCGGCGTCGCGCTGGAGAAGACGAACCAGCCCAACCGCGCGAAATCTGGCGGGAGATTTTCAAAAATCTGTTTTTTCGCCATTTGCACCGCGAGAATCTGTAAGAGCCGCCACAGGGCCTTTAGTAGCTTTTTCCTCGGGATTCGCGTTCGTGCAGGGATGAGTTGCGGCGTACCACTTCACGAGGAGATGACCGCCACTACCATGGATAGCTAAACCCTTCGCCAAGGCTACGATGAAACCACAGGATTTCCTAGAGTTTGTGTATTTAGATTTATTATTTTCTTGCTTAAACGTTAAACACAATTGATTTATGACTTTTAATAATTTGCTTTCACCGATTATATCCTGATTAATTATCTAGACTAGTCGGTAGTTAGAAATACTCTTTGTTGAAATTCAAAAGCCTGATTTTATAAATTGATCTAAATCTGTGATTGTGTGTGCCGTAAAAAGACACGCAATGCTAGGGATTAGGATTAGTTAAAATAAACTTGTGATTGTGTGTGCCGTAAGAAGACACGCAATTCTAGGGGTTTATACTTATGCTGAAATCAATTGTGAACTTAGATTAATCTTTAGATTAGTCATATTAAATCTTGAAAATTATATTTTTGATTACACAAATCTCAAAGAAACCTGTGGTGGATTCAATGCCTTGGTTTCCCTTCTCATATTCTTTAAAACTTTATATTTTATTGTTTTTAATTTGATTTTTAGTTTAGATATTTTAATTGCTGTAACCCCATTTAAATTAGTTTAAATCCACTTTGAAATTTAATTGCAACTACAGTCCTTGTGGGATCGACCTGTACTTGCCCTTGTCTACCAGTTAGACACTGTGCACTTGCAGTTATTACAAGTAGGTTAAATTAACCTATTTATTTAGGTTAGTTAAATCTCCATCAAGTTTTTGGCGCCGTTGCCGGGGACTGTAACGGTGTAATTAAATTCAAGAGTTTATTTTCACTAATTTGTAGTCTAGGTTAATAAAAAAAAAAAAAAAAAAAAATTTAGGTCAGATATAGATTGCTTTTGCTTTTAGTATTTTTTTTTTAATTTTTTTTTAATTAATTATTTCTTTTAAGTCTTAGAAGTTTTGATACGTGTTTTTGTTTTTTTTTTAATTTTGTTATTTTTGCAGGTATTAATAAGCAGGAAGCATATATTACAGATTACACGCTTCTCGAGAAAATTGAACGATCTTGCAAACGTCAAGCAAAGTTTTTATTATTTTTTTATTTTTGTGAGGAGAGTTTTAATTTTATTTTCACCTCGTTTTACGAGTGTGTGGTGTAATAATTTTTAAACTCTACTGTTTTTCATTTTGTTTAATCACAAAAAAAAAAAAAACAAAAAAACAAAAATTTTCTAAGTCAAAAGAAATTATAGGGAAACAATTTTAATTGTACCCAATAATCTCTTGTGATTTAGAAATCCGACTTCTAAGACCAAGACCAGTAAATTTATTTGCATGTGCTTGTGTGTTGAGTGAAAAGGATAAAAAGAAGTCGGACTTTTTTTTTTGAATTGTGCTAACTCTTCGTGCAGATTGGAATACGTACGCTGTAAGTATTTCTCTCATACGCAACGTATTAGCGACCAGGGTGCTTAGTGAAATTGTGTGATTGGATGTTAAATTTCTGTAATTGTGGATGCTAAACTTTAGCAATTCATAACAAGCAGACCCAGCTTATAAATAGAAACTGGTGGGACTTGAGTGTACATCCAACGTCACATCGTTCTCACATCTACTGGCTTACAGAGCGGTAGCACAAGGAAGTACTTAATTGGACCATTGTGACCTCCTTCTCTTGTGCGATAATCCGGTTTCTTTGAAACGAAACTCTAGCCTACTGATTTTGAACTTTGTGGGGGTAAAGTGTACACTCTTAGGATCAACTTGTAGCACCCATTGCCTTGTCATAATGATTACATAAGAAATAATTGTCCCCCCCCAAAAAAAATAAAAAGATAATTGATCTCAAAAACGTTGATTGCTTAGGGAGGCATGTTTTTTGTGCATTTATTGGTTGCTGATTGCGTGTAAGTTGTGTATATTTTTAGAGTTAGTGCCTTAAAAAAAAAAAAAAAAAAAAAAAAAAAAAAAAAAAAAATGAACCGCAGTAATTATCCATCTCGCAGGAATGCATTTAATGCCATGCGACAACCTGATTATGCTCCATATTCAGATTATTACAACTCAGGTTCCGCATATCATCCTGACTTCCCCTCCCCTTCTAATGAGGATAAAGACTTTAAGGATTACTTCTCCCCTTCTACCTCGAAGCTTGAAATAGCCCTTATGACGATGACTCAGAAATTAGATGCACTTATGAATTTGACTCAACCCCTACCTCCCAATAATGTTTCATTTGAGGGTTGTGTTGCATGTTCGAGTCCTAGTCATTCTACAGCTGATTGTGATTTGCAATATGATTATCCTGAATATTTCGCTGAGCAAATCCATTCTTTTAATGCTAATTGGCGACCTGGTTATAATTCAACGTTCAACTGTTACAGCCCTGGTTTTGTCAATAATCAAAATCTCTCACACCAAGGGGGACATATTTTCTCTCAAGCTCCTCAATACCCTAATCATGTCATGCCCCAGCATAACCAAGTTCCTCCATCCAACACATCAAGTTTAGAGGAAAAGATTAATCAGTTTTTGCAGCGCTCAGCAAGTATAATTGATCAAAATTCTAAGGACATATCTGAGTTAATAGCCACGACTCAAAGACTTGAGATAGTTATGGATCATATTACTGAGGCAGTATCTGAAAGTGAGTTAGGAAGAGTTCCTAGTCACTCTATTCAAAATCCAGAGGGTCAATTCATAACTGATAACACATTGGAGTCCGAGTCAGATGATGTTTTTGTGGACAATGTGATTGAAACCACTTTGCTTCCTGACCCATTTCCTTCCCCACATTTTCATGAAGACCCACTCGACATATGTCTTCCTAGTGGCTCATGCATAGATTCAAACTGTGAACAGTCTTTAGAGTCTCCCCTGGACTGTTTTCATGATACACATGACCATTTAGAGGCTTGTTTGACTCATTCTAGTTTAGACTTTGATGTTGATGATTCCATTAGGGAAGTCAATGATTTGCTTGACTCAGTCCCCATTGTGGATCCTAGTTATAAATGTGAGTCTAAAGTGGAGCCTCTTCCACTCAGTGAGTCAAAACTAGTCTCATCAGTTGAGCTACCTGAGCTTGACCTTAAACAATTACCTGACACCCTCAGGTATGCGTTTTCAGGTACTGATGATACTTTGCCTGTTATTATTTCATCTATTTTGAATTCAAAACAGGTTGTTCCAAAGAGGTCGGGAGATATATTTAATGAGAGACTACATGCCATAGGTAGTGCTAATTCTAGGTTTGGGGGTGTTGTTGCATCGTCTAACTCATCATCTTGGTGTAATCCATTTTGTTACGATGAACCTGTACCACCCGATATATTTATAGGCATACCTATTTCCATCCCTTTCATATTGATTGATGCTACCTATGTGGATCCATTGTTGGTCAGCGATTATTTCAATTTTCACCATCCTGATGTGGATATTATCCAATCTTCTGATTTGGAACCAGACTTAGGATGTTCCCTTTTAGGAGTAAGGGAGGATCCTTTGTTGCATATCACTACTTGCGACCTATTCATGTTTAAGATCCCTATTGACTTCCAAGGAATGCGAGCTTGTTTACCATTTCTAGATGATTTTAGATGGTGTCCTTGCAGCTTTTGGGATATGCTAGTATATTTTGTGTCGCCTGTGGTTGCTATTTTTGAGTGGACTGATCCTCAGCTTTTCAGGTTATTGGTATACGATTCCTTAAACCTTTTGATTCATTTCTATCATAGACTAGGTTTGGAGGTGCATGTTCCCTATGTTCTTCCTCGTCACTTCATGATATATCACTCATGAGGGAGAATATATGTCGGGCTGACGACGTTAAACCAAGCGCTCCTAGGAGGCAGCCTAGCTTCAGTTGTGTCATGATGGTTAGTCTGGATTGATTTTCGAGTTCTTTCTAGTTGCATTTCACTCATACTCGTTAGCTCCGTAACAATTTTGACTTACAACTGATACATGTAATATTTTTATTTTTATTTTACTTTTTTTTTCATTTGAGTCCTGTATTGTTTTTATCAATTTATCATGATGAGACCACAGTTCTTATGTCTCCGAGCGTTCATTGGTGGCAGATTTCATTGAAATTGGTAAAAACTTTCCCATGGTAATATCACTCTAACTCTCATATTTTATTTTTCCTGCATTTGTCATGATCATCATTTTATACATTGAGGACAATGTTTGGTTTAGGTTTGGGGGTGAGGTTTATGAGTTTTTTCTGTATTTTTCAAATTTATGGGTTTTTTCTGTATTTTTCAAAATTTTGGAACTAAAATTTGTTTCACAATTTACTATTGTATTCTACTCAATCTCCATTGAATACATAGTTAATTATGATTGTGTGACAAATTTTCACATTGAAAATGCATTCAAGATCTAAGTTTCTTTCCAATGAAGAGGATGTGCTTTCAAGTATGCCTTTAAATTGGAGGAAAACATGCTTTCACTTGTCACTTTTATATATCAATAGGAAAACATATGGTTTGATATTATCTTTAAGTTAAATATATTTCATGAGATTTTTTCAACTCGATTACTTTTTACACTATAAGCCATATTAGCATGATTTGAAGTTGATGAGTGAGATATGAGCTAGAAAACCTTAGAATAATAGTGGAGACTTAACCCGTGAAAGTTTTGAGCCATTCTTTTCTTTCTGAGTGTTAGATAAATATACTCTGATTTTTCTTGAGTTCGCATTAAGTTGTTGATGATCTCATTTTTCTCATTTTTCTTATCAATTGCTTTGAGAATGACATTAAAATTAAATCATTGCACTAGAACTTTTTAGTTTATTTAGTTGAGATGTCATAATACCAACCTGAACTTAAGAAATGATGTAGGCAAGTTTTTCTTAAACCTTTTCTAGCCTTCTTACTTACCCACTCATTAGTTCCCTTTTGAAACCCTTTGAGCCATTGATAGCCTTTTATTTTTTTTACCCCTTATCAATACCCAATTTATCTAAGAATGTATACGGATGAATGTTAGTTGGAAATGGGCGATTAGAAAGAGCAGAGTCAAATATACCATGAGTCATCAGTGTTGAAACATTCTATTGAGTAGAAGAGGATAAAACATGTAGTTGAAAAAAAAAAAAAAAAAAAAAAAAAAAGCGATGTCAATAAAAAAAAAATGAAGAAAGTAATTGATGGTTTGAACAGTGATTTACTATTCATAGCCCTTGTGTTAGTTTAATGGGTGTATACATTCTTAGATATTTTTCGTATACCTTTTCTTCTCTGTTAGCCATTACCTAAGCCTCATTACAACCTATTAAAGTCCTAGTTGATCTTAAGAGATGGTTAGTTTCGTAGATGTGGAGATTAAATAAATAAGAACTATGGTTTATGATTTAACATTCTCAAAAGTAATTGATATTCCTGTCCATGAGATCATATTCATTCCATTATTGAAAAGTCCGTTCTTCATATTACTATATGTGAGATGATTGTTTTCCATTATTTACTCTTTTCCTCACATATAAACTGAGTGAAATATCAAATCTCTGAGTGTTTCATTGTGAGTGACATGAGAGGTTTGAAGTCAAAACAAACTTTCTAAAGGAGATTTAGTAATTGTTTTACTCTGAAATAAAAGGTTATGTTGATAAGGCCATGCACACACACACTTCGAGTTGGGAATAATTGATGAAATTTATTTAACCTTTGGGTATTATTAAATTGTTGTGAGACTCTTTGATATATTATTGTGAGACTGTTAGCTATTTTCAAATTTTTTTGGCAATTAAATTCTTACTCTGAGGATAATAGATTGAGTTACCATGTTTTGGAAATTTATGAGTCATAATGTTTGTGGGTAACATTTCTGGAAACCCTCACGAGACTATAACTCGTCCACTAGAGGTAATCTAGGGGTTTAAAGCCTTGTTGCACGTTTAAGGTAAGTGCAACCGATGATTCCTGCGAAAGTGAGTTAGAATTTTATTTTTATTATTTTGCTCGAGGACTAGCAAAATATAGGTTTGGGGGTATTTGATATTCACATAATTATTACATAATATATCCCTTAATTTATATATGTTAGTGTTTCGATTTTTATAATTTATAATAATTATTTCGTTTTCATGTCTTGGCAGGAATTTGAGCGTTAACGATGAAATGGTATTAAGGCGACATACAATTGGTCGATTCTAGTGGTGGTACAAAGCAGAGAGTCTCATATCTAACCCTAACCCTAATAAACCTAGGTCCACCTAATTTAATCTAAGCCCAAATCCAAAATTGCTAACCTAAACACCCAAGCCCAAGATAATAGAACCCTATTTAATCCCTCTTAATCTCTCTTATTCTCTCTTCTTCCACAGCCCCTCTCCCCTCCTCTCTTTTCCAGCCATCACACCAATCCACCCTGCCGGCAATCCTCGCTCGATAGGAGAGCCGGCAGCGCGATAATTTCGCCATCACCCTTCATCTCGTCTCTCTCTCCCCCTCACAGCCACCAACACCCGAGCACCACCACCGCCGCCGCGCGCACAAAACAGGGAGCAAGTCCCTGTTTTCCACCCTGTTTCGCTCCCTCCTTTCTGTTTTCCCCTCTTCTCTTCGTCCCTCCCTTCTCCACTTCTATCTCTCTGCTCCAACCTCGCCATCAGACCCCTCTCCCTCAGCCGCCATTACCGCGAAACAGAGCCGCAACCACCGCGACTCTGTTTCGCCTCTCTGCCCTATTTCTCCCCTCTCTCGGTCTCCTTCTTGAATTCCTCTCTTCTCCACGGTCTCTCCCTCCTTCCTGAATCTCTCTTTCTGCTCCTATCTCGCCAACAGATCACACAAACACCACCGCCTCTGCCGCGAGACAGAGCTCGCGACAGAGCTCCCTCCTTCGATTTTTCTTGAGTAGTTTCTCATCTATTCTTCATTCTCTCTCTCTTTTGCAGGATCAGGACCACGAGGAGCTCGCGAAGAAGCCGCAACAGCGCGGAACAGGGCGGCGTCGCGCTGGAGAAGACGAACCAGCCCAACCGCGCGAAATCTGGCGGGAGATTTTCAAAAATCTGTTTTTTCGCCATTTGCACCGCGAGAATCTGTAAGAGCCGCCACAGGGCCTTTAGTAGCTTTTTCCTCGGGATTCGCGTTCGTGCAGGGATGAGTTGCGGCGTACCACTTCACGAGGAGATGACCGCCACTACCATGGATAGCTAAACCCTTCGCCAAGGCTACGATGAAACCACAGGATTTCCTAGAGTTTGTGTATTTAGATTTATTATTTTCTTGCTTAAACGTTAAACACAATTGATTTATGACTTTTAATAATTTGCTTTCACCGATTATATCCTGATTAATTATCTAGACTAGTCGGTAGTTAGAAATACTCTTTGTTGAAATTCAAAAGCCTGATTTTATAAATTGATCTAAATCTGTGATTGTGTGTGCCGTAAAAAGACACGCAATGCTAGGGATTAGGATTAGTTAAAATAAACTTGTGATTGTGTGTGCCGTAAGAAGACACGCAATTCTAGGGGTTTATACTTATGCTGAAATCAATTGTGAACTTAGATTAATCTTTAGATTAGTCATATTAAATCTTGAAAATTATATTTTTGATTACACAAATCTCAAAGAAACCTGTGGTGGATTCAATGCCTTGGTTTCCCTTCTCATATTCTTTAAAACTTTATATTTTATTGTTTTTAATTTGATTTTTAGTTTAGATATTTTAATTGCTGTAACCCCATTTAAATTAGTTTAAATCCACTTTGAAATTTAATTGCAACTACAGTCCTTGTGGGATCGACCTGTACTTGCCCTTGTCTACCAGTTAGACACTGTGCACTTGCAGTTATTACAAGTAGGTTAAATTAACCTATTTATTTAGGTTAGTTAAATCTCCATCACCAATGATCAAGCAGCTGCTCAAAAGCTCGTTCGCAAATGCGACAAAATGCCAAAAATTTGCCCCATACACTCACATGCCAGGACAGAACCTGATCCCAATGAACAGCCCCTGGCCATTCGCACAATAGGGAATGGACATCGTAGGACCACTCCCAGCATCTGATAAGAAGAATTTTCTCCTCGTTGCAGTAGACTACTTCACCAAGTGGGTAGAAGTAGAGCCCTCACAAAGATAGGAGAAGCCCAAGTCGAGAAGTTTCTCAGGAGAGACATCATATGCAGATTTCAGGATCCCTAGGGTAATTGTCATAGATAATGGGAAGCAATTCGAAGGCAAAAAGGTTAAGGAGTTTTGCAGAAATCTGAATATCCAACAACATTTTTCTGCGCCTGCTCATCCGCAAGCAAATGGACAAGCCGAGGTCACCAACAGAACAATCTTGGAAGCAATCAAAAGAAGACTTGGGGTAGCAAAAGGATTGTGGACATCCGAGTTACCCGACGTCTTTTAGGCGTATAGAACAACGAAACGAACTTCAATAGGAGAAAAACCTTTCGCCCTAGCATAAATGTCAGAAGTAATGATATCCGTGGAGATCAGAGTGGCAACATTCCAAATCGAAGAATTTCGCACTAAAGACAACATCGAAGCACTGAGAGTTGGACTGGATCTCCTCGAAAAGAAGTGAGAAGCAGCCTCCATCAAAACAACAACCTACCAACAACGTATGGCATGATATTACAACAAAAAGGTGCGAATTGGCACTTTTAACTTTGGAAACTGGGTACTACAAAAAGTCCAACTCAACAAGAAGGAACCTGGTGCAAGCTAGCTAAACCCAAACTGGGAAGGACCGTACCGAGTAATAAAAATCAACAGACAAGGAACGTATTGGTTGGAGAACAAATAAGGCGAAATGCTATGTCGACCATGGAATGTAGAGCACTTGAAAAGATATTATCAATGAAATATTTCGCTCCCAAATTCGAAACGACAAGAATTAAATCAGGATAAGGAAGTCGGATTAAAAATCTAACTCGAGAAAATACTCGACACGTCTAGAGAGTATCGAGCAAAAACAAATACATGTACTGGATGAACGAGTCAGACATAAAAATAAAAACTTCTGGCCTTATCAACCACGAAGTAATAAAGTAGAAGAGCTGGACTTTTTTTTCATCGACTGTAATGTACGACATCGTAATCCAAATTTAGAATCAGATTCCGTAAACCAGAGCTTCTACACGACTAGAATGTCGAACATCGAAGCCATTCGTAAAAATCTGGACGAACGAGTCAGAAATCTCCCAGAAATGTCATAAAAATAAGCTGACAAGCTAAACATACTAGACACAACAAATGCGAAATACAAATTTTCTATTGATCTTCCAAAAAAGGAGATTACAAAAAAAACAATTAAGAAAGGGAATCAACATCAGCAGCCTCTCCAGGCAGCATGGGCTTAGAAGGTTCTCCTACATCCGGATCACCCAATGAATCCAAAACAACTACCTCGACATCATCAAATTCCTGCTCAGTAAAGCATCGATATTTGGACATGTCTAAACCTTGCGTCTCAAGAAAATTCAAGATATCGTGGCGACCATCGACCACTATCTTCCAATACGCGGCCTCTGCCACCTTCAACTTTTTAGTAGCAGATGACAGCTCAGCTCGGGTTGACGCTAATTCTCTGTCAACATCTGCAAGTTTAACAGAGACTGCAAACTTGATCTCGAGAAACTCGGAATTCAGCTGAGCGATTCAAATAGCAGAAGCTTTGAGATTGACAGAACATTCCTCAGCAAAACGAATAGTTTCATCACGTTCAGCCTTTCGGTTGGACAACTCTTTCTCAGCAAATTCAGACGAGACCGCAACTTGCCCAATTCTACGTTAGACGTCTCAAGGTCAGAAGCAAATGTATCACGAATAGCTTCGAGTTCCCTGAGCGACGTCTGCGCATAATCCACAACTCTCTCATGCTCTATACACCGCACCTTCAACAAATCCAATCGGCGGAGAACATGAGAAATGACTAGGATTTGTCATGCTAGTTTCCGCTCAATATGCGTCAATTGTCACGAGCAGCCTTACAATCCGATCCCATCACGACCGCATAAGTAAGGTGTGTCATCCCTTCCATAAGGTACTGGAGACCATCGTCAATATGGCGACGTGGTTGATACGGGCATAAGAACCCTATTAGCCAATCGCCCATGACAACAGCTAATGAGGTTGCGAGCGTTGTCCTGCACATAAACCTCAGAAAGGCCAAAAGATCTCCCATGCATAGTAGGAGTAGGATGAGACGCGAAGGGAGTAGCAAGTGATCTCGAGGTCCCAGCCACAATAGAAGAAACAATGATCTTGAAATCTCGATCTTCCATTGACGGATCATACTCTAAGTCATCCAAGGTCTTGGTACCCTCCAAAATTTTTGACTGCCAAAACCAAGCTGATGCATTTTATTATCAATAATGCGCGGTTCATCAATGGACAGGCCGATAGAGGCGGGCAAACCATAAGAAGTAACAAGATTTTTCTTGTGGTCTTCTAGAGGACGGGATACTTCTTTCTTACTTCTTTCGAGAACTCGGGTTACCACATCGTACTCCCGAGCAGAAGAATCATATCCTTAAACCATGACCTCATTTTCAGAGAGAAGCAAGGCCAGAAGGAGCCCTAGCAGTGTCAAGAACTAAGGAAACAAGTTTTTCCTCCACGACACACGGCCAGAAAAGACAACCAACATCTTGGAAGGACTAGGAGACCTAGGAACTTTCTATTTCCTTACAATCAAGCCGGTACTCCCAGAACCTCGGACAACAACTGAAGTAAGTCGGCCTACACGCTAGTTAACAGAACCCTCTTATTGGCCGACGTCCACATCACCATTGCACGCAATAGTAACTTCTAAAGCGCGACCTGCTTCACCTGATGAATATAAGGCACTACGGATAATAGCATCCATAGTGAGAAAATCTTCCACTGAGACTCGAGGAAGATCACAAAAAATCGACTGCAAAACTTATGTTCTTCCAAAGACAATGACAACTTGACTCTCTTAGGCTCCCGGAATGACCGCAGAAGTTGATTTTCGAGAAACCTCGACCCGCCCCCATACTCCTCTCGCAGGTCCTTGAAACAAAAATGCAGACAACAGGTGTGATTGGGTTTACACTAAACCCCCGTCAAAGAATGCAGAACCCTGGCATTCATACGGATACGAGCCGAGGCAACCCTTGCTAAGATTGAAAACATTAATTTCCAACCATTAGGGACCAGTTGGGCCAGAGCAATACCAACCAAATTAAAGTACTCCCAGACGATAGTAGAAGCTAGAAGCCTAAAATCAGAATGGAACATACCAGGATACAAAGCAATGTGCCCATGTTTTTTACGACAAGGATTGTCGCCCTGTTCGGGGAGAATGATCTCCATATCAGTCGACAACGAGTAATCGTGATGAATGTTGTCCAGAGTCGCATGTGTTGCCTGCTTAGGCAAAAAGAAAGCTTCGCAGACATCAAGAACATCGCCGCTCAAAACCCTAAAATTAGACATGACTACAAAACGAACGCAAGGAATCAAAGAATTAACAACTAGAAAATGAAGAGGTGCAAAAGGAAGTAAAATACACTTAAACTTCTCCTTTTATAAGGACGAGCAGCAAAAGGTCCACTCTTGGGAGAACGTGCAAGATATGACAGCCGCACGAAATCCCAGAAATCGTGCCAAAATGAGCAGGTGGATAGAACATCAGAGATACAACAACAACAACAGATAGCAAGAGCATTAAATGTGTCGAAATGTTGAAATAAAAAATAAAACCACCACACAGTTAGTGGATACACGAACATACCCACTAACTAGAGGAGGAGTAGTTGATGATACATCAAAATAGACCAATCATCACAACCGTACACGTGGCAGAGAACATCCATCACAAGGATATATCGTCAAATTTATTGGGCCAGCTCATAAAACCCAAAAAGAATAAAGCAAATCACAGAGGCCCATACAAGGCCCACCAATAAGAATACATAAACAAAGCCCAAATCCAGGCCCGACGCGAGTTCTCTCATAAAAAAGAAGAATGTTGCACCAAAATGAGTCGTTGAGGGAGTTACGCCTCCACAGACGCATATCCATTAAGGAGGAGAATGTTACGAGAAACATCTCCTTTCGTTGTGCCTCGCATGCTTAAGTCACGCAGAGAATTTACCGCGACCATTATAAAAGGTAAAGGGAACATTCGACACAGGTATACAACTTTAACTGAGTTTTGTCCAGATTTACTTCCTTTTTCAAACAGAGTTGCTGACTTAAGTATCGGAGTGCCTTCGACCACCAAAAAGGTGGTCCTTGGCATTTTAACATCTGTTTTGTAGGTCAAACTCATAGGAGGACGATTTTTGGACGCATCAGACACAATGAGTCATATGAGACTTTTTATGTAGCATTTTAAAGTTTAAAATACATAACTTGTATTGTTAAATTCAAAATTACAACTGAAAATTTTACATTTTTTCTATACAAAAACGAAATATTTCTTAACATTAATGGACTGAAACTAACTCAGAAATTGAACTCACAATCCTTGGCTACATGCCATGTGTTGTTGTCATCGCCGCCATTTTTATCTAGTTTACACTGAGTATGGATTGTCCCTGCTCCGGCGACCACCTTGTCGGTAAGTTGCAACACTATTTCTTGCACGAAGTTCTTGAGGGGGTCTTCTTCCTCTTCCTCCTTGTTGCAGGCGACCTTTTTTTTTTTTTTTTTAGATTTTGATTTTGGATGCGACATTACGCCCAATAGCAATACCGGCCTTTGTTTTCTTAGTGTCCATTGCTCCTCTCTTTCTTGGTATGTTTTTTATATGCTTGAAGTATTTCCCACTCTCCCCATTTTTATGACAACTACATTGTTTGTGTTAGAGAGTAGCTTGAGCGCAACTATATTAGTTGCGTTAGAAATTAGATGTTGCACGTTCCATTGATGGGAATGTTGATGAGTAACTAAGAGGTTGTTGGTTGTTACGCACTTTATGATTTATTGCAATTATAAACAACTGAAAAGATAATTAAGTACAAACAATTGAGTTGTATGTTGCAGCCTTGAGGCACGCAGAAGGCACAAAGTTATATGCCTCATGAATGCCTTTTAGTTGATAAAAGTGTTCATTTCTTGACTTTCTCATGGCTCTAAAGGAATGTAATTTCTCAAAATATGTCAAAATTGTACAAAATATTTTCTATTTTGGAGTTACCAAATTATCTTTCAAAATCTAAATATGTAATTTTTTTTCTCAACTCCCCAGAGAAAAATAATAATTTCAATCTCAGTATATTTTTAATCCTGCTATAATGTTATTTTATCAAAAGTTTATTTTTTTGTTAAAGCATTATACATAGATATTAAGAATAATTACACAGATTTTGGCCTGCTCTAGCTACTAATTGATGAGCCTCAATATTGAGGTCCCTACTAATATATTTACAATGCCAATTTGAACTTAAAATGAAAAGACGTCTGATGTTTCAAAAAAGTGGATGCCAAACCCAATCCAAAGCAAAATATGAGTATGAGTCGTAAAAAAACAATGCCTCTAGAAAATTGTCAGAATCACAAAAAAAAGACATGTCTGCCATCTCTGGGCCTGGATCAACAGTAAGGCCACCTCGCCTGTATAGAACTCAGCCATTGTGTTGTCCAAAACATTGTCAGGATTCGTACTAGACACAGTTGCCAGGGTATTTCCTTTCAAATCCATAACAACGACACCGACCGCTCCCTGTTTGGAATGATAAAAAAACACACATCACAATTAACAATAACAAAGTCAGGATCATAAAAAATGGAGGGTTCCAAAAAAGGAGAAAGATGGAGGTTAAGAGAATGTGTGCTGGTAGGGGTGGGCATCCCATCCCGCGATCCTGATCCCGTCCAGATCTCGTTTCGTCCCGTCTCAATATTTTTTGGGTTTTATTGGGATTGATCAATCTCATCCCGATCCCGATCCCGATCCCATCCCCGTCCCAATCTAGAGTGGGATGGGATCGGGATGGAGATTTTCAATACCGTCCATTTCGTCCCGAATTGATTTTTTAAATATTTATTATTAATAGTTTTAATATATTTTTAGGAGTGTAATTCTTTCTTTAGATCAGATATTTATCATATTATGAGATACATATTGATAATTTGATATAGGCATTCTAAGATACATAATGATCATTTGAGATACATATTCACTCCACGATGATATAAACACAAGTCACTTTATTATGATATAAGTATTCTAAGATACATATTGATCATTTAATTATCTCATCAACATGTTCTCTCTCATTCACACTTGACTATCCCCCTTTTCTAACATCTATTCCCAATATTTTACATGTTGTACAGTTGTAATTATAAACTTCATCTTGGAGTATTTTTTTGGCACATTATTAGAAATTCCAATGTTTGGCTCTTATTTCCATTGGTCTCTGCAAGTTAAGTATACAAAATTTTCATCAAAATTTCAGCAAATTGGTCTCCACAACTTGTACAAATGAACACGTGCTTATCACATTTACAACAAATTTTTTATTGCATGCTGATCCTGGCTCGTCCCGTCCCGAACCCGTTTAGGATGAGACGAGGTCGGGATGAGTCTATCTCGTTCCGATCTCGAATGAACGGGATGGATAGGGATGAGGTCCATCCCATCCTGTGCCTACCCCTATGTGCTGACGAACTCCAGTTGGGTTTGGATGAGATCTAAGATACGAGCTACAAGAGCTATGACAGGGCCAACAATTTCCCGAATTAGAGGCTGGGAGGCCAAATGGGGCTGAGAAACACCTTTGGTTGTATTGAAAATATCAGGTATCGAGTGAAGAGTGAGCTCAGAACAATCCAGTTAAGTACTAGACCGAAGAGAGGACCAGTGAGATCAAATGTTGTTAATCCTTATTAAGAAAGCCTTGGAGTGGAATTTGGCCTTGTTGAAAATCATGTTATTTCTAAGACGTCAGATGGACAAAGAATGGCTGTGAACTGGGAGGAAACTTTTCCTAGGTCAGGTTGCTCCTTTGCCATTTTCCAAAGAAATTGGAAAAAACTCTGTAAAGAATGAGGGTGAATAGAGGGATTGTGCTAGTGGATGGGAAGAGAGGACATCAGCCAGAGCTGATTAGTAACCGAGCAAAGAAGGAACAGATGTAAGGCATCCTCCATGTGGTCGTGACAGAACACACATCGGTTATCAATAAGGACATGCACCCTGACCAAATTAGAAATTGTAGGAAGGAGGTCCTAGGTAACCTTCCATAAGAAAATTTTGGCACTGGGAGGAGCCTGAATGCGCCAGATTTGGTGATAGATTTTGGGGGCTAGAAAAGGTGTCTGAGAGGTCGAGGAAGAACAAGTGTCTGGAGACCTGGCGAAAACCCTAGTAGCATTTTTTATCGAAAACCGGCCTTTTTTATCCCAACCAAATGAGATAATCTGGACAAGTCGTACGTCTGAGGCAAATATTAGTAATGTCCTTTGCTACAGGGGCGGGAAAAAGAGATCGGATAAGAATCACTCATACAACAAACTTTTGATGTTATTTATTCATCAAAAGTTTGTTGTATGAGTAATTCTTATGTAATGTTTAGTTTGTATGACACTATGAGTCGTGTGAGACTTTTATGTGGTATTTAAGAGTTTGAAATGAATTACTTATATTGTTAAATTTGAAATTACAACCAAAACTTTTACGTTTTTACTACAAAAAATGAAACATTTCTTAAAATTAGGGGACGAAAATTAACTCAAAAAACAAAATCACAATACTTGGTTACAAACATTTCTAGATACCCAAATACCCTTAGGCATGTGGGTATGATAAAGGGTATTTGGGTATGATATGCATGTATACGATGAATAAAACCATTATTTTGAGATGACATTTGGGAGTAGCCATATTTTATATTGGCGACTGTCAACAAAAAAGATAATTATTGAATCAATTTACCCTAATTTTGAAGAATTCCCACCATCACAAAAGGCAATATGGTGGTGTATTATGACCCAATAATTCTAGCCAGCCATGTTTGCTAGTTTTTTTTGGGTTTTTTTTACACTTCTATCCCTTCTATAGATAATGTTTGTGGTTGTGTTTTAAAGAAAATGGGTAAAAAGTGTAAAAACACAAAAAAAAATGCCAAAAAAGACTAACAAACATGGCTGACTAAACTTACTAATTACGAACATAGATAGCAATGGGTGAGGTAAGTTTTTTGGATTTTTGTCTCTAGCACACTTAAAACTAGCAGCCCCAAAAAATGGGATTGTAACCAACCTATTCAGTTGGAATTTATAATATATTCTATAATACTTTATAAATATAAAAAAATATTTTTGTGATTTATATATAATTGGGCCAAAGTAGGGATGATTTGATTATCCCCATGAACGTCATGATCTCCACTTAGGCATCCCCGAGTCTGTCCCATCAGGGATGGGCTACGTTAGGTCGGGCCAGATCCCCGTTTGAGTTGGTCATATTGTCATCCCTACTTGAAACCTATATATGTTATGGATATGAGTGTTTGGTAACTACCTAAAAATGGCGAATAAATGCGTATGAAGCAACAACAACCAAAAAAAATAAAATTTAGTAGTTCTATAAAATAAAAACAACAATCTGGTGGGAAAAATGTTCATTGCTCGTTCACCACCATTGAGCTAAAAAATATACCATATTTGTTGCATGTCTTATTAATCCAGGAAGACCAATTAGAATTGACTATATAACATGTTGTCCCTATAAACTCTATGAGAATACATGGGTTACCAAAAGATCCTAATACTTCAAAGATTGCCTTTTTCTTAATCAAGTTTTTATTTGTTGGAACACTTTTCGTTTCTCTGAGATGCACAAATACAACTAGTTTGTTAGATGATTATTGACGGTACATTAGAATTAGTTATTGTTATTAGTTTCTATTTAATTGGATCAGTCCATGTTAAGACCCAATTAGGAGTACGAGTCCAACTAGGTTTAGGGTTTTATTTTGGTTAAATAGGCTTTAGAAGTGGTAATAAGATAGTTTTGAAGTTGAGAATTATTTTTCAGATTGAAGAAACTTTGTAAGTCAAGTTTCTAGTTATTTATGTATTGCTTCAGCACCATTGAATCTATTAATTGGTATCAGAGCGGTAAGACCTTTGGACTAAGATGCCACCTAAGATAACTAGAGTCACCAATGCAAGGATAGAGTGCGTGGAGAAAGCCCTTGTGGACATCTCGGAGCAGTTGGATGTTGTCTTGGTTCGTCAAGAACCTGAAGCTATCCGCGACAAGTCATATTTTCAAACTAGACAACAAAATGTGATCTTTACAAATTTGTCAAAACCATAGGGAGGTGAACTCTACTGCCATTGATTGGAAAAAGGCGCATTCATTTGATGATTACAAAGGTGAGGACGATTAACCTGGCTTTTTAGAGTCAGTTATTCAGTATATTCGCGAGTTGCCGCGTCTTGAGGCCATGAGACACCTCGTTACTGATTTGGAAGAACAACATTCAACCTCAGCAATTCATAACAACCTTCTCTATGAAGAGGATTGAAAGAAAATTGGGTGGTTGTCACACAGATAGTTACTAGGGAAGGCACCAGTTCAGACTTGGCCTTAGATGAAAAATTATTACAACGTGCTTTCATCCCCAAAGATTATCAGCGAGATTTGTTTGGCAGGTTGCATAAACTTACACAAGGCAAGTCTAAAGTTTCTGAATATACTGAGAAATATCGTCTTTAGACTTAATGAATCTGAACAACAAAAGGTTGACAAGTATTTCATGGACTTTCTCATCCTATATAGGAGGCTTTGGATATAATTTCGATTACTGGATATAATTTTGATTACTATCGTGCAGAGCAGTATGCTAAGAAGGTCGAAGCACGTTCACGATATCATGAGACTACTTCAGTTATATCTCAGACAGATTTGGTTCGTACCACACGTGCTAAACCGAGTGCATATACTATTGCTTACTGATGTAGTCAATTCCTGGTCTCCTTCCTTGCTACTTACCTAGACCCTCACGGTAGCAAACGTGAGCCAAGGACCACCATAAGGCGATCTGTGGCACTCCGATGCTTAAGTTAGATAAGGCTTAGGAGAGGCTTAAAACTGTAAACTAGGATTTTGCTGCGTATTTCTAGTTCATCGACCTTATCTCCCTTTTATAGTGTAGGAGTCCTTGTTCGACTACGCCTTTGGTGGTGTAGTTTAGGGAAAGAGATTTTGCTGGAGATCATTTTCCTAATTGGGAGCTGTCTATGTGTGATAGTTTTCCTACACAACTCGTGTTCCTAGATATGTGGGAGAGGTTTCCTTTTCTGAGTGTTGTCCATGCAAGAAAGTTTCCTTGCCCAACTTATACTTTAGTATTTGTTTACTAGTTGGATCCAATGTGTTGATGGTCTGCTAGTCTTGGGTAGATCTCTTAGATACTTGCCTCAGAGGTATTACGAGTATTGGGTTTGACCGCGTGACGTGTGGGCTTAATGACTCATTGCAACTCGGAGTTTGTTGTCTGGATCCTGCCATTGATGGGCTTAGTGTTGTTTGAGCCTCGCTGGATTGAGCATGCAATCAGGCATGCTATGTTCTGTTGACGAGATTATCATGACACGTGTACAGTGCTGGTCAGAGGACAGTTTGATGTATCATCAACTACTCACCCGAGTTTGTGGGTCGTCTTATCGGTCCACTAGATCATTTCATGAAGCAACTGTGCAGTCATGATGATTGAGTCTGAGTGGTTTCCTCGAGCGGCAAATGACCTTAATTGAGCGTGCGCCAGCTTGAAAGCAGGAAAGACGGAAGTTCAGTTTTCTATATAGATATCCTGCCTGTGGAGTATAGTTCCTTACTACTTCGATCTCAGAATTCTGCTTTGCCATATTGTCTATTGTGTTTTTCACTTTGGTTAACCTTCGTATTCGAAAGCTTTTACTTTCTCTCATGGCGAGCAGAAATCAGCTTTTTGATGAACTGTTCGCCAAGGGCCATAAGTTTTTTGAGGAGAGGTTGCTCAATGAATCTGATCTGGAAGTCCTCCGAAAGACATAAGGGATTCATGATGATCTGGTGCTCAGCAATATGTCCCTCGATATGACGCCATTGTACCCTTCTAAGGGGTTTATATATCTTCACCGAGGTATGCTTCAATCGGGCGTCCGTTTTTCCGTTATCAAGGAGATCTGGGAGCTCCTGGCGTACCTCAGTATTGCATCAGCTCAACTCGTGCCGAGAGGGTATAGGATTGTCATTGCCATTCTAAGGGCTAAAGATGCTGGTGTTTGAGTGTCTTCGAGGGCGCTGCAATTGCTTACTTCTCCTCGGATAAATGAGCACGTTGTGTGTGTGCTGACATTGCCAGACTGCTTTGGCAAACTGCCTGATGATTTTAAATCATGGCAGAAGTTTTGTTTCTTGGCTCCTACAGACTCGATGTACTTTGAGCTTGTTGGTTGTCTGGTCGAGCGTGAATTTTGATCATTGAGTAATTTGACTCCTTCTTCGGTCTTGGTTGTGTTAACTGCATATTAGATTGACCTGTTATGGTTTTTGCAGGGAGATTCCCAACTTCATTACTTTCTGCTGAATATAAAGCTACTTTGGATGCGTTACGCAACATGCCTTGTCTAGAGGTAGATGATGTCGTTAAGCCTTCTAATGTAGAGCGCAACGGTCTGTGGGCTCATTGGCACGTGGCTCCCACTCTTTTTCGGGTCAAGAAACCAAAACCTAAAGGTGCGTCTGTTTCGCAAAATAGGAAGCTTCTCAAGATCAAGGTTCCAAGCCCTTCGAGGAGGGCAGAAATAGATGAGGTGATTCCTTCTCCTGTGCATTCAAAGAGGTCTCGTTCTTTGTCTAGGTCTGTCCGAATGCATCTGGCCTCGTCCGAAGGACGTGATGTTGTTAGGCAAGACCTGATGAGACTGTTGTTTTTTAGGGGCGTGATGTTTAGGTCGTGGCCCCTATCTCCCTTCATTACTTGGAGAGGGAGTATCTGCAAATGGTTGGCGTGGAGGATGTAACCAAACTGAGTACCAAGCAGGCAAAGTTTTTGAATAAAACGCTGCTGCTGGCAGGCATGGGATCTTCGAATGGTCGTCCTTTTTCAATAAAGAACTTTGAGTTTCGCTTCTCTCTTGATCATGAACTTTTTGAAGAGTCGTTCGATCGTCGACGCCATGGTAAAGGGACCCGTTCTCCTTGTCCTTACTGTGCTCCATCTTGTTCCCGTCCCCATATTCAACTGACAACGGGTGCAAGGAATAATTTGCTTCCCTCTTATCCGTCAAATGATTCTGGATCGGTGCATAAAAGAGAGCCGGTTGTTGCGGGCAAAGGGAAAGTTGTTAATGAAGGCCCTGATGCAGTGAAGACTGCTAAGGGCGATGCTGGGGTGATTCCAATTCCGAATGATCTTCATTCGGATGCACAGATCAGTCTGTTTGTTCCAGATGTAATAAGGATGAGCAATCAAGCTTGGCATCAAGAGGTTGACATCTCTTATACTGCGAGGAAGCATATCAGTTGATGGAATAACTGGCTGGCAAATCGCGCTCCAGAGCTAGTTGTAGCAACGCTAGGAGGGCGTTTAGATAAAAGGTAGAAACACCTTGTGCTGGGGATGTCATATATGAATCAAGTGGTCGCAGCTGGAATTGAAGTCGAGGCCTTTCGTGAGAAAGTGTATACAATGGAGCGAGTCTTTGCAAACTTGCAGATGTCATACTCTAATGCTCTCCATGAGATTGAGTCGTTGAGGAAACAACTTGAAGCTTTCTCAGATACTGGAGCGGAGTCCAGGTCCATTAAGTCGAAAGCTCGTTTGGAAGCGTTTGAGTCCGACTTGGCGGGGACAGTGTTCGCAAGGGATCAATTCGAGAAAGAATTTAACCTTGTCTGTCGTGACTTGCAGCGTGCCTGTGAAACTATTGTTGTAGTGCATGCTAAACTACAAGCTTTGCATGCTAAGGGGGTTAAGAAGGAGTCCAAATGGACTGTTCGATGTCAACGGTTTGAGGCCAACGTTGAGTTCAATGCCAAGATCACGCGGACCACTGAAGAACAGTTCTAACTGGGGCAGAGTAAGCTGAATAGCGCCAATGATAAGCTAGGTTCTGAGCAGTCCAAGATTGAAATGTTGTCAGGCGAGCTGGAGCGACTGAATCAGAAGCTCGCTGAATCAAGGGGGCGTGAGGAGATGCTTCTCAAGGCTCGAGGCAGGTTTGAATTTAGCAGAGTCATGCATGGAAGGCTGGAGCTGTTGCATTTGATGAAGGAGGACCATCCTGATTGGGATCTCCTATTATAAAGATATTGCATATGCAGAGTTTGGAGCAATCTCCAATTCGTCTGAAGAAGAAAGCAGCCCTGATGAGAGGGAATCAAGAGGCAACACCTACATATGTGTTTCCTGCTTCTTCACCTGCTAAATCTAGTTCTGTTGTATCTGACTCTCCTCCTGAAGAGGAATGAATCTTGTATTTTATTTCCAATTTGCAAATGAATAGTACTTTGCACTTGTTTATCTTCTTTTGCTTTTCTTGCTAGCTTTTACCTGCTTTGTCTTATTAATTGTCAGACGAGGAGCTCTGCTAAGCTAGGAAACGTTATGTTTGATCCTTTGGTGAGATCTCTGACTTTGTGGGCTGCAATAGTTTGTGCAGTTCTGGCTAGAATCCTTTTTAGAGATCGGGGAGTGTAATACACCCTCTATCTGACAGTTTGGATGTTTGTTGGACCAACAGTTATTGCTGTTATTATAAACGCATTAGTCAGATTGTGGTCCCAGCGCTTGCGCCCTTGTAGATGATCGGATAGTAGTCCTTGCAAGTCTTTTGGGTCGAGTTTTCAGAGCTCTGACCAGACTTTTGACTCGACTTTATTTGCTATTTGTAGAGTGGGCTTAATTGGATCGGGGGTTGTTATCGCCAGCTATAACTGACTAAATCAGGGTCAAGTTTATGTTGCCATGGTGGTCTCTGGCAAGCCATCTTGATCAGGCGTCGAGGGCACTAACTAGACTCCCACTTTCCAACCCATCTTGTTCCGTTCATGGCGGACTAGGAATTGGAGCGAGCTAGTAATTACCATCGTCAGTCGTTCTGATTAAACTTTGGCGGGGGTTCTACAATCATTGTCAATAGTTGGCCAATGATCCCTGACAAACCATCTTCACCAGGCTACATGTGCACTGACTAAGCTCCCATTTTCTAGGCCATCAAAATTTGCGCTCAGCGAACTAGGCTTCAAGAATACCAAAACCATCGTCATCAGCGGCCACTAACTAAGCTTCGGTCGGGGTTCCGCGATCACTGTCTGTATATGAGTAGTGACCCCTGGCAAGCCATCTTAATCAGGTATCGAGAGCGCTAACTAGACTCCCAATTTCTTGGTCATCGAAATCCATTATTTGCGGACTAGGCTTCGAGCATACCAGAAGCTATTATCGTTGTTCATTACCGACTAAGCTTTGGTCGGGTTCAGTCTCTATTGCCCATGCTTGGACAATGATCCCTGGCAAGCCATCTCAATCAGGCATTAGAGCGTTGAATAAGCTGCCCACTCTCTAAACCGTTGACGCCCGTTTAATTTAACAGACTAGGCGTTAAAGCGTACCTGAAGCTATTGTCATAGGTCGAAACCGACTAAGCTTTGGTTAGGTTTGGCGACCATTATCTATAGTTGGACAGTGGTCCCTGGCAAGCCATCGCGCACCGACTAAGCTCCCACTTTCTAACCCATTGTCGTTTGCTTCTGGCGGGCTTGGTGTTAGAATGGACCAGAAGTTGTTGTAACCAATCAGAGCGGACTAAGCTTCGGTTGGAATAAGATTTTGGGCATGTAAGTATGACTTGGGTGTTCTGACTTACTTAGCTCGCACGTAAGACTCTGGGCGTGTAAGTCTGACTTGGGTGCCCTGACTTCTTAGCTCGCATGTAAGATTTTGGGGTGTAAGTTTGACTTGGGTGTCCTGATTTACTTAGCTCGCTTGGCGTTCTGATTCCAGTGTAAGTTGGATTGATTGATCAGACTAATAATAGGTTGGCTGGCTTTAATGAACAACAATTGAATAATAGTGGAGCTGATGCCTTGTATTTGGTGATAACACTCTGTAGACGCACTCCTTATGCTGTGGGTGCTCAGGGCCTTTGCCGTTTGTTCCTTTGCGTGTGTTGGGCCGGATCTAGCAGGGCATAAGCTTGGGCCCATTAGTTAAGGGGCCTAATTAGAAAATATCTTTGCAGATAAGCGTGCCAGGGATATGACACCTTCTGCGAGACGGTTTAGTATCGATTACTCCCCCTAGTTAATGGGGCTGCTTGTAGGGTCATTAATTCAAAGGACGTGGACTTGTGCAATTGCTATTGGAACCGTTGTTTTCCCAATTTTCCACACGGCATTTAATGTTGAAGTAACTGCTTGTTGACGCCTCTTCGCGAACCATTTCGCCTATATAGGGGCTGACTATTCTGCATTCTGAGAATAGTAGAGCATGTTAATCAAATGCATCTTACCAGAGAGTTTGCTTTGGGTTTTCCAAAGGCTGAAGAAAGATCTCCCTCACTGGAGTCTTCGAATGTTCTAACATTTGCACAAATGATTCATTATAAGACTTGCTATTATGCAGTGCCTCCTGATCTGGGCTGGCATCTGATTGATCCCATGAGATTTTGTAATATCTTCTTACATTGCGAAGAAGAGTTACAGACTTCCTCTCGGGGGTTAGGTCTATCTTCCATCCTCCGATGCTCAAGAACTCTCTCATCCGTTTACTGCTGTCGAGGGATGGTCCTCACAGCTAGTTTATGGTTGATGGGAGCGCTGGATATCGTGACTCTCATTCTTGGGGTAGTATCCCTGCATCACCCCAAGCATTACACATTTGAGAGGCATCCCCATTTGGCAGCATTGTGAAACCTTGTCGATCTTGTTGTTCTGGGACATTTTCGTTAGCTTTCTGTCACTTCCTTTAGTTCTTCTTCATGAGGCAAACTGGCAGAGCAAAAAATTGAGGGAGTGTTAGCAGCCCCTCTTCATGTACTTTGCTTACCACATCCTAGTCGTCTTTCTGGGGTGATTCGATGGAGCAGTGAATTGAGCGCGCTCTTTCGCCTTCTGTCGTAGACACTACTTTAACCACCTTCTCTTCTGGAAGCAGATTAGCAGATCGGAGTCTCTACCCTTGTTTCAGTGGATAGATGTTTGCATCAGACTTAAACACTTGTAGTGTATAAAGTGATGTACTAGTTGGCCGGCAAGCTTTGTAATAACTCTCATCTCAATGAATAAAATATGTTTTATTTCTGGAATGTGTCTTGTACGAACAACTCTTCTAAACTGAAATGAAAAACGGAAAACAAGAAATGGAATCAAAGTAACAAATAATTTAACTCCAAGCGGAGACTAAGCTAATCTGACTTTGAAGGAGGCACAAATGTTCCTGGCTCGGATAGCATGGTCCCTCTAGCGAAGTTTTTTAAAGCTCACGAAGTTACTGAATGGTGGACTTCGTGCTGGCGGGGCAGTTCCTTGCTGATTAACAGCTCTTGGAGTTGGTGCTTGTTTGCTGAAGTATCGTTTTAGCTATTTATTAGTCTGGATTGTGTTGCTAGCTTTGACTTTTGGATTTCCGCATAGCTGCACCTTGGTTATCTGGGCTCCTCCGCCCTCATAGAGCGATTCTCTTTCTTTGTCTAGGTCCGATGCTTGACATGTTGGTTCTGTGAGCCCGAGCTGTAACTGGCACAATTTAGCTGCTTCAGGGCTGCATAATTGTAGTCTCTTGCTGTTGGCTGATCACCTCAGATAGTGCTTTGGGCATGGTTGGTTGTATATTTTATGCATTGGTGCAGGGTGGATACCACTGCTTCAATATGATGAAGCCACGACCTTCCCAAAATAATGTTGTAGGTGGATGGAGAGTCAACTACCATGAACTCTTAGACAAGTTACTTCCGTAACTGTGGCTCTCCTGCCACCACCATTAGATTGATCTTCTCGATGGGGAAGCACTCCTCTCCACTGAATCCGACCATAGGATGGATGGCGGGTGTTAGGCATTTCTCCTGTAGCTGCATCTTGCGGAATGCACTAAGGAATATGACATTTAGTGAGCTTCCAGTGTCCACCAAGGCTCTCTGGAACTTAGTGATAAGGACAAAAATGACTAGGGCGTCATTGTGAAGAGAATGTACCCCTGGAGATCCCTTTCCATCAACGTCAGTGATAGGATTGGGCTATGAACTCGTGCGTATTGCACTTGTCGGTCCTCATACTAAGATGGTGTCATCATCTCGGTCAGTGTCCTTTTGCGGGACATGTTCGATTGCTCTCCTTCGACACCGATCCCGTGGAGGAGGTAACTGACGCCAAAAGCTTATTTTTCCATCTCCTTGACAGCGTTCACTCTTTCCTTTGCTCAGCTCTGCCTCCTATCCGAGCATAAGAACTCATTGAGTTTCCCTTTCCCGAACCAGTACTTGACTTCTCCTCTGAGGTTTTTGTAGTCCTCAGTATCATGTCTGCCTTCCTTGTGGTAAGCGCAGTATTTGTTGTTGTCGCGCCAAGCGGGGTCTCCTTGCTACTTAGGCGGCCCACTTCAGCTCTTCCTAATCCTTAACGGAATCTAGGATGTCGGATAGACTAGTATTGAGAGGGGTGATAGACCTGGACCCGGCGTAATTCGAGGCCTTGGCCTGCCTGGTGCGGCCCAAATCGATCTTGTTGTCTATGTGCTTCCTCTTGTTCTGTCATCGTCCTCTTTCTTCTACCCCTCGTTCATGTCCTTTGGAATATAGGGTTTCTTATCTGACTCTGCCTCTCTCTTAGCGGCCAACATTTTGTCTAGAGTGATTTATCTCCGGGCATCTCTAAGCAAGTCTGTCATGTTGGTTGGGGGTCCAGGGTAAGAAAGTCATAGATCTTGCATCTTCTCAGACCCAAAGTGAAAGTTGTGACAACGGTGTCATCACTACAGCAGTCAATGAATGTCAATTCATTATTAAAACGAGTTACGTACTCCCTCAACGTCTCGTTCTATTTTTGCTTTAGGGTCAGCAGATAATGTAGGTCTCTCCTGAGCTGTTGGCTACCCACGAAGCGTATGAGAAACGCCAATGCCAACGCCCGAAATGAATCGATGGATTCCGGAGGAAGGCTATGGAACCATGTCAGTGCTGACATCCTCAGGCTTGCAAGGAATGATCGACACATTATTGCATCAGACCCTTCCTTGAGCACCATAACGTGTTGGAAGTAGCGCAAGTGATCAGATGGGTCTATTGTCCCGTCGTAAAACTCTAACTTTGGTGGTGTGTATTTCTTTGGCAGCAATTCATCCATGATATGGTCCATGAACGGAGGGACCGTGAAACTAAACAACACGTTTGGGTTTGTAGCCCCGTTGCGGATGGGGTTGTACAACACGTACCTGTTGGCTCTCGACGCCGAGTCTTTATTGGCCGCACCTTTGCCTCTTCTCCATTGAGAAGTTATTGGGGTAGCGCGGCTCTCCCGAACATGCTCTCTGGACACTCTGGGGACCAGGCCCTTCGCTGCTCACGGTCTCCCTCTTCAGGTGAAGGATTTCGATGTTTGAGAGCCTTCAGCATTTCTTCGATTTGCCGTATCTGTGTTAAAAGGAAGTCCACCCTAGGGTCTGCTGCGGCAACCACCGACGCGGGGGTTTGTGAGGGTTTCTCTTGTGGCGGTGGAGGAAAGGGCGGTGCTCTGCTGGTTTGAGCGTTCGAATGCTCGACAACATTTCCATTGTACCTTGTTGTCACCATCTCGTCGATTCTCTGGAAAAAGGTGGTAATACTACTTTTTTTTTCTGATAAACTCCGTCGTTCCCTACGGACGGTGCCAAACTGATGTAATTGATTCCTGGTCTCCTTCCTCGCTACTTACCTAGACTTGCACAGATAGCAAACGTGAGACAAGGACCACCGTGTGGCGGCCGATGACACTCTGATGCTTAAGCTAGATAAGGTTTAGGAGAGGCTTAAAACTGTAAACTGGGATTATGTCGCATACCTCTAGTTCATCGATCTTATCTCCCTTTTATAGTGTAAGAGTCCTTGTTCCGCTAGGCCTTTGGTGACCTAGTTTAGGAAAAGAGATCTTGCTGGAAATCATTTCCTAATTGGGAGCTGTCCATGTGGGATAGTTTCCTTATAGGACTTGTGCTTCTAGATCTGCGGGAGAGGTTTCCTTTTCTGATTGTTGTTCATGCACAAAAGTTTCCTTGCCTGACTTATACTTTGTTTCCTAGTCGGATCCAATGTGTTGTTGGCCTGCCAGTCTTGGGTAGATCTCTCAGATACTCGCCTTAGAGGTCTTATGAGTATTGGGCCTGACTGCATGACGTGTGGGCTTAATGGCTCATTGGACCTCGAACCCGATTGTCTGGATCCCGCCAATGATGGGCTTAGTGTTGTTTGGGCCTCGTTGGATTGAGTATGCAATCGGACCTGCTATGTTCTGTTGACGAGATTAACATGACACGTGTACGATGTTGATCAGAGGACGGTTTTATATATCATCACTTACAATCTTAATCTCAAATATTTCGGATGTGGGCAAATTGGTCATCTTTGTCTAGATTGCCCAACAAATAAGGTAATTTTTCTTAGTGCTGATGGAGATGATGGATCTATTGGTTGTTGATGCTTCCCCTCCTCAAGATGACAATACAGGTCACAAGGCGCATGAGCACATCTACCTGGTCACTGATGGCTTGGTTGACAACGACTAAGCTCAGCGACTAGCTTTTTCGAAGTAGGGGAAATGATGGTATATTATTGTTAATATTTATTATTAATATCGATTTAATTGGATCTTTCCATCTTAAGGCCCAACTAGGAGTACAAGTCCAATTAAGTTTAGGATTTTATTTTGGTTAAGTAGGCTTCAGAAATGGTCAAGTTTTTAGTTATTTGTTTATTGCTTCCGCACCGTGGATTCTACCAATTATACATGACTTTCATTAACTAAATATATTACAACAAAATAATTTGGGCATTTTAAATGCATGAATAGATCCTTTAGTAAACACACCATTTTGATAGAAATGTTAAGTAACTAGTTTAAAAATAGTTAAAATATTGAATCACGGATTGTAAACTATTTGAAACTAGTTATAGTTCCACTTCAAACACATTGAAGTTTTATGTTTTGTTAAAGAAACACATTGAAGTTAAGGCTAACTTGAATGGGAATGTTGAACTCCTACTAGTCCATTTAAACAGCCGTAGAAAATGATGTTTGCTAGTTATTTGAAACGGTCGGGTTTGTAAGGTATGTTTAGATAACATTGGAATTTGTCTGATGTATTTCTACCATCCAAATGTTTCGAAATTTGAAAAAAAAAAAAAAAAAAAAAACCAAATTTGAAAACAAAAAACCCATAGCCAATAATATAGGACAACCAATATCTTCCCCTAGTAACCTTAAACCACCTGTAACCAACCAATGGACCAAAAGTCTTATTTTTTTGTTTGAATAATTTCCTATACAAAAAATCTAGAGAGCCAGGCCCGCGCTAGGCCAGCCCAATACCATCCATCATCCTAGAGATTGGGTCATTTTCAATATTTGGGGAAGGGGTATACCATCACTAAGAACAATGTATTTCTGGGGAAGGGGTATGCCACTGATGGTATGTTTAAATGGAATGTTGATGCTAATAAAATTTCTAATTCTGCTTACATGTTGTGTTCTTTTAATACCTGGCATGCTAGATTCTGTCACGTTAATAAGTGAATAATTAAAAACATGAATAACTTAGGACTAATTCCAAAATTGTCCTTAAAGACTTTGAAAAATGCAACTATTGTAGCCAAGCTAAAATAACTAAAATACCGCATAAATCTGTTGTTAGAGAATCTGAACCTCTAGATTTAATACATTCAGATATATGTGAACTTGATGGTGTTTTGACTAGAAAGGGAAAAAGTTAAGTTATTACGTTCATTGCTCCGATTATACCTTTGTCTACCCGATGAAAATAAGAGTGAAGCATTTGACACGTTCAAAATATTTTTAACAGAAATTGAAAATTAGTTTAATAGAAAGATAAAGTGGTTTAGAAGTGATAGAGGCGTTGAATATAACAGCAACAATTTCGTAGAGTTTTATAATTCTCATGGAATTATTCATGAAAAAACTGCACCGTACTCTCCTGAGATGAATGACAAAGCTAAAAGGAAAAATATAACTCTCACTAAATCAATAGTTGTCATTCTACTTAACTCCGGTGTTGCATCACACTGGTGGGGAGAAATTATATTGATGGTATGTTATGTGCTAAATAGAGTCCCTACATCAAAAAATAAAACTTCTCCTTATGAGATTTTGAAAAATAGACGACCAAACTTGTCATACTTCAAAACTTGGGGTTGTTTAGCTTATGTAAGAATTTCTGATAAAAAAAAGGAACAAGCTTGCCACTAGGGCATATGAGTGTGTATTCATAGGCTATACTGTTAACAACAAAGCCTATAGATTCTATAACCTAAATGATCATGTTGTCATAGAATCGAACGATGCTGATTTCTATGAACATATATTTCCTTTTATTTTGAGGAATAAGGGGGTTATATCCTCTAGTAACGTGCCAATGATCAGGATGAATGAAAACGATCAAGCACCAAAGCAATGGCATGAAAAATTTGATAATCTTATTATCTCACATGACTTTAAAGTGAATGAAAGTGACAAATGTCACTACACCAAAAGGCCTATTTAGCTACGTGGAGATGGCCACGGTTTAGAACCGTTGGTTTATTTGCCACGGCAAAAAACCGTGGCTATAATGACCAACGGCCTAAAACCGTGGCTAAAAAAAAATGGCCACGGCTCAAAACCGTTGGTTTATTTGCCACGGTAAAAAACCGTGGCTAAAAACAATGGCCACGGCCAAAAACCGTGGCTATAATTACCAACGGCCTAAAACCGTGGCTAAAAAAAAATGGCCACGGCTCAAAACCGTGGCAACACTAAAAACGCTGAAAAAAAATTGGGCGGGCTTTTTGGCGCTCGATTATTTCCTCTCTCCTTTTACGCACTCGAAGCTCCTCCTTCCCTGTTCCCTCCACTCGACTTCCACCTTCCCTGCTCCCTCCACTCGACATCGACCATCCCTGCTCCCCTCCACTCCACTCGAAGCTCCTCCTTCCCTGTTCCCCTCCACTCGACTTCCCTGCTCCCTCCACTCGACATCGACCCTCCCTGCTCCCTCGACTTCCCTCCTCCCCTCCTTCCCTGCTCTTCCCTCCTTGCTCGGCGTCTTCAACCTCCAAACCATTTTGCAAAATCGATCAGCGATACTGCAGATTCTCTCATACAGGTACTCTCTCTCTCTCTGCTTTCTTTTGTGTCTTCTATCTTAGTTTTTATGGGGTGCTAAGTGTTTGATTAAATTTTTGAAGAGTGAATTGAAATGTGTTTGTATCTGAAGTGTATATGAAGCGTGAATTGTTTGATGAAATTAGGGTTTCTACTCATATGTTCATAGATGAAGTGTATCTGAAGCGTGAATTGTTTGATGAAATTAGGGTTTCTGAATCTAGAGTTTTTTTATTTAGAGGTTTTGAATCTCTAGGGTTTTTGGCAGTTGACTCCACTTAATGATCACACAAAGACTCCACTTAATCTCTAGGGTTTTGAATTGTTACGATAAAGAAGGAGGTGGTCCCAAGACTCCACTTAATGATCACACAGGGAAATTCAAAACTACACCAAATCGGGCTAGCTTCGACCAAGTAAATGTAAAAAGATGAGACCGAGAATGGCCATGACTTAGACCACCTCCACTTTCACCATTGTCTTTGTTGCTAGGAATCATGAGATAAAAGTGCATACCACAAATTCTCATCATCCCCCATTCATATGAAGCCCTTCACAAATCGAGGTTTCAATGTCCTCGAGAAGTGTCCACTGCTTTTGGACACCTAAAAAATCCAAAAGTACTCCTTAAGAGGCCTCATAGCACGCTAGTTATCATGCCAAAAACAAATTCTATCTCCTCTTCCCAGGGAATGCTTGTTCCAAATCTTGAGAGATTTAAATATTGGTGAAAATCATTTAATTCACAAGACCCTTCTTTTGGATAGGAGTGATGAAAGTTGCATTCAACTGCCCATCCAAAAAGTAGGTGCTTTAGAAATCCCAAACTACCTCCATGAACATATTCCCTATATAAATGTCAACATGCCTCAAAAAACCAATTGGGAAACCATTTTTGGCAGTTTGTTTCATCCAATTGTTTGATGAAATTGGGAAACCATTTTTGGCAGTTTGTTTCTGTTACTTGATCTAGTTAGACGTCTATTTTTTTGTCAAAATATAGCTCTCTTTTTTCAAGAAATTTCGTTAGTGTAATTTATTTGTTTGCCCCCTAAAACTAAAATAGATTCATTTTCTTGTTGTAGGATAATTGCCTTGCGAAAAGCAGAGAAGGAGGAAGAGAGAAAAGCAAGGGAGAAGATCCGTCAGAAACTCGAAGAAGATAAGGTATATGTTGAATTCTCAACTTATCTTTTATTGAGGTATGATTGAAGAATAATTTGTTTAAGTTCATACTTCATAAACACATTTAATGAGGCTGATAATTCTTATTTTATGTTGAATTCTTATTATTGTTATTACTAATATTATTATTATCATTATTATTTTGGGTGGCCTTCTTTTAGTTGAGCATATATCTAGTATGGACTGTATAGTAGACCTTATACATGACAATTTTTCTGTTTTTCAAAAACTCCCTTGAGATTGGTCTGCTAAAATAGTAAGCAACTTTACATTAAACTTAAATCCTAGAAAAAATTAAGCTATGAAGCATGTAACCCTTTGAACATTGCCCTGTAATATTGAAACCTAACTTGTCGAACCAATCTCACGCAATCTTCAAGGAGCGAAAATTGCAATTACACAGCTGGACTCCTCAGGATATTAAATCTCTGATGAACTGAAACTGATTGGAAAGATGGAGGTAGTGTCAATAAAAGCATATCTTTATTTCTATTTGTTTTCTCAAAACAATTATAAGAACAATTCTTGGATGAACACCTCGTTATACTAGCGGTAACCTAGTATCGGCATCGTTCTCTTGAACTATTCAAAGAATTATCTTCAAATGATTATTGTTATTTTTGTCTATTTTTATCTGTGTGTTTTACTATTTCTGTATGTTCTTTCTCCTGTGTTCAACTATCTGTTCTAGACTGTAAGTTTAGTTTGCTTTTTGAAACCTAGTAGTCCTGGGTGCAAAATTGGTATCAGATGAACTGAAACTGATTGGAAAGCTGGAGGTAGTGTCAATAAAAGCATATCTTTATTTCTATTTGTTTTCTCAAAACAATTCTAAGAACAATTCTTGGATGAACACCTCGTTATACTAGCGGTAACCTAGTATCGGCACCATTCTCTTGAACTGTTCAAAGAATTATCTTCAAATGATTATTGTTATTCTTGTCTATTTTTATCTGTGTGTTTTACTATTTCTGTATGTTATTTCTCCCGTGTTCAACTATCTGTTCTAGACTGTAAGTTTAGTTTGCTTTCTGAAACCTAGTAGTCCTGGGTGCAAAATTGGTATCAGATGAACTGAAACTGATTGTTAAGATGGAGGTAGTGTCAATAAAAACATATCTTTATTTCTATTTGTTTTCTCAAAACAATTCTTGGATGAACACCTCGTTATACTAGCGGTAACCTAGTATCAGCACTGTTCTCTTGAACGGTTCAAAGAATTATCTTCAAATGATTATTGTTATTCTTGTCTATTTTTATCTGTGTGTTTTACTATTTCTGTATGTTATTTCTCCTGTGTTCAACTATCTGTTCTAGACTGTAAGTTTAGTTTGCTATCTGAAACCTAGTAGTCCTGGGTGCAAAATTGGTATCAGATGAACTAAAACTAATTGGAAAGATGGAGGTAGTAGGGTACTCCCATGTATTCCATGTCTATTGAATACTAGTTGATTAAGCAGATACTCTTAGATATTATTCTAGTTGATTATCCTATTTGGTTGAGACCAATTATTTTGTCTTTGTTTCTTATTTTGACTTTTGAGTTGGGAAAGGGAAGCTTTGTAGCTAAGTATTCAGATTGGCTATGCTTTATAAAAATCTATTTGTGGTGATATGTTGTGGAAGGAAACTATCTATAAATGTAGTGTATATAGTTGTTTCTTATTTCTTTTTGTTTGATAATGGTTAATATCTATAATGTCATTGATAGAAATGGGTAGTACTCGCGGCAATCTCTCCACCAATGATGTCACTACATCTACAAATGATGACAGTGAAGTTAAAAAGACCATAAAGTTCAATGTCCATGGTTTAGCAGTTGGACCTGGTGCTAAAAATTTCAATAAACACATTGGAAAGCTTGTTGAAACCCTTGTGCCCATCAAATTCAAGGGTTGGCACCATGTTACTGACAACTACAAAGAGGATGTGTGGAATGGCCTCAAGGTGAGATTTTACATCATTGATTTTCATAATGTCTTATTTTATTGTCAACTTATATCTCAATGGCTTATTTGCAGCGTGAATACGACATCCCAAATTATGTGAAAAGGAATGTGCATTTGAAAATGCCAGAATATTTCAGAAGGTTCAAGGCAGATCTTAGGAAGGACTATTTGGATAAGTATCCTACCATTGAGGAACAAGAGAAGCATGTTCCAAATGGTGTAAGAGAGGAGGATTGGAAGGAGTTTGTTCACTATGAGAGCACCCCTGAAGCGAAGGCAATTAGAGCCCAAAATGCCAAAAACAAAAAGGCTTCAAAGTATGTATGGGGGAGTGGCCAAAAGAGTGCTGCAGAAGTAGAGTATGAAATGGTAATTGAGTTTCTAGCTACTAGTACAATAATAACCATTTAACTATATAGGCTGAGACTAATCTTTCAAGTATATAGGTTGAGAAGAACCCTGATGGGGAACCAGTCACACGCACTGATATATGGATTGCTTGTCACACGAGAAAGGATGGAAAACCCACGCATGGTGCTGAACTATATATGGTATGTGCCCAATGTTGTCTTTTATACACAATTCTTAATTTACTTTGTAGTTATTTGAATATTATTTGTGTCCTGTGTTATTTTATTTTATCATTCTTTTGAAGAAACAAGTTAAAGCAAAAAAGGCCGCCTTGCAAGAATCTTCAACCCAGGGTACCATTGACCTCACTATTGATAATGATCCTTTAAGCCAAGTGTTTGGCCAAGAAGAAAGGGGACGTGTTCGTTGTGTTGGAACCACCATCTCTAAAAGGAAGCATGATGCTTCACTTCCCGCTCGTTCATTGCTTTTCGATAAAACATTGGAAGTAAAAAAAATTAGCGAAAAATATGATAGATTGGAAGAAAATGTTCAATGGATACGAGAGAGACTTGAAAATGGAACTTATGTGAGACCTTCAACAAGTGAGGGAACACAATGAGGGACACCAAGAACTGAAGATACATTACCTCCATCGACAAGGCAACCAGAAAATCCATTACCTCCATCTCCATTACCACCATCTCCATTACCACCATCTTCTGAAGGTGTTGCGAGGTTTCCTTCTCCAAGCAATCCTGTTCCTTCAGTGTCAAGAACTTGCAAAGTTTGTGATTGGCATAAGAATGTCATTGCTATAGGAATAGAGGTTGTAGATCCTATCCATCGATTCTCTTGCGATTACCATGGATCATTGAACCCTGCAACAGAGATCAGACTTTCCTTATGCTTCAAATATATGACTGGGGTGAAACTTTACAAGAGTGATCCAAAAGGAGACATGATGGGGGATTTGGATGTTGGTGATTTCTTCGTATGGTGTAAAAATCATGTGGAACTTGATGATTGATAGTTACAACTATGTTGGAAGCAATGTAATGGTGGCAGCAAAAGAGGAGCTGAGTAAAATACACTACGGGCACGTGATTGTTCATTTTAAGGTAAATTGCCCCCTTCTTTCATGGAGTCTACACTCTGAATAAAAAAAAAAGCAGGAAAAAGCTTATGAATTAATTCATTTGATCGTATATGCAGGATCACAAGGACAAAATCTTGCACTGAACTATCTCAAAGTCAGGAAGCACAACTGCAGAACCTGTTGCTCATGTCCATGCTTCCTAAGGATGATGCAGATGAAAGGGACTGCATTTTGGAGGTGAGAGCAGGTAATACATGAGCATCTTCTTTTCTATCTTAATTTATAAAAAAAACAAAACAACAAACTTCTTCAGGACGCGCGTATGTGAATACTTTCTTCCTTCCTTCACTTTGGTTTTGGATAGATAAGTTATCATGCATGAATTTGCTACAAATCAATTTGTCATGTTGGTTTATGGAACTGGTGCTTATAACATTATTCTGCTGCTCTGGTTGCTTACTACTGCTACTTATACTACTACTTTTGGTTTAGTAAATGGATTGACATTTTGATTGAAAGTGTTTCTTCATTCAATTAAAAAAACTAACTTATTGTTTATTGCAATCTGAAATCATATCCCTGCACTGAAAATGGAATGAATTGTTAGTGATCATGGTGAAGGTCACCACACTGATTTCATTCTAAGTTTCACCACCGGATCTCGCCACCAAACACCTCCACCACCTCAGATCATCCACCTCCATCGCCACTCATAACTCAGTTGCTTGTATCAGTGTCCTCCCTAGTGCAATGGAGAGGGCTATCAAGGATATAATGGCTCCTACAGTTCAGCGCAGTGTCATGATAGGCCCCCAATCAGATTTACTTATACAAGGAAAAGGCATAGAGAAACAAAACAGTGAATGGGGAGTAATCTGTTGATTGCTCTGTCAGTTAAGGGTGTTTTTAGCTGGAGCTTTACAACCTGTTATTGGATTATTGAGGTACTAAAATTTAATTTTGTTTATTCCCTTCTTTATACTGGAATAGTGGAATGCAACTTCTGGTTCTTTGTCTTGTGTATCTTTCATGTCGATAGAAAGTTGCTTAAAACCTCTTTCACCCACTCAAGTTCTTTTGTTACGAGGCAGTTCTTCTTGTTCTGAAAGCCAAAGGGAGGCAGCTTTGCTACTTGGGCAGTTTGCTGCTACAGATTCGGAAGGTCATACTTCTGAGGTTTGTTGACAGTACTTAACATGCATTTATTTTTCCACCTCTGCCCGTGCGCGCATCTATTATAAAATTATATGACATCATGTTCTCAACAGGTTTTTGCTTGCGCATGGAGTCCAACGGGTTCACTTTTAGCATCAGGGTAAGTAGAAGTTCACTTGAGCAATGCACATCTGTTGATTGTTGTATGTGAATTGGAATTCTAGTTATGGCCTATGGGGCTTGAAATCTCTTGGTTTTTTTTTTTTTTTTGTAATTCTCTGAAGCTGCCTGTCTGACTCCCTTGCTTTGTTTATTCTTCACTCTTATAAATGTTGGCCTCAAACCTCATTAGCAAATTGTAATATAAACGGTTCTTCATTCTTGTAAAAGCAAGATGTGTTTTGCTGAAATTTCTCTAGAATTTGGTTTTTACACTTTCTGAGAACAATATGGTTTTACTAGGTCTGGTGATTCTACAGCACAAATTTGGACGATTGCTGATGGACCTTGTAGTTCCAGTATTCAAAATGGACCTCCAAATGCAATTGTTCTGAAACATTTCAAGGGTAGACTAAGCGAAAAAAGCAAGGACGTTACCACCCTCGATTGGAGTGTAAGTTTTACTTACAGTACTGTTGAATTTGTGTTGTAAATTGGTTGATGTCATTTTCAGGCGGAATGGATCTATCCACTCAATGAATTAATTAATCCAAGACACGATTAATGTTTTTAATTAATTAATTTCTAAGGGGTATGGATCCTCACTCAATTTTGTAAGATCATTGACCAACCTAGAACTTAAAGGAGCCACTGCATTTTTTTTCTCTCTTTCTCTCTGTTTTTTTTTTTTTTTTGAGAAAGTGATTGACATTCACTGCCTCAGTATCTCTAGATGAGTCCTAAGTTGATAGTTATTGATGAGCCATTTTCACTTTAGAGACCTAGTTTGACGGTTGGAACTTTAAAAGGTAGCTGATTTCTTGTGGGGGCGGTCTAAATGGAAGTATGAGTTCCCTTGGATTTCAAATCTTCTAAAAATGTAATGGAATTTTACTAGTACTTTGATACAATAAGATTAGTCAGTAGAAGCACCGTTCTACCATTTTCTTAAATGATTGTTGTTGGATATCATTGTCTGTTTTCATTTATTTCTTTTGGGTCTTGTCCTATTGATATCCTTCATCACGTGCAAAGTTTGTTTTGTATTCCATGTTTCTCTTTCCCTTTTTGTCTAGTGATTCATGGGTTGTGTGAAATTCACGACTAGTTTTCACTTTGAATATCACAGTACTGATTTTGGGTGATTAATTTTCTCTCAACTAGGTGAACTCAGGAATACTTTAAACAAACATAAAGGACCGATCTTCTCTCTTAAGTGGAACAAAAAGGGTGATTATCTTCTTAGTGGCAGTGTGGATAAAATTGCGATAGTGTGGGATGTGAAGACAGAGGAGTGCAAGCAACAATTTGAATTCCACTCAGGTATGTTACTTTATTTTTTGGATTTTACTGTTTTGTGTTGGACGGAGTCACTTTCGCTTGTATAAGTTAATATGACCTATATTATTGCAGCTCCAACTCTTGATGTTGATTGGCGAAATAATGGTTCATTTGCCACATGCTCAACGGACACCAATATCTTCGTTTGTAAGATTGGAGAAAAAAACCCTATTAAAACCTTTTCTGGTCATCAGGTTTGTTGTTTCTACGATTGATTATTGCATCTCTTTTTGTGCAAAATAATTGTGTGGGTATCTAGTTCTTTTTGTCATTTCTTGCATGTGATTAGGGAGATGACCTTCATCCTCGTGTTTTTCTCAAAAAAATTAAGGGTGGAATGAACTACTTTTTATTGCCTACAAATATCAGTTTGATGGCATCATCACTTCTTTTTCAGTTATCTTAGTTTGCTATTTCGCTTTTTAGGGTGAAGTCAATGCTATCAAATGGGACCCAACAGGTCAACATTTGGCTTCTTGCTCTGATGATTGCACTGCCAAGGTGATTGTTACTTTGGTTTGCAAGTACTTACGCATTTTATCTTAATGAAATTTTCTTGTAAAGCTCTATGCTACAATTCTTTGGTGGATTTGCATATGAGAAATTTCATACATCAAACAGACCCACGTTATTTTTTTTTGGAAGGCAAGCGTGCCGCCGGTGGGTATAGAACCCAAGACGTGGGGGTTAAACCCCCACAGCCTTAACCATCCAACTAGGTTATTAGTAGTGTCTGAAAGATGTTTTTGTGTTAGATTTCCTAATTCTAAGCCATTTTCAGGTTATAGCTTTTACTAAAAATTTAGGGTTGTCATTCTGGAGGAACCTTTTCTGATATATTTCATTATGCAGATATGGAGTATGAAGCAGGACACTCATGTGCATGATTTGAAGGAGCATACCAAGGTTCTATTTATTTATTCATTTTGCCATGTATTACTGTTATTTAAAATTGCCAATGTTGATTAATTTGATATCTTGCAGGAGATATATACTATTAGATGGAGTCCTACTGGAGCAGGTTCAATTAATCCCAATCAGCAGTTAGTGTTGGCGAGGTAAAAACAGTCTCATAATTTAATATGAGAAAAGTATAATAAAAGCTATAGGAAATCTGAATTTGGCTAAGTTATATACTTATAATTGTTTTTTTATTTTTATTTTAATAATGATGCTGGCATATATGCAGTGCGTCCTTTGACTCAACAATCAAGCTATGGGAGGTGAATAATGGAACGGTACTGTACACCTTGACCGGTCACAAGTATAATCCATCTTTTGTCTCTTCTTTGATTAATGTAAAGGTGTAGAGTTTTCTTAGTTGTTAATTGAGCTATTTGATGGGATTCGCCAACTAAAACTTGATCTGAATGATTTTATATTATCTATAATGGCCCATTGAACTAAAGTACATTCTAGATGTTATTGGTAATGATCTATCTTTCTAATCTAGTAGATACCTTAGCTGCAAGACATGGCTTCGTTTGGGTGATTATTTAAAGTGACTCACTTTAATCTTTATTATCGCAGAGAGCCTGTATACTCAGTTGCATTTAGTCCCAACGGGGAGTATTTAGCCAATGGATCATTGGATAAGAGCGTGAACATCTGGTCAGTTAAGGAAGGGAAGATGGTGAAAACATTTGCTGGTAATGGAGGCATATTTGAGGTTTGTTGGAACAGGGAAGGCAATAAAATTGCAGCTTGTTTTGCTAACAACACCGTGTGTGTCATGGATTTCAGAATGTAATTATGGCCTCCTCAATATTTTGATGTTTTAATTTGATTAGTTTTTGTTAGTTCTTTGACACAACCAAACTTCTAGCTTAATCTGGTTGTTATACTGTAGTATACTTCAAAACTGGCGTAGTTTGTACAGATAGGTCTTTCTAGACAAGGGCATCTGAAGTGTTAGATTATATACGGATTGGTGCCTTTAGACATTTCAATGTTGTTTTTCATTTTTTGTGACCTGTTGAATGATAGGCTTTGTTTTGTATTTTAAGAATGTTCTCAGTCTACCACAAGCTTGTGTGGCCTGTTTGAAAGCAAAAGACTATTCAGGTTATCTTTACACATGATACATTGAAATGAGATGAAAACTGAATGGCCCTAGTCGAGGTCTGTTTGAAAGCAAAAGACTATTCAAGCTGTGATTTTGCTGCAGCAGCAACAAAAATTTTAATTTTTTTTCGATTATATTATTTTGCAACAGTTTCAAACCCTCGCAACAAATCAGATTTCTTTTTTTTTGAATTTTGTTTTTACTAGCCACGGCTTAAAACCGTGGTAATTCATGCTTGCCACGGCTTAAAACAGTGGTAATTCATTCTTGCCACGGCTTAAAACCGTGGCCCTAACTGGCCACGACTTAGCACCGTGGCCAGTACTTGCCACGGCTTAAAACCGTGGCTAACATTATTGCAACGGCTTAGAACCGTGGCCATAACTTGCCACAGCTTATAACCGTGGCTAGTACTTGCCACGGCTTAAAACCGTGGCTAAAACTATTGCAACGGCTTCGAACCGTGGCCATAACTTGCCACGGTTTTAAGCCGTGGCTAGTCCTGGCCAAGGCTTAAAACCGTGACTAACATTTTTGCAACGGCTTAAAACCGTGGCTAAATCATCAACCGTCCTCGAGCATAAAACCGTTGCTAATATGTTTTGCCACGGTTGTTAGACGTTAATGGTGATTTGGCGACGCCTCTACTGCCCACGGCTCTAAGCCGTGACAATTGGTTACCCCACGGTTCCAAACCGTTGCTGATGGGTATTTTTGGTGGTGTGTATTTATTATAAATCTGAAAATGGCATTTGCACTATTATGTGTCTATATGTGGATGATTTGCTTATCTTTGGTTCTAATATTCATGTCGTGAATAATGTGAAATCTTTATTGCGTGCGAATTTTGATATGAAAGACTTTGGAAAGGTGAGTGTAAACCTTGGTATTAAGATTACTAGGTCTGAAAAGGGAATTTCTTTGGATTAATCACATTATATTGAGAAAATCCTAAAGAAATATAATTACTCTGACTGTAAGCCTGTATGTACTCCTAATGATCCTAGTGTAAAGTTGTTCAAGAACATCGGTAATGGTGTTATACAACCTGAGTATGCGAGCATCATTGATAGCCTACGATATGCTACTGATTGCACTAGGCTCGACATAGCTTATGTTGTGGGACTACTATGCAGATTTACCATTAGACCTAGTATAAAGCATTGGCATGCTATTGAAAGGGTCATGAAGTACCTAAAGAAGACTAAGAACCTTGGATTACACTATCAAAAGTTTCCCGCTGTCCTTGAAGGATATAACGATGATGATTGAAACACCCTCTCAGATGACTCCAAAGCAACCAGTGGCTATATTTTTAGTATAGCTGGTGGAGTTGTTTCTTGGAAATCAAAGAAACAAACTATTTTGGCACAATCCAAGATGGAGTCAGAGATGATAGCACTAGCCACGGCTAGTGAGGAAGCAAGTTGGTTAAGAAACCTGTTAGCAGATATCCTTTTATGGGAAAGACCGATATCAGCTGTCTTGATCCATTGCGATAGTACTGCGGCTATTGCAAATATACAAAACCGTTATTATAACGGCAAGGACGACAAATACGTCGTAAGCACAGTACGGTTAGAGAGTTTTTATCTACTGGAGCTGTTAGAGTGGATCATGTATGAACTAATGAAAACTTGGCTGATCCTTTGACGAAAGGATTAGCTAGAGAAAATGTTTTCAAAACCTCGAATGGAATGAGACTTATGCCTTTAGATTGATGAGTTATTCATGATGTTAACTCGACCTTTAGATTGGAGATCCCAAGAAATAGGTTCAATGGGTAATAACAATTCGTGAATGATATGAGGTGAATCATGCTGACTTTATTGTAATTCCATTCCTAAATTAACACATGAGTTCCTGAAGCGATAGTAAGATGAGTTAAAACTCTTAATGAGATCTATACTTTATGTGGAATACCTAGCTACAAGAGTAATCTTGATAACTCACCTAAGTGATTGTGGAAGTATGACTGCTTCCTATGGAATTTGTGGGCAAAATTCCAAGAGCTTTCACTATACTGGGATATACGTGTATGGCCTTAAAGCACGAGCTTTTTAGACCTCACCCTGGTAAGGTTGTGCGTGTAATGTTGTTAGAGATAGAGTTCAAAACTACGAGTTGCTCAAGTATAATCTAAATCATGAACACTACGCAAAAGTTCAAGTTGAAAGACACTTTTGTTTATGTACAATCTTATATTGTATATAATGCTCGACGAAGAAATGTTTAAAAAAAAAAAAATCAAGTGGGGGATTGTTGAAATATTGGTGTGAATTTCAAAAATAAAGGGAAATGGTTTCTTAAATTTCAAATCTCTCTTTAAATTGTTCAGTCTCACATCCTCTATGTAACTCACTTTGGAGGAGTTAATAAGGATAATATTTGGACTTGGGTTTGGACCCCAAGGGGTACCCACTTTTGTGAAGGAGGGAGGAGATAGACCAATGTTGGTCTACTCCACGCGCGCCGCTGTGGGTCGAGAAGAAACTAATTTATTTTGTTGTCTAAAAAAATAAAATAATAAATATCCTTTTATTTGCTTTAGAGAACAAGACTGAGTCAGAGGAGACCCAGTCTTTTCTCCACAATTTTCAAACGTTTTCCATGATTTCTTCCACTTATTTAGCCACGTTTTCTCTCAAACGGATCTTTCTATCGGCCTATAAATAATTGTTCACTCTCTCAGATAAAAGTAAAATAAAAAGAAAGTAAACACAGTTTTATAAAAAAAGAAGTTTTTCGTTTTAGAGAGTTTATCTGTAAACAATTTCTAATATTTTAGAGAGTTTCTAGAACTCTGTTTCATCAAACAGAGTTTGAGTTTTGTTTTCAAAATACTTTGCTTATTTACTGTAATTGGTTTTCTTGATTCTGAGCAAAAGAAATTGGGTGAATAGATTTTCGTTCTTCAGTAAGTGCATGTGACTGAACGAGACAGAAAAGATATTCTGGACTGTTTTATTCTGGGAACGACGGGACTTACAGACTGCTTGGACAATCTTGGGCAGAGCAGCAAAACCTCTTAAAAAGAGCGATCTAGTCTGCAACTCAACCCAAAAAAACTTTGGTAACTTGGTTCCTACTTAAATTTGCAGCAATTGTACTTTCAAGTTACGTTCCTGGAGACAACATGGACACTGACCAAATTATCCCAGGCCCAGCCGAATACCTCGCGCGCTTCCTTTCCAAACCCGATGAATACTTCACCTACAACACCCTCTTTATCAATCCTGTAGAAACCAAACCCTCAATACTCCATTGTCATTGGTGGTAATAATTTCGGGTTTGAAAGCAAAGTAGTTGTGGCAGAATACTATGCAAGGGTCTTCTTCAGGAACTCAGTTGTTACTGCTATGTTGAGATGTACCCATTGGAATCGGAGGGAGGACCAATTGGGTGACGAGGGCCAAACTGGTGATGTTATTACTATTGAACTCGAGGAGAATCATCAACCATACCACTGGGAAAGAAGGACTGAAGGAGTACAAATTGAAGCCTATAGGAGTTGCTCCAGGGATTTTTGCGAGCAAGCCCAGAACGATCGAGTCTACATGGCCTACTTAAGGTTTTTCTAAGGCTTATTTATTTTCTTTGCTTCCTATCAATGTTTATCGTGAATTGTACTAAAATCGTGATTTTAGCTGTTTGCTGTTCTAGCAGAGTAGCAGTGTGTGTTTGTCTTTAGCTGTTTACCCCCCCTACTGTAGGATTTGTTTTATCTAGTGTAATTTTAGATGTTAAAATTTCCGTGTTCGCAGCACTCTGTTGTCTGCACATTTACTTGCTGAGTAGAGAAATTGACAGAAAAGAGAAATCCTCAAGTTGCTACCTGCAACACATTTCATTAATTTTTTTTACTAGTTATCTTTAGTTCAATTGGTGATTGCTACGTGATTTCTCAAGCACCATTTGAATGCTGATTGATTAAAAAGGGACATACAAAGAACAATCCGGGTACTAAACAAAGGAAACATAGGGGTGTTTGAGTTGGGAAAAATGTGATGTTTTGAAGCCATTGTAGAAGTGCTGGCTTAATCTTCATCAAGAATGAAAAGGTTTCTTACAAATTTAATGCTTTACAGGGCACTAGTTCCCAATACAACTTGTTTATAGATTTAAAGTAAAGAGACAACTGGCCTTGAATTTTTATCATTATTTCCAGGCCTTTCCGATTCTTTCTTTCTAATTGTTACATATTTATTCACTTTATGGAAAAACAAATGGGATACAAGTACAAAAAATGTTACAAATGTAAGTGATCTATGGCTTATGTCAATCTTTTCAAATCATAGGATGAATTTTATCATTTAGGGCAACGATCTTAATCTTCATCCTAAGCATCACCATGAAGCCGTCAATCAAAATGGTAAAATGTTGAGAAACTTCATGTGAATTCCATGCAAACCGATCAAGAATACCCCTTGTTACGTAAATGTCTTTTGAAAGGCATTTGTATGTGATTCATAAGAAGCTTCACAGCCACTGTCTTCCTCCATATTTTTCTCAAGCAGCCAAGTAATTTGATGCAAACCTACCTGCCAACATGACTTGAAACTGACTCATTATTAACGGTTTTGGTTCAATTTTTATTAATTTGTTTTCTTGTGTCTTATTCTGGCGAGTAACCCGTTTAAGTAAACAAGTTATGTTTATCTTTACCTTTTTGACCTGTTATGTTGTGTCGTGTGGTGTCAAATGTGTCTACTTTGTGTCTATTATGTTGGGTAATCAGGTCATCCGAATTGGTGCCTTGTCATGTTGGGTCGGTTCAGATGAACCACCAGGTTTGTTCATATACCTTTTTAGTCATGATAACAAAACAGATCATATTCATTTCTGAAGCATTGACCCACCAACTTGCAATGATCAGTCCCAACTCATTGCCATACTTTATCCAACAAGATGTACACGAGCAAAGATACTAAGGAGTTAAACTCATTAGTCATTACAACTTGGATGCCTAGCACTCCCTGTGAACCCAAGTAGAAGATAGGATGCACGTAAAGTTTTGTTCTTGTACATTGTCTTCGATTTTCTAATTGGATGAGATGGTTGACTACATGCCAGGAATGACCAAGTGGATTTGGGGTAGTAACTAGGAATGTCTTTTTCACCATTGACCTACACGTCTAAAGCAACAAGGCGTGGGATCAATGTTAACATAAATCCATTCTTACAACCAGGCCTAAAGGCTATCAAATGTTAACATAATCCATTCTTATGACTAGGCCTGAAGGCTGTCAAATGTTAATGTAGATCCCTTCTTACAACCATGCTTGAAGGCTGTCATTACACCAAATAGGAAAACAACATTAGCTTTGGGCAAGACAGCCATAGGCTGTTAAGCTCTAATGCACCGACTCTCCGAAAAACCCCCGTATTGTGTGTCAAATACGTGTCGGACACAGACACGCGCCCGACGTATTTGACACGTGGTCAACGGTTAAAATTCGTTGACAGACATCGACACGGCCCGGACTCGGTCCGGACACAGAGTTATATAATCCTCAGCTCCTCTTTGATTCGATTCAAAGCAAACCCTAAAAAAAAAAAAATCACAGAGAAGAAGGCTTATCGATCGACAGAGGGAGAGGTATCGACAGAGAGAGATCGGCTGATAGATCGATCGACAGAGGGAGAGGGATCAGCTGAGAGATCGATCGACAGAGAGGGGGATCGATCGACGGAAGGATGTCGTCCTCAGGTACCTTCTGTTTTTTTTTTCCTGCGATTTCTACTCTCAGTGTTCACCTTCTATCCAAGTGTGCATTTTTTTTTTCTGTCGAATTCTGTTTCATCACCACCATCCATCCCCATTGGTAGAGTTCAAAGTTTCCACAACATTTCACTCTAGGAAGTTCACTTCAGACAGCAAGTTAGCCAAGTAGGGTTGAATGTTGCATCTAGGACTTCCGTTGAAAACTGGAGTTGGTAGCTAGACCCTGATCTCCTTCAAATGTGCGTATTGTATTGCTCCTGTTTTGGACTACCTAGATGATGACCCTGTGGTGCAAAATTTTGAAATATTCACTTCCAAGGGTTAGCTAATTTATTGGAAATTTGCAGTAAAATTTAACAAGGGTTAGCTAATTTAACAAGTTTGTACTTTGTAGTAAAATGTCTATTTTGAGTATTTTCAATTTTTGTTATTCAGTGATGTGATGTATTTTTTCTTAATGTTTCTTTTAGGCCAAGTATCTGAAGAAAATGCGACAGTTTATTCGCCAATTAATGAAGAAGAAGAGATGTAGCCACCTCGCTGGTGAGTTTATGAAATTATCAATTTACATTTTACATTATCAAATTAATGAAATTATGTTGCTTATGCTTTATTTTATGAGTATGACTTGAGCTTGACTTTATGATGCATTTGTAATTTTGAATGAATGAATTTGAATGTTTTATTGATATGTTTGGATTGTTTAATAGTATTATTTATGATTTTATGTTTATATGAGTTACAAAAAAATATATTAAAAAAATAAATTTGACAGTGTCGCCGAGTCCTATTTTTTTGAAAATTGCCGAGTCGCCGTGTCGTATCCGTATCCGACACGACACATGTATCCGAGTCCGTGCATCATTGTTGTTAAGTAATCCGGAAATGTAACCTCACATGTAAGGAACACGTATCTTCACACAATGTTTGAAGACCATAAGATACGCAATTGTAAGTCACTATAGGAGGTAAATGCTATGTATTTGGCATCTTTCTTTTTGTAAATAAAGTTAAAATTTTATAGCAAGGAAACTGATCATTGGTGCATTTTTTCTTATCAGTATATCTGTCCAGATAAATTTTCTGTGTTTGTCTTTTTGTTTTCTATATTTTTTTGGGAATTGGCTCGAATAGTGGTGATGTAGATATGGTTGTTTCTAAAGAAGCTCTATGGAGATTTTGAGACTAAAACACCACATTCTTTGAATACACATTTTTCATTTGGATTGGGAATTCTCATCATTGTGCGAAGTTGGGGTTACAAAATTTGGAAGGAAAAAAGTGTTCATAAACTGAGAATCAGTTTTGGCGAGGACTGAGTGATGAGCATAAAAAAATAAGGCAGAGTGACAAACTTATAACGGTCACCACCATATAATAAGGAGTAGCGCTCATTTTTCCTCAATGAACGGAGCTTCACGAGAATGATATGACTCCTAAAGGTCAAGCTTACAAATAGTGGTGAGGAAAATGATCTTGTGGTGGAAGGTGCTTAGGAAGACATGCTCTTTGTTCAATCTCTTTCATGTGGTACCTCAATGGGTAAGTGCAAGGTTTCAAATAAGAGAAACCAGCCTGACACAGAAAAGAAGACAACTTCTGTCATTACTAGTTATGTGAGTAGTGAAGGGAAAGAGATGGTTAAAGGGGGAGAGAACATTTATTTTGATGGTTGGGGATAGCAACGTATGATTTCCTAAGCCCAAGGACAAAAATGACCATACTCAGCTCTGAGTACCAGAGAAAAATCCAAATTGGGTGCACAACAACAAGAAGGAAACCAATTCAAAGATTGACTTTGGGAAGATGGTAAACATGGCAAAGAGGATGGGGAGGAGTTAGTCTAGCAACACACTACAAAAAAAAAGATGCAATAGCTAAAAATACTAGAGACGGAATTAAAAAACCGTCTCTAATTAAAAGATTTGCGACGGCAAAAAACCGTCACTAATTCTTTTAGTAACTGCCGAAACAAAAAATCATAAAAACTGTGCTTGTGACGGGAAAACCGTGGCTAAATTCATAATAAACCGTCGCTAATTAAAACATTTGCGACGACATTTTAGCTGTCGCTAAGTTTTACAAATAAACTGTGCTTGTGACGCGAAAACCGTGGCTAAATATAGAACAAGCTGTAGCTAATTAAATAATTTGCAACGGTAAATTAGTTGTCGCTAAGTTTTACAAATAAAAATTGGTAGCTACGGTATAATCCGTCCCTAATATATTTTTTGAAAAAAAATTATATAAAAAAAACATTTAGCCACGGTATATTAGCTGTCGCTAAGTTTTAAAAATAAAAATTGGTAGCTACGGTATAAGTCGTCCCTATATGGATTTTTTGAAAAAAAAATATATATATAAAATTTTTTTAGCCACGGTATATTATTTGTCGCTAAGTTTTACAAATAAAATTTGGAAGCTACGGTATAAGCCGTCCCTAATGGATTTTTTGAAAAAAAAAATATACAGAAAAAATATATTTAGTCACAGTAAATTAGCTGTCGCTAAGTTAGTGCAACTCATTTGTTTGCAAAACAGTTATCAAGGAAGGATATATGTAGTCTTATCCTAGACAGTTTTATAATTTGTTAAAATTTTTCCTCTATTATTGTGTTCTCTGAATTTGAACAACCTATTTTTGCGCATTTTTTGTTTTGTTTCCTCCACTAATTTCTAGGAAGATGTGAAGATAATGAAGAAAATGAACGTGGATACTTACAGGTTCTCCGTTTCTTGGTCAAGAATTATATTAAGTGAGTAGTAGCATGAGCATAATTTTGATGTGGATGAATTGCTAATAGGTCAATTTCGGAAAGTTAAAACTGTCCTTGAAGACTTGGTTACTATTCTGAAGGGCCTCCATTTGTACGATTATAAGGTTAAGAATAATAATTAGTTGTGACAATTTTTTTTGGCTTTAGATGGGAACATAAGGGATGGAGTGAACCAATAAGGCATAAATTATTACAAGATTATGCAGAGGTTTGTTTAAAGGAGTTTGGTGACAGAGTGAAGCATTGGATTACCTTGAATGAACCATGGACCTTTGCGAATTGTGCTTACAACTTGGGGATCCATGCACCTGCTAGTTGTTCTAAATTCATCGGAAACTGTACTGCTGGGGACTCCGCAACAAATGGCTACTTCAGTAAGGCAGTATATTCAATCAAAGTTGCTTAGACTACGTTGGACTCCTGATCTTCATATTTATTTTGTTCATGCTGTTGAAAGGCTTGGTGGACAAGAAAGTAAGTTTTAGAATTTCTTTCATGAATATCAGCAATATTTTGATATCCATATACATTAAAGTTTCGGTATTTTCACTTAAAATAAGAAAACATATCAATCAGGCATTAATGGTAGAGAATAAAGGATAAATAGGATTACTAACTCTTTATCATTTTCTTTTTCTTTTTCTTTGATTGTTGCAGAAGCAACTCCCAAATTAGTCTTTCAACTAATGAATGTGAGAAGACTTAGCACTGCCCATGTTAAAAACCACTTGCAGGTATGAGAATGATTTATAATTTTTTTTTAATCATCTTCTGCATCTTACCCATATCCTCATTGACATGCTTACCGCCTTTCGGTCATTTTATTTATTATTTCTAACTAGTTGAAGTGCCTTCGTTTTTCTGTAGGCCGAAAGATTGTTTGATTTCTATGAAACTTGCAGACGCTTTGAATTTGGAATGGGAGAAAAAATTATTAATAGTGAAAAGTTGGTCAGTTTTAATCCTTTTTGGATTAAAACCTTTTTGAATGGGAGAAAATTTTTGAATCCAGATTTGTCTTTCCAAAATTACTTTTTGTTGTTTTTTTGTTAAACCTAGATTTAAAATTGGTCAGTTTTAGTCTGTCCTTGATTGTAAATCCATGTAAGTTTTCTGCTTATGTAGCCCCCTGAATCATATATATTTATAATTTCAATTTGAGGTTGATAGAATATAAAGTTGTTTGGGATTGTATTTTTTGCTATGGACAAGTTATTGATAATATGAACAAGGTTAATGTATTAGTCATCATTTACTGTGAAAATTAAAATAATTGTTATCAAGTTTGAAATGTTTCTTTTGTATGACAAAAAAAAAAGCAATAAGAAATCTGAAAATTAATAGAAATAACTAATTTCATTAAAAAAATGAATTTTTATTAGTAATTATTTTAGCTACAGCAAATTAGTAGTAGCAACGGCAAATGCTGTCGCTAAATTTGAAACTTAGCAACGGTTTCAAGCCGTCGCTAAATTTGTAACTTAGCCACGGTTTCAAGCCGTCGCTGAAAGCCTTAGTAATTCATTTACCTACAGCAAATTAAGTATTAGCAACGGCAAATGCCGTCCCTAAATGTGCAACTTAGCAACGGTTGAAACCGTTGTTAAATTTGAAACTTAGCAACGGTTTGAAGTCGTCGCTGAATTTGCAACTTAGCAACGGTTTCAAGCTGTCGCTAAAAGCTTTAGTAATTCATTTACCTACAGCAAATTAAGTATTAGCAACGGCAAATGCCGCCCCCTAAATGTGCAACTTAGGGACGGTTTCAAGTCGTCGCTAAAAGCTTTAGTAATTCATTTACCTACAACAAATTAAGTATTAGCAACGGCAAATGCCGTCCCGAAATGTGCAGCTTAGCAACGGCTTGAAACCGTTGCTAAATTTGAAACTTAGCAACGGTTTGAAGTTGTCGCTAAATTTGCAACTTAGCAACGGTTTCAAGCCGTCGCTAAAAGCTTTAGTAATTCATTTACCTACAGCAAATTAAGTATCACCAACGGCAAATGCCATCGCTAAATTTGTAACTTAGCAAATTTTTACAAATAAAAATTGAAATTCCTACGGTATAAGCCGTCCCTAATTGAAAAAAAATATATACACAAAAAAAATGAAGCTTTGAGCGCGAAGAAACCGCTCCCATCCTTGGGTTTTTTGTGAGAGATTTGGGGTTTTGTGGGAGAGAAGAAATCGCTGAGTTGTGAGAGAGAATAAATCGAAGAGAAGAAAACCCATTCTTCATATTTTCATCTCCGTTTCCTTTCCCCATTTTTTTTTCGCTCTTCGCGGCTCTTCTCTGTGTATTCTTCTTCCTTCTGAGTCAGAAAAGAAAACCCAAAACCCATCATGGATTCAGATTAGGGAAAGCTCTTCATCGGAGGGATTTCATGGGAGACAACAGAGGAGAAACTCACGGAGCATTTCGGAAACTACAATTTGCAATTAAGGTCATATACACAAAAAATATTTAGCCACGGTATATTAGCTGTCTCTAAGTTTTATCAATAAAAATTGGTAGCTACGGTATAAAGCCATCCCTAATGGATTTTTTAAAAAAATATATATATAAAAAAATATTTAGCCACAGTATATTAGCTGTCGCTAAGTTTTACAAATAAAAATAGATAGCTACGGTATAAGCCGTCACTAATGATTTTTTTTGAAAATAAAAATAATGAGTGATTCTACCTGTCGAAGAAACCGCGAGGAAACCAGCGAGGGATAGAGATCCCTCGCTGGCCTCCATCCCTCCCTCGCTGGTTTCCTCGACAATTAGAATTTCCGAAAAATAATATATACAAAAAAAAAAAAAAAAAAACAAAGAGAACGAGGGAGAGAGAGACGAAACAGGGAAAACCCTGTTTTCCGAGATTAAAAGCCCCAATATAAAACCTAATCCCTCCATTTCTTCCTTCTCAAACCCATTTGCAGAAGCAGAACTGATGAAGAGCTTAGATGCTCTGATTGCAAGGAAGAAAAAGAAAGAAGGAAGAGGAAGAAGAGGAATACCCAAAAAAGAGAAAGAAGGAAGAGGAAGAAATCGGACTGAAGGAAGAGGAAGAGAAAGAAGGAAGAGGAAGATTTCTTGAGAAGAACAGGAAAAAGAAGCTTCCCACTGGAGCAGACGCCGATTGAAGTTGTGAAACTCCATCTCTCAGGTTCGTCTCTCACTCTCTGTCCATCACCTCTTCTCATCTCTTCAAGTAAGCTTCTTTTCACCTTCTACTTGTGAATTCCATGTGTGGGTCGCCATTTTTTTTTTCTTTGAGAGTGTTGCTTGCAGTTATTGAAATCTGCAACAATTTGTTTTTAAAAATCTTGGCTTCAATCTATCAGGAAGTTTTCATGCTCTGATTTTTCAATTTTGCGATTTTGATGTAAAAATCTTCTTCAATTTGTGTTTTACAATTTTGTGCAAATAGTACACAAGTAATTGTATGTATGTGTCTGCCATTGATGAGTGGTATATATTATTATAGTATATCATTTGTAAAGAAGAAAAAGTTGAGCCGTGGTGGTTTTGTAGCTCATTGGCGACCAAGCTCTTCAGTATCTGTTTTGTTTGTTTGATTGAATTTGTTTAACACAAAAGTAAGTAGAATCACTTCTGGAATTTAGTTTCGCCTGGCAATTTTCTAATAAAGTTTATATTCCGGTCAAGATTGGTGTGATTCATGCTTATTCTGATGGATTTTTAACAGAGTAAAGTAATGTTGAAAGTTGATTGTTTTGGATGGATTTCTCCTCTATGGTAATCAATCTATCAGGAAGTTTTCATGCTCTGATTTTGATGCAAATTTCATCAATTTTTTTTTAAAGTGGATTTTACAAAAAATTGTATGTAAGAGTATAATACAAGTATGTGTGATGCATACACTATATGGTTGATCCTTCATCAAAAGAAAATGGTGTGCTGTGCTGATTTGAGAGGTCACTTGTCTTTTGATTATTATTAGTGAAAGCAACTGAGTTTTGTAATGCATATATGTGTTCAAGTCTTTTAAAGGTTGATAGCTACTAACACAATGATCTTACAGAAACATTACCAATAACAAGGGTCAGATTCCAGATAATTTGAGCTCATGCACAAACCTCAATAGTCTGTCAGTATCTAAACTTTGTCCATTAGCTTATTTAATTGATTTATTATTTTGTGGAAACATCATTAAGCACATGATTCTGTAACAGTAATCTCTTTCGAAACAAATTGAATGGAACCATACCACCTGCATTTGAAAAGCTTGAGAGTACGACGTACTTGTAAGTCTCGACTTTCACTAATTTATCATTGATTTAAAATATCCAATGTCATTTGACTCTTTTGGTTTTATTGTTGATTTCCTTTCTGTTTTGTCTATTGGATGGCTGGACCCAATAGGCGCTTGTACCGTGAATGAAAGTCATGCATGGAACTTCATATTTGGTCTTGACATATTGGCCATTACTTGCTGTATGGCATTAACTGATTTCTTTTTATTATAATAGGATTCTTTCGTCGAACAGGCTCAAAGGCCCAATACCAATTGAGCTATCTCAGATTGGGAATTTTGATACATTGTAAGTATGCTATTTTAAGGATTAATTATCGCTTTATGGTCCTGTTTTGGAATGTTTCATTTATTGTTTTCTCTGCCCCAGGGACCTTTCAAATAACAAGATTTGTGGTTCCATTCCTTCTCCTGTTGGTGATTTGGAACATCTCCTGAAACTGTAAATTCTGTTATTTTGTCACTTATTTTCTTTCAGTATTTAGTTTTTCTGACACCTGTCTGTAAATTTTAGAAATCTAAGTAAGAACCTTTTGTCTGGATATCTTCCTGCGGAGTTCGGAAACCTGAGGAGTATAATGGAGATGTAAGACATATCAAACTTTTTCTGTCTTTATGTCATATTGGTATGTGTTTTACCACATCTTTTGTAACAATGCTTCGTCTTTATTGTAGAGTCCTTTCATATAATCAACTCTCCGGTCCAATCCCTCAAGAACTTGGTCAGCTGCAAAACTTGTTTGTGCTGTGAGTTGCATGCCTTTCTCTCAATAAAGGAGCTGTACTTTTGTTTTGAGGACATCAAATTGAATATTGACTACTGTTTTTTGGATTAGTGAATGTGAAAGACACTGAATACTATTCTTAAATAGTTAAATGTTTCTTGCTCATTTTGGTCTTATATATTGTCTTCGCTTAAAACTCTACATTCAATGACATCACTTCGTAACATTGTATTAGAAAACGAAAACGACTCATGTTTGGTTTTTCTTTTTTGGTTCTCATTCTAGAGTTTACACATTGATGACCCTTTTACATGCTCTTTCTATAGCACTTTGTTTGATGATGATTATTTTTGTTGCCCACTATACTAGTCTGTAATATTTGGACTCAAAAGAATGCCAGGCATTTGGAGAACAACAATTTATCTGGGGATTTGCTTTCGTTGTTCAACTGCTTCAGTCTTAATGTGCTGTAAGTTATTGCCAATATCAAATGATTCAAAGTCAACTTTGATCCATCTTAGGATAATCAAACAATATCAATATCCCTTAAAAATCCTATGTTAATGCATTTGAGCAGAAATTTGTCCTATAACAGCCTTGCTGGTGATATTACCAGAGGAAACAATTTCTCAAGGTTTTCGCCAAACAGGTGAGAGATGATGTTGTTTGTTTCTATCATTGCCATACCATTGTAAAAGTTGTTTATTCTATATCACTTCTTCGGATGGTAAAATCATGTTATTCACGTTCCATCTCCTTTTTAGATTAATTGGAAATCCTGATCTTTGTGGCTCTTGGCTCAATATTCCGTGCCACAATTCTCGCTCGCCAGAACGAGGGCCAAACTTTATTAGTAATCAATGCAAAGTGGTAGAAAATCTTGTATGAAAATGATTCTTCGACTCAAAAAAAAAAAAATAATAATAATAATAAATAAATAAATCAGCACAATGAGGTATGAAGCCACCTAAATGAGCTGGTCTTGTTGTAGGAATAAGATGCATGATTGATTTTTAGTGACTAATTATTTTCCCTATGATCTCATCACTTTTCTTTCCGCATTATGTGTGCAGCTCCAATTTCTAAAGCAACAATTTTAGGAATTGATCTGGGCTCCAATTTCTAGTGGCAGTGTGTCGTCCTCACACACCAACACCTTTTCCTGAATAATCTCTAGATAAACCAGGTAGTTCCTGATGCACCAATGATGTTTCATTAAACCTAAGATATATTAGGCTATAGACAATAATGATACAAAAGGAACGGAAAGTGCTTCACTATCTGTGCTGGATTTTAGGCATAAATATTTTTTAGTAGAATATCTGTTCACTCTGTCACAGAGAAAAAAATCTTCAAAGACGTAGTTTGGTTTTGGGCTTATTTATCAAGATAGTATGAGCTTTTCTGTGGTAGCCTTTACCTAATTTCTGTAAAAATATATCCATAATTGTATCTAGATTCTACAATTGGTTGTTTTGGCCATGCTATACTTATTTCTTCCTTGTGCAATTGTTCTTCAAACTCACAGTCAGTTATTCTTCACCTAAGGTGGTGTTCCTTAACATTAATATGACTATTCATGTATATGATGACATTATGAGGATGATTAAGAACCTGAGTGAGAAATATATTTTATTCTATCTAATAAGATGTTGATTAGTAATGTAAAAATGCATCTTAGTTGTAACTTAGAGTCTCTATTTGAATGTGCAACTTTATGAAATTTGTATTACATAGCTTAAGCATTCAATACGTTTCTCATGCACTGCTCTTTAAAATTTTACAGGTGCAGGTGTTGTTGAATTGATATTGGTTTTGAAGTGGAAGATATGAAATTTTGAAGTAGAACACATTTTGTAGGATGATCGATATGGTGTGCAAGATCACATGAATTGTTGTATGTATCGTTTTTGTTGTATGTCTCATAGATGATCACTATGATTTATTTAGTTATTTCTCGTTTTTGTTGTATCGAGGTTGATAGAGTATAAAGTTGTTTGAGATTGTATTTTTTGTAATGGACAAGTTATTGATTATACGAAAATTAATATAATTGTGTTAAGGTTTGAAATGTTTCTTCTGAATGACAAAAAAAAGGCAATGAGAAATCTGAAAATATTAATTTTCATTAGTAAATTTTTTTAGCTACAGTAACTTAGTGTTAACAACGGCAAATACCGTGGCTGTTTTGTCAATTGGAATTGCAACTTAGCGACGACTTCAAAGTCGTCCCTAAATAGCCACGGCAAATACTGTTGCTGTTTTGTCAATTGGATTTGCAACTTAGCTACGACTTCGATGCCGTCGCTAAATAGCCACGGCAATTACCGTCGCTATTTTCATTTTGCGACAGTCTTAGCCGTCGCAAACATTTTAATATCCAGCGCTATTACTTTTGTCTCAAACATTTTAAACAACTTTAGCGACAGAATTTTTTCGACTTAGCGACGGTTTTTAGCTGTTGCCAATTAGCTACGAAATAGTTTACCGTTGCTGATTCAAATAGCGATGATTCAAATAGCTACGGTATTGCAACGGTCGTTGAGCTATTGCTGATTCATTTTAGCTATGGTTTTTTGATAATTAGCAACGATAAAACGCCGTTGCTGAATTCACTTTTTTTTGTAATGAACATACAAGCTTAGTATGCTTGATATTCAGAGCAAAGGTAAGAATTGGTGTGATATTGAACGAATTAAGGAATAAACTGAAACAATAAATTGAAATAACAAAGCAATATTCGAAAACGAACAAAAATCGAAATAACAATGATAAAGGCTAAAGGAAAATAACTAAGAAATCATATATTCTTTAATAATCAACTTAATAACAATAAACAACCATTGTCTTATTTATAATTGTCCTAACTTCTTTGGTAGGCTAACTAATCTAATTCTAATTGGCTAATAATGCCCGAACTATTATTTTGAGCTCTTACTAAATAGGCCCAATCATTTTTAATATTAATATTACTAAACTAATTGTAATATTGCTAATATCGCTTACATCAACCTTTGCGGGTTGAAGGAGTTTGTCCATAAGCTTCAAGGTGCAAGCCATGCCTTCTGTCACTAAGGAGATGAATTCGCCTTCGTCGTCAACAGGTGGGACCTGGGTCACAAATGCTTGGTCATCAACTTCATCTGTCATAACACATACTTCCCTTTTGGATAATTACTTCGAACATATCCAGTCTGACCACACTCAAAGCACTTAAGAGGGCCCTTAGGAAAAAGACACAGTGTGTAAAAAGTGGAAGTGCGTGGTAGGGGCGCCAAAGTTATATTCTCAGAGCGGTCTTACAACTATAACTTCGTTTCTGCATGTGTAGCCATTTTCTCAGCCGCCAAAAGTGTATCAAATTCCTCCAATGCCAAAACAGACCTGAGTCCCGCATCCAATCCATGGTAGAAACGGAAGAGTGTTTGTTGTTCTGGATCATTGGGCTTAGCGCGCATACATAAACTACAGAATTCTGTAGCATATTCAGTAACCGTGCGCCTGTTCTGGGTAACTCCCATTAACTGTAGTTTGCTCTCATAATCTATAAGAACAAAAGCAGACCGCAACAACTCGTACATATCATCCCAATTGTTAACATGAGGTAACCGTATTGTTGTGCGACATGCACTTTCCTACTGTCACTAAAGATTTGCAGTACTCTTTAACTTGGTAGTCACTAATTGTACCGCTCAATTTCTAGGGATCAATCCATAAAAACATCACAGGTGATAGGGCAACTCCACCATAAAAAGGCACATTGAGTTTTAAACCCTTATCATCCCAACTCTTCATGATAATCAGCCGAGCCAACTGCCTCCACCGAAGTTCTGATTGCCTAAGTTAGGTGGTCGAAAAGGAGGATTACCACCTCCCGTATCCTCCACCTTGACCTAAAGGAGGATTACCACCTCTGCCGTATCCTCCACCATTTCTAGCATGTCCATGTGGTAACTTAGTCACATCAACAGCAAAAAGTTCAAGGGAGACTTCAAACCACGCTTACCTTATTAAAAGATATGAAGGGAAAAAGGGTTATCTGATGGAGAATTGGATTAGGCTGGAAGTTGAATTGTGGGAGGACATTAGGGTTCAACCAGTTACCCGAATTTGGGTCACATATGGCTTGTTGGGAATTATGAGGGTGTTCTATGACATAAGGGTTCAAAGATGGTCTCCGGTCGAGGGTGAGCGGAAGGAGAAATGTGGCAGGCTGGTGGTTATGATGGGGAACCTTCCAACAGGGCAAGGTGGGCGGCGATAAAGGGAGAGGGATACGAGGGAGGTAGATGGAGTTGGATATAGTCGGCCAGGGGTTGGGGAAGCCGTCAACAAAGGGTTGAGGGAGGCTGGGACAAGAACTATCAGCTTGGCATGCTGCGATCGAAGGGTGTCGTGAAAGGGTGCGTTCGAAGGGGACGGTAGGGCTGGGAGGCAATCGACTGATGTATGAGGGGGTCGATCAATCAGTGTGAGGGTGTGGTGGTCAGCTCGTGGTAGTGGGTGGGGCAGGGAGGCGATTCGATCTGGTGTATGGGCCGTTGATCTGGTGTGGCAAGGGGGAGGTGATCGGTATAGACAGTGCATTGTCAATCGACCTGTGTGATCGAGTCACCAGTTGGAAGGGTGCGATTGACTGAGGAAGAGGGAAGAGAGTGGAGGGAGGAGGGAGGCAATCGACTGAGGAGTGACTCACCTGTGTAGCACCGCCGTCGTTGCTCATGCAAGGTCACTGGAATGCTGGAGGAAAATGTGGTGCTGCGTGCGGATGTCCCATGGCCTCTTTGATGCTTGCCTTAATAAATTTTGTGATCATCAATTTCATCCCTTGCATCTCCTCTTCCATTGCCTTCACTACCTTTATCTCAATCTTTTTCTTCTATCCACTGTTCCAGACTTGTGTGTTTGTTTTCCAATCTACGTCTTTGCAGATTCTCTCACGTTTAAGCTTTGTATCCAAGGAAATTATTGCAGTCTTCCATTATTCAACTGCCTTGTTTTTTTCTTCCTCTGTCATCTTCCAAGTTTTTTTTTCTGTGTATTTGTCTGATTTTGTTTTTGTCATACAAATGAGCGCTTCAATTCTGATACCAATTATTAGAACTAAGGAATAACTAAAAGAGTAAATTGAAACAAACAAAGCAGTACTCAAAATAATACGAACATGAATTGAAATAACAATGATATAGGCTAAAGGAAAATAACTAAGAAATAAAATATTCTTTCAAATTGTTTTTTTTTTTGGCCAAACACGAAGATGTTTATTAAAGATAAGAAAGAAAACAAAGGACAAAGGGAAACATTAACTACACCAAGGAATGCCAAGACACCATGAAGGTGTCAAAAACCAAGTCCCTGAACAAATTACAAGCCGAACCCATCCTCCACAACAATTCCCTAATCTCAATAAAAATAGAATGCTCTGACCTGTTGAGCCTTTCAAAAACTCTCTTATTTATCTATTTTCACACACACCACATGAGAACGTGAGGAACCCTACGCCATAACCACTCCGCCTGCCGGAAAGGATTAGCTTGGGACCACCAACTTAGCCAATCCAAAATGGAACCTTGAAACATCAAACTCAAACCAAATTCTGACAAGAAGCTGCTCCAAATGGATTTGGAGAATCTACAGTGAAGCATCAAATGATCCAGCGTCTCTTCAATCTCATTACAAAGCACACAAAGACTTCCTGTGTGGATTCCTCTTTTCCTTAACCTCTATTTAGTCAAGATTCTCTCATGCAACACTGACCAACTAAAGAAATTTATCCGAGGAAAAAGATTTTTCACTCAAACCAGATTCTTGTGAGAGGAAATGAAGGGGTTGGAATGAGTCTCATAATGAGAGACAACCAACATATCAGAAAACTCTTTTATCGAGAAATCCACACCTTTATCCTTCCACACCAAACTATTTGGGCCCTCCGAGAGCATCTGACTATCCAACAGATGCATTAATTTGGCGACCGCCTCTAGTTCCCCAGTATTTAAAGGTCTTTGAAAGGAAATATCCCAAGAATCGCCATTAAACCAAAAATTGCTAACTCTCCCATGTTTTTTGCTGTTAATGATAAACAACATTGGAAACAAATCCTTCAGAGGTTGGTTGTTACACCAAGAATCGTGCCAGAAAGAAATGAGATCACCATTGCCACATTGAAGAGAGGTGTGGGGGTAGCAAACACTTGCGCACCAAGAGATGGACTTCCACAAAGAGCATCCATAGGGAGAGTACTTAGTTATCTTATCTCACTCCCATCTATTGCACCCATATTTATCAATGATGAGTGATCTTCTTAAATTGCCATCTTCTTCTTCAAATCGCCAAGCCACTTGGAAAGTAAAGCAAAATTGAAAGTGATCACTTGGCGAATGCCCAATCCACCATGATATTTGGGACAACAAATTTTTTCCCAACCCACTAAATGCATATTTCTAGAGTTTTTAGAGGAACTCCAAAGGAGACTGCGCATGATCTGATCCATCTTGCACAGAGATAGAAGCTAAAGTGGATTGGACAAGAGCTAATATGCCTATTTTGAGAGGAGTTTATGCTTCCAAGACGCTAGTCTCAATTCCATCCTTTTGATCGTTTCATCCCACACAGCTTTACTTTTAAAACTAGCACCCAAAGGCATGCCCAATTACTTAACTGGAAATTGACCCGCTGCACAACCAAATAAACCCGCCAACTGCTGCAGATGAGGGACATTTCCAATAGGCAACACCACTAATTTGTGAAAGTTGATTTTCAGACCTGAAATAACTTCAAACCAAAGCATAAATCTTTTTAGAGCAAAAACCTAAGTAGTAGAGGCATCACAAAAGAGAATAGTATCATTCGCATACTGAAGAATAGAAACAGGAGGACTACTAACGCCGGGCAGAATAACAATTATCCTGCAGACTAGTTCTAACAGATAATCCACAGGGAAGAACACAAGAGAATTGCCCAAAACACAGAGAAATACTCCAATGTTCAATTAAACTTATCAAAATCAAAGGTATCTCTAAATCAGCCCATAAGTCGGGCTTTATAGCTAAAACTCATCAATATAGGAATTTTACCAAAAATGGAAACACCCCAATAATCATGCTAAAATGAAATACGTAATAAAAGAAATAATCTGCCAAGAATCTGGCCCAAATTGGGTTAAGAATCACTTCGTAAACTACAATTGAAATATTACTAAAAAGGGAAAAAAAACTACTAAAATAACAAGCAATCTATTTCTAAAAGAAAAAAATAGAATCAAATACTAAAATAACAAGCAATTTATTCCTAAAAGAAAAAGTAAAGGCTAATCCTAAAAAGAAACTATAAAGACTCCTAATTAAATTGAAACATTATGAATAAGTTATTTAGTAAATAACTTTAAGACCAAATTAGGAACCCTAGAAACCCTCCTGCATCAGTCACACCGGGTTGGAAAGAACTCGTCCTCGAGTTCACAACAGCTTCATCGGAATCCTCTAGCGGTAGCCTAGGAGGAACATCTTCTGGCACCAGGTCAAAAAATTCTGCTAGCTCTTGCTGGCGTACTGGATTGTCTTTCATTTCCCTTTTCTTGAGCTCCATCTGCAAACCTAGCACATATCCTTTACTATAATAATCAATTCCTTGACTTCATCCACGTTATGCTCAAAGTAGCGACATATGACAGATTGGCGCTTCCTAATACTATTGAATTCTAAGACGTTAAGAATCTCATAAGTCACATCTTGGATATTACCCATCTTTGCAACATGTGATTCACGGACATTGATTAATGTAGGTGTACGCCTGTAAAAGAAGAAGCCAAAGTTCTTGGCAGTTGTATCCAAAGTTGATGTGTCTGGAAAAGCAGCCTGATATGAAATCTTCTCAGGGGATTCATCGCCTTCCGACTCAATCTTCGAAGGATCCTCCTCGAACTCAAAATCTTCATCGACCTCTTCCTTAGAATCTTCATTGTCATACACAGGCTTTCCAAGCTCCTCAGTATCGTCTACCACGTCTTCCTCAAGCTCCTCGTCATACACAGGCTCTCTAAGCTCCTCATCGTCATACATAGGCTCTCCATTTTCCCATAATCGAACATGATTGTGATACGGGTTTTCAAAAATGGAATCAGAATCGTGATCTTTCATCTCACAATTATCGAAATCCTGCGTCATTAGACGCCGGGTTAACTCTGCAACTTGCCTATGTAAATCCTCGATCATCATATTCTTAACGTTACGATCCCGGTTTGGGGCTTCCTCATTTGAAACCTGCTCGCGACGACCACGACCACGATCAACAGCCATGAAACCTGATGAAATCTCACTCCAAGAAGATGTTGAAGCTCTGATACCAACTGACGCCAGGCAGAATAGCAATTATCCCGCAGGCTAGTTCTAACAGATAATCCACAGGGAAAAACAAGAGAATTGCCCAAAACACAGAGAAATACTCCAATGTTTAATTAAAATTATCAAAATCAAAGGTATCTCTAAATCAGCCCACAAGCCGGGCTTTATAGCTAAAACTCATCAATATTGAAATTTTACCAAAAATGGCAACACCCCAATAATCATGCTAAAACGAAATACATAATAAAATAAATAATCTGCCAAGAATCTAGCCCAAATTGGGTTTAGAATCACTTCGTAAACTATAATTGAAATTTTGCTAAAAAGGGAAAATAAACTACTAAAATAATAAACAATCTATTCCTAAAATAAAAAAATAGAATCAAATACTAAAATAACAAGCAGTCTATTCCTAAAAGAAAAAGTAAAGACTAATCCTAAAAGGAAACTAGAAAGACTCCTAATTAAATTGAAAGATTACGAATAAGAGTAAATAACTTTAAGAGCAAATTAAGAACCCTAGAAACCCTCCTGCATCAACTACCCTCTGTGCAGAGAAACCTCTCACTAGGCCAGCATCAACTACCCTCTGCGCAGATAAACCTCTCACTAGGCCAGCATCAACCGCTTTAAGAATCATTTGGGTTAGGCCTTCTACAGCTAAAGTAAAGAGAAGAGGAGACAGAGGGTTGCCTTGATGCAAGCCTTTAGAGCTATTGAAAAACCCATGCAGCTGACCATTAATCTTCAGTGAGAAATGGGCTGTAGATCTACAAGTGTGAAGCCAATGAATCCATTTGGAGTTAAACCCCATGCGAGCCATTACCAAATCCAAGTATCTCCAAGAAACATTGTCAAAGGCTTTAGAAAAATCTAATTTGATAACGAGCCCTAGAACTCCTTGTTTTTTCCTGGAATCAATAATTTCATTGACAATCAAAGGGCTGTCAACCACCTGTCTTCCATTGACATCTGCACTCTGAAAAGGAGAAATGACTAAATGCAAAACTTTTTTCAATCTATCAGCCAACACCTTAGCAATGATCTTATAGGCCCCATTCAAAATACTGATAGGTCTAAAATCCTTGACTGTCCGCATTCCCACACATTTAGGAATAAACGAGATGATAGTGGTGTTCAACCGCCAATCCAGAAAATTTCTAGAGTTAAATCTTCAATAACTTTCAAAAAATCAACTTTGATTACCTCCCACATTTTCAAATAGAACACCATTGAGAAACCATCAAGACCTGGAGAAACTTAAGATTTGAGTTCTTGCATTACCGCTCTAATTTCCATCTTTGAAAAATTCTCAACCAAGGAGGTAGCCATAGGTTGAGAGATTGACTTAAAGGTAATCCCAGATAAGAAAGGTCGCCACTCCTCCTTTTCATAGAAACACCTCTTGAAATGAGAGATCACGAGTTCTATGATTCTGACTTCATCTACTACCAACTCCTGCCCCATGCTAAGAGTTTCAATATAGTTAAAAAGTCTGCGTCTGTTAGCCAAGTTATGAAAAAATTTAGACCCCCGATCCATATTACAAGCCCAGTTGACCCCAGATCTGATCCTCCAAAATTCCTCATCTCGTTTGGTTAATGTTGCCCACTCCTGATGCAGCTGCACTCTACAAGACCTCTCCTCGGCAGTCAGGTCTCGGATCTCACATCAATGTTAGCAATTAAAGAAGAAATATTTTGAATACATATATTTGTTTTACCCCAAACTTTAGTCCTACAACTTTTAAGGTTGCATCTGATCGCCTTAAGTTTCCACCATAAGCAGTATCCAGGGTGGCCAGAGACTACTGAGTTGTTCCACCAAGATTTCATTTCTTCTGCCAAGGTTGGGTGATCAAACCAACCATTATCAAAGGAAAAAAAAGGTGAGTGTTGCCACCAATAGACGAGTTCGCAAGCAAAATTGTGTGATGGTCAGAACCTGCTGTACCCTTGAGCCATTAGACTTTATCACCAAATTTATCAATCCAATCTACCGAAGCCAGAAATCGATCAAGCCGACAAAGAATAGGGCAATCTCTTCGATTTGACAATGTGAACTTTCCCCCTTTTAGACTGAAATCAACGAGTTCCACCTCATTAATGAACTGATTGAATTTTTGCATACTCATGGACCTCGTTTTGCAACTTTTTTTTCCATTCATATGACGGACAATATTGAAGTCTCCTGCTAATACTCATGGCGATTGCACCTAACCAGTAGTGTCATAAAGCTCTTCCCAGAAATATTCTCTAAGAGAAGGATCACACGGACCATATATGTTAGTCCTTGACCAACAAGAGTTGTCCAAGATCATTTGAAACTGAATAGAAAGCAAAAAAAAAACCCCTTTCAACACTTCCCTCATCTGCAAAAGATCAGCATCCCAAATGGCTAAAAGGCCTCCTGAGCTGCCAATGGATTCCACCATAGCCCAATCAAAAGAACTATCACCCCACAATTTTATGATAAATTCTCTAGAGCATCTTTCCAATTTTGATTCCCGAATGAAAACAAGATTTGGACGATTATCAGAAATCAATCTATGATAACCCCTTTGCCTCTCAGTATGCTCGAGCCCCCTACAGTTCCACGAATAAATTTTGAAGTTCATGAATGATCTTCGATCTCGAGGTTGCTGCACCTGTCCATTGCTTTGTCACATACTAAACCCTGCGCCGCCGCTAGAACCATACCTAAAGCCATTTCTTCATCCTGACTGAGGTCCACTCCCACTACCAAGAAAATTTCTTTGAAAGCCGAATGATCTGATGCCTCTTCTTGAGCCGAATGGCAGTCAGAGACAAAGAGCTCCACGCTGTCATTGACCCTAGAAAACACCCTTGAAGACTGTCCAGAAGTCTGTTCGCCAGGGAGAACAAAACCAAGATTGTTCGTCCAAAGGACCTCGAAGCCTGGGGCCTACGTGGGTCTGGTGTAGACGAGCAACTCTCCAAATTAGAGACACATGGACATACCATGGACTCCAACACTGTGTTCTGCTAGTGGCTCGAAACCCGGTGGGTAAGTAAGAGATAACGAACACTCATGTCTGGTTTGAATACTCACTCCTTATCAGCCCAGCAGGGGCATTACAACCCTTAAGTTCTACCCGCTCTGCTTTGTTTGTTGTGCCTGATTTGGTGGATCTCTGTTTGAGCATGAACCTGGATTCGGTTGGAAAAACTGAAAAATTAGCCATTCAGGGGCTCTGTTGGCCTGTATAGACATCTTGGTCAATAAGGGGTTCAAGTTGAAGACATTTTCTTCCACAGCTTCTAAAACCTTCCAATAATTGCCAGAAGTCTGTTGATCATTTGACTTGGCCAAAAACGCAACAATACCCTTGCCTTTATCCTGCTGAGTTGGGCGAGGCGACTCAGACACCGGGTTACCTACTGCACCCACTGAGTTGGGCAAGGCGACTCGGACATCGGGGTACCTACTGTACCCACTGAATAACAATAAACAATCATTACCTTATTTATAATTGTCCTAACTTTTTTGGCAAACTAACTAACCTAACCATAATTAGCTAATCATGTCCTAACTATTTCGAGCTTTAACTCAATAGACCTAATTATTCTTAATATTAATATTATTAAACTAATCCCTAATTGCTAATACTGTTTACATCAGATATGGTAGAGGAAGAAAAATAAACACGCTAGGGGCCTACTACAGACTGGCATAACTCAAGGAAATGAACAATGCAACATGTGAGTGCCTGTGTGGGATGTCTGATTTGCGAACCTGTATTTGTACAAATTTTTAAATGTTTTTTTTTAAATGTTTTTCCATGACAATCAAACTCGATGTCATGTTTTCAAATATTATGCATTCGTTTCCTTTATGGAATTATACAGTCTGCATAGTATTTTTATCCTTCTACGACACCTTTGATTTTTGCTATCCAACATGACTTGGTATTGATGAATGCCATTACTTAAACTTTTTCGGACGCAACACATATATTATGTATAACTGATGGGTTCAGTGGAAGCTTACCAACCAAAACATAACTAAAACTTTGATTGACAAAGTTTCTTCACTCTGACAATAATTCTCCATACTTCAAAAACTCACTACAAACTTGATTCTTAACCTATATAAGCAAAACAAAGCAAATCCCTAATAAAACTCTAAATTTATTGGACTCCTACTCCAACTTGGGAATACAATAGATCAACCCATTATACAAATAAATAAAATAAAATTTAACAATATAATATTCTATCAATAACCCAATGCATTTTGATTAACATTCAAGTCCATGATAGAATTTTTGTTTTGATACAAATCTTATTTTGAAAGGAAGGATCAATGATATGTTCATGCAATCTTCACATGATTTGGTTAAGTCTATTGCGTGAATTATAAATAACCTTTCGCTTACAAAAACACTTGATAAGCCGTTCATTTGTGCAATGAAATTTTTTATTATGCAATTTTGACAATGTAACCGCCAAGAAGATGAGTCATGAATCCCTAATTTAGGTGGTTGGGATCACTGTAATGAGATTTGATGAACATGTTTATGTCACAATCACTTCATCCAACATGTAGCAATTGAAGACTCGTTTTTAAGGAGTTTGGACTCATCCGTGCATGACTACAATGCATCTACATAAATTTCCTGAGGGGGTCATATCATGTAATGGATTGAAAAACCTTTGTTTGGAAGTTGAGTAAACATGGGGTGTGCTATGGGTGAAGCTCTCATTCAACTGGTCCTGGCTGCTGGCCATTCAATTGTATTAATGGTTTCGGGGTGTTGGATATACATATCTCATTGTCGGGCCTTAGAGTTAACTTTCAGAAATCAATTATGTAGAATATAACCAAATAACTTAAAACTCTAGTCGATTCAATGGAAACAAAGGAAGAATAGAAACATACCTTGATCCACAACGATTTCCCTTTTTTATTGTAATATGTTGGATCTTCCGATGATTCAAGCGTATATCTTAGCGTCTATGTTAAGAGGATACATAAAACTATCTTTTTCACGCAACGCTCAATTGGGGACCAACCCGTATTTATAATGCTCGTAAGTCATAACCTTATAACTTAGGGGATGTGAATTTCCAATTCTGCCCCTCATTGAATAAGAAATTGCATCTTAATTTACACCATGTTATGTAATAATACCTTATAGTCCAACACCTCTATTAGATCACATATTAGATGGACTACACTTTGCGATAGCAATATACATTGTATTACATATGTGTACCCACATTATTGGATTTTTCCAACAATCTCCCACTTGGGCCACATATGTTGCTTTTAAATGTGTATAACCTTATGAGCTCAAAAATTGCTATCACAAGTAAAAGTATTCCTAACAATCTCGTCCATTGACTATACTGATATAGGATTAAAGTGATTTTCGTCACATTTAGCGTAACTAAATCCATCAATAGTCACATATACCAATATAATCAAATGACATAGATCAAACATGGATGTAGAGCATGAAAATTGCATGTAATGTGATCCAAACATGCCTATTTCCAACTGGTCCAACTTTAATCTTTAATGAGATCAAACATATAATAAATAGACAATTGATTGAATACTTTATTTCTGCAGAAAATACTAAATTACACCAATGTGCCCAAAAATCTATCACAGCACAGCAAAAAACTCCCACTAAACCATGATGTCCTCATGTGATATAACACCCATATGAGCGGTGTGCTCATGAAAGACCTTGGGTGGTAATCCCTTAGTAAGCGGATCCGCAATCATGGAGTTTGTCCCAATATGCTCTATGAAAATCTGTTTATTCTCTACTCTCTCCTTCACAACCAGGAACTTTATGTCAATGTGAATTGACCTAGACGAGCTCCTGCTGTTGTTGGCATATAGAACTGCTGACTTATTGTCACAATATAACTTTAGTGGTCTTTCTATGTCATTCAAAATGCGCAGCCCAGTGAAAAAATAACGCAGCCATAATTCATGGTTGGGTGCCTCAAAACACGCCACATATTCTGTTTCCATGGTGGAAGAAGCTATGAGTGTCTGCTTAGCACTTCTCCAAGAAATAGCTCCTCCAGCTAACAGATAAATGTAGCCTGATGTAGATTTCCTACTATCTTGGCATCCAGCAAAATCAGAATCAGAATACCCTATGATCTCCAACTGATCTGATCTCTTGTATGTGAGCATGTAATCCTTAGTTCTCTGTAAATATCTCATAAACCTTTAGCTGCTTTCCATGATCCATTCCAGAGTTATCCATATATCTGCCAAGCATTCCAACAATGAAGGTTATGTCTGGACGTGTACATACTTGAGCATACATAAGACTCCCAACAGCTGATGCATAGGGGATCTTTTGCAACTCTACAACTTCAATTTTATTCTTAGGGCACTGTTTAAGACTGAATTTGTCTCCTTTAGATATATGGGTGTATCCTGGTTTACAATCTTGCATGCCAAACCTTTTGAGCACTTTTACTATATAGCCCTTTTGTGATAATCCGAGAATACCCCGGTAACGATCCCGATATATCTGAATCCCTAAGACAAAATAAGCTTCACCAAGATCTTTCATTTCAAATTTCTTTGATAGAAATCTCTTGGTTTCGTGCAACATGTCTATATTATTAGTGGCAAGTATTATGTCGTCAACATACAAAACCAAGAAGATATGCTTACTCCCACTGAACTTATGATACACACAATTACAACAACATTTGTCTCAAAACCAAACGAGACAATTACTTGATGAAATTTGTAGTACCATTGACGGGAAGCTTGTTTGAGCCCATAGATGGATTTCTTTAGTCTGCAAACCATATTCTTTGGGTCACCATATAAATTGTTTCATCGATGTCTCCATTGAGAAACGTTGTTTTAACATCCATCTGATGTAACTCAAGGTCAAACTGCGCAACAAGTCCACTAAACCATGATTGTCCTAAATGAGTCTTTCTTTGACACCAGAGAGAAAGTCCATTTATAGTCGATGCCTTCCTTTTGAGTGAAGCCTTTAGCTACAAGACGAGCCTTATATCTTTCCACGTTACCTTTTGAGTCCCTCTTGGTTTTGAATATCCATTTACAACCAATAGGCTTTGTATTTTCAGGTAATGAGACAAGATCCCAAACTTGATTGTCTTGCATAGACTTGTACTCCTCATTCATAGCATCTATCCACTTTTGAGAGTTAGAATCCCGCATGGCTTGATGGAAGTTGATTTGATCATTTTCCACCAATCCATCATTTTCCTCATGTTCTTGGAGAAAGACCATATAATCATGCATAATAGCACTTCTTTTTTCTCTCGTGGATCTCTTTAATGGCATTTGATCTTGAGGTTGTTGAGTTTGTTCTTCTGGAATATTTACTTCAATTTGAGCAGGGAGTTGGTCAACATTGTCCTGTTGAGGTTTCAGATCTGCTTCTTGATCAATGACAGGTATTGAAACATGTACATTGTCAAAAATAGTAGTAGGAGTCGAAATTGATTCTTCCTCAAAGACAATGTCTCTTACCTTATTTCTCCCCCCAAACTCGACATCCTCAAAAAACGTCGTTGTCCCCGTTTCAAAAATGGACTTAATAGTGGGATTATAAAACTTGAAGCCCCTTGATCGCTCGGAATAGCCAATGAAGTAGCTTCTCACTGTCTTGGAGTCCAATTTCTTTTCATTCGGCCGATAAGGCCTTGCTTCAGCTAGACATCCCCAAATGTGAAAAAGCGTTAGACTAGGTTTTCTGCCTGTCCAAAGCTCATAAGGTGTTTTGGCAGCTGCTTTAGTTGGTACTCTATTAAGGATATAAGCTGCTGTCTTTAGTGCTTATCCCCAAAGTGATACAGGTAAGGTAGAATGACTGATCATACTCCTTACCATGTCCTTAAGAGTTCGGTTTCGTCTTTCAGCTACACCATTCATGCTAGGTGATCCCGACATGGTGTACTGTGGGACGATTCCACATTCCTCTATGAATTTAGCAAATGGTCCTGGACGTTGTTCACCTGAACCACATATCTTCCGTAATACTCACCACCACGGTCAGACCTGACACTCTTAATTCGTTTGTTGAGTTGGTTTTCAACCTCAGCTTTGAAAGCTTTGAACATGTCCAGTGACTCAGATTTCTCATGAATGAGATATAGGTACCCATAGCGTGAGTAATCGTCTATGAATGATATAAAATATTGTTGACCATTCCAAGCCGAAGGGAATGGTCCACAAATATCTGTGTGGATTAATTCTAAGACGTCTGAAGTTCTGTTTGCACCCAATCTCCTTTGTTTGGTCTGTTTTCCCTTTATACACTCAATACAGACATTAAAGTCTGAAAAATCAAGAGAATCTAATATGTCATCTGACACAAGTCTCTCCATTTTCATTTTCGAGATATGTCCTAAGCGTTTGTGCCATAGTTTTGATGAATTTCCTTCATTTAGCTTACGCTTAGTACCACGTGATTCCACATGCAAGGTTTCATTATCTGATGCAATAGTGTCAAGAAGATATAGGTTATCAAATGTGCTTAATGAACCAGTACCAATAATATTAGAATTTAATGAAAGACTAAACTGATTATTTCCAAATGAACAACAATATACAAATTTGTCCAACAAGGAAATAGAAACCAAATTCCGTCTAAATGACGATACTACAAAGGTGTCTTTCAATTCCAAATAACAATCAGTTCCTAAGAGTAACCTAAAGTTTCATATTGCTTCCACTTCTACCGATTTTTCATCGTCCACGAAGATGCGTCTTTCGGCATCATTTGGCTTTCGGTAGCTCAGACAACCCTGCATAGAAACACTTATGTGAGTAGTAGCACCAGAATCTAACCACCAAGTGTTTCTAGGTACTGAAGCTAAGTTAACCTCAGAACATACCAAAGTAAGAATCATACCCTTTTTAGCATGCCATGCGTGATACTTGGTACATTCCTTCTTTACATGTCCAGGTTTCTTTCAAAAGAAACAACCCTCATTGTCTTTCTTTTTCTTTTGTGCTGGACCCTTAGCAGTTTCATTATCTTTCTTTCATTTTTTGCCCTTATCTTTAGAGGTGTTTGCAAAGTGAGCACTTTCCGTTCTATCTTGCTTTAATCTGTCTTCCTCTTGCACACAGTATGAAATGAGCTCACTGAGAGTTCATTTCTCCTTCTGATAGTTGTAACTGGCCTTAAACTGACTGTATTGTGGAGGAAGTGATATCAAAACTAGATGCACGAGTAAGTCCTCAGACAACTCAAGCTTTAGTGCCTTAAGTTTTGAAGCAAGATGAGACATTTCCATGATGTACTCCCTAATGTTCCCTTTGCCTTTGTACTTCAATGAAATCAAGCTAGCTAAAAGCGTGCTTGTTTCAGCCTTATCGTTTTTAGCAAAACATTTTTCAAGTTCAGCAAGGAACTCATTAGCATTGGTCACCCCTTCGGATATTGCACCCCTAAAGGCTTCTGGAATACATCGCTTGATGAGCATGAGACTCGTGCGATTGGAGCGTTCCCACTTTTCAAAGTATCTCCTGGCATCAGGAGTACTTGCATCTGTAAGAGGAGCGGGTTGCTCAATCCTTAAGGCAAGGTCACCATCCATACATCCAAGAACGATTAACACGTTCTCTTTCAAGTCCTTGAAGTTTGTCCCATTGAGCATGAGAATATTATTTACACCAGCAGATATACTAGTAGCAGACATAGTAGCTGTACAGAGAATAAATGAAATAAATAACATGTTCTCATCATCATTCAAATTGCATAAACTTTAAAATCATACAATAGGTAAAACACCATATCAAGATACCTAGCACATCATTGTTATTTTGTCTTTGGACAAAAATATCAATCTGTAAGTGGTACTCTTCTTACACAACGAAATCGGCCTAATATTATGCCTTTCTTTGGACCGACATAATAAAAGCATGGTAAAGTAAACTTTATCACATATTTAAGACTATGGATTATCCAGTCAAAACAATATTCCTTTGGGCCGATTGTTTCACATGGATGTAGCATGCTCACTTATTTAAAATTAACCAATTTTCCTAATAGTGGTTGCTTTGGCAACCTATTAGTTAAATTGTGTAAATTTTAAATAAGGAACACAATAATGATAAATGAAACCAAAATTATAATCTATGTATAAATTTGGAGTATTAACTAAATTATAACCTTAATACAATTAAAACATGGGTCTAAATAAAATGTAGCCAAAATTAACTAGGTCCCAATAAAACAGGATAAAGCCAAATTTACTAACAGGCCCAAGAGTCAAATCAAATGTTTACTAATAGGCCCAACAGTAACCAGCCCAACAGTGAACAGTCACCTCGGTCAACAGTGAACAGTCACATGTTCAACAGTGAACAGTCACAGTGTATCGAAATTCTTTTATTTTTTTAAATTTTTTTATCCTCTATTTCACTGTACACCGAATTGTAATATATATAATCTTTTTCAACATTGAACACAATTACAATATAATCACTGAATACAATTACAATGAAACAGTGAATACAATTGCAATGAAATCACTGTAGCAGTGAATTAATGTATCAATGAATTACTGTAGCAGTGAATTAACATATAATATATAATCGCATGAAATCACTGTAGCAGTGAATCAACATATAATAAATAATTGCATGAATAATGATGAAATCACATGAAATCACTGTAATATTGTAACAGTGAACATGAAACAATATAATCAATCACATGAATCAATATAATGAAGCAATATAATGAATCACATAATCAACATAATGAAACATTTTCATCTTTATAATTTCACATGGAATCAACATGAATGACTCTGATACCAATTGTAAAATATAACCAAATAACTTAAAACTCTAGTTGATTCAATGGAAACAAAGGAATAATAGAAACATACATTGATCCATAACGATTTCCTTTATTTAATGTAATATGTTGGATCTTCCGATTGATTTCAGCGTATATCTTAGCGTTTCTGTTGAGAGGATACAGAAAACTATCTTTTTCACGCAACGCTCAATCGGGGACCAACTTGTATTTATAATGCTCGTAAGTCATAACCTTATAACTTACGGGCAGTGAATTTCCAATTCTGCCCCTCATTGAATAAGAAATTACATCTTAATTTACACCATGTTATGTAATAATACCTTATAGTCCAACACCTCTATTAGATCACATATTAGATGGACTACACTTAGTGATAGCAATACACATTGTATTACATATGTGTACCAATATTATTGAATTTTTCCAACAAATGATGTTCCAAGTTGAGGCAGTTCCCAATATAAATTAGTAGTGGTCCTCAATTGCAACATTGACTTTCTTCCTTCTAGATGGTTGGGAATGCCTCTAAGGAGTTAAGAGTATGGGTTTGCTAGACGTGGGATGATTTTCTAATGCAGGAGTTATCGACTCATTGCCCTATGGGTGCGGTTTGTTGTGATAAACCTAAAGCATAAGTTTCGATCTCAGTTTCATGCAAAGATGGCAGCTGGAACTGTTGAGGCCTGAATACTTTTAGTCTCAGATTGATATTGACACCCCTGTATGGCGAGCTAAGTGAGGCGTTCTAAGACACTGGTCAAGCTATGTGGTTAGTTCACGGGTGCAGGGGTTCAGGGGCAACACGTCGACCTGAAACAGTATATGATGTTTTAAGGACAATTATGATGACTTGAGGAAAACCTGGAAATGCAAAACTTGTGAATCTGGAGCAAAATGCATCTGATAATGTAGGGTCCAAACCCTGATGCACGGAACTCATTGTTTTGACTTTCTATAAGATGCATGTATATACTACAACAAATTATTAAGACTGCACAAACAAAAAAGTCATCCATCCTTCACTTATTTATTTACTTTTGCACATAAAGTATCTTTATGTAGAAAATGGATTTGCGATTTTTAAGTTGATTGATCAAATCTGCGACAATTCTAAGCCACGTCAATATAATTATTTGAGTTATTTTTCATAGAAAAAAATTAAAATCTTTCTTTTGAGATAGCAAGTGGCTTTACAAAACGATATGATCTAGAAAGCATGGCGGCAATGAGCAAATTTCCATTATTTAGTTAAAGGCTTAAAATATATTGTCACTTGTCAGCATCCATGGTCCAAGGGGGGATGACCTACATGACTGACTAATTAACATGTCCTACATACAATAGAGTGTCGATGAAGGTCTTTATTTGCCTTTGTTTTTTGTTTGGGTCTGATTGGTAGGATGGAAAATAGACATGAGAAGTGAAACCAGTTCCATGAAATCTATTTATGGGGAATCAAAGATTAAAATTTTAATGAAACCAACTCACATGCATAATTCTTTTTACTGTTGTTAAATATACAACCTAACAATGGAAAATCAAATTAGTGGACTTTAGTTTCTGGTTCCCAATGGTTCCCAATGTGCGATATATGCCTATGCCATATTTAAATCAGTGGCTGCTGCCCTTGTATCCTTTCACATGGGGCAACTGTAGTTGGGAACCACCACCATACAAATCATTATAGAATTATATGCAATCGAAAATTCTAGTCGGCTTGGTAAGCTGGCCTGGTTTGCTTGCCTGGATAGAATTATTCTTTTGTCCCTCCTTTTTAAAGTGGTTGTGTTTTAAAGAGGAGGGACAAAAAGTGTAAAAAGCCGGCCAGGCAAGCAAACCAGGCCGACTTGATGAGTATTGACTATTGAGTGACATGATGCTTCTCCTCTTCTGTCCTCATATACCTATAATTAAACATCAACTTTTTATCCTTATAAGAGAACAGAAGAAGAGCATCTATGAAATGTGTGTTGTTGTGTTCATTTTATTTGTTGTTCATCCAAACTGAACTGCATATATACTACAATGGAGGAGAGCAAGAACGGTACAGTTTCTATTCTTCAGCAAAAGCTCATTTGCTACCAAAGATTAATGGATCATCAGGAGCAAATGATGACGAACATGATCATTATCATGACAAGTTGTGCTTGAGGCGCTCCTTTCCAACACAGCTGTGGACTGAGATCAACGAAGATGATATTATATGGTACATAGCAGGTCCAGCCATTCTAACCTCTCTTTCCCAGTACTCGCTCGCCTCCGTCATGTCTCAGACTTTGGTGGGTCATATCGGAAGCACTGAACTCGCCGCATTTGGTATCCTAAACGTTGTTATTGCTGAAATCGGTTTCGGAGTCATGGTACTTGCTCACTTATATTATTTAATTGAATTTTGGTCATCCATGTTAATGCTGTCGTTTCTGCTTTCCTATTGTGTTGAATCTGAAATCACGGAACGGGTTCGTCTCTACACACGTGGTTGTGGAATATCTGTTTTGTTTTGTTTATTGGATAGCATAGGTTCTAATTATCAAAGATCTAACAAAGGAGGAAAACAAACCTGCAATATATAACTAACATTGAGTTGATTGAATCCAACTTGCAACTTGATTCTATACATTATTTATACATATATATGAATTTTGTTCTATACATGCATGTTTGGAATCAATCCGATATTCCCGTAGTTCACGGACCTTGACATTAGGCTATCACTACACTAAATTGACATTTTTGTAACAATCCCCAAAACAATATCACTTTTGAAGTGTAATAATTCACCTAAACAATTTTACACATTTTCACAAATAAAATGATACAATAATTGTATCACCATGAAGAGTATGGTTATAAAAGTGATACTATTCACGGTGATCCAACTTATTGTATCATTTTTTTTGTGTTACTGTTTTTCATTTTTTTGACTAAATTTAGTTTTGACTTGAAATTATTTGATGAATTGTAACATCTCAAAAATGATACTATTTTGAGAGTTGTTACAAAAATGCCAATTTGGTGTAGTGTATGTTTTGGTTGAATTCTCATTTTTCTGGGTACAAGGATAATATGATTGAATGATGCCTGCTTGAAAAAGGAATTGATAATCTTCAACCTCCATTCTCTTCCTTCTTTTCTTTCCCACTTTCCTCACCCTCCTACCCTTACTCTGTTTATTGAGTATGCAAACAATGATTAGACAGTAAGGTTCATAAGATGTAAGGGGTGTTTGTTTGCACCATTTACAGTTGTTGGTGTTCAAAAGTTTACAACATATGACAATGTTTATCCTAAAATCAGTGACAATATCGGAAATTTGAGATACCTGAACAGTGGAATCATTGTCCTAAACATAAGAGTAGAATGTGTGTCCAAGTTAATTTTATGTTAAAGGGACCAAATTTTAGGAGGACTGAATATTTCCCTGTACATCGCCCATCTATCCTGTAAAAATGAGTTGAGTAAAATTTATGTTGGTATGTTGATTTTCTTTTGGGTAAGTATGTTTCATTGACATTATATAATGTGTTTATTGATGGATGCAGTTGGGAATGGGGAGTGCATTTGAGACATTATGTGGGCAAGCCTATGGGGCAGGAAACCTAAGCATGATGGGAGTATAGATGCAGAGATCATGGGTGATCCTAATTTTCACAGGTTTCCCCATGTCCCTCATTTACATATTTGCCTCGTCAATCCTCAAAGCATTGGGACAGAGTAAAGATATCGCGGATATGGCAGGAACTTTCTCAGCATGGATGATAATACCACAACTCTTTGCTTATGCCTTAAAACTTTCCTATACAAAAGTTTCTTCAAGCACAAAGCAATGTCATCTATATTGTTGGGATCATTTGTGTTCCATGTGCCGCTAAGTTGGGTTTGCATTGTAAAGTTTGACATGGAGCTGATTGGAGCTGCTATTAGCCTATTACACTTGAGATTTCTCATGGTGGCTGATGGTTGTAACCTCCCTAAATTTCATAAAGATAATTTATTTTATTTTGAATTAAATAAAATAGAGTTACATTTAATTGAATTTAAATTTCAAAATTTTAGGGCTTTATTAAATTTGAAGTTGAGCCATATAATAACTAAATAAATAAATAAGGGGGTGTCATTATAACCTTGTGCAAACCTTAACCTTGTAGGGTTTTGTCTTTAGGTTTGTTAAACAGAGGTTTGGTTCTTCCCGGCCGCACAAAAAAAATCTGTAGAAAAAAAAAGGGAGAAGAAGAGAATGAACAAAAGAATAAAGAAAAAGGGAAAGGAAGATAAAAGTAAAATGTGAGTTCTTTACTTCATTCTCTTTATAAAAATTCTATTAGTTTTTTTCATTCTCTTTATTATAAAGATTTAGTATATATAATCTTTGGATATAACTGAAGTTTAGTTTCTATGAATATGATTTTTTTTAAACAAAAAAAAAAGTAGTGATTGTTCTCACTCTTATATTATATTTTGTTAGATATGTATTGGTAGAATTATCGAATATTAGTAGAAATAAGTATTCTTGATCCTCTAGTTCTCTTTAGATATATAAATCCATGAATTTCGGGTTAGATTTTAATACATAAATAAATCTATAAATTCATGTAGTATTGTATTATAATATTCGTGAAAAATAGTTGAATTAAAAGAGAACTAAGATTTTTTTAAATTTAGTACTAGAAAAAGCTTTGCGCAGTATAAAGTTTTGCAGTGGATCAAGATCTTACTGTAGTCAAAATAATTTCAAATGTAATCCGTAATTTGAAAACATCCATAGAAAAATTATTGTTTTAGTTTGAGTTCATCCAACGGTTGGATTTACCTCGAGGCAGAGAAAACCACCACTGATCCGATTGTAGAACATCCGATTTGAAGATTGATAACTTGAGATATAACTGCAAGAGAGTTTGAATCTTAATCTTCCCCAAGCTTAAAAGTTAGCAATTTCTTAAGAAATTTAGGGCTCATGATATGTGAGACCACATAGTTTCTGAAAAATAAAACCTGAGGAATGTTCGAGGATATGCAACCGAGACATATTCATAGTTGCCCACAGTCCAAAGGGATCAAGCTTATTGGTCTCAAGTCTTTTTTTTTTTTGAAAGGCAATTGGTCTCAAGTCTTCAACCTATTGGCATTCAGTCTTCCAAAAACCCTCGAGCATTGAAGGCTAACACCACAGCCGAAACATCATCTCCTACCACACTCGAAACTTTGGTAAAGAAGTCCACTGGGTATTCATCAATTCCAGAGGCAACATCTGATTTGAGCTGATTCATGGCTCAGTAGAAGAAACTCATGATAGTGCTGTAGTAAAAGAAAAGAAGCTTGTTGAAAATGAGGAACTAACTCTGAAGGGGAAACGACAAATCAATGAGGATGAAGCTTTGGCAAGAACCCTGCAGGTGAGATAATGATGGGACGATTGCATTGGCTGCGCAAATCCTTTGCGATTTGCAATTTTGGTGAGTTTTCTTCATACTATTTCATATTTTTGTTTTAAATTATTCTAGGAATCATAGTTAGATTTTTAGTACGTACACTACAAGAAAAAAGGTCATTCATAGCGTTTCAAAAACGCTATGGTAGGATACCATAGCGTTTTAATAAACGCTATGTTTGCCGCTGCTATAATAGACCCAAGGTCTATTATAGCGTTTTAAAACCGCTATAGTAAGTAGTCTTTTATAGCGTTTTAAAAACGCTATGGTAGAGCCTTTTATAGCGTTTCTGAAACGCTATGATAGAGTCTACCATAGCGTTTCTGAAACGCTATAAAAGGCTCTACCATAGCGTTTCAAAAACGCTATGGTAGAGTACACATAGGAATTTTTTTTTTTTTTTTTTTTTTTTTTTTACTTTTAATTACATCTTATAGGTAAGTATAATTCAGCACGTGCATCAATTCTTGCATCAGGTAAGTAAAATTTAATATGACTTTTTATTAAATTTAAAAACAGCATTTACAACCTCTGATCAACAAATTCCAGCAATTGCTTTCAAGCAATTCATTACAGCAGCAACATTTACAATTCATTACAGCAGAAATTTTAGATCATTCACAATTCATTACAGCACGTGCATCAATTCATTACAGCAGAAACAACAGCATTTACAATTCGACATTGTGTAGTCCATTGCATCCTCCTGGAGCTTTTCTTTTCTCAATTACTTTCAAAACTGCATGGCCAACAGCTGTACATACGGGATTTCCACCAAAGGTGTTGAAGTAACTATGATGCGTCAAGACCTGTGCAATCTCAGGGGTTGTAACAACAGCACCAAGCGGAATGCCATTTCCAATACCCTGAACATATCACAGCAACAAACATATCAGCAGACTAAAAGTAACATTTACAACACAAAATGTCCGTAGAAAAACTTAACAAAGATGCTACAATAACATAGCCTTACGGTACAGAAAATAAATAAAAACCACTACTACCACACACTGAAATACTGAAGAAGACAACTGATGGGAGTTTTCAATTTCTCTCATTAATTAGAAAACAAATAGAATAACAAAAACTTACTTTTGTGTACTTAGAAATGTGTGCTCAATGACGTGGTACAAAAAATATAAGATTTCACCTTTTCTCTTTGCTACTCTTCCCACTAGCTATCCCAACATCAGCAGCTCTACACACTCACTTCTTTAATATCAAAACCCCATTTTTAAAGGGTATGAAACGACAGACAGATACCTTGCTGATATGTGAAAAAAGTTCCATATTATGAAAACATTTTTTACCAATAATAAGAGGCTAGACAATTTTTCACAGAGCATCATGTGTGTGTATAACATATCATGTATCTAAACATAATAATGCAGATGAAAAATTATCATGCACTCTTCGGTGATAATATAGTCCTGCAATCACCTTGTTCCCAAACAAAGCACGACATCCGCCATTTTGCAATGCTCTACTGCTTGATCCATCTCCTTTGGAGGCAAAGCATCCTACAGAAGATGATACATTCGAACAGTAAGAGTTAAAACACACATACACACAACATATTTATATATATGACGATTTACCCATTCAACTATTTCTAGACCCTTGACATTTTTTTTATTCCATGGTAAAACTACATTTTAACCAAGCAAAGCAACAAAGGACTTACCTCCCAATCAAGAACTGTGTCCTTCAGTTTTTAGCAAATGTTTTGTTCAAACAACGCCGTGATGTTTCTTTCAAGCCAATGGTCTCAACCTCGAAATCCCGCAAAGACCTAAGAGAAATTAAGTGCATTAGATGGTAGTTACAAAGAAATGGATAGAAGGTATGTCTTGTATGAATACTTCAAAAGCTGAGTATGCCACACTACTAAGCTTTGTGCAACTTCTTTTTTTCAGTTTATTTATATTAAAGGTTGCACTTAAAAGTTTAAGTCTTACTGCAATACGACCCATAGCTTGTGAATCAGAAGATATGATACTAATAGCACCCATATCATGCAAAATGTCTTCTGCAGCAATTGTTTCTTTCCGGATCCGTGATTCAGCAAACTTTAAATCTTCTGGAATGTCTTTATCAAGGTGATGACAAACAATCTGCAAAAAATGGATCAATATGAGAGACGGAACCAATTTATTATGCAGACCAAAGATAGAACTTATATGTCAGAGACCATGACCTAAGTAGTTGAAGTCAGATAGAGTTTACCTGAAACCACTATCCTGAAGGAGGACGGGCCAATAAAGAAGTTGACAACTGCGGATATGAATGTTCTTTGATGTGTAGCAAAATATCTTTGCTATAACTTTGTAGATCAGAGTCTCGGATGCATAAGTGAGAAAGCAATGGAAGACTTGAAGTAAGACGTAGAAGAATGTAGACAATGAAGCAAAAAATGTGGATGCTAAATGACACACGAGGGAAGCCAACCTAACAGACACAGAATAGACTATTAGCACCGATGCAAATACCATAGAAAATAATGAGAAAAATAGCTTTTATATGAAACAGAGATTACATGGAAACAAATGAGGACCGGTGAAAATAGCTTTTGGAGTCCAAACAACTCTCAAAAGCATTTTTAGCACAAGTAGCACAGTTGATTGCCAAAATGACTGTATCCTATATTTGAAGATTACAATTATCAAAATAAGCAATTAATTGCAGAATAATCAAAATAATTGCATAAAAAACGAAATCAACTGTGACTGAAAACTCATCATGCTGCATCAAGAAAGTCAGACGTTACCAAGTCCGGCAATGGTGGTTTCTTTTGAAGCTTATCAACCCACATCGGGTTTTTAATTGGCTTCTTCACTAGTTCAGCAGAACCCCAAGAACTGAGAGAGAAATGGTGCGCACCATAGTTTGGTGGCTCATAGACAATGACCTGCAGCCATAAAAATAAGACCAAAAAGAATGCAGAAAAGTAATCATATAACTGGAATGTAAAGGAAGGAGCAAGAATAACCTGACTTACATACGTGAACATCACAGCTAGGGATTAGCTGCCCACCCCAGTGAATGTGATGCAACTTTTGGGGTCCAAAGGATGCCCTTTGGGGAATATCTCAGAGGGTGGTAAGAGAATTGGATCCAGTTACCATTTATAATAGAGGATTGCCTATATTGTTCTAAGAATCCATTAGGACATACGCTCCTATAGAACTTTGTGGAGCCATCTTCTTCCAACCCAACATCTTGAACTGGCCCATTCAAGCTACTATCTGATGCACGGTAACCCAAAACAGAGAATGATGATTTATCCTGTAGAAGCTGAGGCATTCTCTTATTTGGACACTGCAGAATCCCCTGCTTATGGAAACAAACAAGCAGTGTAAGCACTCTGGGAAATCCCACCATAACAATCACACAATTTTCTGCAAGACACATACAAAATGTACACAATCAACAAACAGAATGACATTTGAAAAGTAGATCAAATATTAATATCTAAAACCATAAATTTTAACTAATTTTCACCCAAACTATCAATATCAAAATGTGGGTTTCATCCAACAACAGTTCAAATTCATCACATCAGTATGAAAACATAAAACCCAGAAAGTATCACCACTAGTAAAACTGACAGAACAAAAACCCAAATCATAACAAAATGTAAAAACCACAAATGCACATGTTCATGTCTTTCTCATAGTCTGTGAGATTAAAGTTGATGTCTGCTATAGTCTCCCAAAACTTAATTGCAGCTATATCATACGCCCTGCAATCAAAACCCCAAAAAAATCAAAACTCAACACATCATATCATAATTGAATCATAAATTGCAAAAACACAAGGGGATATGGATGGATTCATGATCTGTTTGGTTGATTTGTAATCCTTACTCAAACAGATCTGCAAACCACATCGTAATCAGAGTTCCAATGTTCAATCTAACCCTAACCCTAGAATCTTCTCGACTCCAAATTGATCAGAGAGAGGGAAACAGAGAGAGGGAGAGAGAAGGAGAGTGATAGAGAACTGCAACAACAAAAGCAAGAGGGAAATCAAGCAAGAACGACAGAGTTAAAACAATAGCTCGTTCGTGAGAGAGACAAAGAGAGAGAGACCGAGAGAGAGGCGAGAGCGATAGAGAAACAGAGAGCGAGGGAGCATCAGAGCAAGAGAAATGGGAGAATCGCAGATGGAGCGAGGGAGAAGGAGTTGCGTGTTTCTCTATTTTTAGCTGCGAGAGAGCGCGATCTAAAATTTTGGGCGAAATCGTGAGCACTTGTACGTTTTTTATTTCCCGCTCAGTTTTTTAACAGTGTTTTCGAGTTATAAAGTCTTTAAAACTTTGTTTTTTATAGCACAAAGTGTAAAACCGCTATTATCAAATGTCATGAATGAGGACATGTGTTGTAGTGGTAATCTTCTTCTTTCACCATTTTCTGTCTTGAATTATTCTTTTTCCTTTTAGAATTTTGGGTGTGTTTGCATATTAGCAAATATAATTGTAACATGGATGTTGGAATGATTTGGGTTTATGGGGTTTTATCTGTAAGTTTTCAATCTCTGTATTTCTCGACCTCTGGTTTCGTTTTTTTTATAGATCGAATCGATGTTAGGTTCGATTTATTTCACCAAACCCTAGATAAGGTGTCGACTTTGTGAATCTGGGAGGAATCTGGTTGTTTTTTTTTAGTGATTGGGGTTCTAATCTTTTTGTGAAATTAATCGATCCGGATGACTTGTGGATTTGAATATATGGATTTGTGGAAGGCTTGGATCTTAAAGAGATTCGCAGTGAGAGAGCCATGGACCTCTCTCCCTCTCTCTGTTTTTGTGTGTGTTTGATCTGGTGGATGTATGTGAATCACTAGACATGCATGAAAGGCAAACTTTATTAGAGGGCTACATGAAGAAACAACAAGCCATGTACTTGTTACCTGCTCCTGTGATCAGGATATATGGAGTGTATTCTTGGATGAATTTAGAGTCTCCAAGAACATCTGAGGAAAATTGGTGCTGGGATGGAAAGTTGGGTAATCATTCTTTCTTAAGAAGTAGAGGTTGTTTAGAGGTCTGATGCGGGTCAAAAGGAGAGGAATCGGTGGATTTTGATGATAATGATATAAGCAAGTCCGAGTAGAAATTTCTATTTCTATCATGTAAGTTTTCAGAGATGGGAACCTCAATTCAGAGAATCAGGGATGTATCCTTTGACAACTTGATATTGGTAAATTTTGATTCCTGAAAATTTAATCATTTGGAATTGTATCACTTAGAACTACCATACCACTTTTTGTTTATTATTTCCCCTCTCTTATAGAGAAATTAAATAACCCGCGGGTTGTCTTGCGGAGGTGGGGTGCCTATTTCTTATAGAGAAACTAAAATAACTTTCGGGTTAGTCTTGCAGAAATGAGGTGGATTTTTATGCCTAAGATAGGCTTTGATTTTTATCCGTAAAAAATGCGACGTGACTTTATGCGCATTGATAGCCCAAGAGTGGTTTTTTGTTACTCATATAGTTAGGAGTATCCGGTGATGCATGCCTGTATGTGATGTGTCCCTACTTGGGCATGGACGACGGAGTAGTCATCCTTTATATGAGAGAGTCATACGGGCATGTACGGAGGTGATGCGAATGTGGTATCGTCTAAGTGAACAATTCGTTAAAAATGAATAAGATGCTTAAGTCAAATATAGTACGAAGACAACTGTTTAATTAATAAATTACGTTTATATTGTTTCTAACCCTTTTCATGCAGGATGGCAAGTCCACTAATATTTCTGCAGGTCTGACTTGCCATAGTCAACTTCTACAGTGTAAATATAAGTAAATGCATATTTACTTATTAGGATAATGACATGATTGCCTCGTTGAGGAACTAATTTCTTTGAAATGTGCTTTTTCTTGCATGATACATTTGCCTCGTTGAAGAACTATCTGTTGGTGTGGTTGTTTACTGTCTGTGCTTAGTTTGATGTTATCACGTGCGAATTTATTGATTTTGGGATGAAGATTACTCACACCAGCTTTATTGCTGACCCAAGTGAGCTTTTGCTTCTTGGGTACATTCATTTGGGAATGTAGCCGATTAGCCTTTCAAGTTTAGAGACTTTTGAGCAGCGTTACTGGAGTTTTGCTAGTGGGGTTAGCAACGACAGTCTTTCCTGGTTAGAGTTTTTTTTTGTTCAGTAATTAAATCATGTTTAAGTTGTTGTTGCTGTTAAATATTTCTATTGTTATTGAATTTCACGTCCCGAATTTTGGAAAAACGGATAATCCTACGTGAATTTTGAGATTTTCGTTTTTCTTTGAAAATTGGGGCGTGACAATGGTGTTTGCTCAATTTTTTTACATTCTTTAGGGATGGTGCGGTGGAGTTTGGAGGTGGATTTTCGTGGCTAGCTTTTGCTGACTTGACCCACTTCATTGGACTCTCTTGTGCTTCAGCTGTCATGCGCTGGTTAGTATATATAAAGTAATTTTTTCTCTTTCATTAGTCTCGGCATGCACATTAAAATACGTAAATCTCAGTCTATCAAATTAATTACTTAAATCGATGAACTAAGGTGCCAAATGAATAATGAACAAGTGTCCAATGCGAGAAGGGACTTGGGCTATGCAAACATTACCATCATCACATCACAGTATGTGGTACTGGTTTACCAAAGCTTTATAGATGAAAAAGTATCACCTGGCTGGCCTCCAATTATTTGACCTCCTGTAAAGAAAACAGAATCTAAACTTGTATGGACGGCATATCCTACGATTTCGTGGGGCGAATTTCACGTGACTGAGGCACATTACATTCTTTAGGGCGACAAAAATTGTTTTGCAATGCAGATAGTCGTGCTGTGCCCCATGTAGGATTGTGCAGTTAGGCTGTAAAGCTATTTATTTGATATCAATTCACAAGTTGTCTTATTGATTATGATTTTCCTAGGAGCTAATCAATCAATTCCAAAGCTAGTAGTTGCATGCAGGGTTCAAAATATTTGAGATATCCATAAATTTTATTTGGTTTTTATGACCGATATGATATATTATCAATATGCGTCAAGGATATAGTAGATGCAATTTTTGAAAACCTGAACTAAAATCCATAATATTCACAATTTATTCTCAAATATCCACGAGTTTTCCTCAACCAAAATCATATCAAGAATTGAATATATTAATGCATAGGCCTGATATTATCCATGCCACTTGATTTAAGGAAAAACATTTGAAGGATTGCAAGGAAATACACAATTGATGATATTGTTACCTGACTCGAGTATTAAGAAATCCATAAACATTTTGTTTGCAATCAAATAAAATCAAACTCAACCTAGAGAAGGAGAAGAGCAGGTAGCTAATGAGTTTGAGAATGATGGGAGTTTAATCCACTCTAATAATTCTTACTAACCATCTCACTCCATCAAGAGGTAACTTTGTTGTGTATGTTTTAAATAAGGGCTAATTGTGAAGTCCCCTATATCATAAATAGTTAATTGTGATGTGCCTCCTTTAATCGGTATTGCACTTACTCTCCCTTTACTAGCAGTCAACGTGCATTGACAATTAGGGTACGATTTCAAAATTGTAATATTTTTAGGACAAAAATACCCTTGAATGATTTGATGGTTGAAATTAAAGATTTTACAAGCTCAAACTGATGATATGAGAGATGAGATTTAAAGTTGAATACTCATTGGGGAAGAGAAAATATTCGTTGGGGAAGACAAAATAGTTGTTGGGGGAGAGGAAAAAGCCATTTGGTTCAACTCCTATTTATTGAAAGCTATTTCAGTCATGAAAATCGAGTTTCTCAACCGTTTTTGCACTGTAGATCAAAAGTATTTGAAGTGGAAAAAATTGACAAAACCCAAGTTTTGAACTTAGGGTTTCATTCTACAAACACTAGATCTGAGATGATCTCAGTTCAGAACAACATAATGAAGGTAAGTCAGTGTTTTTCATTTCATTTTCACATTTACATTGACATTTGTTAAGAGTTGCAGGTCATCTTCAACCTCTCGCATGATTGTTTTGTATCAGGGGGCATTCTTTCATTCAAATTTATTACAGGGGTTAAGTTACTGCCATTTTTATTATAAGGGGGAAAAAGTAAGAAAACTTTTTGTTTTCCTGGCATGTTCCTTGTGAGCACTGTCATTAGTACAATGATACAAGTAAATGATGCTCTTATTAGTACAATCATACAAGTGAAGGATGCTCTTATTTGTATTATGCATCCCAAGAAGGGTTGTAATGGAGTCTGCAAGTTTTTAAAGTCCAAAACCCAAAAAACCCTAATAGGATGTTCTTGGCCTGTCAAATTTCTTGGTGCAAAGGGTTTCTATGGTTTGATGAAGTTATTTTGAAGAGAAATGAAGAAGGTAGTTCAAGCTCAAAAGCAAATTTCAACTTAAGCTCAAACTCAACCTCAAACTCCAAAAGGGGTAGTTGTTTTAAATGTAACATTTCAAATCATTGGATAAAAGATTGTCCATGGGTAGATCTTCCATGCCTAACTCTGGAAGGTTAACTATCAAAAGATCTCATAAATCTCATACAGAAGGATACATGTACCTCAATTGTGATTCTTGCATTAAAGGGTTTGAGTGGTTGGGAGTTGTGGTACCTGATAACATACTTAGAGCCGATGGTCAAAACCCTATTACTCCAATTGCAAGTACTGAAGAAGCTGAAGGTGAACAAGTTCAAGCCGGAAGAAGTAATAACTCTCCAAATGTAACAATAACTGTCCAATTGACTATGGCTTTTGAAGATATATGTAAAGCATTTCTATCTAACCTACATAAGAACTGAATGAACATAGTGTTGCAACAATAACAAGTATGACATGGAATATCAAACCAAACTTAAGTGCAAACAATTCAATATCCATCGAATATCCTGCCAAACCCGTGTTGCAACAATAACACTGGATCTAAACAAAAGAAGTCTGACACGACATTCAATAGTTGCAACAATAACTCGTGTTGCAACAATAGCAATTCAATTTTAGACATGCAAACAACAAATAACCCATCAAGTTCAATAACTTCAAGTCAAGTCTAAAGTCTGACATGCACTTCAATAGTTGCAAAATATCATCAAATTTTGCAACATAAACATAAAACAATCATCCAGTACTTTCAACACTTTAAACTAACAAAAAGAAGTTGGTATGTTCCCCACTAACAAACAGTCTGACCATAAAATATTGTAACAAAAAAAAAGTTCCCCACTAAGAAAAACAATCTTCTAAACAAAATAAGTTGGTATCACATGCTTGGTTCTCTTGGCCCCATAGGTTGATTGCTCCAAGTTCTTTGTCTTCCCCTGCCTTTACCACTAACACTGATGTGCTACTGGCCTTAAACATTGCTTCCCCTTATCCTGGGGGGGGGGGTAACTCCTTGTGCAAAGGGCTGAATTGAAAAAATTGAAGCCCAAAGGTTGTGCATGGTTGGAGCTGTGGGCATTTCAAACTGAAAATTGGGTTGTTCTAGAGGGACTGTGGCCTTTTCATTTGGAGGTCGACCTCTTCCTCTTCCATTTCCAAAACCAGCTTTGACACCCCTTATTGTTCTTATCTCTTCTGAATCTGGGTGGTGCCTTAAAGTCCTTGGATGATTGTCCATAACCTTCAGTTTGCTCCATAGGAGAGTTCTTTCAAGTTCTACTGTTGTGACCCTTCAAACCACATCTTCTACATCTCATTTCCTTTTCCACATGTTCGTCCTCATCCCTTCTTCTTTCAGTCATTTGTTTTTCAGAAGCTCTTTTCACTTGAGGTGGAAGCACCAAGTATGTTGGCTTCCACATCAAAACCATCATCAGATATGCAAACATGCAAAATATTATAAACACACAAGCAATCAAGGTCTGCAGCTCTTTGCTTCCTTTTCCACATGTTCATCCTCAACCCTTCTTCTTTCAGTCCATTGTCTCCCAAGAGTTCTTTTCACTTGAGGTGGGAGTACCAAGTATGTTGGCTGCCACATCAAAACCATCATCAGATATGCAAACATGCAAAAAATTATAAAACACACAAGCAATCAAGGTAAAACTTACTTCTGCCCACCCCTCATATTTCTAATACTGAAAATGCCCCTTTAGTAAGCCTCAACATATGCTTTCACTAAATAGTAAGAACTACAATACCTGCATAAAATGCATATAAGTGTGGGATCAAACATTAAGTTATATAGGATACTCTACCCATATGGGTTTGTGATTGGCCAAAGTCACAATTCCATGAGCACAAATGTTGTTTGTCAGCTCCCATTGTCTACAATCATAGTATCTAATACGTGTTTTCACTCTCCACCTAGAACCACTCTCATTATATATAACTGTGATGAAGCCATCAGTAGACCCAAACTGGCTGAGTTAGTTCCTCATTTCCTTGTACTTTCAATGAACTTTTGAGCTCTAGGTATTAGTCCATTGATGTCTCAAGTGCTACTTTTTGCTCTTCTGTCATACATAAGCCTCCTGAGAAACATCTGATATTCATCAATGAACTCGCAAATTAGCTTTTCCCATAGCTTGAAAATCCAGTTATTGAACCTTTCACAGAAATTGTTTGTGATGTGCTTTGAGCATACTCTACTATTGAAATAGGTCCTGCACCAAGTCTTTACATCCATTTCAACTAGCCACTGATGAGCTTTTGGATTAATATCTTTCAGCTCTTTCAAATTGGAGACACAGTCAACCTCTTTGTATGCTCTAGCAACTTTCCAACTAAGCTTCATCAAAAATTTCCCTCCAAATTCAACCTTCTTGAAGTTCTTGTACAGGTGCCTGAAGCAAAATCTATGGTTTGATTCTGGAAATAGTTGTTTCGCTGCCTCAATCAACCCTTTCTGCTGGTCAGAAATGAAAGTGAGCTTTCACGCATGCATGTTCAAGTGCATCTGAATTATGCTCAAGAAGTTGAACCAAGTTTGGTAGCATTCAAATTGACAAATGTAGATAGCCAGTGGAAACATACCATTGTTGCCATCCAAGGCTGTAACAGACAAACAACCCCCATATTTGCTCTTCTTAAAACACCCATCCAACCCCACTAAAGGTTTACAACCATGCTGCCGACTAAGGATAATAGCAGAGAATACCAAGTGATGTAGTTGTTTTTCGTTCCCTGTTCTGACCTAGTCCCGCTAACCTGTTTGACCTGCACAAGTAGCACACGTGAGCCATAGACCACCGTGGGGTGGCCGATGACACTCCGATGCTAAAGCCAAACAAGGATCTAAGGAAGGTGTAATGTTGTAACAGAGAATTTGTAGTATACCTTAGCTTACAAATCTCATGTCTTATTTATAGTGCAAGGAGTCCTGGTTAAATCAGGTCATCATAGGCATAGATTATGGATGAGATCTTCGTGGAGATCCCTATCTAGTTAGGAGTCGTGTTGTAGGAGGAAAGTTTCCTGTTAGCTCCATGCTCCTAGATACGCGTGAGATAGTTCACAATCTAAGAGCATTATGTGGAAAGAAGTTTTCTTGTGTGGAAGATACTCTGGTGTTTGCTTCCTAGTTGGAAGCAAAGAGCAGCTGTGGTTAGTCGTCTGAAGCAGATCCTCGAGATACTTGCCTGAAAAGGGTTTATGGGTATCGAGGATAGCTGTGAGACGTGTTGGCCTAGCATGCTGTGAGAGTCCGGACCTGTCTAGCGGGCCGAAGTTGAGCAGGCTGAGAACCGCTCGAGCTGGATCCGTATTCGGCTGTTGCTTGACCCCGTATTTCCTCGAGATCATCATGGCACGTGTACGACTCAGGGGTGTGACAATTTTTATGTATCATCAACTACTCCCCCAAGTTAGTGGGCCGTCACGTCGGTTCCCTGTCGTGGATTTCTATGCTCAAGAAGCTAGGAAGGCCGAAAAACAGCTGAAACTGAGTTGTCATGAACTTAGTGATGTGAAGAGCAGTCTCAGGTTGATGCGTTGACTAGTAAGTTGGAGCAGCTGGAGCGTGGACTTATTGATGCAAAGGTGCGAGAGGAATAGTTTCTCCAGGAACAAGGCAAATGTGAGTTCCGCTGGGTCCTACATGGCCGGCTGGAGCTGTTGTCGCTGATGAAGTAGGAGCATCCGAAATGAGACCTTGATCGTTATGAGAAGATGTCATATGTAGACTTGTCTGTCTCTTTTGCGTTGTCGGACGAGGATGATGATTCGGTCCCTGACGTCCAGGTTGGAACACATATGGATGCAACTTCTGCCTTTGATTCTACTAGGCATAACTCTTCCGTTTCCGTGCCTTCTCTTGATTAGGAATGATTTTGTGCGCTTGTACTCTTTTTGCTTGACCATTAATGAAAATAATGTTATCTGTTTTACGCCTTTTGTTTCTATTGCATGTTTTTCCGTTTTGCCTTATCGTTTTGCTTTGGCATAAGCTAGTTGAATCAATAGGACGTTGACTAGTCTGTATGCGGTAGAGGGCTTGACAGTTTTCTATTGTGAATAACATGGGTCATTGCTTGTTTGTTTGACTAGTCGGCTGTAGTTGTTGCCTTAGGCGAGTTGTGGTGACCGACGGTTCATGCCAGAGCGTTCATGCTACGTCAGGCGCCGTAAGCTCGGGTCGACATTCTAATCAACTTTTATGCGGGCACCAACTATACTATCTTTGTATTGGCACGAGTGGCCTTTTCCAATGTTAGATGCACATCCGTTTGAGCATGAAGGTGTTGACTCATACTTGCGTCCGCTGGCTAGATTCATACTTGCGTTCGCTGGTTGAGAAAGACATCAGAGGCCGTGTCGTGAGCTGCTTGAGACTCCCACCATCCAAATCATTTGTGACCGATCAAGGCGGACGACAGATTCAGGCAGTAAGGGTTTGGCGACCAGGTTGAAGAGCAGTGGTCTCGTGGCAAGTCGTCGAAATCAGTTCGGAACTGACTAAGCTTCCACCATCCGAATCATTCATGACCGATCAAGGTGGACGACAAATTCGGGGAGTAAGGGTTCGACAACCAGGTTGAAGAGCAGTGGTCCCATGGCAAGCCATCGGAATCAGTTCGGGATTGAATGGGCTCCCACCTTCCAGATTATCTACACCCTTGCACTGAGGCTACAAGTCTAGGGTTGGTGATTCGGTGGCCACGTTGAAGAGCGGTGGTCCCGTGGCGAGCCGTCAAAATCAGTTCGGGACTTACTGGGCTCCCACCTTTTGGACTATCTACACCCTTGCATTGAAGGCTACAAGTCCAGGGTTGGTGATTCGGCGGCCACGCTGAAGAGCGATGGTCTCGTGGCAAGCCGTCGGAATCAGTTCGGGAGGGATTGGGCTCCCACCTTCTGGACTATCTACACCCTTGCATTGGGGGCTACAAGTCCAGAGTTTGATCAGAAGCTTTCGTCGCTAGTCGTCACCAGCTAGGCTTACCTGATTAGGTTTGACGATCATTGTCCGTGAATGGGGCAATGATCCCTGACAAGTCGTCGTTACCAGGTGTGATAGCACTGATTAGACTCCCACTTCCTAAACCGTCGATGCTCGCGCTAGGTGGACTAGGTGTCGAGATGAACCATAAGCTATCGTCATCAGCCATTGCTGACTAAGCTTGCCTGGTCTGAAATGAGGTTTCGTCTGCTAAGGGGCGTGTGAACCTGATCCATCCGCGTGGCACATGGTGTAGAAGAAGTTACCTTAAACCGACTAGTGATCTGTAGGTAAGATTCGTATGCCAGGGTTGACTAGGATATTTTTGTGCTCGTGCCATGCATGTGACAGGGTGTTGTTCGATTATTAAGCTGGGCCCACAGAGGAAGGGCTAGGGTTTCCTGCACGGTGCGTTGTGTGTACAATGTAGATCGTGTAGTGACACGTGTATGGCGCAAGTTGTGTGACGGTTGAATATCAGTTACTCCCCCTCAATTGATGGGGTTCCGTGCAGCAACATTAATTGATTGACGTGTTCTGCGTAGTTTCCTTGGGAACCGTCATCTTCCTGTTTTCCAGATGCTATTCAATGCATGACATTTAATGTTTGAGTGCTCGTTTGGTGAACCATTATGTTTATATAAAGGTGTTTCCCAATCGTTGTAGGCAATATCTTTCACAGAGTTTATCTCCTGTAATGTTTTTGTTTGAAGATGACGCTTTGGATTTTCCAAAGGATGAAGCTGTATTTCCGTGTTTGAAGTCTCCGAGTGTTCTGATGTTTATGTCGTTCAGGCATGGCGAAAGTTGTCGTTATGCGTGGTCAACTGATATGGGTGGGCACATAGATGATCCGCTGAGGTCTCATAATTCTTTCTCATATCGCAGAGAAGTAGTACGAATTTATTACCAAAAGAGATGCCCTGGTGTTACATTGTACCACTTGTATCCTCGTGCTCTCGGATCCCGCAGCTGACCAGTAGCTGATCGAAGTGTTGGTTGATGTGCGATGTCTTCGGGTGTGGTATCTCTCAGCCACACCGGGTATCGCATGTGTGAAAAGTGGCCTCCCTTGGCAGCATTGTGAGATCTCTTGCAACCATCCTATCCGCCCGCTTTGAAGCCGTTCGAGGAAGTGAGAAGGGGTGAGATGTTCATGAAGGGTGTTTCCATGGGGTGATGTGACGGAGCAATTTGTCTGCTCAGTCCTTTCCATCCCCTCTTACACTTTGTCTTTATCTAGGGAAGGGGTCGAGCATCTCCCATTCTCTTGACTCTGTTGTCGTCTTCAGAAGGGGTCGAGTGATTTTTATCTTTCCTTTCACTTGTAGACCGTTCGCAGTACATAATCTTTTGTATCAGCCTCAGGGCGTTCGCAGTATGTAGTTTTTTGTATCCGCCTTAAGGTGTTTGTTGTTACATCTTTCCAATAATCAATAGAGTTTGTTTATGAAATTCTTGTTTTATTTCTTAAATGTTTGTGAATCACATAAGCTTCTTAAGAACTCTAAACTCAATATTGACTACGGAAAGGGAAAGAAACAACTTAAAGCAAACTAACTATTGATGGAGATAAACTGATCTTTTCCTCCAAGTGAATTCGGATAGCTTTCGCAGATCATTTAGCGGACTGTTGAAGCGTTACATAGGTCACTGAAGAGCAAATCTTGTAGAAGGGCGGATCACCGCACTGACAGAATGTCAGAGGGATGTGTTTCCGCTTGGCGTTGTCTTTACGACTCGCTGGGTGGGAGAGTTGACTGCTCATCTGCCGCTCGAAAATGGTGTCCCTTCCGACTTTAGGCCTTGCACCAGGTCAGGTCGTTCTGCATGATGTAGCTGGATCTGGGAGCACTCTATTTGTTTTAGTGCAGTGTAGTGGTAGCCTCGTGCCGCTGGTTGGTCTCCACGTATAGTGCCTTCAGAGTGGTTAGCAGTATACTTAACACACTAATGAAGGGTGGAGACCACTGCCTCCATTTGATGGAGCCATGGCCTTCCCAGGATGAGATTGTAGGACAATGGTGCGTCTAGCACCATGAAGTCCAGAAATAGGACCTTCCTTAGCTGTGGCTCTTCAGCTATTGTGGCTAGCCTTATCCTTCTGACGGGGAAACACTTCTCCCTACTTAATCCGATCAGCAGGTGCTATGATGGCATTAGGCTTTCCTTCTTGAGGTCCAGGCTACGGAAAACGAGGGACACAGAGATTATCAAGGCGTCGTTATGTGGCACTCGGATTCCGTCTAAGACCCTGTCCGTGAAGGTCAAAGTGGGAATGGGGTTTTGAATTCTTGAATAACATACACATTTGCCCTCATCCGAGGGTTGTATCTGCATATCCAACAGAGTCCGCTTGCGGGACCTGTGCGATTGTTCTTCATTGGTCCGACTCCATGAAGAACGTATATTATCTCAGGAGTCTCATTATCTACTACTTTGACTGACTCCCCCTGTCCCTGGTCTGTTTTCGCTGTTTCTCAGACTTCAGGAAGTCTTTCAATTTGCCCTTGCAGATCCAGTGCTCTACTTCATACCCCATACTTTTGCAGTCATTGGTGTTGTGGGGGCCTTTTTGTGATACGCACAGTACTTGCCATTATCCCTTTTGGCAGGGTATTCGCGTGTCTTCGAGGGCCACTTCAATTCCTCCCAATTTTTCATGGAATTGAGTACATCCGATAGACTAGCGTTCAGGGGTGTCACGGCTCTGGATCCAACATAGTTGGATGACTTCTCTAGCCTAGGATGATCAGGATCCAGTCTGTTGTAAGTGTGCTTCCTCTTGCTCCACTCCTCTTCCTCGTGTCTATTTCCTTCATTCTTATCCCTCGAAGCAGAGGGCTTTCTGTCGCCTTTGGTTTCCCTCTTTACTGTCCTTGAATCTTCCAGGGTGATGTGTCTCTGAACGCTCTTGAGGAGCTCCGCCATGTCCAGAGGGGGCTCCAAGGTGAGGTTCTCGAAGAACTTTCGTTATCTGAGGCCAGTAATGAAGGTCGTCATGGCTGTATTGTCGCTGCACCTGTCGATGAGGGTCAGCTTGTTGTTGAAGCCTGTGACATATTCTCGGAGCGTCTCGCCAGACCTCTGCCTTAGAGAGAGTATGTAGTGCGGACCTTTTCTTAAACGCTGGCTTCCGACGAAGCGGGTCATGAATTCCTTCCCCAGTGTTTTGAAAGAATCAGTTGACTTTGGAGGAAGGCTGTGGAACCACGTCAATGCAGGGCCTTTGAGACTAGTAGGAAAGGTTTTGCACATGACGATTTAAAATCCTTCCTTGAGAGCCATCACATGCTGGTAGTGGCGTAGATGATCGAAATGATCGATGGTCCCATCGTAGGAATCTAGCTTCGGGGGAGTGAACATCCTTGGGCGAGCCTCGTTCATTATCTGGTTTACGAATGGCGGGGCGGAGAGGCGATACAAGACGTCATGATCATGCGCTCCCCTGAGGAGAGAATTCCCGAAGTCGAGCCTCTCTATCCTGGCAGCTAGATCAGCGTTAGTCGCACAACTTTCCTTAGTCAAATAGAAATTGTCGGGGGTCTGGCTTTTTTGCGCTTGCTCCCTATCGTCCACTAAAGGTGGAGGTCCGTGCTGTTCCTGGTCTCCATCAGCAGTGGGTGGATTATGTCTTGTGAGTGTCTCCACCGCCTTGATAACTTGATGTATTTGGGATGCCAGTACCTTGATTCTGGGGTCTGCCGTTAGTGCAGGGGCGTGGGGTGGCTGCCTGTGCATGGCAGGAACTGGTATAGGGACAACCGGAGCGTTGGATGTGTCCCTTGGTTCATTGTTGGGTGACCCAGTGATCACCATCTCTCTAGGATTTGGCAGGAGACGATGCTTAGTGTAAAGTTAAGAACTATGTCGTCCCCACGGACGACGCCAAACTAATGTAGTCATTTTTCGCTCCCTGCTTTGACCTAGCCCCGCTGACCTGTTTGACCTGCACAAGTAGCACACGTGAGCCACAGGCCACCGTGGGGTGGCCAATGACACTCTGATGCTAAAGTCAGACAAGGATCTGAGGAAGGTGTAATGTTGTAACAGGGAATTTGTAGCGTACCTTAGCTTACCAACCTCATGTCTTATTTATAGTGCAATGAGTCATGGTTTAACCAGGCCATCGTAGACGTAGATTAGGGAGGAGATCTTTGTGGAGATCCCTCTCTAATTAGGAGTCGTGTTGTAGAAGGGAAGTTCCCTATTAGCTTCGTCCTTCTAGATACGCGAGAGATGGTTCTCAATCCGAGAGTATTCCGTGGAAGGGAGTTTCCCTGTGTGGAAGATACTCTGGTGTTTGCTTCATAGTTGGAAGCAAATAATAGTTGTGGTTGTATGTCTGAAGTAGATCCTCGAGATAATTGCCTAAAAAGGGCTTACGAGTATCGAGGATAGGTGTGAGACGTGTGGGCCTAGCATGCTGTGAGAGCTCGAGCGTGTCTGGCGGGCCGAAGTTGAGCGGGCTGAGAACCGCTCCGGTTTGATCCGTATTAGGTTGTTGCTTGAACCCATAGTTCCTCAAGATCATCATCACACGTGTACGTCTCAGGGGTGTGACCGTTTTTATGTATCATCACGAAACAAAAACCTATGAACCTATTATACTCATCATTTCTTGAACATGTAGCAATGTTACCTGGATTTACTGTCAACAATTTCATGCAACAAGAAGGGGACTTCTTATAACTATCCTCATAATTGCCAATCAATTTGGCCAATATTTTCTGCTTTATCCTCCAACATATATGGTAACTCACTTCAACAGTATGGTCCTTCCATGTTAGTTTGATGAGGTTGTCAGTTGTGAAGTGTGTACTCATTATTGATTCACACTCCTTGGCAGCAAATATGAAATTCACTATTGGGTTCTTCCCATTATCCATCCCTTACACATGTGTGATCTTTGCCCAATGTCCTAACACTAATAGTGTGCCCATCCTTGTCCAATGCTGCATAGCAATGCCATTTGCAGTTTTCACCCTTACACAAGACAAAGTCTATTAGGAACATTCTTTTTTAAATGCATCACAAAGTTAATCCTCATTGCATATTTTCTCAACCAGAACTTTGCTGCATCAATTGTGTCCCATTGTTTCCCAACCTCCAACACTCAATCATCTTCATATCTCTCATCAACACTCTCATCACCATACACATCATCTGTTTCAATAACAAATGCAACATACTCAGTTGGAGGTGATTTTGCATCATCCTCATTTTCAGTTATATGACCAGAATGGTACTTCTCTTCTACACGGAGGTCATCCAAATGTGCAAACTACTTGTTTTGGGCTTCTCGTGGTTGGGCTTGAGATGGACCTGCTTATCGAGCTTGGTCATGTGGTTGGGCTTCACATGGACCTGTTGTCTAAGCTTCAACATCAAGTAGGTCATCATCAAGCCCTTCTTCAAACAACTCATCAAACTTCTTTTATCTTTCTAAACTTTGGACTTCACTGACTTTCTCATATTCTCATCTTGGGTCTGTACTTGGCCCACCCTTGTTAATTTTCCACAAGTACTTTGACATTCACCAACTTCAGACCTGTTATCTTCTTCATTCAGTCTTCTTGAAGACTACTTAGGGGAGTACCAATCATTTGATGTTCTCTTCCTTGGGGTAGGTTTCATTTTTTTTTCAACTCTTTTTGGCCCACACCTTAGGCCTCAAATGATTCTTTTTATGAGGGATTCGTGGGTGTGTGACAGGGGCATGGTCAACTTCAACAATAAGTGGGGTTGGAATGGGTTAAGGATCCATTAAACTAGATCCAGGTATGTTGCTCTCATGAACCTGTACTGCCACTTTGACATTAACAAAGATATGCAAAACATCATTATCATAAATGTATGCATGCTTCCAAAAATACATTATGTCTGCATCATTGCTTATGTCCAATCTCACCCTATTCTCCATAAAGGTATGTATTTCCCCAAGTGTCAAGACATGTTTATTTTGGTTGGGTATACCTTCAAGTATACTGTTGTTTAGCTTGTCCAAATTAACATAATCCTCTTGCACTTTTACAAAATCAAAACATTTTCCATTTTTATAGTCATTCACCTTCCAGCTACTAGGGATCTAAACCCTTCTACTCCATTTTCCATCATAATGGACCATTAAGTTCCACACCTCCAACTCTTGTCTTCATTTTCCATTATTGTTATGACTCACATTCATCAAATATTATAATAAATATTGATGATACATCAAAATAGACCGATCATCAGGTCCGTACATGTGGCATAAAGACCCATCACGAGAATACAACGCCCAATCTATTGAGCTAGCTCATAAAGCCCAGGAAGAATAAAATAAACTATAGAGGCCCAGACATGGCCCACCACTGAGGAGACATAAACATGGCCCGAATCAAGGCTCAACATGAGTTCTCTCATAAAGAAGAGGAACGTTGCTCCAAAAAAAACCGTGGAGGGAGTTACGCCTCCATGAACACATCTCCATTAAGAAGGAAACTGTTACAAGAAACATCTATTTCCGTTGCGCCTCACATGCTTAAGTCACACAGAGAGTTAATCGCAACCATTATAAAAGGTAAATAGAACATTCGACACATGTATGCAACTTTAACTGAGTTTTGTCCATATTTACTTCCTTCTTCCAACAGAGTTACCGAGTTAAGCATCGGAGTGCCTTTGGCCACCAAAAATGTGGTTTTTGGCAGTCTAACAATTAATTTGCAGATCAAACTCGCAGGAGGACGATTTTTGGACACATCAGTTTGGTACCGTCCGTGGGAACGACGAGTTTCCTTTCTAAATACAAAACACACCAGTGACAAAGCTCACCACAATCTGACAAAAGATCAACAAGCAACCAGAGAAAACGATGCAGTTTGCAAGTTCCTCAATCCAGTAATGATCACGACAATTCTCCCACTGACAACAATGCATCACTAACGGCTCGCGAAGAAGAAGCAGCCCGGATCATCAAACCAATAGAACTCGAGAATGCAGATCCGCAACATGCAGTAGCCCAGCCAACCCAAGCATCCGACGGTACTACCACGGACCCTTTGATGGACTTACTAATAACCCAGATGAGTCACATAATAAAGATGCTGGAGAAGATCACCCATGAGCGCATTCAGTCAGCCGATCCTGTTCAGGCACCGCCACAACAGAATTCCGCCAATCGAACTTAAGGGAGTAACGAAGTCCCAGCAGAACCCCAACAGGAAAACTTTGAAAGCAACGAGCTCCCTCGAGGCAAAAATCCACTGTGTGAGTGGACGCTTACCGAAATCTCGTTCAGAATAGAAGTCACGGATCCCAACATACTATACGAGTTGGCAAAGTTGTCGTTCTTCGACGCCCTCATGAAAACGAAAATGCCGAAAACGTTCACTCCGCACAAATTCAAAGTATATGATGGTACTTCTAACCCAACTGATCACCTGAGACACTTCCACCACATGATGGCCTGAAGGAAACCACGGAGTCAAAAATGCCGAGATGTCGAGTTAACGAAGTAAAAGTTAGACACCCGAGTCAACTAAACACAAAAAACTTCGAGTCGACTGAGATGTCGAATTAACGAAGTAAAGGTTGGACACTCGAGTCAACTAAACACAAAAAACTTTGAGGCGACCAAGATGTCGAGTTAACGAAGTAAAAGTTGGACACCCGAGTCAACTAACACAAAAACTTTGAGCAGACCAAGATGTCGAGTTGACAAAGTAAAAGTTGGACACCCGACTCAACTTACCACAAAAAACTTTGAGTTTACCAAGATGTCAAAGTAAATGCTCAACAAATAAGTTGACTCGATAAAAGGAATTCGAGTTGACAAACACAAAGTCAGAATTAGGGGAGCAAATCAATATGATTCGAAGAAGTACAGGCAAAAACAACTTTTTGCGGCAAGTCAGGAAGGACAACACTGACCCTCCATTAGACGAACGGCGAGCCCAAGCACAAGCAACTATAAAAGAATTCAACGCAAAAATACACTACAACAAAACTGAAAAGAAGAGAAACAACAAATATCATTTTTTATTGATAATACTACTATGTTACATCCGGATAAGGAGATAAAGAAGTGGGAGAAGAAACAAAAGCAATGACAGGATCATCACTCGCATGAACAGGAGAAGAACTCTTTTCGAGAGAGGGAAACAATAATGGCTCTGGGGTGCTCAATGGTAGAAGAAACGATGGCTCCTCAGCTGTTGAAGCAGATTCTTTGATGTCGTCATCCTCAAAAGCTTCACCGACCAGGTGACGTTACTTGGAGAAATCTTCGCTGAGCCCCTCGATATAATCAAGAAGCTCAACGCGCTCGTCAACAACTCGCTTCCAATTTTCGGCTTCGACTATACGAAAGCATCTGCCTTGATATCATTAAGTGCAACAATTATTTGTTCCACTCGCCTCTCAGCTATGATATCACACATAGCGGATTGCTTCAATTAAGCACGAGAAGCTTCATCAAAAGCTATTTTCTCAGTGGATAACTCTTTTTTCACATCACGTAGACGAGTGAAAACCCCATCTAACTCGACTTTCAAAGAGTCAAGCTCAGCAGCAGACTTATCCTGCATATCTTTCGCCCCCAACAATGACTTTCGAGCAGCCCCTGCAGCTTTCTCCGAGTCTGCGCACTGCGTTTTCAACACATCAAATTGAGAAAGAACATGAGAAAACACTAGCAATAATGCCGCCAATCTCCTCTCCAACAAAGCCACTTGATCACGACCAGCTCAATATACCGAGCCCATCACCCCTGCGTAGGTGAGATGATTCATTCCATCCATTATCTGCTCAAGACCGTGATCGATGTGATCAAGCTGATCAAGTACGGACATCGAATGCCTTTCCACCAACCACCTGTGCCACTCATTTACCAACCTATGTGCACCATCCTGCACGTCAAGCTGAGTAAACCAGCAGAACTTGCCATCCGATTTGATACAAATATCCTTTAGGCCAGGCTCAGTCCAACCAACCCGTGGATGAAAGACGTTAGGATCCGGGAGTATTGAATAACCACCCCGACAACAGGAAGAGCAAAAGGAATAGCAGTAAAAACAAAAAAACCACGTTTACCCTCCTGTAGAAAAGCATATGTGGCAAGGGTAGGGATAATGATAACAACAGGAGCAGGAAAAACCTGACGAACATGAGAGGAAACTAGGAATCTGACTGCTTCGCTGACATCAATAACAGGAGAAGGAGAGTGATCCTTGAATCTCTGATCACCATCAATGTCTTTAGACTGTTCCACCGCTAGCTGAAGCATTTTTTTCATTAATGACCCGAGGATCGTTGTTAGACAACTCAGCAGCGTTTGAGACACCGTAAGCAGAAATAAGCTTCCTCTCATTATCATCCAGCGGACGAGTAGTCTCATTCTCACTCATTTTCAACACGAGCCTCAGCTCTTCAGCCTCCTCGAAAGAATCACGATCTCCTTTTGCAACATCGTCATGAGACAGACTTGAGCGAGACACAACCACCATAACATCCTGAACATGATTCGGACGGAGACAATCCTAGCAGAAAAACGATTAGAAAGTTGTTTCTTCCTTGGAACCCGACCAAGGTTTACTGGAAATCACCTTGATAGACTCGTAGACCTCACAAGCTTTCTTTTTCTTGAAGCAGGGACTGTGATATCAACAAGAGCATTGAGATCCGTAACACGCCGATCCGAGTTCATTTCCCAATCAATGCTAGCTTCACTAACGCCAACACTAGCAGCAAAGGCCTTAGCACGGGACTCCGTAAATAAAGCTCATTCCACTTTACTCATAGGGTACAAACCACTACCCTCCAGGATAACCTAAAAAAGAAATGCCTCCATAGGAAAACATAATGATCGAAAAATCAAACGTCCCCGCAATTGAACGTAGTCGGAATTCACGGTAGCATAAAACCAACACTGCGACCAATCACGAATGTCACCACTAAGTTTCTCGAAACACTCTGGAGAACGAAAAAAGCAGATATCCCTGTTCACCAACAGACCAACTACTGAATGCAAAACCTTTACAGTAAAAGGAATGCCAGATAAAATAGCCCTCGCGTAAGAAGAGACCATCACCTTCCAACCATTGGGACCCATTTGTGCAGGAGGGATACCCAACAAGTTCAGATACTCCCAGAACAGCTCCCAAACTGGAAACCGAAAGCCGGAAGAAAACATGCACTAATACAGTGCAATGTACCCAGCCCTCGGGCAACAAGGACTGTCGTTTTCACAAGGGAGAACGATCTCAAGGTAGGGGGCAACGAATCCTGAGAACCAGCAAGAAAAGATGAAAAAATGCAATAGGAGTGAAGAAATAACACTAACAGCGAAGATGGCGTAAAAAAAAGAAAAGTAGCCACAACACCCTTTATACAACCAAGCAACGAAGAGACTGCTCACGGAGCGACATACGGGACATAATGGCACACTAAAACTCCTAGAAAATGTGTGCGAAAATGAGCAGACAACAAAGTGATCGAGACGAGCAACCGATCGAAAATTATTAAATATTAAGTTCAGTGCAAAAGTGCAATCGAAATACCAACCGTCACACAATTAGTGGGTACATGAACATACCCACTAACTAAGGGGGAGTAGCTGATGATACATCAAAATAGATCGATCATCACGACCGTACACGTGGCATAAAGACCCATCACGAGAATACAACGCCCAATCTATTGGGCGAACTCATAAAGCTTAGGAAGAATAAAGCCAACTACAGAGAACCTGACGAGGCCCACCACCGAGGAGACATAACAAGGCCCGAATCCAGGCTCGACATGAGTTCTCTCATAAAAAAGAAGAACGTTGCACCAAAAAAGAGCCATTGAGGGAGTTGCGCCTCCACAAACGCATCTCCATTAAGGAGGAGACTGTTACAAAGAAACATCTCCTTCTGTTGCGCCTCACATGCTTAAGTCACGCAGAGAGTTAACCGCGGCCATTATAAAAGGTAAGGAGAACATTCGACACATGTATGCAATTTTAACTGAGTTTTATCCAGATTTACTTCCTTCTTCCAACAGAGCTACTGACTTAAGTATCGGAGTGCCTTCAGCCACCAAAAAGGTGGCATTTGACAGTCTAACAATTGTTTTGCAGGTCACACTCAGAGGAGGACGATTTTTGGTCGCATCAGATACAATAGAAAACATGCAAACCCATGCAAACAAACATGTATGTAAACTAACAAAATGTAGTAAACATTGTAAGCATTGTGCTCATAGGTCAACAAATCCCTAACCATTGAATTCATTGTAAATACAAATCTATCCACAAAACAATATTAGTGTACTAAGTGTTAAAAACGCCCTAACCATGAATAAAATCCCTAACCAATAATTATTGAGTACCCTAATATTGCAATGAGGAGCCAAATCACCTTCTTCAAACACCTTTGCCCTCTGGTGCATGCATCTGCTGCTTCAATGATACATAGATTAACAAAACCCTAAGCAAATAAGCAGTGGATGACCCATCATTTGTGCAAATGAACAAAACCCTGACAACATTAACATCATTTACACAGGTTGCAGATTGAAACACCAAAACAACGAAACCCTCAAATAGAAAATAACACTTACAATATGTCACACCAATGAACAGGAGGAGGTCTTAGATTTGGCTTCACCTCCTCTTCAATGTCTGAAAGAGTGAAATCTCCCATTAGATTTGGTTCCTCATCACTGAAATCACTAAACAAAGTGTAATCGTCCCAATGTATGCTCGAAGTGCTCCCATCATCGCTACTATTGCAACTCACCAACACATCAAAGATCTTCACCTTCCCCTTCCCCTTTTTTCGTTAGAAGTTGCAGAAAAGAGAGCAAAGAAGAGAGAGCCAGATCACATAGAACATACTCTGAAAATGGAGTGAGTTTTCCCTCCACTCTCCATCTCTATAAAAGTTTATAGTCTGACAAATGTAATCCCAGCCGTCCCCGTGTGTACTACAGTTGACGGAAGGTTGGGATGATTGTGTCAGTCACATCCTTCACATCGTGCATGAGATGCACGTGAAGGGTAATTTCATCATAAAACTAGGTCACTTGCGTGTCCTTATAGTCAATGGACGTTTACTGTTACTCGAGAGGGTAAGTACAATACCAATTAAAGAAGGGGGCTCATCCCAATTAGCTATTTATGATGGGGGACTTAGCAATTAACCCTTTAAATAAAACCACATATGAGATTTAACTATTTATGGTGTTGCAGCTTGGAGTATTGGAATATGATGGTAGTAATTCTGTTGGCAGGGCTTATGAAAAACCCAGAAATAGCTGTGGATGCTACCTCAATCTGGTTCGTCTAATCTTTTACCCTAGCTACAAAGCCATATAATTACAACACACTCCTAGTATTTGATTTAATTACTGTTAAAAACATATTTGAGACTACAAGTTATGGTTAAGAACTCTCTATTACAATCAGGGTGTGAAGTTTTGGTGTTATTCTGTATGCATTTCTGGCATCTGAAGTATTAAATTTATACTCAAGTCTGAAAGAGTTGATCAAATGAATGATCAGACAAATATACATTCACGTATAAGTGGAATACTAGTTACTAATTTGGAAACATATATAAATCTGTTAAACACAACAATTGGTTCATACTTGAATATATTATTTAATTGACTCAATCTAGTAACCGTGCAATGCCTCCGACCATGCGAGTCACTGTAAGGTGGGTTCTACTGCATAAATGCTTTGTGAATGGATGAAATCCGGCTGCTTCAAGATTCTGTAAATTTTGGTTAAACTGGACGAACTTGCTGTACAGTAGTTAAACAAAGATATTTATCCATTGCTTTTTATTTTGTGGTTGACAGCATGAACGTAGAAGGGTGGATGTTTATGATTCCCCTTGGTTTCACTGCAGCTGTCAGGTTTGCTCCATAGAACTTCATTCTCTGCTTCTTATATAGAAAAAAGATTAAAATTTTAATAGATTAGCAGATGTATCAAATCCCATGGAGATTTGCACTTTTCCGACTGACAATTGGATATAAAGTGAAGGTTACATATGTATTATACAGTGTCAATTTTCAACTTTATTTTCATTGATTCCTGCTCTTTCTTCATTAATTCCTCCGCTTTTTGTTGTATACAGTGTGAGGGTTTCAAATGAGCTTGGGGCAGGAAATCCAAAAGCAGCAATATTCTCTGTTTGGGTTATGGTGGCAATGTCAGTGATCATACAGACCACCTTTGTACTCATAATCCTTACTATGAGGAATGCATTTCCAGCTTTCTTTACCAATGATAAGTTGGTTATGGAGAAAGTTAGTAAAATTGCATTGTTCCTATGTGTGTCAATTTTTCTCTGCAGCGTTCAACCTGTTTTATCAGGTTAGTGTTTCATATTTGTGATAATAACCAAAGAATCTATAGGAGTCAATAATAACCTCTAGAGTACAGTCAATGTTCTCTTTCCTTACTTGTAATTCTTCTTGTGGATTCTAGATTGACCATGTTGTATCAATTGAAATCTTTTGACTTAAAATAAGGACGTAAAGTTGTTGTAGCTTGTGAGAGAAATATGCAACTGAGCATGTCTGCTACAAATGTTTTGATTTCCCTTCTCATCATCAAAGAAACCTAAGTCAACAAGCTTAATGAACCTTGATCAAAATTACAGGCTATTTTGTTGTCCAAATTTAAGTTTCTCGTTGAAGACACTATACAATTGAGTACTGTTGTAAACTATTGTCAGAGCGAAGAAGCTAACTACCGCAATTCTCTATGAGAAACTAGGGAATATGGTCTCTAGTCCTTTGTATGCTAAACAAATCTATATCATAGTTAAGAGGTGAGAATCTCCTATGTTACACATGATTGATGCATCTCTTCATTGGTTATTCATTTCTCTTTTGGTTTTACACACATGTACATTTAGTTATAAATGCAAATCTGACTTTTTCATATCAACACAGGTTTACTAGATCCATCTGGTCTTACAAATCGTTATGTGAATATGCAGGTGTAGCCATTGGTGCTGGTTTGCAAGCTCTTGTTGCCTGGATTAATATTGGAAGCTATTATCTTGTAGGATTGACAATTGGTACAATTTTGGGTTTCAAATTTGATCTTGGTCTGGAGGTAAGCTAAAAGGTCGACTGGATTGACTTCAATCAGTTTTTAAGCTGCTTCCAAAAGTTCACCCTTTTATCAATAAATTGAATGCCTTTTGTTATGCAGGGACTGTGGGGTGGGGTGGGGTGCTTGCTGGAATTGCTCTACAGACCATTATCCTAATATTTGTCACCTTGCGCACTGATTGGGAAAAAAAGGCAAGTGGGAATCTACATCAATATGTTCGTGCAGTGCTTCATTTAAAAACCCATGAAAATTTTGATAAAATATTCAGAACTTATTATGGTTTTCTGATTCCCTTGCAGGGAATTTTAGCCAAACAGAGGGTTTCTACATGGGAAACCATGGATTATGATCTATCAAAAGGTGCTAATCTTTTTAGAAAAGTCTTTTAACTTCATAACATAGAAATTTTCAGGAAATATTTAGGGGAAAGAAACTAGCCAAACATGTGTAGTGGCATCTGTCAATCTTTAGCAAGAAGATAAATGAAAGTAACAGAAAATTAGCATAATTTTGATTGAACTTTGGAAATGTTGGAACTGAGTTCAATTTTTCAAAGGGATAGTTGTCATTTGTTTCACGCACCTGTTCCCTGCTGGCTGCTGGCTGCGTCCCTCCCAACAGATCTGGTGTTCCTACACTTCCTAGGTGCACCCCAGCAAGACCAGATGCATGGTTGGAGCTCTCACGTCTCCTCCCATTGAACAGTCAAGAATCTCCATTTTTAGTTGGCCTCCATAACCTGGTTTTTAAATGCGTGGGGATGGATAACTTTATTGTTGCAGCTGTGCTTTACACCTCCTGTGTGTTGCATTGAACAATCACAAGCCTTTTAGCTTTCATGAATTCATTTAATATGAACTATAGGCAAGACCATCTTGATCCAACCTTTTCCCATGCTCATCATGCATGCAAAATTAAATATATAAATAAATGAAAAGGTTTGATCAAGTACTTGGGAACTCGAATTGAACAATCCCTTCGTCAGGGCAGTTGTTACTTTCAAATTCTTGAATGCTAAACAAGTGTAGGAACAGCATGAATGGTCTGGACTATGGATATTTTCTGAGTCTTGATCGCTGGTAGCCGGTGTACCTACAGAAACGCTCTGACACTCGAGTTCCTTTAGAGCTGAAGGAGAGTTTAAATACAAATGAGAAAGATTTTCATCGCTAGATAGGTGTGAGAGGCTTTTATATTTATTAAGTGGCTTGCCAATGTTTGACTATTGCGCCTGGGAGCGCAAAACAACGAGAGTTGGTTTTCCGGTGAGAGTTTTTCTGTGGGTTTTCTGCCGATATTTTAGTGGTTAATAAAGTTTTCAGGTTTTCTGAGTTCCACTTATCAGCAAACTCAAATTGAACTTTATCTTTCTATCACAATATCTTTAATCAATCCTCTTGAGCTTGTTCACTAAACCACTCTTACCCCTTTTATCCCTATTATCTCATCTGCTCAACTCTCAACATCCTTCATCCTTCCTTTTTATCTCTTACCTTTTATCCTTCTGGCCATTTTTTAATCGAAAACACACACCATCTCCTATTAAATTCTCTACCACGGTGTAACCTCCTGATTTATCTGTTGTTGTCTAACTTTTGTTTCTCTTATTTGTTTTCTGCAGGTCTCTCATTATATGCATTTCCATATCCCAATTTGTCTGTTATTCCCATTGACAATCTCCCATCATCCTCCCACTTCTTCCATCATGAAAAATTATTCAGATCTTGAATCTCAGAGGAGCAACAATGCCTCCCACTATCCAAAGTACATAATAATTCATTCTTCCCCTCACCTACCAAGAAACCCTTGTACCATCCCCAATTCCACATATGGAATATGTTCACAGATGAGTAATTCTAGCTGGCCTGGGTAACCAGCCTGGTTGACTGCTTGGGGGGCGAAATTACATTTTTGCCCCCCACTTTAAACACATTTTTGGAGAAAGTGTTTAGGGGGGGGAGCAAAAATGCAATTTCGCCCCCCCAGGCAGTCAACCAGGCCGGTTTTCCCATGCCATTAAGAATTTATGGTTCACAGATTTACCAAGAGTATCATTGTTACTTCTCGCTGCTTCGGGATTGATCCGGTCCACGTATCACCGCAATACCAAAACCTTAACCAACACCGCCACTTGGATGCCCTGACCAACCCTCACGACAATACTCATCAACTATCTTTCTTGAACTTTTTCTTCAGCACTAGTGTGAGACCCTAAGTGGGCATACTTGAGGTGAGGATGAGGGTGAGGGTTGGAGCCCAACAGGCCGGGAGAGGTTGGACGAGCTACAAGGGGAATCATAGTCCCACATCGCCTGGGTGCGGAATGGTGATGTGTTATATATGTGCGAGGTTGGATCCCCATAGTAAGAGGTCTTTTAAAGCCGTGCGGGCCGGTTGGGCCCAAAGCGAACAATATCTTACTGTGCGGATTGGGTCGTTACAGAATGGTATCAGAGCCTGACCCAGCCGAAAGTGTGCCACGTGGAGGTGAGCCTTCTGGCAACGTGGACGTTGTGCCTGTGTGGCCAACGAGGACGTTGGGCCTTAAGGGGGGTGGATTGTGAGACCCTAAGTGGGCGGACCTGAGGTGAGGGTGAGGGTGAGGGTTGGAGCCCAACAGGCCCAATAGGCCCAACAGGCGGGGAGAGGTTGGAGGAGCTACAAGGGGAATCATAGTCCCACATCGCCTGGGTGCGGAATGGTGATGTGCTATATATGTGCGAAGTTGGATCCCCATAGTAAGAGGCCTTTTAAAGCCGTGCGGGCCGATTGGGCCCAAAGCGGACAATATCTTACTGTGCGGATTGGGTCGTTACAGAATGGTATCAGAGCCTGACCCAGCCGAAAGTGTGCCACGTGGAGGTGAGCCTTCTGGCAACGTGGACGTTGTGCCTGTGTGGCCAACGAGGACGTTGGGCCTTAAGGGGGGTGGATTGTGAGACCCTAAGTGGGCGGACCTGAGGTGAGGGTGAGGGTGAGGGTTGGAGCCCAACAGGCCCAATAGGCCCAACAGGCGGGGAGAGGTTGGAGGAGCTACAAGGGGAATCATAGTCCCACATCGCCTGGGTGCGGAATGGTGATGTGCTATATATGTGCGAAGTTGGATCCCCATAGTAAGAGGCCTTTTAAAGCCGTGCGGGCCGGTTGGGCCCAAAGCGGACAATATCTTACTGTGCGGATCGGGTCGTTACAAAATGGTATCATTGTGAGACCCTAAGTGGGCGGACCTGAGGTGAGGGTGAGGGTTGGAGCCCAACAGGCCCAATAGGCCCAACAGGCCGGGAGAGGTTGGACGAGCTACAAGGGGAATCATAGTCCCACATCGCCTGGGTGCAGAATGGTGATGTGCTATATATGTGCGAGGTTGGATCCCCATAGTAAGATGCCTTTTAAAGCCGTGCGGGCCGGTTGGGCCCAAAGCGGACAATATCTTACTGTGCGGATCGGGTCGTTACAACTAGTCCTTATCCTGGACATAAATGATCACAACTATCCATATGGTAATGTTTGGAGTCAACCTTTTCAAGGTTAGTCACAGCTTGTCTCTCAGTTTCAAGAGACATTTGGGCACTCCCAGAGATGACCAATGTGTTGGCACTAAGGATGTGTTTGGTTGTATGGAATCCTGTGCCATGAGAATCCATGAGGGGACCCCTACATTTTAGGCTAAATTGATATATCATTCCACATCCACCATTTGATTTTGTGATCAATGGTGGGAATAGAAGTCCCATGAACATGGGAATCCCACTCCTTGGTCCCCCAAGGCATGTGATTCTCATGTTCATGAGACTTTCATTCCCACCGTTGATAACAAAATCAAATAGTGCATCTGGAGTTATACCTCAAATAAGCCTAAATATAGGGGTCCTTTCATGGATTTCCATGGCATAGGATTCCATGCAACCAAACACACCCTAAGAGCAATACTGAATACATGTTGCTTTTTTTTTTGTTGATCGGCAACCCGACTGGGTCCCCCCTTTCATGTTCTCATGGTATGGCCGGATTCACATTCTTTGAGTACACCTCTTCTGATGATGGCCGCCTCACCATCGCCTGAACCACGCTTTACAGATCCACTGATTGAAGAAGAAAAAACGAACAAATTGATGCGGACTGTCGCATCTACTTTGCTAAATCTTCCTGATCTTTCGATCCATTCAGACCATCAATCAGTTGAATACAAATCGCAGGACGAGGTATCACAAAATGTTGAGCCACCGGTGGAATTGACAGTGACAGTGGAAGGGTTGCTTTACGCCGAGTGTATGATGACCAATATGCTAGCTCTTCTTTTAGGTTTGGACTCTGGCTCATCGCCGGCTGGAAGGCTGCCATCTCCTCCGGCTCCGACACAATTTAAGGCTACAATCAAGGCTCAATGTACTCTCCACCAACACATAGTTAAGGCCTCCCAGTCAGCTGTGTTATTAAAGATAGAAGGGACAAGAATTATAACGGCGTTTGCAACGGGCAGATGGATGTTTCAAATGAATAAGATTATGCCAGGGAATATTCTGTTAAACCCTTTGCTAGACTTGATCGTTGTGACGGTTGTTATGTTGAACGTTAAGAAGGTCGTTCAATCTCTCGTTCCATCTTCAGTGGCTAGGCCGTCAACTCTAACGGATTATGACAACACATTTACAACGGAATCTCAACGGGGGATCGATATGTGTTGCTAATTTTATAAGCGGGGCCACTCTTATAGATTGGGAGTAGTATGCAGTGCAAGAGGTGCCTTTTATTCTTTCTGACAACTGGCCTACAATCCTCGGAATAACGGTGGGAATGAGTTCAAAACAGGTTGTTTCCCACCTAATTGATTACAATGATCACAACACTCAGCTTGGTAGCTATAAAGTCATGGTGCATAACAACATGGTGAATCTAAGAAGGAAAAATGGACTGATCATTTTTGTTTGGGAGTGTATTAGCTTTGATCTCTCAACAGTATGCTTAGGCCATTGTACATGCTTTGCAGGTTTTGGCGACCGCCGTAAAAGGGTCGCCTAAATCACCATGATACTTTTATGGAACGCAATGGGCATACGGTCTCCCTGCGTGATCCGTAATCTAAAGACCCTTTCCCAACAGTCCAATCCCGATACCCTTTTCTTGTCAGAAACCAAAGCCTCCTCTGCTCATATGAATCGCATACGTTGGAGACTCGGATTCAAACACGGAGTCTCAGTAGCAGTGACGGGTCAGTTAGGTGGCATTGCACTGTTCTGAAAAAAAAGTATTTCCCTTACCATCATTTCTTCTTGTAAATACTATTTTAATTGTGTCATTCATGATTATTTTGCTCTATCTCCTTGGTCTATTATTTTTATGTATGGTGAACCCAATCCTTTTCTGAGGGTTCCTTTTTGGGATAATATGTTTGCACTCTACAGTTGTCAACACTTTCCTAGTATTATTATGGGGGCCCTTAATTTCATTCTTGATCCAAAGGAAAAAAGGGAGGCAACGGGCCTTTTGTGTCCTCTCCAGTCACCTTCTCACTTTCATAGACAACCACAACCTACTTGATTTTCCTCTATCGGGCTCCCAATTAACTTGGAACAATAAACGTAAAGACAAGAATGATATTAAGGCTAAATTGGATTGCATCTTGGTGACCACTGACTGGGTTAACATGTTTTCTTCGGCCACGACCCGTACAATTCATACCTCTACTTCATATCATCGAGCTATTTCTCTGCAACTGGTTTCCAATATATCTCATGGTCCAAAGCCCTTCAAAATTTTCCAAATGTGGACTAGAGACCACAATGTAGGAAATTGGTAGATTCTTTTTGGACTCTGAGGCGTCACCACAAACCTGATCACAACTTCCTTATCAAAACCAAAAAGCTGAGCTACAGTCTTTCTAGGTGGAACTATAATGAGTTCAAGAATATTCAGTTATGTATTCTCGAGACTCAGAAAGCCCTTGATCCTTTCCATAACAAACATCCTTCCACTCAGAATGTTTTGGGTACTGCCTCTCTAAAGGACCGGTTATCGAAACTACTGGTTCGATAGAAACTTTTTTGGAAGAATAAGTCTGGTTGTTCCTGGCTCAGGGAAGGAGATAAGAACACTAAGTTCTTTCATCTTTATACGACATTACATCGTAAAAGGAACCTCATTATATGACTAAAAGATGAGTCTAATGTCTGGCAATCTACCTAAGAAAATATTGGTCAAGTTCTTAACAATATTTTGAAAACATTTTCTAATCTTCGAGTCCTTCTCCGGATCCCGACATTCTCTCTGTACTCCCCTGCCATCTCTAGTGCGGAGAATGAGGCTCTCCTTTCCATTCATATGGACTCTGAGATTCAGAAGATTGTTTTTTATATGGGAAGTCATAAAACGCCTGGCCTAGATAGTTTTCATGCCTATTTTTTTTCAGTATTATTGGGATATTAGGCAATTGGACGTTTGCGAAGTAGTTAAACATATTTTTACTACACGTCAAATGGATCCCAAGCTTAATGAAGCTTTCATAGCCCTTATCCCAAAGGTTGGTAACCTGATTGCTCCAAACAAATTTCGCCCAATAGGCCTCTGCAACGTTATCTATAAGGTAATCTCCAAAATCATTGCAAATCGCATGAAACCCCTTTTAGATAACATCATTTCTCCCAACCAAGGAGCTTTCCTTCCTGGGCGGTCGATTGCTGATAATGTCAGTCTCGCTCATGAGACTTTATTTTAGATGAAACATTTTCGCCGGCCTTTTCTTCTACAAGTTCTACGACAACTAGGGTTTTCTGAAAAGTGGACTCATTTCATTGAACAATGTATCTCCACCACTTCTCTTCGGGTCCTGCTTAATGGATCACCTCTTTCTTCCATCAAGCCGTCTAGGGCATTCGGCAAGGGGATCCCCTGTTTCCTTATCTTCTCATAGTGGTTGTTGAAGTTTTATCCCGTCTACTTGCCCGAGCAGAAGAGGTGGGGATCCTCAAAGGCATCAAGATCAAACGTCAATCCCCCTCTCTCAGTCACCTGCTATATGCAGACGATCTCATGTTTTTTTGCCGAGCATCCCTTGTTGAGGCCCACTTGGTTAATAGGGATGGCAACGGGGCGGATTTGAGCAAATCCATCCCCGATCCGTCAGGAATAACGGATCCCCAAATCCGCCCCGCCAATCCGTTTATAATTTTATTTAAAAACAGTAACCGCCCCGTGCGGATTGGCGGATATCCGCCCCGCCAATCCGTTTACGATTTACAATTTTGTTACTGGATTGCCAACTCTTCCTAATTTGCTAACCCTTGTTATCCATTAAACTACAAAAAAATTTCAAAGAACCATACAAAATTACAACAAACCATACAAAAATTACAAAGAATTTAAAGAATCCGTAATACAAAATAGAATCAATACAAAAATTACAACAAACCATACAAAAAATTACAAAAAAAAAAAAAAATTCGCTCTGAAGAATCTCAGATCTGAGATCTGATTACAAAAAAATCTTAGATCTGATTACAAAAAAATCTCACATCTGATTACAAAAAAATTCGCTCTGAGATCTGATTACAAAAAAATCTCAGATCTGATTACAAAAAAAATCTCAGATATGATTACAAAAAAATTCGCTCTGAGATCTGATTACAAAAAAAAAAAGCTTTGATGAATTTGAGATCTCAGATCTAGGTAAAGGCAGGGAAGGGAGGGGAGAGGGAGGCGGTCGGGATGGGTGTGAGAGAGAAGGGACGACCCTTCCGCCTCCGCCATCGCTGAGAAAAGACGAGACGACTGGACGTTGGCATCTGCTCCGCCTTCATTGAGAGAGAAGCCGCCTTCGCTGAGAGAGAAGAAGGGAGGGTCGGCTCAACCTCCGCCTTCACTGAGAGAGAAGAAAAGAAGGGAGGGTCAGCTCGGCCTCCGCCTTCGCTGAGAAAGAAGAAGGGAGGATCGGCGGCCTTCGCCTTCGCTGTGAGAAGAGAAAAAGCGAGGTCCGCGGCTTCGCCTTCGCTGTGAGGTGAGGAGAATGAATTAAGTGTGAATGAGAGGTCGAGAGGGTGTGAGAGAAATAGAATTAAGATTAAGCTAATATGCGCCGGAGAAAGCCAGGTGCCTGAGGTAAGAGCTCTATTTATATAGGGGAGGGGTATTTTTGTAAATTTAATGGATAAACAGATATCCGTGGGGCGGATATGGTCAAATCCGTATCCGCCCGATTAATAAACGGATACAGATTGGAAATCCGTATCCGCCCCAAAATCCAGAAACCTTTTACCAAATCCGCCCCAAACGGGGCGAATGGAGCGGATATCCGAAAAAATCCTCCCCACTGCCATCCCTATTGGTTAAAGACATTATTCAGCAATATTGTTTGGCTTCGGGTCAAGGGGTTAATTTTAACAAATTTTTAGTCTACTATAGCTCCAATGTCTATCGGAAGCACGCGAAGATGATTAATAAGATTTTGGGCTGAAAGCCTTACAATCCTAAGGACAAATATCTTGGTTCGCCACCGCTCATGTCTAACAAAAAGACCATTGATTTCCAATTCATTATTGATAAAATCAATGCCAAACTTTCAAGCTGGAAATCCAAAGTGCTTTCTTAGTTTGTAGCTTTCATTCTGACCATATGGCAGTCCCGTAACAATTGCATATTCCAAAAGACCAAATTCAATGCTCATAGATTTAGGAAGTCTTTTTCAGAGTACCTGGTCAAATTGGAAACACCAAAGGTTTTCTACAACTTCTAATCATACAAGGCATTGGGGTGCCCTTTCCTCTAAAGACAGTAATAATCTGGTATCTTTTCATCATGTCCTTCAGACAGCTGTCACTGACACTCGACCAAACTCCAATTCTTCATAATGTACTCCTATAGGCCCCCATACTGAGCTGGCCACCTCCCGGATAGCAATTATTCAGGATTAGATCCATTCAGCTAGATGTCACAGACTTAACCTCTGTGATCAGGGTGAGAGGAAGGAAGGTATTGCAGCTAGTAGTCCATGCATATACTAGCAAACGTTAGTCTAATTCAATCCTCTGTGCAGATGAGCCTATGAGCAGATATGACAAAGTGAATCAATCCAGTAGCACTTATTGATTGGTTATAACTTCTGTAGAATCTACTTGGTCTGCCTTCAAAGAAACCTCAAATGCAACAACTGAAATTTGTTCTTTAATTTCACCTTTTATTCTTTTGAGTAGTAGCAATAAAAACGAACGGGGACAACAATTAGTATTTAGCTATTTTGATTTTTTTTTTTTTTTTACAGTTCCCATCCTAACTTCAAACAATTTTAATGAACAAAGAAGCATGCAAGTAAAGCTCAGGAGAAGACCATTACAAACATCTTCACTGAAGGAAAGTATTGGAAATGACCCCCGGAGATGTCTGCCATGATTTGATTCGGAGAAGGTTTTAAATACATGGACCGAACCTGGTAGCTTTGTATACCAAGGCTGAGGTGCTGGTATTCCGAGAAATCCTAGATTGACTCATTTAACTCTGCTGGAGTCCAAATGCTGCTGAACTCTAATCATTGTCCAATTTTGCCATCATGTCGACCCAGTGACGGAGCCAGGATTTTTGTCGAGGGGGAGCGGAGTGATGTCATAATTAATTAAATATAATATAAAAATTAGTTATTTTAACATGAATTTTTTTTTAAATCCGAAATTCTTCCTGGCCTAGAAAAACCAGCGAGGTTGCTGTCTGAGGAGGCAAAAATACACTTTTGCCCCCCTATTTAACAACCTTTTTGGAAAAGGTGTTTAAAGGGGGGGGGGGGGGGGGGCAAAAGTGTATTTTTGCCCCCCAGGCAGCAAACCAAGCAGGGGGACCCAGGCCCTGTAGAATTACTACTATATTCATTGATTACTACTATAGCAAAAAGGGGAGTACAACAAAGACAGTCATTGAAGATGATTACTATTATATTCATTGAAGATTATTACTACTTATAGAAACACAACAGAAGAGAAGGGTTTGAATCATTGATTACTACTACATGAAGAAAATGAGGAAGAGATTGAGTTGCTTACGATTTATTTTGTGGAGATGACCAACACAGTGATTAATGAAGGCACCTGGTACCTAGAAGAAGAAGAATAAGGTGGTTTGGATCCTACTGGATCTTGTGAAGATGAGCTCAAATAACTCAATAGTTATAGATCTTTGAAGATGATGAAATATAGGGGTTTCCCTCATTTTATCCAATCGATGGAGTGTGAAGAAGAAACTGTGAATTTTGATTTCTTTGAGGAGCAGTTCTAGCTGGTCTGGGAAACCAGCGTGATTTCCCTGCCTGAGAGGCGAAAATAAATTTTTGCCCCCTCTTTAAAACATCTTTTTGGAGTATGTGTTTAAAGAGGGGGGGCAAAAATGTATTTTCGCCCCCCCCAGGCAGGGAAGACTCGCTAGAATTTCTGTTCTTTGAGAGATTTGAGGGATTTAACCTCTATCTCTAACTCTAAAAGCATAGTTTGAATTCCCAAATTCTAGACAGCCTGGGGGGCCCAAAATACAAGTTTGTCCCCCCCCCCTCTTTAAATACCTTCTCCAAAAAGTTGTTTAAAGAGGGGGGGGGGGGGGGGGGGGCAAATTTGTATTTTGGCCCCCCAGGCAGCAAACCAGGCTGTCTACCCGAGCTGTCTAGAATAACTCGTTTGAATTTGATATGTACATGATTTGAAGGATAAAGTCCAGGTTAAAGTGAAAAGTGAGAATAGAGGGGCACATAAAAAAAACTAATTGGGAGACAAATAAATTATAAAAAAAAAAAAAAAAAAAAATTCTCAAAAGTCAGTGGGGGCAAGTGCCCCCACTCGCCCCCTCGTAGATCCGTGCCTGTGTCGACCCTTATATTATAGCATCCCTAATGCCTACCAATATATGTTGAATCAAATAGAATGAGATTGTTATGTTTATTTTATTTGAAAGATTTTGGTAGTATACTCGTTTCCCTTCTGAAATCAAGATGTACGCTGATAGTTGCTAACAAAGGACATCTAAACAAAATGAACGTCTGGATTTAATCAACCCAGTTGAATTTAGGGTCTGTTTGGTTGCATGAAATTCTATGTCATGAGAATCCATGAGGGGACCCCTCTATTTTAGGCTAATTTGATGACTCACTTCACATCCACCATTTGATTTTGTGATCAATGGTGGGAATGAAAGTCCCATGAACATGAGAATCACATGCCTTGGGGGACCAAGGAGTATGATTCTCATGTTCATATGACTTTCATTCCCACGATTGATCACAAAATCAAATAGTAGATATGGATTGATACATCAATTTAGCTTAAAATATAGGGGTCCCCTCATAGATTCTCATGGCATAGGATTTCATCCAACCAAACGCACCCTTAGTTTTGTGTGTGTGTGTGAAACAATGCTCTATGAATATAGAACTCATATACTTCTTCCAATTATAAAGAAAATTATCTTGAATATTAGGACAATAAATCCAAGATAGAAATTGTTAGTTTTAGGTTGTCAAATAAAAGACAAAAGGGAGTAAAAAGAAGGGGTTGGGGGGAAATTCCATCTCATGCCTTCTCTCAAATTTGTGGAAATAGTTTTACTGGGAGGAGCAAATAATATTTCCAATGTGAAATTAAAGAAATAATTATCTTCTTCAAAAAAAAATTTCTCCATTTCTTTTCTCTCGTCTGTGTTTTCGGAAGGTTAAGGTTGGAAGTCAAAAAATCTTTTGTACAGGGGAAGGATTAAGTTGTTCAAGTATGAATTTGTCAAGTTACCTGTAGAGTTTTCTAGAGGAACCACGTGTACCGTAGTGCTTGAATAATGCAGAATGCTCTAAAGTCATTACCAAATTTCTTATATTAAAGAATGGAGTCATGCAAGTAATTTTCTTAATCAGAGCATAATTTAGTTAAAAGTTCCAAAATTGTGGTTGAACTTTGAATGAGTTAGTTTAGAAATCTAGGTGATGAGAGCTCAGATAAGAAGACTAATACTTAAATATTTTTAGTGTAACTGTCTGCGAGTCTTTTATTTTTGTACTCATAAGAAAAGAAACCAAAGTTCGAGCAACAAATTAAAACTTCTCAATAATCTAACACTCAATTCTCAATTAAGCGAAAATCATTGATTAGAGTTGTTCCTGGCAGAGAATCTCTTCAGAGTTTATAGTAGTAGGTGTTAGTGGCCATTAGAGAAAAACTGCAGCACCACCTAGACCTGGTAATCAAAATCAGGATTTGAGTGGATTGTGACATTCACCAGAAATCATTGTCTTTTATCCCATACCCAAATTTAAATTTACTTTAGAAGGAAATAATGGCTACTACTTTAGAGGACTTTTTGTGGGTTCTACAAACTTAGTGGTTCTTTTCTTGGACTGTGTACACTTTGGTCAGAATACAATACTGAATAAAGTTCATGAAGAATCCACACGTTGCTAAGCTTCTGGGTCCTTGACAAAACTTAACCCTCTTTGTTCTGGAGAGATTCAGACTTGATCGATCTCTGTTCCAGGTTATGGAGAGTAAGGGTTATTCAGCAAAGGCTCCTTTGCTACCAAAGAAAGGTCTTGACCATGAAGATGATGAGATGAATATGTCCTTTCCATCGGCTCTGTGGGCTGAAACCAAGGTGATCTGTTATATTGCAGGTCCAGCAATCCTGACTTCTCTTTTCCAATACTCACTTGCGTTTGTGACTCGAACTTTAGTTGGTCACATTGGAACCATTGAACTCGCTGCATTTAGCATACAGAGTCTTGTTATTGCTGGAATTGGTTTCGGTGTCATGGTACGTACACGATCATCTTATGCTAACTCCGTTTATTGTTCAAGTTCAAACAAAGTGTATCTGAAGAAGTTCATTTTTCTGCATGTATATGTTGGTGGGTGCAGCTGGGAATGGGCAGCGCGTTGCAGACGTTATGTGGGCAAGCCTATGGTGCTGGGAAGCTGAACATGATGGGGGTTTACATGCAGAGATCATGGGTGATTCTCACATGCACTACTTTTCCCCTGTCCCTGCTTTACATTTTTACAACTCCGATCCTTAGAGCTTTGGGACAGAGTGAGGAGATAGCTGTTATGGCAGGGAAGTTTTCAATATGGATGATACCGCAACTCTTGGCTTACGCCTTCAATTTTCCAATACAAAAGTTTCTTCAAGCACAGAGTAAGGTCATGGCCATGGCATGGATATCTTTGGGATCGCTTGTGTTTCATTTGTTGCTAAGTTGGGTGTGCATAAAGAAACTTGAGATGGGATTGATTGGGGCTGCTCTTACACTTGATTTCTCATGGTTGGTGATGGTGCTTGCTCAGTTGTTGTACATCCTGTGGGGATGCTGTGGTGAAGCTTGGAGTGGCTTCTCTTGGCTTGCATTTGCTGAATTGGCTAGCTTTCTTGGACTCTCTTGTGCTTCAGCTATCATGATTTGGTTAGTACAAATATACATGGATTTCTGTGGGGGCGTATCATGATACATACACATAGTCAAACAACTATTCAACTGCTCGGTTTTTTTTTTTTTTTTTTTTAAGCAAATGTGCATATAAATTCATTGCATAGGGAGAAATAAATGTTTTTTGCAGCATAGAAATATGTGTCAGATACATATTTTAACTAGGGCTTGTCTTATTAGTGAGGAAACGGGCGAGGGAGGGGGGTGCAACCCTCCATCTCCCTCGAGATGCGTGAAGGCACACATCTCAAAGGGGATGGAGGGTTTCACCCCCCCTCCCTCGCCCGTTTCCTCGCTCGTTTCCTCGCCAATTAGAATTCCCCTTTTAACTATGGTGTAGATATACTTAATTAGCAAATATGATAATAAAATAATAATATTTATAGGTATAATAAATGGGTTATTTCTCCCAAAAGCCTGTTTTTCACACTCTTTTATGCAGAAAACATTTAAAATATTTTCATGAATTTTCTAATCTGAAACTCCTGCCATATCAATTAGGTTGGAAGAGGACAATTTTCATATTTCTCTTAATTTTTTTTGGTTTGTAATAGGTGGATTACATGGGAGTATTTTAGTTTTTTTTTTTTATTGGGGAAATACATATATGCACAGTAAAACCACGTGAACTGAGTGATCATATAAAAAATTCTAGGGGTCGAGGGATCCTCCTCGAAATGAGTGACAGCGTGTATTTCCTGGGCGATGCGCTCATCTCGAGAAGGATGGGTGGTTACACCCATCCCTCGCTCCCTAGCAAAGCTCGTGATCATATATATGACTCACTTAGCAGTACTATAAAGGCAAAAAGTTTGCCTATGAGGAACAAGAGTCTAAATTTGGATAAGAATTTTCAATTTAAACATTACCATCTATTGTGACTTCTTTCAATGTTTGGTGGTGGTGGTGGTCCAAAACATTATTGAGTAATTCTTATTGCTGTCTTCATCTTGTTGACAAATTTGATCTTTGGAAAAGAATCTGCCTTTTTTTCTTTTTTCTTACCAATGGTAGAGTCCACCAGGACAACTACCATTGATGGTGCCATTTTTTCGTTTTTTTGAAAATGAATGATATTTTAATTTCTGAACAAAGTTTTTGAAAATTTATAATTGTTTTCAGAACTCTTTTGTTAAAAGATTCAAAATGTTTCAATGATTTAATGGGTATTGATGGTTTGTGTCATGGGTTAGATCATATAGGAATTGGTACCTATGTATACACAGAATGCTGTTCTTGCACTACTCAATGCCACTCTTTTGGCACTTAAATGTACTAGCGTTTTGGTTGAAGTTTGTAGATTTATGTGGTTATTCTTGGTGGTGTTGTTGCAGCTTGGAGTATTGGTGCATGATGGTGGTAATTCTGTTGGCAGGGCTTTTGAAAAACCCAGAAATAGTTGTGGATGCGGCCTCAATCTGGTTTGTCTGAATTCTTACTTTACAAACTACTACCATACCTGATTAGTTGGTTAAGGCTGTCGTGGTTTCATTCCCACGTCTTGGTTTTATACACACCGGCGGCATGTTTGCCTTTTAAAAAATAAAATAAAATAAAAAGACTGCTACCATTTAGTTCGTATTAGTTGACAATGACCATATTGTCCCGCCTGTGAATGCCCTTATACTGTTTAACACAATTCTTCTATGGAAGTTTTGAAAACTCTAGTGTTCTATGTGTTTAGTCTCAACATTCTGGTGTCATCTCAGTATTGACTGTTGGGTTCCAATTCCCAGTTCTAGATATAAGAAATTAGGTTAATTAACGTTTGTAGCATACGAACTAGTATCCACCTTTGTCTGCTTAATTACTTTGAATGGATGAAGCCCTGCAGCCTTACAAACTTTGATTTTGATTTGTGATCTGCAATATTCTTCATTTTGTGTTTGACAGCATGAACGTAGAAGGATGGATATTTATGATTCCACTCGGTTTCACAGCAGCTGCCAGGTGCGCTCGCACAAACATTTCCATTTTTTAATTTTTTTGGTATTTATTAGCCTTCTACATCTTGAATATGTTCAATTGCAATATAATCAAAAGATTAGCTATGAAATGGTATAGTCAATTGATGATTCCTATACATAATCTTATTTCGTTCTTGTCCATTATGTAGTGAAGAACCAACCAATATCCTTTATTGGCCCATCTCCCTTGAGAAATAAAGGGTCTTCTTATAGATGAACACCTACCATGCATATTTGTTTATCTTTTGCAAAGCAAGAGTCTTATTTTTCCTTCTTCAAATGTGATCCTAACTTGGCCAGACCTCTAGCTGTTTTCATTTATTTCCCGCTGACTTCTTCATTCCTTTACTTTTCTTGTATTTAGCGTGCGGGTCTCAAATGAGCTTGGGGCAGGGAAGCCAAGGGCGGCAAAGTTTTCTGTTTGGGTCATGGTGGCAATGTCAGTGATCATACAGACTATTTTTGTACTCCTTATCTTTATAACAAGGGACAGTTTTCCAGCTCTATTTACAGATGACAAGTTGGTTATGGCTAAAGTTACTAAAATTGCGCTCTTTCTATGCATATCAATCTTCCTTTCCAGTGTACAACCTGTTCTATCAGGTTAGTATTCAAGACAGAAGGGAAACAAATATTATTAGAATGTAGAAGCTAATTATGTGATTTGTATGCCCACCAAATCTGTTCAATCTGGCCATATGCAGGTGTGGCAATCGGAGCTGGTTGGCAAGCAATTGTTGCCTATGTAAATATTGGATGTTATTACCTTGTAGGATTCACAAGTGGCGCTATTTTAGGCTTCAAATTCGATCTTGATCTGGAGGTAATTTGAACTGATGGAATACAAAAGCTTCTCCTTTTGAATGTAATTTTCACTAAGTTACTGAAGTATGAATCCTGCCACAGAGAAGCTAATCCCTTTTAACATTGAATTCTTAAATAATTACATTTTGGATGGCTTTGGTACAAAGGGACTATGGGGTGGGTTGCTTGCTGGAATTGCTCTACAGACCTTCATCTTGATAGTAATCACTTTGCGTACTGATTGGGAAAAAGAGGCAAGTTGGAATTGGCATTGATGTATTCATATACTTATTTATTTGAAATCCTAATATTTAGGTTAGAATATCACATTGTAACTACTAGATTGTATATTTTCCTGTATATTAATGAAGAGTTCCTTTATTTCTGCAGGCAAAATTAGCGAAACATAGGGTTTCTATGTGGGAAAGCTTAGATCATGACTTGCAAAAAGGTAGAACGTCAACAATCTTTTCTATTGCTTGAATCTGCTAGGTAACTTAGCATTTTGTTCGAAAAGAGCATGTAAAAGGAAGTTATTGTCTATGTCATTCTGGGGTTCATACTTACCAGAATACCTGGTTCTTTATTCAATTATTGTGCACCTATATATTGTTTTTCCTTTTTTTTAAATTTTAATTAAATTTTTTTTTTTTTACCCTTAACCCCCCCCACCCCATGCTGCTGGTCGGGTTTTAACCCGTGACGTGTGATTTCATCCACCACACCTCTACCAACTCAGCTGGTACACCTTTGGCATATATTATTGTTTTTCCTATCATGCTTTAGCAAAAACATGCCTGAAAGTAATGTGAATTAATATACTCGAACACACGTCCGAACCTAATTGGTACTTGCAAGTAAAAGTAAGAGTCTAGCAATCAATAACAGTAAATAGACAAGATATACGTGGTTCGGCAATGTGCCTACATCCACGGGACAACGACGAGCTTCTTTATTATGAAAGGGTAATCTGAGAAGTACAAACTCTTGAGAACAGTTTCCAGTTCTCTCAACTCTCAGTCTGAAAGTAATCCGTTATACTCACGGATTGTACCGTTCTTCCCTACACTTTCGATACAAAGAAATACCAGCAGATTCTCCTCAGTTTTCTGCCTTGGTAATACTCAAACCTTACCTTGAAAACTGTGATCAATAGCTGCGAATAAACTCCTGTTTTCTGTCGATGAAAAACAGCCCCAATACTCTGTTTTCGCCGATGAAAAGAACTCAGGAAAATAGATTAGTTTTGCCTCAAAAATACAATACTTCAATCCCTGGAATAGGCTGATATTTATAGCAATCGTTGCTTCCTATTCCGAGTCTTAATAGGACCTGAAAACCCGTCTGTGTCCGTGTTTGAATACAAAAGAAAACCTGTACGCCTGTTCCGTATCTGACTTCTGAATAAGAATAGAAATCCCTATAGAATAGGGATCCTATTGTATAGGATCTGTATTCTGTTACATATATAGCAATCCTATTCCGTTTCAAACTCTACGGATTGAAACTGTGAGCCACGAAATCCCACAATCTCCACCTTGGCGAACAATTTCAGGACACACCTCCATCAGCTCCATCAGCTCATACATCTCCACCTTGGCATGAAATCCCCAGCCAAGGTAACCTGCTCGTCGTCGTCCTCCCGGCCTAAAGGACGTCCACCCCTAACGGCCATGCCCTCGTGGGGGCATCAACACTGAGAGAGTCTGATCAAGTTGAGACAATGCTCCAACTTGACCCCGGGTACTACCTTTGTCAACATATCAGCTGCATTCTCTTTGGTATCAACTTTCTCTAGTATCACGACTCTGTCCTCGATGATATCTCTGATAAAGTGAAACCTGACGTCAATATGCTTGGTCCTCGCATGATGAACCTGATTCTTTGCCAAATGGATGGCACTCTGACTATCACAAAGAACTGTAATATCCCTTTGAGTAACACCCAAATCTTTAACCAGACCTCGAAGCCATATAGCCTCTTTCACTGCCTCTGTCACTGCCATATACTCTGCCTCTGTTGTAGACAACGCAACAACTGACTGTAACATGGACCGCCAAGATATAGGACCCCCTGCCAATTTAAAACAGTAACCTGTAGTAAACCGACGCCTGTCCAAATCTCCTGCATAATCTGAGTCAACATAACCTGTCACAGCTGAAACCGACGATCTCTCATAGACCAAACCGACATCCAACGTGCCTCGAAGATACCTCAAAATCCACTTGACTGCCTGCCAATGGGTTTTGCCTGGATTAGCCATGTACCGAATAACCAAACTCACTGCGTGTGCAATGTCGGGACGTGTGCAAATCATGGCATACATCAAGCTGCCAACCGCACTAGCATAAGGAACCTGTGACATGTATTCCTTCTCTGCTACAGTAGTAGGGGACTGCAAACCAGAGAGCCTGAAGTGAGCTGCCAAGGGAGTACTGACCGACTTGGCCCTATCCATGCCAAATCTACTGACTACCTTCTCAAGATATTGCCTTTGCGACAAAGACAATCTACCAAGCTTTCTGTCCCTCACCATCTCCATCCCGAGTATCCTCTTCGCTGGACCCAAATCCTTCATCTCAAATTCATTGCTCAACTGAACCTTTAGCAGCTCTATCTCACGCTTACTCCTAGCAGCAATAAGCATATCATCCACGTAAAGCAATAAATAGATGTAGGAACCATCTCGAAGCCTCCTGAAATAAACACAATGATCATACTGACTTCGTGCGTACTTTTGCTTCAACATAAAAGTATCAAACCTCAAGTACCACTGACGAGAAGACTGTTTCAACCCGTATAGAGACTTTCTTAGTTTGCATACCCTGTTTTCCTTCCCAGCAATAGCATATCCATCTGGCTGAACCATGTAAATATCCTCTTCCAGATCACCGTGCAAGAAAGCAGTCTTGACATCTTGTTGCTCGAGCTCTAAGTCATACTGTGCCACCATAGCTAATAGGACACGGATAGAAGTGTGCTTAACCACCGGAGAGAAAACCTCGTTATAATCCACACCTTCTGTTTGTGCAAATCCTTTTGCTACCAATCTTGCCTTGAATCTTACACCTGTAGAATTCCCTTTGGAATCTGGAATGCCGTCTTTCAGAGTGTACACCCACTTGCATCCTATCGCCCGTTTTCCCTTTGGAAGTGTCACCAGCTCCCATGTATGATTTTTCTGAAGAGACTGTATTTCCGCATCCATAGCCACCTTCCACTCATCCATATGCGAGCTTTTACAAGCTTGCTTATACGTAGTAGGTGCATCATCATACTCCCCGAAAACTGAAAAAACATAGGTTGCCATTTCCTCAAATCCATATCTGATGGGTGCTCTAGTATTCCGACGCTCTCTCTGTGCTGCCAAAGACGGCTGAGAAACCTGTTGCTCATTCTCATGCTGTACCTGTGGCTCCTCAACAGGAACCTCCTCATCTGCAATAACCTCTGGATCACCCTGTACTGTATCATGAATCCCATCATCATTACCATGACCTGAATCCGAAAAACTATCCTGTGTACCAGACCTAGGAGCTCCAAGCTCCACCTGCAGAAAATCATCCTCATCATCAAAGCTATCACCTCTCCATACTGGAGATTCTCTCACACTTAGGTCGTAAGAGTGCCTCCTCATGGAACTTTACGTCTCTAGAAATCTCCCACTTGCCCGTTTCAGAGCACCACAATTTGTAGCCTTTGACTGAACCTGGATAACCAAGGAATATAGCCTTCCTTGCCCTTACCCCCAGCTTATCATCCTTCACATGAAAATAAGCAGGACAACCAAAAACTTTCAGATGTGAATAATCCGTAGAAGTGCCAGACCATACCTCCATAGGAGTCTTGAACTCAATCGCTGATGATGGAGACCTGTTTATGAGATAACACGCCGTAGATACGGCTTCAGCCCACCATATCTTGCCTAATCCTGCATTAGACAACATGCACCGTGCTCTCTCTAGAAGTGTGCGGTTCATCCTTTCCGCCACTCCATTCTGTTGTGGTGTCTTCTTCACTGTGAAATGCCTGCGAATGCCATGCTCTTGACAATACTCCTTCAAGGGCTCTTCAGTGTACTCTCCACCATTGTCGGATCTGACCACCTTGATAACTCTGCCAGTCTGCTTCTCTACCATCGCCCTCCACTTCTTGAAGGTGTCAGTGACTTCATTTTTTCTTTTCATGGTGTAAATCCATACTCTCCGGCTGAAGTCATCAACAAAACTGACGAACCACCTAGAACCACCTTTGGACACTGTCCTGGATGGGCCCCAAACATCCGTGTGAATGTAATCCACAATACCCGCAGTAGTATGCTCCGCTGAACCAAAACTAACCCAAGTCTGCTTCCCGAAGATGCAGTGCTCACAAAAGTCCAACTTCCCAAGCTTTTCACTGCCAAGCAAGCCTCGCTTGCTCAAGACCTTCAACCCTGCCTCAACCACATGCCCTAAGCGCATGTGCCATAACTGAGTCTGGGCTACGCTCTTCTCATCAAGAACCTCTGAGACCATAGCTCCACCTTCAACTGCGTCTCCTTGAAGATAATACAGATTTCCATGTCTAACTGACGTAAGTATTATCCTGTCACCATTGTAGACACAACACATGTCATTCTCACCAACAAATTTGAAGCCCTGAGCCTCAAGCGCACCAAGAGAAATCAGACCTTTCGAAAGATCCGGTACATGACGAACCTCTGTAAGCTTCCTAACTGAACCATCTGCCAAACTGAAACGAACTGTGCCAACACCCCTAGTCTTGCATACTCTGGAGTCTCCCATATAAACTGATCCACCCTTCACCTCACGGTAACTAGTAAACCACTCTCTAATAGGACACATATGAAAAGACGCCCCGGTATCAAGCACCCATCCTCCATACAAATGATCACCATTATTTGCCATAAGAGCCTCTGCTAGATCTCCTGTAATCCTGATATCAACATCATCATGTATAGATCCAACCAGATTCGACTCGCCATTTTTTTCTTCCCTGTTGCCATTATCCTTTCTAGTAGGACAATCCCTTTTGAAATGACCCTTCTTGTGACAAGTATAACACTCAACCTTTGACATGTCTTTTCCGCGAGACTGTGAGCGACCTCTATTCCTCCGACCATTGCCTTGCCTGTTATTGCCCCTGTTATTACCCTAATTCCGACCTCTCACCATAAGACCATGAACTTGTGCATCATTAGCCATATCCTTCTTGTGAGCAGCTTTCGTAAGCACCACAGAAACCACATCTGTATAAACTAAACTTTATGTCTTATTGGTGACCAACGTGTCGACCAATACTTCCCACTCAGGTAATAAAGAAGTCAACAACAACAAAGATTTGACGTTATCATCATAGTTTGCACCTAAACCGATGCAATCTGAAAATAAACACTCAAATTCAGTAACATGATCGGTCATGAGTTTACCTAGTTCAATCTTGAACGTGAAGAGCTTTTTCTGAAGGTATAGTAAACTCATCTGATCCTTCCTGAGGTAGGTATTCATCAACTTATCCCAAATTGACTTCGCCATCTTTTCATCACGGTAGTTATACGCAACTCCAGTATCGAGACATAGCCGGATAGTACTACACGCCTTCCTATCCATTGCCTTGAACTTATCTGCATCCCAATCAGTTGGTTTCACATCTGGTTCACCTTCTACCGTGTCTGCCAGATCATTGTTAATCAGTATATCCATCACCGTTGTCTGCCAACTGCTAAAATTGTTCCTTCCATTGAATCGAAGAACATCGAATCCATGAACCTTTGCGTAGACTTCACCTTTCCTTTCTAACATATCGTCAAACACCTTGTAGACACCAACCCTGGGGCTCTGATACCACTTGAGAATTAATATACTCGAACACACGCCCGAACCTAATTGGTACTTGCAAGTAAAAGTAAGAGTCTAGCAATCAGTAACAGTAAATAGACAAGATATACGTGGTTCGGCAATGTGCCTACATCCACGGGACAACGACGAGCTTCTTTATTATGAAAGAGTAATATGAAAAGTACAAACTCTTGAGAACAGTTTCCAGTTCTCTCAACTCTCAATCTGAAAGTAATCCGTTATACTCACGGATTGTACCGTTCTTCCGTACACTTTGGATACAAAGAAATACCAGCAGATTCTCCTCAGTTTTCTGCCTTGGTAATACTCAAACCTTACCCTAAAAACTGTGATCAATAGCTGCGAATAAACTCTTGTTTTCTATCGATGAAAAACAGCCCCAATACTCTGTTTTCGCCGATGAAAAGAACTCAGGAAAATATATTAGTTTTGCCTCAGAAATACAATACTTTAATCCCTTGAATAGGCTGATATTTATAGCAATCGTTGCTTCCTATTCCGAGTCTTAATAGGACCTGAAAACCCGTCTGTGTCCGTGTTTGAATACAAAAGAAAACCTGTATGCCTGTTCCGTATCTGACTTCTGAATAAGAATAGAAATCCCTATAGAATAGGGATCCTATTGTATAGGATCTGTATTCTGTTACATATATAGCAATCCTATTCCGTTTCAAACTCTACGGATTGAAACTGTGAGCCACGAAATCCACAAGTAACTGTCGATAAACCTCATTTATTGGTTGATGTAAATGTTGTAAACGATTAATATTTTTAAACGGGATCCAATAGTATTTTGCATTCTGTCTGATCCAGTAGTCCTTTGTATTCTGTCTAAGTGAAATGAGGGATGACGACCAGCTTGTAACTTTCATCTAAATATAATTGAGATTTGACAGTATGAGCTGAAGTTCAGAAGCTGGTGAACATAGATTAGGTCTTTATACGGGATTATTACCACATAAAATTTTCTATAAAAAAAAAGGAATCAATAATACAACATGATTTTAAACTAGTGCATGTTATAATTCTCAATTAACGCTTGTGTCCTGTAAACTCGACTCTTTATTGTCCGTTTGCTTCTCTTTATGTTAATCCCTATCAATAAGTTGCACATTATTTGATTATAAAAATATGGTTGAGGTTTGAACCTACTTGGTCTCTTCATGGAGAAACCTGTAATTAAAATATTTGTTCCTCTTTCCTTCTCTTTTGCGAGAATAAGAAAGTTGGGGAAAATGCTTGGAACTTAGTTATTTTTATAATTTTTGGGCTCCTATTTTCTGTTTCTAACTTGTTATTTGAATGAATGACAGAAGTGGATTTTAAATGATAGTGATCGCTATGTAAGACAAGTTTAGTTGGCTCCTGGTCACGAAAAGATTTCCATTACTCAGCAGGAGTCCAAACCCTGGTGAACTATAACCATTTCCAGTATTATCTCATTTTGACTCATGTTATGGTGTCATAGTTCTGTTGTGGTGTTTGGATCAAGTAAATTACTTGTGCTATACTTACAGATATTAAGATTATCAGTTCTTTTCGAAGTTGTTGTCCAAGGAAAAGAAATGCTTGATAATCAGTAACTAATTCTCAAGTCTTGGCCATTGAAAAAAGTATACCGCTATCATGACATGGCATTCCAGTTTTTTTTAACCATAATTTATCTTAACACATTTAGTATTTAGGAATCAAAAGGCACCAAAGTATCACACCAAAAGACATGAATATGGGTTTTCTCTTTTATTTTTGAAAACTATCAACAAACCAACCCTATGGAACTCTGCTTTGCTAAATGGTTAAAACAATGATTACAAAAACTGTTCAACGGTAAGCTAGACATTTGCATAAGAAAACAGTAACAGAGTCGTGATCAGTTGCTCTCTGAGTCAAACTGTGAGCTACAAGAAGAATTGTTTGAGATTCACTATCATTTCTATGTAGATTCAACACCTATGCTTCCTTGTCAGATCTCACATATAATATTTGTTGCCGCTAAACGTGCAACAAAATTCCATAACTAGATGGAAACTGTAAGAAATATAATTGCTGCAAATTAAAACAGGAAGGAAGTTACCGAATTTTCTTTGGTTGAGTTGCGGACTAGGTTGCTCTCTTTAAGACGTTTCACGGCTCTGCCCAAGATTGTGCAAGTAGTCTGAAAGCCCCGTCGTCCCCAGGATAAAAGAGCCCAAAATTCTTTATTTATGTCGTTCAATCACATGCACTAATGAAGAACGGAAATCTATTCACCCTAACTCTTTTGCTCGGAATCACGAAAAATAATGAGTAAATACGAAATTACAAAAAACACTAGAACTTTGTGAAACACTCTCAGAAATATAAACTGTTTACAAAAACAAAACTCTGAAATAGACTATTTTTAAAACTCTGGAAACTATTGCTATTTATTGATCCGAGAGAGAGCCAAATCTCTTAAAAGGCGGCGAAAATCACGGAGAAACGTGGGGAGAAAAGACTGGGTCTCCTCTGACTCGGTCTTGTTCTCTGAAGCAAATAAAGATATTTTATTTTTCAAATAAAATTTCAGCAAAAAGAAAGGTTCCATCTCAATCCGACTCGACCGGTCGGACGGACGGTCGGCGGCGGCGCGCGCGCGTGTGGAATGGACCAACATTGGTCTATCTCGTCCCTCCTTCACTTAAGTGGGTACCCCTTGGGGTCCAAACACTATCCTTATTAACTCTTCCAAAAGCGAGTTACATAGAGAATATGAGACTAAACAATATAGAGAGTGATTCAAAATTAAGAAACCATTTTGTTTTAAAATTCAAACTAATGTTTCAACAATCCCCCACTTGAATTTAAAAAAAACATTTCTTCATCGATCAATCTATAAATATAAGATTGTGTATAAACAAAAGTGTCTTTCAACTTGAACTCTTGCGTAGTGTTCATGATTTAGATTATACTAGAGTAACTCGTAGTTTTGAACTCTATCTCTAACAACATTACACACACAACGTTACTAGGGTGAAGTCTAAAAAGCCCGTGCTATAAGGCCATGCACGTATATCCCAGTATAGTGAAGGCTCTAGGAATTTTGCCCACAAATTCCATAGTAAGCAACCATACTTCCACAATCACTTAGGCGAGTCTATCAAGAATACTCTGTAGCTAGGTACTTCACTCCACATAGAGTATATATATCATTAAGAGTTTTTAACTCATCCTACTATCACTTCAAGAAATCATGCTACAAACTAGGAATGGAATTACTATAAAATCAGCATGATTCACTTCATATCATTCACGACATGTTATTACTCATTGAACCTATTTCTTGGGATCTCCAGTAGGTCGGGTTACCATTATAAATAACTCATCAATCTAAGGGAAAAAGTCTACTTTCGAGGTTTTGAAAACCTTTTCTCTAGCTAATCCTTTCGTCAAAAGATCAGCCAAGTTCTCATCAGTACGTACATGATCCATTCTAACAGCACCAGTAGATAGAAACTCTCTAACTGTTGCGGGTTTAACCGACCTAAATAAACAGGCGAATTTGACCCACTTGTAATAACTGCAAGTGCACGGTGTCTAACTGGTAGACAACGGCAAGTACGGGTCGATCCCACGAGGAAAGTGGATGCAATTGAATTTTAGAATTTATCTAAACTAATTAACAGAAAAATGGGGTTACAGTGTTTTTAAAACTAAACTAAAAATAAATTAAAAATAAGAAAAATAAAATAAAAGGAAAAGATGGATGAGATGGATTTTGTGGGGTTTGGACTCACCGATGAGTTAGCAAATATATTTAAATCTAAATTACTGAAATTATAAACGAGAAGCTTTAAAGATGAGGATCCCTTACTTGCACCGAAGATGTGATCATTAAAATCCAATTCCAATCATATCAAGTTTCTGTCAAACATTAACAATTTATCTCAAACAAATAAACTTTTACCAAACATTAAGTGTCTTTTTAAGGCACACTTAATCAAAGTCTAAGCTTAATAATTTTTAGCACATGCTTTGAATATTGATAAAATGTGAATCTAACTACCAAACATATCAAGTTTTAATCGAACATGAAAGGTGAAAGCAATTAACAAATTTCTGAAATAAAACTGTAATTAACATTTAAGCATTTAAGTCAGTAAAATATATTAAAATAAATTATACAACCCTTTTGGTTTGTCGCCGCCTCGGTGCGGTGGTACTCAGCAGTGAATCCAGGCGGTACACAGCAAGCTCGGGGTGCTCAGCATGAAACAGGGGGTGCCAGTAACTTGTCTCTTAATATTGCATGTGGTGGTACAGAGAGTAAGACGATTGGGGTGCGTTTAGCGCTCCGAGCCTTCTTCCTCATTCAAATGGAGAGAGGATGCGGGAATGGAGCAAACAAGGTCGCTGCTCGCAGGAGGGCTGTCCGGTGTGCGAGCAGGTGAAGCAGGGCGCTGCCAGCAGGCGGGCTGCGCAGACATGGTCGGAGGGCGAGACGAAGAGAGGCCGAGAGAGAGCTCGGTGCTGGCTGCTGTGGTTGTGAGAGATGGGCAATGAGAGAGGTCCAGATGGTGGTGGTTTTTTGGTGTTTAATGGAGAAGAAAAAAAGGTGGTTATGGTGATGGTGGTGATGAGAATCACTGTGAGGAAGAGGGTTTGATCTTCTAATATTTTTTTTTCTTCCTCCCCTTTTTCTCATTTATTTCCCTTGTATTTATAGAAAACTAGAAAATTGAATATGGACAACTTAAAGGGGAGGATTCAATGAGTGATTTAAGGCCTAAATCAAACCAGAATATTGGATAATTAAGAGAATATGCTTTGGGTTTGATTGGGCTTGACAATGGGTTTGGGTTGATGGATTTGGTTTTGGGTTTAAGCCAAGGGCTCAGGTTATTTTCACCTCCATTTTTTCTGAAGTCACCATCTGTGATTTGTTCATTTCATTTTTCTTCGATTTCTTCATTATTGTTCCAAATTCTACAAAAACACAAAAAATTAATAATTAATCTAAAATAAGATAAAACAAGGATTAACAAAATTATAATAAGAGGTAATAATGTTATAATTATGTGATTATCAAATACCCCCAAACTTATATTTTGCTAGTCCTCGAGCAAAACAAAGAAAAGAAAACCACAAATAAAATCCTAACTCACTTTCGCAGGAATCGTCGATTGCACTTACCTTTGAAAATGTGCAACAAGGCTTTGAACCCCTAGATTACCTCTAGGGGACGAGTTAGTCTCGTGAGGGTTTACAGAAAATGTTACCCACAAACATTACTGACTCAACAAAATTTGGTCAAACAGTGTTCATTTTAAAACTTCAAGAAATGCAAGAAACCAACAATGTCATTTTAGTGTATCATCCAATCTCCAAATAATTTAATATTCTCCAAAGATTAGAAAAAATTCACAATCATCCTCAACTCAATGTGTGTGTGTGGATAGCACTATCAACATAACTTTTCATTTCAGAGTAAAACAATGACTAAATCTCCTGTAGAAAGTTTGTTTTGACTTCAAACCTCTCATGTCACTCACAATAAAGCACTCAGAGATTTGGTATTTCACTCAGTTTCTATGTGAGGAAAAGAGTAAATAATGGAAAGCAATCATCTCACATATAGTAATATGAAGAACGGACTTTTCAAGAATGGAATGAACATGATCTCATGGAAAAGAATATCAATTACTTTTGGGAATGTTGAATCAAACACCACAGTTCTTAGTTATTTAATCTCCACATCTGTGAAACCAACCTCTACCTAAGATCAATTAGGACTTTGTTGGGTTGTAGCGGGGCTTGGGTAATGGTTAATAAGGAATGTCAAAGGATTCTAAGAAAATTTCTAGGAATGTATACACTTATTCAACGAACAATTAAGGCTGACAAGAATAAACCAATGTTTCGCATCATCAATTTTTCTTCATTCTCACATTTTTATCCTCATTGACATTCTTCTTCTGTTTTTTTTTCTTTTCACATAGAGGATTTATGAAATATCTCATATTTTGCTTTTTGATGCCCTTTTTACACCAAGTATATCCATCCATACACATTCCCAGAAAAGTTGGGTAAAGGTTAATGGGTTAACAAATAAAAGTTATTATAAGACTCAAAAGGCTACAAAAATGTTAATGTCATGGGTAAGTTAAAAGGCTAGTTAATGGTCTAAAGAAAGAAAAGGAAAAAATGCCTAGATCATTTCCTAAGTTCGGGTCAGTATTATGACATCTCAATTGAATAAGCCAAGAAGTTCTAGTGTAATAATTCAATTTTGATGTCATTCCCAAAGCAATTGATCAGAAAAATGAGAATAATGAGATCATCAACGAGATAATACGGACTCAAGAAAAATCAGAGTTTATGTATAACCCTCGAAAAAATAGAAAGGTTCAAAACTTTCAGAGTTAAGTCTCCACTATTATTCTAAGGTTTTCTAGTATATACTTCACTCATCAACTTCAAATTATGCTAACATGGCTCATGGTGCAAAGATAATCGAGTTGAAAAATCTTATGAACTAGATCTAACTTAAGGACCATACTAAACTTTCAGTCTTTATCAATATACCAATATGTCAAGTTGGCTTGCATTTTCTTGAGCATAAAACATTTAAAATCCATTTTCATAATCGCAAAAGACCAAGTTTTCTTGACAGAAAAGCACAATTTTTTTTTTAAGAATAAGAAAAGAAAACACTACGAAAAATTCACCGACTCATTAACCCTACCCCCAAACCTAATCCAAACATTGTCCTCAATGTTTAACAAAATAATTCTTACAAATGAATGAAATAAGTACATGAGAGGAGGTTAGAACAGTATTACCGCGGTGAAGATTTTACCAATTTCCACAAGTAATCCACCGATGAGAGCTCAGAGACAAAAGAATTGTGGATTAGTTAATAGAAATAGATAAAATACACACTCAACATGCACTCTTACAACAAATGTTGGGCTGCCTCCCAGTAGCGCTTGGTACGTCATCAGCCCGACAAATATTCTTCCTAAAAAATGGTGTATCGAAAAGTGGAGAGGAAGAACATGACAAACACTTAGTCCATGGTCGTATATCAACAACCTGAACAGTTGATGATCAGTCCACCCAAATATAGCAATCACATGGGGCACCAAATACACTAGGACATCCCAAAAGTGACCAGTAGTCATACACAACAGAGGATTCTTGCGTGCTCCAAAAAGGGAACATCCTAGGTCTGGTTCCAAATCAGCAGATTGAATAATTTTTACAACATGATGGTTAAAACTGAAATCCTCACTACAGAACAAGGGATCGGTGAAATTAGCCTCAGTAAATGGGAATGTGATGCAAATATATAAGACAATTGAGATATTGGTCTAGACAACTCAATGACACCCATATCAGGCATTTCTACTTGATTTTCAACCAGTTTTTCATTTTTAAGGGTAGTAATGCATTGGACATCTTCATCATCTGGCTCAGATGTGCCACTAATTTCGAATTGACCCTTTTGATTAAAAATAGGTTGATTAGGGAATTTTTCTGACTCTATCTCAGGAAGTGACTCAGTTATCTGACTCACAGTCATCTCAATTTTTCGGATAGCTTGGGAGTTTTGTTGAGATATAACTGTCAATTCTGTAATATCCTAAAAATTTTGTTCAAGCATTTCTCCTGTTCGCTCTATAAAAAGGTTCAAAATATCCTCTAACATTGATGTGTTGGATGGAGGAACAACTTGATGAAATTGAGACTCATTATCAGGAATGAAAGCTTGAGGAGTGTCTAGAGGGCCTTCATGGTACTGACCATGAGCCCATGAGAAGTCAGGATGATAGGCTAAACCTGGGTTGTAATAATCTAAATATGGATCATAATCAGGCCGTCGCATGTCATAAAATGAATTGATTTGCTCGGAAAAATAGGCTGGATAATCCCTTGTGTTCATTTTTTTTATATCACTAACTCTAAAATTATACACAGACTCACACGCAATCAGCAACCAATAAATGCACAAGAAACATGTCTCCCTAACCAATCAACGTTTTTGAGATCAATTATCTTTTTATCTTTGGGGGACAATTATTTCTTATGTAATCTGTATGACAGAGCAATGGGTGCTACAAGTTGATCATAAGAGTGTACACTTTACACTGCAAAGTTCAAAATCAGTAGGCTAGAGTTTTGTTTCAAAGAAACCGGATCATCACACAAGGGAAGGAGGTCACAATGGTCCAATTAAGTACTTCCTTGTGCTACCGCTCTGTAAGCCAGTAGATGTGACGTTAGATGTACACTTGAGGCTTGTGTTCCTAACCAAAACTATTGATTACACCAATTCTTTTTGTGGATCGTAGCTTACTTATGACTCAACGTACCGGGTAAATTACCCTTGTGGCAGTGGCCTCTCAGAGTTCATTGAATGATTAAACCCATCGTCACTTTTAGCTTTGGTCCAACACAAAAATTATTGGATTCACTTTGGTCTTGGTTGTCTTATGAACACCGTACCTAAAAGATGGCTCTATTTAACTTGCTAATTGATTTTAATTATGTTTGGCTATTGGTTGCACATAGCTGGAGTGATGAGGTGGGGATATCAAGTCCCACCAATTTCTATTTAAAAGCTGGGTCTGCTTATTATGAATTACTAAAGTTTAGCATCCACAATTACATAATTTAAACAACCAACACACAATTGCAAACAATTACATAAAACACCCGGTTGCTAATACGTTGCGTGAGTTAAAAGTACTTTCAGTGTGCGTATTCCGTTCTGCACAAAAAGTTAGCACAATTAAAAAAACTGTCCGACTTCTTTTTATCCGTTTCAATCAGCACACAAGCATATGCAATCAAATTGCTAGTCTTGGTCTTAGAAGTCGGATTTCTAAATCATAAAAAAGATTATTGGGTAACAATTAAAATTGTTTCCCTATAATTTCTTTTGACTTGGAAAATTTTGGGTTTTTTTTTTTTAGGTGATTAAAAATGGAAAACAATAGAGTTTACAAAAATTATTACACCACAAACTCGTAAAACGAGGTGAAAATAAAATTTAAACTCTCCTCACAAAATTTTTTTTAATTAAAATTAAAATTTGCTTGATGTTTGCAGGATCGTCCAATTTCCTCGAGAAGCGTGTATTCTGCAAAATCAAACAAATAACACGAAATGAGTGTAAAAAGAACTTAACAAAATAAAAATAAAATTTTGTTTTTATTTTTATTTTTTATTTTTATTTTTAAAATTAGTGAAAATAAATCTTAAATTCAATTACACCGCTACCTTCCCCGGCAACGACGCCAAAAACTTGTTGCGGGTTTAACCGGCCTAAATAAACAGGATAATTTGACCCACTTGTGATAACCGCAAGTGCACGGTGTCTAACTTGTAGACAAGGGCAAGTACGGGTCGATCCCATGAGGAAAGTCGATGCAATTGAATTTTAGAATTTGTCTAAACTAATTTACAGAAAAATGGGGTTACAGTGTTTTTAAAACTAAACTAAAAATAAATTAAAAATAAGAAAAATAAAATAAAAGGAAAAGATGGATGAGATGGATTTTGTGGGGACTCACCGATGAGTTAGCAAATATATTTAAATCTAAATTACTGAAATTATAAACGAGAAGCTTTAGGGATGCGGATCCCTTACTTGCACCGAAGATGTGATCATTAAAATCCAATTCCAATCATATTAAGTTTATGTCAAACATTAACAATTTATCTCATGCAAATAAACTCTTACCAAACATTAAGTGTCTTTTTAAGGCACACTTAATCAAAGTCTAAGCTTAATAAATTTTAGAACATGCTTTGAATATTTATAAAATGCGAATCTAACTACCAAACATATCAAGTTTTAATCGAACATGAAAGGTGAAAGCAATTTATCAAATTTCTGAAATAAAATTGTAATTAACAATTAAGCATTTAAGTCAGTAAAATAAATTAAAATAAATTATACAACCCTTTTGGTTTGTCGCCGCCTCGGTGCGGTGGTACTCAGCAGTGAATCCGGGCGGTACACAGCAAGCTCGGGGTGCTCAGCATGAAACAGGGGGTGCCAATAACTTGTCTCTTAATATTGCATGTGGTGGTACAGAGAGTAAGAGGACTGGGGTGCGTTTAGCGCCCCAAGCCTTCTTCCTCATTCAAATGGAGACAGGAGGCGGGAATGGAGCAAGCAAGTTCGCTGTTGGCAGGAGGGTTGTCCGGTGTGCGAGCAGGTGAAGCAGGGCGCTGGCAGCAGGCGGGCTGCGCAGGCGTTGTCAAAGGGCGAGACGAAAAGAGTCCGAGACGAAGAGAGGCCGAGAGAGAGCTCGGTGATGGCTGTTGTGGTTGTGAGAGAGAGGCAACGAGATAGGTCCATATTGTGGTGGTTTTGTAGTGTTTAATGGAGAAGAAAAAGAGGTGGTGATGGTGATGGTGGTGATGAGAATCACTGTGAGGAAGAGGGTTTGATCTTCTAATATATATTTTTTCTTGCCTTCTCTTCCTCCCCTTTTTCTCATTTATTTCCCTTGTATTTATAGATAACTAGAAAAATGAATATGGACAACTTAAAGAGGAGGATTCAATGAGTGATTTAAGGCCTAAATCAAACCAGAATATTGGATAATTAAGAGAATATGCTTTGGGTTTGATTGGGCTTGGCAATGGGTTTGGGTTGATGGATTTGGTTTTGGGTTTAAGCCAAGGGCTTAGGTTATTTTAACCTCCACTTTCTCTGAAGTCACCATCTGTGATTTGTTCATTTCATTTTTCTTCGATTTCTTCATCATTGCTCCAAATTCTACAAAAACACAAAAATTTAATAATTAATCTAAAATAAGATAAAACAAGGATTAACAAAATTATAATAAGAGGTAATAATGTAATAATTATGTAATTATCACTAACCGTACTGTGCTTACGTCGTATTTGTCGTATCTTGCCGTTATAATAACGGTTTTGTATATTTGCAATAGCCGCGATACTATCGCAATGGATCAAGACAGCTGGTATGTCTTTCCCATAGAGGGATCTGTGCTAGCAGGTTTCTTAACCAATCTGCTTCCTCACTAGCCATGGCTAGTGCTATCATCTCTGACTCTATTGTGGACTGTGCCAGAATAGTCTGTTTCTTTGATTTTCAAGAAACAACTTCACCAGCTATACTAAAAATATAACCACTGGTGGCTTTGGAGTCATCTAAGAGGGTGTTCAAATCAACATCGCTATATTCTTTTGGGACACCGGGAAACTTCTGATAGTGTAATCCAAGGTTTTTAATCCTTTTTAGGTACCTCATGACCCTTTCAATAACATGCCAATGTTTTATACTAGGTCTACTGGTAAATCTACATAGTAGTCCCACAGGCTACCAATGGTGCTCGCATACTCAAATTGTCTAACACCATTACCGGTGTTCTTGAACAACTTTACACTAGGATCATTAGGAGTACATGCAAGTTTACAGTTAGAGTAATTATATTTCTTAAGGATCTTCTCAATATAGTGTGATTGATCCAAATAAATTCCCTTTTCAGACCTAGTAATCTTAATACAAAGGATTACACTCGCCTCTTCAAGGTCTTTCATATCAAAGTTCGCACGCAATAAAGATTTCACTTTATTCACGATATGAATATTAGAACCAAAGATAAGCAAATCATCCACATATAGACATATAATAGTGCAAATGCCATTTTCAGATTTATAATAAATGCATTTGTCACTTTCGTTCACTTTAAAGTCATGTGAGATAATAAGATTATCAAATTTTTCATGCTATTGCTTTGGAGCTTGTTTCAAACCGTAAAGTGATTTATCTAGTTTGGAAACTTTATTTTCTAGCCCCTGGAATTACAAAACCTTCAAGTTGGTCCATGTAAATTTCTTCTTCTAAATCACCATTAAGAAAAATAGTCTTAACATCCATTTGGTGCAATACTAGATCGTGTATTGCAGCAAGAGAAATTAGCACTCGAATAGATGTAATTATAGTATCAGGAGAATATGTGTCAAAGAAGTCAACATTTTCTCTCTGTCTAAACCCTTTGGCTACAAGACGAGCCTTAAACTTTTCAACATTTCCATCGGGTTTCATTTTCTTCTTAAATACCCACTAACAACCTATTGTCTTGCAACCTGGTGGCAAGTCAACTAAATGCCATTTCATCATCAATAGTCTCTTCTTAAATACTCACTTAGACTCAAGATAGTCAATTTCATCATCAATAGCCACTTCCCAAAAGTTGGCATCTATAGAAGACAAGGCTTCTTGGAAGTAAAGGGGATCCTCTTCTACTGTAAAGGCATAGAAGTCAGGGTCATAGTTTTTAGAAATTCGGTTCCGTTTACTTCTCATAGGCTCAGATTTTGTTGCTTTATCGTTTTCATTTATCCTGATCATAGGCTCGTTATTAGATGATGTACCCCCACTATTCCTCGAGATAAAAGGATCTATGTTCATAGAAGTCAACATCGTTCGATTATGTGATAACGTGATCACTTAGGTTATAGAATCTATAGGCTTTGCTGTTGACGGCATAGCCTATGAATACATACTCATAAGCCCTACTGGCAAGCTTGCTCCTTTTAGGATCGGGAATTCTAACATAGGCTAAACAACCCCAAGTTTTGAAGTATGACAAGTTTGGTAGTCTATTTTTCAAAATCTCATAAGGAGAAGTTTTACTTTTCGATTTAGGGACTTTATTTAGCACATAACAGACCGTCAAAATAATCTCTCCCCACCAGTGTGATACAACACCGGAGTTAAGTATAATGACAACTACTGACTCGGTAAGAGTTCTATTTTTCTTTTCAACTTTGCCATTTATCTCAGGAGAGTACGATGCAGTTTTTTCATGAATAATTCCATGAGAATTATAAACTCTATGAAATTACTGCTGTCATATTCAGTGCCTTTATCAGTTCTAAACCTCTTTATCTTTCTATTAAACTGATTTTCAACTTCCGTTAAAAATATTTTGAACATGTCAAATGATTCACTCTTATTTTTCATTAGATAGACAAAGGTATAATCGAAACAATCATCCATGAACGTAATAAAGTAACGTTTTTCATTTTTAGCCAAAACACCATCAAGTTCACATATATCTGAATGTATTAAATCTAAGGGTTCAGATTCTCTAATAACATATTTATGTGGTGTTTTGGTTATTTTAGCTTGGCTACAATAGTTGCATTTTTCAAAGTCATTTAAGGACAATTTTGGAATTAATCCTAAGTTACTCATGTTTTTAATTATTCGCTTATTAACATGGCAGAGTCTAGCATGCCAAGTATTAAAAGAACACAACATGTAAGCAGAACTAGAAATTTTTTTAGCATCAACATTCAATTTAAACATACTATCAGTGGCATACCATTTCTCCACAAATACATTGTTCTTAGTGATGGTATACAAATCAACCCCTATTATTTGAGTAAACCCAACTTTGTTCAGAGGTAACCAGAAACTAAATTCTTTCTCATCTCTGGAGTATGCAGGACATCCTTCAGGATGACGGTCTTTCCAGAGGAAAGCTTCAATTCTACTTCGCCAGTTCCAGCAACGATAGTGGAGTAGGAATCACCCAACAACACTTTCTTGTCCTCGGCTTCAGAATAGGACTTGAACATTTCTCGATCATAGCAAACATGTCGAGAAGCACCAGTGTCAACCCACAATCCCTCGGATCCACCAACAAAGTTGATCTCAGAGACCATGGCTATAAGTTGGTATTCGGTTAGGTTTGCCTGCGAAGCAGGACGAGGCCCATTCCGGCAATTCCTGGCCATATGCCCTGGCCTATTTCAGGTATAACATAGGAACTATGTTGATTCATTTCTTGAGGGGTGTTTTTGTCCATTTTGTTTTCGCGGAGGATTCTGATTATGTTGGTTGCGGTTCTGGTTGTTTCGATTCTGATTGTTTTGGTTTTTATTGTGACTCTGACTTTTCATAGTTTTTCCACCAGGTTTCAAAGCCACAAGGGTGGATTTCTTATGGTTAGAAATAATCATAATTTCATATTTCTGATCTTGTTTTCGAACTTCCTCCTTAATCCGAAGTCGGGTGATCAAACTTTCTAGAGAGAACTCTTTGGTTTTATGCCTAAATGCATTCTTAAATTCTTTCCAGCTAGGGGGCAATTTATCTATCACAACAGCTACTTGAAATTGCTCCTCTAAGGTTATGCCTTCAGATATGATTTCATGAGCAATTTTCTATAGCTCGTGAGATTAGGTTTCCACAGATTTGTCATCAGTCATTTGGTATTTCAGATAACGACTGACGACATATTTCTTTGTGCCAGCCTCCTCAGTGTCATATTTTTTCCTAAGGGCTTCCCAAATATCCTTAGCAGTTTTTTCAGAACAGTAATAATCATACAATTCATCAGACAGACCATTCAGAATAAAATTCTTACATAAGAAGTCATTTTCAATCCAGTAATCTAGTTCCTTAGTGCGGGTTTCATCATGTTCAGCAAGCAATTCGGGTTTTTCAGCATTACAGATATAAGCAATTTTTTGTGTAGTTAAGAAAAACAACATTTTTTGTCTCAATCTTTTAAAGTGTTGACCCTCAAAACGAAAGGGCCTGTTTAGGTCCTTAATAGCAAGTAGACATGGCAGATATGTACGTCTTAAAATTGTAAGAAATATAATTGCTGCAAATTAAAACATGAACGAAGTTACCGAATTTTCTTGGGTTGAGTCGTGGACTAGGTCGCTCTCTTTAAGACGTTTCATGGCTCTGCCCAAGATTGTGCAAGCAGTCTAAAGCCCCGTCGTCCCCAGGATAAAACAACCCAAAATTCTTTATCTGTCTCGTTCAATCACATGCACTGATGAAGAATGAAAATCTATTCACCCTAACTCTTTTGCTCGGAATCACAAAAAACAATGAGTAACTATGAAATTACAAAAAACACTGGAACTCTGTGAAAATCTCTAAGACAAACTGTTTCCAAAATAAATAACACTATCTGAATTATAAACTGTTTACAAAAACAAAACTCTGAAATAGATTGTTTTTAAAACTCTGGAAACTATTGCTATTTATTGATCCGAGAGAGAGCCAGTATATATAGGCAGGTAGAAAATATTTTTGAGAGAAAACATGTCTTAAAAGGTGACGAAAATCACAGAGAAACGTAGGGAGAAAAGACTGGGTCTTCTCTGACTCAGTCTTGTTCTCTGAATCAAATAAAGATATTTTATTTTTCAAATAAAATTTCAGCAAAAAGAAAGGTTTCATTTCAATCCGATCCGACCCGACTGGCTCAGCCTGTCGGTCAGACAACGGTGGCGCGCGCGTGTGGAATGGACCAACATTGGTCTATCTCTTCCCTCCTTCACTAAAGTGGGTACCCCTTGGGGGTCCAAACCCAAGTCCAAACACTATCCTTTTTAACTCTCCAAAGTGAGTTACATAGAGGATATGAGACTAAACAATATAGAGAGAGATTCAAAGTTAAGAAACCATTTTGTTTTAAAATTCAAACTAATGTTTCAACAGAAACTGAATCAAGAAAAGACACCTTTCTTATTGAAAACCTTGGCACTTCCACTTTCCAAATTATGTTAAGATGTATATAAAATAAACTAAAAATCGCTAGTCATTATGAAATTCATCAATTTATGCCAATGACAGAACATGAAGCAGTCCCGTTGGGTGTCGCGCACGTGCATTTGCGCGCACTCTTTGGTCCACTATACATAGCAATGATATTATCCCAAACTTAAACACTACCTATCGGGTCGGGCGTTCCATCTAGGCCTAGGTGGTATGGGGTTTTCCCCCACAAGGTCTCATTGCTATTAGGGAGTGGATCACTATACATAGCAATGATATTATCCTTAACTTAAACACCACCTATCGTGTCGGGCCTTCTATCTGGGCCTTGTTGGTGTGGGGTTTTACCCAGAAGGCCTTGTTGCTATTAGGGAGTGGACCACTTCCTTATAAACCTTAGGGACGACCACCTGGCGCTTTGATACCACTTGTTGGAACATCGCACACCCCTTGGTCCACTATACATAACAACAATATTGTCCCCAACTTAAACACCACCTATCGGGTCAAGAATTCCATCTGGGCCTAGATGGTGTGGGATTTTCTCCAAAAGACCTCATTGTCATTAGGGAATGGGTCACTTCCTTATAAACCTTAGTGACTTCTCCTCCTTACTTGATGTGGGAATATTGCCAGCAGTTGTTGGGGAAAGTATCGTTGCTTGAGACATGTCCGTTGCCCGACAGTCTCGTGAGTGCACGTTGCGTGAAGGTGGTTCAGGGCCTCATCACCCACGGATCCACGAAGGTTGTTCAAGACCTCATCAACCCCGAACCCAACAAGTGGTATTAGAGCCGATGGTTTGACTTGGGCTTGGCAATGGTATTAGGGAGTGGATCACTATACATAGCAATGATATTATCCTTAACTTAAACACCACCTATCGGGTTGGGCCTTCCATCTGGGCCTTGTTGGTGTGGGGTTTTACCCAGAAGGCCTCGTTGATATTAGGGAGTGGACCACTTCCTTATAAACCTTAGTGACGACCACCTGGGGCTTTGATACCACTTGTTGGAGCATCGCACACCCCTTGGTCCACTATACATATCAACAATATTGTCCCCAACTTAAACACCACCTATCGGGTCGAGAATTCCATCTGGGCCTAGATGGTGTGGGATTTTCTCCAAAAGACCTCATTGTCATTAGGGAATGGGTCACTTCCTTATAAACCTTGGTGACTTCTCCTCCTTACTTGATGTGGGATTATTGCCAGCAGTTGTTGGGGAAAGTATCGTTGCTTGAGACATGTCCGTTGCCCGGCAGTCTCGTGAGTGCACGTTGCGTGAAGGTGGTTCAGGGCCTCATCACCCACGGATCCAGGAAGGTTGTTCAGGACCTCATCAACCCCGAACCCAACAAGTGGTATTAGAGCCGATGGTTTGACTTGGGCTTGGCGAGTTGAAAGTGCACGTTGAGGTGGAGCTTATCCCCAGCGCCAGGGTAGGCTTAATAAGTCTCGCCAAGGTGGAGATTGTTGGATATGTGTTGGCTGAACTTAGTCCCATATCAACTAAGGAGCCAAGTGGAGTTAAGTATAAATGAAGTTGGGTATGTCTCAAATAGCAACGAGGCCTTTTGGAAACAGCTGAGCTCTGTTCGTAAAAACCCCACACCCGAGGAGCGATGGGTGTTTAAGTTGGGGACAGTATCGTTGCTTGAGACATGTCCGTTGGCCGACAATCTCGTGAGTGCACGCTGCATGAAGTGGTTCGGGGCCTCATCACCCCCGAATCGGTGAAGGTGGTTCGGGACCTCATTAACCCCAGACCCAACAAGTCCACCATCTGGACTAAACTTGACACATATTGAAAAAAAAAGGGTTTTGGCGTATGAATAGAGAAGGGTCATTTTCAAAATTTATCACACATCTTGTATTTAAAAGTAGTGACAGATGAAAATTTCAGATACAAAGTGATAGAACATACTTTTTCAACAGGTTATGGTATATGATTCGATTTCTGCCACAATCTTAAAAATGCATGCGCTTTTCTCACATTGTTGTTAGAGCCTTACAAAACTATACACAAGAAAGGGGTTATGCACAAATGTTACAAAATTTTAATTAATTATTCTCTCTTACTATGGGGCACCAAATGATGGAAATGAAGATCTTATAGAAACATCATTGACCACCCATTTTGCAGAACAAAGGCTCTTTAAAAAAAACCAAGTTCTGATCAAGAAATGTGATTTCTTGAAATATGTCGAGATTTCACGAAATATTTCTTATTTTGAAGTTACTGAAATCTCTTTCGAAATTTGAAATATGTCGAAATTTTCTTGAGACAAGAAATAAATATTTTAATCTTCGCATATTTTAACATGTTATAACGTTATTTTAGTATCAAAAATTTGTTATGTGAGTGATTCTTTTGTAATATGTAGTTTGTATATCACTACGAGTAGTGTGAGACTATTTATGTAGTATTTAAAAGTTAAAAATGCATAACTTATATTGTTAAATTCAAAATTATAATCGAAATTTTACAGTTTTTCTACACAAAACGAAAAATTTCATTAAAAAATTCTTAAAATCAGGAGACTGAAATTAACTCCAAAAACAAAATCACAATCCTTGGTTATGATACCAATTGAAGAAAGAAGGACACCTGAATGAAAACTCGGCAACAGGATGTATAAATCGAATCCTAATCATAGAAGCAACAATATAACTTATATTAAGTGAAGACAGTTTTCATGGAAGAAGACAATCTTGTTTGTCTTTTACTTTTCTTCGTAGCTTTAAACAATAATACATCAAGTAAATCAGTTAATTACTGCACATACCCCCCCCGTAGCACAGCACTACTCCGATGGAGTAATGGGAAAGTCGTTGTTCATGTCCGCTGGTTCTTGGAAAAGAAGCGGAGGATAAAGTAAAATAGCACCCTGTATAGAACTGCCCACCCTAACATTATCAGAATTTTCATCCACTTCTCACTCTCATTCTCTGGGCGAATATGCAATCCATCTAAAATCATATCTCCGGTGACATCTCCAAGAGCATTTTGCCCGAAAACATGATCATTATGAAACTGATTCATTAGCAGACCTTGGTATGGATATGTCATGGTCGAAATCATGTGCATCCAACGCCAGTAGACTGGAATATCATGGCTATTCAAGAAGTACCCACAAAACAAGAAGAAGAGGGCAGTAAAAGCAATCACTGCTGCATAACCCAGTATGTAATTTGGCACAACTGAACTCACAAACACCACAAAGGAATTGGTAGAAAGGAGAGAGACGTATAGCATAAGAAAGAAATATAGGAAGTCTCCCTTTAATTTCAGTGCCCAAAAGACAATCAGAGCATAGCTTACTGCCTGAATGGCAAGGAAAGGGAGGTAAGTAATCAAGCCAGAAATTGTATAGGATGAAGCTCGATAGGCATTGTGGGATGTCTCACGAATAAATATGAAGCGTTCTTGGATAAAGGCTGGGACCGCGTCATTTGAAGAAAAGAAGAAGATACAAACAGTGAAAATGAAGAAGCTGAGACGATTTGTGATTCCTTGCAAGTTGTCTTTGGGGTTCATGAACATGGTGGCCATCAAGAAGCCCATAAAAGTAAGGACCATTTGCCTTGAAAGAAAGAGCTCTGGGGTACGTCGTATGTTGGTGAAGTTGCGACGCATGAGAATCCAAATCTCAGGGAAGAATGAATTCACAAATTTTTGCCCAAGGTGGTGACGAGCACTTGTGATAGGAGCAATATTTGGTGTTAAGTAGTCATTCTCGTCCACAGTGTAGTCACTGCTATGAGGCGTCGGAGTTCCTGGTAGTATCTCACTAGAGTCGGTATAGTAGCCTGGAGATGAACTGCAACATCATAAAACTAGTCAAAATCGCAAACACTATGATTATTTAATCACCAGATATTGCAAATCAAACTTTTTGATGAGTACTTACTTCATTGGATTATGCATTTTTCGATCAGTTCGAAGACGAGAAGGCGTGAACCTCAGTGTCTCCATGACCACACTGTGAGTTGCACTCCATGACTTTGAATTTGCCCAAGGACTCCGAATACTGCTATCAAACTTGTCCACGTGTACTCCAGCCTCAGTTGATAGTGGCAGACGCTTACCCATTGTGCCCTTACTGTCCATTGGTTGTTGACGTGCTCTTAAAGGTGGTGGGGTTGGTGTTGGAGTCACCATTGAGACTGATATATCTTCATCAGAAAGCGGGGGTGGCTTCATCCCAGTCAATGCAAAAGTAGCTAGTGCTTCTACACCAAGTTCAGATTGATCATAATGTCCTATCACATCTATGAGATACTCTATTGAGTTTTCTCCCTTGGGGACCTTTCTCCCCATGCGTCCAAGGTGGAGGGCCACATCTTTAGGTGATCCTTGAAACATCAGCTGGCCGCGAGCCAGAATAATGAGATGGTCAAGAAGCAACTGGATCCTTGATGAAGGTTGGTGAATGGTGATGATGACAGTGCTACCAGAACGTGCAATGTCATGCAACTTGTCAATTACATTATGTGCACTGGTTGAGTCTAGACCTGAAGTAGGTTCATCAAGGAAGAGCAACCCTGGTCCATGGATTATGTCTACCCCAATTGACACTCTGCGACGCTCTCCTCCAGACACTCCTCGAGTTCCTTCATCACCTATGTAAGTGTTCCTGGATGTCTTTCACCAAAATTTCGTAACAAAACAAAGCAAACGATAAATCCTCAATATATAAAAAATTGATATGAATAAGAAGAAATCTTCATTGTAGTGTCTAACGACAAGTTGCAATCATGTAAAGTAGAGATTTGAACGATAGCTGTTAATTGTTTCTTTCATGAACATGCAAGCTATCAAATTATTGTAAATCCTCAAAAAGAGAGATAAAGAACCAAGGATTGTGATTTCGTTTTTTTAGTTAATTTTTGTCCCCTAATGTTAAGAAATGTTTCGTTTTATGTAGAGAAAATATAAAAATTTCGATATATAAGTTACCCAATTCAAACTATGAAATACTAAATAAAAAGTCTCACACGACTTATAGTGTCATACACACTATATTACATAAAAATTAAAAATCATTTTTGATACTAAAATATACGAAGATTGAAATATTTATTATTTCTCGGGGAACTAATTCTCACACGACATATAGTGTCATATGGACTACATGTTACATAAGAATCAATCACATATCAAACTTTTGATACTAAAATAATATTATAGCAGCTAAAAGCAGCTAAAATATACGGAGAAAATAAAAAAAAAATTTTCATGGAAATTTCCCTAAAAAAGTTTCGAATTTTAAAAGATAATTCAGTAAACCTAAATTTGGAAATATTTAGTGAAATTTTAACATATTTGGAGAAATCACATTCCTTGTAAAACAGTATGGGGTTTAATCAAGTATGTACCACTAAACCGAGCTGCTCAATCAGTTTCTCAACCCTCTGCTTCTTGTCTCCTAGTGATATTGGTCCTAAACGAAAATCAGCAGCAAACATCAAAGTCTCATAGACCGTAAGCATAGGAAAAAGACGGTCATCTTGCATGATATAGGCAGACGTCCTCTTAATTATGCTTGGGCTCATCTCAGTTCCATCCAAGGACACCCTACCCTTAAGGCTACCATTTGGAATCCTACCAGCCAACCCATCCAAGAAGGTAGACTTCCCTGCACCACTAGGACCCATCACAGCAGTTACACACCCCTTAGGTGCGTACCCAGTGATCCGGTGCAACAAGTCTACATCCTGACTCGTCCATTTTCCTTCAATCTTCTGTTTCTTTTGGACTGTGTATGTTAGGCTACTGAATTCTAGTCCGCCAATGAAACTTGAAGTCGGCTTAACAACGTCGATAACTGCATCAGGATGATGACCGTTCTGATTGTACATTTTTTTTTTCTTTCTTTCTTTCAGTGTGAGAAATCAGGAGTGAAAAAGTAAGTACATAGGGAAAGAAGCTTCAGAGAAAATGTTAGAATGATTTTCCCTTCTGGGGAGTGTTGGATTCAGTTGAAATTAAAGGGAGCAAAGAGTTTGAAAAGGGATCATATACAGCTAGTTGCTGGGTGTCTGAAGGAGTTTCTTCCAAGGGCCTGTCTTCCTTGAATTATCCGATTCGGGTCGTTTGAATCGAAAAGCTAATCAAACCTTGTTTTCTTCATCGTCCACTGCGACCTTATTATAGAATAAGTTGAAGGCCTTTGTTTGTCATTTTTAGACGTATTATATAGTTTTGTAGATACTGAACAAGTGAACAAGTTATTAAAAGAATATTTTGGACGTCCGTATGCTTTGATTTATGCATGGCTTAATCCGATACGATCAACATAGTTTTCTTAAGCAAATTTTCAATTGGTCCAGGTGGCAGGTAATAGCTTCCTATTATTGGTAGGCTTGCTATTATTGACATGCCATAGGCTGTGTGCGTAAAATTAAAATAATAAAGCAAAATGGAATCAGCTTCATTGAGTGGCTATATTAGTAAAAGTAAAGGATCCCCGTTTTACATGTAAAAGAATGGTATCAGAACCAATGGTTCAGGTTCAGGTTCAGGTTGTATTCGGGTGCTGGCCTACTATGACTGCAACAACTAATTTTGAAATATTCATGGGAAAAAGGAATCAGTTAAATCTGAAATGGTACCCTTGCAAGGTAGCATTTGCAGAAAGGGCAAAACAAAACTGACGAACATTGAAGTTGACTAGAGACCTGTTCTTGTCTCTACATGTTTACTACACACTCTTGTTCTCTCAGTCTCTTCATTTTCTGCTTGAATACAACACAGTAAAATTTAAGGATATTTCCTCCCCTTTCTGTACGTCTTTTTCAATTCTATCCAATAGAACCCATCATATTGCTCAAAGACAAATGGCGCTGGCACATGCAGGGGAGAATTCCATCACTTCCTCAAGATCTGAATAAACTAGCTGATGATTGATCCAAAAGAGATTTCGGGGAAAATGGATTTGATGTGTTTGTAACATACGTGGAAGAGCATCAGTACAATGAGCCCAAGTTTTATATTAAGGTGTGGGGATGGGTTGGTCACAAGATGTTCTGATCAGTAATGTCGTAGACAGATGCTTTAATCAATTAGACAGTTGAAGCATCTGAATAGGTCACCCATTATGCTGCACATCAAAACTAGTTTCTTGTTACTACTTATGTTGCAACATAGGTAGACTTCTATTCTGTGACACTATCCTATGTTGTAACATAGGTAGACTTCTATTCTCGAACACATTTGGTTTTTGCTTGTTGAATTATGGTTAAATTGAATTTTGTTGACCTGGCACTGAATTCAGATGGCTCTGGGAGACTAATCTAAGTGAGAAAGGAGTTGTCTGATGGAAATGCATTAAAGACTTGTCTCCAAACCATAACGGGATCTCATATCGTGGATAGTGAATTTGGTAAACAAGATTATGATTTAGGGAACATATTGTGATTTACATAGATAGGAAGCAGGATTCCCAAATTTAATGAGATGTGGTTCTCAATTAGCTTTAGAAAGATGAAAAATCCTTGACTTTAACTGTGTTAGGGATGGATCAAGCGAAAAATCACGTGGTGCACTGTTTTTATATTTTTTAATGAGAAATCCATCATTGTGAGCACAAATTGAATTTTGTACATGACAAAAAATAATTGATGGATGAACAAGATATGAGATGAGAGTGCAGACAATGTCCTGCTGAATAAACACCCTATTGCCCATCTATGTTGGACGATAAAAAAAAAAAAGAATCCCCTGATTACAATAAACAAATAATGATAAAGTCATGTGAACTAATCTCGATCATCCTTTCTCTTCACACTTTTCAAGCAGCATGTACAAATAGGAGATTCACAAACTGAAAAGAATATGTGATGCTAAATTCATCAACAAAAATTCTAGAGAGCCAGGCCCTAGCGCTCTGTGTGTGTGTTTTTGTTCGATTGATGGATTATGAGTTTTTGGAGATCACTCCTAGTTCGTTTGTGGAGGACATTAGGAAGATTGTTTTTGATGATGCTAGAGGTAGAAAATACACACGAATGTAACTGAGATTTAATTTGTCTTCCTTCTATTTTCAGTGGTCTGGGGAGCCCATATAAACCCCCACGCTTGCTTTTCAAAAAAAATAAAAATTGATAAGGTGTTATGTTTAACTTTTGTAAATTATTAAAGTTATAATACAAAACCTAAGACCGCCTAGGCGCTACACTACACCAAAAGACTTGATTAGCTACACGGAGATGGCCACGGCTCAAAACCGTTATTTTATTTGCCAAGACCTATAAAACCGTGGCTAGATTATCTACACGAATATGGCCACAGCTCAAAACCGTTGGTTTATTTGTCACGGCCCAAAACCGTGGCTATAGCCTAAAATCAGAGGTCGAACTCACATCCCGCCATTGCGAAAACAGTTTCACGGTATTGAGTGAAAAAAATTGGCGCAGAGGAGAGAGGAGCTCCATTTTAGTTCAAATCAGTGTGTTGGAGAACTCAAATCAGAGGAGGGAGGAGCTCCAGTTTTGCGGTCTTGTTGTCGCTCTCGTTGTCGTTCTCAAATCAGAAGAAGAAGGAGAGAGGAGCCTCCCATGCTGAGTTTGGTGAGAAGAAGAAGAAGAAGAACACACTGATCTTTCCGTCCCTCATTCGGTTCAGATCTCCTTCCAGGTAAGATCCTTCTTCTTCTTTAGATCTCTTCTTCTTCTTTTTCAGATCTGTTTCAGATTTAATTTTTTTTCTTTCAGCTACTAGTGTTCTTTCACCTCTGTTGGGATCTTCAAATCGCAAAGTGTTGCCAGAAGGACTGCAAAACCTCACTGCTTTGAGACAACTAGAGATTTACAGTTGCAGTGAAGAGCTAGAGAGAAGACGCGAGAAGGACAAGGGACAAGACTGGTTCAAGTTTTCTCATGTTGAACATGTTGACATCACAAGCTACCGTTGTACTGGATGGGACTAAGTGAGTATTTGTGTTTCCTAAAGTGTTTGATTATATGCCTCTACAAATTGATCTTTTGATTGGGTTGATTTTTTTTTAGTTTTGGTACTTATTCAAGTGTACTGAATTAAACTAAACTGACGAGTTAACTAATTTTTTTTTTTTTTTAAAAATTGTCAAAAGGAGGATAAGGCAACTAAATGCAAAATCTGCCTGAATGAAAGAAACTTGAATTCATGAATGGAGGTTCCACCCGATTCAAGCTCCTTTAGAGTTAATGGTGAGGTAATTTCTCAACTGGTGACAATTTGGAGTCTTTCATTTTTGCTCATGGTTGAAGATAAGATGTTTGATGTAATGTCGCTTAATTCTGGATAGTTATGGATATGTCTTTGCTACTGGTAAATGTTCACAGGTTAGAATTAAGACCTTTGGGTGGGCCGTTTGTCCAGGGAAAAAAATAAATTTTTTTTATGAAAAAACTTGTAGCTGTCTACCTAATAGTAAAGCAACCCTCCCTAACATGAATTCTTGGGTCTGCCCTGGTCAGAGTCCCTGTAGAATAAACCATGGCTGAATGGATGAGATGGTGCGCAGACAAAGAGGCTGGAGAGAGTTGGCTGGAGTGGGTGATAAAATAGACAATTTAGATCATATCATGCACCATCTTCATCCAGGAATTGCTGTCATCAAAACATTTTTAGTGTATTTTCAGTATAGTGGTTTATCTTTGATATGTGAAGTTTCTTTTTACAATTTAGATCATATCTTATTTCTCAACCATTGTAATCAGGTTCCCCATTCTGATTTTCTTTAGACCAACTTCTGGAAGCACGGCCTGTGTTGCAGTCATTCAAAATAACCAACTTGTAGTGCAAATGTTGGTGATTCTCGCTGCGTAATATCAAGGAAGGGTAAGGTAAAGTTGTATTTATTTGTTTGTTTTTATTTCTTTTTGTTTTATATTAAATTAGCAAATACTGTAACAGAAACATTTTAAGTGCCTGTTCATACTTGTTACACATACATGTCTGCCTGTGGATCATTATGGACCGTTCAATTGGTGGGCATGATGTCGTTTAACTGATTAAGTTACCTCCAAGCAGTCAAATTTTTTTAATTATATTTGGTGTGATGGATAGGATAGTATGGTCAAAATGAAGACTGAATTATCAAACGATGAAAAGATGAATGGTTGTATGAGTCTGTATTGATGCTTAGGTTGGTCTCGGACACAATATATGTTAGCAAATACGATACGATATATAGTCCATTGCTCAAAGCATTGTGGTTTTGCAGGCATACAATTTGTCAAGATATCACAAGCCTAAGCTTGAAGTCGAGAAGGAAAGAATCCTTAAAGCTGGTGGATTCATCCACGCTGGGCGAGTTAGTGGTAGCTTAAACTTGGCGAGAGCTATTGGTACTGAACTAGGCTACTTTAAAAACTTGACAATATTCTTAGATCATTAATTGCCCAAACCAAACAATAAAATAAGCAGACTTCTGTTATTTCATTTTTCATTGCAGGAGACATGGAATTTAAACAGAACAAATTCTTGCCTGTAGAAAACAGATCAATACTGCTAATCCCGACATAAACACTGTAAGTAGCATGCATTCTTCTACGTTATATATAATGAAGAGTTCTGCTGTCTGGTTCAGGAACGTTTGGATTCATTTTCTATCAGTTAAAGATATCTTGGTTAGATGATTTTTTTTACTATATATATCAGTGTTCTAAAAATCGCTAGGCGCTGGGCGGGCGGCGAGCAGGTGCCTAGCGCCCAGGGGCCTAGGCGGGCGCCTAGGCGGCACCTAGGCGGTCTTTGGTTTTCTATTATTACTTTAATAATTTACAAAAGTTAAGCATAATACCTTATCAATTACATCCAATTTAATGCCAATATACATATGCAAAATTTAAAAACATGAAAAATTAACAATCGTGAACAAAATTTATTAAAACTCAAATGACTGAAGTTGGTCATGATGGGTACTTTATATAAATTTGAATTTGTGTACTCTTTTATTTTTCTTCAAATTGCATGAATAACCTCAGTTATGTTTGATAAAATCTACATTAGTAAAATTGGTACCGGCAGATCCTTTGAGAATTCCATTAAGTAATCATCATTTGCTACATTTAGACATATATGAATAAAAAATAATTAAATAGTTTATTTCTAAAAAATAGGAACACAATCAGCCTTATTAAAAATTTAAAAAAATTAAAAAAAAAAAAAATCGCCCAGACCGCCTAGACCCGCCTAGAGTCCGCCTAGACCCCGCCTAGATCCCGCCCAGACCCGCCTAGACTGCCCGCCCAGACAGCCCAGAACCGCCCAGCCATTAATCTGGGCGGTTTTCCACCTTCTAGCGCCTAGGCCGATTTTTAGAACACTGATATATATTCATGACTGAGCCTTATTTTTGGTACCATTGTCAGCATTATATGAATAGTGGTCCTGAATAATCTTTCAGTCATCCACTGTGTTCTGCACACAGTATATTAGACTATGGCATAATATGACGAATAAGACATCTCTTTTCCTAATTTAAATGATTCTTCATATATTGTTTATGGTATTCTTGATTTTTAGGTTGAATTATGTGATGATGATGACTTCATGTGCTGGCATTTGGTAAGCTCTTTTGTTCTAACTTTTGGTTTAAGTTTGTCGTATTGGAGATTTGAGATTTAAAACACACGTTGGCCACAACGTCTGAGGAAATTAAACTACAAATATGTCATAGTAGGATATGATAGTAAAATAAATTAACTATTGCAAACCAAAATATATCAATTTATCTGGGTTTGGTGATTGATGAATTTTCATGATAAAAATGGTGTGACCTACAAATGATTACTTAGGCAAGTACTGTACTTTGCATGGAAATGAGCCAGAATAATTCCTGCAGTTTGTAGGGTGAAAAGAGTTATAGGAAGGGACTTGCTTGAGTTGATATGGATGAAGTTGTAAACTAAATGATGCTAATCTTTAATGAAGTATACATGAGAAAATTAATTCTTAAACCTGCGAACATTAGGAAATATATTATGATAACTGCTGTGGCAATTTTTACATTTCTGTCTGACCTCTAGTTGGCAATTGTTCATTTTTCTTTACATTTATCTATTCAATGGCTGTCACTTTCTCTTTGATGATATTACTTGATATCTTGCAGGAACTGGAGGGGAAGATACGCACACAAACAGGGTTGGAAGTTTGAAGCACAAGCTGCACAACAATGAGTGTTAAATTTTTTCAAATTGATTGTTAAAATGTTGCTTGCATTTGCATGGAGTCTCATTGAAGCACAAGCTGCACAACAGTGAGTTTGGTCACACTTACATCTTTATTTGTGATGGTGTAGAGTATTTTTTATCCATAGTTTATGAACTTGACAGACCTGAAAATGCGGGACTTGGAAAATCTCTGAAGGCATGCTATATCTCTCTCAATACATTCTTTATTATGTTCTATGCTCATCTACATGTAAAACTTCGACATTCTTGACTCACTTAAACCATTGACATAGCGATACGTATTGATTTTACTATAATCTGAATTGAATTTTAACTTGGGTTCTAACCACTCTACTCAACAAATGCATTGTTGTTCAGATTCTAGAAAAAGTGAAAGGAGAAATTGATGAAACAAAACTAGGTCGTTAGTATATAAACCTATATTTTACAAGAATTATAAAGTTAGTTAATATTTTTTTTTGGACTAACATGTTAGCCGGGTTCCCTATAGAATGGAATTTGTGTTGCTTTACCCTACGCCATTGAAAGACTGTTATGGTAGTAATTCTTAACATACCTTGAAAGCAAAGAAAATAAATAGATAACTTCTTTTGTTCACTGAAGCACAAAAAGGAAGACATATTTGTATTTTCAATACTGATATCTGAAATAATTTGTTATGTTTTAATACCTTTTTGATATTCGATCAGGATCTATTACTACAAAGGTCTCAAACTCCACAACTGAGATTGCTGATACGATAGAGGTTAAGAATGAGAAACTGAAACATATTACTACAAAGGCATCAGGTTGTCCAGATATGGGCATGGTTGGGACTGAGGTTGAGAGGCCGAGACACACCACCAGCAAAGCATCAGGCTCTCCAGCGCCTCATGTTCTAGATATGGGCATGGTTGAGCTTTCTGAGAAGACGAAGAAAGAAGTGGTTGCACAAATGTCTAAAGATCTTCATGGAGGAAGTCCTCTGAAGTCATTGGTAGCAGATGATATAGTTGATGAGTTGCATGATGCTCATCCTGTTGTTGATTCACCAACTGTGGAGAGCACTGGGAAGGAAGAAAATGGTCATTTGACAAATGAGGAGTTGTTCTAAAAGGAAGTTAAAACTAGCAATGAGAAGGCCAACAAGAGGAGAGCTTCATTTCCAGCAAATTAAAGCAGGAATATCCGAAAAATGGGTCACATAACAGTCCAAAGTTGTCAAGCTATATGGCAGCAACAGAGTCTGTGAAGGCAAAGCTTCGAGCACAAGGCACTGCAAAGGCAAAGCTTCGAACACATAACAGAGTCTGCAAAGGCACTTTGTCGTTGTTGTTTGATTCTTCAGGTTCATACAATACCATGTCTTATATTTTCTTCATTTCCTCATTTTTGCCTGTTCTAATATTGAGTGTACTAGTTCATGACTTAAGATGTTTACAATCTAGGAATAAAGTATTCATTTGCAAAGATTGTTGTGGTTGCTGCCTTGTAGTAGTCTGAGTTGACTGTTTTAAGGATTTGATTTTATATGGATGTTTTGTTATGATATACTCTATAACTTGAAGAAAATATTCATCTTAGTAAGGACTGATTTTGCAGGTGTGGGGCTGTGATTTTGCTGCAGCAGCAAAAAAAATGTAATTTTTTTTCGATTATATTAATTTGCAACGGTTTCAAACCGTCGCAACAAACCAATTTTTTTTTTTTGAATTTTGTTTTGACTGGCCACGGCTTAAAACCGTGGTAATTCATGCTTGCAACGGCTTAGAACCATGGCCATCACTTGCCACGGCTTAAAACAGTGGCCATCATGTTTGCAACGGCTTAAAACCGTGGCTAAATGCAGAAAATCATCAAGCGTAAAACCGTTGCTAATATGTGTTGCCACGGTTTATAGCCATCAATGGTGATTTAGCGACGCCTCAAATGGTCAGGCCTCTAAGCCGTGACAATAGGTTACCCCCATGGTCCCAAACCGTTGCTGATGGGTATTTTTGGTGTAGTGCTAGGCACCTGCTCGCAGTCCGCCCACCGCCTAGCGCTTTTTAGAACACTGGGTATAACATGTTCTGATTTTTTTATGTTCAAATTTGCTCCCTTCCTTGCTATGCTATGCTATGCTATGTGGGTATCACTTGTTGTTGTTGTTCCTAAACAAGAAGTCCAAGTAACTAGTTCCAACCTGCAAAATTAACTACATTGATGAATTAGTGAAGTAATATATTTACAAATTTATAGTATTTTGATTAATTATTTATTTTTGTATGACTATGATTAAATTTAAAAAATATATGCATTGAAAAAATATACTAATTATTCACGATTAATCTTAATTCGATTCTGAACCGCGAAGCGATTTAACTACCTAGATCTCCATTCCATGTACGTTCTCTTGCTGAAGTCTCTGACTACATGCAGCAGGTCCTCCATAAACCCTACCTCCTATGGAAGAATTCGACGAGAGAGTCATTGATACCTTGTACTCTTGTTAGAAGTTAATGTAAAATTCTTTATTTCAGTATCAAGGTAAGATTGTCTCCTACTCCCTTAGAACTGATAATGATTAACAATATGATTGTCTCGCTGCATCTATAATTCAATCCTTTCTAAGAACCAACTACATCTTTCTTTCTTTTCTTTTCTCGAAAGAAATCTATTGCGTGTTTTCCTGACGAGTTGTATATATCACATCATCAGACGGGAACAGTGGGTAGCAAAATTGGGCAGCTAAGGGAATGGAATGTTTATAATGCATTGAAAAGTTTAAACGTAAAGGATTTGCCTCATGTTTACTCGATGTGAAATTTCAAGCTGAGTTTTCAACGTGATCTTTACTAGAGCAGCTTTCCATATTACATATCAGTTCTAGGGAAATGATATGTTCCATCCAAGAAAAGTAGAATACTAAAAACTTTCTACAGTAGTACTTCATTGGCCTTTTCTTTGTTCTTGGATACTCTAACAAACACTAGCGTCCTTGTATCTAAATAATCACTACAAAAAAAAGCCCTTTAATAGCGGTTCAAAAACGCTATGGTAGGATACCATAGCGTTTTAATAAACGCTATGTCTGCCGGCGCTATAATAGACCCTGGGTCTATTATAGCGGTTTAAAACCGCTATAGAAAGTTAGCCTGTTATAGCGTTTTTAAAACGCTATAGTAGAGTCTATGATAGCGTTTTAAAAATGCTATAAAAGGCCAGCTTTCTATAGCGTTTTTGAAATGCTATGCTAGAGTCTACCATAGCGTTTTAAAAACGCTATGGTAAGTATACATAGCAAAAAAATTTTTTTTTTTTTTTTTTTTTTTGGCTATCAAATGACGTTTTATTTCTAAAAAATAAAAATTTAAATGTGCCAAACTTAAACATTTCCATGAATAGAGGCAAATCAATGGTTTCCTTCAGATGTTTTGATTTCTTTTTATGAAAGACAACCTGAATATATAATAGTAACATTCCAATAGTACAATTCTTTATGAGAAAATCTGTAGCCAATGGTTACAATACATTGAGCCAATATAATTAACCATCAATAATGGTAATGTACCATTCAATGTGGGAGAGTTCAGACCATCAAAGATTGTCCAAATAATGCCATTTCATATCACACAATGGTATTGGATCCTAGATGGGGTTGGAGTGCTCTTCGACGCCCTGTTTGTCCATTCTGATCATTATCCACAGTAATTTCAATGTCCGGTTTCTCTTTGAAGTTTGCCATCCTCCCCAGTTCTTCAACTTGTTCAATTACAAGATCTAGTCTCACTACCATCTCTAATAACAATGAAGCAAAGGCAGCAAAAGGAAGTGCTTCAGAGAATTCAAGACTAGTTATTGCAAGCTTGCTTAGTGTTGGCCTCAAGACCTTTCTCTCTGACTCCTTGGGGTGATCAGCAACCCGTTTGGTTCTCCATTCAAGTAGCGCTGATGTATCAGTCTTCACTGAGGATAAGGACACCCCATTGTTCTCCTTGTCATGCTTGGAAGCTGCAGCAGCTAAGGCTAGCATGTTGCTGGCTTGGTTCTTGTTGGAGCCAAGGAAGAGTCTAGGTTGGGACTTTATGGCAATGTTGAGGTCATGCAAAGCTTCATGAAGATTGTCAGAGAGCAAGCTTGGAGAACAAAGATGGTTGTTTCTGATGCTATTAGCTAGTTCCATGAGCACCTTTGAGACTTCCCCAGCAACTCGATTGCACGGGTTACGGAATAAAGTTCGAACTGATTTTGGTGTCTGAACAAAGACAACTGTGCATAACTAAACATCAAACAGTTCAGACAAATAGAAGACGCGTTAGATACAAAAGCAATTGTTATTTAAACATGGAAATGAAGTTTCCATGAATTTGGTCAACATTCTAGTGATATTTATGGACTATATGGTATCAAGAACAAGAACATGGACTTGAAATTATTGTATTCCATGTTTAGTTCGTTAGCGTTTCTGAATCTGACAGGATGGAAAAAAAAAACAGTATATATAACACAAAAACAGGACAATCTAACCAAACTAGAACCATAATCGTATATACTTATTAAATCAGACAACCATAGGACACAATATAGGCTGTCTCTTTATTATATGTGAAATACCAGTTCATTTAGATTATAGTTAAGCTTCAGTACTGAAAAAGCAACTAATTAACTATGAAATTTTTATTAATTAGATCAGTCTGTAAAACGAATATTTATAAAAGCAGCAAGATCTAGTTTATGAATAAACCCATTCTTTAAATGACTTAGGTAACCATTTATAGTTATCAGTGACAGTTGCTGATCTAGGCCATATCTTAGCCTCTAATGACATTGTTATGTAGCATAAATACAGCTAAATCTCAACATAATAGAGCAGAAATATAGCGCCCATTGTTAAAGTCAGAAATGTTCCAAACACTAAGTTGTGTTTTTTGCGATTGTAAACATGCTAATTCTTGGCTTAATGGGCAGAAATGTTTTGTTCATAAACCAGTTCCCTTCTCTAAAATAAGTATAGAAAATAATGTCTTACTGTGCTCCTTTCTGCACGACACAGCCCGTTGAATCATTAGGCTCGTTACCAATTTGTTGCCATTCATCATCAATGATCAAGAACGTGGAGGAGTCCCTCCTGCAGACAGGCTGCAAAACCAACCAATCAAAAATTTAGCTGAGTAAATGATAGATGTTCACATCACATGCTCATCTGTCACAGAGTAATGTTCTATTTCACACTCAATTGTGCAGGTTCAAAGTCTAGACAAGTTTTACCAAAGAGGTGTTAGAACTGTTATCACTGAATTTGATATCCACCTAGTTCATTAAATGGATAATGGGTAATGAAAAAAGGCCATGAAATACTTTTAAGCATTCTCACCTTTTGGGGCCGTCCTCAACACCTTCAGCAGGGACATCAGTGTAAAAAGCATCCCATGTACACCAAAAAACTAAGTTTCCCATCAGACTTCCTTATCCAATCACTAAGGATCGAGTATGCTGTAGAGCCCAGATTCATCTCCTGCATGAATGGGGTAAGTTCAGATGGTGGGGAAAAAAGACAAAAAAAAAAAACTCAATGTGATAGGCTTTGCATACCCTTGCCAATTCATCGACAGAGATGACCCTGTTTCCCTCCTGTTCAAAATGCTCAAAAGTTGTACTGGCTATTTGTTCCCACCCTTCAAGAGCTTCAAGCTGATAAGGACTGATTGCAGCAGCACAGAACTCTTCAAAATCCATCTTTCTACGAGAGAGTGGTTCCAACTAACAAATACATAAAATCCAAAAAGTATTTCAAGCAAGTGTTAGTTTTGTGACAAACCGAACAGCAGACTTGAGATGAAGAATAAAAAGAAAAGAAGTCATTGTTATCAGTTGATAATACATAATGCAACATATATTTGTTCTGCAGATGTTCTCATGAATTCAGGATATAACATAAGTAGATTCCATGGCAAAAGAATTTCGATGCACAAATACTCACCGCATTTAGTATGTCAAAAGGCCTAGACTCCTTCATGAACTTTTATTGAGGGATTCAATTCCAATTATAAAGTCATATTCAAGCATATAAAAAAGTCATATAAGCCCTTCTCTGTTACTGCACCAAGCAGCCAGTCTGCTACTCTAAAAAAATTTAGATTGTTATTGAATTTTTCAGTTGAAGAAAGCAAGGCTGTTTAAGGAAATTTCAGAATACAAGGAATATCGTGCTATAGAGGCCAAACAGGATAAAGAAAATCACCCCTTCCTTTCGAACTTAAGACCTGAAACCTATTCATTTGTTGACTTAATCAATCTGCACTACAAACCTATTCCTATTGGTTTATTTCATATATTTCAATGATGCATCCCTTGTTTTTAAGTAATTTGTTTATGATGTTTTCATGTTTTTGCTGGAATAAAAAAGTTGAGTCTTGACCCTGGAGGCTTATGCTCAGCCTCACAAAAGCAAGCAACTTGGCCTCCACTTCTAAAACTCTGACCCGGACTCCATCAAGTGATTCTTAAAGCAAAGCCTTTCATGAATTTACAGTTGCTATTTCTTAGAAGACAATGGTGGCTTTAGATGTGGTTTAGAACTGCATTTGAACCTCATATGGCGAACAATGTTACATAAACCAGAAGTATAATTTTACTTACCATGCGTTTAGCAAACATCTTCTTCAACTCGACGTTTGCCAATTTTGAGTATTCAGCGTCTTCACCAGCCTATCATTTTACAGTTGAAAATAGACGAATGAGGAATGAGATTAACAAAAAATCAGTGTATTTACTTGTAATTTATAAAGACTTACAAGTCATACAACTTCAGAGATTTCAAGAAAATAACCATATCATTGTGCTAAAAAATCAGGCTAGCCAGGGATCAGTTTGTCCATGGTGCCACACAGTACACGTACCTATATGTGTCAATTAAATGCATTTTAACAATTTTCAACTAAAGAATTTCACTTTCAAAATTCCCTTGGTACATAAGTAACGAAAAAGGGATCCATAGATGCTTTAGTGCCTCTTACCTCATGAGGTGCACTTTGAACAGAAAACTATAGCCAATTAATTAGGCTTAGTAAATATTCTCACGTAAATTCGTGGTCTGGATTTAGATAATCAGATAATGTGGACATTTACCTGAGCATTTTGGTGCCCGACTCCTCCAGAAGCCTGATACTGAAAAATTCAGACAGCAGAATTATGATATAACCAAGAAAAGAGTTTCAAGGCTTTATAGAAACCAATAAATGAATACTGACCGATGGCCATTGGTACTGTAATTGTTGCTGATTCTGGAACTGCGTCTGCATCTGATTCTGTGGAGCTGGCGTTTGCGAGACATGTTGTGTGTGCAGAACCTGTGGATGTGAATGAAGCTGTGGCTGTGGCTGTGGTTGAAGTTGAACTGCAGGCTTCTGTTGTTGTTTCTGTTGTTCAAATAGCGCGAGCTCCTCAGGCTTCTCCCACTACACATTCATTTTGATGGTTATCTACCAGAATCTGAGATACCACGAAGCAGTGAAAGCTTTAGATAAAACACATACCCTGCTCTCAGTCGTTTGACTGTTATAGTAGTACTGTAGTACTTGTAGCCTTCTGGAGAGGTGTGTTCTGTCCAGTTACAAGTTGGAGCCGTTGCCTGCATGCTTACAGGTGCAGCATGATTAGCTGATGTAGTCAAAGGCACAACTGAGGCTTGAACAACTGCAGGTGTGCTACCAACTGTCTGTGGTGTTGTCCCTCCCCACTGCGGCTGCAGTAAAAGAAATCATATTTAGCTATAACCACCAAAAATTTTGAGCATCAAAGTAAACGTTAGCAACACTAAACTAGGAATGGAACTGAACGGAAGACAGCAGCCGTTACACGTTAGTACATTTAGACAATTCATTAATGAGAAACCATTACACATAATACCTACTCCAAAAATAGCATTCCGATCCAAATAAAGGAGATATCTTGCATGGCATAACTCTGCTCTTGGAAATTTTATAGAATCTATGAATACGTGACTGCTCAATTCTCAATATACTTATTTCAATGCCAAAAGAAAGAAATGGGATGGATATTGGAAAAGTTCAAGGACCCCTAATTTGTTTTAATTTCTTGATTTTAGATGCCAAACAGCTAAGAGCAGTGGAATATGGATTGACAAGTTTCAACCATATAAATATTTCTTTTGGCCAAGAATGCTTCCCTGACTAATAGCTGATATATTTTCTTGTATAAATCTCTAAAAGACAGATAGGCTTGCAATAGTCAAAGTACTTGCTGCTTGTTGGCCAAGAATGAGGAGACAAGCATGCAACTATTAAAGATCAATACAACTATGCTCCTTTAGAAATTCTACATGAATGACAAGAAAAGTAAATAATGTATATATATATATATATATATAATCGAGAGGACAAATTAAATGCTCATGTGAATCCTTATTCCACATGCTTTTCATATATTTGAAGAATTGTCTACAACAGAGTCCTAAACTCAATGGCAAAAAACAATAATAGAAGGGTGTTTAACCTCGAATCTGAACCTCGAGGCCTCTTAGGATCAGCAAACCGAACTGTTAATGGCTGGTCACAACCCTGAGTAACAGCGAACAAATAATAATGAACGTGAAGCACAAAACTTGAAACAGAAATGAAATACATAGCAGTGTCATGAGCTAAGGCTTACCCTCATCACATATGTTCCATTCAGACCAGCTATAGCTGTTGCTGCCATGTCTCTACTAGCAAACTTGACAAAGCCACAACCTTCAAAAGATAAACAAAAAATTTAAAGAGTTAAAGCTTAAGAGAAGGCTCGTATCACCACAATGGCACAATGTAAGGGTAACCATAGCCCAGAACACATTGGAAATATGGTTTCTAACCATCAAAAAATATATAACAGTTAGGACTGGTAACATATTGTCAGGTAGTTACCAAATCATGCTATAAAACATAACCACAAGCCATTCAAAAAAATAATAAAAATAAATAAATAAATAACAACAACAACAACAATCACAAAGGTCATGATAATCTTGTTGGTCGTGATCCAGTTTACCACAATGAAGAGAAAAAAAGTTGTTTTAGTTCCTAACCTCGAAGATAAATTCGAAAAAAATTTTGATTAAAACATTACATACTCATAGATTCGAACTTCTAATTGATAGAAAACAACAAAATAGATTGAACCAATTGAAATCGAAAACATACCGTAGAACCTCTTCGTGAAGTCAGTCCTTCGGAGAGTGTTCGAAGCCCTAACTCGAAGATTTTGCAAAATCCGAGAAAACAAGTGATCTACCACGCAAATGGACGTCGAAATCACGTAGAACCTCTTCGTGAAGTCAGTCCTTCGGAGAGTGTTCGAAGCCCTAACTCGAAGATTTTGCGCAATCCGAGAAATCAAGTGATCTACCGCGCAAACGGACGTCAAAATCAACTCCGGAACGTCGAAAACAGGGTAAGAGGAGAGTTTGGATCAAGTTGGGGAAGAGGAGTTCGCGAGAGGTAACTGCGAGCCTTCCTTCCTTCCTTCTTCTTTGTTTTGCTTTTGTTCTTTTTTTTTCGATTCGAGCGGGATTCTTGGCGCCCTGCGAATTACAAGTCCCGCCTATGTATCTTTTTCACTTCGCGCGCGAGCTTTTGGTCAATATGGCTGTTTCATTATTTGTAATTGTTCGTAATTCAATCAATTATAGCGCTTTTCACAAAAACGCTATAAACATTAGCTATCAATGATCACTTTTCTTGTAGTGAATTGGATGTTATTCTATGCTCTCATGCTTTTGTTGTTACTTTTAGATGTATTTCTCGTGTTCCATTTACATGGGTGTTAGTCAGTGTGTCTTGGCTGTAAAAGCTGTTCAGCCCAGCTTTCTTGATATTTTTAATCCAGAAAAGTGAGTATTTGTGAGCGAATGCAATAATTTTATATGAATATGCGGAATGTACCATAGCTTCGCTCATTAAAAAAACTATTAGGATTAACAGCAACATAAACTAAAATCCAAGAAAATATATGTATCCACTGTTTTGGTGAGATATATTTTGTGATGTATACATCTGGTAGTGGCTAATACAAAACCGACGAGACATCAATCAGCCAAGTGATTACAGTTATACACGTGGCAGAGGCCAACCCTAATATGGGAAAGGCCCCAAGACGGTCCCGAAAGGACCCAAATCTCAAACCATTATCCAGCTCCTAAGTCAAGCGCCCAAGCCCAAATCTCGCCAGCCCACATGGGATGGATCTTGGAGCTTGACCTAGGACAATAAAGCCCGAACACTGATCTATGAGCGACACAGGCCCGAAATCCCATCGCACAAATCAACTCTTCACCCAATCAAGCTTTGAGTCCTGAACAGAGCCAAGTGCCGAAGAGACTTAATCATGCACATGTAAGATCCTGGGGGAGAAATTACCAAACGCTTATCATTCCCTCGTGTTTGGCGCCAATGTATCTTTAGCCTTAGTTGAGAGGTTGATAGACTCCCTCCATCACGTTCTCAATGACAGGAACAGTTGTTGAGGGAATACTCTTACTTAAGGTTAGAAAATGGCCAATGGTAGCCTGGTTAGATGGTTAAGGATGTGGTGTTTTAAACCCCACGTCTTGGGTTTTATATCCATCGGTGGCACGCTCGCCTTAAAAAAAAAGGCTAGAAAAGGGAAGAAGAAAATAACGCATACACTTTGCTAATTACATTTAGTCTTCATTCTTCCTTGCATTGTTATCTGACTCAAGCATCAGAGTGCATTCGGCCACCATAGTGGTACCTAGCTAATCGTTGATCATTTTTACATGCTCGAGATCAACAATGACATATTTGGACACATCAGTTTGGCGCCGTTTGTGGGAAAAGACAAGTTTTCCCTGAAGCGCACATATAAAGTTCTTTGTAGCTAAGAGAGCATCGAGACATGGCCACTAGCACCAAATCTCGAGCATTTAACAACAATGTTGAACTAGACAACCCTCTAGCCAGGGAAGCCCAACCACAAGGCCGAATCGATCCAATCGAGGAGAACATCGAACATATATTGATTTTGATGAACAAACAAGTCGCACAACCCAATCACCGAGGCAGCCGTGGATGACTCCCGCATTGACCAAATCCTATTCCACATGGATCATCTAGAGTGGGTGGTGGAAATACTAACCTAGGATCGACAGCAGTCACCCGAAAATGGTGGAGATCCGGGGAGATCCCACCAGAGAGGATGCTCGAGAAGGAATCCAGAAAAATGAGAACCTTCACGATGATGAGCAAAAAGCTAGCCGATAGGAGAGCTTAAGGGATGACGGGGACATGGGGGCCATGCCCCGAAGACAGATCGGACCATGGCCAGAACCCGCTCCGGCTAGGGGCAACCAATGCGGACATCTTATACGACCTCACTGTCCCTCCATTCTTGGAAGAAATCATGAGCGTCCCCCTGCTAAAGAAATTCGTCCCTCCAAAGCGCGAATTCTATGACGGAACATCAGATCCGTTAGATCAGTCAAGGCCCTGGCGAATGCATTCATCATCAGGTTCGTTGGGAGCCAACAAATTAGGAAAAGGGCCTTATTACCTGTTGAGTCTCAAGCAGAGGCAGGGCGAGACCCTCAAAGAGTATGTCACTCATTTTAACGATGAAAGACTTTGATCAACGATTATAGCAATGACACGTCGGTCACCGTTTCCACTTCTGACCTCTGAGGAGGTCAGTTCTATAACTTCCTCACACTGGAACCTCCGAGGGATACCGCGGATTTACTATATAGTGCGCAGAAGTATATCACCCTCGAGAAAATGCTGGCAGCCAAGAAAGGAGACGAAAATGAAGAAAAAACAAGTCTCTAAGGCTCAGAACAAGGGAAAGGAAAATAGGTGTGAAATGGAGGAAAAAAGACAATAAAATCAGGTCTGACAAGGCAAAACCCGACAGGGTTACCAACTATGCTAGCTCAAGGTATACTGAGTTCGCCCCTCTCAACTCTAGCTTGCCCAAAATCTCTCCGCCATGAAGAGCTATGATGACATCAAGTGGCCCCCCAGGCTCAAAAGCAATCCTTCGAGGCGTGATAAAAGCAAGTATTGTGCCTATCACAAGGACCACGGTCACATCACCCAGGACTGTCAAAGTCTCAAAAATGAGATAAAGTATTAGGTTCGAAGGGGGAGACTCGAAGAATTTGTGAATTTTGGCAAAAAACAACCCCAAGAAAAAGAGAAGGAAGAAACTGCTCCAAAGGTCGAAGAAAAAACTGCAAACGTCATCTACGTACTGCACAATGCACACGATGGATTGGAGAAATCCAATCTGGTCAAGAAAGAGGGCAATCCGAGAATTGCAGACAAATTTCCACTGCGGAGACCGCCCAGTCCAGCACGCCCGAGTAGAGCACCCAACCTCGGACCTGACACTAACTAAGCGGGATATACAGGGGGTCAATTTTTACTTTATTCCCCGCATAAGATGCCCCGGTTATCATGATTGCCATATCGAAATGGGATGTGAAAAGATTGCTCATGGACACGGGGAGCTCATCCAATATCATATTTCTGAAAGTATTCCGCAGGACGTGGCTGAGGGAGGAAGAGCTGAAACCAGGCAACGAGGTGATGGTTGGCTACGACGATGCTTGAAGTTACTTTGTCGAAAGCATCAAACTACCCGTAGGAGCAGGGGAGCCAGTAAAGCTCCTAATTTTGGAGTTCATTGTGGTAGTTGCCCCCTCTGCATACAATATGATTCTGGGAAGGCCTTGGCTTCACCAGTGGGATCAGTGGTCTCCACACAACACTAGTGCTTCAAATACCCAGTCAACGGGGAGACAAGGACTGTCAGGGCATATTAGTCTTTTGCCAGGGAATGTCATTACGTGGCAATGAAGCTATCAGGCAAGTAGTCGTGACAACTCGAGTACCCCTAAGGAATTAAAAGGAGCTTACTGATAAGAGAGTTTGAGTGGAGAGAGTAACTTGCAAATTTTTAAAAAAGAACTATGAATAAATGTAATCTATTTAAAAATGACTTCATTCCACTCAACTCCTTCTAAAAGGGAAGACCCGGTCCTAACACGAGGGCCAAAATGGCTCACAGCAACCGGGCTTAGTCCTATAAAGGCAAGGAAAACTCACCGCATAATTGACCTAGTCCGCCTAAAGTAACTGAGGTTATACACGACAGGTCAAGCGTAGTCCACAGACAGCTGACCGTCGAGGAAGGGCCTGGTCCGATCACGGGGACCAAAATGGCACACAGTGATTGAGCCTTACCCTTTTAAGGGCGATGACAGCTCGTCACAAAAGTGACCTAGTCCTCATAAGGAACCAATGTACCGCACAGCGGACTGAGCCTAGTCCAAGGACAACTCACCGCTCAAAAAGGCCTAGTTCGAACACGGGGACCGAAATGGTGCACAACGGTCAAGCCTAGTCCTATTCAGGATGACGATAGCTTGCCGCACAATTGACCTAGTCCACCTCAGGAACCACGGAAAGACACTTATGGACATAACTCATTCCACGGGCAGTTCACGGCAAGTAGACAAAGCCCAGACTACGAACAACTCATAGCACAAAAAACCCAATCCTGTCACGGAAACCTAAATGGTGCACAGCGACCGGACCTAACACTATTAAAGGAAATAGCAGCCCGCCGCATATGTGACCTAGTTCACCTAAGAAACTGAGGTACGAAACAACAGGTCAAGCCCAATCCATGGACAGCTCTAAAAAGATTGTTTCGTTCACGGAGACCAAAATGACGCACAATTGTCAAGCCTAGTCCTGATCAGGACAACGTCAGCGTGTTTCCAAGTGGCCTAGTCTGCCTAAGGAACCATGGCACCGCGAGGCGGATCGAGTCTAGTCTATTGACGACTCACCGCACCAGGATAATATAGTCCGAGGGGCAAAGATGGTTCCTCAACAACCCAATTCCTGTTCCGGATTGGAGTCTATTACGAAGCCTAAGCCCAGACGTGGTGATGGCTTCTTCCTAGCTCAAGTCCTATCGAGGTCTGAGCAAGATGAGTACATGAATCCAGTCCTTTCGAGCAAAAATGGTTCCTCAACAACCCAAATCATGTTTCGGATTGGGGTCTATTACGAAGTCTAAGCCCAGATGGGATGAAATGACTTCTTCCCAGATCAAATCATCTCAATGACTGAGCCGGATGAGTACAGGAATCCAGCTTGTTCGGGGAAAGATAGTTACTCAACAACCTTTCAAGATTGGGGTTTATTAAGTCTAAGCCTAGACTGGCGAAAATGATTTCTTCCCAACTCTAGTCCTCTCAAAGATTGAGCCCAGATGAGTATAAGAATCCAGCTCATTTGGGCAAAGATGATTCCTCAACAACTCAACTCCTGTTTAGGATTGGAGTTTATTACGAAGTTAAAGCCCAGACGGGCGGATATGACTTTTTCCTAGCTCAAGTCCTCTCCAGGACTGAGCCAGATGAGTACAAGAATCAAGCCCATTTGGGCAAAGATGGTTCTTCAACAACCCAACTTCTGTTCAGGATTGAGTCTATTACGAAGTCTAAGCCCAGAAGGGCGGAAATCACTACAACACAAGTGATTATTAATAGCACAAGTCCATAGCGTTTTTTAGACTTGTGCTATCAAAGCCAATTTAATTTCGTTAACATAGCGTTTTGATTTAAAACTCACAGGAAAACAGAGCGGAAGAGCGAAAATTGTTCCGCGTTTTTGACCCAGGCTTTCATCTCCTCCCTCAAACGCGACTCTCCCTCACAAGAATTCCCTCACAGACGCAACACATCTCTCCCTCACAAACGCAGCTCTCCCACCTCGCCTCTCTTTTCGCCGTCACCTCGCCTTGCCTGATCTCTCTCGCTCTTCTCTCTCCATCACCTCTCCTGTTACCGTCACCTGATCTCTCTCGCTCTCTGTCGCTTCGCTTCCACTTCTCTCTGCATCTGCTACTCACTACTCCTTCACTATTTCGTCTTCTTCATTTTGCACAAATTAGGGTTTCTGATTAAAGAATCTCTGTATACTTCCATCCCAGATTGAAGCTCTCTGTAAGTTGGATTATGTCATTGCATTTCATTTTTTAGTTTGTTGAATAATTTATTGAGATGTTGATTTTTGGGTCTCTTTAAATACTGAGAAAGTGTTTGTATATTCAGAAAGAGAGAAAGCAAATAGATTTTAGCGTCTCTCCATCGGCGAAGAAATACCAAGTTTCTCTCCAGCGGTTTTCGAGTCATCTAGAAGCAATTTTGAGGTACGAATGTTGATTTAATCTTCTGTTCTAATGGTTTTTAGAATGAGATTGGTGGTTGTTTGTGTTTGATGTCTTTTGTGTTTGTTGAATTTGTGAGATTGGTGGTTGTTTGGTTCCCATCTAGTTTGATTTGTTCTGATCTGTGATTGTTTTCGTCCCTTCTATGTTTTTTTTTGTTTAGATGAACATCATTTTTTGTGTTTTAGGTTTTTTTGATTTTGGTTTTAGGGAATTTTGTTTTTGATGATGAGTTTATGCCTTTTATTGGTGTTGATGGAGGAGTAGTCAGGATGGAGTTCTGATGGAGTAGTCAGGATGGAGGACTAGTCAGGATGAGTTTTTTGAAACTTAATTTACGTGGCATAATATCTCAGAATAAAATCATTTATTTTTCAAATGTTTGATTTCTTTTTTCTAGAAAAGTCATATAGATATGAAGCTTGTATAATACGAAATGATAGCCCCGAAAGCGATGCTCTAGCTTCTGATTTATAAGTGCAATTGTATTATAGCTGAATTATTTACTTGGTGTTGAAATTACATTTTCTTAAGCTTCTCTTGATTAATTAGATGAATAACTAGTGACCAATTTTTATTTTTTTATTGGTAAGCGAGCAGGGGTTTCAAGGATCCCCAAACCTTCATATTAATAAAAAATGATGAATCAAATACAATCATTCATTCAATACATCACAATAGAAATGGAAATTTCTTCAAATCCAACTAGTGGCCAATCTTTTTTTTTATTTTGGAAATCGAGCGCGGTTATTTAGGATCCCCAAACATGAAAATAAATTGGAATTACATTCGTAAATAGGTCTTCCCTATTCTATCTTCATGAACAATATCCTTCAAATCCTGAGCAAAGGAACTTGGAGTAATTTCCATAAATTCAGAGTTTGGATTCAAACTCGCAAGCCTATCTGCGACTCTGTTAGTCTCTTTGTATTCATGCTTAATAATATGATCTTCTAAAGTACCAAGCATTCTCCTAATCCTGCTAATTGTGTGCCGCACATCCCATGTGGCTTGCCTATTTGGAGTTAAATATGCACACACTGTGGCTGAGTCAGTGCTGAGTTCAAGCTTCCGAATGTGCCTAGCAATAGCTAGTCGTAATCCTGCTTCAACTCCCTGTAACTCATGTTTAATCACCGAGTACCCAATTGTTGATCCAGCGCATGCAGCCACTACATCACCCTGGTCATTCCTAATGACAGTGCCATATCCTCCTATTGTTCCTCGCATAGAGCCATCACTATTAAGTTTATACCACCCTGCTGATGGTTTTATCCAAGAATAGTATACTGGTTGCTGAACACAATATAGCACGTCTAGGTTCCATCTCCCAAAGATCTGTTTGTTCCTAGCAGTGCCTACTACTTGTAGCTCTCCAATGCTGAATTTTAGCCTCACGTCATTGAAGATACACTTAACTAATTCAGTACATGTGCATTGCTGCTGCTGATACAACCTATTGTTCCTTTTTGTCCATAGATAATATACTGTGGCATTCAAAGTCACTTTCTGAAGTTGCGCACTGCAACTGCTGCCTTTGAAGTTTTGCATACACCACTTAATTTCCTCGTCCTAGCTAGCAACCTGTCTAGAAGAACTTAAGAAGTGTAACATCTTACTCCATACGTATTGGGAATACATACATTCAAAGAAGAGATGCTGCTCTATTTCAGCGTCCTGGTTGCACAAGGGACACACATCTTGTTGCGCACTACCCCACTTCTTGAGTTTACTTAGTGTTTTCAAGGCTCCATGACATAAAACCCAGGTAATGAAGCCGTGCCTTGGGATATTGCCTTTAAACCATATAATACTAGCCCAGTCTCTTGTCCTGTTCCTTTTCCTGATTGCATTATAGGTGTCTCTCATCTAAAACTGTCCATTACTGCTTGCACTCCACAGTATCTCGTCCTGTTATCAGGAAGCCAAGAGTATCATCCATAAGATTGCATATAGTTTGGGGTATACTCCATGCATTATCTCTTATAATGGCTGAGACTTTTGCATCCTTGTTGAGAGTCAAGTCATACAACAACTCTTGCGGAACCATTCCATCAAAATACCCTTTGGGTGCCAAGGGTCCTTCCAAAACAGAGTGTTCTCCCCATTACCAATTGAGTGTAGTGCTATTTTAGATGCTTTACTTCTACAGTCCAATATCCTTCTCCAACACCAAGATGCCTCCTTAGTGGCCAATCTATCCCATCCCTTTTCCTCATTGAAGAAAAGAAACAAGGCTATTACCCAAAATGGCTTATGGGATCTTTAGATGTTTCCACACGTGCATGAATACCTACTATACGTGGATTTGAAGATAAGTATAATGGAAGCATAGATAGAGAACTTCATTATAGGTATTAAAATCATACTATGGGTATGGGAGTGCATTTGGGGTCCTAAGAGACTTTTCGTACTTTTGTGCTCAATTCAATTGGGATGACATAGTAAAAAAAAATTGACTAGTGAAGGGGGCATTACAAAGGGTGATGCACCTGCTGAACACTATAGGAGGTGCCATTCGACTGGCAAAGGTTCTATGTTGACAGAGATTGCTAATAAAAGTCAGAACAAAATAAAGGTTATCATAACTCCTGTTGGTAGAGTTATGTAGAAACCTATTTGAGACCACTAGGGTACTTTCTAATACTTCGCATAACATTAGAAAGCCTGAGCAACTCTCCCTTATGTCGCTTAAGCTGTTAAGAAGATGATGAAAGGGAGCAGACTTTTTTTGATTCACAATAGTTATTTTTTTCCTTCGGCTCTGAGATTTAATCTCGCCCGTTGCTCTTGCCCTCTATGCTAGGCCATAATGCCAAGCACTCTATTTTTTTTTTCCTTCGGCTTGTACTGAATTTTGTTTTTTGTTTTTTTGCTTCAGATTGTATGTTCATCTTTTCTCTAAATAATCTCAAATAACCAATTGGTTGACATGTTCAATTTATTGTTACTATTTTTTTCCCGACCTTAATCACTTGATGATGGTTGACATTCTCTTTTGCATATTTGCCCTTTAGCACAATTCTGAAGAGATAATTTCTTTGTATGTCTTTGTAACATATTGTCATTGAAAATATAGAAGTTGTGGGTTTTGAAGGATAAAGCTTTGGACTTAGTTTTGCTGTGGAGAGGAAGAAAGTTAGTTCTGCAAACACTTCTTAAGGTTTGGATCAACTTCAACCTCATTTCCCTTTTGAATGTAATGTTTGAAACTAAAATTTTGAATTTGAACTTATGGTGTATGACCTGAAAATTTGCTAAATCACTGAAGTATACCAGTATTCACTGTTGAGTCCTACTTGTTTCATCCCCTTTATTTGAAGGCAACATCATCAAAATAATTTAAGGAATACCTGGTCCTGACTTGGATATATTGTCTGTATGGTATTTCGTCCGTGCTTTGTATCCATTCGATATAATCACCACGACAACTGCTTAAGCTCATTGATTACAAATCTTAAGAAAAAGAGATAGTATGATTAACAAATTAGGTGGAGTTTGAGTTTTACCATGTTCAGACTCATTCCCAAGAGCATTGGAGCCAGTTTTAGGCAGTGTTCAAAGGTTAACATCATGGAAATGAACAACAGTCGGGGGTGTAGGTGTAGCTAACTAGCTAAATGTAGTCAATTTCAAAAGGAAAATAGGTATTTGCAATTTATTAGTGGTTGCGAAAAACCAACTTCAGTATAAACAGTCCTGTCACAAATAAATAGAAATTTACATTATGTTTGTTGCATGCGTATCTTTGTTAGCTTCTGTTGATTTTTTCTTCCAATAAAAACTTAAATATAAGAACATGTTTTTCAATTACAATTGGGATAACTTTTTGAAATATCTCTTTTACACAAATGAATATTGCATAAAACAGAAAATACTGTGATGGTCAAAATAACTAAGCTATTGGAACCAAACTTGGACTTTATGTCCTAACAAATAGAATCTATGTATTGGTACAATAAAGCAAAAACTTGCCTAAAAACTGTTAAAGAACACAAAAGAGAAAGATTAAATTTAAAGAAAAAACAGGGACAATCTCTTAATACCAAGCTATGTATCCTATGCAGTCATAGTAAAGAAATAACATTTCTTAGTTTTATTTTTTATTTTTTATTTTTGTTGTTGGAGTGTTAGGTGATCAACATTCTGATTGTTCGAACATGCTGGACTCAGTTTGAAACGGTCTACTTCCGATTTGGAACCAAAGTTAGAATGGAAAAAAATGTCACTTCAGAGACACAATTTGTTTAAATGATTATTTTCACCTTTTCCTAGCCTTTACTATAGGATTCCAACAAGTTTATCATCTAATGATGAACATATCTTAATTATCATATGGCTGAGAGTCACTGATACAGTAGTATGGTTAATTATTCAACACTTCGGAGCATTAGGATCCTGGTTATCGGTGTGTTTTGCATGGTAACACCTAAATAAGACAATAACTTGCTTTTACAAATATTTTGTTGGTATATCAAGTAATCAACTAGGCATCTTTTTGGAATTTTTGTTTGTTCTTTTTGGGATTTTTTATTTTTATTTTATTTTATTTTCCATTTCTGTTTGTTCTATTTCAGAACTTTTTCCATGTATGCATAATTGTGCTTTAATGTTCATTAAAGTTGAATAGCTTGGGCTAATATCTAGCCCAAAGTCTGCCAGGCCTAGAAAACAGGCAAACTCGGATCTATCTTTGCCTGACCTAATTTCTATGCACTAGGTTTTCCCTACTTTCTTTACTTGTTTGTTATGATGTTGGGGACTGAAAGCCCAGAAAAGCCATGTCTCAGTATTTTCAACTATGGAAGCTATGCAATCAGGCCTAGCCCGGTTACTTCTTTATTCTAGGCAGGGCTTAGCTCTCAACTTGTTTTGTTGAGTTCAAATAACAGACTGGCAAGCTATGTATCCTATGCAGTAATAGTAAAAAATGGCATTTCTTAGTTTTTTTTTGTTGGAGTGTTAGGTTATTAACATTCTGATTGTTTGAACCTGCTGGACTCATATGCTTCTGATGAGAAGAAAAACAAATGTCATCCAGTTTGAAACGGTCTACTTCCGATTTGGAACCAAAGTTAGAATGAAAAAAAAAATGTCACTTCAGAGACACAATTTGCTTAAATGATTCTTTTCACCTTTCCCTTTACCATAGGATTCCAGCAAGTTTATCATCTAATGATGAACGTATCTTAATTATGATATGGCCGGGAGTCACTTATGCAGTGGTATGGTTAATTATTCAACCCTTTGGATCATAAGATCCTGGGTATCAAGGTGTTTTACGTTGCGGCACCTAAAGAAGACAATAACTTGCTTTTTCGCCAATGGCATGACAACTCAACGGTTAGAGCTTGGCGGATGGTACCACTAGGTCATGGGTTCAAACCCAGCTTGCGGCATCTTTAGTGGGTTCTGGGATCCTATAAAAACCATGCTTGCCTTTCAAAAAAAAAAAAAAAAACTTGCTTTTACAAATATTTTGTTGGTATATCAAATAATCAACTAGGCTTCTTTATAGAATTTTTTGTTTTTTCTCTTTCGGATTTTTTATTTTTATTTTATTTTATTTTCCATTTCTATTTTTTTTGTATATTTCAGAACTTTTTCCATGTTTGCATAACTGTGCTTTGCGAATGTTCATTAAAGTGGAATAGCTTGGGATATTATCTAGCCCAAAGTCTGCCAGGCCTAGAAAACAGGCAAACTCGGATCTATCTTTGCCTGACCTGATTTATATGCACTATGTTTTCCCCTCTTTCTTTACCTGTTTGTTATGATGTTGTGGACTGAAAGCCCGGAAAAGCCATGTCTCATTATTTTCAACTAAGGAAGCTATGTAATCAGGCCTAGCCTGATTACTTCTTTATTTACTGAGTTCAAATAACAACCTGGTCTATACTATATTCATTCCAATGATAAAATTCCTCAACATCAAATCTGACACCTTACTGTTGAAGCCTTGGACATTTTAAGCACCCATTGACATCCAAAACTATCATATTAGTAAAAAGAGATAATTTTCTAATTGCTATAGACTGTTCAGCTCTAGCATTACCTTGAAGATCAAATATGAAAGGACAAAAGATTTCCCAATTATTACCTTTATGATGTAACGAGTGGATATTTGAGCAATTGTAATGTTAATCATTCTTTATTATTATCATTAATATAAGGTTTTCAGAATCCTCAAACCCTGCTCATTTTCCAAAAAAAAAATAAAAAAAAATAAAACCAACGGCGAAAACCAAAGTTAAGTGGATCCTTTTCCATTAAGAATTTCAATTGCATGTTTGCTGGATGTGTGATAATAGTATAGTATGAAGGAGTGAGGTAGAATTATCAGTCGCTTGGGTTTAAAATCTCTTATATTTGGGTATAGATGAAGCATAACTGCTAGATTTTCTTTCAGAATGGCCTCTCCAACTGAGCTTAGCTTGGATGTTGGAATTGACATCTTAATTTTTTTGTTTGGCATTCCAGGTCTGCTTATCTGATTTGATATATTGTCTTGTTTTCAGTTATCATTTAGAGAAGTCATTCAAATTTTGGGTAAAGAATGTTACATTTTCTATATTTTTGGTGGTTTCATTGTGTTAATTAATATCTAAAGTATCAAGTATCTATAAAAATTAAAATGCAGGGTAATATATGTATTCGGGTATTATGTTTTTGTTTGTTTTGGCATTCCAGGTCTGCTTATCTGATTCGATATATTGTCTTGTTTTCATTTATCATTTAGAGAAGTCTGTCAAATTTTGGGTAAAGAATGATACATTTTCTATATTTTTGGTGGTTTCATTGTGTTAATTACTATCTAAAGTATCCGTAATTTATTTAGGCAAACATACATACCATATTAACACTCTGAATCCAAAACAAACTACAAAACATGAAAATGGCCATATTAACACTCTGCAAGTGATCCTTTAAGAAAAACATTGCACACACACACACACACACACACACACACAACAAGTGATCACTAGGAGATAGGTGTAAATTTTTTTAGGTCAATTATATATGCATGGAAATGATATTGCAGAGGGAATACTATTCAAAACTTATGTAAATTGTGTTATTTGAGTAATACAAATTTTTTATTATTTGAAAGATGGTGTTTTGATTCATTTTCTTGGTTTATCTAGTTATAGTTTTTAGGTCATTGTCATGTATGCAAGGAAATGATGGCGTAGCGGGTATCATTCAAAAGTTTCTAACATATATTCTGAACGTATTATAATTACGATTTCTTTGAAAAGATGGCATTGACTACTACACAACAATTGATCATTAATAGTATATGACAATAACATTTTTTCAATTAGTGCTATGAAAAGGCCAAAATTTGTCCAATTTGTACCCCTTCATCACATTTATGCTGTAGCGTTGTCTGAATTTAATTTATGTCTTTGTGTTTAACATTTATGCTGCCAGTTTGTAATGCTTTCAGAACGGATATGAATATCTATTTAGTATGAAATTGGACTTGTCTTCAAGTACTGCTTATATATATATATATATATATATATATATATATATGAAATTTTCAATTACCACATGAAGATTTAAGTAGTTATTTGTTTGAATTTTAGAATTTGTTGGGCTGAGTACTACAAGAATATATGATGTTGGATAAAGGTAGGGTGGGTCTTCACAGGTACAAAATTAGTTGTGCGTAGTTAGATATTTATTATAGAAGTAGAAATGTCAGAGGTCTTAGAGCAATGGATTTTTCTTGTCTTTCTTGTCATAGAGTTGATCCTGAGTACGAGAAAGGAGCATGGAATTTTGTGAAAATGGTTACAAACAACTTGGGAAATCCTAAAATGATCTTATGCCCTTGCATAGATTGTCTCAATGTACAACATCAGTGTGGCAGTATTGGTTACAAGGGGAATGGATGCGAAGTACAAACAAAGTAAAGATTGGTATGAGCATGGGGAGCAAATAATTATTGATGACACCTTTCCTGAAAAAATGTGGAACGACGAGACATATAACTTATATAGAGCTGCCCACTTTTTTGATGAAGAATATATGAAGCCTACTCAGTTGGTTAATGAAGACTACATTGAGCCTACTAAATACATAGATGCTGATGATTTTATAGCAAAACTAAAAGATGCAGAAACCCATTTGTACCCGAGCTGTTCAAATTATAACAAGCTATCAACCATTGTAGCTTTATATCGACTTAAAACTCAAAGTGGATGGTCTAATAAAAGTTTTAGTTGGCTTCTTGAGACATTGGTAGACATGCTTCCACAGGACAATGTACTTTTGAAGTCGTTTTACTCGGTTAAAAAGTTTCTCAAGTCGTTTTATTAACTATTTGTTGTGTTGTTAGATTGAGCAAAGTGGAGAAGAGGACAAAACATCTGCAGTGGTACGACAATTAGTTTTAATATTGTGACATTAATATTCAATTTAAACTTGCTTCAATTGTAATGTTTGTATTGATTAATTGCAGAGTGTCAACACCAAGTCACTAGAGAAATGCCAGTTGTTAGATTGGAGTGGAACAAAGAAAATCGTTGCTGAAGGAGATTTGATATCAAGGGATCCTAATTCTCCTGTCAATAAAATTCCTATGGGTCCTAATTCAATCAAAGTCTGTGTTGATATCCCAACTAAACCAACTGCTTTCCTATGGAGGCCTACATCTAGTATGACTTGTATAGAACAAGCTCAAGGTAAATCGATAGCATGGTCTGCCGAGAGAGTTATTTTGCAACTTGATCAAGATTTTGTTCAACAAGATAATATTGACACGCCTTTGGTAAGATAATTATTGATTGCTTTGGTATTTATATCATGTATTTGTGTAACTTAAATAGTTGTATTCTTGTGTATATGATTCCTTTTTTTATGCATTCTTTCTTGATAGAGCAAGTACAACAATTCAACGAACAAGTACACATTGTTTGATTGGAGTGGAAAAAATGAAATAGTGGCGGAAGGATGTTGGCATTCGAGTGATCCAAAAGCGTTGATCAATGATATTCCTCTTGGACCTAATGCCATGATTGTTTTGGTAGATATTTCAAAAAATCATGAAGCATTTTTATGGAGGCCTACATCTAATATGACATGCATTGAAGATGCCGTTGGTTCTACTATAGCATGGCCGGCTAACAAATATGGTTTGGAAAAAGTACCTGAAAATCAGGAAGTCGAAAATGCATCATATCATTTGGTAAATTAAATGTGATTGGCTTACACTAATGCATAATTAAAGTAACTATATCTTCAGGAATCTATTAGTAAAGTGATTCCTCAGTTTAATGTATTTGTCTTGTTTGACTTGTTGTTAGAGTGTGAACAACGGCTCAAAGAAAAACTGCAAGTTGTTGGATGTTAGTGGTTCAGGACAAGTAGTCGCTGAAGGACGTTGGTCTTCAAGTGATCCAAATCAGGTTGTTCATCACATTCCCTTGGGTCCTAATGCTATTAGAGTTTGGGTAGTTAGTCAAAAAGTTCCTACTGCATCTCTTTGAAGGCCTACATCTGAGTTGGAATTTATTGAAGATGCCATTGGTACTACAGTAGCATGGCCAACAGACAAAGTTGTTATGATTTAGAGCTTCAGTAAGCACTGATCGAGACTTGTAATATATATTTGAATGCTTGAATGAATATCTCTCTTGGTCTTGAATTCCTGAATATATGCTTGAACTACTACCAATTTTTTAGATCCACTTGTATTCATGGATATGTACGTATGTTATAGGAATGTTAATGCTGTAATGTTGTTACCGTTGTTGTTAATGTTGCACATGTAATGTTGTTGCGTAATGTTGTAATGCTGCTGTTGCGTAATGCTGTAATGCTGTAGAATACTGTTAAATGTCAGTTTATGTATTGCATAATAAGATGTTTCACTGCTTCAGATGTCAATTGATTTTGCATTTTAGGGAGTTGTATTCATCTAAATAGGCTTTTAGGGAGTTTTGAGAGATAAATATAAGGAGATTGGTTGGAATAATATGAGAAGATTTCTCCAAAATGTTTAGAGTGTTTTATTAAGCGCTTAACTTCAAAGGATGATGAGAGAGACAAATTGCAAAAGGAAATCAGGACACCATCTGAAGATTGGAGATTGAAAAATTAGCAGTTCGAATCACAGGTCCACTTTTCCTATTGAGATTTTTTACCTTTTAAATGCATTTGGTCATTTTGCCACTGATTAATCTTTGTTGTTCAAGTACTTACAATTGGGTATGCTTGCATGGATACCATGTCTGTGCCATGGGAGAGAAATACCTCCAACATCAATCAGGAGCAAGAATCCAAATAACGAAGGATATCCCTGCTGATCTCTTATCTCAAACAAGAGATGTGACATTGTCGGGTACTCCAGAGCAAGTTAGCAGAGCAACTCATCAACGATGTCATTGCAGAGGTTCATTTTGTTGTAATTTTGTCTTCTAAAATCATCAATGTATCCTGCTATCCAAACTTCTAAGACTCCATTTTCGTGATTTTTTTCATGATTGAACAGACAGATGCAGGGGGGTCTGCTCCTGTTACAGGGCATGGATCACGTTCACTGCCACATGGAGTTGAACAATGTACGATGAGGATTCCTAATGACAAGGTAACCACCTGTAAAGTTAATTATGGTAGTTTTTACATGCCAAAATGATTGCAATCATATTCCTAGTTTGAACTATTTAGGCATTAGCAGTTTGAGTTTTCTCGCTTCTGTGTTGTTCAATTCCACAGATAATAGATCTGTTACTTTGAATGTCGTGACCTACAAGATTCTTAGGTCCAAGTGTTTTCATAAAACCTGACATTTAAAATGTTGCTTGAAAAATTATCATTTTTATGGCATAAGAATAAACAGTTTGAGTAGATCTATTTGGTGGAGTCATTATCATACTAGTTTTTAGTTTTTTACATACTGCCTGCTCGTCGCTGCTTGTTATAGAGTTATTTAAAACCCAACCCAAGCTGTTTGGACAGTTATTCGGTTTCTTTGGGTTTGTTCAGTTACTATTTATTTATTATCATTGTTATTGTTTTACTTTAGGTTCTTTGGTTGGTGCTTAGAGCAGAGTATACATGGAAAATTTGTGAAGGTTAGCGCCTCATCTACCCTTTGTTCTAGGTTTCATTTCCTCACCTTCTTTACTTAGTTTTTCAATGTCTATTGAGTGGCAAAATTTCAGCAAAGTTGACTGGGGCCACTAATGGAGTCAGGATTAAGACTTGGCAGGTGAGTTTTAGTTAGTTCAGATGTTGCAAAATCATCTGTGACAGATGTCTTCAGAGAAAATGATACAGAAACTAACATCAACAAATGTGTATTTTCTTGTTTCATTCTGTTTGCTCTCTTGTTAATTTTATTTCCTATCTCTTTACTCGGGGTTGGAGATAACCCATAGGAAACTGCAGAAACTAGCCGTCTATTGATGCTGGCAGACTCCGCTTTACAATTGCAATTAGGAAATACCCTACATTGCTTGGAAACAAATAGTCAAGATCATGAAGGTCGGTGCCCCGAAATGTCTACTTTCATAATTTTTTATAGATGTCTTCCTCGTTTTGATAATTATTGACTTGTATCACTAAGGATCCAAAACAACATTGAGAGTTGATGGTGGTGGTGGTGACGGTGGAGGTGGAGGTGGAGGTGGGGGTGGGAATAATGAGGACGGTGGTGATGATAACAACATTGGGTTCTTGTCAGAATGGTTGAATTGGACTGCAGATGATGTGAAGACGGTTCTAGCAGCTCTGGCCGTGTCCTTTGCTTTTCGGACATTTGTCGCTGAACCGAGGTTTATTCCGTCCTTGTCCATGTATCCTACATTGGATGTGGGAGATCGAATTGTTGCGGAAAAGGTGTCTTTCTTCTTTCATTTACATAGCTTGGCTTGTTAATTATGAACTTGCTAGATATATGATGGTTTGGGTTGTTGAATTTGTGTGATATAGAGATTTAATTGTGCTCATAATTTAATGTGCATAAAAGATTACTAGGGATCAACAATGTAATTGGGGTTTATTAAAATTTTTAGAAGCAGAAACAATAAATAAATATAGTTCATGAATTTGTTCGTTTACTGGATATTCATGTGACTTTTTTAGTCTGACTTTTCTTGATGAAATCTGTTGCAATTGATATTAGCATTTGAAATGACTGATACATAGTTTTCATTTTCATAAGTTGCATTATTTTAATCTCAATATTTCTAGGTCTCTTACTATTTCAGAAAGCCGTGTGCAAATGATGTAATCATTTTCAAAGCCCCACCAGTCTTGCAGGTATGTTTAATTCCTTGAAAATGTTTTAGTGTACATGCAATGTTTATATCTTAAGCTTCCGTATCTTGTGCTTTTCAGGATGTTGGATACGCTGATGGGGATGTTTTTATTAAAAGAGTAGTCGCTAAAGAAGGTGATGTTGTTGAGGTAATAGAATTATTTTAGTTTAAGTGTTATTATCTTAAATTATATCTATTCATTTCATTGCGACTTTAATTTAATAGACCTAAGTCTTCCTCATACCGTTTGGAAACCCAAAGGTTGGAGTGTATTAATCTTTATACATTGCATCTAATTTTATTCATTTGTAGTAATAGCTAATCTTAGAGCACATGAATATTTCTTTATTGCTTCAAGTTCAAGTTTGGAGAGATGTTACTGGCACTGGTGTAATTGTGTTTGCTTATAACTTTTGAAACCTGACCCCTCCTGAAGTTGTCTTTCTACTTAATTATTCCTTCAGCTGGATGACTCAATATCTCCATTCTATTACGATACTTAGGTATTATCATAGTTAGGTATTCATTTCTTGTATTAGTTCTAGTTGTTGTAAACTCAGGGTTTCAAATGCAATAATGATTATGGTTCTGAACTGAATGCTTTCGTCGAAGTACCTATTTACAATAACATCTTTCACTGTATAATTAAATTGCAATTTGGTATTCTACAGGTCCTTGTGAGAAATGTGCCGCCAGACAGTGATGAATCAGTTAGAGCTTGTGGAGCATTTTTTCCTGGTCAACCATCCACATACTTATCTCACCAATTAGGTTGGATGCTGCAATATGCTTCTTGCAGTACAAGTGTACATCGTGAATTTATAAACAGACACATAATGCGATAGCAACACATTTTTGTTATTACTCCCATTTCGCTACTTGTACAGATTTAGATGATTACAAATTGCACATATTACTTTATTAAAATATGTATAGTATGGGTAGGTTCCATGAGTACTTCTGTCTTTTCTTCTGCCATAGTTTCACTATTCTTAGATGGGTTGTTGGCTTACTGATGGATAAGTAGATTAAAAGAAAGGGCAATGAGTTGCAATTGGGGAAAAAGCAAGGATGACTATTTGTAGGGAATGGTTCAGGTTGCATGAAGAAAAAAATTGATTGGTTTTCAATTTCTTTCACAATCCCGCTTCTTATTAACTGACTGGGGTCAATTTTCTCGTCATTTATTATCTTTCATACAGATGATGGAGTGCTTACGGATTTTTCTACCACTGCATCAGAGGCAATTGGTGAGATTCTATCATTGATTCTATACCACTGAAGTAACTAGAAACTGATGAACATGCTGCTCATTAAACACTCTTCATTTCTGTCCCACAGCTTGCTTAGCAAACCGCAAAAATGCTACGGTTACCAAGTGTGAGTTATCAACTTTAGCTACTTCATGAAGAAAGGAAACAAAAAATGGATGATTTACTAAGGAAAAAACTTGTTTTCTATTTTATAGTGGCAGACAAAGTTTTGATCATTTCAAATCACGGAGCAAGTGGAGTATATCCACCCTGCAGCAATCTTGCTTATCAGCAAGCAATCGATGATGGTGTTGACATCATAGACTGCACAGTACAAAAGACCCAAGATGGAGTTCCCTTCTGCATGCAATCTCCAGACCTCATGGCGAGTACTAATGCTATGACTGCTTTCATGTCAAGGGCTAGAATGATCCCTGAAATCCAACCAGTAAATGGGATTTTTTCATTTGACTTGAAATGGAGCGAGATTCATACCGTAAAGCGTAAGTTTTCTTACCATTGCCTGTCTTAATTGTCTAGCATATTATACTTATATTCTACTCGTATTATACTACCAAACGAATTGCATATAAATGCATCGATGTCATTTCTACTTTTTCTTTCAAGGAAGGATATTATAAGCTACATAAACATTCATTTGATGAAACTTTTGTCCAAAGTGTCTTCTTGATGGCCAAAGAAATGGAGCTGTGCTCTGTGCTTCGCCGCTTCTCGTCGACGAAAGCGGGAGTACTCTGACATCTTCGCAGGGCAACACAACAACAACCTCAGGTGGTATTGGTAGCATGATGGGGAGTGTTGTTGGAGGTGTACTCTTCAATGAAGGATCTTCTTTGGTTGAAGAAGGTGCGGTCATATTTGTCACCCATCAAATTGCTCTGGTGGTATGCAACCTTATAAAATAACACAAAACACCTTTCTCTTTGTAATTTGAGCTTCACAAGTAGCGTCTGCATAGAACTTTGATGCCCACATCCTGTTAAAGCTACCTACCTTCATTGCAGATAAGGTTCAGTCCTAGCTTGGAAGTCTATGCCCAACTTTCTAAGCCAGATGGGGTTCGGGAAGGATCCATGCCTTACACTGCATGGAAATATATGACACAGTGGAGTTTCTCTACTGATGAGACGCAGTGGAGTTTCTCTACTGATGAGACTCAGTTCAGAATTTAGTTTTAATTGACATTTGTGTGTTTCTAAGGTTCTTATCCTATCCCAGAGAGTATGACTGGTGAGACACCAGCAAGAGCTGCATTGCTTGCTATAGTATGGGACCGTAAAGTGCAAGTAGCCAAGTTGGTAAAATTTGAGCTATTGGTGTGGACAATTGATAGTGCGGCTATTGGTGTGACATGGTTAGATGACCAGGTTAGCTGTGTATCTCTTTTCCACAACTCTCTTCTTTCCTCTGTAAATGACTTTTCTCATTCCATCCTGCACCTATGTGTTATGATTCATTTGTATTCCAAATGCATATGTATCCAGCATTATAAAGCTCTACATTTAAGTGAAAAATTGACTAAGAATAGTTGATATAAACACGGAAAGAAGACTGAAATCATTGACTTCATGTCCTTTTCTAGATGATGGTGATACTCACGCTGAGAGGACAACTCTGCTTGTTTTCAAAGGAAGGCAATGAGCTTCACCGGACTAGTTTTGTTGTTGATGGTTCAGGAGCAGATGACCTCATTTCCTATCATACTTACTTCATTAATCTTATTGGGAATCCTGAGAAAGCTTATTGTATAGCTGTGAGAAGGGCTACTATATATGTACTAGGACCTATGAATCTTGTGGTTTCTCGCCTCCTCCCATGGAAGGAACGCATTCAAGTTCTGAGAAAGGCAGGCGACTGGGTGGGTGCACTGGACATGGCAATGAGGCTTTATGATGGCCATGCTCATGGAGTTATTGATCTTCCAAGAACTTTGGATGCCATTAGGGAGATGATAATGCCATATCTGGTAGAGTTAATTTTGTCCTATGTTCAAATTCTTTGCCTTTCTATTTTTTAAATTTCCTTCTTGATGCTATGATTTGTCAATCCAGATTTTAATAATATACACATATTTCGTTTTCTTGCTGCTTGTATATATACCAGTCTATGTTCTTGTTTCAATCTTATCTACTACAGGGTATATCTGAAAGAGAAGGCAAAGAGCTTCCGATTTTCGGTGGTGTTTGATATCATCTAGGTATGAGTTTATTAACTCATTTTCATTCTTTGTTTCTTTAGCCTTGATCACAATTGGAACTTTAAGTATTTGAATTGGCAGAATTATTTTTACTACAAACAATATTTGTTCTTAGCTCCTTGTATTTACATAAATCAGATTGTTTCTAATTATCACAGAAATGAGTTGCAGGTAGGGAACTTCTTGCATTATCTAAGCCGTTTTTATAGCAGGCTTTGCAATCGGGTTCATCCAGGTATGGCAGATCAATTTAGTAACACTTTCAATTGTACCCTTGATTGCCATCGCTGGTGGAATGTATGCATATATAGGAACTGGTCTAATTGCCAGAGTCAGGAGGTCGTATGTGAATGCTGGCGAAATGCAGAAGAGGTTATTGTTAATTTTTTAAATCTAATTTCTAGTCCCATTCTGTCAAGATTTGATTGAATCAACTCATGCTAAATCTCTAGCTTCAACTACTATCAGGTGATTGGGAATGTTCGAACAGTCCATGCATTTCTAGGAGAAGAGAAAGCTGTACAATCATGTAAGGCGGCTCTTTCTAAGACGTACAAGTATGGAAAGAGGGGAGGACTAGCCAAGGGGTCTAGGACTTGGATCTATGCACCTCATACTCTTCCTTTCATGGGCATTATTCGTCTGGTTTACTAGCATCATTTTCCATAAGAAGATAGCTAATGGTGGAGACTCTTTCACTACCATGCTTAATGTTGTAATTGTTGGCCTGGTTCTGAAGTTGGGATCATGGACCCAGTTGGGAGAAGTTTCAGATGATCATAGAGCAAAGGTGAAGGAATTGAATGTCTCAGCAAGAAATTGTATACATTACTCGCAGACAATGGAATCTGAAATTGTACATGAATTTCAAAAATTGTCATTGTACTTAATATATTTTGATAGATTTTGTGACTCAATGTAATACATTACCTTATTAATTACATTACTTTGCCTCCGTTCATGGAAATGTTTAAGCGTTTGGCACATTTAGATTTTTATTTTCTAGAAATAAAACTTATAAGATGTAATAAAAAGTCATTTGATAGCAAAAAATAAAAATAAAAATTTGCTATAAATAATATACTTACAATAGCGTTTTAAAAACGCTATAATAGACTTACTATAGCATTTCATAAACACTATAAATACTATAAATAGTGAATTTACAATAGCATTTTTAAAATGCTATAATAGACTTACTATAGCGTTTCAGAAACGCTATAAATAATGTTACTATAGTAGTAAACTTACAATAGCGTTGCTATAATAGACCTACCATAGCGTTTCTGAAATGCTATCGTAGTCAACTTACAATAGCGTTTTGAAAACGCTATAATAGACCCTGTGTCTATTAAAGCTCCGGTAGACACAGTGTTTGCTAAAACGCTACGGTAGCCCACCATAGCGTTTTTGAAATGCTATTAATGATGTAGTGAATAACTTCTTCCTAGCTCAAGTCCTCTCAAGGATTGAACCAGATGAGTACAGGAATCCAGCCCGTTCGGGCGAAGGTGGTTCCTCAACAATCCAACTCATGTTCAGGATTAGGGTCTATTACGAAGTCTAAGCCCAGATAGGCGGAAATGACTTCTCCCAAGCTCAAGTCCTCTCAAGGACAGAGAAAGATGAGTAAAGGGATCCAGCCTGTTCTAGCAAAGATGGTTCTTCAACAACCCAACTCTTTATTAGGATTAGGGTTTATTACGAAGTCTAAGACTAGACGGGCGGATATGACCTCTTCTTAGCTCAAGTCCTCTCAAGGACTGAGCCAAATGAATAAAGGGATCCAGCCCATTCGGGCAAATATAGTTCCTCAACATCCCGATCTTGCTCAGAATTGGGGTCTATTACAAAGTCCTCTTATGGATTGAGCCAGACGAGTACAATAATCTAGCCTGTTCAGGCAAAGATGATTCCTCAACAACCTAACTCCTATTCAGAAGTGGGGTTTGTCATGGAAGTCTAGCCCAGAAAAGCAAAGGCGACTCCCTTCAATTCAGTTTTCCTCAGGACTGATAAGACTGCAGGTAGATGGTATCAATTTACAATCCGGCAAGAGATGATTTCTCAAGCAACCTAACGACTGTACAAGGTCAGAGACCATCAAGGAAGTCCTGTCTACAACGCAAAAGACAACTTCTACACAGGCTCAACTACTAAGGGAAATAGTAATTACGTCACTAAGGAAACATGACCTGGAAAACAAAGGTGACTATCACAGCTTAACTTTCATAGAAATTAAGTTAACACTGTTGTCAGAATATGAGCCCGGTCAAGTCAAGAAAGGGCTCTAGTCCAAACTAAAGCACTACTTCAGGTGAGGGTGGACATACCCGTCTACTTAACCTAATCTAAGGAAGAATTGGAAATGGCAAATCCGATAGCTACAACATAGACAAAAAGGAAAAGGAAAATTTTCTCATTAATGAATTTTTCAGTACAAGAAACCATTCATGCAGCGGGAACAGAGTCAGGAACATCCTTCTGCAATTTAGAATCTAGAATAGTCTCAAACTCGGTAGCAGGCTCTGGAACACTAAAATCGAAGGTCGTCTCTGCAACAGACGAAACGAACTTAGGGTCGTCTAAAAAAAAAGTCATCCACCTCCTTAAAGTAGGTGAATGCCACATGCTTGTAGGCGAAAAGGTCCCAATCTTCACGGTTTTATTGAATATAGTCTAGCAACTCTAGTCTACTAACAACAACCTTGCTAAAGTCAACAATCTCATCGATTTCAAGGTGCTCATTTTCCTTGGCTTTCAACAGCGCCTTCAAGCCGGCTAGCTCTTTGTTCACTCTAGACAAGCCACCCTCGCAGTCTAAAAACCTAGACTCAGTTGCAACTCGGCTTGCGCGCTCAAAATCCCGCTTCTGAGTGACCCGAGACACTTACAACAGAGAAGCGTTGTGGAGTTCCTTCAGCCAAGAGAACTCGACAACTTCATGGTCCAGAGCACTTTGGACTTCTGCGGAAAACTTCTGGGCAGATGCTAGACAATCAACAACCTTCGTCTGCTCAGTTACCAGTCTGTCCCAATCCTCCCAAACTCCCATGAGCTCGATCGACAAATCAGTCTGGGCGGCCAGGGCCTCATCTAGACGCTCTAGGGCACCATTCAAATGAGCCTCTAAGTCTGAGTAGCCAATGCCCTATCCATGTTATCACGGGCTCCTCACAGTTGATCCTCCAGGCCAAGACGAGCAGTTAGTTGCTTGCCCAATGAGTCCACTTTAAAAAGGGCAACCAAAAGTAGCAGCTGCTGTTTGGCAAAATACCTCTCCATGGTATATAGTTTGTTCTACGTAGAGGCCACCTCAGTGCCCAGCATCCCAGCATTGGTTAGGTGGGTCATCCGCTGACAAAAAACCAAATAAATGGTTACAAATAAAAAGTACTGTTAAAAGGCCGACGATAAATAAAAATGCTAACTCATTTGCATAAGCTACTTCAACCCTTAATTGAGGTGGTCTCCCGCGAGTATTTCCTCCAACAGCGGACGATCAACTAACCGAGAAAAAACCTCAAAAGTTGCATGGAGTCGTTCCTCTGATCGATCTCCTGGTGCCACATTGTTGACATCCAGATCTGAGGTGAATAACGCTCGAGCTGCGAGCATCGACAGGGAGTACCTTGGGGTCAAGGATCAACCCTGAACCCACTCTCACAACTACAACCTCTGAGGAATGAGGAAACTCCACAACTCCCTTCCCTTTGCCGGTAGTTGACGACAAGGGGAGCGAGCTCGAGAATTCGGATGAGGTGGCGACCCAGATGAGCCACGAGCAAGATCATCCGGAGCAGATGGCTTTCCTTGGGGACCCACGACCATAGATGATTCACGGGAAACACCCCTCAAAGCGCGACTCCAACTTGGTGGCCTCGAGAAGACGAGCATTGGCATGCTCGAGCTGCTCTTCATTCAGACTGTTGGAGCTCTCCATCCCAGCAAGGTCAAATAACTCCCTCTTGATGGAAAACCTCGGGGTGGGAGGACAAGGAGGTGGATTGTCGGGCTCCGACACTATCTCTTCAAAAACACGGTAAGGTACTACTGACTGAGAATGCTCCACAAGCTCCCTTTCCATAATAGAAAACGGAACGGAAAGGACAGCCTGGCAGCCCCACCTTAACCTTCTTGGGCTTACGGGAGAGGGAAAGCAACCCCTCCACAACCTTCCTCTTGGATGGATTAGACCCCTTCGCAACTATCTTCCTCAACATCCCGGATGTTCGAGCACCGGAAGATGAGCCAGTTGGAGCATTCAGTGTCCTTCCCACCCCACCGACCTCGTCGGAGAACATACTACTAAGCTCGAAGAACTCAGGACTGAAAGTGTCCAAAAGGGGAATGGGTGGCAGAGTAAGAAAGTCGGTTTTAGCTCTTTCCTCATGAGAAGAAGCAACTGCGTCATGCCCCTAGTTGAGAAAACAGGTGGCACATTAGACAAACAATAAACACTGTAGTAAAAGCATCAAGCCAGATAAGTCAGAGGACTTACTGTCGTTCCTGAAGTTGTGGTAGATCAGTTGATCTTCATGGTCGAAGTACAGATGACACAAAAGCTAAGAAGCAACACCGGTGCCAATTCTCTGTATCATCTGAATACCCGCTAAAACAAGAAGGCTTCACCAGCCAGTAGGTACCATGGTCGCTCGTCCATATAGAAGCCATGGAATGAATCAATCTAGATATGTGGATCCCAACAACCTCAGCCGTAGCCAAGGTGACAATCAAAATCCTCTATCCATTGGGTGTCATCTGAACCGAAGCAACATCATGGTATGGCAGGAATTGCCAAATAACTCCAAGAACAAGGAAGCACAGATCCACTCTGAGCATGGCCTTATACAAAGTGATGTACCCCTCCCTTGGGGTTATCAGAGACTCACCTTCATTTAGAAGTGTCAACCTCAGATATTTAGGGATTCGATACCGGCTACGAAGGTTAACGAGATCCCTCTCCGAAATCAAAGGTGTCCCAAAAACTCAACACAGGCTGCGAAACGGTTAGACGAGAATCGTGTAGTCTTGATTGGAAGAAAGTTTGCACTTAATCCGACTGGAGAAAATTCTTGGCAAGAACAAACAGGAACTCTGGGAGGGAAAAATGTCAAACTCTCTCAAAGAAGGTCTATATAAACTTGACTTACAAGCATTAACTAAAGCGCAAAAGTCGAAAAAGCACAAAAATATACTATCATGACCTCACATAGACCCCTATGCACAGTCAGTTAGTTACCCAATACGTAGACCCGCTGACTAGGGTGAATAACTAATGAGACATCAATCAACCAGCCAATCACAGCCATACATGTGGAATAGGCTATTCAGCCCGTAAGTCAAGCTACCAAGCCCAAACCACGCCAACCCACGTGACACGGATATGGAACTTGGCCCAAGGATAATACGACTCGAATACTGATCTCCAAGCTGCCACAAGTACCGAAGAGACTCAGTCATGCACAGGTAAGATTCTGGACGAGATCTCCTCCCTCCATCACACCCTCAATAACAGGGATAGTTGTGGAGGGAGCACTCACTACTTAAGGTGAGAAAACGGAAGAAAAAATGTACACATACACTTTGCTAATTACATCTAGTCTTCATTCACTACAAAAAAAAGTCCTTTAATAGCGGTTCAAAAACGCTATGTCTGCCGACGCTATAATAGACCCTGGGTCTATTATAGCGGTTTTAAACCGCTATAGAAAGTTTGGCTTTTATAGCGTTTGTAGATCCTTTTATAGCGTTTTAAAAACGCTATGGTAGACCCTTTTATAGCGTTTCTGAAATGCTATAGTAGAGTCTACCATAGCGTATACATAGCAAATTTTTTTTTTTTTTTTTTTTGCTATCAACTGTTAATTATTTTCAACTCAAAAGTATAAACATTCGCATTATAGAATCCAAATAGGATCACTAACAACAAAATTATAATTTTTTTGCTATCAACTCAAAATTATAAACATTCGAATCATCATATATATTGTACTATTGGTGGACATTGACATTATAGAATCCAAATAGGATCACTAACAACAAAAACAGTTGTTTGCTTGCAGCACTTGTAACCCCAATTCCAGCTGCACCTGTACAGTAGCTATTCCTAATTGTTTGCTTGCAGCACTTGTAACCCACTGATTATCTTTCCACCATGAACCCCAAACAGTTGTGTGGTTATTAATGTAAACATCTTCTTCATACTTCTTTCTAGGCAATAATGCACTCGCCTGCAAATACCAACAAAAACATTTGTCTTAAAATATGAAAATGGAAGCATATGAAATTTGGAGAAATACTTCTACCAATAAGCCCTATTAGATTGACAACCGCCTTACCTGTCCTAGAAGAAGCTCTCTTAGAAGTTCTTCATCAGGAGTTGCATTACCATACTTCTCCATAATTGAGTCTTCTGTTTTAGACTTCAAGCTCTCCTTTATAACCTTGTCATTCTTCAACAAAAATTCCGCTCCAATTTGTCCATTGCTATTTAGATGTAGGCCTGATTTATTAGGTAAAATGTTAAGTGAAGACAAGAAATTAACAACAAACTAATTGATGAAAATATGGATGTTCTAAAAGTGTCCAGAAACTCAAACAATGATACTAGGAAACTAACTAAATTTCAAGAATAGCAGTGCTAACCTTCCAACATGATGAAAATATGTATGGGACGTTTACAATGTAGTATGTATCTGTTTTTTCTGGATAGTTCAGGTCATCAACAGTAGATATGGCAGTCAATAACTGCATTAGCACAGAGACAAGCTATTAAACACAAATTCAAATAGACAATTTGTAAAAGGAAGAGGGTGATATCATCAAATATCAAAATAGATCACGACATTATAAGAACCAGAAGAGGAAGCATACAAATCCAGTTTAAAATTCGTTCAGGTTCCAGATATCCAGATAATAATCCTAATAATATGCAAGGATGAGTTTTGAAATCTTACGCAACACGTGGACACTAACTTCTTGGCCAACCTTAAATGCAGACACACTCTTTTTATAGGCAAACCCATCATGAGATTCCAATTGACACATTATGGAACCAAGGCTTTGAGTGATTATCAAGAAGTTCAAGGTTTGCATTTGTGAAACGGCTTTCTTGGCCAAAAGCCCGAATTGTTGCAGCTCCAGAAAGTGATTCGGAAAAGTGATGGAGGATAGGAGCCCTTTGAATCCCGTCTAAGAGCGCCAGTTCTGTAGCAGTTGGTATATAGTAGCGCTGTAGTGACCATTACCAAAAGTTAGCTTCAAATTCTGAGTAATAACATACCCAATCATGGCTGTTATAAAAATGTGTCATCCAATCTCCTATAGTCCTATTTGATACAAGGAGCTGATAGAAGTAACTTACTTGGTACTATATGCATACTGCAGTCACTGGAATGAATATGGCGAACACCTGCCAGGCTACTTGAGACATGACTGCGACGGTTCCTAGGATTCGTATTATTGAGAAAGCACACCAACCTATTCTGTTTGCTATTTCCAAGTCTAGCACACTTTGGTCAGTAGAAGCCTGTGATTGTGATAAGAAACAGCTATAAGTACTCAGAACTTCAAGTTGTATTTTATATCATGCATGCATTTTTACATACCCGATTTAAGATCCTTCCGGTCGGGGTTGAATCAAAGAAAGACATCGGAGCCTTGAGCACGATGTGAAGCATGTTTGTAAAGAACTTCTGCGATGTAAGAAGGCCAGCTATTGCTACTAGCGATGCTCGGACCAGCACACAGAGTGAACTTCCTATAGCAAGAAGTATGTAAACTGTAAAAAGGAAAGTCATTCCTACCACTGGCTCGGTCCCTGTTGAAAGAGGAAAAGCCCATGCCATCCAATAGTTACTGGCTACTTGTAACACTTGGAACAATGACTGTGCTAATACTATACAGGGGACCATAATCCCACGCCGTTCTGCAGTCAAGTAGGCCCAGTATACAGAGCAACCTATGCTAGCTTTGTAGCAGAGGCCAAGTTCTACATTGATGGGGTAGTTTTCTGCCCCTTTGTCGGTGACTTTTGATCTCTTTGTACAATCTGAGCAGAGACACCCATTACAACATAGCTCAATTATCATGAAATTCCATTTCAATTTTCGTAGCATGGAGACTGATGGATTACCGGTTTGTTGTGAATTCCAAGCTGTGACCATGTTATTATCTCCAAAAGCTCTTCCATGGTCCCATATCCCCCTAAATCAAACAAATAATGATGCAGAAATCTAGTAATAAGACCAGATAGATGTATGCATGTTGGCCTGTGTTTAAAAGCTTACCAGGAAGAGCAATAAAGGCATCAGATTGTTGAGCCATTTCTGCTTTTCGCTCATGCATGTCTGCTACAATTTTAACATCACCCACACTTTCACCAGATATCTGGAATTTCAGATGATAACTCAGCCAATTAGTAACTGGTCAGTGGTCACAAATTTTTTTTTTTTCTAATAATTTCTTAGTCAGTAGATTAACAAAAGGAGCCTTCAAAATGTTTAGTATGTTATGTATTCCCAAATAACAGAGACAACTGCCGGTCCTTGAACATAAATATTCATGATAGATAACTAAATAGCTTTTGTAACCTCATGAGCAACAAAACACTCAAAACAATTTTTGAAGGAGCTTCTTTCTATAGAGAGAATCAATACTTGAGCATGGCTTCTCTTGGTATGAATTTATTTTCATATCATGTTTACATGGTGAAAGATATGTAGGAACAAATGATAGTTACTTATACCAGGAATATTAGAAATGTCCTATTTTATAGATTTAGGCTTCTAAATTTGGTTAATAATGTTTCTATCAAAAACTGTTGTTTTGGCCTATATGAACCCTATAATGGGTAACTGTAATTTATCAGAGTTTCATCTATAATATTGTGTTGTTTCAGTTTGAATATTTTGTATGTAAGACTGTAAGGAGCCCCTGTGGACAATAATGCATATTCTGCTCCCCCTATGAAGAATTATTAAGAGGTTTATTACAAAAAAAAAAAAAAAAGTGGTTGTTGCTAAGAGACCGTAAAGACATTTAGCATATATAATTGAAACCCATGCCCAATGTGAGAGGTTATAAGAGCTTATCCTTCACGTGGTCTAATAAAGCTTCACCAGACACAAGTGACATTTTTCTATCAAGATAGCTTTGTGAAATTATAATGCCAGCTCAGGATATCTGTTAGAAAGTTTTAAGAGCTTTCTTAGGTCATCTATCAAATGGCTATTTTGGGCGAACTGTTAAAAGCTATAAAAGTACATGATGCACATATATTTCATCCTTTTTTATCTACAAAAAATGTGAAGACACCAAATCATTGTAATTGAAGATATAGTGAAGGCATACCGCATACCTCAATAGGCACAAGAACTGTTGGAATGACCCTGAGTAGCAAAAACCAAGATAAGAACTCCATGAGACCAACAAGTAAATAGCTTAACAATAATGAATGATTTATGTCAATAAAGATTGAACAACTAAAAGAATAAACAACCCCCCCATCTTTCTTAATTACCCAAGAACATGGCAACCACCATCATATACCTTTTGAGATATCAAACCCATCAATCCAACACTTCCACCACCTTATAGTAAATCTATTCTTCTTCTTACCTGCAAAAATCAATAAAAACTAAGACACCAATCTATAAAAATCAGTACAACACAAGTAATCACTAAACCAATCTCTAATCCAGAAACCCAAAATGAATGAATCGAAGAAGAAAGAACTCAATATGATAACAAAAAACAATAAAAACCCATTACGAACCCTTAAAGATTGAGTTCAGAAGAACACAAACCAGTTCATTTCCCAAATCAAGGGCAGCATCACTGAAGGCTTTCTTGTTGCCAGATTTGCTCCCACAGAACCCTAGCTAATCACTGCCATTGCTAATCTATAGAGAAAAAATCAGTAAAAGAGATACCTGAGCTACTGAGCAAGAGTTACTAAAGCTCAGATTGCGAACCGATTCAAGCAAAAAATTGCAAAAACGAACGAAAACAAGCGCACACTCACCTGCGTCTTTTAATGAAACAGAGATCAAATCTGTGAAGTCGCGAATCGGTGATATTCGATGTTGTTCTCAATGAAATTGAAGTTGCTCCGGGAGTTGACGAAGCTAAAGAAGATCAGATCTCGGAGAAGGAGTGTGTTGAGAATGAGAGACCAGAAACGGAGAAGGAGATCACGGCGAGAAGTAGAGCACGTTGGAAAGGGAGAACACGGCGAAACAGGTTGGGCGTTGACAGCACAGGGTGATCAATAGGAGAGGGAGAACGATCGAAGAGGGAGAGCAGACTGGTGAGGGAGATGAGAGCAGTCAGAGATGGAGAGGGAGATACGGCTTCAGCTTCTGCTTCCTTCCTTCTTTCTCTTTTTTTTTTTTTTTTTTTTTTTTTTGGTTTGGATCGAGCGGGCACTTTGGCGCCCCCAGCAAAAATCGCTTTCATAGCGCTTTTTAAAAATCCCATTCATCAATTGACCAAAAACACTTTGGCGCCCCCAGCGAAAATCTCTTTCATAGCATTTTAAAAAAAAACGCTATTACCATGTGCTATAACCATTTGTGTTGTAGTGATTCTTCCTTGCACGGTTACTAGACTTAAGCATCAGAGTGACTTCGGTGACCACAAGTGGTCCCTGGCTAACCGCCCTTCATTTCTGCAGGCTCGAGATCAGGAAGGACAAATATGGACTCATCAAAAACCTACTTTTAGTTGATAATAAAACACAAAAATACAAAGAAAAAGCAATCATTAAGGGTGTTTTTTTTTTTTGTGTGTTTCATGCAAAAAGAAAACTTTTCACCCAAAAACTAGTTTTTCGTCGTTTGATTTTCATGGAAAAGGAAAGCTTTTACGCCGGTGAAAAGTTTTCCCGCTTGAAGCTAAAAAACTTTGTTTAGGCTCCCCCTTGGAAAACTTTTCCGTCAAGAAACACGACGTCTGAACATTCAAAGCCCCGTTGATCAATTCTTCCACAAAATAAAAATGTTCTCTTTAATGAATTTTTTTTCCTTGGTGAAATCAAACAGTGAAAAAAAATTTGAATGTATTTTTTACCGAAGAAAACTATTTTCTTTGAAATTTTCTTCAAAATCAAACACACTGAGAGTTTTTAGTGCAAACTCTATCCATTAGAGTAGTGATAAAGCTCAGACAAGTTACGTCCATACACACTGACAACTGGTGAGTTGCTTGCAGAATATGAGCAATCAGAGGGGTATTTTCCTATAATTTCAATACCCACAAAATGCATAATATGAACTTGAATTATCTAAAATCACTCATCCAAGTGCAAAAGTTCATAAAACTGCTAATTTCCAATTCAAAAGATTGAAACATCAACTTTAAAGAAAAACTTGCACTAACAGTGACAAGTACCACTCACTCATGTTGGACTCTTCAACATCCTTTCCAATTGAGTCTTTGTGAGTGTCTAGCAAGTCAGAATGGTTAGGGTTTTGAGAAGAAGAAATGGAAATTGAAAGATCGATAGAGATGGAGAAGAGAAATCGAGTAGAAGAGAAAAATACCTCGATTTCAAACCTTGCAACTGTTATTTCTACCCTTTTCCTCTAATCTTGTCCTTGAACAACTTAGTCAAATAAAGAAAAAATGGGTTTAAATTCCTTGAGAAAATCGTAGAGAAGAGATCGTGCAGAGGAGAAATACCTTCTAATCAAACTCAGTCTTTGCGTGCATAAGTTTTTCTTTTTTCCCACATGCCACAGCCTGCAATCTTTTTTTTCTTGTTGAAACAATGGAAAGACAATCAGCGTCAATTGAAATGCAAAACTCAAGTCAGTACGATCTCCTCATCTTTGGTGCTTCGGGCTTCACAGGCAAATACGTAGTAAAAGAAGCTCTAAAGTTGTTCAACACCACATCTTTCACACTCAAATATTTGGCTCTAGCAAAGCCAAAACCCCTCCAAACTCTTCGATTCCCTTCAATGGGCATCACATCCTTTAACCGCACCTCCCATTCGTCTCATCGAAGTGTCACGATTCTTGACAATAAGTACGAAAATTCTTTGTTGCACCAGGGGTTAGCCTGGTGTTTAGCCTGGTGCTAACCCCCCACCATCCATTTTGCCTCGAGATGGGTGTAGCCATTGGTGGATGCACATGGCAATTTCAAAGCTAAGCCAACTGCTATTTTGGCGAGAAGGATGGTTCATCGCCACAACAGCATTGTCATGTAAGTGCTTGGGCACTGGTCCAATTCGACACCCAAAAAGGCCATTTTGGAAGATTGGTCTTACATACAGGTCATGTTTACTCATTTTCATCCTTCGAAACAAGGATCGTCTGAAGGGAAGGGCATCGTCGCATGCGAAGATTCAAGACGAAGAAATAGAATGCAGACGGGTGAAAAAGGCGCCAAGTTTAAATTTGTATTAAAGGGCATAATTGTATTCTGTTACTTTTGTTAGTTAATCATAATTCCACATAGGTGTGACACGTGGCCAATAACGATTGGCCAATACAAAATTATGTTAGAAGAAAGTTTTAAAAGGGGAAGATGTAATAAAACACCAAAAATCTAGAGAGTCAGGCTCGCGCCAGCTCAGTACCATCCATCATTCTAGAGATGCTGAAAATGGGCCAATCTCAAGGATGATGATGGTATAGGGATGGCCTGGCTCTCTAGACTTGCTCAATAAAATAGCAGCCCTTCTACACAGCGAGGAAATGGGCGAGGGAAAGGACCACCCATCCCCCTCGAGATGACTAATGACATGCATCTCGAGGGGGATGGGGCCACCCATTCCTCGCTCCCTTTCCCTCGCCCATTTCCTCACCGTCTAGAATTTCTGATAAAACAGGGCATGAAGAGTATTAACTAGGGCTTGGTTCTTTTTAAGAAGTAAGAGAAGATTGTAATCTTTTGTTTTCCATTTGAGTCGTTCTTCCCAGCCTTGTATTGGTGCCCATACCCTCCTAGGCATGTGCGCGTAGAGGGTCCTTGGCACGTGCGTGGAGCATGGTGTTTGAGTGAGAGAAATGGAGATCCTAGGCATAAGAGTAAAGGCAGGAAACAGATAAGAGTTTCGACCAAGAAAAAGAGATCTCCCATCACCATTTTTGTTAAAATGTACAACAATCATATCAGAGTCAGAAAGGGTGTATTCATTCTCCAAACCAAGCAAAACATCAACAAAATCCCCAACAGTCTCTTCAGCACCAGCAGTAACCCTCTTCAACTTATGTTCATCAATGATCTTCCCAACAAACACATTCACTTTAGAAGCCAAGTTTTTGCATCTCTTCCTCACACCCTGTAAATCCAACAACCCTAGAAGCGGAAAGTGATCACTCCAGTTAAAGATCCCAAGTAACTCATACCCTTCACTCACCAACTCCTCAAGCTCTGCTGCATCACCCCCATTGATTTCATTAAACTCGTATCTCCTTCCAAAAACACTCATCATCACATTGTTCAAAGACCCAAAATGCAACACTTTCTTAACCTCAACAACCCCTTTTACACCCATTGAAGACTTAATATCTATGATCATCTTACCACCGATTTCACTCCTGAAAGCACTGAAACCAGCGATTCTTTTAGGAATGAACATATGGGTAGTTGAGATTCCCCTCAGATTCTTCCAGTACTCACCAAATGGAGCAAAACCCATTGCTCTATGGAACAAAACCAGACCTATGGTATCTGTGGGTCTTTGGAGCCAAAACCAACCAAAAATTTGGAGCAAAAAACAAGACCTCACGTGCCCAAGACCCTCCAGGCGCACGTGCTCAGGAGGGTACAGGCATGCTCCAGGCGCCAATACAAGGCTGTTTAGAATTTTTGTTTCCATTTTGCAATTCAAGAGTTCTTTTCTTTATTTGAATTCAAGAGGCTAACCCCCGGTGCAACAAAGAATTTTCGCTGCTATTTTATTGAGCAAGTCTAGAGAGCCAGGCCATCCCTATACCATCATCATCCTAGAGATTGGCCCATTTTCAGCATCTCTAGAATGATGGATGGTACTGAGCTGGCGCGAGCCTGGCTCTCTAGATTTTTGGTGTTTTATTACATCTTCCCCTTTTAAAACTTTCTTCTAACATAATTTTGTATTGGCCAATCGTTATTGGCCACGTGTCACACCTATGTGGAATTACGATTAACTAACAAAAGTAATAGAATACAATTATGCCCTTTAATACAAATTTAAACTTGGCGCCTTTTTCACCCGTCTGCATTCTATTTCTTCGTCTTGAATCTTCGCATGCGACGATGCCCTTCCCTTCAGACGATCCTTGTTTCGAAGGATGAAAATGAGTAAACATGACCTGTATGTAAGACCAATCTTCCAAAATGGCCTTTTTGGGTGTCGAATTGGACCAGTGCACAAGCACTTACATGACAATGCTGCTGTGGCGATGAACCATCCTTCTCGCCAAAATAGCAGTTGGCTTAGCTTTGAAATTGCCATGTGCATCCACCAATGGTAAGTGAGGAACATGTATGATTGAGCTACCTATATTCTTTTTCAATTGAGACTCATGAAATTTTTTATGTATCTAAGACTGAGGGGGTAATTGCAAGCGGTAGGCAACTGAGCCAATTTGTTCAATAACCTGAAAGAGTCCATAATCACGTGCAGATAACTTGAGATTTTCTGCATACGTTGATGGATGTTTGCCTGTAGGGTTTAAGCTTCAAGTAAATCTAATCTCCAACCTGAAGTTGTCTGCATAGATTTATGTGCACTTTTTAGCCTTCCGGAGCTTATCCTTGATGATATGTAGCATGTGCTCTCTGTCATTCAGGTACTATTGAACATCAGATATAGCCAAGGAAGCAGTATGAGGGAAGGCTAATAGGGAAGGTGTGAAGCCATAGAGTGCCTGAAAAGGAGTTAACTTGAATACTGTAACGGAAAGAGGTATTAAACCAATATTCAGCTAGATAAAACCACTATGACCATTGGCCTAGTGCATCATCTGTCATGCAACGTAGATAAGTCTCAAAACATGCATTTGTGCATTCGGTTTGACCAATAGTTTGGGGATGGTATGCTGAACTCATAGTTAATTTTGTTCCCAAGGTTGAGAAGAGATCTTACCAAAATGCACTTATAAAGACTTTATTTCTATCTGACACAATTGTTGTGTGGAGTCCATGAAGTTTATATACATTCTGTAAGAAGGCCTCTGCTACCATGGAGGTTGTGTAGGGGTGAGTGGGAGCTTTGAAGTTGTTAAACTTGGTGAGCCTATCAACCACAACTAAGATGACCGTCTTATTGTGAGAGGGGATAGTCCTTTAATAAAGTCCGTGGATATTTATTGCCAAACATGATCAGGTATTGGCAGTAGTTGTAGTAACCCTCCATAAGCTGCATGATCTACCTTATTTCTCTAGCATGTGTCACAGTCAGTAATGAATTGTATAACCACAAACTTCATCTTTGGCCAGTAAAAATATTGTTTTAATCTCTAGTAGGTAGCAGTAATACCAGAGTGCCCACCTATGGTAGAGTTATTTAATGCTGTCAGAATGTGATTTTTTAGATTTCTAGTCTTTCCAATTTAAATGAGGCCATTGTGCTTGAGAATACCATTGTGGAGAGTATAGTTTTGGATAGAAGTGGAATTGATTAGCAATTGTTGGATGGTTGACTGAGCAAGTGTATCCTTGTCATAACTGGATATTATTACCTATTGGAATCATTGAGGTGAAATAGTAGATATAGCTAAGCATTGTGATTCATGTACCAAGCACCTTGACAAGGCACCAACAACTTGATTTTCTGCCCCCTTTTTTCGATAATTTCATAATCATACCCTAGTAACTTGGACAACCACCTCTGTTGTAACATTGTGGTGACCTTCTATGAAAGGAAATGCTTAATACTCTGATGGTTAGTTTAAATATAGAACCTACACCCCAACCAATAGGATCACCACTTGTGTATAGCCATGACAATTGCCAAAAAGTTCTTTTCATATGTTGATAGTGCTAGATTTCTTGGGCACAGGGCCTGGCTGAAGTAGCCTATAGGCCTTCCTTCCTGAAAGATAACAACTCCAACTCCTTTGCTAGAAGCATCAATCTCCAAAATGAAGGAACTGGTGAAATTAGGAAAGGCCAAAACATGGCCTGGCACATAGCTTCCTTGAGCTGTAGAAAAGCTTGTGTAGCTATTGGTGACCATTGAAAAAAGTATTTCTTGAGCAAATCAGTGAGAGGCTGGGCAATGAGGCCATAATTCCTTATCAATTTCATGTAATATCCAGTTAGCCCTAAGATTCCCATGAACTGCTTGATGTTGGAAAGAGGAGGCCAATTAGTCATTGCTTTCACATTCTTATGGTCCGCTTCCACTATTTGTGAACTGATAATGTGGCCTAAATACTCCAGCTTTTCTTAGACAAAAGTGCATTTCGGCAGCTTTGGATAGAGCTAATGTTTTCTTAGGGCTAAAAAGACTTAGTTCAGATGGGAGAGATGTTGGTCTAGTGTATGACTGTAGATCAGGATGTCATCAAAGAAGACTAGTACAAATTTTCTGAGATATGGTTGGAATATTTGGTTCATGAGTGCTTGGAAGGTTGTTTGGGCATTGATGAGGCCAAATGGCATTACTCTAAACACAAAGTGACCATGATGGGTTTTAAAGACAATTTTATGAACATCAGAAGGGTGGACAAATATTTGGTGGTACCTGACCTAAGGTCTAATATATTGCCCATGTAACTTACCAAACAATTTATCTATTAGGGGCATTGGAAATTTGTTTTTAATAGTGATATCAATGAGCCTCTTGTAATCAACACAAAATCTCCAGGTTTTTTCATATTTCTTCAAATAGGGGTTGCAAATGGGTTGTGTGAGTGTTGTATCAAGCCACTATCCAACATTTTTGTGATTAATTGTTCAATGACATATTTTTGCATATAGGCCACCTTATAGGGACTCTGGGAGGGTAGTAAGGCAACTGGCTTAAGTGGTATTCTGTGGTCTAGAGATCTAGTAGGTGGTGGTGAAATGGGAGTCTGAAAGATGTCTTGAAATTCAGAGATGAGGTTTGTAAGTGGTGAAGGATGCCCATGATCAGGAATTATATTAGTAATAGAAAACATATGGCCTATAAAAGAGGGGGTATACTTATTTAGGAATTTGGAAATGCCTTTTAACTCCATTAAGCACAAATATCCACTATCAGTGATCCCTTGTAGTGTCACTTGTTTATCCTTAATGGTTATAGTGATTTGTAATTTATGTAGATTGATGGTAATGTCTCCATAGGGCTTCAACCAATCTCCTCCCAACACCATATCAAAACCCCCAAGGGGTAGTAGCCTTACTTTCCCTTCAAAAGAGATACCATGCATTGTCCATTGCAAACAGTTGCACATTGTGTTACTATGAAGTTGTTGACCATTAGTAACTATAACTATCATATGTGGAGTTATAGTAGTAGGCCAGTTTGTTTATTTAATGACTCTTGGGACTACAAACGGATGAGTATTCCCGTGTCAATAAGGATTGTTGGTTTTTTTTTTCAATAACCCTCTGAGTAGTATGGTATTACTTGTCATGCTACCATGAATAGCATGGAAGGGGACTTCCATTTCAGTTTTGATTTCTTACATTAAGTCCTCCGTTTCCAAATTAATTTCCCCTTATTCTCGAGATAGTTCTTCCTCAGGTACCAACATATAGAGATGTTGTTGTTTATAGATGTGGCCTGGTCTAGTTGTTCTTCACAGTTACAGCATAGCCCCTTTTCCCTTCTCACCTTCATTTGGGCAGGAAATAGTCTTTTGATGGGTGGAGTATTGGCAGAAAACCTAACAGTTGGGTTTGATGTTGTGGGATATGTGGGTTTGGTGGAAGTAATAAGATTGCTAGCACTTGAATGTATGGTGGGTTGTGAAGTGGAAGAATAGCTTTGTTTGGGATTTGTATTGATAATGGAGGAATAGCTAGACTTTCTTGGAGTATAGAAGAACTAATGGGAGTTCTTGTTAGTGGAAAGTTTTTGTATTGTGGATGCTTCATGCATTCTAGCTATTGAGAAGACTTGGCTGACAATGTTGGGTTTGAATAACTGCACCAAGGACTTAATATTTGGTGGGAGTCCACTCAAAAAATTTAAAAATAAATAAGTTTCATCCAAGTGTGGGTTATATGAGAGCATGAGGGATTTTAGCTCTTCAGATCTGTCATAATACTTAGTGACAATAAACTCTTGATTCAATTTATTTAATGAGTCTATGTAGTTGTCTAGGGCTAGATCCTCAAACCTTTCACATAGGTCATGAATAATTTGGGTCTAGGGGAGGGCATTTCTACATACTTGGTAGTCTAGGAACCATGAATCCACCCTTCCATTGAATTGGATTGAAACAATAGCCACTTTGTTTTCTTCCACTAAATGGTAAAATGTAAAATACCTTTCACACTTTTTGATCAATGACCTAGGGTTCGAACACATCAAATAGAGGAAAATCTAATTTAGGGATGTAAGTACCAGAGGTCTCCTAGTGAGTATGGGAAGTGGGTTATTGATTTGTTTCGCCTGAGTTGTAATTTGAGTGGAAGATGGTGTATTCGACCCTATAGATCCAGAAGTTTTAGGTGGGTCTCATATTCATGCTTGTTCTGTTCAATCGATTCCACCAACGCTCTGATACTTGTTGTCACGATTTGTGACAAGAAGTATTTAAATAAAGAAAAAAACACTTGAATTGCAAATTGGAGAACACAAAGGATTACAATTTCCTCTTACTTTTTACAGAGAACTAAGCCCTAGTTAATACTCTTCATGCCCCGTTTTATTACATCTTCCCCCTTTTAAAGCTTTCTTCCTAACAGAATTTTGTATTGGCCAATCATTTCTGGCCACGTGTTACACCCATGTGGGTTTAAAACAAAAGTAGCAGAATTACAATTATGCCCTTTAATACAAATTTAAACTTGGCGCCTTTTCACCCACCTATATTCTTCTTCTTCCTCTCGAATCTTCAGAATGTGACACAAAGCCAATGTTTCCGACCCATCCTCCCTTCTTGACCTCTGCAGCAAGACCAAGCTCTTCTTCAACTGCGTTGGCCCAAACCAAAGGTCTGATTCCAAGAAAAGACTTTTGTTTAAATAAAAAAGGCAAACAAAACCTTAAGCTAAATCTTTTGGATGGAGGGAAATTTTGCAGGCTAGCAAACCGGGTCTAAACGCAAAAAAGTTATGAGAAAAAAAGGTTTGCAACCCTGCCAAAAGGTTTCCGACCTTGCCAGCGTTTGGCAAGGCCATGGCAGGGTTTAGTGCCTTGCCAAACATTTAGTGAATAATTAGCCTTTTTGGTGTTGTGTAGCTAGGCTCAACAAGAAGCAATCAAAAGGAATCCAATCCAGCTAAGCTACCAAGGTAGCCTAATAGCTTTAGCCCATTTGATAAATGTAAAATAGCTTACCTTAGGAGAAAATGACTTTACAATGCTTCATGGTAGTTTGAAATAGACGATTTTTTAATTTTTTAATTTTTTTATATATATACAAGATGTGATTTTTTTATTGCTCTATGGAAATCATGAGCTTCATGGTAACTTCAAATGATAGTTCCAAACATAATGATAGTTCCACACCACCCTAATTACCTAAGATTGTGTATTGGTATTCTGTCCCTGGACTGTAATCGTGTTAATAGGAAATGATGAGCTCCCCATGATTATCTATGTTAGATGCACTCACCTACATTGCTTTGATAGTTTGTATTCAAGTCTTTCTGGTTTGACTTAGGAAGGGTGCATTTCTCATGTACGCCTTTTTGAAATGTAGTTGAGGCAAACTTTTCATATTTAGTAATAAGGGTTTAGCTAACTGTAGTTGTTCCTCCCCACTAAAATTTTAATCCCAACAAAATGGATGTGATATATGTATATAATGGAGTCATTATAATCGTACATAGCTGAGGACAACTCTGTTTAAGATGATGAGATTGGATACCCTATTGGAAAGGTGTCTAGCCCATGGAATGATGATGTTGCACAAGTTGTGTGCTCAAACTTAGAGAGTAATCCCGGGGGGATTCTAAAGTTAGACTTGCACAATTTACAATCAATATATATATATATATATAACCATGCGGAAAAGAGAAAATTGCTCAGATTCGAGAGGCATCCTCCCATCTTGGGTTCTTTGATCCAATTTGAGCATTCTCACTCCATTGTTTGTTCCCAAGCATTCTCTCTCACCTTTTGTAGGGTTTTGAATTAGGGTTTTATATGAGTTTAAATAGATGCATAATAAAGAATATTGTACTTAATGAGGATGATGGAGTTGGTTCTTTAAATAAATTTTGTGAAACCAACGTGAGGATTCCAATTAGAGATGGAGATAAGTGCTCCATAATAGTTTATTCATACACCTGCTACTAGCTAACATATACCATAAACTAGTAGGACGATATGAAGTTCCTATGTGCAACATTGTGACAATATCGAATTAACACAAAAAAGTTAACATATCCTTCCTTGCATAACTAAAAATAAGAGATATTTAGATTTTGGATCTCATCATTTGTACCAGTTTAGCAAATGGAACACGAGTTTGTCCAGGTTAGAATCTGGGTCCCAAGACCATGTTGACTCTGTTAACTATCTAACTTGTGTCACTACAAATTATATGTTGATTCCTTGACTTGTGATGAGCAAATTTTGTATATCTTTTATATCCTCAAATTCACTTTAATTAGCCTATTTGATTAGTTAATTTATTTTAATTAGCGCATTTTTATGTTTTTCATATAACTTGACTAATTTGTGATATTTTTTTTTGCTTTTAGGTACTAATGAAGCATCAAAGCTAGATCGAGAAAAATTGACATATTCTTAGGAAGGAAATAAGATTATGATGATGATCTAGATTGAGCAATTATCTTTTATAAATTTTATCATGCTGACCAGAAGTCCGAATTGAGTTTATATGATATCAAAACGACATCATCACAATAAGATACACACAAAAAAAAGACTTAGTTTCGAGTTATATTGAGTAATATATTGCTAAATCAGTGTATATGTTCGGGAGCTGTCTGTAGAAGTGGGAACACGTGATTTTCATCAAATTTCTCTTTCCAAATACTTCGCCTGCCTATTTCGTGTAATTTTGGTGTATTCATGATATTGTTAAGACTCTTTTTTTAGCTCATAAAAGACCCTATGCTTAGGGTATTGATAAAAAAAACAAAAGTTTGTAATAAAGAATTTTGTAGTTTAGTTGAAATGAGTATTTAATTTTATGTCAAGACGAATGATGCACCTATAATTTGAATGGTTTGACCAGGTTAGTGTGTTGTTCTTGATCTATTTTTACTGCACAACTTTTACTAGTTAGGGAAGTCATTATATTAGTTATAGGTTTGGATGTGTATTTCCAATACTAATTAATTTGAATATATGTAATTATGTTAAATTCTTTGACATATAATGCGTAGAAATTAGGATTTTGAAACCGATGATAGTTTAATATATTTTATGATCAATGAATATGCCATTAAAGTTATATCTTCCAATTGAAAATAACATGGGTTGCAGTGCTAATTTTGATTTTAGAACAACTTATTAACATGAGCATTATATGATAATTATGGTGGACTCTCTAGTCTTAACATGTTTTATTCATAAGTTTGATCTAATTAATTTTTTCTCTAGTCTATATAAAATCCAAAAATAGTTGATTATTGATGTTTAGGTTAGATTTAGGCTAGGATTAGGTTTTGCAAATTAGTTTAGAAAAATTGTTCTTCATACGACATCCATGTGGGTTCGACCTCACTCTCCCATTGATCATACTATTATCGATTCGTGTATTTGCGCGTATATTTAAAATTGGGTTTATTAAAGTTACCCCGTCCCCCCAAAATACATAGTTAATTCAGGATTAGTCCCAAAAAGATATCGAATTGCAGATGCCCCCTAGACTAGACCGTTAATGCATGCGCCGTTTTCAAATGAACATTGTTTTGATGCCCAAATACCCCTTGCACGATCTAACAGCTGGGATTGAATATTTTCCAACAGTTACGATTGAAAGTTTGGGAGGGACAAGGAAACTCACTTGGATTCCTTTCTATTTAATCAACAGTAGGTGATTCCATAAAAGTTTAAAAGGTAGATATGTTTAGAGTAGCTAAGGGCTGAAAAATTGTAGGTTTAAGTCCATATACAAAGAGTTGTAGGTCATCTTCAACCTCTAGCCATCTGGTTTGAATCTGTGTTGAACTAGAGGGCATTCTTAAGTTCAAATCTATTTTAGGGGGTTAAGTTATTGCCAACATTTTCCACCGCCACCATGCCATAGGGAGAAGAAGGAAAAGAAAGGAGGAGGAGGAGGCCATCGCCGCCCCCGTCATCGTCCTCCTCCTCCTCCTCCCCTTCACCACCACCTAGCCACAGGGAGAAGGAAAAAAATATATGAAGAAGAAGATGGGAAGAGGTGGATGAGAGGAAGAGGGGAGGATGAGGAGAAAGAGGAGGTGGGAAGAAGATGGGAGGATGAGGTGGGAGGAGCAGAGGTGGCGGCGGTGGGTTGATGGAGAAGAGATGGAAAGAGGAGAAGAGGGTTAGGGTTAGGGTTTTTTTTGTTTATATAGTGGTGGTGTCCTTTAGTAGAAAAAACCAAAAAATGGGTGGTGGTGTTCATCAGAAGAAGTGAGGGTGTTATTTAGCAACTGCCTAAATAAATAACATGGGTGTAAATATCCATGCTAAGTCAAATACCAAACCATGGCATGATGAAAATTTTCGGCCGTATACAGTTTTTTTTACCCTTAAGCCTCCACACCCCATGTCGCCGCCCGAGTTCGAACCCATAATGTGTCATACCATCCGCCACACCTCTACCAACTCAACTGGTTTGAGAGAAACGAAAGAAAGGTGGGGAAAAATTCTTTGATTGTTGATGCAAATTTTATATTGTACTCGCAAGTGAAAGAATCAATAATAGTATGTGATGATACATCAAACCGTCCTCAGATCAGTATCGTACACGTGTCATGATAATCTCGTCAAACATAACATAGCAGGCCTGATTGCATGCTTAGTAAGGCCCATACAACATTAAGCCCACTATTGGCAGGATCTAGAAGGTTAGACCCAAATTGCAACGTGCCACTAATCCCACACGTCACGCGGTCAAGCCCAATACTCGTAAGCCCTAATAAGGCAAGTATCTGGAGGATCGACCCAAGACAGGCAGGCCAACCAAATACTGAAGTATAAATCGGGCAAGGAAACTTCCTTGCATGGACAACACTCATAAAGGGAAATCTCTCTCACTGATCTGGTAGCACACTCATAAGGAAGGTGGATACGATACCGAGGATTGCAGAAACCTCAAAGAAGAAGTGGCGGATACGATACTGAGGATTACAAAAACCTAGTCAAATGAGAAGTCGAGTACTGGATTAGGCAAGGCAAGTTCAAGGAGTTCCTTAGCTCGGACATGAGGCATGACCGGGCAAAGGAAAGGGAGGATGTTGTCAAGGAGATCGAAAAATAAGCTCCTGTCATGATCTATATCCTTTATGGGGTCGGTCCAGTGGGAGAGCAATCCAACAGGTCCCGCAAAAAGACGCTGACCGAGACGCGGACACCACCTCAGTGTGAGGACTGACAAGTGCAGCATGCACGAGTTCAGAGCCCGATCCCACCATTGACGTTTACGGATAGGGATCTCCAGGGTGTACATTCTTCTCACAATGACACCCTAGTCATCGCCGTTCTCATCGTGAAGTGGGAGGTGAAAAGAACCTTGGTGGATACAGGAAACTCATTTAATGTCATGTTTCTCAGTGCATTCCGAAACATGCAACTCTAGGAGAAAAACTTAATCCCCGCCACTCACCCCATGGTCGGGTTCAGTGGAAAAAATTGCTTCCCTAATAGAAAGATCAATTTAATGGTGGCGGCGGGAGAGCCACAATTGCAAAAGTACCTTGTCCAAGAATTTACGGTAGTTGACGCTCCGTCCACCTACAACATTATTCTAGGAATGCCTTGGCTTCATCATATGGAGGCAGTAGTTTTCACTATACACCAATGCATCAAATACACAGCCAACCAGGCCCAAAGAACTATTCGAGGAGATCAGCCAGCGGCAAGAGACCACCATTATGCTGTCTGAAACAACTAAATTGCTACCAGTTGTAGCTTGAGTTCGTGGAACAGACATGTCAGGCATAGGGCCTAGAGAAAATAGGAGAATCAGTTTGCTTAGACAGAGAGAGACCCGATAGCCAAAGTACAACTATGCGGAGAGCCAGAATTCAGAGCTAGAGGCCCAATCCAAACCAACATAGAGCTAAGTAACGATACTTCAGCAAACGAGCACCTACTCCAAAAGCTGATAATCAGCAAGGAACCGCCCGTCAGCACGAAGTCCACTCTTCAGTAACTTTGCTAGTTTCGGCAAAGCAAGACACTTCGCTAGAGGGACTATGCAATCCGAGCAAGGACCGTAAGTGCCTCCTTCAGGGTCGGGTTAGCTTAGTACCCGTTCGGAGTTAAGTTATTTTGTTTCTTTGATTCCGTTTTTGTTTTCTGTTTCTTTCAGTTTAGGAGAATTGTTCGTATCAGACATATTCCAAAAATAAAACATATTTTATTGATTGCAATGAAAGTTAATATAAAGTTTGCCGACCAACTAGTACTAAGTTTATACACTACAAGTATCTAAGTTCGGCGCAAATATGCATCTACTAACACACACGTTGAAACTTTGCTCCGCTAATCTGCCTCCAGAAAAGAAGGTAGTGAAAGTAAAGTACTTGAAGAAGGATGCAAACACTCAATCGATTCTTTGCTCCGACAATCTGCCTTTCGAATGTGAAGAAAACAAAAGAAGGCCGACGAGAATATCCTTGAATAGCGGAATGATTGAGGTCTCATAGTGCGTGGGGACGTCTCTCAATATAAAATGTGTGGGGTGATGCAAAGATACCACCCAAGAGCGAAAGTCATGTTCATCGGCACTCCATTCAACCATAAACTAGCAGCAGGAAGCATCTCCAAACGACGGATGGGAGCTTGGGAGCAACAAAAGCCGAAAGACATACTTGTCCCCTGAGGAAAGGTCCATACATGGAATCAATTGGATGCTCACCCAAATCAGATGACATCACATAATAGCATGCCTTATTAAGACTCATCGCTGCAAATGTCAGAACATCCGAAGACTTCAAAAACAAAGATCTTCCTTTAGCCTTTGGAAAACTCAAAGCATATTATCTGGTAAGATACATTTGATCAACATACTCTATAATGCTGATTGCAATGCTTGAGATAGAGAACGACTAGCCTATATATATAGGTGAGGCGGTTTATGAAGCAGCGTCAGCCAACCGTTATGTCAGCATGAAATGTCGTATGGGAAATAGGGAAACGACGGTTCCAATTGCACTTGCACGAGTCCACAGTTCATCGAATTAATGACCCTGCATGCAACCCCATTAATTGGGGGGAGTAACCGATACTGAACTGCCTCGCAACCTGTGCCGTACACGTGGTACGCTGATATTTAAATATTTTCTTTTTTCTCTCTCACATGCAAAGACACAAACAATGAAGTCCTTGAGTGCCCATGGAATAAGGAGCGCACCTACAAAATATCCAAGGTGCCCCCTACTATTATTCCTTTGTTGTTCATTAATGCTAGTCAATTTACTATTAGTCCGATCAATCGATCCGACTCCTGAAGCAGACCGCTAGGTAAATTAAGTAAGTCGGGACACCCAAGTCAGATTTGCACGCCCGAAATCTTATTCTTACCAAAGCTTAGTCAGACCCGATTGATTACAACAACTTCTAATCCATTCTAACACCTAGTCCGCCAAAAGAGGACGACGATGAGTTAGAAAGTGGGAGCTTAGTCAGTGTTCTTAATACCTGACCATGATGGTTTGCCAGGGACCATTGTCCAACTATAGATAATGGTCACCGAACTTAACCAAAGCTTCATCGGTTTTGACCTATGACAATAGCTTCTGATTCGCTCTAACGTCCAGTTCGTTAAACGGGTGCCAACGGTTTAGAGAGTGGCAACTTAGTCAGTGCTCTCATGCCTGATCGAGACAGCGTGCCAGGAGTCATTGTCCAAACATGGGCAATAGTGACCGAACCTGACCAAAGCTTAGTCGATGACGACCGATGACGAAAGCTTTTAGTCCGCTCGAAGCCTAGTCTGCCAATAACAGATTCTGGTGGCTTAGAAAGTGGGAGTCTGGTCAACGCTCTCGATGCCTAATTAAGATGGCTTGCGAGGGGTCACCGCTCTTACGCAGATGATGATCGTCGAACTCGACCAAGGCTTAGTTAGTTGTCGTTGATGACGATGACTTCTGATTTGCTCTAAGCCTAGTTCGCTACACGTGGATTCCGATGGTTTAGAAAGTGGGAGCTTAGTCAGCGGTATGAAGTCTGACCGTGATGGATTGCTAGGGATCATTAACCAACAACAGACAATGATCACTACACACTGCCAAAGTTTAGTCAGAACGACTGACGATGATAACTTCTTGCTCACTCCAAATCCTAGTCCGCCAAAAGCATATTAAGATGGGTTGGAAAATGGAAGTCTAGTCAATGCCCTCGACGCCTGATTAAAATGGGTCGCCAGGGACCATCATTCAATCACAAACGATGCTCCCCGAACCAGACCCCAATCTAGTAAGTTATAACTGGCGATAACAACCTCTGGTCTAACTAAGCCTATTCCGCCAATAACAGGTAAAGACGAGTCAAAAGTCCAGCCAAAGCTCTGGAAGCTTGACTCAGAGGGCTGGCGAGGACTATTGTATGTCTATCTATGACAGTGCACGCGCTAGACAACAATCTGACTAGTTTGCTACAATAGCAACATCAGCTGCTGGTCCGATATAAAGCCAGGCCAACAGACAAAGGGTGAATTACACTCCTCGATTTCTAAGAAGATTTTGACTGAGGTTGCATAGAACGTTCACCGACAGATCAATCACACGGCTTCCTAACCAATAAGATCCTTTTGTCTGACAACTAATGTTGCGACAAGACAAAAAAGATAAAAGCTAGCAGGAAAGTAAAAAATAAATGCCCAAGTACATAATGCTATTTATTTGCAAGCCAAAAATTACAAGGTTCATTCCTCATCAGGAAGAGGGTCAGATGCAATAGAGCTAGACTTAGCAGGAGAGGAAATGGGAGACACATCTGTACGTGCTGCCTCTCGAGCGCCCTCATCAGGGACACCTTCCTCTTCGGATGGATCAGAGGCTACTCCAAACTCCGCATATGCTACCTCTTCATAATAGGAGAAATCCCAATCAGGATGTTCCTCCTTCATAAGCGGCAATAACTCCAGCCTTCCATGCACGACTCTGGTGAACTCAAACATGCCCTGGGACTTGAGAAGCTTCTCCTCGCGCATCCTTGATTCAGCAAGTTCCCGCTCCAGCTGCTCCAGCTTGCCTGATTACATGTCAGTTTTGGACTGCTCAATGCCCAACTTATCATTAACAACACTTAGCTTATTTTGTGCCAGAAGGAGTTGTTCTTCCGTGGTCCACACACTTTGGCATTAAAATCAACATCAGACTCCAACTGGTGACATCAGACAACCCATTCAGACTCCTTCTTGGCCTTCTAAGAATTCAGAGCTTTTATCTTAGCCTGCACTTGTCCACAATTTCCTGGGCAAATTGTAGGTCACAATGGGCAAGGTTCAGTTCATTCTCTAACTGATCACTCGTGAACACTACCCCTGCCAAGTCAGACTCAAGCGTTTCCAGGTGAACCCTTTGAGTCTCTGACCTTGTGCGCCCGAACTCTGCTCCAACATCTGAGTGAGCTTCGAGTTACTTCATCAACGATTCAGTCTTGTAGAGAGCATCAGAGTATGACTTCTGCAAGTTTACAAAGTCTCGCTCCATGGTATACACTCTCTCATGAGCGGCCTCAACTGCAAGCACTTGATTCAGGTATGACATCTCTAGTACGAGATGTTTCTGCCCCTTATCCATATGATCTCCCATCGTCTCTCTTTCTAGCTCTAAAACACAGTTTTTCACTCGACCGAACGACCAACAAGCTCAGAATACTTCGAGTCCGTGGAGGCCATGAAACAAAATTTTTTCCATAACTTAAAATTGTCAGGCAGATTGCCAAAGCAGTCCGGCGATGTCAGCATGCACAAAACGTGCTCGTTTATCTGAAAGGAAGTAAACAGTTGGATCGCCCTTGAACATACTCGGACAACATCATCATTCGTCCTAATCAGAATGGCGATCACAGTCGTATACCCGCTCGGCACCAGCTGAGTGGGCGCAATGCCAGGAACTCCCAAATTTCTTTGATAATAGGAAAGCGGACACCCGATTGAAGCATACCTCAGTGGAGACAGATGAACCCCTTTGGCTGAAACAACGGCGTCAGATCAACACCCAAAGTGAAAAACACCAGATTTTTAGGAATCTCGTATGTTGTACGGACTTCCAGACTCAACGCGGAAAATGACATCTCCTCAATGAACTTGCGGCCCTTAGCGAATAATTCATCGAATAACTGATTCATGCCCGCCATGAGAGATTGTACAAGTTTTTTGTTACGAAGGAAAAACAAAGTCAAAAACATAAAATGTAATACGACAAAACAAATCTCTGAGATCGAAAGAGTAAAGAAGCCAAACTTCGCATAGAGGAGATTTATATAGAAAACAAAACTCTCGCCTTTTTCTCTTTCGAGCAGATGCACACCCAATTAATGAAGTTGCTGCTCGAGGAAATGACTCCTCAACCATCATAATTGCATAGTTTCTTGATGAAATAATTTGATGGACCAATGGGCTGGTCCACCAACTCAGGGGGAGTAGCTGATGATACATCAAACTCTCCTCTGATCAGCATCGTACACTGTCATGATAATCTCGTCAAACAGAGCATAGCAGACCTGATTGCACGCTCAATCCAGGAAGGCCCAGACAACAATAAGCCCACTATTGATAGGATCCAGAAGGTCCGACCCAAATTGCCACGTGCCACTAAGCCACATGTCACGCGGTCAAGCCCAATACTTGTAAGCCTTGATAAGGCAAGTATCGGAATGATCGATCCAAGATAGGCATACCAGCAATACTTTGGTTCCGATTAGGAAACAAATACTAATGTATAATAAGTCGGGCAAGGAAACTTATTTGCGTGGACAACACTTAGAAAGGGAAACCTCTCCCGCAGATCTAGGTGCACAAGTGGTGTAGGGAAACATCTCTACATGGACATCTCCCAACATGGAAAGGATTTCCAACAAGATCTATTTACCTAAACTATGCCACCAAAGGCCGAGCTGAACAATGACTTTCACACTATAAAAGGGAGATAAGGTCGATGAACAAATGTACAATACAAAAACCCAATTTACAACTTTAAGCCTCTCCTAAGCCTTATCTAACTTAAGCATCGGAGTGCCATCGACCGCCACACGGTGGTCTTTGGCTCACGTGCATTCCCTATGCGGGTCTAGGTAAAGGCGAGGAAGGAGAGCAAAAATTGATTACATCAGTATGAATTATGAATGTGAGGCCGAAACCCCATGGATTGATTTTGAAGAACAAATTTTTTGAATTACTTTGCTTTACCTAATCCTAGCCTAAATCTAATCTAAACAACAACAATCAATAATTTTTTTTGTTTTTATGTAAGTTGAAGAAAACCTAATCAAATAAAACTTATAAAAATAACATGCCAAGACTAGGGAATCCACAAGAATTCTTATACAATGATCAAGTTAATTCGATTGTTCTGCAAATTCAGTTAGCAGCATAACCCATGTTATTGGCTTATTGCGAATTGAAAATTTTGACTTTAATCACAAATAAATTTGACCATAAATGTATATACTCTCCTTAGTTTCAAATCCTAATTCCTAAATATTACATGTCAATAAATTAATCAAAGCACGTATAACCAAAGTAATTAGTGTTAGACACACATCCAAACCCAAAATTAACATAAAAACTTCCACGCACATATATATATATATATATAAACACTATAATACCCGTGTCGTTGGCACTACTGCAAAGTACATAATTTTTTGCTAAATATCATGCCCTAAACACCCTCGCCACTATCCCCACTTTTGCCAATAAGAAATTCAAATGTCGAGCATGAGTTCTCCCCCAAACTTTGAATTCGCCAAAACTTGAAATTTACGGTTTTTGTTTAAATGTGCATTAAGATGTCCATCTCAACTTTTTCCTGGTATGATATTGGAAAATACAAATGATGTCCATCTCAAATTTTTCCCGGTCAGTAATGAATAGTAAAACATCATTTTGAATTGTAATATACTAGGGTATTCCTAGCGCCTTCCTCACTCAAATTCAGTCTAAGCCTTTAGATGTGTGATGGTTAGAGTTGTTGGAGCATAAAAGTTAAAACAAATTATTTCTCTAATTTTATCTTTATGTTTAGGTAAATCTCAGCCGTCTTTTATCTCCAACCTAAAACATCATTCTGATTTGTTATATAGATTATTGTATTACCAGTGTTGTTGGCACGATAGGCTTGACAAAAAGACATTTACAAACAGTGGGAATAAATGCACCCCAAACTTTGGATTCACTAAAATATGAAGTTAGGCATTATTGTTTGAATGAGCATTAAGATACATGTTTCATTCAGTAAATAATAGTTATGGCGTGAAATGCATTAGACATTTTTCTAATAATAAATACATATTTTAAGCGATTGTATTGATCATTGGTTTTATTAGAAAGATCTTCGAAAATGCATTTTAATGATATCAAATTTACTAAAATCCGACCACTCTGTAGATAGTTATGACAATTTTCTTTTTGAGAAAAAAACACAATACTCTCTCTCATTTCCACATGCACATACTCATTTTAAGTTTTATGTTTATTTTCTTTTTCTCTTTACATGTTTAACATTTGTAAACATGTCATTATAGAGAATGAATCTCAGCCCTCAGCATCTTCCCCAACTTTCATCATAGTCATCTTTTATCTCAAAATCCTTGTGAATAATTAAACACCTAGCTGATTTATAAGATACAAGGGTATTTCCCGTGCCATTGGCACTACCATACGATATTAAATATTTTCATCATGACTTATCTTTTGCAGTGCCTCTTAAGGCTTTTACTGTGTTGAAAAATCTCCCATTAAGCCTCTAGGAATTTTAGCTCAATATACTATTAGCACCTGGTATGTGGGCTTAACTATACCATAATTAAAAAAAGATTTAAAAGTTTAGCTACCCCTTCAACATGTAAATAAAAAACCTATGTAAATGAAACAAAGTGAGAAAATTGAACATTATTTGCTACTTAAGGCCGTTGGCACGGCCATTCAAATTCTCATATTTTTTAAGAAATTTTTACAGTCGCCCTTGTTTTTTAACATTTAATAAAACACAACCACAAATACACCTAACCAGATAACAATAATGTGTTTGAAACACGTAAATTATAGATTTGAAATAGGAAAGATTTGTAGAAATTATTAGGCTAGATGCATGGGAAAAGAAAGATAAAGTGTCGTGCAAGATGTGCAATGTTTGTAAAGTTGCGTAGTAAACATTATATAAACTGTTCCACATAGTGAATTAATTGATACACGTGTCCTCCATATGAAACTCAAATAAATAAGAATAATTGAGGAAAGAATTTAGCATGAGCCCATTTATTCAAATAATAATTAGATGTTACCATTAAAAAAATTTATCTAATAAATATATATATTTTTATTCAAGATGTGTCACTATCATACCCGAAGGTTGCGACACATGTACCATTATCATTAAATATTTTTTTAATAGCTATCGTAGCATTCATCTTTTTTATATCCATTGCGGCATTATCTCAACCACAAATATTTGGTGTTTCTACAATTGTATCTTAAACTAAATTAATCACAAATGTTTTGTGGAATTTTGACAATCTACCTTGTAAATTTAAATGTGCAATTCATCAAATAAATAAATATACAGAATGAACCGCTATAACATTATTCCACATGCTAAATGTTTGAATAGGATAAATAAATAAATCTATTTTACAAATCATAAAGGGGTTTTACTATTTAGAAGATAAAAGATGGTTGAGATTTATCCAAACATGAAGATCTAATGGTTGAAACTTAAAGTTGACATTTGTGTCTTACCTTCAATCGATCCCAATTAAGAGTGCATTGGTTCAATTTTGTTACCCAACATTTTGATATTTATTTATTTATTATTCTTCAAATGTTGATGGTCGTGATTAGGCTTGTAAGTATATTTATTTATTTATCGTACTAAAACATTTAGCATGTGGAGTAATGTTATAGTGATTCATTATGCATATGTATTTATTTGATCAATTACACATTTAAATTTACAAGGTAGATTGTCAAAATTCCACAAAAAATTGTGACTAATTTAGTTTAAGCTACCGTTGCAGAAACACCAAATGTTTGTGGTTAAGATAATGTTGCAATAGATATAAAAAGATGAATGCTACGATAGTTATTAAAAAAAATGGTTTAATGGTAATGGTACATGTGCCGCAACTTTGGGGTATGATTAGTGAAATGTCTTGAATGACACTAAATATTTATTAGATAAACTATTTTTAATGGTAACATTAAATTATTATTCGAAAAAATAGGCTCATGCTAAGTTCTTCCCTCAATTATTCTTATTTATTTGAGTTTCATATGGAGGACAAGTGTATCAATTAATTCACTATGTGGAACAATCCATATATGTTTACTATGCAACTTTACACGCATTGCACATCTTGCGCGACTCCTTATTTTCTTTTTCCCAAGCCTCTAGCCTAATAATCTCTACAAAAATTTTCTATTTCAAATCTATAAGTTACGTGTTTCAAACACATTATTGTCATCTGGTTAGGTGGATTTGGTTGTGTTTTATTAAATGCTAAGAAACAAGGGTGATTGTAAAAATTTCTCAAAAAATATCAAGAGTTGAATGGTCGTGCCAATGGTCTTAAGTAGCGAATAATGTTCATTTTTACACTTTGTTTGATTTACATAGATTTTTTAATTACATGTTGAAGGGATAACTAAGTTTTTAAATCCATTTTTATTAATTATGGTTTAGTTTAAGCTCACATACGAGGTGCTAATAGCATATTGAGCTAAAATCCTCACAGGCATACTAAGAGATTTTTCAATACAGTAAAAACCCTGAGAGGCGCTGCAAAAGATATCTCGCAATGAAAATATTTAACTTCGTATGGTAATGCTAATGGCACTGGGAATACCTTAGTCTATATTACAAATCAGAATGGTGTTTCACTTTTTGAGAGATAAAAAACGGTTTAGATTTATCCAAACATGAAGATCTAATGGTTGGGAATTAAAATTAGCATTTATGTCTTACCTATAATCAATCCCCAATAAGATTGCATGGGTTCGATTCTCATATCCCACATTTTGATATTTATTTATTTATTATTTATTTTTCTTCAAATGATGATGGTGGTGATTAGGCATGGATGTATATTTATTTATTTATTTATCCTACTCAAACATTTAGCATGTGAAGTAATGTTACAGTGGTTCATTCTGTTTATTTATTTCTTTGATTAATTACAAATTTAAATTTACAAGGTAGATTGTCAAAATTCCACAAAATAATTGTGATTAATTTAGTTTAAGCTACCGTTGTAGAATTACCAATTATTTGTGGTTGAGATAATGCCGCAATGGATATTAAAATGATAAATGCTACGATAGCTATTAAAAAAAATATGTTTAATGGTAATGGTACATGTGTCGCAACCTTGTGGTATGATTAGTAACACGTCTTGAATTACAATATATATTTATTAGATAATCTTTTTTTAATGGTAACATCTAATTATTATTTGAATAAATGGGCTCATGCTTAATTCCTTCCTCAATTATTCTTAATTATTTGAGTTTCATATGGAGGACAAGTGTATCAATTAATTCACTATGTGGATCAGTTCATATATGTTTACTACACAATTTTACACGCATTGCACATCTTGCACGTCTCTTTATTTTCCTTTTCCCATGCCTCTAGTCTAATAATCTATAAAAATCTTTCTTATTTCAAATCTATAAGTTACATGTTTGAAATACATTATTGTCATCTGGTTAGGTGGATTTGTAGTTGTATTTTTATTAAATGTTAAGAAACAAAAGCGATGTAAAAATTTCTCAAAAAATATGATAAGTTGAATGGTCGTGCCAACTGTCTTAAGTAGCGAATAATGTTCATTTTTCACTTTGTTTCATTTACATAGATTTTTTTAGTTACACGTGGAAGGGATAACTAAGCTTTTTAATCCTTTATATATTTATTATTATTATGGTTTAGTTTAAAACAACTTACCTTCCATCAATCCCTATTAAGAGTGCACTGGTTCGATTCTCATACCCAACATTTTGACATTTATTTATTTATTTTTCTTCAAATGTTGATGGAGATGATTAGGCATGTAAGTATATGTATTTATTTATTTATTTATTTATCTTACTCGAACATTTAGCATGTAGAGCAATGTTATAGTGGTTCATTCTGTATATGTATTTATTTGATGAAATGCACATTCAAATTTATAAGGTAGATTGTCAAAATTTCTCCAAAAAATTGTGATTAATTTAGTTTAAACTAACGTTGCAGAAACACCAAATACTTGTGGTTGAGATTATGCCGTAATGGATATAAAAAAGATGAATGCTATGGTAACTTTTAAAATAATATGTTTAATGGTAATGTTACATGTGCCGCAACCTTGGGGTATGATTACTGACACGTCTTGAATGACAATATATATTTATTAGATATTTTTTTAATAGTAACATCTAATTATTATTTGAATAAATGGGCTCATGCTAAATACTTTCCTCAATTATTCTTATTTATTTGAGTTTCAAATTCATGACAAGTGTATAAATTAATTCACTATGTGGAATAGTTCATATATGTTTACTATGCAACTTTGCACGTATTGCACATATTGCAAGACTCTTTATTTTCCTTTTCCCATGCCTCTAGCCTAATAATCTCTACAAATCTACAAGTCATGTATTTCAAACACATTATTGTAATCTGGTTAGGTGGATTTGTGGTTGTGTTTTATTAAATGTTAATAAGCAAGGGCTATTGTAAACAATTCTCAAAAAATACGAGAAGTTGAATGGTCATGTCAACGATCTTAAGTAGCTGATAATGTTCATTTTTTCACTTTGTTTCATTTACATAGATTTTTTAATTACACGTTGAAGGGATATCTAAGTTTTTTAACCTTGTTTTTTTAATCATTGTTTAGTTTAAGCCCGCATACCAAGTGCTAATAGCATATTGAAGTAAAATCCTCAGAGACATACCGAGAGATTTTTCAACACAGTAGTCTTGAGAGACACTGTGAAAGATAAGTCGCGATGAAAATATTTAACATCGTATGGTAGTTGCAACGACACGGTGAATACCCTAGTATACTTACATGCCTAATTACCACTATCAACAATTGAAGAAAATTAAATAAAGAAATATCAAAATGTTGGGTATGAGAATCAAACCTATGCACTCTTAATCGGGATTGAGTGAAGGTAAGACGTAAAGGTTAACTTTAAGTCTCAACTACTAGATCTTCATGTTTGGATAAATCTCAGCCATATTTTATCTCCCAAATAGTGACACACCCATATGATTTGTAAGATAGATTAGGGTATTAGTCGTGCCTTCGACACTCAACTTTGGCCAAAGGTATTTCAGTCCTATGCAAAAATAAATTTCTTCCAAAAACTTTTCCCTCTCCCCTCTATGTGATTTGTTAGATCGTTATATTTTCTATGTATATTTACATTGAAAATATATACGACGTGAAGTGCATTAGATTACAATTACTTTTTTGGAAAAATGCATATTGCGTGAAATACATTTTTAAAACTGTAAGCGTTTATTTTAGTGATAGTTTTTAAAACTTTAAGTGATTGTATTAGTGATTGGTTTCATTGGAAAAATCTTCAAAAATGCATTTCAACCATATCAAGTTTATTAAACTCCGAAAACTAATTAGATAGTTATGACGCTACCCCAGGGTTGCAGCACATGTACTATTACCATACTTGGGTATTCCCTGTGCCGTTAGCACTACCATACGACGTTAAATATTTTCATCGCAACTTATCTTTCGTAGTGCCTCTCAGGGATTTTACTCAGTGTTCTAAAAATCGGCCTAGGCGGGTTCTAGGCGGGGTCTAGGCGGTCTGGGCAATTTTTTTATTTTTTTAATTTTTAATAAAGCTGATTGTGTTCTTATTTTATTTTTCTTTCCTATTTTTTAGAAATAAACTATTTAATTGTTTTTTATTCAGTATATGTCTAAATGTAGCAAAGGATGATTACTTAATGGAATTCTCAAATGATCTGCCGGTACCAATTTTACTAATATAGATTTTATCAAACATAACTGAGGTTATTCATGCAATTTGAAGAAAAATAAAAGAGTACACAAATTCAAATTTATATAAAGTACCCATCATGACCAACTTCAGTCATTTGAGTTTTAATAAATTTTGTTCACAATTGTTAATTTTTCATGTTTTTAAATTTTGCATATGTATATTGGCATTAAATTGGATGTAATTGATAAGGTATTATGCTTAACTTTTGTAAATTATTAAAGTTATAATACAAAACCTAAGACCGCCTAGGCGCCGCCTAGGGAACCGCCTAGGCACCCGCCTAGGCCCCAGGGCGCTACGCACCTTCTCGCCGCCCGCCCAGCGCCTAGCGATTTTTAGAACACTGATTTTACTGTGTTGAAAAGTTTCCCGATATGCCTCTTGGGATTTTAGCTCAATATGCTATTAGCACTTGGTATGTGGGCTTAAACAAAACCATAATTAAAAAAAAAAGATTAAAAAACTTAGCTATCCATTCAATGTGTAATTAAAAAATCTATCTAAATGAAACAAAGTGAAAAATGAACATTATTTGCTACTTAAAACCGTTGGCAAGACGATTGAACTTCTCATATTTTTTGAGAAATTTTTACAATCACTCTTGTTTTTTAACATTTAATAAAATACAAACACAAATCCACCTCACCAGATGTCAATAATGTGTTTGAAATACGTAACTTATAGATTTGAAATAAGAAAGATTTGTAGAGATTATTAGGCTAGAGGCATGGGAAAAAAAATAATGAGTCGTGCAATGCGTGTAAAGTTGCTTAAAAAGTTTAACTAATAATAATTAGATGTTACCATTAAAAAAAAGTTTAACTAATAAATATATATTGTCATTCAAGATGTGTTACTAATGGTACCCTAGGGTTAAGGCACGTGTACCATTACCATTAAACATATTTTTAATAGCTATCGTAACATTCATCTTTTTAATATCCATTGCGGCATTATGTCAACCACAAATATTTTGTATTTCTGCAACAGTAGCTTAAACTAAATTAGTCACACATTTTTATCGCGACTTATCTTTCGTAGTGCCACTCGGGGCTTTTATTGTGTTGAACAATCTCGGTATGCCTTTGGGGATTTTAACTCAATATGCTATTAGCACTAGGTATATGGGCTTAAACTAAACCATAACTAAAAAAAGGATTAAATAATTTAACTATCCCTTCAACATGTAATGAAAAAATCTATGTAAATGAAACAAAGTGAAAAATGAACATTATTCGCTAATTAAGACTGTTGATACGACCATTTAACTTCTCATATTTTTTGAGAAATTTTTACAGTCGCCCTTGTTTCTTAACATTTAATAAAACACAGCCACAAATCCACTTAAACAGATGACAATAATGTATTTGAAACACGTAACTACTAGATCTGAAATAGGAAAGATTTGGAGAGATTATTAGGCTAGAGGAATGGAAAATGAAAATAAAGAGTCGTGCAACATATGTAATGCATATAAAGTTGTGTAGTAAACATAAATGAACTGTTTCACATAGTGAATTAATTGATATACTTGTCTTCCATATGAAACTCAAATAAATAAGAATAATTGAGGAAATAATTTAGTATTAGCCCATTTATTTAAATAATAATAAAATTTTACCATTAAATTTTTTAATCTAATAAATATATATTGTCATTCAAAATGTGTCACTAATCATAGCCCAAGGTTGCGGCACATGTACCATTAACATTAAACATATTTTTTTAATAACTATCGTAGCATTCATAATTTTAATATGTATTGCAACATTATCTCAACCACAAATTATTGGTGTTTCTAAAATGGTAGCTTAAACTAAATTAATCAAAAAAAATTTGAAGAATTTTGACAATCTGTCATTTAAATTTAAATGTGTAATTAATAATAAATATACAGACTGAACCACTATAAAATTACTCCACATGCTAAATGTTTGAGTACGATAAATAAATAAATAAATAAATATACTTACATGCCTAATCGCCACCTAACATTTGAAGAAAAATAAATAAATAAATATCAAAATGTTGGATAAGGGAATCGAACCCATGCACTCTTAATGGTGATTGATTGAAGGTAAAACATAAATGTTAACTTTAAGTCTAAACCCTTAGATCTTCATATTTGGATAAATCTCAGCCGTCTTTTATCTCCAAAATATTGAAAAATCCTTCTGATTTGTAAGATAGACTACGATATTCATTGTGTCATTGGCAGTACCATACATTGTTAAATATTTTCATCGCGACTTATCTTTCGCAGTGCCTATCAGGGCTTTTACCGTGTTGAAAAGTCTCTCGGCATGTCTCTTGAAATTTTAGCTCAATATGCTCTTAGCACCTAGTATGTGGGCTAAAACTAAACCATAATTAAAAAAAAATATTGAAAATCTTAGGTATCCTTTCAACGTGTAATTAAAAAATCTATGTAAATGAAACAAAGTGAAAAAATAAACATTATTCGCTACTTAAGACCGTTGGCAGGACCATTCAACTTCTCATATATTTTTTGACAAATTTTTACAATCGTCCTTGTTTCTTAACATTTAATAAAATACAACAAAAAATCCACCTAACCAGATGACAATAATGTGGTCCAACCACGTAACTTATAATTTTGAAATAAGAAAGATTTGTATAGATTATTAGGCTAGAGGCATGAGAAAAAGAAAATAAAGAGTCGTGCAATGCGTGTAAATTTGCGTAGTAAACATATACTAATTATTCCATATTGTGAATTAATTGATACACTCGACCTCCCTATGAAAATCATATAAATAAGAATAATTGAGGAAAAACTTTAGCATGAGCCCATTTATTCAAATAATAATTAGATGTTACCATTAAAAAGTTTATCAAAGTTTATCTAATAACTATGTATTTTTATTAAATATGTGTCCCTAATGATATCTCAGGGTTGCGACACATGTGCCATTACCATTAAACATATTTTTTTAATAGCTATCGTAACAATCATCTTTCTAATATCCATTGCGGCATTATCTCAACCACAAATATTTGGTAATTCTGCAACGATGTCTTAAACTAAATTAATCACAAATTTTTTGTAGAATTTTGACAATCTACATTTTAAATTTAAATGTGTAATTCATCAAATAAATAAATACACAGAATGAATCACTATAACATTACTCCACATGCTAAATGTTTGAGTAGGATAAATAAATAAATATACTTACATGCCTAATCACCACCATCAACATTCAAAGAAAAATAAATAAATATCAAAATGTGGGGTATGAGAATCGAACCCATGCACTCTTATTGGAGATTGGCTAAAGGTAAGACATAATGGCTAACTTTAAGTCCTAACTATTAGATTTTCATGTTTGGTTAAAACTCATCCGTTTTTTATCTCTCAAATAGTGAAACACCCTTCTAATTTGTAACATAAACTAAGGTATTTTGCTTACCTTTGGCACTATCATACGATGTTAAATATTTTCATTACGACTTATCTTTTGTAGTGCCTTTCGGGGCTTTTATTGTGTTGAAATATCTCTCAGTATGCCTGTGGGGATTTTATCTCAATATGCTATTAACACCAGGTATGTGAGCTTAAACTAAAACATAATTAAAAAAAATGATTAAAAAACTTAACTATCCCTTCAACATTTAATTAAAAAATCTATGTAAATGAAACAAAGTGAAAAATGAACATTATTCGCTACTTAAGACCATTGGTATGACCATTCAGCTTTTCATATTTTTTTGAGAAAATTTTACAGTCGCCATTGTTTCTTAACATTTAATAAAACACAATCACAAATCCACCTAAATTGATGACAATAATGTATTTGAAACACGTAATTTATAGATTTGAAATATGAAATATTTGTAATGATTATTAGGCTGAGGAATGGGAAAGGAAAATAAATAGTCGTGCAAGATATGCAATGTGTGTAAAGTTGCATAGTAAACATATATGAACTGTTCCACATAGTGAATTAATTGATACAGTTGTCCTCCATATGAAACTCAAATAAATAAGAATAATTGAGGAAGGAATTTAGCATTAGCCCATTTATTCAAATAAAAATTAGATGTTATCATTAAAAAATTATCTAATAAATATATATTGTTATTCAATATGTGTCACTAATCATAGCCCAAGGTTGCGACACATGTACTATTAGCATGAAACATATTTTTTTAATAGCTATCGTAACATTCATCATCTTAATATCCATTGCAGCATTATCTCAACCAAAAATATTTGGGGTTTCTGCAACGGTAGTTTAAACTAAATAATCACAATTTTTTTGTAGAATTTTGACAATCTATCTTTTAAATTTAAATGTGTAATTCATCAAATAAGTAAATATACATAATGAACCACTATAACATTGTTCCACATTCTAAATGGTCGAGTACGATAAATTAATAAATAAATATACTTACATGCCTAATCGCCACCAAACATTTGAAGAAAAATAAATAAAGAAATATCAAAATGTTCGGTAAGGGAATCAAACCCATGCACTCTTAATGGAGATTGATTGAAGGTAAGACATAAATGTTAACTTTAAGTCACAACTCTTAGATCTTCATGTTTGGATAAATCTCAGACGTCATTTATCTCCCAAATAGAGAAACACCATTATGATTTGTAGGATAGACTAGAGTATTTCCCGTGTTGTTGGCACTACCATATGATGTTAATTATTTTCATCGCGACTTATCTTTCGCAGTGTTTCTCAGGGCTTTTACTGTGTTTAAAAGTCTTGCGGTATGCCTCTTGGGATTTTAGCTCAATATGTTATTAGCACCTGGTATGTGGTCTTAAATTAAACAATAATTAAAAAATGGATTAAAAAGCTTAGCTATCCATTCAACGTTTAATTAAAAAAATCTATGAAAATGAAACAAAGTGAAAAAAATGAACATTATTCACTACTTAAGACGGTTGGCACAATCATTCAACTTCTCATATTTTTTGAGAAATTCTTACAATCACCCTTGTTTCTTAACATTTAATAAACACACAACCACAAATCCACCTAACCAGTGAAACATGTAACTTATAAATTTGAAATAGGAAAGATTTGTAGAGATTATTAGGATAGAAGAATTGGAAATAGAAAATAAAGAGTCGTGCAAATGCGTGTAAAGTTGCATAGTAAGCATATATGAATTATTCCACATAGTGAATTAATTGATACACTCATCCTCCATATGAAAATAATATAAATAAGAATAATTGAGGAAATAATTTGGCATGAGCCCATTAATTCAAATAATAGTTCGATGGTACCATTAAAATTTTTTATCTAATAAATATATATTGTCATTCAAAGCGTGTAACTAATGATACCCCAGGGTTGCGGCACATGTACCATTACAATTATAAACATATTTTTTTTAATAGCTATCGTAACATTCATCTTTTTAATATCCATTGCGGCATTATCTCAACCACAAATATTTGGTATTTCTGTAACGATAGCTTAAACTAAATTAATTATATTTTTTTGTAGAATTTTCACAATCTACATTTTAAATTTAAATGTGTAATTCATCAAATAAATAAATATACAGAATGAACTACTATAACATTACTCCACATACTAATTGTTTGAGTATGATAAATAAATAAATATAATTACATGCCTAATCACCATCATCAACATTCAAAGAAAAATAAAAAATATCAAAATGTGGGGTATGAGAATCGAACCTATGCCCTCTTATTGGGGATTGACTAAAGGTAATACATAAATGCCAACTTTAAGTCCCAACCATTAGATCTTCATGTTTGGATAAAACTTAACCGTCTTTTATCTCTCAAATAGTGAAATACCCTTATGACTTGTAATATAAACTAAAGTATTCCCCTTACCATTGGTACTACCATACGACGTTAAATAGTTTCATCGCGACTTATCTTTTGCAGTGCATCCCAGGGCTTTTATTGTGTTGAAAAATTTATCGGTATACCTCTGGGGATTTTAACTCAATATGCTATTAGCACCAAGTATGTGGGCTTAAACTAAACCATAATTATTAAAAGTATTAAAAAGCTTAACTATCCCTTCAACATGTAATTAAAAAAAAATCTATGTAAATGAAACAAAGTGAGAAATGAACATTGTTCGCTACTTAAGACCGTTGGTACGACCATTCAACTTCTTATATTTTTTGAGAGATTTTTACAGTCACCCTTGTTTCTTAACATTTAATAAAACACAATCACAAATCCACCTAAATAGATGAAGATAATGTGTTTGAAACACCTAACTTATATATTTGAAATAGGAAAGATTTGTAAAGATTATTAGGCTAGAGGAATGAGAAAGGAAAATGAAGAATCGTGAGAGATATGCAATGCGTTTAAATTTACAAAGTAAACATATATGAACTGTTCCACAAAGTGAATTAATTGATACACTTGTCCTTCATATGAAACTCAAATAAATAAGATTAATTGAGGAAGAAATTTAGCATGAGCCCAATTATTCAAATAATAACTAGATGTTACCATTAAAAAATTTATCTAATAAATATATATTGTCATTTAAGATGTGTCACTAATCATAGCCCTAGGTTGCGGCACATGTACCATTACCATTAAACATATTTTTTCTAATAGCTATCGTAGCATTCATTTTTTTAATATCCATTGCAACATTATCTCAACCGCAAATATTTGGTATTTCTGCAACAGTAGCTTAAACTAAGTTAATCAAAAAAAAAATTTGTAGAATTTTGACAATCTATCTTTTAAATTTAAATGTGTAATTCATCAAATAAGTATATATATAGAATGAACGACTATAACATTACTCCACATGCTAAATGTTTGAATACGATAAATAAATTAATAAATATACTTACATGTCTAATCGCCACCTCACATTTGAAAAAAAATAAATGTTGGGTAAGGGAATTGAACCCATGCACTCTTAATGGAGATTGATTGAAGGTAAGACATAAAAGTTAACTTTAAGTCTCATCCCTTAGATCTTCATGTTTAGATTAATCTCAACAGTCTTTTACCTCCAAAATAGTGAAACACCCTTCTCATTTGTAAGATAGACTAGGTTATTCCCCAGGCCGTTGGCACTCCACGTATTTAATTTTTTGCTAAATATCATGTACTTAACACCCTCGCCGCCTGCCCCAATTTCGCCCTCAATCAATTTTGAAGTGCAAGCTTATTCTAAAGTAAAAATATATAATATAAACTGTAGGGTTAGATTCGGTCAAAATTTGATTAAGTTGGAAAAAATTCAAATGCCGAGAGTGAGTTCTCCCCTAAACCTTGAATTCGCCAAAACATGAAGTTCAAGATTTTGTTTGAATATGCATTAAGATGTATATCTCATTTTTTTTATGGGATGATTGACCCGTCTCATTTACTTGAAAATTACTAACGACATGAAATGCATTATACGTTATTTAGCAATAAAATACATATTTTTAAAATTTTATCGTTTGTATTGATCATTCGTTTCATTAGAAAGATCTTCAAAAATGCATTCCAACCATACCAAGTTTACCAAAATTCGACAACCAAGTAAATAGTTATGACAATTTTAATTTTGGGAAAAAACACAAAATTTTCTCTCTCCTCCATATGTACATTTACTAACTTTTTTTTTCACAATTTTTCATATTTTTTGCCCTTATAGTTGTGTTATATTCACAAACATGCCATTATAGAAAATTTATCTCAACACTCAACATAATTTTCAACTTTTAATCCTAATCATCATTTATCTCCAATTCCTTAAAATACCATTTTGACTTGTAAGACAGATTAGGGTATTCCCCGTGCTGTTGGCACGATAAAAGTTTAAAACTTGCCAAAACATGATCACCCTTAAGTTTTCATCCTTCATACTTACATGCCTAATCACCACCATCAACAATTGAAGAAAATAAATATCAAAATGTTGGGTATAGGAACCGAACCCATGCACTCTTGGTACTTTAAGTTCTATATGATCCGTTAGATTCTTATATTTGGATAAATCTCAGCCTTCTTTTATCTCCAACCTCAAACACCATCTTGATTTATAATATAGATTAGGGTATTCCTCGTGCCGTTGGTACTACTATATGATGTTAAATATTTTCATCGCGAGTTACCTTTCGCAAGGCTTTTAATGTGTTGAAAAGTCTCCTAGTATGTCTCTTGGGATTTTAGCTCAATATGCTATTAGCACTTGGTATGTAGGTTTAAACTAAACCATAATTAAAAAAAGAAGAAGATTAAAACGCTTAGCTATCCATTCAACGTGTAATTAAAAAATCTATGTAAATGAAACAAACTGAAAAAATGAACATTACTCGCTACTGAAGACCATTGGCACGATCATTCAACTTTTCATATTTTTTGTAAAATTTTTACAATCGCCCTTGTTTCTTAACATTTAATAAAATATAACCACAAATACACCTAATCAGATGACAATAATGTGTTTGAAATACGTAACTTGTAGATTAGAAATAAGAAAGATTTCTAGAGATTATTTGGCTAGAGGCATGGGAAAAAGAAAATAAAGAGACGTGCAATGCGTGTAAAGTTGTGTAGTAAACATATATGAATTATTCCACATAATGAATTAACTGATACACTTGTCCTCCATATGAAAATAATTTAAATAAGAATAATTGAGGAACAACTTTAGCATGAGCCCATTTATTCAAATAAGAATTGGAAGTTACTATTAAAAAAGTTTATCTAATAAGTATATATTGTCATTCAAGACGTGTCACTAATGATACCCGAAGGTTGTGGCACATGTACCATTACCATTAAACATATTTTTTTAATAGCTATTGTAACATTAATCTTTTTAATATCCATTGCGGCATTATCTCAACCACAAATATTTGTTATTTCTGCAACGATAGCTTAAACTAAATTAATCAGAATTTTTTGTAGATTTTTTAAAATCTACATTTTAAATTTAAATGTGTAATTCATCAAATAAATAAATATACAGAATGAACCACTATAAGATTACTCCAAATGCTAAATGTTTGAGTAGGATAAATAAATAAATAAATATATTTACATGCCTTATCACCACTGATGATACATAAAAACGGTCGCACCCTTGAGCTATAAAAGTTTCATGATGATCTCGAGGAACTACAGACCCCAACATTAGCCTAATGCTAATCCGACCCAAGCCGTTCTAAGCCCACTCACTTCAGTCTGCTAAGCGGACTCGAACTCTCACAGCATGCTAGGCCCACACGTCTCACAACTATCCTCAATACCCATAAGCCCTCCATAGTTAAGTATCTCGAAAATCAACTTCAGATGGGCAACTACAGTTGCTATCCACTTCCAACTAAGAAGCAAACACCAAAGTATCTTCCACACAGGAAAACTCCATTCTACGGATTGCTCTTTGATTGTGATCTATCTCCCGCGTATCTAGGAGCACAGAGCTAACAGAGAACTTCCCTCCTATAGCACGACTCCTAATTAGAAAGGGATATCTACGAAGATCTCCTCCCTAAACTACGCCTATGATGACCTGGTTGAACCCGGACTCCTTGCACTATAAATAAGACATGAGGTTAGTAAGCTAAGGTACGCGACAAATTCCCTGTTACAGCATTACACATTCCTCAGAGCCCTATCTGACTTTAGTATCGAAGTGCCATCAGCCACCACAACGGTGGTTTGTGACTCACGTTTGCTACTTGTGCAGGTCAACAGGTCAGCAGGAACTAGGTCAGAGCAGGGAGCGAAAAATGACTGCATCAGTTTGGCGCCGTCCGTGGGGACGACATAGTTCGTAACTTTACACTAAATGTTGCATCCTTTCAAAAACATAGAGAGATGGTGACCACCAGGTCACGCAGCAACGAAGAACAAGGGGACACATCCAACGCTCAGGTCGTCTCTGTACTACCCATTTCAGTAGTTCCTGTCATGCGCGGACATCCAACTCATGGTTCTGCGCTGACAACAGCACCATTGAACCCCGAATCGGATGAACGATATCTTTTCATGCACTACGCTTTGTCTATAATTAAGGTGCTCACATCAGTGAAGAAAATGCCTGACGGGATACTAAAGACGTATCAAACTCGCTTTAACAATGAGTTAACCACTGTCCACACGTGCAACGATACAACGACTATTTCAACCTTTATTAACGGATTGCGAAGAGGAAACTTTTACAACTTTTTGACGCTAGACCTTCCGGCGAACATGACAGACCTGACGAGGCAAGCACAAAACTTCATCGCCGTGAGAGTTCGAGCTATCACGAAAAACCAAACCCAGGTAGCCATCGGTCAACAGAATACATGTGCTTCACGAAGCACATTCCGAGTCTGAGCTATCCAACAGGTCCAGAAAAAAGGCTCTACGAGATATGAAGATCCAAGCCATACGTTGTGAATAGCCGACGCAACATGATCAGAAGCAAGGCCCTCTGGTATTTACGGAGAAGGATCTCTAGGGCATACAACTCCCGCATGACGACGCCCTGGTGGTGACAGTTTCCCTAGCAGGTTGGGAGGTAAGAAGGTCCCTGGCCGATATCAGGAGCTTGATGAACATCCTTTTCCTCCGTACGCTCCGCAACATGCAACTAGACGAAACAACATTAAGTCTTGATGGTCGTTCGGTGACTGACTTCAGTGGCGAAAAACAGTTCCCCGTGGGAAAGATACATTTAATAATAACAGCAGGAGAACAACCAACTCATGAAACCTTGTTTCAAGAGTTCATAGTAATTGACACGCCTTCGGCGTATAATGCAGTTTTAGGAAAACCCTGGATACACCAGATGGGAGCGGTTGTCTCCACCCTACGCCAGTGCATCAAGTACCCAATGAATAAAACTGTTGGTACATTGAGAGGAGATCAGTTGGCGGCCAGGGAATGTCAATGCATGGCGACTTCGCCCCCTGACAATCCTCAACAGGCAGCCAATCCAACGCCTAAGACTACCCTCAATTCAACCTGAAGCATCGAGGAAGAACGATCGGTACCAGGTAACGAGGCACCGGTAAGCCCTCAAGACCGACCCAATGCAAGACAATCAAAGAAAGAAACCGTTACGACCTACCTCGACAACCCTCAAAACAACAAGGCCATTAAGATCGGTTCTCGCCTAAGCAAGGTGGTGGCGAAGCAACTCACGGAACTGCTACAGCATAACCAGGACATCTTTGCCTTGACCATGCATGATATGGTTGGGATCGATCCGTCGATAATCACTCATCGCTTCAAAGTTGACCCTTTAAAGAAAATCGTCAGACAAGAAGAAAAGGCCCATGGCGCACGACTGGCTGGCAAACACCATTATGGTAAAATAGAAAAATGGGAAGTGAAGAGTATGCGTAGACTACACTGACCTAAACAAAGCCTTCCCAAAGAACAACTTCCCACTCCCCTGCATAAATCAGATCGTAAACGCCACTTCAAGACACGACCTACTCAGTTTTATGGACGCCTATTCAGGCTACAATCAAATATTGATGCACCCCCAGATCAAGAGAAAACCTCTTTCGTAATGGAAAGAGGAATATTCTGCTATAGGGTAAAGCCATTCGGCCTGAAAATGCTAGCTACTTATCAACGATTGGTCAACCAAATGTTCAAATAACAGATCGGTAGAAATATGGAAGTATACATCGACGACATGTTGATCAAGAGCCTTCGCAGCCATGACCACATACAAGATCTTTTCGAAGCATTTGACCAAATTAGTAAATACTTATGAAACTCAACTCACAAAAGTGCACATCCGGAGTCGAGTGAGAGAAATTCTTAGGCTATTTAGTGAACAAAAGGGGAATCGAGGCCGATCTTAAACAGATTCATGCCCTTCTCAACATGAAATCCCCGACCAATATCAGAGACATTCAAAGCTTGACTTGGAGGGTAGCAACACTCAACAGATTTAAATCAAAGTCGTCCGACAAATGTTTCCTATTCTTCAAGATACTAAGAGGGAGCAAAGGATTTTCATGGAACAAGGAATGCGAACAAGCCTTTTAGAACCTGAAAGGATACATGGGCAGTCTAGAGCTACTCTCAAAGCCCGCGATAGGTGAAACACTATACTTGTACCTATCTGTTTCATAACACGCTGTCAGTTCGACCCTCGTACGAGACGACCAAGGAACCCAGAGGCCAGTATACTACACTAGCAAAACCTTCATAGAAATAGAAGCACAATATCCGGACCTGAAAAAGTTGGTTCTGGCGCTGGTCGTATCCTCCAAAAAATTGAGGCCCTATTTTTCAGGCCGACTCTATAACGGTCCTAACCAAACGTTTACTCCGCTCGGTATTACATAAACCCGAGCTATCTAGCAGGATGGTGAAATGGTTGGTAGAACTCGGGCAGTTCGACATAAACTACGCTCCAAGAACCGCCATCCAAGCCCAGGCACTCGCAGACTTCATCGCTGAATTCACTGGCGGAGAAGAGCCAAAAATAGACTACCAACTCACAGAATCAGATGTCCCAGCATGGACCCTCCGCTGCGACGGATCTTCAACCGATAGGGCGAACGAAACAGGGATCACACTCCGTTCCCCCAATGGCTTCACCCTTGAAAAAATAGTCAGATTCGTTTCCCCCACTTCAAATAACGAAGCCGAATATGAAGCACTCTTGTTAGGCCTGAAGCTAGCCTTAGGGATCGACATAGATCGCCTAACAGCATACAACGACTCAAGACTAGTAATCAACCAGGTCAAAAGAGATTTCAATAGGAAAGTTCCCCGCATGATAGCCTATCGCAACAAGGTACTTGGCTTAATGAGCAAATTCAAGAGCTGCCAACCCACACAGTGCCCCCGAGACGACAATAAAAGAGCTGACAAGCTAACAAAAGAAGCATCGGCCTCCGATGAAGACTCTAGCGGCTTCATTGAATATCAAGAGAAATCAAGCCTCTATGAAGAAGAACACAAAGATATCTGCGTCAAAAAACAAAGCCCAATTGGATGACTCCGATACTAGAGTATATAGCGACCGGGGCCCTACCAACCGAGAAGGTTGAAGCACGGAGACTTAAAAATAGAGCCACAAGGTACACTATCCTAAACGACAAGTTATACAGAAGGTCTATGACAGGGCCCTTGCTCCAATGCCTTTCGCCTTCAGAGGCAAGCCAAGTCTTCGGAGCCATCCACAGCAATATATGTGGAAATTATCCAGGCGAGAAAACCCTCACCCATAAGGCCCTGACTCTTGGGTATTATTGGCCGACCATGCAGCGAGATGCTAAAGACACCGTCCGCAAGTGTGACAAATGCCAGAGGTTCGCGCCGTACACCCATATGCCAGCTTAGCCATTAATCCCAATGACTAGTTCATGGTCGTTTGCACAATGGGGAATGGACATCGTCGGATCATTTTCGGCGTCAGCTGGCAAAAATTCCTCCTTGTTGCCGTCGACTACTTCACCAAGTGGGTCAAGGCCGAGCCCCTATCCAAAATAGGGTAGGTCCAGATCAAAAAATTCATATGGGCCACCATCGTATGTAGATTTGGCATCCCAGAGTATTGGTTAGTGACAATGGAACCCAGTTTGAAGGTAGCAAGGTCAAAGAACTGTGCAAAACTTTGGGAGTCAAGCACTACTTCTATTTGCCAGAACACCTTCGGGCCAACAACCAAGCAAAAGTTACCAACCAGACGATCCTATAAGCCATCAGAAGAAAACGTGATGCAGCTAAAAAAAATGGGTTCCAAAGCTACCAGGAATACTCTGGGCATATCGAACAACTAAAAGAATCCCTTCCGAAAAGACACCCTTCGCCCTATCATAGGGGTCGGAAGCTATGGTTCCGTAGAACTCGAGGTGCCAACCTTCCGAATGGAAGAGTTCAGACTAGACGGTAACGACGAAGCCTTGTGCGTGGGACTAAACCTCCTCGACGAAAAATGGGATCTAGCTTTCGCCAAAATAGCCGCCCACCAACAACGAATGGCGCAATACTACAACATCGGATGAGATGAAAGGCTTCTTGCCTGACACGTTGAAGTCCACTGCTCCCAACATGGCCTCATAATGCGAACGATCATCTGCAGCAACCGCTCCGCCTCTAGAGCGCGGTGAAGACCTTCATCAACTGTGGCTTCAAGCAGCTGCCTTTCGACGACCCATTTCGGCTTCGCTCACTTTCTTCGGCCTCCATCCCCTCACGATCAACAATAATGCCAGAAGCCTGCAACCTACCTTCCAAGGAGTCTGCCCGGTAAAAAGCGTCCGAATATGAAGTTCGTTGGTCCGCGAAGGCCTTTTCCAAAGCAAACACCCTTCCACGGGCTTCGGGATGCAACAAGACAATATCATGTAGCTCCGAGGTGCGAGTAGCCGTTCCAAGGCCACGGTGTCGCAAAACCTCGACACGCGCTCCAACCTCCTCCCCCGCTAAGTCAGCAGGAGGAGTCGAAGCGCCCAGCGAAAGGACGTGAGCCCCCAAGGGTGTCACTTGTGCTGACCATGACAAAATAGGGGGAGAGGTCGCCCTAGCAAAAGTCTACCTCCTCCTCGGATCAACAACAGGAGGTATGTTTGCCTCCAATTCAGCGAGCTCGGAAATATTGAGCAAGACTAGACCTTTCTTCCTCAAGCGACGAGCAATCACTCCCTCAGCTGGTGAACCTGACCTAGGATGAGCACCATAAGAACACCGTAGCGGACCACAACGTGAAACATTGCCTAGCATTACAACCTCATCAACGGAAGTCGAACGAAGCTTGAGAAACTCATCTTCTAGCCGATTCTCTTCCTCGCTGAGAGAAAGAACAACGAATCTCCCTGAAACAAAATAACAATGTCAGAACCAGTATCACAGAAGGGACATACAGAAACACGCATATCTCGACAATTGAAAGACTCACAAAGATCAAACTGGAAGTATCGAGACACTCTAAGACTCCCGAGCTTGAAGTAACCAGAATCCGTTGAAGCAAATAATCGTTGCTTCCCCCAAGATTCGGCCCTGCCCGCCGCCAGTTGCAGACAAGGAGGGCACTTCAACACACAGATACCCCTGGAATCCAGCTGAGCCTTAGTCAGGTGATGAATCACCGATGAAGATAAGCGAAGGCCAGCGTCATGGGCCCTCAGGAGAATCGCGAGCAGTATCTTTAACCCACTTGGCACCATTTGCGCGGGAGGCATTCGAAGATGAGTAAGGAAACGCCAAACGTCATCTAGCGCTGGAAGCCGAAGCCCGGACTCGATTATGCCTCGGTGCAAACCTGTGAACCCATGAGGAGGCACAGTCAGACCTAAAACTCCAAACGCGGGAACAATTTGCAAATCTTTCGAGAGGCGGTACAAACTACGAAGCCTGATAAACTCATTTTCGCCGACCAAACTATCTTCTAAGAAATTGATACAAGCAAGGGATAAAGGGTTCTTAGAAGAAGAATTAACGTTGTCGGCCATTAGAAGATAAAACAAATACTACAATTCAAAAAGATAATGCGAATAACAATAAAGAAATCCTTTTGAAGATGGTGAATATTTATAGGGAAGGCAAACTACATTTTCCCTCCTTGAGGAGTCACGTACTCATTAATGTCATGCGTCATTCAAGACGGATGCTTTGAGTCCAATTATCACGACGGTACAGTTGTCTTTTCAAAGAGTCAGTGGACCGACTTAACGCCTCACTGACCCGGGGGGAGTCATTGATGATACATAAAATCAGTCACACCCCTGAGCTGTACATGTTTCATGATGATCTCGAGGAACTACAGGGCCCAACATTAGCCCAATGTTGATCTGGCCCAAGCGATTCTAAGCCCGCTCACTTCAGTCAGCCAATTGGACTCGGACTCTCACAGCACGCTAGGCCCACATGTCTCACAACTATCCTCAATACCCATATGCCCTCCTTAGGCAAGTATCTCGAGGATCAGCTTTAGATGGGCAATTACATCTGCTTTCCACTTCCAACTAGGAAGCAAACACCAAAGTATCTTTCACACAAGGAAATTCCCTTCCACGGATTGCTCTTGGATTGGAAACTATCTCTCGCATATCTAGGAGCACAGAGCTAATAGGGAACTTCCCTCCTACAACACAACTTCTAATTAGAGAGGGATCTTCACGAAGTTCTCTTCCCTAAACTACGCCTACGATGGCCTGGTTGAACCAGAACTCCTTGCACTATAAATAAGACATAAGGCTGGTAAGCTAAGGTACGCGACAAATTTCCAGTTACAGCATTACACCTTCTTCAGAGCCCTATCTGACTTTAGCAACGGAGTGTCATCGGCCACCGCAACCGTGGTCTGTGGCTCTCGTGTGCTACTTGTGTAGGTCAACAGGAACCAGGTCGGGGCAGGGAGCAAAAAATGATTGCATCAACCCCCATCAACATTTGAAGAAAAATAAATAAATAAATATCAAAATGTGGTGTATGAGAATTGAACTCATGCAATCTTATTGGGGATTGACTAAAAGTAAGACATAAATCCTAACTTTAAGTCCCAATTATTAGATATTCATGTTTGGATAAAACTCAGCCGTCTTTTATCTCTCAAATAGTGAAACACCCTTCTGATTTGTAATATAAACTAAGGTATTCCCCTTACAATCGGAACATTATTTTTATCGTTGGCATTAAACCCTTCATCGCGACTTATCTTTCGCAGTGCCTCTTAGGATTTTTATTTTGCTGAAAAATCTCTCGGTATGCCTCTCGGGATTTTAACTCAATATGCTATTAGCACCAAGTATGTAGGCTTAAACTAAACCATAACTAAAAAAAAAGATTAAAAAACTTATCTATTTCTTCAACATGTAATTAAAAAATCTTTGAAAATGTAACAAAGTTAAAATTGAACATTATTCCCTACTTAAGACCATTCCCTTGCTTCTTAACATTTAATAAAACACAACCACAAATCCACCTAAACATATGACAATAATGTGTTTGAAACATGTAACTTATATATTTGAAATATGAAAGATTTGTAGATTATTAGGCTAGGGGAATAGGAAAGGAAAATAAAGAGTAAACATATATGAATTGTTTCACCTGAGGAATTAATTGATACAATACTTGTCCTCCATATGAAACTCAAATAAATACGAATAATTAAGGAAATAATTAAGCATGAGCCCATTTTTTCAAATAATAATTAGATGTTACCATTAAAAAATTATCTAATAAATATATATTGTCATTCAAGATGTGTAACTAATTATATCACAAGCTTGCAGCACATGTACCATTACCATTAAACATATTTTTTTAATAGCTATCGTGGCATTCATCTTTTTAATATCCAATGCATCATTATCTCAACCACAAATATTTGGTGTTTTTGCAACGATAGCTTAAACTAAATTAATCAACAATATTTTTTGTAGAATTTTGAAAATATATCTTTTAAATTTAAATGTGTAATTCATCAAATAAGTAAATATATAGAATAAACCACTATAACATCACTCCACATGCTAAATGTTTGAGTACGATAAATAAATAAATAAATATATACTTACATGCCTAATCGCCACCTAACATTTGAAGAAAAATAAATAAAGAAATGTCAAAATGTTGGGTAAGGGAATCGAACCCATGCACTCTTAATGGGGATTGATTGAAGGTAAGACATAAATGTTAACTTTAAGTCTCAACCCTTAGATCTTCATGTTTGGATAAATCTCAGCCATCTTTTATCTCAAAAATAGTGAAACACCCTTCTGATTTGTAAGATAGACTAGGGTATTCCTTATGCTATTGGCACTATCATACGATGTTAAATATTTTCATCTCAACTTATCTTTCGCAGTGCCTCTCAGGGCTTTACTGTGTTAAAATGTCTACTGGTATGCCTCTTGGGATTTTAGCTCAATATGCTAGCACCTGGTATGTGGACTTAAACTAAACCATAATTAAAAAAGGATTAAAAAGCTTAGCTATCCATTCAAAGTGTAATTAAAAAATCTATATAAATGAAACAAAGTGAAAAAATGAACATTATTCGCTACTTAAGACCGTAGGCATGACCATTCAATTTCTTATATATTTTCAGAATTTTTTATAAACGCCCTTGTTTCTTAACATTTAATAAAATACAACAACAAACCCACCTTACCAGTTGACAATAATGTGTTTGAAACACGTAACTTATAGATTTAAAATATGAAAGATTTAAAGAGATTATTAGGCTAGAGGCATGGGAAAAAGAATATAAAGAGTCGTGCAATTCGTGTAAATTTGCGTAGTAAACATATATGAATTATTCCACATAGTTAATTAATTAATATACTTGTCCTCCATATGAAAATCATATAAATACGAATAATTGAGGAAAGAATTTAGCATAAGCCCATTTATTCAAATAATTATTAAATGTTACCATTAAAAAACTTTATCTAATAAATATATATTGTCATTCAAGATGTGTCACTAATGATACCCCATGGTTGCGGCACATGTACTAAACATATATTTTTAATAGCTATCGTAGCATTCATCTTTTTAATTCCCATTGCAGCGTTATCTCAACCACAAATATTCGGTATTTCTGCAATGGTAGCTTAAACTAAATTAATCACAATTGTTTTGTGGAAATTTGACAATCAACATTTTAAATTTAAATGTGTAATTCATGAAATAAATGAATATACAGAATAAACCACTATAACATTACTCCACATGCTAAATGTTTGAGTAGAATAAATAAACAAATATACTTACTTGCCTAATCACCACTATCAACATTCGAAAAAAAATATAAAAAATATAAAAGATAAATATCAAAATGTGGAGTATGAGAATCAAACCCATGCACTCTTATTGGGGATTGACTAAAGGTAAGACATAAAGGCTAACTTTAAGTCTCAACCATTAGATCTTCATGTTTGGACAAACCTCAGCCATCTTTTATCTCTCAAATAGTGAAACACCCTTCTAATTTGTAATATAAACTAAGGTATTCCACTTACCGTTGGCACTACCATATGATGTTAAATATTTTCAGCGACTTATCTTTCGCAGTGCCTCTCAGGGCTTTTATTGAGTTGAAAAATATCTCGGTATGCCTCTGGGGATTTTAACTCAATATGCTATTAGCACAAGGTATGTGCTCTTAAATTAAACCATAATTACAAAAAAGGATTAAAAAGCTTAACTATCCCTTCAACGTGTAATTAAAAAAATCTATGTAAATGAAACAAAGTGAAAACTGAACATTATTTGCTACTTAAGATCGTTGGTATGACCATTCAACTTCTCATATTTTTTTAGAAATTTTTACAATCGCCCTTGTTTCTTAACATTTCATAAAACGCAACCACAAATCCACCTAAATAGATGAAAATAATGTGTTTGAAACTCGTAACTTATAGATTTGAAATAGGAAAGATTTGTAGACATTATTAGGCTAGAGGAATAGGAAAGAAAAACAAAGAATCGTGCAAGATAAGCAATGCGTGAAAAGTTACGTAGTAAACATATATGAATTGTTTCACATAGTAAATTAAATGATACACTTGTCCTCCATATGAAACTCAAATAATTTAGCATGAGCTCATTTGATCAAATAATAATTAGATGTTACCATTAAAAAAATAATCTAATAAATATATATTGTCATTCAAGATGTGTAATTAATCATAGCACAAGCTTGCAGCACATGTACCATTACCATTAAACATATTTTTTTAATAGCTATCGTAGCATTCATCCTTTTAATATCCATTGCAGCATTATCTCAACCACAAATATTTAGTGTTTCTGCAACGATAACTTAAACTAAATTAATCACAATTGTTTTGTAGAATTTTGACAATGTATCTTTTTAAATTTAAATGTGTAATTCATCATATAAGAAAATATACAAAATGAACCACTATAACATTACTCCACATGTTAAATGTTTGATTACGATAATAAATAAATAAATATACTTGCATGCATAATCGCCACCTAACATTTAAAGAAAAATAAATAAAGAAATATCAAAATCTTGGGTAAAGGAATCAAACCCATGCACTCTTAATGAGGATTGATTGAAGGTAAGACATAAAGGTTAACTTTAACTCTCAACCCTTAGATCTTCATGTTTGGATAAAACTTAGCCGTCTTTTTTATCCCAAATAGTGAAACACCCTTCTCATTTGTAAGATAGATGTGTAATTCATCAAATAAATAAATATACAGAATGAACCACTATAGCATTACTCCACATGCTAAATGTTTGAGTAGCATAAATAAATAAATAAAATTACTTACATGCTTAATCAACACCATCAACATTTGAAGAAAAATAAATACAAAATTATCAAAATGTTGGGTATGCGAATCGATCTCATGCACTCTTAACGGGGATTGATTGAAGGTAAAACATAAAAGCTAACTTTAAGTCCCAACCATTAGATCTTCATGTTTTTATAAATCTCAAGCTGTCTTTTATCTCCCAAATAGTGAAACACCATTCTGATTTGCAAGATAGATTAGGGTATTCCCCGTGTCGTTGGCATTACAATACGATGTTAAATATTTCATCACGACTTATCTCTTACAGTGCCTCTCTGGGCTTTTACTGTGTTGAAAAGTACCTCGGTATACCTCTGGGGTTTTTAGCTGAAAATGCTATTAGCACCTGGTATGTGGGCTTAAACTAAATCATAATAATAATAATAATAAAACATAGTTATCCCTTCAATGTGTAATTAAAAAAAATCTTTGTAAATGAAACAAAGTGAAAAAATGAACAAAACTCGCTACTTAAGATCGTTGGCATGACCATTCAACTTCTCATATTTTTTGAGAAATTTTTACAATCGCACTTGTTTCTTAACGTTTAATAAAAAACAACCACAAATCCACCTAACTAGATGACAATAATGTGTTTAAAACACGTGATTTATAGATTTGAAATAGGAAAGATTTGTAGAGATTATTAGGCTAGAAGCATGGGAAAAGGAAAATAAAGAGTCGTGCAAGATGTGCAAAGCGTGTAAAGTTGCGTAGTAAACATATATAAACTATTCCACATAGTGAATTAATTGATACACTTTTTTTCCATATGAAATTTAAATAAATAAGAATAATTGAGGAAGGAATTTAGCATGAGCCAATTTATTCAAATAATAATTAGTTGTTACCATTAAAAAAAGTTTATCTAATAAATATATATTTTCATTTAAGACGTTTCACTAATTATACCCCAAGGGTGCGGCACATGTACCATTACCATTAAAATAATTTTTTAATAGCTATCGTAGAATTCATCTTTTTAATATCCATTGCGGCATTATCAAACGCAACGGTAGGTTAAACTAAATTAATCACAAAATTTTGGTTGAATTTTGACAATCTACTTTGTAAATTTAAATGTGTAATTCATCAAATAAATAAATATACATAATGAACCACTATAACATTATTCCAAATGCTAAAAGCTTGAGTAGGATAAATGAACACATAAATATAGTTACATGCCTAATCACCACCATCAACATTTGAAGAAAAATAAATAAATAAATATCAAAATGTGGTGTATGAGAATCGAACCCATACACTTATTGGGGATTGACTAAAGGTAAGACATAAAGGCTAACTTTAAGTCTCAACCATTAGATCTTCATGTTTGGATAAATCTCAGCCATATTTTATCTATCAAATAATGAAACACCCTTCTGATTTATAATATAGACTAAGGTATTATCCGTGTCGTTAGCACACCATACCAGTGTTCTAAAAAGCGCTAGGCGGTGGGTGGGCGGCGAGCAGGTGCCTACGCCCAGGGGCCTAGGCAGCACCTAGGCGGTCTTAGGTTTTGTATTATAACTTTAATAATTTACAAAAGTTAAGCATAATACCTTATCAATTACATCCAATTTACTGCCAAGATACAAATGCGAAATTTAAAAACATGAAAATTTAACAATCATGAATAAAATTTATTAAAACTCAAATGACTAAAGTTGGTCATGATGTGTACTTTATACAAAGTTGAATTTGTGGGCAAATATCCAAACTACTCTTTTATTTTTCTTCAAATTGCTTGAATAACCACAGTCATGTTTGATAAAATCTACATTAAAAAAATTGGTACTTGCAAATCCTTTGAGAATTCCATTAAATAATCATCCTTTGCTACATTTAGACATATACTGAATAAAAAATAATTAAATTGTTTTTTTTTCTAAAAAAGAGGAAATAAAAATAAAATAAGAAACACAATCAGCTTTATTAAAAAAAAAAAAAAAATCACCCAAGCCGCCTAGACCCGCCTAGACTGCCCAAAACCCGCCCAGTCATTAATCTGGGCGTTTTTCTACCTTCTAGTATGTGGGCTTAACTAAACCATAATTAAAAAAAAGTGATTAAAAAGCTTAGCTATCCCTTCAACGTGTAATTAAAAAATCTATGTAAATTAAAAAAAGTGAAAAATGAACATTATTCGCAACTTAAAACGGTGGCACGACTGCTCAAATTCTCATATTTTTGGGAACTTTTTTACAATCGCCCTTGTTTCTTAACATTTAACAAAACACAACCACAAATCCACCTAGACAGATGTCAATAATGTGTTTGAAACACGTAACATATAGATTTGAAATAGGTTTGTAGAAATTATTAAGCTAGAGGCACGGGAAAATGAAAATAAAGAGTTGTGCAAGACTGTAAGATGTGCAATGCGTGTAAAGTTGCGTAGTAAACATATATGAACTGTTCCACATAGTGAATTAATTGATACATTTGTCGTCCATATGAAACTCAAATAAATAAGAATAATTGAGGAAAGAATTTAGCATGAGCCAATTTATTCAAATAATAATTAGATATTTCCATTAAAAAAATTTATCTAATAAATATATATTTTCATTTAAGATGTGTCACTAATCATACCCTAAGGTTGCGGCACATGTACCATTACAATTGAACATATTTTTTTTAATAGCTATCGTAGCATTTATCTTTTTAATATCCATTGCAGCATTATCTCAACCACAAATATTTGGTGTTTCTGCAACGGTAGCTTAAACTAAATTATTCACAAATTTTTATCAAGTTTTGACAACCTACCTTGTAAATTAAAATGTGTACTTTATCAAATAAATTAATATACAGAATGAACCACTATAACATTACTCCACATGTTAAATGTTTGAGCACGATAAATAAATAAATAAATGTACTTATATGCCTAATTACCACCATCAACATTTGAAAAGAAACAAATAAAGAAATATCAAAATGCTGGGTAAGGGAACCGAACCCATGCACTCTTAATGGGGATTGATTGAAGGTAAGACATAAATGTTAACTTTAAGTCTCTACCATTAGATCTTCCTGTTTGGATAAATCTCAACCGTCTTTTATCTCTCAAATAGTGAAACACCATTCTGATTTGTAAGATGGACTAGGGCATTTCCCTTGCCTTCGGCACTAAACTTTGGCCAGGGGTATTTTAGTCCTATGCGAACATAAATTTTAGCCAAATACCCTCCCCTCCACCTCTATGTGATCTGTTGATCTTTATATTTTATATGTGTTTTAATATTATAAATACTTTTGATGTGAAGTATATATTTAAAACTTTAAGCATTTGTATTAATGATTGGTTTCAAAAATGCATTTTAACTATACCAAGTTTACTAAAATCCGAAAACTAAGTAGACAGCTATGACGATTTATATTTTAAACAAATGCAAAATTTATCTCTCCGCTACATATGCATTCCACCAATTTTTTTAAACATTTTTGTTCATTTTTTTGCCTTTCTACTTGCAACTTATTTACAAAAATGTCACTATTCATAATGAATCTCCACCATCAACATCTTCCCAAGCTTTCAATCTTGATTGTCTTTTATCTCAAACACCATCTGATTTGTAAGATAAAAATTAGAAAATTTTGAACAATTAAAAAAATAAACACATTCTAAACCACCACATTAAACACATTTTAAATCACAATTAAAAAAACATTAAACTACAATTAAACCACCACATTTTAAATCCGTTGGCATGATATGATTTTTTTTTGTAAACCTTATAACATGCCAACCCGTTCATGCCTTAGGCACCATGAACATACTCCCCTTTGCCAATAAATCAATTGGAAACATAAAAGTTACAATACAAAGCCACTTGTATCACAATATAGAATGTGATTCATAGTTGCCCAACAAATTTGAAATTGTACACATTGGAAAATACTCAAAAACACCTAACTGTAAATTTATGTGTACAAATCAAACTTGATTTAGTGAAAAAAATAACTTATACTTGAAAGATGAGTAATTGAAAACGAGAGAGATGGAAGAGTGTAAATAAAGGTTGAGAGAAATGGAAAGATGAGAAATTGTAAGAGTATAAGAGATATTGAAATATGAGAAATTGTCTAGAATCGTTAGATCTTTATTTTTAGGTAAATCCCAACCATTTTTTATGTCCAACCCCAAATACCATTAATTGTAATATAGACTAATGTGTCCACGGTGTCGTTGGCACGATATAAATATTTTTGTTAGACATCTTGAAATGCCAACCCGTTCATGCCTTCGGCACCATGAACACACTCCCTTTGCCCAATAAATCAATTGGAAAATATAAAAGCTACAATACAAAGCCACTCATTTCACAATATAAAATGTATTTCATAGTTGCCTAACAAATTTGAAACCGCACACTATGGCAAATACTCAATAACACCCAACAGTAAATTTATGTGTACAATTAAAAATAGATTTAGCAAAGAAAAAAACTTATACTTGAAAAATGAGTAATTGAAAGCGAGAGAGATGAAAAAGTGTAAATGAGGGTTAAGAGAAATTGAAAACGTGTAAAAGGTATTGAAATATGAGAAATTATCTAGAATCGTTATATCTTTATGTTTGGTTAAATCTCAGCCGTCTTGTATGTCCAATTCCAAACACCATTCTAAATTGTAATATAGAACTAGGGTATTTATCTTGTCGTTGGCACGATAGAAAGCGTGTCGTGATATTAGGGTCAAAGTTGGTTAAAGTTTTTTATAATATGAAACTAAAAGTTTCAAACGGTGAAAAAATGGAGTTCGAGTTCTTTATTTGAATATGCCTTGAGAAGTCCTTCTTATTCATTTAAAAAATATTGAAAATACTCTCGGCAAACTATGTAATATGCATTCTAACAATATCAAGTTTATTAAAATCCAAAAATTAAGTAGATACTTATGACAAGTTTAATTTTGAGGAAAAAAAAAACACAAAATTTTTTTCTCTCCCCCACATGTACATTCTACCAATTTTAATTTTTTCATAATTTATTCTTTTTATTTGCTCTTCTATATGTGTTATAATTACAACACATACCATTATAAAGAATGAATCTTAACCCTCAAGATCTTTCCACCTCTCAATCCTAGCCCTCTTTTATCTCCAAATAGTAAAACACCATTATGATTTGTAAGATGATATATAATATATATGATATGGAGGATGAAAGTATATATATATACATACATACATTTTTATTTAAATCATAAAAGTGTGAAAGTTAACAGTAAAAACAAATCAATAATAACTTGACACTAACCTGAACAAAAAATTCAAATCATGACTTCATACTTCGATTTGACAATAAAAATTAAAAAGCCATCTAAATTAACATACAAAATTTATTGATTACAAAACTCAATTCTAAATACCCTTCAATACCCTAAGCATAGGGTCTTATTTATAAGCACTAAAAAAAAGTCCTAAACTAATTAAGAATAGGGTGAAAGCATCAATTGTTAAACGATGGAAAAGGCAACCCAAAATAATTATGGAAATAATAAATTGTTGAAAATCATGTTTTTTGCTTTTGTAGACTTATACATTGTCTTGGCCGTATCTTTCTGTTTATATTTTGAAATTGAGTCATTCCTTGTATATGTATAATTTATCATGTCACCGTCATTTTAATATATTATAAGATTCCTTTAGATCTTCACACAGAAAGTTACGTGTCTTCAAAGTTAGTTGTGCATTAGGGATCTCCTTATTTCCATTTTCAAAATATGCAGAACTCCCTTTATCTATCTTTGACGCTCCAAAATTACATAAAAACACACAAATTTGCTGGAGAGGTTTCCTTTCTGAGTGTTGTTTATGCAAGGAGGTTTCCTTGCCCGACTTATACTCAAGCATTTGTTTCCTAGTCAGATCTGATGTATTACTGGCTTGCCTGTCTTGGGTTGATCCTCCATATACTTGCCTTCGGAAAGGGATACTTGTTCTTAATAGTCACTCGGTTCAAATCTCTGTAATCAATACACATCGTCAGTGATCCATCATTTCTCTATGTTTTTTCTTCTTTATGTTATCTAGTTTTTCCTTTTTCAACACAATTTGTGCTTCATTTTTTTCATACTTGTTATTTTTTACTGTAACTTTCATAGCCCTCCACCTAACATCAAGTAAATGAATTTTAAAACTCTCCAAGAACCAGTACAAGGAAATGAACGATGATTTCAGGAGGCAAAGGTGAAAAAACTGAAGGAAAATCTGACACAAAAGAGAGGTTAGATTGCGACTATGATGGAAAAAACATCTGAGGTGCAAAGAATGAAAAATGAGATCCGTAACTTTCTCGGTGGAGTTCACTCCCATCAACACTAGTGGGATCAGTCCCCTTCTTCGTACCACCAGAGCCAACAGGGGGAGCAAGTTGAGGAACAAAAAGACAACATGCGCATCTAAAGGATTATGGACGGCCAAACTACCTAGCATCTTTTGGGCATACAACAAAAAGAACTCCAACAGGAGAGACTCCTTTTGCCTTCACATACAGGTCTGAAGTGATGATACCCATAGAAATTTCCATGCCAAGCCCAGTCCAGTATGCCCAAGTAGAGCACCTGACCCCGAACCTAACGTTCACTGAGCGGGATATGAAAGGGATCTATTTCCCCCATAACAATGCCTTGGCACTCTAAGCTGCAATTAGTATGGATTACTCTGAACTAATTCCTGCCAAGTACATCAATAAAAAAGTCCCAAACATGGCTTCCTAAGCACCAATGCCAGTATATTTTTTTTTTCTCATGAACAGACATGGTAACAACTTACAAATTTAAAACCAATTCAGATTTCGATTTCCCAACCTCCACCACCAACGAGACAGCAAGCAGATTTTTGAAATACTAACACAAATTTTGTATTTTTTTTACAAATTTGGGAGTGTTCATAATGAACACAGCCCCATAGTCTTATTAGGGTTAGTTGGGAGGAACATTGCACCAAAAAAGTCATGGAGGGAGTTACGCCTCCATGGACGCATCTCCATTAAGGAAGAGAGACACTGAATTTACTTCTCTGAAAACATGAATGCAAACACACTCCATGTCACTTGCAATGGCTATGATTTCTCTCCACACATTTATCTTATTTGCACCACCAAAGTCAATAAGAGAAGCGAGACGTGCAACAATAACATTAGACTCATGCTCGTAAAGAACCAGTGATCGTTCACGAGCATTAAGACTGTACAGGCTTCCTATTATTTTTTTTCCATCTTTTCTTGTCTGTTCGTGATGTCTGCCGGTGACTTACTGGATGGTGAGCAACTTACTAACTGCAGTACGCTACAAAAACCCAATTTACCGCTTTACGCCTCTCCTAAGCGTTATCTAACTTAAGCATCAGAGTTGATAACGGCTGTCACACAATGGTTTTTGTCTTATTACCTAATGTGCAAGGGTTATTGATGATACACCAAAATGGTCACACCCCCGAGCCATAGACGTGTCATGATGATCTCAAGGAGTTACGGGCCCCAGCGTCAGCCCAACACTGATCCGGCCCAATCGGTTCTAAGCCCGCCCAATGCAGTCCACCAAACAGACTCGAACTCTTACGACTTGCTAAGCCCACATGTCTCACAGCTGTCATCAATACCCGTAAGCCCTGTTAAGACAAGTATCTCGAGGATCAACTTCGGACAGGCAAGTTTAGCAGCTATCCGTTTCCGACTTGGAAGCAAATACCAGAGTACATATCTCAAAGGGAAACTTCCTCTTACTGATTACCCTGAGATTGGGAACTATCTCCCACGTATCTAGGAGCACAGGGCTAACAAAAAACTCCCTTCAACAGCACGACTTCTAATTAGAGAAGGATCTCCACGAAGATTTCCTTCCTTAACTCCGCCAACGGTGGCCTGGTTGAACCAAGACTCCTAGAATAGAAATAAGACATGAGGTTGGTAAGCTAAGGTACGCTACAAATTCCCTGTTTACATCATTACACCTTCCTCGGATCTCTATCTAACTTTAGCATCGGAGTGCCATCAGCTACCACAACGGTGGTCCGTGGCTCACGTGCGTTACTTGTGCAGGTCAGCGGGTCAAGGTTAAGCAGGGAGTGGAAAAATATTGCATCACTTTGGCGTCGTCCATGGGGACGACAAAGTTCCTAATCTTTCACTAGCATCATTTCTCTTCAAAATACAAAATAATGGTGACCATTAGATCACGCAACAACGGAGAACAAGGGGACACATCAAATGCTCAGACTGGCCCTATACCGCTGCTCTCACCAGTGTCGGTTATGCACGGGCAGTAGATTCATGCCCCCGTGCCAGCAACAACAATGTTGGACCTTAGGATAGATATGTTTTCATCTCAAATACAACAAATCGCCAAAACGGTGGAGGTTCACGCACGACAAAACCCTCTGTCCACTAATAGAGATTAGGAGCAGCACAAGCCTCCGTCTCCAAAAGATGATCGAGACCAGGCATAAGAGAGTCAGACCCCTGCCAGTTCTCAATGGACTCGAGGAGGTGATGTAGCTAACGCGGAACCGATGGCTAGAGTAGAAAGGCTTGACCCACCCTCAGAACCCCCTCCGCAGAGGGGCACATGACCCAGATGTGCTATACCGTCTCTCAGTCCCACCATTCGTGGACCGTATAATGAACAAGGACCTTCCAAAGAAGTTCACGCCTCCGAAGCTAGACTTCTATGACGGAACCACCTACTCATTCGACCATCTGCACCATTACTAAAATGTAATGGCCATCAAAGAAAGATATGAATCAGTGATGTGCCAAACTTTTCCCACTAGCTTGAAGAAGATAGCGCTGACGTGGTTCCACAGCCTCCCTTCGAGGTCATTCGACTCCTCATTACATACTCACTCTGAAACATAGATCCCATGAGACGCTCAGGGAGTATGTCACGCGCTTCAACGACGAGTAGACACTCATTGACGGTTGCAGCGATGACACAACCGTGACAACTTTCATCGCGGGCCTAAAAGAAGGAAAGCTTTACAAAGACATCACCCTGGAACCTCCTTTAGACATGATTGAGCTCCTCAAGAGTGCTCAAAAGTACATAATTTAGAGGAGTTGAGGACCATTAAAAGGGAAACTGAAGATGATAAGATGCCCCCGCTCCTAAGGATAGGAAGGAGGGAAAAAGGTGCGACGATGAAGAAAAGGGCAAAAGAAAGCGTATCAACAACATGTTAGACCCTGGTTGGAATAGGCTGGAGAAAATATCCAACTACGTTGAATCCAAAGTCGTGACACCCCTCAATTCCAGCCTCTCGAATGTACTGAATTGGATGAAAAATTAGGAAGACCCCTCCAAGTGTGTCAACAACAAGTACTGCTCGTACCACAAGGAAGGTGGCCATGATACCAACGACTGCAAAAGTTTGAGGTATGAAGTTGAGTATTGGATCTGTAGGGGCAAGCTAAAATAATTCCTGAGCCATGAGAAGCAGCTAGAACGATCCAGGGACCAGGTGGAGTCAGTCAAAGAAGTAGAGAAGAAAACTTCGGGCATAATATTTGTCCTTCATGGAGTCGGGCCGAATGAAGATCAGTCGCACAGGTCCGGCGAACGGACTCTACTAGAGATGCAGACACAACCCGCGGATGAGGAAATACACATTTGCTACTCGAGGGTGCTAAGCCCCATTCCCACCTTAACCTTTATAGAGAAAGACCTGGTAGGAGTTTGAGCGCCGCACAATGACGCCCTAGTCATCTCGGTCTCCATTGCAAGGTGGGAAGTGAAGAGAGCACTAGTGGACACAAGAAGCTCGCTCAACGTTCTTTTTTACAACGCGTTCCACAGTATGGACCTTGAGGAAGATAACCTGGCATCTTCATACCACCCGTTGATTGGATTCAGCGGAGAGAAATGCTTCCTGATCGGGAAGATAAGGTTAGTAGTAGTGGCAGGAGAACCACAACTGAGAAATGTCCTATTTTTAGACTTCATGGTAGTAGACGCACTGTCCACCTACAACCTTGGGAAGACCATGGCTCCACCAGATGGAAGCAGTAGTCTCCACCCTTCACCAGTGCATTAAGTACAATGCTAACCACTCTGAAGGAAAAATACGTGGAGACCAACCTACGGCATGAGGCTGCAGTTTTGCTGCATTGAAGCAAATAAAGTGTTCCCAGATCCAATCGGATCCCACAATGCAATCCGAACCAAGGCCAGTCTTAGTAACTGCAGATGCACCCCTCCACTCGCATGAGGCCCCAATGACGGTGGCTTGCTTCAAAGAAATGGGAAAGTCAAGCGGAGTAGGAGCAACCTGCTGTTTGACTCGGCAGAACGGGGAGATCAAGAAAAGTAGGAATACAACCCCCCAAAACTCTCTCGGCATGGTGATTGACTCCCCCACAAGGCTTACTCTTCAATAGCCTTTGTGTCACCAGGAAAGCACCAACGATCCACAAGAGCCTTGCAGATTCACTACAGGGCCAGGGTTAATATCTCTCCGACAAAAATTAGTCTATTTCAGTTGTTTAATTCCCTTCCATGGTCAATGTAGAGTTTAGTTCTGTAAAACTTATGTGATTTTCAAACATTCATGAAATAAAGAAATAATTACGCAAACACGCTCTATTGATTATTGGAAAGATGTAACAATGGGTGCCTAGAGACGAATACAAAAGACTACATATTACGAGCATCTGCCTGAGGCGAATACAAAAGACTACATACTACAAGCATCTGATGTAACATGGAGTGAGGACTTGCTTATACAGTTCGAAGTAAACTTCGCTTAGCCCCTTCCCAAGATCAAGGACAAAGGAGCAGAGGGGTTGGAAGCATAGGGGGGACAAAGAGCACTAATTGCTGCATTGAATCACCCCAGAAAACGGACCTGCCAACGGTGACACAAACCTTACGACTGATTGCTTACTTCCTCAATCGGCTTTTGACCTCCCGACGAAGGTAGAAGAAGGCAGATGAGGATGGCCACAATCGACAGAGCGGTCAAGGTCTCATAATGCTTCCAAGCAATGACACTTTTCCCATGAGCAATACTCGGGGTGACTAAGAGATACCACCCCCGAAGGCACCACACATCTGCCAACACTTCGATCAACCCTAACTTAGTAGCAGGAACCACATACACGCAGGCATATTGACACAAGTTAACACCAAGGCTCCTCCCTTGAAAGGGAGTGTGTACTTCTTCTTCGCAACATGAGAAGAAATTACGAGATCTCAAAAGATCAACTACGTCCCCACCCACTGTAGGTGACCATGCATAACAGCGATTGCCATCGTTCCCAATGAATGCAAATGTTAGAACATTCGAGGACTCAAGAGATGGAGTTCTCCCTTCAGCCTTTGGAAAACCCAAAGTGCTTTCTTCAAGGAAGAACGTTACAGAAGATACGCTCTGCCGAAGATGAGTCTACAATGATTGGAGAACACCATTATATAGACATGATGGCGCACCACATGGGCACTTCAACATTAACTATCAGCATTAAATACCGTATGGGAAATGAGGAGACGACGGTTCCCAAGGAAACTGCATGGACCACGTTCGTCCAATTGATGACACTACACGCAATCCCATCAATTGAGAGGGAGTGGTCGATACTCAACTGTCCCGCAATCTACGTCTTACACGTGCTACCCTGTGATGTACGCCGCACACACAGTTTGGGCAAGGAACCCTAGCTCTCCCTCTGCAGGCCAATGGGCTTGGCCTACTATTTGAATAGTATTTTACCACATGCATGACACGAGCGCTAAAAATCCCAGTCAACTCTGACACGTGGATCACCAGCTGATTTAAGGTAACTTTGTCAGCATAATGCACCACTTCCGTGGACATAGGTTCGTACGCCCTCAAGCAGACAAAACCTTTCCCCCAACCAGGTAAGCTTAGTCAGCCGAAGCTGATGACAACGACTTCTGGTTCATCCCGACACCTAGTTTGCCTAGCACGGTGATGATGACTCGCCAGGGATTGTTGTCCCCTTTGCAGACAATGGTCGCCGAACCCGATTAGGTAAGCCAAGCTAGTGACGACTGGCAACAAAAGCTTCTGATCAAAGACCAGACCTGTAGCCCCCACTGCGCGGGTGTAAATGGTTTGTAAGGTGGGAGCCTAGTCAATTTCAAACTGATTTTGATGGCTCAACGTGGGACCACTATTTTTCAGCCTGGTCGTCGAATTACCAACCCTTGACTTGTAGCCCCCACTGTGCGGGTGTATATGGTTTAGAAGGTGGGAGCCTAGTCAGTCCTGAACTGATTCTGATGGTTTGCCACGGGACCACTGCTCTTCAGCGTAGCCATTGAAAACCTCCATTGTAGCTTGATGAGCACGAGTGTAGATGATTTGGAAGGTGGGAACCTAGTCAGTCTCGTACTGATTTTGACGGCTTGCCACGAGGCCACTGCTTTTCAGCCTGGTCACCGAGCCCCTTCGTCTCGAACTTGTAGATCCCACTGCGCAGGTATAGATGGTTCGAAAGGTGGGAGACTAGTCAGTCTCTAACTGATGTTGACGACTTGCACGGGACTACCGTTCTTCAGCATGGTCGCCAAATTCTTATTCCTCGAACTTGTAGACCCCACTCCGCAGTCCAAGTTCGAAAGGTGGGAGACTAGTCAGTCCCTGACTTATGTTGACGACTCGCACGGGACTACCGTTCTTCAGCATGGTCGCCAAATTCTTTCCCCTCGAACTTGGAAGGTGAAAGCCTAGTCAATCTCAAACTAATTTTGATGGCTCAACGTGGGACCACTGTTTTTCAGTCTGGTCATCGAATTACCAACCCTTGACTTGTAGCCCCCACTGTGCGGGTGTATATGGTTTAGAAGGTCGTAGCCTAGTCAGTCCTGAACTGATTCTGATGGTTTGCCACGGGACCACTGCTCTTCATCGTAGCCATTGAAAACCCTCATTATAGCTTGATGCGCACGAGTGTAGATGATTTGGAAGGTGGGAGCCTAGTCAGTCTCGTACTGATTTTGACGGCTTGCCACGAGGCCACTGCTTTTCAGCCTGGTCACCGAGCCCCTTCATCTCTAACATGTAGATCCCACTGCGCAGGTATAGATGGTTCGAAAGGTGGGAGACTAGTCAGTCCCTGACTAATGTCGATGGCTCGCCACATAGTACTGCTCTTCAGCACGATCGCCAAATCCTTATTCCCCTAACTTGCAGTCCACTCTATTTAGACATAGATGTAGCGAAAGGTGGGTGCCCTAAGCAGCTCGCCACCCGATCATCGCTCTATTTCAAAACCACCGCCTCAAAAATAAATCACAGCGCATTCAACGCTTTCACACTCAAACGAGCTAGCAATCTACTATCAACAAAGGCCACTCATGCCGACACAAAAATCGTCCAGCCAACACACGAACGAAAGCTACATAGAATGCTAGCCCGAAGTTTGAACTGACTTGGTACCAGCACTCTAACTACAACGCATGTGATCGACCACCATAGTTCAATCATGCCAATAATCGCGACCGACAGTCAGGCAGACAGAACCAGCCCCCAGCGGCTTAACTAAGGGCCATAGCCGGACAACATAGCCCACTCATCAACCTTCCACGAAACACCTGCTATTGGACGTGACTGTGCAACGGTGACTCTGAGTCACTCGCAATACAAACAGTCGAACTCCCAACAAGCAGACAGATGACTCAACTTCCTGTTGATCCAATTGGCTTATGCCAAATCAAAACAACAAGGCAAAACAGGAAACACGCAACACAAATGACAAGTACAAAATGGATACAAAACGTATTCAATATAAACTTGTTTTCATTAAATAGGCCAAACAAAAAAGTAAAAATATACAAAGTTTACTCCTTAACAGGAGAAAGTACAAAAACAACATAGCTAAGCTTAACAGAGGTAGCAGCATGAGTAGCGTCCACAAGCGCCACAGCCTGAGCATCAGGGTTTGAACCATCCTCTTCGTTCTAGGACACAAAGGCAACAAACAAGTCTACATACGACATCTTTTTATAGCGAGCAAGATCCCATTCCAGATGCTCCTCCTTTATCAGCACCAGCAGCTCTAGTCTGCCATGTACAACCCAGCAGAACTTGCACTTGCCTTGTTCCAGCAGAAGCTCTTCCTTTCGCGCCTTCGCGTCATCAAGTTCACGCTCCAACAACTCAAACTTGATAGTTAGCGCATCAACCTAAGACTGCTCTGTAGTTAAATTGTTGTTTACAACACTAAGCTCCTGCTTCTCTAAGTCGAGCTGGTCCTCAGCCTTCCGAGCATTGAACTCAACATCAGATTCGAGTTGCTATTTCTGAGCAGCCCAGTCAGCCTCTTTCAAGGCATTCTCTTCAACAAGAGACTGCAGCGTAAAATGCACCTCAGCCGTAGCTTCATGTGCAACCTCCATGTCTCGGCGAGTCTGGTCTAACTCATTCTTGAGTCCGTCCCTCACAAGCACTACCTCCGCTAGGTCACACTCAAGGGCCTCCAAACGAGCCCTCTGAGCTTCAGCAGCATCAACCGACTACTCCAACCTCTTCTCCTTAGCTTGCTTCTTCAACAAGTCCATCTCATAAAACACGTCAGAATATAGCGTGTGCATGTGCGAGAAGACAAGCTCCATGACGTACATCCTCTCACGCTGCCTCGATCTCCAGCCCAGCAATGGCCACCTGGCTCAAGTGAGACATACCCAACATAAGTTACAATAAGCCCTTATCCATACGCCCTGCTAGCGTATCCTCCTAGGGTTTTGGAGTATGATCCATCAGCCAACTATGCCACCTGCTTATATGCTTCCATGAAGCGTAATCCACATCAACCTCCCGATGCGAGGTCTGAGTGTTCATCTTCACCAGGTGTGGAGCAAACAGACTGAACCGGGCATTCGGGTGAAGATCTCGCAGATAAGAAATTACGCCAGCACCACCTTGTGGTCATGACGACACTCAAGACATCCTCCACGACCTTTCCCATGTCACCATAAGGAGCTTTCCCTTTATCGCCTATAGCCGACCACTTGGTACAAGACAACTTAACATAATCAGGAGGAAAAATAGGAAGAGGGTTATCCAACAAACCTTCCAACACCTGGAGATCCGGCTTGGAGCGAGATGGGGAGCAATGCGAACTGTGAGAAACTTGGCCTGTGTCATCACGGCTACTGTCAGTCATCCCACCAACAGAGTGATCAGACTTGAGAACCTCAGGCGGATTTTCATAGAAACCTTCAAGTGGAATAGTCCCATACGAATCGTCACCAGCGGAAGGCACCATTACAGCCCGCATCAACCGCTTATTCAAAGCTTATGCCTATCTTAAACCCCTACCAATCACAGGTGGTCCTTTTCCCAGACGGGTACATCGGCCTCCATCTTGACGGGCCGATCAGACTCATGCTCATCATTCAATGGAGCAGATCGTTTTGAAGATGACCCAAATCTAACATGGGGCTTCTTCGAACTCACAAAAAAGGTGAGTGTCTCAGACGGCTCCTCCCCGTCAAACAAAACAGGAGCCTTGGCCCCAGTGGCCTTCATTTTCTTAGAATGGGCTCCATCTTCAGACTTAACTCGCGACGTTTGGTAAAAAGTGGGAGCCACGTGCCAATTGTCCCACAGCCCACTGCAAATGAAGTTGGGAACACATATGACATCCGCTACATTCTTTGTTGACAAGTCGCGAAATGTCTCGGTAGTGTTTCGCTCCTCTGCGGTAAGGGGAGTAGTGGGAAACCGCCTTGCGAAGAAATACCAGCAGTGTTTAACACGCAATCAAGCACAACGAGATCATAAGGAAAAGATGTACATACAAAGTGGCTTGAATTCCCGCTCGAGCGAATGACCTTTGAACTGGAAATACTTTGAATCCGCAGGGGCCAAGAAACAATACTTCTGCCAGAACTTGAAGTCATCAGGCAGATTTGCAAAGTAGGTCGGCGTCGTCATTTTACAGATAATGTCACTCTTCAACCGATGAGAAGTCAGCAACTGGATCACTCGTGGAGTCACGCGGATGTCATATTCTTTTACCCTGATCAAGTTGAGAAGAATGATCCTATAACCATTAGGCCCCAACTGGGCTGGAGAAATTCCAAGAAAGTCCAAGAAGTCCCATATCACCTCCAGAACATGGAAACAGACCCTGGTTTGAAGTATCCCACGATGCAAGCAGATAAAATCCACTGGTGGCGACATTGGTGTCTAACGCACGTCCAATATATGCAGCGCGTGGCTCAAGCAAGGATTCAGACTCAATCATCATGAGCGGTGTATCTTTTTAAGAGATAACTTAACAAACCGATGTGACGACCCACTAACTCTGGGGAGTAGCTGATGATACACCTAAAAGGTCACAACCTTGAGCCATACACGTGTCATGATGATCTCAAGGAATTACGGGCCCAACATCAACCCAATACTAATCCGGCCCAAGCGGTTCTAAGCTCGCTCAATGTAGTCCGCCAAACGGACTCGAACTCTTACATCTTGCTAAGCCCACACGTCTCACAGCTGTCCTCAATACCCGTAAGCTCTGCTAAGGCAAGTATCTTGAGGATTAGCTTCGATCAAGCAAGTACAATAGTTATCCACTTCCAACTAGGAAGCAAATACCAGAGTACATATCTCACAGAGAAACTTTCTCTTACAGATTACCTTGAGATTAGGAACTATCTCCCACGTATCTAGGAGCACGGGGCTAACAGGAAAACTCCCTTCAACAACATGGCTCCTAATTAGATAAGGATCTCCACGAAGATCTCCTTCCCTAACTACGCCATCGATGGCCTAGTTAAACCAAGACTCCTAGACTACAAATAAGACATGAGGTTGGTAATCTAAGGTAAGCTACAAATTCCCTATTTACAGCATTACACCTTCCTAAGATCCTTGTCTGTTTTTAGCATCAGAGTGTCATCGGCCACCACAACGGTGGTCCGTGGCTCACATGCGTTACTTGTGCAGGTTAGCAGGTCAAGCAGGGAGTGAAAAAAAATTGCATCGGTTATATATGACAAGAACACTACATGCATCCTTATAAACTCCATAGGGACGATACTTGGCTGCCAAAAAGTTGAAATACAATGTACTAGAGAATATCGGGTGGACAACTGAATACGGTGCTGGATGGGGTGGAATTGGCTAAGCAACTGCTGCCAGTGGATTCGGTGGTGGCAATGGCCTCTTCGGGGTCGGGATGGAAAAAGGATTTAGAGGAGTGATTAATTTGGTCTATTAAATTTGTTTGTGAAATGATTATTCATGTTTCTATTGTGGATGGCTTAAAATATTGAATGAGACTTGGTGTTATTATAGTTTCTGAATCATTTGAAGTATCTTCACCTGATCTCACTAAAACTAGCAAGGACGCTAATATAGGTGCGTCATCTGATAATGTGCGATGCAGATGTTGAACTCTCGTACTTGGCATATGTGATCAATTAGGTGAACGGTGAATTCAATGATAAAAACCTCTGCAGACTAGGTCACTTATATGTGGTGAGTTGTCGACATCCTGAATAGGACTGGACTCGACTGCTTTGCACCATTATGGTCCCCTTGATTAGACTAGGTTATCTGAGCGTGGTGAGTCATCGTGAGACTGGACTCGGTCCGCTATAAGCCAAACTTCACGTTGCTATCTAAATTCAACATTTTTAGGTCACTATCTGAACGGAGATGAATTTGACCAATCAAATGGACTTATTTTGACCTCTAACCTCACGGTAAAAGCAGTCTTGACCGCAGAACCTGTCATAATGATATTGAACCTTGAAAAATTAGATAGTAGTGCATCATTTAGTTTTATAATTTTAACGAACAAACTAATTCCAACTTGACATGGGATTTTGAATTCGTTTCCCACGGAAAATGGACTACCAAATAAACCAATGGAAAACTTCCATAACTTTCCCACCAAGTTTTATTTCACTGAAAAAAATTCCCCTAGAGAATCTTTCACCTCGAAAACGCACGCTCGACATGCCCATCCTTGATCAACTGAGCAACACCATCTCTCAACTTCCTTATGATCGAATATCTCTTATTCCTTAGCAGCTTCAAATGATGGGGAAACATAACATTTCTTTGATCGAATTCTCTATGATAAAGATCTCATATCACAAATTAATCAAATTAAATTAAAATAAATTAGTCAAAATAAATTAACTAATTAAATAGGTGAACTTGTAAATATGGAGAAATAGTAGTAATATAAAATGTGATCATCATTTGTACACATAATAGATGAGGAAAGAGGTAAATGGAAAGAAAAAAGGAAAATGGGATAGAGATTAAAAAAAACAAAAAAAACAAAAAAAATGTTGTGCTTGTGTTTGGATTCTGCACTCTCTTTGTCAATTATATGAATTGTAAATATGGAGAAATAGTATTTTGCACTCTCTTTGTCAATTATATGAATTGTTCTAGTTTTTTTTTGTTAAAAGCATATAGCAAATAGATTAGGAATAACGGTTACATATAATCTATCATGTTGTAGTTGTTAGAGTGTGAGCCTCAGTATTGAGTATTCTAGGAATATAATTACAAAGCCTGGCAGTATGCATAGAAATAAAACACTTAATACTACTAATAATTGGACACCACATTCAGTCCATGGTTGTCATCTTCTCATGCTTGTCTTCATGCAAAATGGTGTTGAGCAAGCCTGAGTCACCCAAAAGAAAGCCCTTCTTTCACTGACATTTCTGAATCCACAAAAGAGCAGCCTCCGCTGCAGATCACTCTGCCATCATACTATCATGGACCTTTCCTGAAAGAGGACACGTGCCAAAAATTCACCAAAGATAGTAACCATAAAAATTCCTATTACTCCCTATTTAAGCATATCAAAGAAAGTAGCATCATAATTGACAATAACAGTATCTGGGTCTAAAGTAAAGGGGATAGGATTAAGCCGGTTAGATCTAGTGTTAATATTGTGAAGTTTGACTACTAGATTTGCATCTGAATAAGCTTTTGTAACTTTGTCTCAACCTCAGGCCAGAGACCCTGAACAGGAGTGACCACTTGAGTATCCGCCAACACACTGTTATTCTTTAGTGGCAACTGTAAGTTGAGGATCGAGGCGACCACATCTTTGGAAGATATCAAGTTAAACTTCGTTAGAATTGTACAAGCGAGTATTGAACCATTGATTCTTCTAGGAATTCCAAGTGTTGTGGAGTTTGGTAAGGAAAAATTGTGGATGTAATTTCCTTTTTTCAAAAATGATGTTGTTCTGCTCCTGCCAGATAGAATGCAGTATGGCGGTGAATTGGGCAATCATTTCTTTTTTCACAGATGGGTTAGCCTTGGTCGTACCCCAAATGAATAGGAAAATTTTATATTATAGGGGGTTGGCCTTGAGAAGCCCAACGCCAATCAATAGGAGAGGGGTAATAAGCCAGAGCTTGAGGATAACCAAGCACTGAAAGAATAGATGAATGACATTCTCTTCATGTTGGTTGCAGAAGATCCAAGAATTTTTGAGCGGCACATGGAGTTTAGCAAGTATGGTCATAGTAGGCAGGATATCTTGGCAGAGTTTCCAAATAAGATTGAAAGTGTCTTGTGGCACTTTGATGCGCCAAATGGCTCTAAACATGCTAGAAGATAACATGGGAGGTTTAATCATGGAAGTGGAGCTTTCCGTTTGATCCTTGAAAATAGCCTTGGAGGCATTTTTAACTAAAAAAATACATTTTTTATCAGGTAACCAGATCAGTTTGTTAGGGAGAGATGTCGGCCTGAATTGGATATCTAAGATATCTCTAATAATCGGTTCCGGGAACAAAGACTGGAACAAAGGAAGATTCCATTGACTATGTTGACCAGAAGGATGAGTCCATAAGTCAGGAATAGACTCAAGAGTAGAGGCTAGCATGGTCTGAAAACACAGTATGCCAGAACAAGACCCGGTTCGACCCAGTAATCGGTCCAAAACTTAATGTTCTCTCCTGAGAGTAACTGTCAAATAAGATGGATTTTCATCCATGTCCAAGAAGTAAAATTTCCCCTCCAAGCAAAGTAATTCATTATAGTATAGTATGGTTGGCAAATTGTTGTATTAAATTCAATATAGTTGCCCTAAAGTAATTAAATGTTTGTTCTAGTTTATTACTTTTTTCTTATATACTTAGAAAGTTCTTATACTCTTGTTTTAAAGAAATCATATTTGTGGTTATTGTTTCTAGGATTCAATATGATATGGAATATACTTTAATATATAACCTACACTTTAGTTGTAAAATATAGCCTAGTATTGTCGATTCAATTTTTAGATGAATTGACTATTATTGATAATGAAATCTTTAAACAAAATCTATATCAATTTATATATGACTCAAAACATGAAAAAACCTAGCATAGCTAATTTATACTATTGCTTTGTACACTTCTCTGTTATGACTTTTCCAGATTCTTAACTATTTATTCTTAGGTGGTTTGTATTATGACATAAATGACTTCATGTAATATTTCAATATTTGTTGCGTTTGCCTTTGATTTTCTGGTGAGCATAAGTTTAACTTGTTAGTAGTCACTACACAAAAAATACCCATTAGCAACGGTTTTAAACCGTGGGGGTAACCCATTGTCACGGCTTAGAGCAGTGGGCTGTAGAGGCGTCGCTAAATCCCTAGTAACGGCTTAGCAACGGTTTTATCTCGATGACGGTTGATGATTTAGCCACGGTTATAAACCGTTGCAACAATCTTAGCCACGGTTCTAAGCCGTGGCCAGGAGTAGCCACGGCTTAAAACCGTTGCAAGTTATGGCCACGGTTCTAAGCCGTTGCAATAGCTTTAGCAACGGTTTTAAGCCGTGGCAAGGTAGCCACGGTTTTTAGCTGTTGCAATAATTAGCCACGGTTTTAAGCCGTGGCAATATTTTTTATTTTTTATTTTTTTTTAATTTTAATTTTTTTTTTAATTTTTTGCTATCAAATGACTTTTTATTACATCTTATAAGTTTTATTTCTAGAAAATAAAAATTTTAATGTGCCAAACTTAAACATTTCCATGGATGGAGGCAAACTAATGTAATTAATAAGATAATGTATTACATTGAGTCACAAAATCTATCAAATAATATCTCAAATACAATGACACACACACAAACTTAAATATCTCAAATACAAAGAAAGTGGAACAACATCATTGGTTCTCTACTCTTGAAGTTTGCATAGCTCATTGAAAGCTTCAAATATGTCAATGCTAGACTGGTGAATGGTGCACACTACAGTTCGTCCTGTGTCCACTGTGTTTCTCATTGTTCTCATCACAATTGTTGCTGCTCTAGCGTCAAGTCCAGAGGTTGGCTCGTCCAGAGGTTGGATGAACCAAGAGAGGTCTGTTTCAAATTCTCACAATTCCTAAGAGAGGTGTGTTTCCCTTAGAATTCAGCTCCCCGCATAGTGAAATCTAATTGCTTCCAATCTGTTGCAGTAGCTCAGTCTTAGATTTTGCACGCAAGGTATGGAAGGAATTGCTTCCAGCTTGTACCAGCCGGTTAGTTGTACAGTTTCCACACAAGAGAAGCTGAATAAAGAAAGTCAGATGAACTGCAAGAGAGTGCGTCAAGCTTGCTTACCTAGCTAGATGGAAAAGAAAGAGGAGACCATTGAACCCAACTTACAGAACCAAAACAGCATTGGAAGAATCTTAGATTGTAAATTTGCCATCTACCTGTAACTTGTTCGGAGGAACCAGTTCAACATTTTCCACTTTAAGTGTGCAACAACCCACTGTCTCTGCCTCATCGTCATCCTGCAAAGACAACAAACCAAAATAAGAACAGCCAGATAAGGCTAAAGTCTAGAGACACTACGCTTTAGTCGCGTGGAGAAATTTTTTTTTTTTTAAGAGTAAGCCTGTAATAACACTTTTCCAAAGTAAAAAATCTGAAACATGTCAGAATTACATTAGAAAGGATAGTATACAAGAGATATGTTTAGCATTTCTTATATTTCGCATATGAGGCTGAAAAATTATTGGCATATGAACTTTACTCTCTCTATGTTTAGCATTTCTAAGGCATGATGAACTGTTATGAAAGTGAAAAACAACTTAAAAATTTACCCTTCCCAATCTTTTCAATAAGCTCGTCCCCACCAACAAGCTCCTGCATATAAGGTGCTATATCTGCAGAAATCACTAGGATTGTTGAAATGAACTTCACATAACACTCACTTTCAGGCCAAAGAAAGAGTATCTAATAATCTGCAATTGCAAGTAATTCAATGGTTATTTTTTGTTCGATCAGATTCATCCATCTTGTAAAATTCATCAATGGCGCATATTCCCATATCTGCGAGAACCTGGACCACAAACAGTTTCACTTATAAATTCCAAAATCCTTCCAAACCTTCAAAAGAAACCAGAAAAGAGTCATTGGATCTCTAACTATTTGTATTTTATTAAATCAAACAACATCAACTGAAATAACATTCCTTATTAAATTTCTATTTTATTTCATCTTGTATGAAGTAAAAGTTTACCTTCTTCACTGATTTTGCAAGCTACATAACCACAAACTACATAACCACAAACCCTCCCTGCTGTATCAACAAGCTACATAACCACAAACAAATTTACCTTCTTCACTGATTTTGCAGTAAACCATTTAGCAGCTGGTGATGATGGGGCTTGTAACACTGCATCATATCAACCAGTTCAGACCTAAGTCATAGTAAGAGCGAAGGAAAAATATGCAACCTCTTTCAAAGAATACACAAGACAGGGGAGGTACAACTAGGAGGTGCAGCAGCTCCTCCAAGCAATCCACCACCAGAGGCTACAGCATAGACATCAGATGGATCAATAACTGGAGATGAAGAAGAAGGCACATTTCTTCCATTGACATTGACACCACCATTACCACCTCCTCCCAAATGCAAATCAGATATATTTGGAAACCCTTATCTCCCTTCAATCCCTTGATCATAAAGAAAACCCTTTAAACACATGCCCACCAATCTTCACTACTGCTTGGTATGCATACTCATCTTCTCCATCGTCAATGGCTGTCACTCGCACACACTTGAACATTGTTGGTGCTCGCACTTGCCTTGGCAATGTCTCTTTAAAACTTGCATCTGTACATACAAAACAAACATCCATAAGATCACAAAAGAGAGAAAACCATTCAACATGTATATACATATGAAAAAATATGAACAAGAGAATATAGTACATCCCATTGTTCAACTTGTCCTGATCCATAGATCATAAAAAATATAACAAGTTTGAATCAAAGTTTTTTTTTTTATGATGGGGAGGTCTTGAATTCTGATAAAATGGTATGAGATACCATGTTTGATATCTCACACCATTCAAGCTTCCCTATATGATTATGATTGTAGTCCTCAAAATGGCAAACTCACTTTGAAAAGCTTGTCTATAAAATTAAACATTCCTAGTATGAAAAATGCTGCAACAAATTAAACATGGCTACTGCAAGTTCAAAACACAATGACTCTTGTAGTTTTCGATGTTCAAAATGAAAATAACTCCAGACGAGACAAGCCATGATATGAAAAATGACAAGTTCAAATTCAAATGCTCGTTTTGTTCTGGATAAAAAAAAAAGATAAAAGGAAAATAACCAATCTGCATCTAAGTCTGCTGTCAAAATCATCCTAGATGGAACAACACAAAATTATATCTAAGACAGACCATCAGTTACACCTTGATGGCATACTTTTTCATGGGGAAATACATCTCTTTTTTCTTCTCCCTCTCTGTCTTCAGAGAAGCTTGCAATTGACCATATTGTAATTAGTTAGTGAAAAGTTTTTAAATTCTAATCAATGAAAAAAATGTTTTTAAATTCTAATCAATGAAAAAAATTTCATAAGGCAGAAACTTGGTAAACAATCTCGGATAAAAAATCCATTAAAAAAACTTGTTCTAAACCAATCAAGTGAATGAAAAAGGGATCTATTGCAAAATCTGATCAAGGAATCTAACTGAAACATTAAAAAAGTGAACTATAAGTGCAATTTTAGATTTTAACTTCAGTGACAATGGAATAGTGTCACTTCTTTTTCTTTTATACCAAGAATGAAATTAGTGTTGCCTAAAGAAATTCATCTGAGAGAAACTTGTTACTGAAGTACACCATGATTGTGTACAAATTCAACTGATGTACACAGAAGTAAATGCAAACAACTTTAACTGAAATAGGAAGCTGAATAATGTTATACTTACTCTGAAAGGACAATTACTCACAGAGTAAAGTAACTTGAGAAACTTTTAAAGCCTGAGTTTGATTTAATCCATTCAGTGCCCTTGATCCTTGATGCCGGTTTTGTGTCGATGTAAGACATATCTGAGTAACATATTACAAGCTCCATTATCTTACACAAAAAGGGGATTTTTCAATTAAACAAATGGAAATTTGATACATACCTGCTCACCCAGTTGAATGAAGGGAACCAAATATACTTCTGTGGTTGAATATTGCTTTCTGCAGCAGTTGAAATAAAGGGCTTATCCAAGGCAAGCATACTTCCTACATTGAGCGGAGATTTTATCTTCAAACAGAAATAGGTAGTAAGTTAAATTGAATTGAAAGAATCCAGTAAAAGAAGTTAACCTGAAAAGATTGGCCAGAGAATTTGCTCGACACACAAAAGAAAATTGATCTTTACACCATCGCTATCAACTAGGCCAATTTGTTTCCTCTGCAAGCTACCAAATTCTCCTTGAATTTCCAGTGACCCAATTGATTGGATCATGCACACAAGGAAAGGTTGGACCATAGAAAATAATAGTTTGTTAAAGCAGATCAGTCACACATAACACATTCCTTCAAAAATGCCAGAAGTAGAATTTTATCATAATCTTAGCTATGCCAGCAGTATCAAGCAACTGAATCTTGAATGTTAACAAGTCAAATGTGAATAGAAGATGATACTGGTAATAATTTGATACATGACTGCCAGACTAAGGCTTTGAAACCAAAACCTTTTTCAATTATGTTAGCAGGCTTTTTTTTTCTTTTGAATTATTTGAATGGTAGAGAGTCAAATAGTGAAGAATGAAAAGAAATTATCTTACCTTGCATAAAAGGAATATGAAGCCCCATTATTAACATCGGTAATTGAGATGGAAGAAAAGGCATCTTAGCAAAACTGAGCTCCTAGAAGCATTGCATCTTCGTCTTGATTCCGGATGCAAAGAAAAAGTGTGACCATAACACCGGAAGAAAGCTAAGCCTGTAAAGTCCTTGGGAACCTACATAAAAGACATGTTAGGCTAGATCTTTCACAAAATGCATCAAGCCCCAAAACATGCAAGGCATGTGCACCAGTTGAAGCTTGACAGAGGGTACATGTGTACATTAAAGCTGCCAAGAACACAATTGAGTTTATAATACCTCAACAACTGAAAACCATGTATGGTCCTTGCTTCCAGAACATAAAAATCAAATCCTAAAAGCAGTGAATATAAGTCCTGAATTGAATATGTTAACACAAGAACTTCAACTACTGCACAAGAAAACAAAATTGTACATAGTATTGAATGCTAACACCAGTTATATTGGTCACCGAAACTAGTTTAGGTGGCCTCTTTTTCTCATTGGAATCTCAGTATCACCAACATTTTGTTCTAGTGTCCAGGTAATGAGCAAAAATCCATGAACAAACATAATCTTGCAGCAATTTGTCTGAAATTGATTGCAAACCATCAAATCTTCATTTGTTCATATATTCCAATTACATTAATCAACATTCTACAAGCATGGAACTACACATTCAATTCGATTTCATAACTAAGCAACATTCAAATTAAACAATTGAACTGCAGATCCAGAAAACTAAGATATACATTCTCGAAACAGAACACATAAATCTCAGAAAACAAGTCATATACCCAATCAAAATGAACCCTAACATCCAATCAGATCTAACAAGCCAAAACCCATGAAAAATAACGAATACCCATTACGAACAATTATGATTTTTCAAACCCCACTTCAGTATAAAACGATTTCATTCAACTCTACATATCAAATCAGATCAGAAACTAGATGATAAATGTTAAAACCAACTATAAAACAGAAAACTAACACAACAAAAAGAGAACAGTGAGAGATAGAAGGAAAAACCCATATCAAGAATCGAAAATGAACTCACTTGAGAACCATTGTGGCTAATCTTCTCTTCTCCTCTACAGTACTGGATTGAAATCACTTGCTATCTTCCATTAACTCTCTCTGAAGCTCTCTGAAGCTCCTCGATCTCTCTCAAGCTCTCTCAAGCTCTCGCAAGCTCCATTAACTCTCTCTGAAGCTCTCTCAAGCTCCTCGAACTCTCTCTGAAGCTCTCTCAAGCTAGGTCAAAATTCTTTTTCGCCAAAGCGCGAAACTGATTTAGGTCGAAATAGCAAAACCAATTTTTTTCGCCAAAGCGCGAAACCCGTTTTCGCCAGAGCGCGAAACTTCACTCTCCAAATCACTCGCCAGAGCGAGCGCGACACGTGCAAAACTGTTTTGTTTAGCAACGGTTTTTGGCCGTTGCTAATTATAGTCACGGTTTTTGGCCGTGGCTAATGCACCCACGGTTTAGAGCCATGGCCAGTTATTTTTATAGCCACGATTTTAGGCCGTTGGCAACGCTATCCACTGTTTTAGGCCGTTGGCAACTCTATCCATGGTTTTTGGCCGTGGCCATCTCCGTGTAGCTAAACAGGCCTTTTGGTGTAGTGAGTTTGTAATGATAAATGTTGCAATCATGATTAGTATGTTAAATGAGATTTTGGTATAGGATTTTAATTTGTATGAGTTGTATCTTTTATGCTTGAATCCAAATATGATTGATGACACCAATATTTATTTTGATGTTTTGCTATATTTATCTCGACATAGTTAGGATTATGTACTGATGGGAAGTTCAAACATTCTCCCTCTTCTTCCGCTTTACAACCAGAATAAAAAAAACTTAGAATGAACCCTACCTGTCGATGAGTGCATCAATAGCAAGTGAAAGACAACTTAATACCTTGTTGAATTCTTTTTTTAGGTGAGGATTAGGTCGAAGTAGGTTTGTGCATGAAAGATTTATGTTTTTACTTGGGCAACGACTACTCCACACCACCATAAGTGCTTTCTCACACCACCATTGAGTTTTATTTTTTATTTTTTTCTTACTTACTCACACCAATAAATATGCAAAACCTAACAAAGAAACCCAAACTCAAAACGGGGAAAATGCAAAAAAACCAAAAAACACAAAAATGCAAACTACTCTCCCTCCCTCGATATCTCGCATTCCTTGCTGCGTGTCGTCCAAAACTTGGAGACCAAACTCCACTTCCTCACAAGCTTCATCGTCCTCTTCCCTATCTCTTCCTTTTTGCAAAAACCCAAAAATCGTTATGGGAAATCGCAAAAACCCTTGGTCTCCTCGTCCTCATCCTCTTCCGTTCCCCTATCTCTCCATCCTCGATTGCATTCCATTACATTTTACTTGGAAGAACTTATCTTGATTTTATTAGATGGAAATGAGAGGGTTTAGTGAAGTTGGTGATATTCGAAATGAAGATTTTAAGGGTGAATATGAGGGTGAAGAAGATGATCAATTTAAAGAGCAAGAACAATCCATTTCAATGGAGGTAATTTGCATAAAAAAATTTCATCTAATTTGCATCTAAATTTTCTTTACAAAATATTTATTTGATTATTGTATGATTCATTGGTGCATAGGCTTTTCTAATTGATGTAATAAGTATGGAGATGCCTTTTAATGATGTTGATAACCCAAAGACGAACCATTTAGAGGTAACCGTCATTTTGTTGTTAAGTAAATAAACTTTTTAATTAATATATGAAACTAATTATAAAATGAATCATTATGCAGAATGATGGTGATAATGTTGATGGAAGTGGTGACATTATCAATGAAGAAAGATCAATGGCACTGGTAGTCGATGATAGTCACTTATTTGTTACAAACTAGGTAAGATAGTTTGTGTGTTTTCGTTTTCACCAGTTTCCATTGTTATAAATATGTTGTTATTAACAAGTTTAAAATATTTTTTAGGTATTCTCAACAACATCTACGTTGATAGCTTGGGTCCAAGGCATCGGTAGGGATAATAACATAGTTGTTATTATCATTAAATCGGAACCTGCTAATCAAAGACGGAAGGGAATGATCGATTTTGGATGTTAAAGGGAAGGGAATTCCGATAAAAGGTTAAAGAATTTTGTTCGATCAAGCAATACAAAAAAGTGTGGCTGCAAATTTCAGTTGAGAGGGATTCCACTAGAGAATGACCATTGAATGTTGCAAGTGACATGTGGAACCCACAATCATCCTCGATCAAACTCACTTGTTGGTCATTCGTTTGCTTGAAAATTGAATGATGATGAGATGATATATATGCAGATTATGGGGAAGTCGGGTGTGAACCCTTGCCACATCTTGTCTCGGCTGAAAGAGAAGTATCCAAAGAATATCTCGAATTTGAAGCATATTTACAATGTAATTTGTCGGAGATACTCCAATAAAAAGGCAGGACGACTTTGCAACATACTCTACACTTGTTGAGGGAGCATAAGTACATAGAGTGGCATGTTGTTGATGAGGGGAATAGACTCACCAACCTTTTTTTGGCGCATCCTAAATCTATTAAGTAGGCAAAGTGTTTTCCACAAGTAATGTTTATGGATTGCGCATATAATACGACTCGCTATAGAATGTCGTTGTTTGAGATTGTTGGTGTGACGTCGACCAGAAAGACCTTTAATATTACATTTTTTTATGTGTTCTGAGAATGAAGAGTCATACGCTTGGTCATTGGAAAAACTTGTAGGAATTTTTGAGCCAGACACTTGCCAAACGTGTTTGTGACTGATAGAGAATCGGGTTTGATCAAGGCTATTGAGCGAGTTTTTTCCAAAGGCAAGGAGATTATTGTGCACATGGCACATCAACACAAATGTTGAGAAAAACTGCAAAAAAAACTTTGCAGATAATGACGGTTGGGCCCAATTAATAGATTCCTTTTCAGATTTGTATAGATCAAGTACAGAAGAGAAATGGAACAAGGCCACAATTGAGTTTGATAAAGGATGGGCATCATACCCAAAGTGTTTGGAATATGTCAGGACAGTTTGGTATCCCTAGAAGGAGTACTTTGTCAGTGCATGGACCGATACATTCATGCATTTTGGCCAACGGACAACTGGTTGAGTTGAAGGTGCACACTCGAAGTTTAATACTCATTGGAAAATTCACAAGGTACATTCCTGAATGTATGGACAAAGATGCATGATATGATCGAAATCCAACTGGTATAGATAGAATCGTTATTTCAACAAAGTCTGATGAAGGTGAAAAATGACCATATGTTCAGTTTATTTGGCTTACTTCATGGGTCGGTGGCTTACAAGGCTATTGATTTGATCAATTCAGAAATTCGAAAGTGTGAAAATGTGGGCATTGACCCTGTCAAGTGTGGTTGTGTACTTCAAACCACTCATGGATTACCTTGTGCTCATGAACTTACAGGTTATCTAACTCCCACAAGACAAATTTCAGTACGCACCATAGACAAGTATTGGCTTCAACTTGGCACAACACCAATTCGTGAATGTGGGGATGTGATTATGCCCAGTGGTCGACGCCCTTATGAATAGGTTTAAACTCATGATCAGAAGTTGGTGATGAAGAGGAAGCTTATAGAGTTGAGTTGACCGGGTGACACTATAATGATTGAACCATTAGCACTTGTGGCTGGCAATGGGAGACCTAAAAAGAAGAAGTTGTCTAAGCATGGGAGGTCGACAAAAAGGGATCCATCAGGCCACGAATACGCCATGACTCAAAAGAAACTAAAAGGCAAAAATAAGAAGTTGTCAAACAAAAAGGAGAAGCCGAAAAATCGTAACAATAGATTGATGAGCCAAATTTTGGCTTGGATACAAGATTATATTGACAACCTTGAGAATGTTTCAGGCGATGGAAATTGTGGATTTCGATGCATAGCAAAATTCCTATATTACGACAACGAAAGTGGTTGGAAACAGGTACGGAAAGACCTACTGATGGAGCTTGAAAGTATTGAACAGTTGAGGGTTGGAATATGGCACGAGTTAGAGTCAAGGTTGATGTTTTGTTAGTTCTTGAGGGTCAGGTGTGGATAGAAAACAAAAATTGGTATATGGACCCCAATATGTTAGAACTCGCAGCGAACCGTTACCAGTGTGTCTTTGTTTTATATGAGAACCAAAGCATGACCTGTTTTCCATATTTTTATCCGGCACCACAGTTTGACGAAGGACGTGTTTGTTTCATGGCTCACCTTACACAGAGTAATCACTATGTCTTCATATGCAACCCAAACCACCATTGCCTCCGATAGTATCAACTTAGCCGTGTCGCATATTTCCTGAAGCAATCTCATTGAAGAGTAGTTTTGATGCCCAGCTTGGTATTGGTACGACGATGGTGAAGAAGTTCAATGAGAAAAGTTATAAGAATGTCAACAAGTCGAACGAGGTTATAACCATATTGGATTGATGCACATATTGTGTTTTTCTAAAAAATATTGTGATGAAAAAAATGCAAATGGCCATTTTAATTTTTTGGTGACATAGGAACCATTCTTTTGTTAAAAAAAGTCATCATTTTTTTCTATTTACGGAAGAGTTGTATGGTTAGAGTTTTTGTTAATATATTATATGGAATTTGACTATATTTAGTTCGAGTTTTTGTTTATGTTTGATGCGACAAGGCAAAATCACAAAAATAAAGTTTGATTCGACAATAAAAAATTAGAAAAATTGCAGAAAAAAAGAAAAACAAAAAATAATATCAGAAAATCAGAAGAAGAAAAAAAATTAGAAAAATAAAGTTTGATGCGACAATGCGACTTGTATGGAATTCACATAATGGATTAGTTCGAAAGGCTTGTATGGTTCGAGTTTAGGTTTGATGCGACAAAGAGACTAAACTTTAGAAAACAAAGTTTCAAAAAAAAATTTCAGAAACAAGGTCTGTTCGCATTGACCAATGTGACATTTAAAAAAAATCTCGCATGGGTCCAGGCGAACATGAAATTTTTTTGCATCGTTGCATTGTCGCATCAAACCTAAACTTTGTTTAGTTGCATTGCCGCATCGAACCTAAACTAATCATTTATGTGAATTCCATACAAGTGGCATTATCGCAATGTTTTCTGACATGATTTTTGCAGTTTTTGCTCCAAATTTTTTTATTGTCGCATTGTTTATTTCATTTCCCCAATTTTTTTAGTACTTTATTACAACAATAGCCTCGCATTCAATTCATTGTAAACATCTTAAAATATGAAAGCTTGTTAACAAATGGAACAATCAATATCGAATAGACTAAACACTTCTAGCTTGTTAACAAATATTTTTGAAGTTTACAAAATGGAACAATTAATTTTTTTAAATAGAACAAACAACACATTTATCTTTGCCTTTAAACATAGTGTCTTTGTTCATGCCTCGATTTGTTTCTACGCTCACTTCTTTCACCACCAATTTCACAACTGTCAACACTGGGACGTACGTCAGGCTCTTCTTCCTCTTGTTCTAAGGTAACGGGCATAGACATTTCTTCTAGCAAATCTCGTACTCTATTTTGTCGTGCGAGCAATGTAACTCTGTCAACATTCCCCCTTCTTCAATAGAGGCCTTGACCACCTTAAGAACCTGACTTACTGCAATATTCTGTAGAGAAACATTTGATGTTAGTATAAGTGTAAAATGTTTGTAATTACCCTCTTGTTTAAAAAAACAAATGTCTTCGTAGGGGATGAGTTATCCTCTTGTTCGATGGTTGTACGAAAGATTGGCTAATGCAGTGAAACCAGTCCAAGTAATACTCCCTACAATCCCATGGAAGCTTTACGGGTGCACCTTGTTCGTTAGTTGGCATGACATGATACTGCCACCTTTCAGCGAACAAAGACAAAACCCTGTACTTCATGGAATAGTGCTTGCCATAACGAGTTCTAGTCTTGAATTGGGCTCGGATTGGTTCACTTGGGATGACTGTACCTTTCCCTTTTGTCTCATAACTCTATCGGGGTGATCGGGTTCTTTTACGTCGAGGCATAATAAACAACCTATGAACCATGTGATGCCATGAAGGGGAGTATTTAACTTGGACTCCACGTAAGGGTCACAAAGTACCTCAAATTATAGTAATTAAAACTTATAAGTATATGACACATCATACAAAAATTTTTATTGAACTTAATAATGCATATTTACCTCTTCAAGAGACATGTCATCGAGATGCTATCTAAGAGTGATGATTTTTTTGTCCAAAACCCCTACAATTTGTGGGGGTTCCCACTTGACCATGGTGGGGAGTCTAGCATCCCACTTTAGTTTTGCATTACCCCAAAGTCTGAAGTGATCATATATCTATGCCTATAAACGAAAACAACATAAATAAATATTAAGAAATTCTTATATATTATGAGGGCAATTAACAAAATATAAAATTCGAAACATACCTCCAAAAGAGGCAAATATCCTGAAATTTGCTTCGTACCCTCTCTGCTAGCACCGCCCAACTGACGAAACAAGGATGCCAAAGCTGATGCGCCCCATGCATACTTTTTAACATCATCCACCTTCATCAACATCTTCAAATATTCAATCGGAACATTTGTTCCATTTTTATCAGCAAATATAGTCATACCTAGAAGAAATAACAAGTAACCCCTATACACTTGTTCTTTCCTTTGAATAGAATCAGTTTTCATAGCCGATCTACAACAGTTATCCTGAATAAACTTCATTTCCACAGATCTGCCATTTTTCTTGACGTGAACCTTTACTTCTTTATTTTCAATGCCCAAACCATTCACCAATAATGAAACACCTTCATCTTCATCGACGTTCTTACCGACTTACCAACAATTGGTAAATGAGTTATATGGTAGACATCGTTTAGAGCGATGCTCATCTCTCCAAAAGGTAGGTGAAATGTGTTGGTTTCAGGTTGCCAACGCTCCAAGAAAGCACAAATGGTCACCTTATCAAGACGATCCTTACAATATTGAATCAAGGGATACAGACCACTATTATAGATCATTCTTTTTACTTCTTTCGGCTCATGTTTCAACTTTCAATCTAATTAGTTCCTATATTGATGCCGACATCGCAATGCGTTTCATTCCTAAATACAAAAAACATATACATTAAGTAACTCAATGTCCAAATATATATAAATAACATGCTTATATAATTTAACCAACTAAATATATTAACTTACCTACTCACCATCCCAAATGGCACGAGAAATATGTCCATGGTAATCGTCTAATATGGAACAATCATTCGGACCACCGGGATAAGAATCTCTAGAATCTCATTTTTATTTACCCTCTTTTACAGTTGTTTCTTCATCATCCCCTGTTTCCTCATCATCCACAGGTACATTCTCACCCTCCTCTAACTCCTCACCTTCATGTCCAATACCCCCACCACTCCAACCTGCTTGCATTTTTGATTGGGGTTGACTTTGCGATAAAATTACCAATCTACCTGCTTCTTAAACATCTATTTGAATCTCCATTTGATCCTCTCTCATTTTCTTTATTACTTCTTTCTCCCTATTTTTTCCAATCTTTTTTTTTCGTTCTTCTGCCACTTCTTTGCCCTTTTCTGCTCTCTGGGTCGTTTTTGACCTCTATCACCTCGATCATTTCCACCACCATCACGACCAACAGAAGACATAATAAACCTTCAAATAAAAGGAAAAAATTAAATTAAATTCAAACAAATACTTCAAGTCAATTTACTTATACAATAAAATCTATTAATGTTTAAGATATACTTTAGCTAATAAAATCTTGTAACTTACACGATTTCGATGTAAAACAACAATATATATCTCAACATAACAAATATATAATTCTACTTTAAAGATGGAAACAAATACACAAATGCACAAAAGGAAACAATGGATTACTTACTTACAATCCAAACAAAAGTCCTAAACCCAAAGATAGGATGGCTCACTTACAGAAGAGTTGGAGTCGATTTTTCATTTTACGTTTGAGAGGTTGCGTTGTTGAGAGCTTGCGATTTGGGGAGGTTGCGATTTGGGGTTTTGAGAGATTTTGAGGGGATTTTGAGAGATTTTCGAGTGAGATGGAAGAGATTGGTTTTGATTTGAATATAGGAAGAGATTTGAATGGGAGAGGGAAGAATTTGAATGGGGGAGGGGAGGGGATTGCGTTTCGATTTGAATGGGGAGGGAAAAATGTTTTTTCTCCATTTATATAGGTGATGTGGGAAAGTATGGTGGTGTGGGTAAAAAAATAGGTGGTGTGGGAGAGTTAAATGGTGTGAGGAAATGCTTTTGGTGGTGTGGAGTAGTCATTGCCTTCAACTTATTATAAAGTATAATCATTAATAACTTGAATAACCAACTTTGTGCAAATCTTTAGAACAACCACAAACCTGGAATGATGTGTGATGATACATAAAAATGGTCACACCCCTGAGCTATACACGTGTCATAATGATCTCAAGGAATTACGGGCCCCTACATCAGCCCAACACCGATCCGACCTAAGCAGTTCTAAGCCCGCCCGATTCAGTCTGCCAGACGGACCCGAACTCTCACAGCATGCTAGGCCCACATGTCTCACAACTATCCTCAATACCCATTAGTCCTACTAAGGCAAGTATTGCAAGGATCAGCTTCGGACATGCAACTGTAGCAGCTCTCTGCTTCCAACTAGGAAGCACATACCAGAGTACATCCCACACAAGAAATCTTCCTTCTACAGATTGCTCTCGCATTGGGAACTATCTCCCGTCTATCTAGGAGCACAAGGCTAACAGGGAACTTCCCTCCTACAAAACGACTCCTAATTAGAGAAGGATATCCACAAAGATCTCTTCCTAAACTACGCCCTCGATGGCCTGATAGAACCAGGACTCCTTGCACTATAAATAAGACATGAGATTGGTAAGCTAAGGTACGCTACAAATTTCCTGTTACAGCATTACACCATCCTCGGATCCCTGTCTGACTTTAGCATTGGAGTGTCATCGACCACCACAACGGTGGTCCGTGGCTCACGTGCGTTACTTGTGTAGGTCAGTAGGATTAGGTCAAAGCAGAGAGCGAAAATCGACTACATCAGTTTGGCGTCGTCCGTGGGGACGATAGAGTTTTTAACTTTTCATTAGCGTCATTTATTTTTAAACCCCAGAGAGATGGTGACCACTAGGTCACGCAACAACGGAGAACAGGGGGACACGTCAAACGCTCCGGTTGGCGCAGCACCATCGCTTTCAGCAGCTCCGGTCGTACATGGGCTGCAGACTCACGCCCTCCGACGACGATAGCAATAGCGAACCCCCGAATCGATAGGCTGGCATCTCAAATACAGCAGATAGCCAAGGTGGTGGAGGCTCTCACGGGCCTCCGTCTCCGAAAGATGGCAGGGAGCAAGCACTGGAATGCCAAGCCCCTGCTAGTTCTCACTGGACTAGGGGAGGCTGCGCAGCTAACGATGAGCCCGCCGCTAGAGCAGAGAGACTCGCCCCTCAGAACCACCTTCGTAGAGGGGCGCACGACCCAAATATATTGTACCGCCTCTCCATCCCACCATTTGTGGGCCTGATCATGAATGAGGCCCTTTCAAGGAAGTTCACTCCCCCGAAACTCGACTCCTACGACGGATTCACTGATCTTTTCGACCATCTGCGCCATTACCAACACATAATGGCCTTCAAAAAAGAATCTGAGTCTATCATGTGCCAAACTTTTCTTACTAGTTTGAAAAGCTCAACACTGACATGGTTCCACAGCCTTTTGCCGAGGTCGATCGACTCCTTCAAAACACTGGCAAAGTAGTTCCAACGTTTTGTAAGGAGACAACATTTCCGAAAAGGCCCACATTACATACTCTCTCTAAAGCAAAGGTCCCACGAGACTCTCAGAGAGTATGTCACGCGCTTCAACAACGAGCTGACTCTCATCGACGGATGCAGCAATGACTTGGCCTTGACATCCTTCACTGCGGGCCTCAAGGAAGGAAAGCTCCATGAAGACCTCACCTTAGAGCTCCCTCTGGACATGATCGAGCTCCTCAAGAGTGCTCAAAAGCATATTACCTTTGAGGAGCTTAGAACCGTGAAGAGGGAAACTGAAGGCGAAAAGAAGCCCTCCGCTCCTAAGGACAATGAGGGAAAGGAACATGAAAACGAGGAAAAGAACAATAGCAAGCGCAGTGACAACATGTCAGACCCTAGTCGGTCCAGTCCGGAGAAATCATCCATCTACGTTGGATCCAGAGTTGTGACACCCTTAAATGCTAACCTGTCAGACGTGCTACACTCCATGAAAAACTGGGAGGATCTAAAGTAGCCCTCGAAACAGCGCGTCGACCCTTCCAAGCGTGACAACGGCAAGTACTACGCATACCACAAGAAGGGTGGCCACGATACGAATGACAGCAAGAGTCTAAGGTATGAGGTTGAGTACTAAATTCGCAAAGGCAAACTTAAAAAATTCCTTAACTCTGAGAAGCGACCAAAACAAACTAGGGACACGGGGAGTCAGTTAAAGAAATAGCGAAGGAGACTCCAGGGATAATATATGTCCTTCATGGAGTCAGACCGAATGAAGACCAATCGTACAGGTCCCGCAAGCGGACTCTACTGAAGATGCGGACGCAACCTGCGGACAAGGACAGACACATATGCTACTCACGGGTACAGAGCCCCATTCCCACATTGACCTATACGGACAAAGACCTCGAAGGAGTTCGAGCGCCGCACAACGACGCCCTAGTCATCTCGGTTTCCATTGTAAGGTGGGAGGTATAGAGAGCTCTGCTAGACACAGAAAGCTCACTCAACGTCCTGTTCTACAATGTGTTCCGCAGTATGGACCACAAGGAGGAAAACTTTTCATCCTCAGACTACCCACTGACTGGATTCAACAAAAAGAAGTGCTTCCCGATCAAAAAGATAAGGTTGGCAACAATGGCAGGAGAGCCGAAGCTAAGAAAGGTCATGTTTCTGGACTTCATGGTTGTAAACGCACCATCGACCTACAACCTTATCTTGGGAAGACCATTGCTTCACCAGATGGAGGCAGTAATCTCCATCCTTCACCAGTGTGTTAAGTAAACTGCTAACTACTCAGAAGGGACAATACGCGGAGACTAACCTATGACACGAGGATGCCACTACGCCGCACTGAAACAATTAAAATGCTCTTAGATCCGACTACATACTGTGGGGCAGCCTAAACCAGTGCCAGGCCAAACGACAACGGAAGCATTGCCTTCAAACAATGCAGAAGCAATAAGCTCTTTTGCCCAGCGCAATGGAGATGCCAAGGCAAACTGGAATATATCCCTCTGACTTTTCGTCGGTACAAAGATTGACCCCTCTACAAGGTTTACTCTTCTGTAACATCTGAAGCGTCTCGAAAGCCTGTTGAACAATCCATAAGAGCAAACCAAATTTACTTCAAGGCTAGGATCAATTTCTCTTCGTCAACAGTTAGTCTACTTTCAGTCGTTTGTTTCCCTTTCCATAGTCAATGTATAGTTTTAATTCTTATAAACTTTTATGATTTGCAATCATTTAAGAAATAAAGGAAGAATTACAAAAACAAACTCTATTGATTATTGGAAAGATGTAACAACAAGCGCCTTGAGGCGGATACAAAAGACTACATACTACAAGCATCTAAATACAGTGCGACACGAAGTAAAAGACCTGCTTAGACAACCTGACCGTGTAAAGGTGTCTAAAGGAGGACATGCAAGCTATTTGCAAGTGAGAACAAAGATATGCGAATGAACTTTGCTTAACCCCTTCCCAAGATAAAAGACAAGATGTCAGAGGGAATTGAAAGGACTGAGCGGCCAAATGGCTCCATCGAATCACCCTAGAAAAGTGTCGATACAACGACACTGTAGACCTTAGAACGGACTGCTGATTTTCAAGAGACGTCCCACCCCCTTTCAGACTTTCTCAAACGGTTGTTGGCATACAGGGGGATGGAAGAAGGAAGACGAGGATGGCCACAAGTGGTGAAGCAGACGAGGTCTCACAATGATGCCAAGCGAGGCAACTTTTCCCATAGACAACGCCAGGAATGACTGAGAAATACCACATTTGGATGCATCGCACATCGGCTAACACTTCGATCAGCCATTGGGTAGCAGTGAGATCCACGCACATACGGATGAAAGCGACAGGAAGTAACACCAAGGCATCTCCCTTGGCAACAAATCATACTACTTCTCCGTGATATGAAAAGAAATTACGAGACCTCAGCAGATCAACTTCATGCCCACCCAGAATAGGTGACCACGCATAACAACCACTATTGTCGTGCTTGATCAGTGTAAATGTCAGAACATTCGAGAGCTCCATTGCTAGAGATCTCCATTCAGTCTTTGGAAAACCCAAAGCATTTTCTTTGAACAAGAACATTCAGGAGATAAGCTTTGTGAAAGATTGTGCCTACAATGATTAGAAAACACCATTATATAGGCGTAATGGTTTACCAACTGGGCCTCCTGCATTAACTTCTAAGCATAGAATACCGTGTGGGAAATGAAGAAACGGCGGTTCCCAAGGAAAGTGCACAGACCATGTCCGCTCAATTAATGGCGTTGCACGCAACCCCATCAATTCAGAAGGAGTAACAGGTAATCAACCATCCCGCAGCCTGCGCCGTACATGTATAATCGTGCGATCTATGTTGTACACGTAGCACAACCGTACAGGAAAACCTAACTCTTCCTTTGCGAGCCCAAAGGCTCGTTCCACACGGCCCATCATTCAAACAGTATTCTGCTACATGCTATGCATGAGTGCAAATCTAAAGCAGCTTTGATGCATGGACCGTATCTAAGGATCACTGTTTGTTTTAAGGAATTGTCCTCCACACGGTGCACGACACTAGCGGATATGCATGCCCTCAAATGAGCGGAACCCCTTTTCAACTGGGTAAGCTTAGTCAGCCAAAGCTAATGATGACGGCTTTCGATATCTCCCAACACCCAGTCCGCTCAGCGCAGATCTCGATGGTCTAGGAAGTGGGAGTCTAATCAGTGCTATCACGCCTGGTGACAACGACTTACTAGGTATCATTGCACCCCTTCGCAGCCAATGATCGTCGAACCCAATCAGGTAAGCCTAGTTGGTGACGACTGGAAATGAAAGCTTCTGATCAAAGCCAAGACCTGTAGCCCCCACTGCGCGGGTGTAGATGGTTTGGAATGTGGGAGCCTAGTCAGTCTTGAACTGATTCCGACGGCTCGCCATGGAACCACCACTTTTCAGCATGGCCGCCAAATTACCAACCCTGGACTTGTAGCCCCCACTGCGTGGGTGTAGATAGTTTAGAAGATGGGAGCCTAGTCAGTCCCGAACTAATTTCGACGACTCGCCATGGGACCACTGCTTTTTAGCGTGGCATCCAAATTTCCAACCCTGGACTTGTAGCCCCCATTGTGTGGGTGTAGATAGTCTGGAAGGTGGGAGCCTAGTCAGCCGCGAACTGATTCCGACGGCTTGCCACGATACCACTGCTTTTCAGCATGGCCATCGAAAACTCTAAGATTTGTAGCTTGATGCACACAGATGTAGATGATTTGGAAGGTGAGTGACTAGTTAGTCCCAAACTGATCTTGATGGCTTGCCACAAGACCACTGCTTTTCAGCCTAGTCGTCGAACCCTTTTTACTCGAACTTGTAGCCCCTACCGTGTGGGATGGGTGTAGATGGTTCAAAAGGTGAGAAACTAGTCAGTCCTTAACTGATGTCGATAACTCGCCACAGGCTACTGCTCTTCATCATAGTCACCAAACCTTCACTCCCCGAATCTGTAGCTCACATTGCTCGAGCATAGATGGTTCGGAAAGTGGGAGCTCCAAGCAGCTCGCCACGCGACCACCGCACTCTTTCAAAACAACGGCCGCAAACATGAATCTAACCGAGTCAGTGTCTTTTGATAGGAGCATAATTAGGCTATTTTTAGTACCATATTTCTATATATATTTGGGTAATATTTGTTAATTATGGTACTAATTGTTATTTTCATGTTTGTGTAGGTCTCCAATTACAATATTCCAAAACAGAAGCTAAGTTAAGCAAATTGACAATTTAGAAATACTGATTGCAAAAGGAAACCACGCAAAGAAGGAAACCAAGCAGAAAACAATTATAAAAGGGATGATACCTAGCTTTGAAAAAATCATCCAGCAATAGCCTCCTCGTCTACACTTGCAACCACAGCCTCCTCATCATCCTCACAGCAGCAATCATCCATCTATAGCCTTCACCTCGCCTCCATCACACCCATCGTCACCGTCCAGCTTTATGTCGAGCCCATCGCCCTGAACCCGTCATCAACATCCTCGCATCACAGCCAACAAACCACCACCCCTTCTCGCAAACCTAGCCACCATCTTCATCACCAACATCACTGCTTACCCTCACACAGCCACACAACCATCCCTCTTGACCTCTCTTCATCACCTCCCTCTAGATCTCTCTCCCGCACAATCACTCTTCACTCAAGCAGTCGACCTCCTCCCTGATCATCTCCAACCCATTGTTACCGTATTCATCTCTCTCTCGCCTGACTCCTTGATTGCCACTATCCACGCAAGCACCGACCACCATTGCCCATTTCATCTCTCAGTCTTTCGTCACGCACACAACCGAAGTAGAAGAAGAAGAAGTGAAGTGAAGCAGATCGTGCGAAACAGACCTGAGATTGCGAGAAGGAGGAAGAGTTTTTACTCTCTTCCTTCACGCTATTTGCACCCCAGCAGACTCTCTCTACCACCACGAATCAGGCGACGACATCGTTTTATTTCCTTCAACCTATCTTTTTCTTATTTTTAGCTTGATTATTGACTATTGATTATGGATTACTATTTGAACATAATTAATATGTCTAGCTAAACTCCTCTTAGTTAGGGGTTGATTCGAAACCCCGAACACGTGCTTTATGAATTAATTGAATTTAATCTTCCTAGCTGTTAGTGATTGTGTTTTGCTTAACTACTTTATAGAGAACTTTTCTTTGTATGTTTGTTAAGGTGGCAAACTTAGTAAGCATTCTAGGATCTGGGGCTAGAATATAGAAGAGTTTCACCTAATTGTTATAATCCTATACTCACAAGTAGCAAATACCAAAGAACATTGGTAAGGTTAAGTAAAAACCTAGGTAAGAACAAGATGTTGATCATACTTGTAACTGCCTAGTCAGTGTTTATATTTACACAAAACGTAATGATTTTATATTGTTATCTAACTTGGGAAAACAATAAGATTAATGCAGTGTTGATCACAGTTAATTTTGAGTATTGTCTCTCACGAGTGAGCAAGTGGTTATTGAAGATTGATTTATGAGAATATGTTTGGTGTGTTGAGATAAACCCTTAGCTATTTTCTCATTTTTGCCACCCCTTTAGTTTTTTATCTTTATAGTAATTTTCGTAGTTATTTTCATAGTTTAACTTAGAAAATCCAGTCCCTCATTATTTACTTAGTTAGGTTGTTAGTTGCCTTTTAGCTATTCTTAGTATTAATTGGCAAGCCCTCTAATTCCCGGTCCAGAACGATCCCTACTTATTCTATACTACAATCACAAAGCAGTGTATTAAGTTGTGTGCTACTAAAATAGCGCATCAATTTTTAGCGCCTTTGCCGGGGATTAGTTAAATTGCTAATTACTTCATTAGTTTTTTTAATTAATTTTAATTTTAATTTTTATTAATTATTTATTTTTTGTCTTTATCTCAGGTACCATGAGCAATAGGAAATCCGGTGAGAACTTATTATAATATGATCTGGAGCCTAAGAAAACTTATTATGATTTCATTTTTGGAGCATGACGTGGAGGTTGTATCACTCCATGAGGATTGATTGGAGATACCGTCAGGCTGCACGACATTAAAAAAAGCGCTTCTTGGGAGGCAACCCAATCAGATTTGCTTTCTCTATCTCTTTATTTTCTTTTCGTTATTTTTGTTTTTGTTTGTTAGTAGTTATTTTCCTCTTTTTACATCTTTCATTGCATGTGCTATAATCTATTAACATTGAGGACAATGTTAGGTTTAAGTGTGGGGGGAACAAACGTTGTTTTTATTTTGAAAAAAAAATTAAAAAAATTAAAAGTGTCAGTCCATTAAAAATATATAAAACAAAAAGTGTTGGTTTTTATTTTCTTTGTTGGTATCAATGTCATAAAAAAAAAAAAAAATTTATAGTTGTTTTGAGTCTTAGGATACTTTCCAACACAATGATAAGATTTAGTTTTTAATTGCATGACTTTAAGGTGATTTATAAGCATGATTTAAGGTCTAATATTATTATTTGGTTAATGCTTATTCATGGCTATCATATGCAAATTCACATGTAATCAATTGAGTAATTACTACTCGTAGCATTCTTAATTGAATTTAATTCATTATAACCCATATGTGAGTTTTGAGCCTATTGTTCCTTTGATTTTGAGAGTTTTTAGTTAGGTCATCTTATATTTCTTTTGTCAATAATAATTCGTTGCATGATCTCAATTTTATTTGTTTTAGTTGCTACTTGGATTGCTTTCATAATTAAGGATTAAACACTAGAACTTGTATTGATTTCGTTCAAAGCATTATATTGAATTGCATAACATGCTTGACATGATAAAGGCACCTAGTTTCCACCGTTGCCAAATAAGTATGATCCATGATATATTTCCTTTAGGTTAACCTCATTGAGCCTGTTATTAAGCCTTTTGTTACATAACCCTCATTTTCTATCCCTAATCGAATCATAACACTGGAGCAAAATTTGATTTGCAGAGACTTTATTGTGGTTCAAGGTATAATGAAAAGCAAGTGTGGGGGAAAACCCTTGTGGAAGAAAGTTCAAGAAGAAAGAGTTGCAAAAAATTTAAAAAATTAAAAATTAAAAATAAAAAAAATAAAAAAATAAAAAAATAAAAAAAATTGGTACAAAGTTACAGAAGGGACACAAGTCCATCTCTATATTCATTCAGTATTTTAGCACCATATAGATAGTCCAGTTCTTTTCATTCAGTAAATACAAAATAATGGCTGAAACTCTTCATTATCAGTGGGCTACCTCTTCATTTTCCTACTTAGGTCTTGAACAATATGATTCATTGCTAATGTCTTTAATCTTTTTGCATGCTTTCACCATTTCTTTAAGCCATTTGAAAATTTCCTATTCGTTCTTTCTCTTCCCCCCATTTTCTCATTACAACCTGAATTAAGACCTTTTGATTGAGTGTGTACTGCAATGTCACGTTGTGGAGATTTGAATGAGGTATAAGCATATGGTGTCACTAGTTCTTGCATTCAAGTAGTAGCATTCCTTCCATGAGATCATATATCTGGAAAAGGAAAAAAAATGTATTTCTTTCGTATTATATCATATGTGAGCTATTTGTTTCCTTTTTACATCAATCCTCTCACATATAACTAGAATAAGAAGATTGATTTTACCAAACAATCAGTGAAAAATAAAAGAGTGCACCCAGTGAGATTTTTGGGTTAATTCTTCTTGGCACACGCTTGAGTTTCATTGTCACTTGGATTGATTTAATTGTGAATTTTTATATCATTGTTATGAACGTATATTAATTTTCGAATGATGTGGATTTAATCTTGTGTTTACAAAAAATCTTAACATGTCATGGTCCATTGAAAATCTCTGAGACAAATGTTGGAAAGTGTAGATTGAGTCATTTGAGTCTTTTATTTTTGTTTCTTAGATTTGCTCGAGGACTAGCAAAAGATAAGTATGGGGGAATTTGATAGGAGCATAATTAGGTTATTTTTAGTACCATATTTCTATATATATATTTGGTTATTATTTATTAATTATAGTACTAATTGCTATTTTTGTGTTTGTGTAGGTTTCCAATTACAATATTCCAAAATAGAAGCTAAGTGAAGCAAATTGACAATTTAGAAATACTGATTGCAAAAGAAAACCACGCAAAGAAGGAAACTAAGCAGAAAACAATTATAAAAGGGATGATACCTAGCTTTGGAAAAATCATCCAGCAATATCCTCCTCATCCACACTTGCAACCACAGCCTTCTCATCATCCTCACAGCAGCAATCATCCATCTACAGCCTCCACCTCGCTTCCATCACACCCATCGTCACCGCCCAGCTCTCACAACCGAAGTAACCGAAAAGGAAGAGAAGTGAAGCAGACTGTGTGAAGCAGACCTGAGATCGCGAGAAGGAGGAAGAGTTTTTACTCTCTTCCTTCGTGTTATTTGCACCCCAACAGACTCTCTCTACCACCACGAATCAAGCGACAACAACGTTTTATTTCCTTCACCCTATCTTTTTCTTATTTTTAGCTTGATTATTGATTATGGATTACTGTTTGAACATAATTAATATGTCTAGCCAAACTCCTCTTAGTTAGGGGTTGATTCGAAATCCCGAACATGTGCTTTATGAATTAATTGAATTTAATCTTCCTTTCTATTAGTGATTGTGTGTTACTTAACTACTTTATAGAGAACGTTTCTTTGTATGTTTGTTAAGGTGGCCAACTTAGTAAGCATGCTAGGATCTGGGGCTAGAGTATAGGAGAGTTTCACCTAATTGTTATAATCATGTACTCACAAGTAGTAAATACCAAGGAACGTTGGTAAGGTTAAGTAAAAACCTAGGTAAGAACAAGATGCTGATCATACTTGTAATTGCCTAATCAGTGTTCATATTTTCCACAAAACTTAATGATCTTAGATTGTTATCTAATTTGCGATTCCTGATTAGATAACATGATAAGAATAGTTTGAAAGCGACTCTAAGTTTAATTCAATGAACTTGGGAAAATAATAAGATTAATGCAGTGCTGATCACGGTTAATCTTGAGCATTGTCTCTCGCGAGTTAGCAAGTGATTATTGAAGATTGATTTATGAGCATATGTTTGGTGTGTGGAGATAAACCCTTAGCTATTTTCTCATTTTTTCCATCCCTTTAGTTTTATTATCTTTGTAGTAATTTTCGTAGTTATTTTCATAGTTTAACTTAGAAAATCCAATCCCCCATTATTTACTTAATTAGGTTGTTAGTTGTCTTTTAGCTATCCTTAGTATTAATTGGCAAGCCCTCTAATTCCCGGTCCAGAACGATCCCAACTTATTCTATACTACAATCACAAAGCAGGGTATTAAGTTGTGAGCTACTAAAATAGCTCATCACTTTACGCTCAAACAGACTGACATTTTAATATTAGCAAAGGTCACTCACGGTGATATAAAGGTCGTACTGCCAGTGACTAGATAAAAGCTACTTAGGATGCCAACCTGTGCTTACGGCGCTTGACTCTACACGAACGCTCTGACACATACGCTCGGCCATTGCAACTTACCCCTAACAGTAGTTGCAGCCAACCAATCAGACGAGTGAGGTAAGCCTCAAGCAACTTATCTTGGAAACAAGACACAGCTCGGGCAACTCAACCCTCAGCTAAAATGTCCACAACATACCCACTATCGGACATGACCACACAACGATGACCCTGAGTCATTCGCAATGCAAAATGGTAAAGCTCTCTATCGTATATAGACCAATCGGCGTCCTATTGATTCAACCAGCCTATGCCAAAGCAAGATGACAAGGCGAAACAAAAAAATGCAATAGAGACAACAAGCACGAAACGGATAAAACTGTTTTCATTAATGGTCAAAACGGAAGGGGGTACAAACACACAAAGTTTACTCCTTACCAAGAGAATGTACAGAAACATAAGAGCTAAGCCTAGTGGAAGAAGGAGTAGGAGTTGCGTCCACATGCGCCACGGCCTGGACATCAGGGCCCAAACTATCTTCCTCATCCGATGATGCAGAGGTAACAGACAAGTCTACGTACAATATCTTCTTATAACGGCCGAGATCCCACTCCAAATGCTCCTCCTTCATCAGCGCCAACAACTCCAGCCTGCCATGTACAACCCAGCAAAACTCGTATTTGCCTTGTTCTTGAAGAAGCTCTTCCTCTCGCACCTTCGCATCAACAAGTTCACTCTCCATTAGCTCCAACTTGCCAGTTAGCGCGTCAACCTAAGACTACTCTGTGTCCAGACTGCTTTTCACAGCACTAAGCTCATGCCACTCCAATTCGAGCTGGTCCTCGGCCTTCCTCGCCTCTCGAGCATAGAACTCCACATTAGATTCTAACTATTGCTTTTGAGTAGCCCAGTCGGCCTCCTTCGAAGCATTTTCTTTAGCAAGATACCGCAGTTTAGAATGCACCTTAGCCGCAGCTTCCTGCGCAACCTTTACTTCGCGGCAGGTCCGGTCCAACTCATGTTTGAGTCTATCTGTCTCGGACACCGCTTCTGATAGATCACGCTCAAGGACCTCCAAATGAGCCCCTTGAGTCTCAGCGGTCACGATTGACAGTTCCAGCCTATTTTCCTCAGCCTGCTTATATTTTCCTTGTAGTCGATCAATTTCATAAAGCGCATCAGAATATAGTGCATGCATATGCGAGAAGACACGCTCCAAGGTGTATACCCTCTCACGAGCCGTCTCAACTTTCGTCCAAGCAACAGCAACGTGGCTCAAGTGAGACATACCCAACATAAGGTACCTCTAGCCCTTGTCCATACACCCTTCTAGCGTATCCTCATCGGGTTTTGGAGCGCAATCCATCAGCCAGCTGTGACGCCTGCTTATATGCTCCCTCGAAGCATACTCTACATCCACCTCTTGGTGCCAGACCTGTGAACTCCTCTTTACCAAGTCCGGTGCAAACATGCTTATCCGCACATCCGGATGAAGCTTTCCCGGATCAGGAATTACGCCAGCACCACCCTTCACGGTTGTCGTTGTCCTCAGGCTCTCCTTCGTGGCCTTTCCTTTATCATGGACAGCCGACCCTTTGGTGCGAGATGACTCGACGGGATCCGGAGGAAGAGGACGGAGTGAATTATCCAAATGACCCTCCAACACTTCTAGCTGTGGCCTAGAACGAGACTGTGAACAATGCGGACTATGGAAAACCTAGCCTCGGACACCACGGCTACTATCAGAAAGCGCACCAGTGGGACGATCAGATTCCACAACCTTAGGCGAGTCTTCATAGAAGCCTTCTATCGGAACAACCCCGCGCAAATCAACAAAAGCAAAAGCTACCATTGCGACCCGCACCAGACAATCATTTAAAGCTTCAGCCTGCGCTTGACTTAGATTCGACTTGTCCACGACCCCTGCAAACCACAGGTAATCCTTCTCCAAGCCGGACACATTAGTCATCGCCCCGCCAGGCTTAGCAGAATCGTGTTCTTTTCTCACTAGAGCGAGTCGTGCTGAAGGCAACCTAGTTTTAACACGGGACCTTTTCTTCAAAAAAGAGGCGAGCGTTTCAGACGTCTCCTCCACGTCAGACGGAATAGGAGCTTTGGCCCTAGCAACCATCCTCTTCCTTGAAGGGGGTCCATCTTCCAACTTAATTCGTGATACTCGGTACAGAGTGGGGGCAACGTGCCAGTTGTCCCACAGCCCACTATGGATGAAGTTGAAAACTCTTATGACATCAACCATCCTCTCCATGGTGTTTTGCTCCTCTAAGATTAGAGGAGTAGTGGGAAACCTCCCTGCGAAGAAACACAAGCAATGATTAGCTAGACCGCGATCATGCATATCAAAGTCACGAGAAAGGGTTGAACTTACGAAGTGGCTTGAACTCTCGCTCAAGCGGACAACCCTTGCATCGAAAATACTTCGAATTCGTAGGGGCCAAAAAGCAATACTTCTGCCAGAACTTGAAATCATCGGGTAGATTCACAAAGCAAGCTGGCGATGTCATCTTATAGAAAGCGTTACCCTTCAGCTGGGGAGAAGTCAGCAACTGAATTACTCATGGAGTCACGCTGATGCCGGCCTCCTTAGCACTGATCAGAATCAGGAGGATGATCCTATATCCATTAGGCCTCAACTGGGCCGGAGGAATCCCCAGGAGATCCAAGAACTCTCAAATCATGTCCAGAATCGGAAAGCGCACTCTAGTTTGAAGCATCCCAAAATGCAAGGAGATGAAACCGACCGGAGGTGACATTGGCATTTGATCACCCGTTAGAACATACAATGGCAAGTCCTCAAGGACCCCAAACTTCGTGCGGATTTCGGCAAGGCCAGGCTCGGACAACAACCTATCTTCGAAAAACTTCAGACCCTTGGCCAAGGTTGCGTTGTCAATAAGATTTTGTTGAGCTATGAAGAAAATGAACAATCTTTTTTAATCAGAGCGGTGTCTTGAACAGCAAAGAAAGTAGAAGAGTCAGACTCTACACTGCGGATGACCTAAATAGAGATTGGATTCCCGCCTCTTTTTCACTGGACTGACGCACGTTCAATTAATGCAACGCGTGGCTCAAGCAACAATTCAGACTCAATCATCATGAGCGGCGCATTCCTTCAAGAGATGACTTAGCGAACCGATGTGACGGACCACTAACTCCGGGGGAGTAGCTGATGATACATAAAAACGGTCACAACCCTAAGCCATACATGTGTCACGATGATCTCAAGGAATTACGGACCCTAGCATCAGCCCAACACAGATCCGGCCTAAGCGGTTCTAAGCTCGCCCGATTCAGTCCGCCAGACGGACCTAAAATCTGACAGCATGCTAGGCCCACACGTCTCACAGCTATCCCCAATACCCGTAAGTCCTACTAAAGTAAGTATCTCGAGGATCAGCTTCGAACGGGCAACTACAACAACTCTCTGCTTCCAACTAGGAAGCAAATACCAAAGTACATCCCACACATGGAATCTTCCTTCTACGGATTGCTGTCACAATTGGAACTATCTCCCACGTATCTAGGAGCACAAGGCTAACAACGAAGCTCCCTCCTACAGCACGACTCCTAATTAGATAATGATATCCACGAAGATCTTCTTCCTAAACTACGCCCTCGATGGCCTAGTAGAACCGGGACTCCTTGCACTATAAATAAGACATGAGGTTGGTAAGCTAGGGTACGCTACAAATTCCCTGTTACAGCATTACACCTTTCTCAGATCCCTATCTGACTTTAGCATCTGAGTGCCATCGGCCACCACAACGCTAGTTCGTGGCTCACGTGCGTTACTTGTGTAGGTCAGCATGTCAGCGGGATTAGGTCAAAGCAAGGAGCAGAAATTGACTGCATCAATGTGTATTTTAACCCTCTCCACTAAAGAACCTAAATGCCTTTGTGCAAAGTCTTGTGAGGTTCAGTTCTTCGTTTTCTTAGATGGAAACTAAATGTTTTTGTGCCAAGACTTAAGGAATTGAAAATCGTGAGCCAAAATTTAGGTTATATTGTGTTCCTCCGTCTGTAAAGAGACATGATATGTTGCGCTTGTAGCCCTGGTGTGCTTGATATTTACATTCATCTAGTTTAGACTTCCGCACAATAAGCTAATTGGCTAGGATTCCCTTGAGCTTGGTTAATGGATTGGCTCCCCCATTAGATTGGTTAAGGGAAACAAAATAAGTTTGCAGGTCAACAATTGAATTTAAGCAAATCTGAACTTATAACTCAAAATTACTGAAAACCAGCTATTAAAAAAAAAAAAAAAAAAAAAAAAAAAACTGTCTGCATTGCTGGTAATCCAAACAATTAATATTTGACAACTTTTTTCTTAATTTGTCTCTACTTAAATGAGAAAACTGTGATTTTTTCAATTTGAACAATGGGTAATTAACTGCAGTTTTGAGCCTCTTTGAAAGTCCTAGTAAGAGTGATTCTGGCAGACTTGCAGAAAACGAATTGTGCACATATTTCGTGAATAAGATTTTTGTTATTTTTTACTAAACCTGTATCATACACTGAAAGGATCAATTAACTGTGTCATAATATTTTGGAATCAGCATGTCTCTAGGAACTAGAGGCATTGGATACACATTTCTAGGGCTGTGATTCAGCATATATTAAGGAAATTGAGTTTTGAACAGTAGTTTCTTTACAGGAAACTGGAAATTAAACACAAAACAAAGCCACTCTGATTTTCATAGCTTCTACGTTGTCCGCAATAGTATGCAAACTTAAGAATTGTCGCAGAAAAATGTACCAGAAATTCAAACACCATTGCTGATTTTACATTCATAACTCCCACAAGTTTGTTGCTTTCTTTTACCTTGAAAGTCATTCAGGTAGCTAACTAAGTTATCAATATGTACTGGTCATGGAGGTTCTTTTCACAAAAAATCTTTCGCATCTTCCCTGCGTTAGTCCTAAACAGCTCTCTCTCAGCATCCACCATAACCATCCTCAGTGACTTTGCCACAGATTCCCTTGTAAACGAACCATCTACCTCATGCCTTTAAATCTCCAAGCCAATCTTCTTATCTTCCAATACTCTAGCATTAAGCCCATGGTCAGCCAAGAAAGGCAACAAAACCAGCACAAGCCCCAGCCCAAGAGACTCAATTATCGAATTCCAACCGCAATGAGTCAAGAACCCACCAACTGATGGGTGCCCCAATATCTTAACTTGAGGAGCCCATCCCATGCATATAAACCCTTGTCCGCCAATTTGATCTACGAGCCCATCTGGGAGTGTAAACGATGGACCAGTAGGCTTCCTTGGCACCAAAAAGAAGGGCAATTTAGACAGCTCTAGCCCATATGCCAACTCTGTGACATCCTGTTGACTAAGTTCTGCCTCAGTCCCAACCGAAACATAAACCACATAGCCCTCCCTTTGTTTATCTAACCTTTCACTGATTTCCCTCCATTTCTCAACCTTTTCATCACTTCTCTCTTGTGCAAAAGGAGGAAGTAAGCCCACTGGAATAACAGGTTTCTGGAAAATCTTTTCTTCTAGGAGGGTAATCCATTCCAGTTCGTATTCTTTACAGCTTCGAATGAACACGGCATCAGATCCTTGTATAGATGTACCAAACCCGTAACTCTCTGACACAGCAGCAACGTTTTCTTTGACAGCATCTGCCATCCTTAATATTTCATGCAGGCGATAGACTACCTTAGAAGGGAAAGGTATCCATTCAGGCGTACTCAGGTAGTCCTCCAGAGACTTTCGTGTATCAAGGGTTGTATTCAAGAATAATGATGGTGGTCCGACAATAGAAACCGCAGCAGCATTTATTAGGCAGAAAAAGGCACATGGCACCTCAAGTCTAGCTGCAATTGGTGGAAGCCAATATGGAGCAAAGTCATATATAATCCAATTTACTGGGGCTGAATCTTCAAGAAAACTAGTCACAGGTCCTTCGAGACCATCAAAGGCCTTCTTGAGGTAGTGAACCTGACTGACTGGCAGGTCGATAGTGGCCTCTGCATCATTAGGTAAGTTGTCTACATGAGGCAAGGTGAACTTCACCAGGTTTATGAGTGGTGATAAATTCTGAGGTATTTCAGGTAGCCTTTGGATGTCTTTTGGAGTGGATATGAAAGAAACTCGATGATGTTGAAAGTAACGTAAAGAAAGCAAAAACAAGAGTAGGGAAGAAAACAAAGAGCTATATTATTCATTGATATGAGCCTCTATATATAGAGGTAGTAATTACATAGTATCCCAATTTGAAATGAGATAGGAAACATATGCCAATAAGAAATCTAAATTCTACTCCATAACAAAGAAGATATCCTTCCTCGTTTGGACTAGTCACACAATCCTAGTTTGACTGCAACACTCCCCCTTGTGACGTCCAAACGCAACGTTACGTTACGTTGATGACGCATGCCATGTTGCCTCGTTAAAACCTTGCCAAGTAGCAAAAACCAAGTGGGAAAAAATAACCTTGGTCGAAGGAAAAAGAGTACAACGCGTCCTTTCCTTGAAGATGAAGTAAACGTTTCGAGAAAATCTTCGTTGCGCATCAAATCTCCCCCTGATGGCAACGTCTCCCCCTGATGCCAACAATCAAGGGAGATCACACAATTTACGTAGTCCGATACTACGTACATGTTTCTCGAAAGTTGCTTTTGGTAAAGCTTTCGTGAAAAGATCTGCCACATTGTCATCATATCTAACTACTTTTACTTCAATCTTCAAGAGCTTTTGTTGATGCTGATTATAGAAGAACTTCAGCGATATATGCTTAGTATTGTCGCCTTTGATGTAACCTAGCTTCATTTGTTCAATGCAAGCGGCATTATCCTCGTAAATGCACGTAGGTTCATCTGTGGTTGACTTCAAACCACAAGTACTTCGAATATATCTAATTATGGATCTCAACCATACACATTCACGAACTGTTTCGTGAAAAGCAATAATCTCTGCATGATTCGAAGAAGTAGCAACAAGAGTCTGTTTTGTCAACCTTCAAGATATTGTTGCATTCCCCATGGTAAAGACATAACCCTATGGTGGGGGCTCTGAAGATCGAGAATTTGCCGCACCTCACTTTTGGACTGTGCGGTTCGGGGATCAAGATGAGACAAAGTACGGACAGACCACGACAATTCTTGTCATTCCTGTTGAACGTTAACATTCTTATCTCCCCCTAACGACGGGAAGACTATCTCATCAAAGTGACAATCCAAAAATCGTGCGGTAAAGAGATCGCCTGTCAAGGGTTCCAAGTAGCGGATAATTGATGATGTATCATACCCCACATATATACCCATCCTTCGTTGAGGCCCCATCTTGGTACGTTGTTGCGGCACAGTTGGCACATAAATCGCGCACCCAAAAATGAGTAAGTACGAAATATCCGATTCATACCCAGTCACCAGCTGTTATGCAGAGAATGGTTGGGTGACAACCGGCCTCAAACGAAGTAAATTGTTGCGTCCAAAATTTCATAGCCCCATGCAAATATAGGCAAGTTGGTGCGCATAACCAACGTCCAAGCAACCATCTGCAACCTCATGATGGTGGCTTCCGCGAGACCGTTTTGGGTGTGAACATGGAGAACCGGATGTTCAACATCAATCCCAATGGACATGCAATAATCATCGAATGTTTTTGATGTAAATCTCTAGCATTATCGAGTCGAATTGACTTAATAGGATAATCCGGGTGGTGAGCCCTCAGCCGCATAATCTGGGCTAAGAGTTTAGCATATGCAGCATTTCGGGTGGATAGTAGCGTGACATGTTACCAGCGTGTCAACACATCAACCAACACCATAAAATATCTAAATGGTCTGCAAGTTGGTTGGATAAGTCCACAAATATCCCCTTGAATTCATTGTAAAAATGGGATAGACTTTTTAGAAATCTTTGCATAGGACGGTCTCAGTCCTAATTTTCCCAAGGAACGGACTTTGCAGAACGAGCGAGCTGCGTGCATGGCGGCACCCCTTGGTGCGGCAACGGAAGCACACCGTGGTGCGGCGGCGGCGGCAGCAGCAGCAGTGGCTACACCCCTTGGTGCGGCGACCCGTGGACCAGCGTTGGTCAACCGAAGCGGATTCCTTTTAGTGCTTCGGGTAGCTCGAAAGAATGGATGTCTTGCACAATGCAAAGTGAACAAAATTAGTGTTTTTGAGCCAATGCTTCCAAGAAACAGATATCCAAGGAACTGGATAAAATGAAATTCGAAGTTTCAAACAATGGACGTGAACGGTCATCGTTCAATGCTACACGAACTGCCGTGGTTCGGAGCGAATGCAAACCTCCACAGGAATTTAAATTAATTCATAAAAGCTATAAATTAATACAAAGCTTCATAACATATATAGTACAGTGATTTAATCAGTGTAAGAGACACAATAAGAGGTTGTTTTTCATAATAATTTTTCATACTGATTTAATCAGTGTAAGGGATCGGCGTATTGAATCTAATTTACTTGAATTATGGCGGGTTCTTCATATTTTGTTTTCATAGTTTCTCTAAGACAAGTTATGTTCCACATTATGTCTTTACTAAGTGATCATAAGAAATTAGATAATTATGCAATACAAGTTAAAGAGTAAACTACTTGGCTATCCCTCCAACACCATACACCTCAATGAGTGCAGAATAAACAATAAGCCTGCTTTTACAGCAATTACTGGTACTTTAAGTATTATATACTCAAAGCTCACTCTTTTGGGTAAATAAATTTAAAGCTACAAGTATTTTAACAATGCAAAAAAAAGGCAAGATTTTTTTTTAACTACTAAAATTGCAATAAGATAATAATCTTACTGCCTAAAGCTATTAGTATCCTGTTAAAATTCCCACCGGTAAAATGCTTCAATCAATTGAATCGTCCAAATCAAAGCAAAAAATGTAGAATAATAGATGGAAGAAATGCAACGGCGGTACAGGACAATGATAGCAAATAAACCACAAAGGACATGCAATGGAGACATAAACTGAAGCAGACGGGAATAGAAAATTCTTGCAATCACATTTTCCAATGGTGACACTCAATAGTATGGAAGAAAACTTGGAAGAGGAAAATGATCAACAGAAAATTTAAGCAGCATATAAACAAAATATTATACATATGAAGTTTCTGAAAATCGACGCCTTATATGGAAAAAAATGGCCTCAGCTTAGCAATGTTATTTCTAATACTAGATTTGATGTTACTTGAATATAAACGGAATAGAGTGAAACGATAAGATTTTGCATCCACTACAATCATCTTGAACTTTCAGATTTTAAAAGACTCAGCTTCCTGTGCAAAAAAAACTATCCTAAAAAGTAACATGGCAAGGACAGGATTATATTATAATCGAAAAAATCTAATATCATAAACCGACACTGTTTCACATGTTACTATTTTACTGATCAATAATTATATTTTACTGAAAAGCAGCATGAAACAAAGAGTTTTAATCTTACTTGGCTGATTGGCAAACCAGAATATGAAGTTGCTCAAGTTAAGAGAACCTACAAAGAATTTCTGAAGTTGCTAACGGCGAATGGTGTTCGCGTGGGGATTTTATCTTAATAGCTACTAGGGTTAGGGCTGGTGCTGATAACGTGTTGAAAGTAACGTAAAGAAAGCAAAAACAAGAGTAGGGAAGAAAACAAAAAACTATATTATTCATTGATATGAGCCTCTATATATAGAGGTAGCAATTACATAATATCCCAATTTGAAACGAGATAGGAAACCTATGCCAATAAGAAATCTAAATTCTACTCCATAACAAAGAAGATATACTTCCTCGTTTGGACTAGTCACACAATCCTAGTTTGACTGCAACACTCCCCCTTGTGACGTCAAAACGCGACGTTACGTTACGTTGATGACGCATGCCATGTTGCCTCGTTAAAACCTTGCCAAGTAGCAAAAACCAAGTGGGAAAAAATAACCTTGGTCGAAGGAAAAAGAGTACAACGCGTCCTTTCCTTGAAGATGAAGTAAACGTTTCGAGAAAATCTTCGTTGCGCATCAAATCTCCCCCTGATGGCAACGTCTCCCTCTGATGCCAACAATCAAGGGAGATCACACAATTTACGTAGTCCGATACTACGTACATGTTTCTCGAAAGTTGCTTTCGGTAAAGCTTTCGTGAAAAGATCTGCCACATTGTCATCATAACTAACCACTTTTACTTCAATCTTCAGGAGCATTTGTTGATGCTGATTATAGAAGAACTTCGGCGATATATGCTTAGTATTGTTGCCTTTGATGTAACCTAGCTTCATTTGTTCAATGCAAGCGGCATTATCCTCGAAAATGCACGTAGGTTCATCTGTGGTTGACTTCAAACCACAAGTACTTCGAATATATCTAATTATGGATCTCAACCATACACATTCATGAACTGTTTCGTGAAAAACAATAATCTCTGCGTGTTTCGAAGAAGTAGCAACAAGAGTCTGTTTTGTCAACCTCCAAGATATTGTTGTATTCCCCATGGTAAAGACATAACCCATATGGAAACATCCTTTGTGCGGGTCAAAGAGATACCCGACATCAGCAAAACCTGTCAAGACATCACTTGGAGCCTTACCAAAGCGAGCGGCGGCATGTTTGCCGGCGTCGACGGTGGGAGATGTGGCCCTGCCGTCGGTTTTTGGGAATTTTCCCATTTCGTGAAGATCAACATTCAATTTTGATCTCTTTCTATAGGGATAAAACAAGCCCATATCAATTGTACCTCTTAGGTATCGAAATATGTCTTTAATACGAATCCAATGGCGGCGTGTCGGCATAGAACTAAATCGAGTCAACAAGTTCACAGCGAATGAGATGTCTGGTCTCATACATTGTGCTAAGTACAATAATGCGCCTATTGCACTTAGGTAGGGCACCTCTGCCTCTAGTAATGCCTCGTCCTCCACCTTGGGACGGAATGGATATTTCTTCAAATCCAGACTCCGAATGATCACGAGAGTGCTACAAGGCTTAGCTTTATCCTCATTAAACGTGAAGAAAGCAAAAACAAGACTAGGGAAGAAAACAAAAAACTATATTATTCATTGATATGAGCCTCTATATATAGAGGTAGCAATTACATAGTATCCCAATTTGAAACGAGATAGGAAACCTATACCAATAAGGAATCTAAATTCTTCTCCATAACAAAGAAGATATCCTTCCTCGTTTGGACTCGTCACACAATCCTAGTTTGACTGCAACAGATGACACGCTTTCTAGCTATGCACTTAGCGAGCTCTAATAAAGGAATTAGATGACCAAGGGCTAACCATGGAAGCATAACTATGTGAAGCCTATCTTCCTTCTCCATTGAGTATTGAATACTAACTACTCGCTCTTTTGCCTGTACGTTTATATAGAACCAGTAATGAATTTCCTTGAACAAATTAAACTCGTACTTGGGAGAAATTTTTATTGGAACATTTTTTTTCAAGTACATGGATTGAGTAGGAAACTAGGTCCAATGTATTGCTTTTCACAATGCAACTGTCGTGGTTGGTTTGGATAAGATGATATTGAATATCATGGATTACTTGTACGTAATTACAAAAACAGGCCAAAGGAGGAATTTTTCCCATGACCAATGAACCCAAGTATATTCTATTCAGAATGGAATGTAGTTATTAGCAATACTTTGTAAATTCATCCTAAATTCAAGGGGTGAATGCCGAAATGCGTGCATTATGACAATTTGTATGAGTTTTTTCACCAAACAAAAATGGTTATTCAAAAGTTGTGAGTTTTAATATTTCTGATCAAACACTTGAACACGAAGTGTCATGTAGCCTTTCCTAGGAAACATGAGCTGCTGATGTAGTGGTTCTTATTTACTTGGTAGTTTTGTGATGTGACCCCCCAACTTGCTGCAGTTGATACTGCATTTTTGCGATTGACCCACAAATTAGTTGAAACTAGTAATATTCCCATTTTCCTAACATCAGTTGGTCAACCGTTAGAAGACCCTGGTCAAGTCCTTGTTGGGAAAAATACCCCTTTGTGCACTCTTGAAGAGTTATTAGATAGATTCTCGAGGAACACAATGATATAATTAAAGCTTTTCTCAAACATGTAAAAGAAGAATTCAACAAAGACAACACTCTCATTTATCGTATTAAACAAGGTTAAAAGCAAGGAATAAGAGTGAAATATGATAAGGAAAAATGATAAAGGAGAGTTGGAGAGTTGTCAAGCCCTAATTTTTTGAGAAAATTTAAACATTTCTTATAACCAACAAGGAAAATAATAAAGTTCAAATACAACAAAAATATAACGTTCATTATAAATTTGTAGTAAACAAGAACAACTTAAGCTTGAAACTTTTTGACGATGATCGCTCACCAAAGAAAACTCCAAAACTGCCGCCCCAAGGACTCTCTAAGAAAACAATAATTCAAAGACAAGTAGTTCCTCAACAAGACAAGCGTGTCCCTCTAATAAGTTTTATCATACTTAAAGTAAATATATCTTTTACCAATACTTACACTATGAGGTTGACAATGGCTAGTCTATCTTGTAGAAACGTTAGTAGACTTACCATCTTGCATGAAAAGGTTAGAAACAAATAGATGTAATTTCTAGATTTATTCGTGTTTATCATAAATACAATTTTTAGTCGGTATTTTAATATTGGTGTGAGCAATTATTTTCAACATAATACAAATCATAGTCATAATGCACCATTATAGAAATATCAACAAATACACATTTCACCTAAATGAAGACATGTAGTTTAATATAATGAATGAATGAGGATTTAATTTTTTCCCCTAAGGCAGTCATGCATTTATACTAACAGAGTAATTGATACAGGTTTAACATTAGGGTAAAATTTATGTGTTTGTTATTGCACAAAACAACTTCGGTTATTTTTCACAATCACATTGTTCTTCTGTGTCAAACACACTTCTCACAAGTGTGCCTCCCTTGCCTTCGAAAATGTGCATGTCCCAAGTGGGGTGACACATTGAGGGTCATGTCATCTCACCTAAAATTCAGTCCATGGCAAGTATATCATCATACATACATTTGTACCCAGTATGCAAACAAGTATGCATACTACATTAGTATACAAGAAAGTTTGTATACTAAAATCATATTTTTTTCGGAGTTGTGAAAAATAGAATAAAAATCAATTAAATCACAAATGCATCTTAGCAAGTCAATTTGCATAACAATCAAAATTCAAGTTTCAGGTAAGATCACATAGGTTACAGAATTTACCTTTCCACAAAAGGATCTACAATGCGATCATGTTTTTTATTCCAATAACCATACTCATCAATAATATTTCAATTTCAATAACAACACTCATCAATGACATCTTAGTTTTAATATCACCTGATGCAGTCTTTTCCGCTCCCTGGTTTGACCTAATCCTATTGACCTGCACAAGTAACGCACGTAAGCCACAGACCACCGTGGGGTGCCCAATGGCACTCCAATGCTAAAGTCAGACAGGGCTCTGAGGAAGGTGTAATGTTGTAACATGGAATTTGTAGTGTACCTTAGCTTACCAATCTCAAGTCTTATTTATAGTGCAAGGAGTCATGGTTCTACCAGGACATCGTAGGCATAGTTTAAGAAAGAGATCTTCATGGAAATCCCTCCCTAATTAGGAGTCGTGTTGTAGGAGGGAAGTTCCATGTTAGCTCTGTACTCCTAGATACGCGAGAGATATTTCTCAATCCAATAGCAATCTATAGAAGGGAGTTTCCTTTATGGAAGATACTCTGGTGTTTGCTTCCTAGTTGGAAGTAGAGAGCAGCTGTAGTTGCCCGTTCGAAGCTGATCCTCGATATACTTTCCTGAAGAGGGCTTATGAGTATTGAGGATAGTTGTGAGACGTGTGGGCCTAGCATGTTGTGAGAGTTTTGGTCCGCCTAGGGGACTGCATTTGGGCGGGCTTAGAACCGCTTGGGTCAGATCAGTGTTGGGTTGACGCTTGAGGCTCGAGATCATCATGACACATGTACGACTCCGGGGTGTGACCGTTTTTATGTATCACAGCTACTCCCCCGAGTTAGTGGGGTGTTAAGTCGGTCCACTTACTCTTTGAAAATACATTTGCACTGTCGTGAGGATTGGACTCGAGGCGTTGGTTTCGAGTGGTGCATGACAATTAACAGGTACGTGACTGCTCGATGAGGGAAAGTTCGGTTTGTCTCCCCTATAAATATTTACTGCTCTAAGGAAGATTTCCCATTGTTATCTGAGCTATCTTTTAGAACCATAGTACTTGTTTTCCTTTCCAATGGATTACAACGTTAAACTTCCTTCCAAGGATCCGTTATCCCTTGCCTGCATGAATTTCTTTGATGGTTGACGAAACTGAGTTGATCGGGCTCTATAGTCTGTACCATATCCCTAGAGATTTGCAAAATGTTCCTGCATTTGGAGTTTTAGGTCTGACTGTCCTCCTCATGGGTTTATAGGCTTGCACCTAGGTATGTTTGAGTTTGGGCTCTAGTTTTCGGTGTCGGATGATGTCTGGCACTTCTTTACCCATTTTTGCATGCCTCCCGCTCAAATGGCGTCGAGCGTGTTCAAGATGTTGCTCGCAATTCCCATGAGGGCTCATGACATTGGCCTCGCTTGACTTCGCCAGTGATTCATCACTTGACCAATGCTCGGCAGAATTCCAGAGGTATATGTGTGCTGACCTATCCTTCTCGTCTGCGACTGACGGCGAATAGCGTCGAATCTTGGGAGAAGCAATGGTTCTTGGCTTCGACGGATTCTGGTTACTTCAAACTCGGGAGTCGCAGAGTGTCTCGATACTTTCAGTTTGACCTCGATGAGTTCCTTGGTCGTTGGTGCATGCATATCTTCATGTACTCCTTCTGCGACACGGGTTCTGACGTTGTTTCTTTATTTCAGGGAAGTTCGTTATTTCGTCTCTTAGCTAGGAAGAGATGCGGCTAGAGAAGGAGCTCCCTTTGATTTATGTTGAGGAGGTTGTAATGTCGGGCAATGTCGCGCGCAGCAGGTTGCTGTGGTGCTCTTATGGTGCTCACCTAGTGTCAGGTTCACCGGTTGAGGGGGTGGTTGCCCGTCGTATGAGAAAGAAAAGCCTAGCCCCACTCAGCCCTTCCAGGCTTGCTGAATTGTAGGCAAATGTACCTCCGATTGTAGTCCCGAGGAAGAGGCAGACTTCTGTCAGGGCGGCTTTTCCCCTTAGTATTCGCGCCCCAGAGCCGTACAGTCCTGCCTTGTTGCACTCTGAAGCCCGCGGGAGGGTCTTTGCTTTGGAGAAGGCCTTCTCTAATCTTCAGATGTCATATTCAGATGCCCTCTATCAAGCGAAAGGTTCTGGCACTGTCACAAACCGCATTACTGATGCAACAGTTGCTGATGTGAGGGCTCGGCTGAGGGCTACCAAGTTAGATTTGAAGTCAATCCATGTTGAACTGAGGCGGACCAAGGCTAAACTAAAGCGCCTGGATGCGGCTGTGGACAGGTGGTCTTCTGAACGAGAAGCTTAGGAAGCCGAGAGGAAGCGGGCGGAGACAGAATGAGCTGTTGAAAGGAAACAACTGGAGGTCGCGGTTGACAAGGGGTTTCGCCATGCTCTAGAGGCGGAACGGTTGTTTGTCGTGTCTGGCAGGAGGCCGCTGATCTCATCTAAGGTCATTTGAGGTAGATTGGAGCTCCTGAAACTTATTAGAGGAGAACACCCCGATATCAATCTTGACTTTGCCCGCTATAGAAGGGTTGCTTTTAGGCCGATCAATCGAGGGGAGGGCTCTGGTACTGCGAGTCTAATAGATGAGGCGGATGCTTCTCCTTAGATTGAATGTAATGTCCTTTCCTTGGCGGATATATAGATACATGTTTTTTTTAATGAAAGTGTTGTTTTTGCCCTGTATTATCGTATTTGCTTTGGTTGCTTTGTAGACCGTAGAGTTTGTACTATTAGGCAGAATGCCTATCTTCTTCGGTCAAACTATATTGCTATTGTATGTAATGACTCCTTCAGTGTTGGCGAACTAGCTCTGACTTCTGCTTCCATTTGTTCGGCCGTCGTGACCCGTGCGGAGCGGATTAGACTTGGCATACCAGAAGCTGTTGTCATCAATCACGAATTGACTAAGCTTACCTGATAAGTTTGACGATCATTGTCTGTATTGAGAGCCATGATCCCTTGGTGAGTCATCGTCATCAGCAGACAAACGCTGACTAGACTTCCACTTCCTTAACCGTTGTGACCCGTGCAGAGTGGATTAGGCTTTGGGCACTAGAATTCGTCATCATCAGTCGCGAACTAACTAAGCTTACCTGGTAAGTTTGGCGATCATTGCCTGTATTGATAGCAATGATCCCTTAGGGAGTCATCATCATCAGTAGACAAGAGCTGAATAGACTCTCACTTCCTTAGTCGTCTCTTACTTTCTTAGCCGTCGTGACCCGCACGGAGCGAATTAGGCTTTAGGCACCAGAAGTCGTCGTCATCAATCGCGAATTGACTAAGCTTACCTGGTAAGTTCGGCGATCATTGTCTGTATTGATAGCAATGATCCCATGGTGAGTCATCGTCATCAGCAGACAAACACTAACTAGATTCCCACTTCCTCAGCCGTCGTGAATCGTGCTAACAGGATTAGCCTTTGGGCACCGAAAACCGTCATCAGTTGCAAACTAACTAAGCTTACCTTGTAAGTTCGATGATCATTGTCTGTATTGAGAGCAATGATCCCTTGGCGAGTCGTTGCATCAGTGGACAAGCGCTGAATAGACTCCCAGTTCCTCAGCCATCGTGACCCGTGCAGAGCGAATTAGGCTTTGGGCACCAGAAGTCATCATCATCAGTCGCGAACTGACTAAGCTTACCTGGTAAGTTCGGCGATCATTGTTTGTACCGAGAGCAATGATACCTTGGCGAGTCATCATCTTCAACGAACAAGCGCTGACTAGACTCCCACTTCATCAGCCGTCGTGACCCGCACGGAGCGGACTAGGCTTTGGGCACCAGAAGTCGTCGTTATCAGTGGCGAACTGACTAAGCTTACCTGGTAAGTTCAACGATCATTGTCTGTATTGATAGCAATGATCCCTTGGCAAGTCATCATCGTCAGTGAACAAGCGCTGATTAGACTCCCACTTCCTCAGCTGTCCTGACCCGCATGAAGCAAATTAGGCTTTGGGCACCAGAAGTCGTCGTCATCATTCGCGAACTGACTAAGCTTACCTTGTAAGTGTGGCGATCATTGTCTGTATCGAGAGCAATGATCCTTTGACGAGTCTTCATCATCAACAGACAAGCATTTACTAGACTCCAATTTCCTCACCCATCATGACCCACATGGAGCGGATTAGGCTTTGGGCAACAGAAGTCGTCGACATCAGTCGCGAATTCACTAAGCTTACCTGGTAAGTTCGGCGATCATTGTCTGTATCGCGAGCAATGATCCATTGGCGAGTCATTGTCATCAGCGGACAAGCGATGACTAGACTCTCACTTCCTCAGCCATCGTGAACCGTACGAAGCAGATTGGGCTTTGGGCACCAGAAGTCGTCGTCATCAGTCACGAACTGACTAAGCTTACCTAGTAAGTTCGGTGATCATTGTTTGTATCGAGAGCAATGATCCCTTGGCGAGTCATCGTCATTAGCGGACAAGCGCTGACTAGACTCCCACTTCCTCAGCCATCATGACCCGTGCGGAACGGATTAGGCTTTGGGCAATAGAAGTCCTCGTCATCAATCGCGAACTAACTAAGCTTACCTATTAAGTTCGGTGATCATTGTCTGTATTGAGAGCAATCATCCCTTGGCGAGTCGTTGTCATCAGCAGACAAGCGCTGACTAGACTCTCACTTCCTCAGCCGTTACGACCCGCGCGAAGCGGATTAGGCTTCGGGGAGACATTCAAGTTTGGTCACACTCGGGTTGGTCGAGAGCTGTAACAGACGGCAGTAGAAGTTTCATTTAAAGCAAAATATTTTATTGATAATTTTTTTTTAGTTGTTCTACATTGCATGGTCATTTAAGCTCGTCGCAATCTGCGTCTTCCAGCCATTACATTCCTGGCCTATTTACCATGGCAACCCTATAAGGTCCTTCCCAATTCGGATTTAGCTTTCCCGCTCCAACTTATTTGGTGTTATGTTGGGTATTTCTTAGTACCTAATCCCCCACTTTGAATTCGCGTGGCTTGACCTTCTTGTTATAGTACTGCGCCATCCGTTGTTGGTAGGCTGCTATCTTGGTGGAAGCTAGATCCTGTTTTTCATCGAAGAGGTCTAGTCCCACGCATAAGGCTTCGTCGTTACCTTCTAGTCTAAACTTGCATCAGGAAGGTTGGCACCTCTAGTTCTACCGAAACCATATATTCAGACCCGAATGCTAGGGCAAAGGGCGTCTCTTCGATAAAGATTATTTTAGTCGTTTGATACGCCAAGAGTATTTCTGGTAGCTCTAGAACTCATTTTCCTTTGGTTGCATCAAGTTTTCTCTTGATGGTCTCTAGGATCGTCAGGTTGGTAACTTACGTTTGGCCGTTGCCTGGGGGTGTCTTGGCAGGGAGAAGTGGGGCTTGACTCCCAGGCTTTTGCACAGTTTTTTTACCTTGCTATCTTTGAACTGAGTTCCGTTGTCACTGACCAATACTCTGGGGACGCCAAATCTGCAGACGATGGTGACCCATATGAATTTTTCGTTCCGACCTGCCCTATTTTGGATAGGGGTTCTGCCTCGACACACTTGGCGAAGTAGTCGATGGCGAGAACAAGGAATTTTTTACCATCCAATGCCGAAAGCAGCCCGATGATGTCCATTCCCCATTGTGCGAACGACCATAGACTAGTCATTGGAGTCAGTGGCTGGGGCGGCATATGGGTATATGGCGCAAACCTCTGACATTTGTTGCACTTGCGAACGATATCTTTGGCGTCTCACTACATGGTTGGCCAATAATACCTTAGAGTTAGGGCCTTATGGGCGAGGGTTCTCCCACCCGGGTGATTCTCGCAAATACCGTTGTGGATAGTTCCCAAGACTTGGCTTGCCTCTGAAGGCGATAGGCATCAAAGCAAAGGCCCTGTCATAGATCTCCTGTATAACTTGTCGTTTAGGAGAGTGTACCTTGCTGCTATATTTTTAAGTCTTCGTGTTTCGACCTTCTCGGTCAGCAGGGCTCCCGACGCTATATATTCTAGTATCAGAGTCATCCAATTTGGTTGTGTTTCCATCCTCGTCGAGGCTTGACTTCTTTTAATACTTGATGAGGCCACTGGAGACTTCGTTGGAGGCTGAGGCTTTTTTTGCTAGCTTGTCAGCTCTTTGGTTATCGTCTCGAGGGCACTGTGTGAGCTGGAAACTCTTGAATTTTCCCATTACGCCAAGTACCTTGTTGCGGTAGGCTATCATGCAGGGATTTTGCTATTGAAATATCCTTTGACCTGGTTGACCACTAGTCTTGAGTCGTTGTATGCTGTTGCCGTAGGCCGGACATGAGTGTTTCGTATTCGGCCTCGTTATTTGAAGCAGGGAAGCCGAATCTGACGACCTTTACGTGGGTGTAGCCGCTGGGGGAGCAGAGTGTGATCCCTGCTCCACTCGCCCTATCTATTGAAGATCCGTCCCAGCGCAGGGTCCATACTTAGACATCTGATTCCGATGAGTGAAAGTCTACCCTTGGCTATTCTCCGCGAGTAAATTCAGCGATGAAATCTGCAAATGCCTGGGCTTTGATGGTGGTTCTTGGAGCGTAGCTTATGTCGAACTGCCCGAGCTCTACCACCCATTTCACCATCCTGCCAGACAGCTTGGGTTTATGCAATACCGAGCGAAGTAGATGTTTGGTTAGGACCATTATGAAGTGGGCCTGAAAATAGGGCCTCAATTTCCTAGAGGATACAACCAGTGCCAAAGCCAACTTTTCCAGGTCTGGATAGTGTGTTTCTGCTTCTACGAAGGTTTAGCTGGTGTAGTATACTGGCATCTGGGTTCCTTGGTCATCTCGTATGAGGGCTAAACTGACAGTGTGTTTGGAAACAGAAAAGTACAGGTATAGTGCTTCACCTATTGTGGGCTTCGAGAGTAGCTCCAGACTCCCCATGTATGCTTTAAAGTTCTAAAAGGCTTGTTCACATTCCTCGTTCCACGAGAATCCTTTGCTCCCTCTTAGTATCTTGAAGAATGGGAGGCATTTGTCGAATGACTTTGATATAAATATGTTGAATGCTACTACCCTCTCAGTCAGGCTCTGAACGTCTTTGATATTGCTCAGGGATTTCATGTCGAAAAGAACCTGAATCTGTTTTGGATCGGCTTCAATCCCCATTTTGTTTACTATTTATCCTAGGAATTTCCCCGACTCGACTCCGAACATGCACTTTTGTGGGTTGAGTTTCATCCGGTATTTCCTGAGTTGGTCGAATGCTTCGGCAAGATCTCGTAAGTGGTCGGGGCTGCGAAGGCTCTTGACCAGCATGTCGTCGATGTATACTTCCATTATTTCTACCGATCTACTCTTTGAACATTTGGTTGACCTATCATTGGTAAGTAGCCTCTGCATTCCTTAAGCCGAATGGCATTACCCTATAGCAGTATATTCCTCTTTCTGTTACGAAAAATGTTTTCTCTTGATATGGGGGTGCATCAATATTTGATTGTAGCCTGAATAAGCATCCATAAAGCTGAGTAGAAGTAGCGTCTACGATTTGATCGATGCGGGGGAGTGGGAAGTTGTCCTTTGGGCAGGCTTTGTTTAGGTCAGTGTAGTTTATGCACACTCTCCACTTCTCATTTTTCTTTTTTACAAGAACGGTGTTTTCCTGCCAATCGGGGTATCGCGCTTCCTTGATTATGTTTGCGTCGAGTAAACGTTGTACCTCTTCATTTATGATCGCGTTCTTTTCTGGAGCCATGGGTTTTTTCTTCTGCCAGACATTTTTTTTAGGGGTCGGCCTCGAGGCAATGAGTGATTATCGACGGATCGATCCCCACCATATCCCGTATGGTCCAAGCGAAGATGTCCTGGTTACGTTGCAGCAGCTTCGTAAGCTGCTTCGCCACTACCTTGCTTAGGCAGGAACCGATTTGAATGGCATTGCTGCTTCGAGGGCTATTGAGGTAGACCGTAACAGTTTTTTCCTTTGGTTGTTCGGCATTGGATATTTCTCAAGGACTTACTGGTGCCTTGTTACCCGGTGCCTGTTGTTATTCTCCTGTGCTTCGGGCTATTCGGAGGGCAGTCTTGGTCGTTGGATTCGCTGCCTGTTGAGGACTGCCGAGAGGCAAAGTCGCTATGTATTGGCATTCCCTGGCCGCCCCATGTATTGGCATTCCCTGGCCGCCAACTGATATCCTCTCAATGTACTGACCGCTTGCTTCGTAGGGTACTTGAGGTACTGGTGCAGGGTGGATACCTCCGCTCCCATATTATGTATCCAGGGTCTTCCTAGAGCCGCATTGTACGTCGAAGGCATGTCGATCACTATGAACTCTTGAAACAGGGTTTTATGAGTCGGCTGCTCTCCCGCTGTTATTGTCAGTTGTATCTTTCCCACGGGGAGCTATTTTTCGCTACTGAAGTCGATCACTGGACGACTATCAGGGGTCAATGCTGCTACGTCTAGTTGCATGCTGCAGAGCGTGCGGAGGAACATGACGTTCATTAAGCTTGCATTATCAACCAAGGACCTTCTCACCTCCCAGCTCGCCAGGAAAATTGTCACCACCAGGGCATTGTCGTGTGGGAGTTGTATGCCTTGGAGATCCTTCTACATAAATTCCAGGGGCACGAATGAGCCTTGCCTCCGATCACATTGCGTCGGTTGCTCGCCACGTATCACTTGAATCCTCATAACTCGTAAAGCCGTTTTTTCTTGACCTGTTGCATATTGCGGACTCGGAATGTGCTCCATGAAGCACATGTACTATGTTGACTGTTGACTTTCCGGGCTCGGTTCCCCTCCATTTTTCTCCTAGGACGATGAAGTTTTGTGCTTCCTTTGTCAGGTCTGCCATGCTTGCTGGAGGGTTCAATGTCGGACGGTTTTAAAATTTTCCTTTTCGCACCCCGTTGATGAAGGCTTAGACGATCGTTGTGTCGTTGCATACGCGGACGGTGGTCAACCCGCTCTGGCACTGTTGATAATGTAAGTTTGGACACATGTTATGTCCAGAACCTTTTGACTCTCAGAAACCCTAATCACATCATGGAAGGAAGACCTTCTTATCTATAAAATGCAGCAGCAATACAAGCAAAAATCATGAGAATAAGAACTGAATTTCAGCAAACCCAAAACAAGACCAAAATGAACAAGTCTCTAGCGTCTCGTCAGGGTTCCGCTTCATTGATTCGAGTGTCTTAATCATCGACAGAACCTGGTGTATGAAAAGAGATTGTACATCCGACCCGGGGTTCAACGGTGCTGCCGTTGGCACGGGAGCGTAAGTTGGTTGCCCGTGCATGACAGGATCCGTCGATAGAGGCGGTACAGGGACGGTCCGAGCATCAGATGTGTCCCCTAGTTTTCTGTTGTTGCGTGACCTGGTGGTCACCATCTCTTTAGGTTTTGAAAGGAGACGACTCTTAGTGTAAAGTTAAGAATTATGTCATCCCCACGAACAGTGCCAAACTAATGTAGTTTTTTTTTTCTCCCTGCTTTGACCTAGTTCTGCTGACCTGTACAAGTAACGCACGTGAGCCACAGACCACCATGGGGTGGTCGATGACACTCCGATGTTAAAGTCAGACGGGGCTCTAAGGAAGGTGTAATGTTGTAATAGGAAATTTGTTGCGTACCTTAGCTTACCAACCTCATGTCTTATTTATAGTGCAAGGAGTCCTGGTTCTACCAGGCCATCGCAGGCGTAGTTTAGGAAAGAGATCTTCATGGGGATCCCTCCCTAATTAGGAGTCGTGCTGTAGGAGGGAAGTTTTATGTTAGCTTTGTGCTCCTAGATACACGGTAGATAGTTCTCAATCCAAGAGCAATCCATAGAAGGGAGTTTCCTTGTGTGGAATATACTTTGGTGTTTGCTTCTTAGTTGGAAGCAGATAGCAGTTGTAGTTGCTCGTCCGAAGCTGATCCTCGAGATACTTGCCTGAAGAGGGCCTACATGTATTGAGGATAGTTGTGAGACGTGTGGGCCTAGCATGTTGTGAGAGTTCGGGTCTGCCACAGTTAGGCGGGCTTATAACCGCTTGGGCCGGATCAGTGTTGGGCTGACGCTTGAGGTCGTGATTCCTCGAGATCATCAGCACCCATTAATAATATCTAGGAAAATTGTTACAATAATCCATCGATAGTTGTACAAGAACCTCAAATAATTTTTGGGTACCCGTTAATGTTTAACAATCACCTTACACATCTAACAATATAAAAAATTTAGCACATTTTCAAAAATAATAAAATTTCATGTTATAGAGACTTCACAACAACACGCACAAGTCACTAATATCACAGGTCAATAAAGAGCACATTTAGAATGTGTTTGTAATAATCATATGCATATTGCTATAAAATTATTAAACTTTATTAATAAACAATACAATTATATACATTAGAAAAACTAATATTCAGCAAATGGCAATCACACATACACCAACTTCATGCTTAACTAATGGCAACATTTACATTAAAAACTAAAACCAATTTGCAAACATTTATATAATTTAGACATCTAGCTCCAACACTAATCACATAATTAATTTGCAATCAAGCATTTACATAAAAATAATCTAACAATTACCTCTAACATATAAATATCAATTGTTCTCTATCATGCATATATTTTATTTTTGTGAGACACAAGTGAGCAAGAATTACTCATTTTTACTGATATCTAATAACTTTAAAAAATATAGTTTATTAATCATAATAAAATATCATATAAGAGAGTGAGAAAACTCACAAAATTTTCTCAAAATAATTATTTTAGCTCCAAACATTTTATTCACTCCATATGATACAACAAAAACTAAATTTCAGTACCAAGAATATACACAATATTTTTTCTATAATTAACATTTTATAATATTACTTGCAAATAAATATTTAGAATAAAAGGTAATTAAAAGAGTGAGAGATGCTCACTAAGCTTTTCTATAATTAACAATTTATAGATATTATAATATAAATTTCAATTGCATTCACGCATAAGTAAAGGAACACTGACTTGGAAACAAACTTTGCAACAATCTTAGGGTTTTAACAATCTGACCAATAAATGTTTTCCCTGCCTCAAGGGAAATCTAACCGTTGGGTGGATTCCAAACTAACGCTATATTTCTCATACATTGTTTTGAGCCTATGGATTTAATTTGAAAAGATTTTGAGTACTGGAAAGTCTTGATCCACTAGAAAATATAAGACTGTGCATAGTTGTCTTGTATTACGGGATGAAACAAAAACTTGGTTTTGGGTTTTCTCTTTAAGCCAACAAATTCTCACGTATAATACAATAAAACCCTTCATCTAAACATAAAATTTCAAACTTATTTACATATCAAAATCTAACACTAAACTATAGATTAATATAAACGGAAATATAAAATAGAATGAAGAACTCACCGGTTCTTTTTGTTATTATTTCTTCTTCTTCTTTTCTATGCCCTACAAAGATGAGAGAAACCAATTCTTTCTTTCTTGTCCTCTTCTTTCGTTATTCCTATCCATCTCTTTATTTACCAAAAACCCTACTCAATATCAAACTTAATGAAAACATGGCTCAATCCTAAAATCTAAAAATGAGCCAAAGCCCAAAAGAAAAATAGCACAAGTTTATAAACTAACCCCTTTCTTTATAAATTATAATGTAAGAAAATAATGAATCAATTATCGTAAATAGGGAAATAAAATAATTTATCTATAAAGTTTATTTTATAGTTGAAAAAATTTGAGCGTTACAATATATACACCTCAAAAGAATATCGTCTCAAGATTTGATAGAGGAAATAACTAGGTAAAAATAATTATACATAGAGCAAACAAATCATGATTAAATTTCTATTAACACTCTTCAAGAAACAAATCATACATATCAATAACAAGCAAGTAGCACATATACATGCACATACCATCATGAAGACAAACAAACAAAAGATATATTATAAAAATTCAGTAAATATAAGAATGCGAAGTGCTACAAAAGCTAAGAATAAGTGCATAACTGAGCATAGACCATGTGAGACTTTTAGCCGATCCAAAGCTGTAGACTTTACTAGTGTGATGGTCCTATTCAATCTTTCCCTCTCAAACACTTGAGAAAATTGACGATGTATCTATCATTTCGGGGCTGATCTCCAAACACTTGTCTCATTGCTATCGCATTAGTCCTGTACGGCTCACCACCTTCCCTGTCCACCATCACCATCTTCAACGTCTCAGCCACTGATTCCTTTGTAAACGAACCATCTTCTTCATTTCGAGGAACTACCAATCCTAGTTTCTTAGATTCCAAGTACCTGGCAATGAGTGGTTGATCAACAGCAATGGGGAACAGTACTAGTGGACACCCCAATCCAAGAGACTCAATAACTGAACTCCAACCACTATGGGATAAGAATGAGCCCACAGAAGGGTGGTCTAGTATCAATAATTGTGGTGCCCATTCCCTCCAAATGATCCCTTGACCCTGTCCCCGGGTTCGGTCTTCAAACCCGGTAGGCAACATATCCAAAGCTGAGTTCTCGCCAGACGGCCTTCTTAGCACCCAAAAGAAAGGTAACCGGGATACTTCCAATCCAAGAGCGATTTGAGTTGTCTCCTCTTGACTCAGTGCGGCCTCAGTTCCGAATGCCACATAAACCACTGATCCTGTCTCATGCTGTCCTAGCCACTCACTGATCACCACCCATTTCTCATCCTTCGTGTCTCTACTTGGACTAGATGGAAGAAAGCCTATTGGAATGACTGGTTTCCGAAAGTGCTTGTCCTGGAGAAAATGAAACCATTCTGGTTCGAACTCCGTACAGCTTCGGACCAACACCAGGTCACAACCTTGTACAGTAGAAGCTACTCGAAACATATCAGACACTCCAGAAACATTTGCTTGAGACACGTTCATCATTATGAGGATCTCATACTTCCGGAAAGCCATGTTACAAGGAAAAGGAATCCACTTGGGAGGAACGGTCATGTCTTCAAGCTTAGTGCTTTGTTCTTCTTCACCATTCAAAACAGCTGACGGTGACGCCATAAAGCCTAACGTCGACGCTTTGAATATGCTAAAGAACGCAGAGGATACACAAAGCTTTGCTGCAATGGGTGGTAACCAGTGAGGGGCAAAGTCATAGATTATCCAATCAGGAATGGTTGCTTCAAGAAATGTAGTTACAGGTCCTTGTAGACCATCAAAGGCCTTTTTAAGATAAGGGACCTTGTGGAGAGGGAGATCAGTGGTGGCTTCTGCTTTGTCTGGCAAATTATCCACACGAGGTAGAGGAAGCTCAACAAAGGTTAATAGAGGAGACAGGTTCGAAGGGATGTTGGGGAGTCTTTGGATGTTTCTTGGAGTAGAAATGAAGGAGATACGATGACCCTTTTGAGCTAAGCACTTGGAGAGCTCCAAGAACGGTATCAAATGGCCAAAAGCCAACCATGGGAACATAACAATGTGAAGCTGCTGCTCCTCATCTTCAGTATTGTGTTCACCACCAGACATGGTTTGAAAGAAAGCTTCAAGTCTCTGATGCTCTTTATCCTTTTATCTCTATTAATAAAAATATCTTGGGGATCTTTGGTAATCTTGAAATGTCATATAAATTTGGTTGGTGTGTAAGGCTAGAAGTTTATGTCATTGCTAACCCCCATCCAAATTTTGGACTATTAAATGCTCAAAACAAAACTCATGAAAAGCGTGGTTAAAACATCTGACTCTCCCATCTCATCTCTTTAATCTCAGAAAATTAAAAATAGTTAACTAAATGAAATATGAAATATTTACACTTTTTGTATAATTCCAAAATTTATTCTTTAAATTATAATTCAGAATGATTTTAAGAATTGGATTTGAACTATTATTAGTTATTGTTATTATTATCATTATCGTTGTTTTTTTTTTCTAGACTGACCTTGGATTATGCCTTGCCACATCAGATAAGATACAGAAATGGCCTATTCCTGAGAGCCGTATATCACCAAAAAAAAAAAAAAAAAAACCCTCCTTACTCCATTCTAAAGTGACGAGAAGTCAACTCAGTTGCGGATTGTTTGGCTATCCAATGCAAAGTCATATGGAATTTTATGGACTTTTTTTTGCAAACAAGCATTCATCTGTAGATTTGTTTGAATAAGTGCATTGGTACTGAGGAACGCATGATGTATTGTTTTTTTTTCTTACTCAGCTCGCTGGACTTAGAAGAGAATACTTGAACAAAAAATTGAAAGTGAAACAAAAATTTTGTGAACATAACAGATAGTAAACTGTAGCAACACTTTAGTGGGGAGGTAGTACATTACTTCCATGGTTTTTATGCTCATGGAGATACTGAATGAAATTGGCTATGTATCTATCATTTAAGTACCGATTACCAAATATCTGTTTCATCTCTGTTGTCATTCTTCTGTAGATCTCGCCTTTCTCGTCTGTCATGACTGTTCTCAATGACTCTGCGACAGAATCCTTCGTGAAGGATCCATCACTGGAGTCTCTTGGTATCTCCAATCCCATATTCCTGTCCACTAACACCCTCGCATTCAATCCTTGTTCTGATATCAGTGGTAACAGAATAAGGAAGCGTCCCAAGGCAATAGATTCAATTAGTGAATTCCAACCGCAATGAGTCAAGAATCCACCAACAGATGGGTGCCCCAGTATTCTAACCTGAGGTGCCCATCCATACAAATAAACCCGCATTCCTTGGTTCGATCTTCAAAGCCGGTTGGCAGTTTAATGGAGTAATCTTCAGGCGTACCACTAGGCCTTCTTAGTACCCAAAAGAAGGGCAAGTTGGATAGTTCTAGCCCAAGTGCCAACTCATTCACTTCTTCTTCAGTTAATTCTGCCTCAGTCCCAAGTGCTACATAAACCACTGAACCTGTCCTCTGTTTCTCTAACCACGCATCCATGTCACCCAACTTCTCAACTTCATCATCATCCTTCCCATTTACTTGCACTTTTGGAGGAAGCAAGCCTACTGGAATTACTGGCTTCTTGTGAATCTCCCCCTCAATGAAACGTAACCAATCACCTTCGAATTCCATACAGCTTCGAATAAAGATGACTGTGGAACCTAGAGCTGCAGCCCCAAACCGGTAACCTTCTTCGACACCAGAAACATTCTCTTGATAACCCTTCATGATCCTTAATATCTCATGGCGGCGAAAGCCTACCTTAGAGCCCTTAGGCATCCAATCAGGCACGATAGTTCCATCCTCCAGAATCTGAAATCTATCTGTATTCCTTTCCATCAAACAATATGGTGGTCCAAAGAAGGCAACAGATGAAGCATTGAATAGACTAAAAAAACCACAAGGAATCCCAAGCATAGTTGCATGGGGTGGCAACCAGTATGATGCAAAATCATAAATGATCCAATCTGGAAGCGAGTCTTCTATTAAACGAACAAACGGTTGCTCTAGCCCATCAAAAGCCTTCTTAAGGTAGTGAACCTCATTAGCCGGAAGATCGATTGTACTCTCTGCATTTTGCCGCAAGTTGTCTACGTGAGGTAAGGGAAGCGCCACAAAGTTTATCATTGACGACAAATCTGTTGGGATCTTTGGTAGTCTTTTGATATTTCTTGGGGTGGAGACAAAGGAGATGTTGTAACCATTTTGAGCTAAGCATTTAGAAACCTCTAAAAAGGGTATCAGGTGACCCGTGGCTAACCATGGAAACATAACTATGTGAAGCTTTCCTTCTTCATCCATGGATGGGAAAGCCATGAAAAAAGAGGTTAACACAGAGAAATAGTGATTTTATAGATAAGAATCTACACCATATATATAACACTTTTCTAATTCAGCTACCTTGGTCCTTTTGGACTAAATTGTTTCATAAGAGCCTCATATAAAGCCGGCTAAGAACAGTCGTCTATATTATACATAGGCAAGTAAACCAAGTAGATCCCATGTGTGTATGGTGACAAACAGAAGAACAAATATGAAAATTGATAAGATTTATGGTTCAAAAAACAATGTCATGAATTTCTATCCCATCCAAAATTTTGGTCCAAAAAACTTTGTATGATGCCAAAATCATGAGGCCTTTGCGTCAACATTCAGTTAGTGACAAATTTTAATTAAGGTGAACTTTGTTCGACCAGCTTCTTGTAAATGGTGTCATGATTTTCAGCAAATAGTGATTACCTTTCAAGCACTAATTAATTCCATCTGAGTACAAAACAATATTATATATATCAACAATTCTAGCTAGTCTTGTTTGCCGGCATTTTTTCACCAATCATAAAACTAGTATTCTTTATACTGATAAGATTTATGTTTTTCTTAGTGATTTCAATCACGTCAAAAACAAAAGAAAAAGTTTATAAGAACAAATCATAAAGGTCAAGAATAAATTTCTTCATGAAGCATTGACACCGTGCTACAACAACCTCTACTTATTTAATAAAACATTATGTTTAGTTATTTAAAAAAAATGACAGAATTGTCTAACTGTCATTACATACCATCAGAAATCAGCAAAAGTCTAGATAAGACATTTACCTCTAGTTAAAGGTTCCACATCTAACTTAAACAAACACCCCTAAGTTGGTCAACAAGTCATGTACTCATTTGATTGATATTTGAATTAGACCAACTAGAATCATTTGGTTTGCACCATATTAGGTGCTCTCAATGGGACTTAAAAGGGTATTCGGTTTCACAAGGATGCAAAGAGGGAAGAAAAATAATACTTGAAAAAGGCAAAGTCATCCAATTTTCTTTCATAAGTCCAAATTTAGAAATTTTAAGTGAAATGGCAAAACTACCCCTCACTCTCTACTTCTATTCCCAAATTAAACCAAATAGTTATCTTTTGAAAACTCAATCCCCTCTCGACTCAACTACGAGGGAAGATGGAATTTCATAGTCAAAACCCATTAACACGTGTAAGTCTTCGATTTTCTCTCTCCCTCTCACCATATCTTCAATCTCCACTCTCTCTCTACATCTTCACCTCTTCGACCTCCAATTCCATCACCGATTCAACTTTTCCTCTTCATTTCACCCAACATCACTTCGATTTCGATCTACTTTTACTTTTAGGGTTTCTTTTTCTCACATCCAGGGTTTCTCTGCCACTCGAATTTGCCTTTTTGCATAACACAATTGGACAGACGCTCTCAGAGACAGAGAAAAAAATTTGTATCTTCTCTTATTCTCCTTCTTCAATCAGTCTAAACCCCTAAATTTCTTTTCCCCGTACTTCAAAGAAGGAAAGTGTCTTGTTTGTTTGTTCTATATTGTGAGTTAAAGTCTTAGGTTTACAAGCATTTTACTCATTGTGAATTATTTTCTTCTTTTTGCGCTTTCTTTCTCGTCTAATTTAGGGTTTGATTTAATAACTATTTGTAGAATTTGATGTGTTTGCCTTTTTTTCTTTTCACCCAATTTTCCGGGTTTAGGGCTTAGTACTTACTTCTTGTAGTGTGATCATTGTGTGTGTGTGATTTCCAATTTTTTCTTGTTTTTGTTTAAATCGATTGGTGTCTCGTGATTTGTTTGTAAGAAATTGTGATTTCTTCTCAGTGATGCATGATGTATTTGTTTGAAATTGGTATATCTTGAGCAACATTGCACCCATTTGGATGAAATAGATTGAGCCCGACATATGTTAAATAGCATTGCATCCATTTGGATGCACTACTTAAATAAACAATTATTTGATTCTTTTTTGTTTGTATCTCTTGAGCAGCTTTACACCCATTTGGATGCATATATATAAAAGAGCATATCTCTTGAGCAGTATTGCATCCAAATACACGCAGTATTTAAATAAAAAAAATGGTTGAGTTTTTTATCATTGCAGATGATAAAACACAATACGCTTAACTTCCAAAAATTAGGAAGAGCCAAATAAATGAAAAGAACACCAATTTGTCAATTCTTTATGGCTATTTATGATCAAAAGTTCAACCCCAATGATGTGAGAAAACTGACAAATTTGGTGACACACATAGTAGTTGTTATGAATTATAATAGTTATATAATTAGGAATACATATTTAACAGAGATTGTAGTTATAAGAATGCTGGAGATTAGAATTAATTTTTCTTTTTTAGTTAGGATTTTATTTGTATTCCTTTGAATACCTCTTTGTGAGATGAATAAAAAATGTTATATATTATTTAAAAGTTGTTTTATTTGACATGGTACTAGAGCGGTGATATTCGTTGCGGGCGTTTGTACGCAAAAGTAAGACTCCGACACTCAAATTCTTCCCCACTTTAAACACGACGCACGTCACTACAAAAAAAAGCCCTTTAATAGCGTTTCAAAAACGCTATGGTAGGATACCATAGCGTTTTAGTAAAAGTTATGTCTGTCGGCGCTATAATAGACCCTGGGTCTATTATAGCGTTTTAAAAACGCTATAGAAAGTTAGCCTTTTATAGCCTTTTAAAAACGCTATGGTAGATCCTTTTATAGCGTTTTAAAAACGCTATGGTAGAGTCTACATAGCAATTTTTTTTTTTTTTTTTAATTTCATTTGCTATCAATTTGAAATTTCATAAACGCTATTATAACACTGATTTCTTTAACTATAGAAGCTAAACAATTTGAAACTACGTTTGGAAGAAAACTGAACAGAGAGGTGAATGATATATTTATCAGATTTCCCTGAAGATGGTAAATTCCATCAAATAGAGACATCAACGGTAAAAGTGGAATGGCTATTCTAATATAATTTGAAGCTCAACAAATCAGTTTGTTTTTCACTTTCAAGCACTGTAAGACGAGCTATCATTTACATTCAAGCATAAAGAAATAGAATTACAAGTAGGAGATTTAGTATTGGGACTAATTACTATCGACATTGACATTTGATTCGTCTTTCTTTTTCTCAACATTCTGTTCCAAGAAAAGCTGAATTGTTCTCCAGCAGTGGTCTCCACCAGCCAGCCAAGTGTCCATATGCATGCCAGTTGGAAAATCAATAAATAAGCATCGCTTGTTATCAGTGGCTGCTCTTGTTATCAGTGGTTGCTCTATCATAGAGCATTTGCATGTGGGATGGTGGGACCATCTCATCATGCAACCCCGAAAGGAATAGGATCGGCTGTCTGATCTGCAAAACACACAAGTTGCATAAATGAATAAATGCCAGAGCAATTGGACACCATTTTACGAACCAAGTTGTGAAACCTCCATCTTCACTATATGATCATGAATGAATAAATGCCAGAGCAATGTAGGTGTGCCCTACCGCAAAATTTAGAAATATAGATGCTAACCATCAAAACGCATATGCTTTTTCTTCACAAAAAAGGAAAAAAACAACTTGACAAGTTAACAAGGCAAAAGCACTTTCAATTAATCTGATGGCTCAATCAAAGTGTCAAAACAACATACTTTGAATTGTCTAATGTGTCTTTCAACTTAAAAAGTTCTAACATTTGAAAGTTCTAACATGAAGTAAAGTAATGATGATGAAGATTAAAGCAAAAATTATCTAATCAGAAGCAATTGATATAAGCAAATGCCAAACTAGAATTGAAATCTTCAATCCAGCATAAACAAGACAACTTGAAGAAAGTTTCCAGTAAAAACAGTCAATATGCATAATATAAATGAGTGTTGAGACACACCTAATACTAGCATTTGTAGGGGGCTCAAGAGTAGCAGAAATATCTGAAAGCAAGTTGTTCTGGAAATCCCTGCAAAACAGAAGTTCATAGCAAAAATTCATTATGCATATTCACATACAACCATGCTAGATAAAAGCATAATAAAATCCCTCCTCAACAATGATAGTTAATATTCATCCCAAAAGAATGTGAGAGAACATGGCATAGGAGCTTTGATAAGCCGCTTAATACATATGGGATGATGCAAGGACAGTCAAACAAAAACAATAACAAGTACACGTGGAAATTTAGATCTATGGTTTTAGGTCATACACAAAAATAGTTTCACTCCCATTTAGAATCCTATTTCGCCAAACGTCGGATGGAACATCACCACTTAATGAATTGTTTGCCAGGGACCTGCAATGGAAACACGTGGGAATGTTGAACCAGCCTAAAAAAACAATAAAGTTCGTGGGAGGAGGTGATAGAACTTACAATCTCTGCAGCAGAGGAAAACCTGAAAAGTTGTCCATTAAGTTGGTTGTAAGATAGATCACTGCATAGGTATTCAACAGGATTAGTGTCTTCGTTATATCTAAGCCAAGAAAATGAATACATAATTAACTCCACAGTACATACATAGTAGTAATATTATTAGAAAGCCTGTTTGATGGTATGGATCCATTTAGCTGGTTCCAGCTGAGATCTCTGCAATGTGAATGTCATCAGAACAATACCTCCTATCGGTAACCATTAAAAGTTCAAGTGGTGTCAATAATAGCCAAATGAATAAATAAATTTTCCCAACAAGCAAGACTCATGAACTTACAAACAACCAAGCTTTGGTATTGTGCTTAGGTCAGGAACTAGACCTTGCAAGCTGCAGTTCCTTAAACTCCTGTAAAAACCAAACAAGACAGAAATAAAACCACATTCTACATGCACTATTCGAGATTTTGCACCACTTACAAGTGGCATAGTGGTTGTAAAATTTAAATAGACATAATTATCAATTATAAATTATAAGAGGCTGTAAACACAGGCAAAACCAGATATTTGCACCCATAGGAAACTATGATCACTAAAGTACTCCATTAGAGGGAGCAATATATAACGGCTTTCGATGGAGTATTTAGACAATTTAAACATAAAACATTCATGAGTTATGTATTTCTTATTAATTTTTTATAAATACATGGGAAATAAGAAATACATGGGAATGCAGTCATGAGCAATTACGTAACAACACTTTCTCCTATTATATAAAAAAAAAGCACTTTTTCATAGTGTTTATGCCATATAAACTAAAAAAAAATAACAACAATTCTCCATAGTACTGTTTATGCCATATAAACTATTAAAAATTCTTTATTGTTTACCAGCTGCCTTAATGCATACATAACAAAGGCCTTCTTATATTTTTCAGCTGACAAAATAAAGACTTGACTGCGTAAGAAACTTACAGTTTCAACAGATGCGACATGTTGCCATAGGAAGCTGGAATTGTCCCATCGAAATGGTTGTTATCAAGTTGACTGCAAAACCAACATGAGAAGGGGTCTAAAAACATAAGCCAAAGACGATATGCATAGAATAGATTCTCAAAATACCAAAAGAATCCTTCGTGATGTCGAGAGAACCTTGAGAGCCAAACAGAAAGGAACTTCTAAAGAGAGATTAGGCCATTATCCAGGTCTCATATAAACTGACCGCACGTAAATTTAGTAATACATATCTTCTCTATTGCTATACTTACCAATGCATCAAAAGCTCCATATACTGCCATTGAACCACCGACACCTGATACGCCAAGTGCTGGTTGTACAATATACTTGGTGAATTCAGCCCTGATGTAGACAGATGCAACATTAAGTTAAGAAGAACAAAAGAAAAAAGAAGGGAAAATCACGGTGAAATGACTAAGTGATTGATTGTATCAAGAATGACATCAATCATGCAGTACTGTTTGAGGTATTTACCACACAAATGCCTGTTGCAAGCCTGAATAGATGATAAGAGGAATGATCAACAGCAACCGTTTGTCGAACAGAGGAGCAATAACCAACTTTGAAAGATACACTAAAGAAGAATAGAAATTGCCAGAAGGTTTTTCTTGTTCTTCTTCTTTACCATCCCTTTTACTTAAGAAGCACACTAGAATGGTACCTAAAGTCATGCTCCAAGGAAAACCACAAATAATAAGGTTGTGCCACTGGTAGTCCCTCCCTGCAGTGAGGTCAAAGAATATTGAACATCAGCAGGAATTTCAAAACTAAGGCATGAAAGTTCAATAGCATTCAGTTTGGATATTATTAGCATTGCACACATAATGTTCAATCCTAAGTGTTAAGAAGGCTCTTTAATAATCATTTATCACATTAATCTGAAAGCCTGCTTGATCTCAAATGTCATTAACAAGGTCATTTGGAGGACCGATTGGCAACATGTTGCCTATAAACTTCAGACATTAGATGGATAGCTCGTGTTTATAGAGCTAGGCTCTTTGCTGTTCTTGTTATCATTGGTCGCATTTCAATTGAGACTCCCTGACTTTTTACCTATGGTCATAGTCACCATAATGCCCATTAAATCTACGTCTATGAATATCCTTCGTGTGATAATCTGGCCCTAGTAATACAAACTTAACTGCCACAAGGGAAAATATATTATTTCTAGCAATAGATGGCAACACACGAGAAACGCTAAGGTCCCATTGGGAAAGATTAAACATAAGCTCCTATCAATTGAGTGCCTTACATACAACACAAGTCTTAGTAGCTTCTTCAAATTGAATAAAACTCACTCATACTAAGTGAATTGTCTTTCGCCTACTTTCTATAATCACCATTTAAGGTTAAGATTTCCAGATGTCTACTCTAAATTCATATGCCTTTCATTCATATTATAGTTTAAGCTCTTCCAAATGCCAAAAATAAGTCATTCAAATTCAACACAAAAATAAAAAATAAAAATAGTGCACAAGCATTACCATGAAGGTACCAAATTAGCAGCTATGAACAACCAATACCCACTAGTACCAAGTATCAAAGCATTCTTTGATCCTAGCCACCGAACCACGGACGACGCCACCAAAGAGAACACTGTAAATGAAACATACAATATCCCCAGCGACGTCGTACCTAGATTTCCTTCCTGCAAACAAAAAATTCAATCCAAGTTCAAAACTTTCAAATTACACAAAAAACACCCAATTCACATTCCAACTAAAATTAAAGAAAATCTCACTGTATTGACTGTACTCTGCAGATTCTGAGCAGCTCCATAAGCAAGAAAGACCAACAAAAATGCGCAACTCAAAATGTGAACATCTCTACTGTGATTCTTAGGAATTTCTACTGGCGAATCCTCGCGAACCAGAGGCACTTGATCATCATTCATGGCTTCCAATTTTCTGCAAAGAGCAACTAAACCAATTCTTTTCATTTAGCTTAAGACATTGGTTTTAGTCTAAGATTAGAAGTAAAATAACATCTTAAAAAGCCTTTTTGAATCAGCTATCATTGCAGAAAGATATTATGCTTTGATGATGTTATCTTTCTTGCTTTCAAGGCATTGAAATATATATGCAATCATAGAGAGATAGGGCAGTCGAAAACACGATCGTAGTCAATCTTTTCATGAAAGGGCAGTCGAGAATATGCATCTGCAAGTACTTGCCTTTTCTTGAGGAAGTGCCAACTGATCAACCGAAGGGACACATCCCTACCCACCAATCTCGTCCAAACCGCTACTAGGGACATGCCCAAGTGACGTTGAGTTCACCAATGCCAGGCCTTTCATTGTAGCACTGATTTTCAAAAGGTGGGCTCCTAGAACCACCACGATATGGATCAATTTTTCTGCTTTCATAAGTATCCTCTTTTTCGGTCTGTACATCACAAACACATAACTCCATTAATTTTCAAACAATGACCATCAGGAAAAATTACAACAGAAAAGGGAAGGGTGAGATATACCATCCTTATCCTTGGAGGCTTGTCAACAGGCCTCTCACTAGTGTATCTTCTATCCACGTAGACATTTTTAATGAAGTCCTAGAGTCTCACAACATTACTGTGAGTGAACATTTTATCAGAAAGAACCCAATCACTAAGAATCAATACTAGATAATAAGGGCCATGAAATAACCTGCTATCAAGAATAGAATGGCGTTGTGGATCGAATTCTTTAAAATAAATCTCCCTTGCACGCTGTGTAAGACAAGAAACACAGAGTTCATACTTCAAAACCTGACACTGAGGGGTTTATTGGCAGGCAAGGTACCAGAAAATAAGTGATAGAATATGCATCTATACCTCATTTCCACCAGCTTGAAGTGCACTAACTTCTGATGTAATAAAGTTTGCCATGGACACTGATTTTACTCGACGTGTGAACTCGCGACTGGGAATCGATTCTGAAAGAGAAAGTCAGCGAATTAAAATTAAGTAGTGTATGACCTAGATTAATAATATTTTCCCTATCCAATGCAATCACATCTAAAAGGATCGTGACTCTTGTAAACAATGACACTTAAAACTACAACTTAGAGCATGTTGCAGGTACACAAGCAGAATTCAAGACAAAGCTGTTGCTCATCGTGGCGCCTAAAACTACAACTTAGCATGTGGAAAGCACACAAAAACAAAATTCATGATACACCACTAAATGCATCATGAAACAAATATTAAGAATCATGTGTACATTCAGCTGCAACCATTAGTGGCATTCATTTTCAGCTTTCACTACATACCATTTGACCAACTGATCCATGATTTGAGCACAACAAAGCAATGCATCGAAGATAATACTAACGGTGAAAAATACCACAATAAATCCATTTTTTTTAAATGAGTACAAATGACTTGAAAACAAGGAGAGACAGATACAGAGGAAACCTCGCACAGCTCGTTAAATCGAGCTTCCAAGGCGATCAAGTGGACAGATTGAGAACTAACAGCAGCCGAAACAGATGGCTTTGCGGCTTCCATCTTCATAGCGCCTGAAACCCTAGCTAATCACTGCCATTGCTAATCTACAGCGAAAAAATCAGTAAAAGAGATACCTGAGCTACTGAGCAAGAGTTACTAAAGCTCAGATTGCGAACCGATTCAAGCAAAAAATTGCAAAAATGAACGAAAACAAGCGCACACTCACCTGCGTCTTTTAATGAAACAGATATCAAATCTGTGAAGTCGCGAATCGGTGACATTCGATGTTGTTCTCAATGAAATTGAAGTTGCTCCAGGAGTTGACGAAGCTAAAGAAGATCAGATCTCAGAGAAGGAGTGTGTTGAGAATGAGAGACCTGGAACGGAGAAGGAGATCACGGCGAGAAGTAGAGCACGTTGTAGAGGGAGAACAAGGCGAAACAGGTTGGGCGTTGACAGCACAGGGTGATAATCGGAGAGGGAGAGCGATCGAAGAGGGAGAGCAGAACGGTGAGGGAGATGAGAGCAGTCAGAGAGGGAGAGGGAGATACGGCTTCTGCTTCGTTCCTTCCTTCCTTCTTTCTCTCTTCTGTTTTATTTCTCTTTTTTTTTTTTTTGGTTTGGATCGAGCGGGCACTTTGGCGCCCCCAGCTTTCATAGCGCTTTTTAAAAATCCCATTCATCAATTGACCAAAATCACTTTGGCGCCTCCAGCGAAAATACCTTTCATAGCATTCTTAAAAAAAACGCTATTATCATGTGCTATCTATAACCATTTGTGTTGTAGGTACTTTGACTATAGACGAGGACTCTGGCTGCGTGAAGAACTCTCTCAGGTTGAGTGTTTGAAGAGAAGGTTTTTGTGAAACAGGAAATAGAGTGAAACAGGAAACAACCTGTTAGGAACAAGAAACTGTTTTGTGAAACAGGAAACGTTTTTTAACAGGAAACAAATTCTAGGAAACAGGAAACTGCTGTGAAACAGGAAACTGCTGTTCCTATATATATTAGGAACTGTAGGTGTTTTTTATTATTATTGCACGTAGAAAAACTGTGAAGCATAGGGTATAGAAAAAGATAATTGCTGGAATTGTTTCATCTCTTGTTGAGAGATTGTGTGAGAATTGTCATCTTCTTGTACCTTGTTCTTGAATATAGTGGAAGCACCTCACCGTGGACGTAGGCAATTTGCCAAACCACGTAAACCTTGTGTCTCTTGTGGTATGTTCTTGATTTTCTCTAATTACTTTCATTGCTAGTTGCTCTATTTAATTGATTGGATCCTTGTGGTATTTGTGTGCAATTGTTGGTGTCTACCCGCTTCCACAATAAGGCGCAACAATTGGTATCAGAGTACTAAGGGAAATTGATCTTGAATTGTTCTACTCAAGATTGTGAAGATTCAAAAGTGCTAGGATTTGTTTGTGCACAAGTTGTTTGAAAAAAAAAAAAAAAACCATAGTGAAGCTTCTTGTCTAGAAAGTCACAGGTTTTGTTTGCAATGGCATCCAAGGTGAGCAAGGCACATGTGGGGAAGTATGAAATCGAGAAATTTAATGGTAAGAACGATTTCGGATATTGGAGAATACAAATGAGGAATTTGCTTATTTCTCAGAAATTACACAAGGCATTACTAGGGAAGGATAAAAAGGCTGAAACCATGTCAGATGATGAATGGGAAGAATTGGATTTGGAGGCGCGTGCTGCTATTTGCTTGTGTCTGGATAGAGACATAGTTTTTTTAGTTAATGAAGAGACTACGGCAGCTGATGTTTGGTTGAAGCTTGAGTCACAGTTTATGACTAAGACATTATCAATCAAGTTATACTTGAAAACCCAATTGTACAGACTAGCAATGGATGAAGGCACTCCAATTGGTGATCATATCGCCAAGTTTACACATATTATCTCAAATTTGAGAGATGTGGATGTGAAGATTAAGGATGAAGACCAAGCAATTATATTTCTTTACTCCTTGCCGCAGTCATATGAAAATCTTGTACAAACAATTTTGTTTGGGAAAGATGAACTTACATTTGATGAAACTACCGGTGCACTCTTGTCCAATAAGATTCGGAAGAAAACTTCATCAAATGGTAGTGGGAAAGATCAAGCTGAAGGGTTGGTTGTTAGAGGAAGGTCTCAAGTGAAATCATCTTCAAAGAGTGGAAAATCTAGATCAAAGTCTAGAGGTCCACAATGTCACAAATGTAGAGAGTGGGGGCATATTAGAAAAAATTGTCCAAATCAAGGTAAGAGTAATCATGATAACAGTTGAAAGGGCAAGAAAAAGCAAGATAAGGGTGATACTAGTGAAGCAAGTTATGCATCTAGTACGAAAAAGGATGAAGAATGTTATTCAGTTGCGGGTGAAAACACAAAAATCTCTGGGAGTTGGCTCCTTGACTCTGGGTGTTCTTACCATATGTGCCCAAACAGGGAGTGGTTCACTACCTATGAGCACATTGATGGTGGTATTGTTCTGATGGGTAATGATTACGCTTGCAAGACAGTTGGAATTGGAACAATGAGGATTAAGATGTATGATGGTGTTGTGAGAACCTTAACTGATGTGAGGCATGTCCCAGCCTTGAAAAAGAACCTTATCTCGCTTGGTGTTTTAGACTCCAATGGTTGTAAGTTTATAGCGGTAGGTGGAGTTTTAAAGGTTATCCATGGGTCTTTGGTTGTCATGAAAGGGATCAAACAAGGTAACTTGTACACCTTGATGGGTAACACGGTAACAGGAAATGTGGCAGTGGGAACTTCTTCATCGGAAAGCACTAGGTTATGGCACATGCGACTTAGGCATATGACAGAAAAAGGATTGTCTCTACTGAGCAAGCAAGGGTTACTGAAGGGTATGCAAAAACTGACTACGGAGTTTTGCGAGCATTGTGTATATGGAAAACAATGCAGGGTAAAATTCAGTACAAGCAAGCACAGGAGGAGAGGTATTCTAGACTATGTGCATACAGATGTGTGGGGACCAGCGAAGGTCGCCTCTAAGGGAGGTTCCAGGTACTTTGTCTCCTTCATTGATGATTATTCTCATTACACATGGGTATATTTTTTGAAGTCTAAAAATGAAGTATTTGAAACATTTAAAAGGTGGCGAGCAATGGTTGAGAATAGAACTGGAAGAAAGGTGAAGACTTTGAGGTCTGATAATGGTACTGAGTATACTGAGGGTACTTTCAAACAGTTTTGTGACCAGGAAGGAATTGTTCGACATTGGACTGTTAGAGACACGCCACAACAAAATGGAGTTGCTGAGAGATTGAACCGTACTATGCTTGAAAGAGCTAGGTGTATGCGCTCCAATGCTTGTCTTGGCAGATAATGGTGGGATGAATCAATAGCCACCGCGTGTTTCTTGATTAATAGATCGCCACATTCTACATTAGACTGCAAAACACCTTATGAAGTGTGGTCAGGTGAACATGTTGATTACAGTATACTGAAAGTTTTCGGATGTATTGCCTACTACCATGTGAAAGAAAATAAGCTTGATGCTAGGGCTAAGAAGGCCATTTTCTTGGGGTATGCAAAAGGCGTGAAGGGTTATCGTCTATGGTGTTTAGAGGATAATAAATTTGTGATCAGTCGAGATGTTACATTTTATGAGAATTCCTTGTTAGCTTGTACTAAAGCTAAGGAGTTGGTTGATAATGGTGGTGAATCTAGTAACACTCAGAAAGTGGAAGTTGAAGCGTCTGTGGATGCAGCAGATGAACAAGTGGTTGAAGCAGCACACATGATCTGAATTATGAGCCTGAAGACCATGAGGAACAACAACTATTTGAAGATAATCAATCCCAGCAGCAACCTTTGGCCTCAACTAGGTCAAAACGATCGGTTAAGCAAGTACAAAAATTTGGCTTTGAAGAACCGTTGAAGCACTATGGTCAGTTGAATACAGTTGATTTGGTTGCATATGCACTCTCTGTGGAAGATGATGAGCCAACTACTTACAAGCAGGTCGCTCGTCATTCAGATAGTTAGAGTTGGTTAGTAGCTATGCAGGGTGAGATGGAGTCTCTCCAGAAGAACCATACTTGGGATCTAGTGTCGTTGCCTAATGGAAGGAAAGCAATTGGCTGCAAGTGGGTGTTTAAGAAGAAACAGGCTACTCTAGAGTCTGGTACTCAGTTCAAGGCAAGATTAGTAGCTAAGGGTTTTGCTCAGAGGGAAGGCGTTGACTACAATGAAATATTTTCGCCTGTGGTAAAACACACTTCTATACGTGTGTTGTTGAGCTTGGTAGCTCATGGTGACCTTGAGCTTGAACAACTTGATGTGAAAACAGCTTTCTTGCATGGAGACTTAGAGGAGGAATTTTATATGCATCAGCCGGAAGGTTTTAAGGTTGTTGGAAAAGAAGACCATGTTTGTCGTTTGAAGAGATCACTTTATGGGTTAAAGCAGTCACCTAGGCAGTGGTACAAACGGTTTGACACTTTTATGTTGAAACATAGGTTCACACGAAGTAAGTATGATTGTTGTGTTTACTTGAAAAAACTTCGTAGTGGCGATTTTATTTATCTTTTGCTCTATGTTGACGATATGCTCATTGCCTGTAAGAGTATGGTGGAGATAAATAAATTGAAGTCTCAACTTGCATCTGAGTTTGAGATGAAGGATATGGGTGCTGCAAGAAAAATACTTGGTATGGAGATAAGAAGAGAAAGGGAGAATAAAAAATTATTTCTTTCACAAAAGGGGTACCTTGAGAAGGTCATATCACGGTTTGGCATGGAAAAAGCAAAGCCAGTTATTACTCCTTTGGCTTCACATTTTAGACTTTCTCGAAAGTTATCTCCAGTCACAGTGGAAGAAAAGGAATACATGTCGCATGTTCCTTATGCTAGTGCAGTTGGCAGTTTAATGTATGCTATGGTGTGTACACGCCCTGACATTTCACAGGTTGTTAGTGTTGTGAGCAGGTATATGGAAATCCCTGGGAAGAAACATTGGGAGGCAGTGAAATGGATGCTTAGGTACTTAAAAGGTACATTGGATGTGGGTTTGGACTTCGGTGGAGATTCATGTCAGGTTCGTGGGTTTGTTGATTCTGATTATACTGGTGATCTAGATAGACGAAGATCTACTACTGGTTACGTATTTCAGATATATTGTGCTCCGGTTAGTTGGAGATCTATGCTTCAGGATACAGTGGCTCTCTCTACTACAGAGGCAGAGTATATGGCAATGACAGAGGCTGTAAAATAAGCATTGTGGCTTCAAGGTCTTGTAAATGACTTGGGTGTGGAACAAGATAGTGTTGAGGTTCTCTGTGACAGTCAGAGTGCCATCCACTTGGCTAAAAATCAGGTTCATCACGCAAGGACTAAGCATATTGACGTCCGATATCACTTTGTTCGAGATGTAATTGAGGATGGTGATGTGTCTTTGGTGAAAGTACACACAAAAGACAACCCTGTTGATATGTTGACAAAGGTTGTTCCTGGAGTTAAGTTTCAACATTGTTTGGACTTACTCCACATTGACTCATGTTGATTGGGGGCCCTTTGGGGCGTTGCCCTTCGGGGCGGTTTCGTGAGGTGACAAAGCTATGATGGAGTGTTGATTAGTTTATTCTTATGCCTTGTTTCGGCTCATTTTTTCCTTAAAAAAAATTCGCCGAGGTGGAGAATTGTGAAACAGGAAACAGAGTGAAACAGGAAATAACCTATTTTGTGAAACATGAAACTGTTTTGTGAAACAGGAAACGTTTTTTAACAGGAAACAAATTCTAGGAAATAGGAAACTGCTGCGAAACAGAAAACTGTTGTTCCTATATATACTAGGAACTATAGGTGTTTTTTATTATTATTGCACGTAGAAAAACTGTGAAGCACAGGGAATAGAGAAAGATAATTGCTGGAATTGTTTCATCTCTTGTTGAGAGATTGTGTGAGAATTGTCATCTTCTTGTACCTTGTTCTTGAATATAGTGGAATCACCTCACCATGGACATAAGCAATTTGCCGAACCACGTAAACCTTGTGTCTATTGTGGTATGTTCTTGGTTTTCTCTAATTACTTTCATTGCTAGTTGCTCTATTTAATTGATTGGATCCTTGTGGTACTTGTGTGCAATTGTTGGTGTCTACCCGCTTCCGCAATAAGGCGCAACAGTTGTTGGGTTCAGCACTTTGATGACTGCATGACATAGAGGAGAGTTGATGTGTTTATTGTGGCGTGACAGAGAAGAGAAACAGAAGTTGCGGTTCAGAAGATAGGGAACAGGGTTTAAAAAAGGCAGTCGTTGTGTTGAGACAGGGAGTGGTTGCCTGCTCTGCTATTGGGTTCCAAAACTGTTGTTGGCTGCTTCATTATAAAAGAAGGAAGTTGCTGCTTCGTTACAGAATCTGTTGCGGCGTGAAGGGTTGCTGCTACGTCAGGAAGGAGAAGAACCTGGTGCTCCAAATCAGAATCAGCTTCAATTGCTTATTCAGTTGCTTGAGTTCTCCTGCTGCGAATTGCTCTGTTCGTCCAGCTGAACTGTTGGAAAATCAGCTACTATTTGGCTTGAAAATCTTCTGGAATTTTTCTGTTGCAAATTGCTATGTTGTTTGGTTGGAAAATCAATTGTTGTTTGGCTGGAATCGGCTGCTATGCTGTTGAGTTGCTGCTGAACTACTGGAACATCAGCTGTTGCTTAGCTGGAAAATCTGACTGCTGAAATTTCTTGTTTGGCTGGAAAATCAGTTGTTGTTTGGCTGAAAATTTTGGTGGAAATTTGTTGCTGAAATTAAATTCTTCTTCTTGACTGAGTGAAAAACTCTTTGTTCTCTTCTGTGAAGAAAAAGTGAATGATGAATGGAAACTATGAAACAGCGTGCGAAGCTGCAATTGAGTGGAATGTCCTGCAAATCACCTTATGTGCACTCTGTGGACTCTTGGAAGGAACGATTGGAGGTTTATTGGGATTTGGCGGAGCTTAATTTTGGGCCCATAGCTCCTTGGGCTTGGTGTGATCCCACAGGCAGCAAGCGCAACAATGTTTGTGATGTTGTTCTCATCATCTTTATCTGTGGTTGAGTTTTATTTTCCTTAAAAGATTTTCAATTCCCTTTGCTTTGTATTTCAACTCGGTATACACTTCTCATCTTCTAGGGAAGAGTGATGTTGAAGAGTTGAAGTTGATGGAAATGTTTCACTGACATTAATTGGCTGAAAACTACTTGGTAGGTTTCGTACTGCCATGTTGAAATATGGTTATGAGCAAAGCAATGCATATCATGATGATCTTGTTGAGATTGATAAGTTCAAGGGTTGTTTAGCTTTCGAATTTGATATGAAGCGTCTTGGTGGATTGAAGTATTTTTTGGGTATTGAAGTTACTCGCGTGAAATTTTCTTATCAAAAAAAATTATATATATAAGTTGGCATATCGGTGCTACTACAGAAGCGTTCCTTGCGATGCAACTTATGAGAAGTGGGTAATGGAGAATGATATTGTGCAGAGTTGGCATATCGGTGCCATAAAACCTAATGTTACGAATGTTTTGCTCATCGGTGCCATTGAACCGAATGTGATGAAAAGTTGTCTTATCGATACCATGAAACCGAATGTGGCAAATTTGTTTATTCTTCATCCTACATGCCCTTAGAAGCTACTTCCGTTGATTATTCATCCTACTTGCCCTCAGAGACTACTTCCCGTCTGTTATTAATTTTACTTTTTTGTTGCGCTCTGTTGCAAGTTGTTGTCTTGTTGGTTACCTTGTCAAGCTCGGCGTTTGCGATATCTATGCCCATATTGTGGGGAATGTTAAGAATTATAATAGTTATATAATTATGAATACCTATTTAACAGAGACTGTAGTTATAGGAATATCGAATTAACCGTAATTAGAATTAGTTTTCCTTTATTAGTTAGGATTATATTTGTATCCCTATAAATACCTCCTTGTGAGAAGAATAAAATAATGTTCTGTAATATTTAAAAGCTGTTTTGTTTGACAGTAGCTTCATACCAAGAGGATAGGATGAAGTTCAAACTAGAAACGAGGAAAGTAAGGTTGAGAGAAAAAGATGTAAGTCTAACTTTTGGGAAACCAACAAGTGGAGAAATGGTCGATCTAGTACAAGGGAGAGACTTTAATGGAAAAGATTCTACTTTTGGTAAAAAAAAAACATTTCAAAGAAGTAATGGGACAAAAGTTGTTTTTTAAAGATAGAGAAAATGTGATGAGGGTTGCAGTTGTAAAGGAAGGTGATGAAGAAGAAGAAGAATTTATGAAGCTCATCGTCCTTTTCATGGCAGCAAACATCTTTTTCCCGGGCTCAACCGACATTGGATAGATTTCTTTTACATTCATACTTTTGATGATATAAATAGTGTCAATTGGCCTGGAGCTATTCGAAAGGTGTTGTTTGACAAATTGAAGGGGGCAAAGATGCACTATACTACTTTCAGTAAATAAATTCTAACATCTATGTTGCATAATTTAATTGAAAACTTCTTCTGTTGGTACTAACTTGTAAGACATCCAATTGTAGTACTGGTTATGTGAACATGTTAGTTTTATTGAGCCAAAGAAAAGACAGGAAAATGTGCTTCTCCTACCCAGATCCAAAATCGATATGAAACTTGTCTAAAATAGACATGAAACTTGTTCTAAAATTCATTCAATTTGAATACTTTCTATAGGGTGAAGCATACTTGGTTGTGCAACTTTCCAAAAAAAAAAATAGCAATCCAACAGCTTTTCAGAGTATATATTATGTAAGCCTTATTGGCCCAATGCCAACTTGATTTGATATATATGAATTGGATGAGCTGTAAACCCTGATAAATGAAGCAATAAAACAACCTTAACAATGTTAAATGCACCCGAACAATAAGGATACAAGTACTATTGATAAACCAGACGACTATGGCAATTCAGACTTTAATATATTCATCAAACTAAGGCCAAGGTCCACAACACAACTAATTGATGAAGATCCTTTAGAATCTGAGTGTTGTGAAGAACCATGCTTGTAATAAGTCTTGTAAATAAAATCATGTTTGTATAACTAGTTGACATGTAGGGATACTACTATTGTTTGAGTTTAAAAAATATTGGATGAAAAATATAGTATTATACTCTTGAGTTTAAAAACCAAAAACTAAAATTTAAAAGTTGGTTGAATGTATAAAAGCTTACCTAGCCAACAAGTTACTAATCATAGCCTAATTCACCTGTATGCATCGACGATATCTTGAAAAGTATAAGTAAATTTGTCTGTTCTAAAATATGTAGGTGGAGACTTTTTTGTATGTAAGACCTGAAGTCTGGCTCCAATTTACGAGTTGTTGTCAAAAGCAGCCCACTGCAATGCATCCTGGATTTGCAAAAATGAGGGTAACTTTTGTAAATATCAAATACTCAAATTGAAAACCAGCGTGGCTAGTTTATAAATTCAAATTCACCTTACTTGTCTTCTCTTCAGGATGTGTTAGTTGCCTCCCTGCTAGGAGAAGCACTGTCTCATCAATTGCACAAGGCTAAAAGTAACTTTTTCTCAATAATGTTTTTGCACTCAAATGTCTGTATTTATTTTGGCAAGTCTTCAACTTTTCTAAGACTTGTATAATGATGGTTGATCCATGGAACTGCTAGAAATTGTTACTTGAGGTTGAGGATAATCATATAGAAAAGAATCATCATCAGATAGAGGGAAAAATAGTCTTCCTAGAGAGCGCCTCTATCATTATATTATTTTGTTTTTCAGGAAACTAACACAAAGAATAATCTAGAAATGTGCATGGAGTTTTCACCTGTTTTACCTGCTCGATTTATGATACTGACCTCAAAATATTTTCTTGTAATTTGCTTCTCTTCTAGCTTGGTTGTGCCTGACTTTAGTGTGTGATCATTATCTTTGCATGAAGGTACAACAATGCTAGACACAAAACCATTAAAGGATGAGTGTATGATTATCTTGCTATTTGAGGAAGACTAGCTACTTGAAATAAAGATGAAACTATATTATGTAGGTCTACTTCCCCACTTTGAAGTTATAGCATTCCACATACTGCACCACTGCTGATGAATGTATATTTCGATATCTGTAATTCTAAAAAGCCAGGCCCACAACGCCAGGCCAGCCCATCACCATCCATCATCCAGAGATGGAGCAATTTTCAGCATCTCTAGGATGATGGATGGTGATGGGCCGACCTGGCGCTGTGGGCTTGACTCTCTAGCAAAGTTCTTTCGATATATCTTAGTTAGACTTAGGACTCGGACTTTGGCAGATGAAAAGCGAAAACAAATATCAGCATTTTCATACTTAAGTCACCACTAAATATAGAAACAACTAGACTGAATGAGAAAAAAATTGACTGAGCTGGTCTAAGATGTCACTCTACAACTTTTTGCTATTGTAAAAACAAACTGTTGAATATATGATATTTATACAAAAGTCTAATGCACATGGCTTTTAATTGCATTGGAGAATGGAGAGTGCTCATCTAAAGCATTCCACCTCTAACTATTTCCATGAATGGGGTCATCTTTTTAAACATGAACTGTCAAGATATTTAAAAATCATCATCATGGCCGCTATATTAATAAACTGATAAAACTTGCTAAGTGTTTGTTTTCATCCTTCTTAAAAATCATTATCATGCCCTCTGTATTAATAAACCGATAAAACCTGCTAAGTGTTTGTTATCATCCTTGTAGGCACAAAACCAAGGATGGCCTACAGGAAATCAAAAGAGGAAGTTTAAAGAAATATGAGTAGAAGCTAATTATTGATGATAAGGGAGTTTGCAAATATTATGATTACCTAAAAATCTGTGGAAATAGAGGGTCAAGTTTATAAGGCGCCAACTACTATAACAGTTTGATGCCATAGGAGATCATAATCATTGGTCTGGTGGATTTCCATTAAATAGTTGCTCAATTAGATGATGCACTATTTAACTAGCACATAACTTAATACCCTTCTTTGTAGTCGTAGTAAAGAAAAATAGGGATCGTTCTAGACCGTGGATTAGAGGGCTCGCTAACTAACACTAAAAGATACCTAAAAGACAAGTAACATACTAAATAAGAAAAATATTGGGGGATTGAATTTTTCTAATTTTCAACTAAGAAAATTACTTTAAAACTAATAAAAATATGAACATTGACTAGGCAATTACAAATATGATCAGCGTCTTGTTCTTAACCTAGGTTTTTACTTAACCTTGCCAACATTCTTTGGTATTTACTATTTGTGAGAATAAGATAATAAAGATTAGATAAAACTCTTTTATACTCTAACATCAAATCCTAGCATGCTTACTGGGTTGGCCACCTTAACAAACATACAAAATAAGTTCTCTATAAAACAATTAAGCAAAACGCAATAACTAATCAGCAAGGAAAATTCAATTCAATTTATTCATAAAACACATGTTCGGGGCTTCGAACCCCTAGCTAAATGGGAGTTTAGCTACACATATTAATTATGTTCAAATAATAGCCCATAATCAATATCAAACTAAATAAGGAAAAGATAGTGAAAGAAATAGAACATTGTCGTCACGCGTGGTGGTGCTAAGTAGGATTCTAGGGGTGCAGATAGGAGTGAAAAAAGGGATAAGAACACCTTCTCCTCTTCTTCTAATCTTCGATCTATTATTGCTCTCACTGGCTAAGGTTGAAGAAGACTGCTGCGCAAAACAAAGATCAGGGCGGCAATGGACTGCTAAGGACTATCGACGATGAAAGGTGCCTAGACAGCATCGGGGCCGACGATGGCGACTGTTGATGGAGGTGAAGAGAGAGGAAGATGGTGGCTAACGACTGTGTGATGTGTATGGAACAAGCAAAGGAGAAAGGGGTTGTGCAAGGGAAGACATGGATGGTGGTTTTTGATCTGGTGTGTGCGGCATTTGATTGCGATGGAGTTGAGGTAGCAGTTGGTTCTTAATGTGTGATGGATGAACGATCAATGGAGACGAAGAGAACGGTGAACAATGGACTGGATTAGAGAGAATGCGTGATTGTGGCGACTTGCTGTTGTGGGGAGGAGGGGTGATCTCTCGAGAACATGTATTGTTCTCTTTATAACCATTGTCTCTACGTTTTTTTGTGTAGTTTCCTTTTGCAATAAGTCTTCCTAATTCAAACCAATTTGCACCATTTTGCTTCTATTTTGAAATCTTGTTGTTGGCAACCTACACAAAAATAGTAATTACTATCATAATTTAACAAGAAATAGCCAAGAATATATGTAAAAAAAATTCAATATATTCGCTCCTATCAAATTCCCCCACACTTATATTTTGCTAGTCCTCGAGCAAATCAAAGAAATAAAAGTAAAATACTCAAATGACTCAATCTATACTTTCCAACATTTGTCTTAGATTTTCAACAGATCATGACATGAAAGATTTTTTACAAACACAAGATTAAATCCACATTATTCAAAAACTAATACACGTTCATAGCAATGATATAAAAATTCACAATTAAATCAATCCATGCAACGGGTGAAACTTAGACACATGCCAAAAGGAATTAACACAAAAATTTCACTAGATGCACTTTTTTTCACTATTGTTCGGTAAAAATCAGTCTTCCTATTCTAGTTATATGTGAAAGGATTGTTGTAAAAGAGACACAAATGCTCACATATAATATAACAAGAAATAAAGGCATTTTCTGACATGTTTATTTTATTTTTTTACTTTTCAGATATATGATCTTATGAAAGGAATGCTACTACTTGAATGCAAGAAGTAGTGATACCATATGCTCATACCTCATTCGAATATCCACATCTTGACATTGCACAACGCACTCAATCAAAAGGTCTTAATTTGGGTTGTAATAAGACCAAGGGGTCAAGGGAAGAGAATGAACGGATAAGGAAATAACTAAGGGTTTAAAGAAATGATGAAAATATGCAATAAGATTAGAGACATTACCAATGAATCAAATAGTTAAAAACATACAACGCAATGCAACAATGATATATCAGCTCATGTACGAAAGGGAAGAGGTGGCCTACTGATAATGAAGAGTTTCAACCACTATTTTGTATCTACTGAAAATGAAAACAACTGGACTATCTGTATAATACTGAAATACTGAATGAGTATAAACAAGGGCGTGTATCCCTTCTATAACTTTGTACCACATTTTTTTACAACTCTTTCTTCTTGAACTATCTACCATAAGGGCCTTCCCCAACACTTTCTTTTCAACATACCTTGAACTACAATAAAGTCTCTGCAAATCAAGTTATGTTTCACTGTTCTGATTAGGTTAGGTATGAAAAATGAAGGTAATGAAACAAAATGGCTTAATAATAGGCTCAACAAGAGTTAACCTAAATGAAATATATCATGGATCTAGCTTATTTGGCAATGGTGAAAACTAGGTGCATTTATCATGTCAAGCATGTCGTGCAATTCAATATAATACTTTGAATGAAATTAATACAAGTTCTGGTGTTTAATTCTTAATTATGAAAGCAATCCAAGTAGCAACCAAAACGAACAAAAATGAGATCATGCAATAAATTATTATTGGCAGAAGAAATGAAATATGAACTAAATAAAAACCCTCAAAATCGAGGAACAATAGGCTCAAAACTCACATATGGGTTATATTGAGTTAAATTCAGTTAAGCATGCTATGAGTACCAATTCCTCATTTGATTACATGTGAATCCGTATATGATATCCATGAAAAAGCATTAACCAAAAAAATAATGTCAAACTTAAAATCATGCTTATAAATCACCTTAAAGTCATGTAATTAAAAGCCAAATCTCATCATTGTGTTGGAAAGTATCCTAAGACTCAAAACAACTATAAAAATCTTTTTTTAACTGACACTAATACCCACAAAGAAAACAAAAACCAACATTTTTTTTTAGACTGACATATTTTTAAGAAAAATTTCAAAACAAAAACAACGTTGTTCCCACCCACACTTAAACCTAACATTGCCCTCAATGTTGACAGATTAGAGCACATGCAATGAAAGATTTAAAAGAGGAAAAACAAATAACTAACAAACAAAAGCAAAAATAACGAAAATAAAATAAGTGGACAAAAAAAGCAAATCTGGTTGGGTTGCCTCCCAAGAAGCGCATGTTTTAACATCGTGCAACCTGACGGTATCTCCAATTAATCCTCAGAATAAGTGGGAAAATGGAGTTATACGTCATCTACGTCATGCTCCACAAATGACTCATAATAGGGCTTAAGTCAATACTCATTCACCTTGAACTCCTTACCGGTTGTGACACTCTTAATATCTATATGGAACCATGGGGAAAAAATTAGTAACAATAAAAGGACCAACCCATTTAGAACGTAACTTACCAAGTCTAAGACATGATTGGAAACGCAATAATTTTTTTTCCAACAAAAATATTTCCACAGATCATCTGATCATATGAAAAACTATGGTGTTTTCCTTGTAATTACTTTTACTTTCATAGGGAATTCTATTGTTCTCATATCCAACAACAGTAGCAATGGTGGTCTCTAGTTCATCCTTGTTCCTGCCGTCTAACAATTTTTATGCAAAATTGTCAATCACATTAATATAAAAACAAGAATGATTATAATAGGATACCTCATGGCTTCAAAAATATTGAAGCCAATCTCATCACCATCAAACCCCATGGTCAATTTATCTACATACACATCATTCTTTGTCCTTGCCGATTTCATGAAGGGACAACCTAAAATAAGAGGCAAATGTGCTAAAAATGTTGAATCCTCCATCTCAAGCACATAGAAATCCGCCGAAAATGTCAAATGGTTAACCTGCACCAACACATCTTCCAAAAAATCTCGAGGATTTTTATTAGAATGGTCAGTCAATTGACTAATAACATCATTTTTTAGCTCCCTGAGATTCATAGAGCGACAAACAGAATACATCATAACATTAATCAAAGCACCTAAGTCTAAGATTGCATGTTCAATTTTAGTATACCAATTATACAAGGGATAGTGAAACTACCCGGATCCTTACACTTAGGTGGCAATTTTCTCTGAATAACTTCACAAACATTCTCACTCACCATTACCACTTCTCCGTCTTGAAGTCATATCTTTGTGGTGCAAAGTTTCTTCAAAAAATTTGCATACTTAGGCCCTTGCTTAATAGCATCAAGAAATGTTAACCTGGACTTTTCGGAAGGTTTCCAAGATTTCCTTCTCATGTTCATTTTTCTCAGACTTGGCAAATCTACGTGGGAAAGGTAGAAAAGGCATAGAATGATTAACAGAAACTGAATTTGGAACACTCACCTTCTTACCTTGGAATTTTGGTGGCTCAACAATGGGATCTTCTTGGCTCGGATTTGGCCCTGGTTGGCCTTGATTGGCTGAATCATCCTCCTGTAACTCAGCTTCCACATTTCAGCTTTGTTTGGGGACTATTAGCTCATTCTCAATTTTCCTACCACTCCTCATTGTGATTGCTTTTGTGGTTTCAAACCCTCTTTTCAGATTTTGAATTACATAACAAGGAAGTTTGCCTTGCTCACAAATTTGTCCCATAAACTTAACTATTTGTCCCATTTGTAGCTTCAAATCTGTTATATCCTTTGCTTGGATCTGCTGAGAAATAGTTAACGATTTCATAATCTCATCATAATTAAGGAACGTACCTGAATTGTGTTGAGGTGGTTCTGGCGGCCACTGAAAGAAACCAGGGGGTGACCGATTCGAAGTTTGTTGTTGAGGCTGTTATGAATTTTTTCATCCAAAGTTGGGATGATTTCTCCAACCTTCATTGTAAGTGCTAGAAAAAGGGTTATTCCTAGAGCGATTTTGCCCTTGAAAATCTACTGCATTAACATTCTCCCAACCGCCATTCTCAATCGGCTAAGGGCATTGATCAAATGGGTGCCCTGGCATGGAGCATATGCCACAAACTTGTGCAACTCCTAGCTCATTCGGCTTCCCCAGAACCAGAGACACAAGTGAAGTAAGATTAGCGATTTGAGCTTCCAAACTATAATTACTACTTACCTCATGGGCTTGGCGTGAAGGCTCTACAATTCCTTCATACTGCTGGGCGTTTAAGGCTCGATTTGTAATCAAAGTCTTCGCTACTGTTGGAGTTTTATCAGCTAAAGTTCATCCTACTGCTACATCTAACATTTGTCGCTCAAGAGGAAGCAATCCTTCATAGAATACTTAATCAGGAGCTCCTCCTTCATCTGGTGTTGCGGACATAATGCTATGAGAGTTTTGAAGAGCTCATAGTATGTTGGATTTTATTCTCCTGGACCCTACTGAATACCACTGATTTTCTTTCTCAACAAGATGATTCTTGAAGTTGGGAAGAATTTTTCTAGAAACACCTTCTTTGTGCTATCCCAGGAGTATACTGTTCCGGAAGGTAGTTCATAGAACCAATCTTAGCCCGTCAGCTAGAGAAAAATGAAACGCTCTCAGCTTAAGATGTTCTCATCCACAGTGATTGGTGTCATACTGGAGCATATAACCTCAAATTCATTTAAAATCTTATTCGGATCCTCCATAGAAAGACTATGGTACTTCAAAATATTGTGAAGTAGGCTGGATTTAAGCTCGAATGACTATGTCTTTCCATGCACTGCTATTGGACACTAAATGCACAGGGGTGCGGCATTGTCCAAGGTGGATGCCGAAAGTTCCTTAATTGGCTTGTTGTCTTCCATGTCGAGCTCTTCTAAGTCAGATTCAGAGCTAGATGTTTGTGATTCTTCTGTTTCTCTCATTCGTCTCCTAAATGTTCTTTCAGGCTCCGGATTGCACTCTGATAAGTTTTCACCAGATCTGCTGTTGCGCATGAACAAATACTTGAGATAAAAAATAAAAAAATAAAGTTAATAACACAAAAAATGAATTAAGTAATTAGCTATTTTACTAATCACCAACAACGACGTAAAAAATCGATGCACTATTTTACTAGCACACAACTTAATACTATGTTTTGTAGTCGTAGTAAAGAATAAGTAGGGGCCGTTCTAAACCGGGGATTAGAAGGCTCGCTAACTAACACTAAAGGGTAATTAAAAGACAAGTAACAAACTAAATAAGAAAATATTTGGGGATTGGATTTTTCTAATTTTAAATTAAGAAAAATACTAAGAAGATTACTGTAAAAGTAATAAAAACATGAGAGAAATAGATGATGAGAAATTAGCTAAGTGTTTTATCTTCACACACCAAACATATGCTCATGAATTAATATTCAAAAATCCCTTACTAAGTCGTGAAGGACAATGCTCAAGATTAACTGTGGCCGCACTACATTAATCTTAATTTTTTCCCAAATTTGTTGAATTAAACTAATCGTCGCTTTCAAACTATTCTTTTCATGCTATCTAATAAGGAATTGAATGTTAGATAATAATCCAAGATCATTAAGTTCTATGGATAATATGAACATTGACTAGGCAATTACAAGTATGATCAGCATCTTGTTCTTAACCTAGGTTCTTACTTAACCTTACCAACGTTCCTTAGTATTTACTACTTGTGAGAATAAGATTATAACGATTAGGTTAAACTCTCTTATACTCTACATCAAATCCTAGCATGCTTACTAAGTTGGCCACCTTAACAAACATACAAAGATAAGTTCTTTGTAAAGCAATTAAGCAAAATATAATCACTAATCAGCAAGGAAAGATTAAATTCAATTAATTCGCAAAAACATGTTCGGGGCTTCGAATCCACCGTAACTAAAAGGGAGTTTAGCTAGACATATTAATTATGTTCAAACAATAGTCCATAATCAAATACCAAACTAAATATGAAAAAGAGTGAAAGAAATATAACACTGTCATCGGGCATGGTGGTGCTAAGTAAGATTCTATGGGTGCGGATAGCGGTAATAAAAGGATGAGAACACCTTCTCCTTCTCCTCTTCTTCTGATCTTCTATCTACTCTTGCTCTCACTGGCTGAGATTGAAGAAAACTGCTGCGAGGAAGAAAGATCAGGGGCAGCAATGGACTGCTAGGGACTGTTGATGGTGAGAGGTATCTGGACAGCGACGAGGCGGACGACGATGACGACTGTTGATAGAAGAGAAGAGGGAGAAAGATGGTGGCTAACGACTGTGTGATGTGTATGGAACAAGCAAATGAGAAACGGGTTGTGCAAGGGAAGAGGTGGACAGTGGTTGTCGATCGAGTGTGTGAGGCGTTTGATTGTGATGGAGATTGAGGTAGTAGTTGGTTGTTTGTGTGCGATGGATGAAGGATCAGTGGAGACGAAGATAAGGGTGAATGATGGACTGGATTAGGAATAATTCTAGGGAGCCCGCTCATGTAGCCCGCCTGGCTGTCCGGACCCTCCCAGGCACGTGCCAGAAGGAGGGTGTTTGCCACGTGAACCCACATTCAAGATACTCAGGTGGCATGTAACCTCTAGTACCAACCACATGTCTTGTCAATTGCAGCAAGCCATCTTCTTCATTCCCATCTCCATTTTCTTCTTTTTCAATTGCGGAAAGATTGTCAAATGTTCTTGCTAGCTCAAAATTTGTTATCTTGGCTCTAAACTCACCATTCAACAAGATGTTGCTGCTCTTCAAGTCCTTGTGAATGTAAGGTGGATTACTGTAAATGTAATTGTGAAGATAATTCAGCCCATCTGCTACATCATAAGCAATCTGAACTCTCTGTTTCCATCCAAGCTGACTAGTCAATTATCTCTTCTCATAAAGCCAGTCACTGAGTGACCCATTTTCGGCAAACTCGTAAACAAGATATGTGTTTATGCTTCCCTTCTCATCTTGCACACAGATACCAGATAGCCTTATCACACTCGAATGGTTGATTTGTTTGAGTATAAGAATTTCATTTTCAATGGAAGCTAAAGAAACATTCGTCTTCTTCTTTATAGCAGCACGGTCACCATTAATTACTCCTCTATAAACATTACCCTTGATTATGTGATCTTCTCCAAAATTCCCAGTCGCCTTCTGCAACTCCTCAAGCTTATACACTGTCAAAGATTCAACAAGAACACGAATACCTTCTAAAGACAAAATGTCTGACTCGGTCTTGTATGTAGAAACATGAGACACATCCATTCCTCCTCCTCCTCCTGCTTGTACCCGTGGAATTGGCTTAGCCCATGTTTGTCTGCGGCGGCGGCGAATACAAACACAAAGCATACAACCAATTACAATTAAAGCAATCAAAGCAACTGCAATTCCAATTTCAATAAAGACCCATTTCTTGGAACTGGATGAAGATGAGTTGTCCTGACTAGGTGGTTGGTTTAACTGCACTTGTGGTGGTGGTGGAGGTGATACAGGTGCAGAGACAGGTTGAATCTTTGTAGGTTCTTTTTTCAGAGGAATCAAGATGGTTGTGAATGGAAAAATTAGAGAAGTTGAAGATAATTCATTTGCATAAAGAACACTCCGCTGGTCTACACCAAATGTTTGAGTAAATGTGGGTTCACGTGGCAAACACCCTCCTTCTGGCACGTGCCTGGGAGGGTCCGAACAACCAGGCGGGCTACATGAGTGGGCTCCCTAGAATTATTCCTGGATTAGAGAGATTACGTGACTGTGGCGGCATGCTCTTACGAGGAGGGGTGATTTCTCGAGAGTAGGTATTGTTCTTTTTATAACAATTTTTTCTAGGTTTCCTTCTTTGAGTAATTTCCTTTTTGTAATAAGTCTTTCTAAATCAAATCAATTTGCATCACTTTGCTTCTATTTTGGAATCTTGTTATTGGCAACCTACTCAGACACAAAAATAGATGTTATCTAAAAGGACCAAGTCATAAAATCTAAGTGGATTTCATTGAAGTATTAAAATATCAAGACGAGGGTTTACCCACAATCAAGATGACAAAAGCTACAACCCATAACAAATATTGATAGAGTTGTGCTTGGGTTTAACATATTTCAATTCATATCCTGCAGGAATGTATTTGCGGCTAACATATCCAAACTGAGGATTAAAAGAATAAATCCAAGGAGAAATGCTGACAAGAATCCTCCAATATGAGTGAACTGTCTATGTTAGGGAGAAGACCAATAGTCGAAATGAGATCAATCATGAGAATGAGAGTAGAAAGTGTTGCACACTCAACCGACAATAATTTTTATTTTTATTTTTAATTATTATCAAGCCAATAAGTCTAAAAAAGATATTATGAGATATAGAAGAATAGGCCCAAAAATATGTAAGGTGAGTAAAATTGAGCACATGGTAGGTTATGAATGTTATCTAAACAGTAGATTAATACTTGAAGATAACATATATGTATTGTGAAATTTTAACAACAGTGAGCAGATTATATGCAAATTTCCATCAAACTGCAAAAAGGTTTTCTAACCCTGATCATGCCTAACATGTCCAAGAACTGCTCAGACTGGCCTATTCATGAGTTACTTTTCAAGTTCTGCCTTCAAAAGATATAAATTCAAAGCAGACCTTATTTGCATAAAGAGACCAATTCATGATCAGCTCATAGCATGGCTCCTAGCAGTCCAAAATGTGAACCTGATGCACCAACTAAAATTGTTTCGAGATGCAAAGCAAAAGACAAGCTCTCACCAAACCTGGAAAGAATAAACAAGAATCTTATTCGCCCTGCAAATTCATAAGCATAAAAGAGGCATGTAAGGTCAATTCAATAAAAAAATTGAACTTTATAACTCGATATTTGATGCTTACAAAATCCAAACTCATGTTCAAGGCATATGCCTATAAATAGAAGACTTGTCATATTAGCAGCCAAATGGATGACGCCAACATGAAGCCACATGCAAGTAATGAGATACTATGCTTCACCTTTATCCACCACTAATGGTTTGTTAAGAGCTCCCATTTTCACAAGCCTACACGAATATAAAGCCATAGAAAGTAACTAAATGGATATACATAGTTCGCTGCACATGTAGTCATTTAAGATGATAACTAAAAATAATCTAGTTACCCAAATTGGACAGCTTCATAATTGGTTTCTCCTTCAGTGCACAGTGTGTACTATACACACACACACAAAAAAAAAAGAGTTGACTTGTTAATCTAACCAACTTGACTGATTGTTCATTCAAACACTTCTACTCATTTTTTTCATATTGACAATTGCTTGAGTAACCGGTTAGAATGGAGTAATAATTGTTGAAATTCGTTTTGATCAGCAGAGTAATGTAGTGCTTGGATAACACCATAATCATCAAGAATAGTATTTCTCGTTTTGCCAAATACTTCTACTTATATCATTGCAAGCTTGTTGTGAAAGCAGAAAATCTTCAAACAACCAAAAGAACGTAATGTTAAGAAAGTTATTTATATGTCTCAGAACTATTAATTGCTTGTGGGAGGGTTCGGAACTAATACCCCAATTTCAAAGTCGGCACCCTAAGATTGAAACACTTACAAAACACAAAAGCTAACTCAATCTAATACCCCAACTATTCCAACAACAAAAAAACTAATTTTCCCTAAACAAATCCAACAATCGTGGATTGGGCAGGCATAAATAAGCACGAAATTTGGAATTTCATTTCACAACAAGATGAAAAACGAAAGGGAAAATTAGGGTTTTGGAAGGTGAAGAGAAAAATTTACATTGCTCTTTGAAGTAGTAGTTGCCTTGGAGGCATGGCTTGGCCGGTCTCACGAATCCAAAATCCGACAGTGTAAATCGTTTTACCCAAAGTCCCCATCTTCTTTTTCTTCTCTTCTAATCTCTTTTATGAGAGATTCGACCGATGAGTTGAGTTTGTATGTCAGCGACAGAAAAATAAAGTGAGCCTCTCTTATCATTCATGCGCTGAGCAATCGGTGTACTTCTTCATTTTGCGCTCCAGAGCCACCGGTCTTCTTTTTTGTCTAACCGATTTCTAGATTCATTACAATTTGTGGGAAATGATGGATGGATCTATTCCCACCATGTCTTTCATTGTCCATTAAAAAATATCCTGGTTATCTTTTAGCAGTTGGATCAGCTTCATGGCGAGGTCAAGTTGGATTTTTGTGTCGATTCAAACTATCATTTTAGCTTCATTGTCAAAATAGACTTCGACCATTTCTTCTTCCGGTAATTCGGTGTTGGGTCGATCTGGAGGATTGGTTGGAGACTTATTTTCGTCTGGAGAATCCAAACTTGTTTCATCAGATCGTTGCGAAGACTCCTCCAGTCGTTGCGATAATTACTATTTAGGTGGAGTCTTTATAGCAGCAAAATGACACTCCCGTGTTGCTGGTTTATCTACTTTTATTCTTCCAATGCCATTGTCGGTGTTGTACTTCACGCATTGGTACATAGTGGAGGATACTACACCCATTTTGTGTATCCATGGTCACCCGAGCAGCATGTTGTATGCAACAAGAGCGTCAACGATGAGAAAATCTGTCATTAGCACTCGCTGCTTCCCTGGTTCTCCCGTTTCGACTGATAATCGGATCATTCCTAGAAGGTTACATTGCTCCCCACTGAAACCTACCATAGATTGATCGCTCGGTGAGAGCATATCAATGGTGAACTACATCCTTCAAAAAGCTATTAGGTATGAGAGGGTTGTTGAGCTGCCGATGTCAATCAATACCCTTTTGATTTCCCATTTTGTTATCATGACCGAAATCAGTAAAGCATCATTGTGTGGGAAAATAACTTCATCAGCATCCTCGTTTGAGAAGGTTAGAGTCATGTGCATTGTCTTTGCACGCTGTACGGGCAATTCCTGGAATCTGATCTTTGTGCGTAAGTCTCTGACTATGCGCTTTCTAGATCGATTGGATTGCTCTTTTTCTCCGCCTGTGCCATGCAAGACATAGATTGTTTCCCTCGCTTGCTCTTTTGGAACGATTGTTTCGTCCTCGAGTTTGGCGAACTCTTTGAATCGTCCTTGTTTGATATGGCATTCAATTTCGTCTCTTATGTTGTGACAATCTTCGATATCGTGGCCGTAGTCATTGTGGAAGATACAATATCTGCCCTTGTTTCAGCTTCCCCGGGTTTCCCTTCATCTTCGGCGGCCATTTGACATCTTCTCTTCTTGCCATTGCTTCAAGAATCTCGCTCCCACTTGCTCTCAAAGCCGAGAATGCCCTATCATATTTGGGCTTCTCCAGTTGTAGACTTTTGGGCGTTCCCTGATAGCATTTGGAGCTATCGTTAGCCCGATGTTTCTTAAGTTGGATGATTTCTTCTTGAAATTTGTTGCCTCGTATGTTTCGGATGATCCTATCTAACATTTTGATCATGTTGTCCATCTGAGCCATAGCATTTCTACTCGAAGATCTGAGGGAATTTCCATGATGTCAGAGACGTCTGAACTGTTACCTGCTGGCATTTTCTGCCGGTAGGTATGGTTGTCTCGATGGTTGTCTTTGGATTGGTATTCGGTGGCATGTCATATCTGTTATTGTCAGACCAAAGATTTGTGGAGTACTCCATTGATCTTCTATCAGGTTGTGTGAGCTTTGTCACTAAATCTTATCTTTAGGAAAAAAGGAAACTCGTCGTTTCCCACGAATGGCGCCAAACTGATGCGTAAAAAAATCGTTCTCCTATAAGTTTGACCTGCAAAACCACTGTTAAACTGCCAAGGACCACCTTTTTGGTGGCTGAAGGCACTCTGATGCTTAAGTCAATAACTTTGTTGGAAGAAGGAAGTAAATTTGGATAAAACTTAATTAAAGTAGCATACCTTTATCGAATGTTCCTTTTACCTTTTATAATGGTCGTAGTTAACTCTCTGCGTGACTTAAGCATGTGAGGTGCAATGGAAGGAGATGTTTCTGTAACAGTCTCCTCCATAATAGAGATGCGCTCGTGGAAGTGTAGGTCCCTCCATGGCTCTTTCTTGGTGCAACGTTCTTCTTCTTTATGAGAGAACATGTAACGGGCTTAGGTTTGGGCTTTGATTCGTCTGGGCCTGGATTTGGATCCTGCTTATGCCTCCTTAGAGGTGGGCCTAGATTGGGCCTCCGTAATTGGCTTCAATCATTCTGGGCTTTATGAGTTGGTCCAACAGACCAGGCGTTGCATTCTCGTGATGGAACTTTATGCCACATGTAAGGCCGTGATGATTGGTCTTTTTATGTATCATCAATTTCCATTGTTTTATTGGCTTTGTCCAGCATGAAATTATTCCAGAGTGCAATTGAATTCATGGACAGTGGTTGATAGTAAGCATTACCTTGAGTATATTGTATCCAACTCACTAGTATACTCTAGCTTGGAACAAACATTAGCTTTTTACACATGGCAAGGCTGATAGAGAGGTGAGATGCTTTATTGATATTGTTGTAAGCTTGTCAGAGAAGAGGTATTTCTTCACTGTAGGAAGTAGGTGTGTTGGCCACTCAACATCTAGAACTGGGAGTTTGGGATAAAATCTAAACAAGGACTGTGGTGATGGTGTTAAATATAGATTAAAAACACTTTCAGGTTTAAGCTGGTATAACAAAAAGTTACGATCCTAAACAACAAATATAGCTGGCTAGTTTGGCAACTTTATCATTTACAAATTTATAGCGGAATCTCCTGTCGTTGTATGCAGCCTATTACGTTCACTCTTAAGTTGAGAATGTTATGTTTTTCAACAGAAAGATCTCTCTGGGCTTGTTAGATATAATCTATTTAGATGAGATGATATATGAGCATCTCCAATCATCCCTCTAAAATAGTCAAAAAGCTATTTTAGGGGGGTTATATTGAAAAAAAAAAAAAAAACCCTCCAATCATCCCCCTATCCCATCCCCCATTATAACTTCTCCCTCAACTTCCCCTTAAATTTAGGGGGAAGTTAACCATTCCCTATATCTCAAATATTAATAAAATATTCCATATATTTAAGTTTCTAAATTAAAAATAAATCAAAAATAAAAACAAAAGTATTTAAATACTAGTATAAATTAAAAAAATTATTAATATTAATTTAAATAATGATAAATTAAAAATTAAAAATTATTAATAGTATAATTAAAAACAAATTAATACTAATTTAAAAAAAAGTAATTATTAATTCTAATTTAAATAATGATAAAATTATTAATAGTAATTATTAATACTAATTTAAATAATAGTATAATTAAAAAAAATAATTTTCTAAATAATGATGTAAAAAATGGAAGATATATTTAAATAATGATTAAAAAATTAATTATTAATATTTTTTTTTTTAACTCCCAATTTTTTAATTAGTCAAGTTTAAATTAATAATTGTATAATTAAAAAAATATCTATATAATAGTATAACTGAAAATAATATTATTATATATTTAAGTTGAAATTAATAATAATAATATAATTGAAACTAATTAATATAATTATATTAAGTTGAAATTAATAATAGTATAATTGAAATTAAATTGGTATAGAAAAGTTGAAGATATATTAAAATAATGATGAAAAAGTTAAAATAGGGGATGTGGTTGGAGTAGTAAAGAAATAGGGGACCTTAAATTTATCTTTTGGTTAAAATGGGGGATGGTTCATCCCCCATTTTAACTTTTACCATTGGAGATGCTCTAATATAGATTGTGACTAAATTGTCTACAGTTTAATGATCTGAAGAACTAGATTACAAGTTTTACTCACAAGAATGGGTTGGTAATCTAGGACTAGATCAACATAGAAGCTTGTATACTCAAATATTCCAGTACCCATGGATATTGAAATTCTATATGAATGTTTTTTTTTGTTAAAGCCTTATGCATATATATAATAATTAAGTATGGTTACACATTTGTCGCCCAACAATAGTAGCCAAAGTATAAGCCTTCATATTGAGGTCTCTGCTAATATATTTACAGTGCCAAAAAGGGAGTGAAGAGAAAAGGCGTCTTATATTAGTGATGATAGGACGCCAAACCCAGTTCATTGCAAAAGTGGATTGAGATTTGTCTTCTTGGAGCATGGTGAAGAGGTTTGCTGAGTCACCAAAAAGAACGTCAATTTCCCATAGTTGTGCCAGAATGAGAAGGAAAGTCGCCTTTGCCGCATAACATTCTATCATTGTGCTGTCAAGAACCTTGCCTCCTATCGAGCAACCCAGTGTGGCAAGAACTATACCCTGGCTATCGATCGCGAACACGCCTACCGCTCCATGTTTAGTGGAGTCAAAGAAGCAACGATCAAAATTTACAAACATCATCTTTGGGTCCAAAACTAGTGGGATGGGCCTAGGTTGATTATCTTTGAGGTTTATCCTGTGATGTCGTGCTGCATGGATTTGGGTTTGTAGTAAAGCTTTACGGGAGGTCCTAGTTTTAGAATGGGGGTTTTGTTGGTTCTCTATTTGGGGTGTTAGGGTATAGAGGGCAGTCTAAGTGTGAGTTTTAGTTTTTGTTGTTTCAGGAATATGAGGTACAAAAGGAAATGTCAAGGGATGTGTCTCGGGATTTGTGCCTAGTTGAGTACCAGTAAGATTCCTGATGTTGTAAAACTGTGTATGCTAGGATGTCCAGGTATGGCGTAAAGATGAAAGGAACATTTGGTAGCAGATTGTAGATTTGTTGAAGATAATGTTATTACGTATCTGCCAGATATGGTAAAAAGGATAGTTTTGAATTGTGATAACATTTCATCTTTAGCCAGAGGATAAGCCCTGGCCGTATCCCAAATGAATATGAAGAACCCAATAATTGAAGGAGGATTGCAATTTATAATGAACCAATTAATGGGAAGACCGAAAAGAAGCCAGAATTTGTTGGTAACTGGGCAAAGGAAGAAAATGTGAGTAGCATCTTCCTTTTGGTTTTGGAAGAAGGTGCATCCATCATCAATAGGCATGTAAACCCTCACTAGGTTGGTTTTAGTGGGGAAAATGTTTTGGCTAATTTTCCAAAGAAAGATAATGACATTTGCAAGGCTTTGATTCTCCAAAGTTCTTTAAAGAGTTTATCCCACGGGTGAATACTAGGAACCGAGGAAGTGGAACTTTCCAGCATGTCAAAGGTAAAGGTGCGAGTTGCACTTTTAACTGAGAAGAGACCTTGTTTGTCACACATCCAGATTAGTTTGTCTGGGCGGACTGATGATCATATGGGTATATCCAATATGTCTCGTGCAACCAGGTGGTGGAGATAGACATTATCAATGTAATGTTCCATTGAGGTGTGTGGGTATAAGAGGGAAGCCAGATATCTTTGATGGACTGAAGAGTCGGTGAGTTAGGAGGTAGAGGTAAGCATTCATCAAGGAGAAAACCTGGTTTTATCCAACAAACTCTCTATAACTAATTTGAATTCTTATTAATCAAAAAGCTATCGTCTCTCTATTACAATCACCAATTTATAGATGAAAAGACCCAAACTTACCCGAAATAGAAAACTTTCCAAAATAGTAAAATTCCTATTTTGACCGAAACACTTCTAAGAACCTTATACTTATTAATAAAGACATTCTAAAGAGAAACGGAATTGAAAGACTCGCTAAAACTACTAAAACAATAAATTTCCTAAAATAGCAAAAACGCCGTTCTCGAGGCTTAAACGATGGAATTTGGCTTTAAAATGGAGAGTCCATGGCAAGGTCATGGATCTTGAAGATCTCGTCAATTCCATTCAACCATGCAATTTTCGTGTAGTTCTAACTCCGTCGCTACTAATCCCGTTTTTCCCTTTCGTGTGGACTTCATTTGATCATACTGTATCAATTGCACCTTGTTGCACTGCATCATTCTCCCCTGGGTCAAGAGAATTCATCCTCGAATTCAAAGTATCATTATCGGAATTATCACCATGGTATGCAATAAGGTACTTCACATTAAACACATCAGACGTGCGAATGTGACTTGGTAGCTTCAACCGGTATGCATCAGAATTTATCTTCTCGAGAATTTCCAACGGGCCAATCTTTCGTGCAGCAAGCTTGTTATACTCTCCAACTGAAAATTTGTCTTTAGTTAAGACAGCCCACTCGAAGTCCCCAACCTCGAAGTCCACAAGTCGTCGCTTCTTATCAGCTGCCACCTTATACTTAGCAACAGACTCTAATAGATTCTTCTGAGTATCTTCGTGAATGTGCTAAAATTGTTCAATAAAATTCTCAGTTTTACCATGGACACGATTCAGATCTGGCACAGGTGCTAAATCTAGAGGTGACCTTGGGTTAAAGCCTTAAACCACACAAAATGGACTAAACCCCGTGCTTCTGTTGACACCACGATTGAAAGCAAATTCAGCTTGAAAGAGTTTCTGGTCCCACGTCTTCAAATGAGCCCCAACCAAACTGCGCAAAATATCACCTAATGAGTGATTAACAACCTCTCTTTGCCCATCTGTCTGCGGATGATAAGCACTACTGAAATCGAGCTTGGTACTGGCAAGTTTCCATAAGCATTTCCAAAAATGACTAAGTAATTGTGTCTCTATCTGACACAATAGACATAGGAAGTCCATGAAGACGATAAACCTCCCGAAAATACAATTGTGCCACATTCACTGCATCCGTCGTCTTCTTGCAAGCAATAAAGTGTGCCATCTTGGAGAAACGGTCAACGACCACAAAAACAGCATCCATTCCGCGTTGGGTACGAGGAAGTCCCAACACGAAATCCATGTTGAAATCAGTCCATGGTTGACTCGGAACATGCAAAGGCATATACAACCCTGCATTAGTCGTTTTGCCTTTAGAAACATGACAAATACGACAACCATTCACAAATTTATACACCTCTCTATGCATGGTCGGTCGGAAGTAAGAACTCGAAACAAGTTGATACGTCTTATCTCTCCCAACATGTCCCTCCCCATGCAGTTCCTGAATGATCTTCAACCTGAGGCTAGAGTGAGGCACACACAACTGGTTCCCTTTGAAGAGAAAACCTTCATGTACCATAAAGTCAGAACGATTGCCTGCTACTACATCATCACCACAGTTGCAAAATATGGGTCAGTAGCCAATAACTCATGGAAAGAATCAAAACCCAGTACCTTGGTGCGCATAGTGGTAAGAGAAGTCCGACGACTAAGAGCATCAGCTACTCGATTCTGTACGTCAGCCTTGTGTTTGAGGACAAACGCAAATTCCTGCAAATATGTGGCCCACTTGCCATGTCGAAATGAGAGTTCATCTTGACTATTAATATGCTTTAATGAATCATGATCAGAATACAAGACAAACTCGTTGTGTATCAAATAATGGGGCCAATGCTTCAATGCTTGGACCACTGCATAAAACTCCACATCATAGGTGTTGTAATTCAATTTTGCTCCATTTAACTTTTCACTGAAAAAGGCAACTGGTTAGCCACGCTGACTTAAGACTGCTCCAATACCCACTTTGGAGGCATCAAAATGTAGCTCGAAAGGTTGAGAAAAATCAGGCAAAATAAGGATAGGTAATGAAATTAACTTATCCTTGATCAAGCAAAAAGTTTCTTCTGTTGTCTCAGACCATGAGAATTTCCCAGCCTTCATACAATCTGTGATGGGTGCCATAATGGTGCTGAAGTGAGGAATGAATCGTCGATAGAAAGACTCTAACCCATGAAAGCTTTGTACTTCATGCAAATTAGAAGGCGTTGGCCATTGCTGTACTGCTTCAACCTTTGACTCATCCATTGAAATTCCATCCTTGGAAACCACGTACCCAGGGAACAATACCCTATCTGTCTTGAACGCACACTTGTTGGCTGCTGCAAACAGTTTTTCCCTGCGTAAAACTGAAAGAACTTCTCGAAGATGCTGAACATGTAAGTCTGAATTAGCACTATAGATCAGTATATCATCAAAATAAACAACCACAAATTGGCCAATGAAATGACGCAACACTTGGTTCATGACCCTCATAAAAGTACTTGGTGCATTAGAAAGACCGAAAGGCATCACCAACCATTCATATAGCCCCTCGCGAGTCTTGAAGATTGTTTTCCACTCATCTCCCAAGCGAATCTGAATCTGGTGGTAACCACTCTTAAGATCAAGTTTACTGAACACCTTGGCTCCACACAACTGATCTAACAGGTCATCCAACCGAGGAATAGGAAAATGATATTTGACTGTTATTTTATTTATGGCTCTACTGTCGACACACATGCGCCGACTCCCGGATGTGGCCCTTGGACAAAAATTCCTCTACCTGGTGTCAAAGCTCCTCGTGTTCTTTTGGGCTCATACAGTAGTGTGGTCGATTAGGAAGGTTTGAGCCTGGTACCAAGTCAATCTGGTGTTGTATATCCCTTAAAGGTGGTAACCCTCTCGGTAGGTCACTAGGAAACACATCTTGGTACTCTTCAACCAAAGGTTGCACAACCTCTGGAATGTCATTGCCAATCTGTTCATCCTTCCTTACCAGTCCGAATACCTTCCCAGATTCTTCCATCTCACCCACAAATTTACTCATAGATAAGAGATTTGAGCCCTCCCCAACTGGTGATTTAGGTGCAACCTCTTTACTAGGCCTAAGTACAATTCGGGTAGCATCCCACATGAAACTATAAGTATTTTTACGCCCATCATACAAAACACTTCTATCAAACTGCCAAGGTCTACCCAATAAAATATGACAAACATCCATAGCGACAATATCACACCACACTTTATCTTTATACTTAGAGCCAATAGAAAAATTTACCAAGCATCGTTTCGAAACTATTACCTGATTGCCCTTCTTAACCCATGAGAGCTTGTATGGATTTGGATGTTGTTTGGAATCCAATTTCAGCTTTCGAACAACCTCCTCCGCTACCACATTCTCACAACTGCCAGAATCAATGACTAAGCGACAAACTTTTCCACCAATGGTGCAAGTAGAATGGAAGATGTTATTGCGAAGCTACCCATCTCCCTCAACCTCCTTCGGAGTAAAACATGTTCTTCATACTACCAATGATTGGCCTTGATCGCCTGAGACATACTCTTCTTGCGATGGATCATCACTATTGGTATCGAACACAGGATCTTGTTTGAAGTCCCCGAATTGATCATCGCTAAGGTCTTCGCCTTCCACAAACAAACCTTTTTCCTGTCTGATCACCCTTTCTGCATTCAGATGCTTGGTGACCTGGTTTCCCATACTTAAAACACTTCATCCCGATACCTGAGGTTGATGCTCTGTTTAACTGTCCACTGACAGTTGGTTTATTAGTAGCACCATGTTCGATTGGTGCTCGGGTCGTGGATTGTGTGCCGACATTGCCTTGGCCACTTGTACTATTATCGATCCACGGAAGGTTACCGCCCCTCCAACTCGTCTACTTTTCAAGGTGTAATGCCCTCTGATGTGCTTCGGATACTGAGAATGGATCAAACAGATTAAGTATCCTGAAATTGTTGTTGCATCTCTCCAATGTACCGAGATACCAATTGTTCATCTGTTTCTGCCAAATCATTGCACACCACTAATTGATAAAACTCTTTGGTGTATTCATCGATTGTTTTAGCACCTTGTCGGAGGTTTTGAAGGTGTTGGTACAACACCCTCGTGTAGTTATGAAGCAGGAATGCCAAGCGCATGTGCTTCTTAAGCTTTTCCCACGAAACAAGCTTTATTTTTCCACGTCGGGCTCGAGCAAGCTTGTTATGCTGCCACCAAGCAGCGACTCTCCCACGAATCTCGTTGTTATCAACTGAACACGTTTGCTATTGGGAACCTCTTTGAAGTCAATAACCACCTCAACGGTATTAACCCAATCAAGGAATTCTTCTGGCTGCAAACCCCCATGGAATTCGGGTATTTTTACCTTCAACCCAAACTCCCATCGCCTTGAGTCACGATTTTGTATAGGGTTTTCAACCACCGGTCTCCTCATCCTTTGTCCATGCTCGGCAAAGGTGTTATCAAGATCATCATCGCCATCCTCCTCCACAAAATGTGGATTTGGGGGTTGATTCTGTCGTTGGACAATCAAGGCGGCCACCTGCTGTGACAATGCCTCAAATCGTGCCTCAAACTGTTGTGTCAATAGTGCTATATCATCACGTTCGACCACCTCATCTAGCGGAACTTCACGAACACCGGAATGTCTTCCACGCAGCATGGTGCAGGAAACGACGCTAGCTCTGATACCAACTGATGCAGGGAACGTTTTAGGGATGAATCCGGCTAATCGATTAACACAACCTTCCAATCAACCTATTGATTTTCAAGAAGAAAATACCAGGAATTAAAGGCATCCACTGACTTGTTGATTCTCCAAAAGAAGAATACCAAGAACAATAGGGAATGAACAAAGCAAGAGAAAATTCTCTATAACTAATTCGAATTCTTATTAATCAAAAAGCTATCGTCTCTCTATTACAATCACCAATTTATAGATGAAAAGACCCAAACTTACTCGAAATAGAAAACTTTCCAAAATAGTAAAATTCTTATTGTGACCGAAACACTTCTAAGAACCTTATACTTATTAATAAAGACATTCTAAAAAGAAACGGAATTGAAAGACTTGCTAAAACTATTAAAACAGTAAATTTCCTAAAATAGCAAAAACGCCATTCTCGAGGCTTAAACGATGGAATTTGGCTTTAAAAAGGAGAGTCCATGGAACTTAAAGATCTCGTCGATTCTATTCAACTATGCAATTTTCGTTCAGTTCTGACATCGTCGCTACTTATCCCGTTTTTCCCTTTCGTGTGGACTTCATTTGATCATACCGTATCAAATAATCAATTGCACCTTGTTGCACTGCATCATTGTTGTAGTAGATAGTTTTCAGTTGAAGAACATCGGGGTTGTGGTGTTGTAATTGATTGTTTTTGCCATCGGATCAAGGTTTTTAGTCCGCATGGAGGGAATGTTGAGGCCTCCCTGCTAACGAGGTGTGGTTATACGGTCCTAAGTGCATAGATGTCTAGCTTTCCTACCCATCGCTCCATTCCACCAAAAATTTCTTGTCAGTCTATCCAAATTGGTAGTAACAGAGCAAGGAATAAGGAAAGTTTGCATTGTACATACTGAAATCAAATTGAGAACTGTTTTAATCATCATCGTTCTTCCTGTTTGAGAAAGGACTTTCGATTTCCAGCTTGAAAGTTTATTATTGAATTTATCTATCAGGAATTTGAAATCAGGGGCTTTCTTTCTTTATAACAATAAAGGGGAACCCAGGTATTTGTCCTTTGGGTTATAATGTTTGGACCCCCAGTATCCTGTTTATCATTTTGGAGTGTCGCAAATGTACATTGGAACTATAACAGACAGAGGATTTTTTGTAGTTTACTGCTTGGGCTGAAGCTGAGCAGTATTGTTGGTGAATATTCTTTATTGAGTGGGCTCGACAGAAAAGCATTAGATCATCTGCATACAGTAAGGTGGCTAATAGAGGGAGAATGTCGTCTAATCTGGATACCTTTAAGAGTGTTATCGTTCTATGCTTTAGCAAGAAGTCTAGAAAGAGCTTCAACTACCAGGATGAATAGGTAAAGCCCAATTGGCCGGAATTTGTCCAGAGTAGTGGGATTGGAGATTTTGGGGATCAGAACGATGCAGGTTTCATTAAGCTTCGAGAGTATGTTGATGAAAAACTATTGTACCACTTCAATCACATCTTGTTTGACCGTCTCCCAATAGTGTTGAAAGAATAAAGCATTAAAGTCGTCCGACACAGTGGCTTTATGGCTTCCAATACTAAAAATGGTGGTGTGAATTTCCTTCTCACTAGGGATTTGAAGCAAGTTATCATTATCCTCTAGGGAAATTAAAGATTTAAATAGGGAAAGGATCTCAAAACATTGAGGAGGGCAAGAAGATTTGAAGATAGTTAGGAAGTAGTCGTTCAGAATAAGCCCTACAGATCCTTGATCGGAGTGTCATTGGTTTCTCTAAGGCGAAGGATCAGATTTCTTTTCCTACAGAGCAAAGAGGCAAGATGAAAAAACTAAGTGTTTTTGTCCCCTTCAACTAGCTAGGATTTACCAAATTTGTTACACCAAAAGAGCTCCTCCTGAGATAGAGCTCAGAAAGTCGATCCTCTAGGATCGAGATAGCCTCGGCATTATCTGTCGAGGGGGGGAGCAGTTTGCAGTTTATCGAGGGCTCCTTGGGTATCTGAGATGCATTGATGGATATTGCAAAATTCTTTTGTATTCCATCTTGTAAGGCAGTGGCTCAGTTTTTTGTTTTGATATGGAAATTATGAGCAGGGAGAGAATGATGACGAGAGCGCTAGGCTGCTTCAATAACCTGTTGACACTTATGGTCCCGGAACCACATTTGGAATAAAACGGAAAGGTTTTGGGGCCTAATTAAAATTGTTGATCGGTTGAAGTGATATGGCTCTATGGTCTAAATTTGAAGTGTGAATAGTTTTTGCATTGGCTGAAGAGAAACAAGATATCCACTCCCTAGAAACCAGGATTCTATCAAGCTTGGTTTTGACGCCATTCTTATCTTTCCTTTTATTACTCCAAGTAAATTTAGAACCATTTAGATGGAGATCAATGAGGTCATAAGTGTCAATAAAGTTTCAAAATTTTTATAGTTGGAAGGATTTGGTTTTCTACCCCTAGTTTGCCTACTGGTTGTAAGATGGAATTTTAATCTCCAATGATGAGATTCATAAGGGATTTGTATTCAAGAATGTGAAAGAGGTTGTCCCAAAATTGATTTCTAAGGGATGGCTTTGGTTCCCCATACACAAAAATAGCCGACCACATGGAGTGTGTGGGAGCCAAAAATAATCTTTGGGCTTTAATCTTTGGCCCTACAGGATAAGAAAGCCCAAAGATTTGGGTTGTTCCCGAGAAATCCAAAAATTACCCATGAAAGTCACAAAAAGAGAAAGCTCAAGTTTGGGCCCAATGCAACACAAGTCTGGGCCCAGTACAACTCAGCAGAATACTCATTCTCAGCAGAGGAGTAGTGTTCAGTGCTGACCACCATGCTCACCTGAGTACACAAGCTTCCAAGAGATGTGTTACCAAACAGGAAGTTACAACCGCCAACGGGAGGTTACAATTACATGAGAGAAGTTATAACTACCTAAGAGAAGTTACAACCGCCTTCAAGCAAATGACTCACTAATTTGCCACATGTCTCACTAATCTGCCACCTGTCTCACTTATCTGCCAACATATTACTCATTCTGCCTCTATAAATAGCCAAACACAAAGCCATCTAGTGGCAACTCTTTCTTGATTCAGAATTCTCTATTCAAATATAGAGATATAAACATTTTTCTGAAAACATTGTTCTAACTTTAGCATCGGAGTTTTCGTGGCAGGCACCACACTGGTGTCAAGAATTAACTTTTATCTTATGCAGATTACTCCACGTGATTCTATCTTATGCAGATTGCTCCACGTGATCAGTACGTGATCCGACAAAAAATTGCATCCACAAATTGGTGTTTTCAATGAGAGCTTGAATCAACTCATTGAATGCTCTCTTCCATTCGCAAAAAAAAAAAACTTTCATTCATTCAGTTTCAATTTCATTCACAAACACTTTTATTTTCATTTCAATACAATGGTGGGAACTCAAAAACAAACTAGCAAAAATAATGTTACAAGGTATTCTACTCGTACTAGGTTGTCATCGTTATCACGGGTTCAGCCATTACCGGTCGGACAACCACTGATAGTGGGTCTGCCACCGCCTGCTAACCATCAATCGCAATTTTCTGTCACAAGCCAAATGGAGATGACACAACAAGAAAATCTTGCAGGTCAAATCACCAATCTGACCAAAATATTGGAAGAACAAACCCAGGTGGTAGAACGATTAATGAGCGAACAACCAAGGCAGAGCCAATGGCATGACAGCTCAACGGTTAGAGCTTGGCGGATGGTACCACTAGGTCATGGGTTCAAACCCAGCTTGCGGCATCTTTATGGGTTCTGGGATCCTATAAAAACCTTGTTTGCCTTTCAAAACAAAAAAAAACAACCAAGGCAGACGACACATCGCCGTCTTCCAACAGGGAAACAATCCATCTAGAAGCATTCATTCGAGATTAGGGCCACGAGTAAATGTGCACTCTAAGCGCGGACCTCAAACGAAAGTCTTCTCAAGGTTGGGCTCCCAAGAAACTGTGCACTCAAGGCTAGGACCGCAGACTACACCCAATATAAGTGGTCGGCACAGAAAACAGAATCCCGATGGATGTGAACAACACAAGGGACCAGATCTAGATCACTACACTGATTTGTCTCACGTCCCACATTCAACAGCTCGTCAAATCAAAAGGAGCCTTCAGGTGAATCCTATTGAGACTCTACCTCACTCACATGCAGGTAAGTCACAATCAAATTCAGAATATGAGGAGTCATCTACCGCAGATAATCAGAATCGAAATCACCATACGGCCGATCAACAGGATACACACAAGCCCTTGGGAGCAGATGATGTGACACGAATGGTCAAAGAGAAGTTGATAAATTTACAAGTTGTGAGAAATCCAGATGATACTCTATGCAGAGAAGTGGCCTTGGTAAACACTTCACCTTTTACAAATGACATTGAAGGGGATCCTCTACCAGCAAAGTTTACCATACCAACCTTTATTCCTTTCAAAGGAGATTCTGATCATGAGAGACACTTGATGCATTTTCGAAGTCTCATGACTCTACACAAAAATGATGACCCACTTATGTGCAAAATATTTGCAATGACTTTACAAGGAGTGGCTCAAGATTGGTTTCACACTTTGACCCCTCGGTCGATCAATAATTTTGGAGATCTCTCCCTTACTTTCACAAAAGAGTATTCATCCTATCAAACCATAAAAAATCATGCTGACTATCTCTTCAACATAAAGGAAAAGTAAAATGAATCTCTCCGAGACTTCATCAAAAGATTTAAGGCAAAAATGGCGAGCATAAATGGGTGTGATGACCAAATTGCATCATTAGCTTTCAAGAAGGGTCTGCCTGTAGATCACATATTGTATGGCAAATTGATCATGAAACCAGGCAAAACTCTTACCGAAATCTTCGCCATGGCAGAACGCTATGCATTGTGGGATGATGAAAAAAGTAGTGCTAAGGCATCAGATATACCTGAGAAAGATAGTCAATCTACACAAACAAATGTAGATCAGAAAGTGGATAAAGAAAAGGGTGACAAACGTAGAACACGCTCCCCATCAAGAGACTCCTCAGCCAGTAGAACATACACAGAATTCACTTTTTCGATCAATCAAACTCTTCGGCGCAGAAGAATCTGATGATTGTGGCAACCGACCATTTCACAAAGTAGATTGAAGTTTAGGCGTCCTAGCCTTTTTTATTTTTACTTCTTTGAAAAAAAAATGCAATGTACATGTAAGAAAAACTTGGTTGTATTTTATCTGTTTATTATATTTTATCTCTTCAAAAAGAGACTCCTCATCCGGTAGAACATACACAGCGTTCTCCGTTTCAATCAATCAAATTATCCATGAGAAGAACCAACCTTGGCCGAACAGACCATCATCAATGAAAGAAGACATGCAAAGAAAAGATCTAAACAAATATTTATATATACCACAACAAATGATACATTAGTTTGCTTTTCAGCAAATAACACACCTTCCTCAGTTGAAATAGGGAAATACGATAATTCATTCTATATGTCATACAGCAGAAGACATTTAGAAATACAAATATTTATGTACACCTCAGTAGAGGATGGCACTCTACGTGAGTGGGTAATTCAATGCATAAAAGCATCTTACTCAAGACTATTTAAATCCGTTTAAGTTTAGTCAATTGGTCAGCAGACCACACAAGCAAAATGCCTCAATAGAGGATCACACCTCAATAGAGAATGGCACTCTACGTGAGTGGGTAATTCAATGCATAAAAGCATCTTACTCAAGACTACTTAAATCCGTTTAAGTTTAGTCAATTGGTCAGTAGACCACACAAGCAAAATGCCTCAGTAGAAGATCACACATCAATAGAAGATGACATTTTTCATAAGTGGGTAATTCAATGCATAAAAGCATCTTACTCAAGACTACTTAAATCCGTTTAAGTTTAGTCAAGTGATCAGCACACCACACAAGCAAAATGCCTCAATAGAGGATCACACCTCAGTAGAGGATGACACTCTCAGTGAGTGGGTAATCAAATGTTTAAAAACATCTTACTCAAGACTGCTCAAATTCGTTTAAGTTTAGTCGTGGTCAGTAGACCACACAAGCAAAATGCCTCAATAGAGGATGACACTATCAGTGAGTGGGTAATTCAATGCATAAGAGAATCTTACTCGAGACTACTTAAATTTGTTTTAAGTTTAGTCAAGTGATCAGCAGACCACACAAACCAATTGCCTCAGTAGAGGATGTCACTCTCCGTGAGTGGGTAATTCAATTAATCAATCACTGAGCATAGAAGCATCTTACTCTGGGCTACTTAAATATTTTTAAGTTTTGTCAAATGGTTAGCAGATCACACAATATTTCCGTGCAATTTCCAAGATAAATAGATTTAAATCCATGATTAATTTTCTCAAGTTATGCTTAAATTCCGACTTAAGCATATTGGAAACTCATGAAAGAGGTCAATCAAACTTTTGTGCCCTTAATGTAAATATTTATAAGTCAGCAGACAAACAAACATACACAAAGTTTGGGGATCATAAAAGCAAAGAAGACCACTACTTGACATAAAGTTACCATCAACTCCAAAAGAAATTTAAAGTCTCACTATTAGAGCAGCAGCTTTGGATCGATTCTTGAGTAGATCAGCAGACAAATCCATGAGAGGACCTATACATCTACTTGGCAGTTTCAACTATAGCAGTTAGCTCAGTTCTCATCAGCGAAGAATTAGGGGCACAACTTCTTCCCGGATGCTTGTCAAAAACATATGAAATGAGCAATAGAGTTGAGCCAATAAGACTTGATCTACCGGCTGAGGACAATTTTAAAGGCTCAAGCTTTAGCATAATTCATTCCCTCCTCAACCAAGGAAACAAAGTCAGCTAGCAGATCAGTGTCGCTTCCTTCAACAAAATAAAACGACCAAGGACAACTATAAAGGCTCAAGCCTTAGCAAATTTTATATTATAATTCTCTTCCTTCTTAACCGGGGAAACAAAGTCAGCCAGCAGATCAGGGTCACGTCTTTCGATAAATGAAGACTTCTCAACTCATGTTAAACAGTGGTAGGTCAACCTAAAGATATGTGACATTTATAGGTGGATGGGTCGTCAAATCACTAGGATGCCAAAACATGATTTATTTTATTCACCTAAGGATGATCATCTATTTGGACAAAGTCCAAGAGCCCATGAAATTATTATGTATGAGTCATCCGATAGATCATCTCATCTGCATCAAAAGCCTCTACATGCAGATCATTTTGTCTTCAGCAGACTCCATTTCAACAACAGGAGAAGCCTCTACATGCAAATGATTTACTTGTATCAATAGAGACAGATAAGTCAGCAAGATCAGGGGCACTCTACTTCTATTTTTGGCGGGGATCCTTAGTGAAAATACATCTCCCTTGCTTTTAAGTAAGGGAAAGAAAAACGATCAGCTCAAAAGCAAAGAAGATGAGGGGCATTGTGGGAGTCAAAAATAATCCTTGGCCCTATAGGATAAGAAAGCCCAAAGATTTGGGTTGTTCCCGAGAAACCTAAAAATTACCCATGAAAGTCACAAAAATAGAAAGCTCAAGTTTGGGCCCAACGCAGCACAAGTCTGGGCCCAGTACAGCTCAGCAGAATACTCATTTCTCAGCAGAGGAGTAGTGTTCAACGCTGACCACCATGCTCAGCTGAGTACACAAGCTTGCAAGAGATGTGTCACCAAACAGGAAGTTACAACCGCCAACGGGAGGTTACAACTACCTGAGAGAAGTTACAACTACCTAAGAGAAGTTACAACCGCCATCAAGCAGATGACTTACTAATCTGCCACATGTCTCACTAATCTGCCATGTGTCTCACTTATCTGCCAACAGATTACTCATTCTGCCTTTATAAATAGCCAAACACAAAGCCATCTGGAGGCAACTCTTTCTTGATTCAGAATTCTCTATTCAAATATAGATATATAAACATTTTTCTAAAAACATTGTTCTAACTTTGGCATCGGAGTTCCCGTGGCAGGCACCACACTGGTGTCAAGAATTAACTTCTATCTTATGCAGATTACTCCACGTGATCAGTACGTGATTATATCTTATGCAGATTGCTCCGCATGATCAATACGTGATCCGACGAAAATTTGCATCCACAGAGTGAACAATGTAATTTTTTTATAATGCAATGGAAATAGTATTTGCAATAACAAATAATAGTAAGTTGAATACCTTATTTCCATAATAGAGCTAGGCCCCCAGATTTGCCTTGAGCTGGCACTGATTCTCCATGCTTAAATCCCAGCCTCCGACGAGTGCGCTCCATTTTAGTTGAGGTGGACTTAGTTTTTGACAAAAACATGATATATGGACAAGACTGTAGGGATAGGGCTTTTAGATGCCGGAACGCATAGGGAGACCCTAAGCCCCTTGCGTTCCAAAAGAAAATCATGGTAACTGAGATGACCTCATAATGGTGATTGTCGTTGTTGCACAGTGTGGAGAGAAAACAGTGGTAAACTAGTCAGAAGATTCCACTGAGTCAGTAGAGTAGACAACAGCTAATGAGGTACTGAGGTGGGCCTTGATGCCCTCATGACATTGAACTCCCTGTGGGACGGAAGATATCGTCCAGGTAGGCGTCTGATCAAGTTCTGCCCTAATAAACAAAGCCATTTGCTTCTTCTTTCTGCCATATTAATCTTCGGGGACTGGCCCCAAGAATTCAGAAGCTAAGGTGTGACCGTGGATTCCATCTCTAGTTTTCTTTTACCCGTTTTGATTCCTTCATTATGCTTTCTGAGTCCTCTATCTCTGGAGATCACCACACTGTGTGGTTTGGTACTGGGCGAAACAAATAGAGTAGGTGGGTTTATCTGGAGCATAAGTAGAGAGGAATTCCATTGAACCCAGTTAGATTTTTTTGTCCGGGTTTGGCGAAAAGATGCAGAACTGGTCTCTAGGTTTTGATTTGGCTCATGTAAAAACTCCTCAACAATGGGGACTATATCTCCTAGAGCTATCATCATATTAACCGAAGGTAACCCAATAGAGGGCAGGTATGAGGGCGTCAGAGTTATGGTGGTGTGTGGGGAATGAGAAGGGGAAAAGGAACTATCTGGATTGTGATTTACTAGCATATTACCCGTGCCGTTAGCACTCCACATACACTTTTTTTTGCTACTAAATCATGCATTAAACACCCTCACCACCATCCCCACCATTGCCCTCAGTCAGTTCCATAAATAAATTAATATTTTAGAATGTAAAATAAATTTTTTGAGGTGTAAAACAAATTTTAGAATCGATTGAATGTTTGGGGTCTTTATTTGAATGTTCATTAAAATTTTCATCCGTTTCTTTGAAAAATATTATACTTGGGCATAAAAATATTTAAAATACTTTTATTTTAATAACAAAATACATATTTTGAATTTTAAGTTTTTGTATTGATCATTGATTTTATTGGAAAGATCTTCAAAATTGCATTTCAATTATCCCGAGTTTACCAAAAAATCTGACAACTACATAGATAATTATGATAATTTTCATTTTGAAAGAAATGAAAACACAATACTTTCTCTCTTCACCACATGTACATTACACCAACTTTTTTCACAATTTTTTCATTTTCTTTGCCCTTATGCATGTTATATATTTACAAACCTGTTATCATAGGAAATGAATCTTAACCCTCAACACATTTCCCAATTTTAATCTTAACCATCTTTTATCTCCAATCCTTGTTTGTCCCAGTCAGCAATGATGATATAAATATTGTATCTCCTCATTTGGTAAGGGCACAAAAGTGTTACAACCAATTTTAGCAACCTGTAGGGTAGTAACAAAAACCCTTTTATGGTGTAGTGCGAGGAAGTAACCAATTGGGGACAATCAGATCAAAATTTAGGTGAAATGGTTTTTTGTATAGTGTGGCATTGTCTCTTTTTTCTCTCTTTACATTCACTTTTATATGCTTGTTTATTATAATGCTTTAAAGTGAAAAATTGGGTGTTATCAAATCCTAGCTTGTTTGCTAAAATCAAGACATGGATCAAAAGTGTTTTTAAACTGCGCAGTTGATCTCGAGCCTATATTTGGATTAGAATCCTAATGTTGAACTATATCTTTGGATACTCTACTCTATGGTTTCCAACCTACTTGGCTAGGCAAATCCTTCTTCCTTGAGACTTTATATCTTTGAGTAAAGTAATTTTATAAGGAGTAAAAATTATATCCTTCATCCTAATCTCCTTCACATCCTAAATTGTCATTACCTCAATCAGATATAGAGTTCCCTACTAGTGGACATAGAAGAGGTGGTCGCAACACTTTCTCCATAGAAGATAATTGAGTATTAGACTATTTTCTAATGGTGGTTGGATTGGAGTTCATGTTTTCTAGTGGAGTTGAATCTGAGTTCCTTTTTTTCGATGGTGGTGGAGGATCTGAGATCCTTGTTTTCGATGATGAACAATTGAATTTGAATTGTACTGAAAAAATTGGATTTGAATTGTATCGAGAAAGACCATCGATTTACTACAAAATTACATATTTGGTAGTTAAAAGTACTTTTTTAAGGAATAGATGTTTCCTTAGTAAAAGCCTTTTTTTTTTTTACAAACAAAAGTTTTTGTTGTAAAAATTAGCATTTCCAACAATTTTTGTTGAAAAATGTATCTCTTTTACTAAGGAAATGTATTGTTGGTAGATATTCAACTTTTGTCAATAAAATTGTTTTAGACATTATTTTCATTATTTGTTTACCAAATACGGCGCTAATTAGAAAATGTCTAAATTGGCAAGTAGCAGAGGGTGTAAACGAATGAGACGACCATGAAAAACTTGGGTGGAGGTTGTGAAGGAAAACATCATTGAGCTTAGATTAAGCAAGGATACGTGGAAGACCACATTGCTTGGAGAACCAAAATACATGTAGTCGACCCCGAGAGTATCGGGAATGGGCTTTGATGATGATGATGATTTGTTGATCACAATGACATTGCTTTAACTACAAAAAAAAATTGTTATTTGTCAAAAAAAAAAAAAAAAATTGGCCAAGGACACAATAATAGGTGAATGCACCCACTATTTCTTATACAATGTCTCCACAAAGTACATATGTTTTCTTTTCTTTTCTTTTCTTTTCTTTTTCTTTTTCTTTTACATGTACCTTGATATGGGCAGTCACAATAGAAAAATCAAAATTAACCTTCTGATCTTTGTATAATCAACCAAGCATCTGGCTTAGGCTTTTGTAACTCCGGACTCCTCAACCTGGCCATTAATGTTCAAACGGTTTTTATCCTTGCACCAAGAAAGATTTGCTGTTAATTCTAGACTGAGCTTCGCACCATCCACTCCTGTAGCATCTGACTTTGTGGAATCTGCTCGGGGGCTTCTATATGTCAGTATAGATGGCCTCCGGCCACAACAATACCCATCTACAAAATTGCAGCAATCATCATATCATAAGCACTTCGAATCCTAGTATTTACAAAATTACAAATTGGGTAAACAAGCAATGACTTTTACCTAATGAAGATTCTCTTCCTGGGGTGTGTTTAAAAGGCTACTATCAACTTCTGCATGAGAACACATCTAAACACCGCATTCCACGTATTGTTGGGCACTCTGCAACCAAAATACAAAAAAATAACATCAAATAAGTGGCAACTGGGAACCATAGTAGGTTGGGTTTGAGCTCCATTCAATGACCAAATTTCAGTGTGGTCATGGCATTGAGAATAAAAAATGAAAAACACTCGTTATTTAACTGATGAAAGATCTCATCATTGTCTAACACTTTTGGTCTAGTCAAACGACGAGATATGTAACCTCCATCTCTATCTTAATTGCATCATTGCCAGCCGGTGTAAAATCGCTAATTGTGTCGCTTAAAGTTAGTGCAAATAAAGGAGCTCGACAAGTAGTCCTACAAGCAACATATTGTCGATCCTGGAAAAGTGGCATTTATTTGTACCTGGATATTAATCAACAGTATAGTAGTATATCATATTTTTTATTTTATTTTATTTATGTTGCAAAAGAACATATATTGGCTAAGATGAAAGTCAAAGTTCTAATACATCTGCACCGCTGGAGCTCATCTTCAAGGTATCTAGCCAAATGAAAATCTGGAGAATTGTTTTAATTGCACTCTTAATCCATCAATGCCTAAGTTTCATTTAGACTTGATTAATCTTTTACACAAGCTACAATGCTCAAATATGATTTAAAGTAAATACGTATGACAAAAAGCCCTTCGATTAGGAAAAATATTATCATGTACCCTCTCCTTTTACAAGTTCATATAAAAGTTAGTGCCAAGACAAGTGCCAAGACAATACCTAGTAATAATGTGTTTTCTTGGAGACAACCTCAGAAAGAAAAATGGTGTACAAGGAAGATCCATCAAAATGTAACTGGACATTTCTTGCTCCATAGCTTGGTGATAATATGTGATGCCAAGACTTAAGACCCCTCTATCTAACACACTCATCCATGCTCAGAATTCATAGATTCACTGCACACATCATAATTGTATCCCTCTTCTGATTTGTGGTTATAATATGTTGCTAATACATGCAAACCAAGCAAAACAGTTTACACATGCAACAAAGAAAAAAGGAAAAATACTAGATTGACAGCAAGTATTGGATTACCTTCCTACAGTATATTGCACTGAATCATATGAATCGAAGACAGTTTTCAGAGAGGATTGATAATTTCTCTGAGATGAGTTGACGGAGGAAAGAGGAACAGGGGTGTTTGATCCAGAGCAATCTTCAGTAGAGTAGTAGACCAACTTGTGCATATAAGAGAGTTTCCCACAAACTACAAATAGAAATACAAGAGAGAGAATGAGAAAGAGAGGGGGACAATAAAAGCCATTAATGGAGAGGAGATAAAGGAGAGAAGTTTACTTGAACATTCTCCCAGGAATCATGGCAACAGATCCACTGAGGTTATTAAAGGACAAATCCCTGAATTAAACTGAAGAAACCCCCTTATTGGCGACTTTCGATATAAACATTTCATCGAAGTTGCATAGAGATAGAAGAGGGAGACAGAAAGATTGTGGGATTTTCGCTAAGGATGAGGGAAAGGTTCCAAACAAGCAGTATTTTTTCTCCTGTAGACAAAACAAAATCATCAGAAACAGAGCAACTAATGAACAAAAAACAAAAACATTGAGAGAGGGAGAGGGAGAGAGATAAGGAGAGGAACTTTTCAACTATTGAAGAGCATTAAAGTGACACAAGGTCACTGGAACGAGATTGGATAACCAGTTATTAGAGAGATCCAAAGTCTGAAGCTTGGGGAGGATCCCAAGCCCTGTTGGGTTTTCTTCAGAGATGCCGTTGTTCTGCAACAACCTGCAAACCCAGGTTAGCAAAAATGGGGAAAGCAAAGAAGAAGAGATAGGACGCAATTGCAGCAAAAAGATGTTGCAACCGACTCTATAATAGGATTTTATGTTTCTTGGTGTTATATTTGATAAAAACAAGATAAAACGTTTTTAAGTTTTGATAAATTCGCCACTTTTATTTATTATTTTTTAGAGAAAACATATGATGTTTTGATCAGTCTGTGATCAACTCCAATCTTGATTTTTCATAGCATAGTTCAATGATTTTTATGCTTTTGAAATACCAATAGTTGGCAGTCAATCAATAGTTTTGTTCCACGACAATTTTCCATATGTTAATCAAACAACAAGGTGTGGAAACCGTTCGTTTTTTTTATCTGGAATGGATTCTCGAGTAAAGGGAAAATAAACCTCGGAACCCATTCCGCGCTAGCAAACTGACCCTTACATGAGCAACTTAGAAGAAGCATACTACAACAGATCGAAATTGACTTAAGATACATATTTTAGTGTGTAAATCAAGCTAAAAGACGCTATAGGCATATTTTCAATAGAATAGCCAATATAATCTTTTGATTCACTCAAGAAACATATTAAATATATAATATACAAGGTGTGTATTCTTCCAGCAATGAGGACCCAAGCTCTCATTTCTCCTTCAATGAACTTTGGACTACCACTACAGAGGTGTGTTTGTTAGTCTTGAACAAAAATGACAGTAAAGTCATGCTTAACTAGAATGATAAAAGATTCCATCAGCTTTGGTCTCAGTCCACTCGTAAAGAGAATCAAAAATCACATTCCAACCCGATTATGAGTAGTGTAGAGTAGGTGTTTCTTTTCAAAAATACCCTTCTATAAATTGTTTGCTTTCTTCTCCCCAACTATCAGATTTGGTAAGAAGAACAGCCCTAACATTGTAGTTAAGGTGGAGGCGGAGGCGGAGGCGAGGCAGACGGGCCTAAAAACGCTTAAGATGTGAGGCGTGATGGACACCTCAGTGAAGTGAGGCGGTCTTAACATTTTCTACATATTTTTTATAATAAATTGAAACGTATTCAACATAGTAGTATACATCATCATTTTGATAAGTATCATAAGTAAAAATGTACAAAAAGTGACACAACTACCTAAAATCAAAATGAAAATATAATAAAGTTGTATAGCAAAGAGAAAAGATGCACTATATAAGTGTCAAGTAACTTGCTAACATCCACTAAATTATTAAAAATCAATAATCTTGAAAGAATAGAAACTTGAGTATATTGAACATTTGTTAGAAGAAATCGTTGAAATGGTTGGAAAAATCCATAAATATTATCACTATTGGTATTCCAAAAGTATAAAAATCATTGAACTACGGTATGAAAAATTAAGATTGATATCGATTACATACTGATCAAAACATGATATGTTTTCTCCAAAAAATAATAAAAAAAGTGTGACAAATTTGTCAAAACTTAAAAACGTTTTATCTTTTTTTAATCAAATTTATCAAATATTACACCAAAAAATATAAAACGTTATTATAGAGTGGGTTGCAACCTCTTTTTGTTGCAATTGGGCTGGCTGCAACCATTTTTTGGGCTGAGACGGTCGGAGGCAGATGCCTCATTTCACCGCACGGAATTGCCTCACTTTGAGGCGGAATTCTGTAAAACGCCTTAAGGCACGTCTAAGCGGTCGCCTTGACTACACTAAGCCCTTCTGCGTATTCTCCTAGTGGTAATAATTTAAACCTGGCATCCTAAGAAGCTTGAAAACATTTAACATAAATCATCAAAATTCAGCCTACAAAATCATTTAACTACCACAATTAGTGCAACACTGATGAATATTGCATGCACCTCAAACTGAATTCACATTAAACATTCATAATTTGTACGTAGATGAAAATGAAGCATTACCTCCACGGAGAATTCATGTGGGATTCCAACATGAATACCAGCTCCATCACTGGTGTTCGTTTCGAGAAACACCTTTGCAAGTAATTTTTATCAACATTCGAGTGTATTTTCACCTGCATTCAGCGAATCAATATAATTTAGAACTCAATCAGGGAATCAACACAATTTGGAACTAATACTCATCAAATTACTCAACAAAGCGAAGATCAGCTGAACTACACAAACCCCTGTTCTTCTTCGTTCTTCTTCATGTAAAAAAAAAAAAATTTAATTTGGTTGAAGAACAAAGAACCTGGAACAACCAACATTCTTTGAACGAAAACACGATTCCTCCTCTTAACAGGTTTCCAAATGAAAGCAATTAAATCTTTCAATTCAATCAAAAATCAAGAAAAAACAACAAAAACCTAGAGAGAAAAATAAATAAATAAATAAATAAAAAGGTAATCATGTGGAAAACTCAGGTAATCATTTGAGATCGATATGAACTCAGGTAATCATTTGAACTTAAGACAAAAAACTTAAGACAACAGCAAATGAACCCAGGTAATCATTTGAGATCGATATGAGTTAGAGACTGAGAGATCATTGGAGTCGAGACTCGAGTGGGGTCGATTTGACTTTGAAAAGGTAGAGTGATTAATCTGCTTCAGTGAAATCATGTGTTAATGTCAGAAAGCAAAATCAACGAACGAAATCTCAAACAGTAACAAACAGATCGAAAAAAAAAAAAAAAAAAAAAAAACCAAATGTAAAGTGAACCCTAGTAAATGAAACCGATTTGAGCTTTGTTTGAAGCTTTAATGACGGAAACTACTCGTAAATTGCATAGAAGGGCGAAGGAGAAGTTATTACCTGAAGATGATTACAGATCTTGCACTTGAGTTTTTCAATTCCTTCTAAAATAGTTGACTCTTCTCCGATCTTCAAACTATATGGTTGTAGCAATTTCGTTCTTTTTTTTAAGATAACAAATCATCCATAGTCGAACGCAACGATTACAAATGAGACGCAATAGGTCCCAAGGAAGAGGAGTAAGACATACCTAATTACATATTTTATACCACATTCCCGACCCACCCAATAAGTTGTCATCTTCAAGGTTGACAATCCCTGCTTCATTATCCTCGCAATTCTTCAACTCTTCATCAAAATCTAAGACAGCCTGCAGCAACAAGGCCAAGTCCTAACCCGATCTTCTAAATCCAAATCAGAGTCATCACTGAGAGAGCTAGCTGCGTGGGGAACCCATACCTTCCTTGTAGGAGTGTTGCTCTGTCAAACCATCTCACGTGCTTCCCAAAGCCTGGCCATCCCATCTTCCCTTCACTAACACAGTACCATTCTTGTACATTAAAAAAGAAGTTCCACATCCTCCCTTCACTATTCAAACTGTTGAGAAATTATTACTTTCAATCTTTTAAGTTATATTTTTTTTAATTGAGCTGATCTACTAACGCGATAAAGTCAAATCCATAAATCAACACATATGGTAAACATAAAATTATGGGATGGCCACGCAAAGCCTAGCCAGTCCACACTCTTTTTAGCCATCCTCGCTTCCTTGTTTGATCTCCAGATCTTTATTCATTATTTTATTCTTGTCAAGCAAGAAACAAGATTCTAGGCTTATTGCCAATCATTCGAGAAAGGATCGTAGATTTTAGCTTTAGCATCTACTGTGTTTAAGTAAGATAAAAAATTAAAACATACTCTACTTGTTGTTCAACTTCCCTGTTTGATTCAAGAACAAGAACCAAGTAATAAGAATATTCTTTCATTTCTCTTTTCGTTTTTTGCATTCATGGTAGATAAACAATAAAGGCAGCACCTCTTGACATCTTTGCTTATGTGATAAGCCTCCAATATATAAGACTTATCAGAGACGTCATAAGCAGCAGCATCATGGGAGTCATCAGTGAACAGCAGCACCATAGGAGTCATCTCAGTGAACCAGTGCCTACCAGGATAGCAGTCAACCAGTGCATACAAGGACAGCAGTCATAAGCAGCCATACAAGCACCAATAGAGGAGCCGAAATCAGTGCTCTGTAAAGTGAGGGCTACGGCAGGCATACAAGGTACTAACAGTAAATCAGTGCTCTGTTAGAAGTAGGTTATGTTAGTTTTCTGATAATTAGCAAGTGTATTCTGTTAATTAGCAAGTGGATGATCGGTCAATAGTCAGTTAGACAAGTGGTGCAAGTTGTTGCATTTGGTAGGCAAGTTGTTGCCTGTTGTAATGCAAGTTGTTGCTTTGTTGTAATGCAAGTTGTTACTCTGTTGTAATAAGGACTGAAAGAGGTCCTATATAAGAGAGATGAGTAGGAAGGGAGGGCATGCATTCAATTTGTAAACTCATTTGTACAAGAGAAATTGCTCACTGGAGAGTTCAGGCCTCTCGAATAGCCTGCATTCATAATACAAACAGTTTTTTTTCTTTCGTGACTTCCATACTTTGTGCTATTTCCTCATATTCTTCATTGTTCCAATAAGCAAGTTATATCATTATGCTTATTTGATTGATCAAAAATAAATAAAAAGTTGTTGGGACTGTCCTAATTTTACACTTGCATCGAAAACAAGGAAAAATTAATCATCAAGGAATTATACTTGAAATGGGAACAACACCCATACTTCTTGGTAAAAGTAAATAATAAATAATAAAACCCATCAACTTCAACATGATCAAATCTTCATTACCTGGGGGGAATGTTGATGAGATTTGACAATTTAAATTTCCGATTAATTTTAATTTCTCTAATCATTACTTTCTCAAGATGACTGGTCCAATAATTTTGGTGAGCCACAATATACCTGCAGTGCAAATATTTCGAAAACGTGTCAGAATAAACAGAAAAAATCTCAAAACTTAAGCACATACTAGAACCATATTGTTTTTCCACTTCTACATATTCCATATGTAATTTCCCTAGAACAATGATGTGGTCAGTTCCGTCAACAATTGGTGCTCAGTGTACTTAATTGCAAATTCATTAGGAGAGTTAGAAACTCATTTAGATTTAAGGAGTTCTAAAATGCACTACATAAATGGTCAATCTCAAATCCAATCCAATAATCTAGTGGTTTAGATTCAAATGTACACAACCACACCATACATGCCTCCTCCAAAAATGACCTCTCCGGTCAGGGAACGCATTAGATATTTACTTAAACTAGTGGTTATATTAAACAGCAAAACACAATAATCTAGTGATTTCAATTAAAAATACACAGCCACACAGTATAGGAGACAGCGATATAATATGGTTATGATAGGAAATTATATAATCTTGAAACTGAATTTCAAGAAGTGCATTGGTTCAGGTTCAACAACCTTGCACAAAGAGTAGACTCTTCTCTAAAGAAAATGCATTTTTCATTAACAGAATCATTAATTTGGCCATAGTCCAAAAATCCTATTTGAAACAAAGTAACATGAGATACAAGAATCAAATCCTAAACATGCTTCTGCAGAAATAAGGAAACTAAAATAAATTAGAAAAACCCAAAAAAAAAAAGTGCCATAAGGATTTATTTCTTAAAATACTAATTGCCAATTAATATTTTGATACCTTTGAACTTTAAGTTTAAGGCTCCCAAACACAAGTTTGCGTGAAAAAAAAATTTCCTCATAATTGAGGCTTGAATTTCACCCGCAACGGTTCACCCTCAACTCTTCCTTTCTAATTGCTAGCTTCCAGTGTTAAAATAAGCAACTCAGAAATTATAAGTGCACCCTATCATATAATGACTGGCACAGAACCCCGAAACATTGCAGACAATTTACTTTCATATTCAAATTTTATACGGAATGAAAGAATTAGAGATACTTACGCGTAGCGCCCATAGATAACAAAATTCAAGAGGTGTTTAACATGGTCTGGTCACGTGCGGAGGAGACAAAGCACGGTGCCAATTAGAAAATATCTAGATTGGCAAGTTAATGGAGGGTATAGATGGAGGGGGCGACTATTGAAAACTTGGATAAAGGCGGTAAAGGAAGACATCATTGAGCTTGGATTAGGCGAGGATATGTAGGAAGACCGCATTACTAGGAGAACCAAAATACGTGTAGCCGATCCCGAGAGTATCGGAAATGGGCTTTGATGATGATGATTCAACTTCTATCCCATCTTTGTAGAACTAAGGTTTCATTTGTCTCATTACCTACCCTTTGACATGGTTCGAACTTGGACTTCTAATATCATCCACCACAAGTCATACTAGCTCAACTAACACTTGTTGGCACAACCTACCCTTCAACGTATAAACCATGTGGGTTGTTGGCTCATTTATCTTGGTATTTATTTTATTTTTTAAGGCCATTCTGTTTTAACTATATGAAGAGGGGGTGCAGTTAACCAATTATGTAACATAAAGGCAACAAAAAAGGAGGGGTATCGATTAGATTATGTCAAATTCGGGGGTTAGGATTTTGGCGAAGGGATGAAACGGGCGGTGCAAGGGGTAGAGAAGGTCACTGCAATCAGTGTGTTCGGTTCAACAAATGATGGTAAGTGGGAACAATGGAAGGGTCGAGCAGCGTTTTAACAAAAGGAAGCAAGTTTTGTGGTGCGAGATTGGTTTTGATCGATTCATAAGAACTGGTTCATGTGGAAGTTTGGACAATCGCGCCTTCATCCATCTAGGATCGGACTCAAATCTACTCAAAGTTGCAATGTATTAGGCATGCTTCAGTTTCTCCTTGTATACCACTCTTCTAAAATCTGAGTGGCCTGGTTTTTTTTTCTCCTTTTCTATTGTTCTTCAATGGATGAAACCGAAAAACGAAATTTTCTCCCACAAACAAACAAACTAGAAAGAAAAAATAATAATTTGGGTTGGGGGTGCAGTCATCGAAATGTATATTTGAATCGTATATCGAAGAGTTAAATATATGTATATTGTAATGGTGCAAAAATAAACACACATTTATATATATATATATATATATATATATATATATATATATGTATATAACTATATAGTGTATTTATTTAAGCATATAACACATCTAAATAAGCCATATTGAAGCAAGGAAGTCCCAAAAAAAATTCTATTTATATATGATTATATCAAGAGTAAAAGCATATCATTGTTTATATCACAAGTTCTTCCTATTCAAAGTTACAAGTAGTGATTATATCACTAATGCATTTACATTCATTTAGTGATTATAATCAAGAGTTTCAAGTAGGTTTTATGTTGTCTGATGCGGTGTTGAAATGTCGTTGCAACAAAGTTGTCGGACTTTTGCAAGGAGACGATTCGCATCACAAATTCCTGTCCTGAAACTAAATTTTTCCTCACAACCCTACACCGGGGTGTTTCAGTCGCAAAGTGGTAGCAGCAAAGCGATTTTTGGGTGCCAATAACGAGGTTTTTAATTATTTGTCAGTGGATAAATATAGAATACCAACTAATTATTTGTCAAGGTTTTTATTATTAAATATAGAATCATTTCCACCACAACCCTAAAGACAGTGGATAATTGCAATTTTTCCCCTAAACTTGAAAAAATTACATTTACTACATCGCTACTTAATCTGCATTACATTTTCTATCCTAGCTTCTATAATGCCAACTTCGCCAATATCAAAAAAATCAAACCACATTTACATTTTCTCATATCAACAAACTAGATAAATCACTAATAACTTAATCCCCACCAATTATTTATAATTAAACCATAAATTATATTAAAAATAATAATAAATAATATACTGCTTAATCCCCACAAACTTCGCCAATATCAAAAAAATCAAACCACAATTAACAACACCATCACATTCAAAATTATAAACATAAACTAAAAAATAATAAAAAAAATATTTACGAAAACGAAACATCCAAAATAGAATTATTCAACCACAAATTATATTTAAAATGTTTAAAGCTTAATCAAGTGATTAGTCTCAAGTAATATACTACTTTAAAAAATTAAATTGAGGCAATCTCTAGTTATTAATAATATGTGAGGATTAAGCTATTATGAAAATTTTATCTAGTTGGTTGAGGGTAGAAAATGTAAATGTGGTTTGGTTATTTAATATGGGAAAAGTTTGTATTATAGAAAGTTATGGTAGAAAATGTAACTCGGTTTAAAATACAAGGTAGTGAATGTAATTTTTACTTCAAGGGAGAAATTGTAATTATTCACCGACTTTAGGGTTTGTCGTGTAATTGACTCTTTAATTAGTTAGTTAATGACTAATTTAAATATAAATAAACCCAAAATACCAAATCAGAGTTTGTTGCCCTAAATTGCAAGTCGATCTTGTAGAAAGACAATATGCTTTTGCATTTTGTTATGGAATGGTTGCTTAATTGTCATGTTGTATTTAGTTACTTAATAGTCATGTTTGTATTGTTTGAATTATAGTTTAATAGTAGTATGCAAAATATATAAAATTTATAAAAACTTTATGGTTTTGTCTCAACTCCGCCGCAACTCTTGCAACGGAGATCGGGGGCAAAGATCGGCGCTTCGCCCCGACTCCTGCTTCAGACAACAGAGTAGGTTGATGCTTTATTAGTTTATTTATATAGGGCATGCCTAAATAATGTGCAACATGCTTTTGTTTGTGATATGCAGGGGCATGTACTACTGAGGAACAAAGTTGAGGTTTACTGGTTTCTCATAGATACTCGATTCTCACTCTCTTCAAGATGGGAGGGTTGTTTTATCAATGGTCTAGAATGAAACATAGCATAAGACTTTTTGTCAATAAAGGGTGTGATATTTCATTGTGTTGTGTTAGGGCATTAAAAATTGAAGGCTTTTGTCTTCATTTTTCCTTCATTTTGCCTATAGGACATTCCACTCTGTCATTTGCTACCTTCTATTTTGGTTTTAATTTCTCTGATGTTCTTGGCCACTCATCAAAATGCAAGAGTGGCAATCCAAAAAATCCAAAACACCGTAGTTTTGATTTAAGAATTACACAAATTTAATGAATGGATTGAAATAATTAATTAATTATGTAACAAAAATATTCAGCATCAAATTGGTAGTAGAAAGTTCCATCAAAATTGCATGGATATAAAGAAGAAAACCTGTTGCCAATGCCTGCTTCGTAGAAGATGCCCAGATCTTCCAGAAACTGCATCTACTATTCAGTAATGATTATGTCCTGGTGCTTCTAGCTTCACCATTGTGGTTCGGGTGTTCAAGAAATTTTATAATCTTGTAGGACCATGTAGATATATAGTCTTGGTCATAAGCCACTGTGAAAATAGACAAATTGACGCCCTCCCATAGGGAATCAATGGGATTCATTAAGTAACCCTGCAATCTATTAAATGGCAAGTCAGCAAATATCATTAGAGTAATAGAAACAACTTTAAAGAAAAGAAAAAGAAAAAGGTACTCTCACGTCACTCGATGAAATGAGACAACAAAAAGATAATAAATCACTTATAGTGGACAAAGTTAGTTCTTCTCAACCCATTAGCAATTGTGTCGAGATAACCCAGCCTGATCCCAAACTGTTTATCCAAGTAACCTTACGCAATCCCTTAAATACCATAGATATAGGTTTTTGTACTATTATAATTTATAACTTCAGACATGTGAAATAACTTCATAGTTTAATTAGCTAAATTATTGATCTCAACTCGATTAATTTTGCTGAACTAATTTATCAATTTGACCTACTTGACGAGATAGACAAATCCTGTCAAAGTGGGTTGACAAGACATGACCCATTGGCCATTAGATTGGATTCGGGATTCAATTTCTTAACAGATTGTTAAACAGGTTGGGTTTGGATTATGAAAATTTTGACACGATGCTACCACAATTATTTTTTCCTTGGTTAACAATAATGACTGTCTAATAGGAAGACTACTATCAGATTGTTCAATTTTATTTTTCTCTCATAGCAGAAATAAGGTAATTGATAGGAAGACTACTTTTATTTGTTTATTAAATATTTGTTCAATATAATTGTTTTTTAGAACTCCTTTTAACCAACACTATGCATTATAAAATCATTTTTCACATGGATGAACCACTAATCAAATTGGAATCTTAAGACCGACACAACATGAACCAAAAAATGACAATCCATTGTCAGACTTATTATGTTTTTTTCTACTTCTGTGCTGGAGATATATTGCATGTCAAAGCTAGTTGATGGTGAATTGACAGTTATCCTTGCTCTCTTGAGGGAGGTTGCTATCATCCCGGGATCAATAAGTCTATTTCGAGGAGTTAGAAAGCTCCTTTTCGTCATTCCCTCATTGGAAAACTTCTTTGAAAGTTGACACTATATTTTATGCATCTATGTAACAGTGACACTACCTTATCCAAAAGATTCCCTGTCGACACACATTTGGACACTCCAATAGGCACACCATGTTTATAGCATAACTTTTTCCACATATCTTTCCAAACTATGATTTTTTTAAAGTTTTGAGTATATTAGGCAAGATGATAGTGTTTGTGTGCATGGGGGTGGGCATGTGAATAATTTCACGAAAACGGAAAATTTCAAAATTTTCACTAGAAACACAATGATTTAGATTAAAACCCAAACTCTAAAACTTCTAAAAAAATTCAACCAAGAACAACTAGTTACCTTGTTCCTTATATATAACAAAAGTTGGTCTAATCCAAAAAAAGAAAACTATGCTTAATGCTAATAGGAGACATTAAATAAATTTGCTACATACAACCAATCCCTAAAAAAACATCTTTAATATAAACACAAAAACAAACCCTAAAGCTAGGAAGCTCCGATCCCTGAAAAAACATCTTCAAAATTATCAACGTTTGCGAGTCTGAGAATGCGTTGAACACAGATACACGCCTGACACGTGGTCAACATGTTTCAAACAAAACTTTATAAACACGCATCCGATCGTTTTTTATAAAGTGGGAGAACAACAGCAATAATATAACCAGTGCTAGTGAAGCACACAGTAAATCGAAAATGGCCAAGATTTTGACTTAATCGTATCGTAAATCTTAAGATTTACAATATTATATATAATAAATATACGTATTTAAATAAATAAATATGTATAATTTATAACCAACCTTTAAAATCAAATATAGAAGAGTGCATTTTCATTCAATTTATAAGTTTTTAATATTATAAAATGCATTTAAGAAAAATCATTAAGTGGAAAACGCATAGGATTGTGCATTTTCATGAAATCTATGAAGCTAGAATTGGACACCACAGGATTCTTGATATTTTACTAACTATCATGTCTTTGTATAAGAAGATTTCGACATTAATTTCCTACAAGTCTAGAAATATGTTAAGGACAAGATCAAACACAACAACGACCAAATAATATACATTCATATATATTTTCAAAAACAACAAGGAAAAAAAATGTGTTATCTAAAACATTAACAACAACAATGAAATAATAATAATAATAATAATAATAATAATAATAATAATAATAATAATAATAATAATAGCCTACACTATAGCTGAGCTTTTTTATGTTTCAATGGTGTGCAATTAAATGGAAAAATGCCACCATTAAAGATTGCTAATGTTGCATCTCTTACCAAACGAAACGATGCTCTGAGCAACCGTTCTGATAAATTAAAAGACAGAACTCCATTTATTGTGCCTCTCATAATAGAAGGAACCTTCAATCAGATTCAACCACCTTCAATGAAGAGACACGAGAGGGTGCCCTCAATCGTCACAACCCTAATTATAATGATTAAAACCTGAGTGTACTCGCTCGCTCACAAAAAGATGAATGCAAATCAATTACCACAACTTCAATCCAGATTTTTCCTTGTGTAATCTTGTATATAGGGTTCAGAAAAATATTCTATTTGAATCTCTCAATCAGGTATGTTTCCTTACACAATCTGGGTTCTGTCATACCCTCTATTTCAAAAAAATATATAAAATTTAGCTTTTGCAATAATAGTTATTTGTGTCTTTATATTAGAATTGTTGGAATAGTTGTCCAATTCAGTTAGGATTATAAATTGGTTATCTTATTAGCCAATAGATCCATGAGAGGTCATGGTAAGAAGTTTGTCGTACTTATGCCTAAAAAAACTATGAATTATGTTATCACTAAATAATGTCTGCTTTTAAAATAGAATTATAAAAAGGACGTGGAGAGGGATTGGTATATTGCCAACCAATTGCGATAGGAAAAACATAAATATCCGCTTAGTTTAGCTCACATGAAGCAAACTATTATGCAGTAATATTAATTAAACAAATAAAACTATTTAGATAGGTAATATATATGTCGAAAATTGTTAATCTTGAAGGGTTCAATTGTTTGTGGTTGTTTTCCATCAATCTCAATTTTATATGTGAATCCGACTAATAGGATGTTAGGAGGAAAATGAAGATAGAAGGGGAAATAAAAACATTCAGTTAAGAACTTTGAAATAGGCAATGTTTGATGAGGTAGGAACTTGCTATATATACTCCAAGAGTTCTCAGGAATGGAAAAGGGGGAAAAATGGGGCAGATGATGTTTCATTTAATAAGAATGTCTATTTGTTGCTAGATGATATTTTCAGAGTCTCAAGAGGGTTAGGTGGGCTGATTTTGATGAGGAAGTGGGAGAAGATATGGAAGATTTAAGTACTGATAATGTATGGATAGAGGTTGGACGAAAATGCTTTTGAATTTGGAGAAGGGATAAAGGGAAAGGCAGTATTGTTTAGAAAATAGTAAAATGCACCATATATACTAGGAGTGGGACCCTCCATAGCATTGGGAGACCAAGTATGCGATCGTAATAGCTTTCTTCACAGTGCCAATAAGAAGTAGAATACAAATAAGAGGTATGACAAGAAATTTCATAATTTCTTGGGCAATAACGTGAGTACAATTAACTCTTGAAATTTATTGTTTGAAAAAGAGTAAGACAATCCTAAATCCATGGAGCTAATCCAAAATCATCTACTTGATTGACAGGCATAGCTTACGTCATGCAAGCCAAAAATGAATTAACAAATATGAAACAAGACCTACTCCCTCCCACTAGGAATTGTAAAGAGTTATATTTAGTCACCAATATTGGCAAAAGAATAGTAGGAATGATATGCAAAACCTCGGACATATATGTAGTGATAGACCAAGCTACTTAATGGATGTAACCAAAATTAACATTAATATAGCGGCCAATCGCTTTTGACCCTCTCTCACTTAAGTGGGGGAGATAAACAAGCACCTGGTCCTCGATGTCTTGTACTGGGATGCATTACTGACAACAAGTTGTTGGAGTCAACCCTGTGCCGTGCCAAGTGCACGTAAGATCTCACGTAATAGGTCTTCTAATAAGGGGCACCCCAAGCACATGACTTTTATGAACTCTCCTGCCATTGAGCCTAAATCTATTCTTGGGCATGGGGTCGCACGTTGCAAGTCCAACTAGGCCTTTTTCCTTTGCCCAGGACCAATGAGGCAGAACAAGGGGTTGCTCACGTGCGTTCTCATTCCTCGAGATTTAGGACATGTCAACCTTCAATGCCCATCCTGTGGTTGGTGGTGTATCTTCCTCGCATACTGAGTTGTTTGATTCCAAGTTTCCAACTCTACCACTCAGTTGTAGCAGAATCTTAAAAGTATTGTAATTATCATTGACGACCAACAGTCCTCCCCTTCTCTAGAGTAGGGGTGGGCATCCCATCCCGCGATCTCGATCGGGTCCGGTCTAGCCCGTCCTGTCTCAATTTTTTCGGTGTCCTTTTAGGATTGATTAAACTCATCCCGATCTCATCTCGATCTAGAATGGGATGTGATTGGGATGAAGAAAATCAATCTCGCACATCTCATCCCAAACTTATTTATTGAATATTTATTATTATTTATTTATCTTAATATTTTAAAATTTTAATTAAGTCTCACTTAGGTTAGAACTTAGTCAACCTACTGTCTTAATGTGACATTGGACACATTGCAAACCGTAACCAGTTCATTTAACAAACATTCAAGGTCAATGTTAAACCAATCTTTGTTTTTCTTTTCCTTCTTTTTTCTAAAACATTATTTCATTAGCAGGAGATTAACATTGGACACTCCTTTGAACGCATATAGTTCAAAACAAAAACATTGTGTTTTCACAATTGTATATTGGTTTTCTTTCTTTGTTTAAGGTCATAAGTATCCACTTTAGGCTTTTGGAAAAGAAGATTGAAATGGTGTTTTTATATTGGACTAGAATTAGAATGTACATAAACACTTGTAGTATGAAAAGATACATCTTCAATACCTCCTCATCCCATCCAGTCTCGGACCCGTTTGGGATGAGACGAAGTCAGGATGAGGTCTATCATGTCCCGTGCCAACCCCTACTCTAGAGTGTGACAAAGAATCCCTTGATGAGGTCACCTCACTTGAAGATTTTCAACGGCTCAGTGCACACTCTCCTCCTTATTCTGCTATGGGTGGTGGAAATGTTGACTTGGCCTTGGTGGTGGAGCAACCCCACCAAGTCGCAATCATCTCAAACAGTTATTGTCACTAGGAAAAAAGATTGGGGTGACAAGATACAAGAGGGAGTCAGCAAGACAATTGATTGCTGATGTTGATACTCGTAGTACGATTGGTTGCCTGGAGCTGGATGGTGATATGAGTTGGGGATCCCAATTAGCAATGAATGACATCAGTATCTTCTCATGGAACTGTAGGGATCTTGGCTTCACTGATCAAAGAGATCTAAATACAAAACCTCTTGTTACTCTCATCTAAGAAAACAAGATGCAATCAATTGAACTATAATATCTTAGGCCGTGATATGGTAGATTGGGACTTCATTGCAACTCTTGGTAGCTCCGGTGGTATTCTCTCTGTTGAAATAAGCACATTTGGAGTAGAACTAATACTCTTAAAGGTGTGTTCTCTCTTTCAATTCAACTAAAGTGTATTGAGTCAGATTGGGTTTGGAACTTAATTAATGTTTATGGTCCGGTGGATTATTCCTTTTCTGTTCAATTTTAGGATTTACAAAGTATAGCTGGGTATTTTGGGGATCCTTGGCTGCTGGGTGGTGATTTCAATGTCATCAAGCCTATTGAAGAAAGAAAAAGGGTGCGTGCTAGACAATACAGAAGAAGCCAGTTTGTGGAATTCATCAATGATTATAGTCTTTGTGATTTTGTTAAAAAGGGGGGTTCATTTACTTGGTGCAACAATCAGAGACATCCTTGTATGTCTAGGATTATAGATCTGGCTAGCAATTATTGGGTGAATCACTTTCTTGATCTTAATGAACTTTTTTCTTGAAAAAGAAGGGTTTGATCACCATGCCATTTGTGAAAAGCCCAATGTCCCCCTTTCTGGTCCTAGGCCTTTTAGGTTTGAAAAGATGTGGTTTGAGCATGTGAGGCTTCTTCCTGATATTCATGATTATTGGGTCTTTCTTGACATCCAAGCAAGAAGGGTTTTATACTTTGGAAGAAGCTCAAACTGTTAAAATCTTTTTTGAATGATTGGAACAAGAAAGTGTTTGGTAAGCTTCACTCTCTCGTTCAGAATGCTCAAAGCTAGTCTTCACGCTCTTGATTTGGTGGAGGAAGATCGACACTTGACTACTCAATGGGCTCAGAGACTTGATCTTAAAACTGAAATGAACAAGCTTCAAAAGAGGGAACATATGTTCTGGAAAAGGAAGGCAGGGGGAAAGTGGGGTAAATGTGGTGATTATTGCTCCACATTATTCCACAAGTTAGCCAATTATAGACTAATCTCTAATTCTATGTTACACCTGCAAATTGAGGGAGAGATTATTGTTGATCTGCAGCTCATCTCTAGTCATATTTTCCAATTTTTCAAAAATCTTTATACTGAGGTTTCTGTTTAGGGGCATGTTATTGATCCATCTCTGTTCAACACTCGGGATGTTCTATCCTCTTCCTCTTTGCAATCTAATATCTCTGAGTTGATGTGTTTCTTGCCTTGCAAAACTGGAGGCTGATGTGGCCCCTGGCCTTGATGGCTTTCCTAGTGATATTTCCTTAAAGGTTGGGAATTTATGAAAGGGGACATTATGGGGTTGTAGAAGACTTCAACAACTCTTTTCTGGAATGAAGATTGAATATAACTCTCATACCCAAAGTGAAAAATCATTTCCCAACTATGGATTTTAGGCCTATCAGCCTACTAAATTCTATTTATAAAATCATCTCCAAGGTTCTTTCATGCAAGCTCAATTTTGTCAAATCACAAATTATCTCTCCTTTCCAGTTCGCTGGAGTTGGTAATAGGCAAATAATTGATGGGGTTTTGATTGCCAATGAGATTATTGATTCTAGAATAAGAGACAAGAAGCCAGGTTTAAGTTCAAAGTTGACTTCTACAAAGCCTTTGACTCCGTCTCATGGAGGTATCTCCAAAATCTGTAATCTGCCTTTGGTTTTGGAGATGAATGGAATGCATGGATTTACATCTTGTTTCTACAGCTTATTTCTCCATTGCTATCAATGGTTCTCTAGCTGGTCATTTCAAATCTAGCAGAGGAATTAGACAAGGAGATCGTCTTTCTCCCCTTGTTTCTCTCTGGTTGTTGAAGGGCTATATGCTTTAATCTCAGGCTCAAAATGTGGGTCTCATTCATGGTTTCCACATCTCTAGCACCTTTCCCTCCATTGCCTTATTGCAATATGATGATGATATAGATATCTTCATTGATGCCTGCAATGCATTGAAAAAGTTTTGGTTGCATTGAAGAAGTTTTGGTTATCAGAGACCTGCTGCTGTTGTGGTTTTAAATTATTTCAGGGCTGAAGGTGAAATTTTTCAAATCCCTTCTTTACCTCATTGGCATTGTCCCAGACATCAATGGTTGGGCTTCTCCTCTAGGTTGTAGAACTAGGTCTATCCCTTGCTCTTATTTGGGTCTTCCCCTTAGTGCCAAGTTCATGTGTATTAAGGTTTGGGATGAGGTTGTAGAGAAAATTGAAAAGAGTTTGAGTAACTAGAAGAAGAAATGCATCTCCAAAGGATGGTAGAGTTACTCTCATTCAAAGTACAAATTGCCTCTATTCATGTTTATATGATGTCTTTGTGTGTCCGTCCCTGCTTCCAACCACATTGAAAATTGAAAAATGCATGAAAAGCGTCCTTTGGGGTTTTTGTCCTAAATCTGAAGGAGGACTAGGGCACTGGGCCTTGAGATAATCAGAGAATTTAACAATGTTCTCTTATTGAAGTGGATTTAGAGGTGAAAATGAGGTACTGTGGAGACAAATCAGAGAAGCATTCTCATTTGGTTCTCTAAAAAGCCAACTTTCTTTTGGTTGTTCCTTGTGGAAAGGGATCATGAGGCTGAAACAATTGTTTCAAGCTCACATTTCTTTTGAAGTTCACAGTAGAACTAGGGTTAACTTTTGGGGTCATAATTGGATTGGAGGGACTTGAAATCTACCTGCTACTATTTAAACTCAAGAGGAACCTAAATGATTGAGTGATTACTGGTACGGTTGGATTTCAACTCAAGAGGAACCTTAATGATTGGGAAATTCCTCAAATGGCTATTTTGTTGAACTTCAGTGATGTCATCTCTTGATTTGGAGGATGACAAGTGGTTATGGAAAGGAAAAGATTGTGAGTACTCTGTTAGAGACCGGTACAAATACTTGATTCCTCTCTTCCTTACTCTAACATTCAAGAGAGAATCAACTCTAACAGTCAAGAGAGAATCAACAAGCTCATTTCTTTTATCTGGATGAAAGAAGTCCCTCCTAGAGCTACCTTTGTGATGTGGACCATTTTTAATGGAAGGGTTCTCATTGTTTGATAATATTAATAGAAGAGGTTTGCTTCTCCCTAATGTGATGTGTGAGAGCCGTGAAGAATCCATTGATCATTTTGTTTCTTTCTTGCCAAGTCTTGAGGCAGCTTTGGCGAATGGCATTATCTGACTTTCATGTTCAAGCTTCCTTCTCTGATTCTTTCCTTGAATGCCCAGAGTTGTGGCATTCCACTAATCAGCCTCCTTCCAATCTAACTCTGTTTGGAAGGCTTCCACTCTAACTCTGTTTGGAAGGCTTCCAATCTAACTCGGTTTGGAAAATGGGCTTCAGAGAGGCTATTCATGTTTTCATCTAGGTGGTTTGGAGGGAAAGAAACAACAGAATCTTAAGGAGATCAGAAACAAAGTTGCCAACCTGTGGATAGATGTCAAAATCACTCTATGGTTGTGGGTTTCTAATTGGGAGAAATTTAGAGACATCACATTTTCTTCTTGTAAGTTTAATTGGGTTTGTACAGTGTTGACCTGATGTACATGATGCACATGAAAATGTATAGTTTTTGTATTGGTTAGTCTTCACTAACCCTCTTTTTAAAATAAGAATGAACTACCAATGAATGAAACTTAGCACCAACATAATATATTATTCTCAAGTATAAGCATTCTGATACTGATATTTCAAAACAAAACTAGAGCAAGTATATAATATGGTGAGGTAAGAATTGCTGGATCAGTAATTCTAAAATGTCGGAACAATGTCAAATCAAGATGGGTACCTCTTGTTGCTTATAAAGACACTGGCACTTGGTATGATGACACGGCCAACCAGTTTTGTCAACATCCATGAAGCTGGTGAAAATAGGTGAAGGCTTCCCAAAAAAACTTGAATCAACTTTCCCAGTGTTGAATTGTGCATTTTCTCTGAAAGAATCACGCTGGCAATCCTTGTAATGATGGGTAACGGAGAAGCCTGTACCGATGCCTTTTCCTCGCCCACATCGTCAACCTTACCCAAACTGGTGTAGCAGGGGAAAGCAGTTTGACTGAATCAATCCAAGTGAATCACATCACAATCATCATGCCCCCATATCAATAGAAAGAAAGATGCTCACTGAATTCATCGTGATTCACTTTTTCCATCAGAAAGTCCTTCAATCAACATGGCATAAGTTTGAGGGTTAAGCTGACAACCCTTTTTTTCCATGATAGTTAAAAGTTCAGAGCATCTATCATCAAAACCCTTCTTAAGTAACCCTTCACGAAGAATTTTCCAAGCTACTTCATCATAATTATAGTCACAACTAAGAAGATTACAGAAAACTGTTTTAGCTCTCTCTGCGGACCCTTCATCATATAATCCACAAATAAGTAGCTTGCATGATTCCAAAAGTGGTAGATGCCCATGTTCAACCATCTTGTCCACCAAATTGAATGCTTTCTCATACATCCCCAATTTGCAGGAACAATTTATAAGAGACGTGTAAATTGTTGCATTGGAAACTAATCCCCCTTCGTTCATATGATGAATCAAACTCTGAGCTACTTCCAACCGACTCTCTTTACAAAGTTCTGTAACAATTGCCCCATAAGTGTCGGCATCAGGCGTACAACCATGTTCGACCATTTTGTCCAAAAGCTTCAGAGAAGTGTCTATGTCAAGAATCTTCCACACATTAGAAGCGTCAATGAGGATATGTTTTAGAGTAGAATCACCACAGAAATCATTGCTTTTTTCTCCAACTCGCTTTTCATTTAAAAGATGCTTGACTAAATTGCAGTATGTGACGTGCGAAGGCTCACATCCAGCATCAACCATCCTCTTGAGAACATCAAAAGCAGACTTTATTGATCCTACATTCCCATACCCATCTATCAATGTATTGTAAGTCACTCTATCTGGTTGAACCCCTTCTTTATTCATCACAGTTACTAAATCCTCTGCCTCTTCTAGCTTCCCGTGACTGCAAAATGTACGAATAAATGTAGTGTATGTACAAACATCAGGACAATGACCCAAAGAAGTCATTTGCTTAAGAAATTTGTTAGCATGGTCAGTTTGACCTTCTTTCAACATCTCGTCAATGAACATGGTATATGCATATACTGTAGGCACCACCCCTGCCTCCACCATCTTTTCCATTAACAATGAAGCCTCATTTAGTTTCTTTTCTTTACACAAACCATTCAACAGCACATTGTAAGTATGTGAGTTAGGTGAGCAATCCTCAGCAAGCATTTTCTCAAATAAACCACTCGCAAAATCAATATTCCCAACCTTGCAATACCCATCAATTAATGCAGTATATATCACTTCATTTGGCTTCATACTTTTCTCTATGATAGAAACAAATAAGCCATGGGCATCTTCTAACCTCCCTTCTTTGCAAAGGGTGTCTATTAGCATGGAATAAGTCCACTGATCAGGAACCAGACCATCCTCCTTCATCAAATTCAGTAAGCTAAAAGCACTATCCAACTGACCTTTCCTACACTGTCCACTAATTAACGAGTTATAGGTGATGACACTTGGAGCCAAATGACGCTCACGCATCTTACTGAACAATGCCATTGCCTTATGCACATTTTTCTCCTGACAAAGACCAAATATTAACTCATTATGCGTACGAGTATTTGGCTTACAGCCTTTCGATTCCATCAAATCCATGATTCCAAATGCCACATCCATCTTTCCCTGCTTACAATGACCATCAATGAGAGCATTGTAAGTGACAACAGTAGGAACCAAGCCTTTCTCAAACATTACATCCAGCATCACACATGCATCTTCCAACTTATTATCTTTACACAGGCTATCAATAAGCACTGTGTATGTATGAGCATTAGGCTCACAACCCTTTTCCTTCATCCTTCTATACAAACTGAAAGCTTCAGAACACCTACTTGATCCACAAAGAGCTGCTATAAGAACTGTATACGTATAGACAGTCGGACTACAGTTATCATCTGCCATTTTCAGGAACAATGTCCAAGCTTCGTCAATCCGCCCTGCTTCACACAGCCCGTGAATCAACTGACTATACGAAACATGAGTCCTCCGAATACCCTTTAGAGGCATAAGGTCAAAAACCTTGCGTGCAGTATCAACATCTTTCTTCCTGCAGTGTCCTAAAATCAAAGAAGTATATGTAAATGAATCGGGGCTCAATCCAGCCTGTATTATCTTACTCAAATACATCCCTGCCTGACCTACATTTCCCACTTTACAATACCCCTGAATCATAGTATTGAAGGTGTAGATATTGGGCGGAATCATATTGTTCAAAATCTCCAAATAAACCGCTTTCATCTCATCAAGCATAATAAATCTAGCCAATGCCTGTAACAAAGTGTTATAGCATTTGAGAGTGAGCTTAAACCTGCCCTCGCCTCCGTCGTCTCCTCGATTCATCTTTCTAATTACCTCCCTAACAAACTCAACTTCTTGGGCCGAATCGCAACATTTTATCATCGAAATTCTCACATTCTCTGCCACACCAAATAAGCCAGCTTGAAAGAGAAGATTCAATAGAGCCGAGAAAGAACGAACGTCGTGCTTGTACCCAGGCCTTTGCCCGATCCATTTGAAGAATGCCAATGCTGTCTTGGCATCGATATTGTGATTGAAGAGGGTGGAAACATGGGAGGGAGTGAGTGATGGGGCTAATTTCTTCAAGGAAGGATTTCCTTGCCAAGGTGGGCGATTGAGGATTGCGACAACTTGGGAAAGCAAATCGAGCGAAGAGGGTTCTAAGGTGGTTTCGGGGAGTGGGGCAAGTGAGGAGGTAGAGAAGGGATTGAGGTGAATAATATGGATCCGAAATTGATTAACAATGGCGTTGGATCTTCTTCTCATCTTGCTGCATCGAATGAATGCTGGGTGAAGGTGATAGATAGATCAGATCAGATCAGATCAGATCAGAGGAGGTTACTGCTGTAAGGGTTTTGGATAGCGTAGACAGAGCTGTGTTGTGCTTTGGGCATGGGGTTCGTGAAGAAGAAGAAGAAGAAGAAGCAGAAGTAGAAATTTGAGTGGGTTGCAGCCTTTTTTTTTTTTTTTTTTTGCTGAAACGCCGAGGTTGAACAAGTTACTTGCAAGGCAGCATATACCGGCCTTGTGGATGTGACTGCGAACTAGGAAACGGATATCTCCACCACTCTGGTTTAATTATCACACCACAATTTTATTTTTTTTATTCATTTTGATCAAACTTCCATGAATAAACGCCTAATGGTTTCTTCAACATCGTACAACAAGCTATCATTTCCCATGCTCACCACGTTTGTTTCTAAATGGATTCATATTATTAACAGAAATTCTAGGGAGCGAGGGATGGGTGGCCCCTCGAGATGAACGAAACTGCCTCGAGATGTGTGGCATCGCTTATCTCGAGGGGGAGTATCACCCATCCCTCGCCCCTTACCCTCGCTCCCTAGAAGGGCTCTATTATTAAATACTAGGGTGTCGACGCGCTCTACGTGCGCCAATATTTAGTATTTTTTTAATTTATTTCATAACTTCAATAATAAGTAAAATTAAAATGACAGCAACTACTCCACGCCACCATTGAGTTTTTTTTTTTACTTACTCACACCACCAATAAATATACACAACTTAACAGAGAAACTCAAACTCAAAACGAAAAAAAATGTAAAATAGGGTAACTTTTGACCAATTTAAACCCTCAATTAAGACCGATTCTCAAGCTCATCAAAACATGAAAGTTGTAGTACTATGAGTTATCTAATAAAACACAACTTGAATCACTTGAAATTGTTTTGAAATAAGCAAGTTATGATAAATTTTATTAAAGTCGTGCAAATCTGTCTTACAATGAAAACGGAATAGTGTCTCTAACTTTCGACCAACTTATATGCTCGATCAAGATCGATTCTCAAGCTCATTCAAACACAAACATTGTATTACTCTTAGTTATCTAATAAACACAACGTGAATCACTTGAAAATGTTTTGAAATGTGCAAGTTATAGTCATTTTACTAAAGTAGCGCAAATCTGTCTCGCAATGAAAACGGGATAGTGTTCCTGACTTTCGGCCAACTTATGTGTTCGATCGAGACCAATTCTCAAGTTGATCACAAATATTGTACTGCTCTGAGTTATCTAATAAAAACAATTTTAATCACTTGAAAATGTTTTGAAATTAGCAAGTTATGGTCATTTTACTAAAGTCGTGCAAAATTGTCTCGCTATAAAAATGGGATAGTGTTCTTGACTTTAGACCAACTTATGTGTTTGATTGAGACCAATTCTCAAGTTGATCAAAACACAAAAGTTGTAGTATTCTGAGTTATCTAATAAACACAACTTGAATCACTTGAAAATGTTTTGAAATAAGTAAGTTATGAGCATTTTACTGAAGTCGCACAAATTTGTCCAAAATTTTTGTTGAAATTTTCTGTTCACCTGGAACTCTGCGAACAGGAAATTTTAGCATATTTTTTTACTATTCGCCCAGATCAATGCGCGGTTTTACAAAACCTCGCATTGTCTTAGGCGAACAATATTTTTTTGTGATTTCTGAAAAAAAATTGAAGTTTACTTTGTTTTTGTAATTGAAAATTTTTCTGAAGTTTCCATGAGATTACTTTGTTTTTCTGAAAAAATTTGGGAAGGTTGCGATTTGGGGGAAAATGAAGAGATTTTGAGGAAGAGAAAAGAGATTTTCGAGGAAGAGGGAAGATATTGGTTTCGATTTTGCAAGATATTTGAATGTGGGAAGAGATTTGAATGTGGGAGAGGGAAGAGATTCGAATGGGGAGGGAGGAATGGAGTTTCGATTTGAATGGAAAAATGTTGGTTTTTGTTTATATAGGTGGTGTGGGAAAGTATGGTGATGTGAAAAAGAAAGTAGGTGGTGTGGGAAAGTAGAATAGTGTGAGAAAGAGAAAATGATAGTATGGAGTAGTCGCTGCCAATTAAAATTTTAGGAGACTTAACTAAAGATTTATAAACAAAATAATCATAAAAATGTTGTAATCAAATATTAAATTCTCATTGTTGTAAAGGGCCTATTTATATTTTATAAATACTTTGGGGCTTCAAATAAATTATGTTTTGGGTTTAAGTACAATTAATCAATGTTTGAGAGTGGGTTGGTTTTTATTGTAAAAAATATAAAATGTAGAGGGCAAAATGGAAAATCTAAAAGTTCGACATAAGGGCCTTGTTATAGTTTAGAAATAATTGAGGGTTTCAAATAAATTATTTTAGGGATTTAGATATAATTAATAATGTTTAGGAAATGTTGGTTTTATTGTAAAAAAATATAGAATGTGAAGGACAAAATGGTAGTAAAAGTTAGATATATGAGCCTATTTATAGTTTACATATATTTGGGGGCTTAAAATAAATTATATTAGAACTTAGTTATAATTAAATAATATTTGAAAGGGGCTGATTTTAAATGTAAATAGAATTAAAAGGGGAGCGCAATATTTGTTCTAGCAAGCACATGTTTTCTCCTTTTTTTATTAAGATTGTTTGGTTTCAAGGAAACAAAATTTAAGAAAAAAGAAAAAAAAACCACTAATTCTATGCATCCCCTTTTTGGAGCTCTTTTGAGTCTCTTTGGGGGGGGGGGGGGGGGGGGGGTTTTACACTTCCACCCCTTTTGTAGATGGTGTTTGTGGTTGTGTTTTAAATAAAATGGGTAAAAAGTGTTAAAAATAATCCAAAAAAAACTCAAAAGGGGTTGCGTAGAAGGGTTTAGACTAAACTGACTCAACCTAAACTGAAAAAAAACCCTAAACTGACTCAACCTGGCGGCTAACTAAATAGACTAAATATTTTATAGGGGAACAAATGTAAGCTATTGATGCATGAATAACATTAACTTATTGAATTGCCTCAATTTTGTTCTTTGATGCATGAATAACATCATTTGATAAAGCATATCCTCCATACATAAAGAATCCAATACAGAAACACAAAGGAATTGCCTTGTTGATGTTATGAGACTTACCATTGAAAATCCATGTTAATATATAATAATTACATATAAAGTTACCATTATTCATTCGCGAGTATTCAAATATTATTAATCATGGGGATCCAAGTTAGATGAAACTGCATTCAATACAGAGTTGAGCATATTAGAGTCCCCTAACCTAAAACTTGTTTTCCAGTGTATGCTTGAATCATATAAACGCACCTTTGGTGCATGGCATTTCACCATAACATTGTTGTGAACTTGTCATTTGATCTTGAATGTTGTCTGGCCCAGAAGCTTTCTTTGCATATTAGTAACATAAACATCAAAAACTACATGTTTTGTCAATCGCAGTGACTTTTGACACCACTAGTTTTGCTTAAGGACACCACCAACTTCTGAAGCACCCCACCACCTTTTTGAAGCACAACACCACCTACTGAAGGACGACACAAATATAAATAAATAAACACCACCACCTCTAAGGGTGGGCACTGGATGGGATGGACCTCATCCCTATCCCATATCGTTTGTTCGGGACGGGATAAACCTCATCTCGATCTCGTCCCATTCCAAATGGGTTCGGAACAGGACGAGATAAGCATGTACTAAATAGTCTTTCAATGAAGAATAACAAAAAAAATTCATCTCACATTGCTCAAACACTAATAATGTATAATTTATGTACATATAATTTTTTATCATAATAATATAAAATTTCATCTCACATTACTCCTAATTGTATCTTGTATGAATGATATAAGTTTTCAAATTGTCTTAATATATGTTCAAAAATTAAAAATATTGATCATTGACAAAATTTTCAACTATATAACTCATAGTGCAAAATTAAATCAAACCATCATTTGCCCTTATTTTTAACACGAATAATTATCCTATAACCAATCTAAATATGAAAAAAAAAAAAAAAAAAAAAAACCCATAAATTTTCATGGATTCTATTAATCTAAAGTTTCTATCTAAACAAAGAGTATCAAATCAAACAAGTTTTCAAACAATAGATGTTTTGATTTAATTTCAACACATCATAAAATTTCCTTTAGAATAATAATTTGATTAAAATTAATAAAAATAAATAAGTTCGGGATGGGAACGGGATGAGTTTGATCAATCCAAAAAGGACCCAAAAAAATTGGGACGGGATCGAGATCGCATGATGGGATGCCACTCCTAACCACCTCTCATTCTCTTCTCCTATTTTCTCTAGGGAACAACCACCACTGCACCGCCTCACCCCACCAACACCACGCACTTCCACGTGCAACCTGGCCCCGCTCGGCCGCCTTCTCCTCTCCTATCTTCTTATTCTTCGTCTTCTTTTTCCTGTATGTCTCCTCTCTTCATGTTCTCTATGTTCCCCCACCTCCTTCTCTTCCTCTCTTTTTCTTCTTCTCTTTTCCTTGATCTGTTTTTTTCTGCCCTGCAGCGGCTCGTGCGAGGAAGATAAGAGGAACAATGATGAGAGTGAGGTTTATATTGGTGGTGCCATTCAGCACATCCAAAAAGGGGTTGGTGGTGTTCTTTAGCCAAAGTGATGGTGTCAAAAAGCAAGAGTTTTTGTCAATTCACAAAAACTTGCACATAAGATAAATGATTGTATCAACAGATGAATGATATGGTAAGGTGCATACTAATGTTAAAGTGAGGTGTTGTGGTAGATGAACAACCAATATCTTTTAAATTTTCACTTGAGCTAAAATGATTTTGAACAACCATACTAATGTCTACCATATAAGTGGTTTGAGCTAAAATGATATGGTAAAATGATTTTGAGCTAAAATGATATGGTAAGGTGCATATTAATGTCTACCATATAAGTGGTTTGAGCGGCACATGCAAGAATTGTTTCAACTGCAAAAGCATGAAGCCAGAAGCAAATCTACATAAGTAATAGTTTATAAATCAAATAACCATTAAAGCAGTAAAGATATATGTTGAGGGAAACATATAAAAAACATCATATTCTATATGAAAAATAAACTATATGATCACATATAGATTAGACATTAGCCTTTTGTCTCTGTAGAAAGGGATGCAAAAATGGACATGTGAAGCATAAGTAGTTTTTCTAGAGAGCCAGGCCAGGCACGCCAGACCAAGCCCAATACCATCCATCATCCTAGTGATGCGCATCTCGAGGATGATGGATGGTATTGGGCCTGGCGTGCCTGGCCTGGTTTTCTAGAAAAGTTGGAAGCATAACGAGAGGTGGCCGCCCTAGATTTTATAGAACTCAAATTTATTTGTACTTCTTTAAACTATGTGGATGTTTTGATAGTCATTGGATTGTCTTGGCCCCCTTAGATTACCTATCACATAATCTAATCAAGGGGGGGGGGGGGGGGGGGGGGGGGGGGGGGGGGGGTGCTCACAATCATTATTAAAGTGTGTAAATGACAAACAAAGTACCCTTTTTAATTACTTCAAGGCATTTAATAATATTCCTAACAATGAAGTAAGAATGACCAATAATAATAATAACATGGCCAGTAAATAAAAACAAGTCGCACATATATAACTTAGCCCTCTAACCAAAATTCCTAGATCCGCCCATTGAAGCATATTCGTCTATACTATGTTTTATGACAAATAAAATAAAACAAAAACATATATCAAAGGCACCTATTGTAGTTAATTGTTGCAGGAAAAAAAAAGCACCTATTAGGCTATTATAGATAATTGTCGTTTGATAAACCCAAGTGAATAAACTATAAAACGATTTGTGAGTACCAAATTTTTTTAGGACACTTGGCTTTAGAAATGTTGCAATGCCACTAACGAATATTGCTTCGGGCTTTTAGTAGGATATCTACCTCGAGGTCTGTGCCAACTTAATATGTTGTCATTATTTATAACACAAAGTATACATAAGGTATTACCACACATGATTACCTAAAAGACCTCAAGAATGGCACAAAGGCGTTTACTTCAGGATTTGTACCATTATGATGATCATTGTTGTTATTGACATGAAAAATATGTATTTTTTACTTACCACAGTTAGTGCAATTACCAGAATTCAATCAGAGCACGCGAATGACACTGGGCACTAATTGTGGTGTATGTACCCCATATTTCAGTTAAGGCGCACAGTAAACTTGGACAACCAGACCTGTCGTAATTCATATAAAACCGGGATAAATAGTCATACAAGACTCTACAAAGTCCAAATTAGTTGGAGTCAAAATTATTAAGGGATGAGACATGTTATTTCTTAAAGATGTTATGATATATTTTAAATCTGAAATATGATAATTGAATAAGGACTGTATTGGGTCCTTGTATGAATTGTATTTTCTGCAGAAAACATGACTCATTGAATTCTAATCGTGGTCAAACTAGTATGACTCAGTCTATATATACAGGAAATTGCCTACATTTACAAGGACAAAAGCTAACCTAGTATCTACAATTTCTTTGAGCTTTTCTGAGTTGAGTGTGCAAGTGTTTTTGCAAATACACCCCCATCTGGTCCAGATCTGATTCATCCAGGAGCAACGTAGTTGTTCCAGCAGCAAGAATTATCCATTGCATGGATTTTCTTTTAACCATCTCGAGGAAGTTCAGACAACATATTTACCCGACAGTTTTGGCGCCCGTCGTGGGGCTGAGTGAATTTTACCCTAACATGGTTTCGAAAAGGATCAACATTATGAACAATGTTGAGAATGAGTTGAACCGTAATCATAAGGGTCAAAAAAGGCTGAATAAGAAATACCAGATTTGAGAAAGAGAAAATGGTTCACATCAACAACAACTAATTAAAATAACATTATGGGTTGAGTGTGCTTACACATAGTCTGAATGTGTTGAAACTGCTTCATAGAATCGTGGAGGTTCCAATGACAAATCATTTCACTGTCTCAATTGCTCTCATTGATGATTTTGATTCTCAACTTCTACACTATTAAACCGATCAATCAAGATGACTTTCTTATTTATATTTCTTTTTTCTTTTTTAATGAAATCTTCCGAAGAGAAGCTGGGGACAGAAAAATGGGTACATCAGAGCATAACAATTGAAGATAAAGTGGAAAGAACGAGAAGAAGAATAGACCTTATGGCGAGTTTACTTAAATTTCCTTGTCATACATGGTGAGGAGAAGAAGAAGAAGAAGAAGAAAAGATGCAAATACGACATGGGTTGGGAAAAATTTTCTCTCATGTCTCACATATATGAGATGGCTCATAAGTGTATAGAAGGAGAATGCAAGAATTTGTCCCTTTTCTACTGCATAGTTTAGATTAGTTTGGATTAGTCTATACAAGTTTTTATCACAGGAAATTTGAAGTTTTGTGGAAAGCTCACAACAAATGGCTATATGATGTTCAAGTTGTTCAATACAATCAACAATCCACCATTAACTCATCTCTAACTATAAATATGATCTAGAGGCAAACTATTTACATCTAAAATATTCTATTACATAATAGCACGAGACACTAACAACCGACGATACAATAGAACATGAAACAATAGCAATTGTATTTTCTTGTGTTGGTTTTCACATTTCGAACGAAACAAGTACTTTTAGCATTGCATCCATACATGATGATCAATTTTTTGAGGTGTTTTGGAAATCAAGGTTAGTAGGTACATTAACATGGATACGTTGATAGCACATGAAGCTTTATGTTGGGTGTTTGACAAATTATTTGAGGGAGTTTCATTTTGTTATGGATACTCTCGATATCATGAAAGCTTTTAGGGTTGAATATATCAAAGTGTTGGAGATAGATTGTGGTTTGGATAGCCAATTAGATTTTTTCTGCAAGGTTAGAATTGATTCCCATTAATGGACGAGATGGAGCCAATCTAAATCCTTATCTTCCTCTTTTAGATTTCGAGATCGACTTCTCTTTGCCTCTCCCTGTTTTCTACCTTTAGGTTCCTTTATTGTAGAAATAAAATTAAAAATTTGAGGAATTTTAGTTTGCTTAAGTTTGGGTTAAATAGGAAATATTGAGAAGCTAAATTTTTTTTGGAACTCTCAATAATTTATATTTTCCACGACTTCCTCTCCCAATATGACATTAGATAAGTGTCGACCTTCAATGGCAAGATTCGCAGTTATAACACCACTCAAACACACAATTCCAAAATAAAGGATTCGCGAAGCAAATCATATATTTCACATATGTATTCGTTTTCACGTAATCTATTATGATTTAAAGACATTGTCTGTGCAGTTAGTTCATTACAAATACCACTTCCGCTCTATAATTCAAATAGATTGAATTTGACTATAGCAATAGATGAGAGACACAATGTTGTTTGGATTTCTTTTGAACTGGAAAAAGTGGTTGTTGTTAGTGAATAGTTTCTCTTTCATGTTCATTGGAAACAACTTCGAAGGTCAATTCCTATAAATCACCAAAATGCTAATATATTTCACATTTGTAAACAAAGCGAATGCATTAGTACTTATAAAAGAAAACATACATGGTGAATTATCCGAAAGTATAATGAAATGGTCATACTAAAATGCTCATAAAATAACATGAACTGTCAAGCACTAGAAGTTCAAAATCACCTAACAAAATGATCATATCTATAGAACTAGAGATTAATATGGGAGGCGGTGTGAGACATGAAAGTTTATGACAACAAAAAACACAATATCTAACAACCCCTACTGATGCAGATTTACTAACCTAAATTAATAGGCTAATTTGATCTGATTGTTATACCGCAAGTGCACGGTTGTTTAACTAGTAGATAATGAAAAATACGGATCGAACACACGAGGATTGAAGACATAATCGAACACTAAGATCTACCTAAACTGATTAAAAGTGGTTACTGCAATCATAAATTTCTAAACTAATGAAAAATAAAAGCAATCAGAAATGAGTTTGATAATAAAAAAAATATATATGCTAAGGCTTTCGAATCATCCATCAAGTTCATAAATTATACTAACGTCAATTATTGTCCCATTTTTTGGATTAACTTTAGCAAAATCGCAAGCCCCTAGAATTAATTGTCTGTTTAAGACACAACTAATCACATGTTTAACTAATACAAATAAAACATGCTTAAACAAAAACATAGAATAATTCTAACTACCATGGATGCATAACATACACGGTGAAAGTAATATGCGTTTTCTCACAAATCAATCAAATGTTAAACCATACAATGCATCAGAGAACAATAAAAGATAGGAGAAAATTCTACTAGCTTGAGGAATCATATACACCTTAGTGGAGAGTTAGAAGATCATAGTGTTGATGAATGTGGCGGTTGAATGAGTGAACTCCATTTCCTCATTACAAACACGATTCACCGAAGTGTGTGGATGCTCTGTGGTGGCACAAAATAAAATGGGTGGTGCAAATAGTGTGAAAAGAGTTTAAAACCTCTTCCCTTAAAAACTTCTTCCTCCATGCAACTGTGTTTTGTGATGTGCAAACTTTGTGTGTTGCTGCGTGGTGGTTGCGAGGGAGATCGTGGTGTCGGCCAGAGATGAAGAAGAAAGAAGGTCGTGAAATGGTTGATGAGGTGATGGTGAGCGCAAAGAGAGAAGGGCTGAGGTGGTGAGGTGTGATAGGTGTCGGCTGGGAGAGCGAAAGCAAAGAAGAGAGGCGAGATCGAGTGGAAAGAGAGCTCGATGTGGTGGAGGCGTGGAGGTTTTGTGTCCGTGCGTGGTGTTTGTAGAAAAGAGGGATCGTTTGTTGAAAGATGGAAAAAGATGTAGCGGTGAGAAGAGGAGGCGAGTGGGAGGAGAAGAGAATAGCGAGATCTGTTCGTGAGCTAAACTGTATCGTAATGGAGAATGAAAGATGAGGGAGGTGAAGATGGTTGCGAGGAAGAGAAAAACGATGAAAGGTGATGATACATAAAATCGTCACCCGATCATGGCCATACAAGTGGCACAAACCATCATAAATACTAAAGGACCGTTACGAAGGAGATGGAAGGAATCATTCCATCTAAATGAAGGTGGAGACCGTTACAATAAACATCCCCTTTCATTGCGCCAATCGAGCTTAAGTCATGAATACCGTTAAATGCACTCATTATATAAGGTAAAGGAAAAAATATGAGAAAGTAGAGATCCAATAGGGATTATTCTATCTACACTATGAACCTTTAACTGAGTTTTGTCCATATTTACTTCCTTCTTCAAACAAAGTTGTCGACTTAAGCGTCGGAGTGCCTTCGACTACCAAAAAGGCGGTCTTTGGCAGTCTAACATCTGTTTTGCGAGTCAAACTCATAGGAGGACGAGATATGGACGCATCAGTTTGGCGCTGTCCGTGGGGAACGATAGTTTCCTTAAAGAAATCCTATGGTTGATCACAACTGAGCAATAAGACGGGAAAATGTTACGATCATCCAGAGTCATTTCCAATATCAATCGTAACAAAAATTCAAATTTTTTATTTTGGTTAAAATGACTAAAATCGTGTCCTGTGAGTTAGATAGGCAATCCAGGTACATCTGGATATAATGAGGCAAAAAACTAAATATTTTATCAAAGGAGCACCAACAGAGTTGATAGAGGCATTGCTTGGAAAACCTCAGGTCATGGGTTCGAACCTGGCTGGTAGCATAATTATTAGTTTAAAGTTTTGTTGGTTGTTTTGATCTTTGGCAGGTTCGTAGGCCCACAGGTCCACGAGCTCGAATATAAGCTAGCTTGTGGATGACAAACTCGAATGAAAAATGTATCTGAAGGACGAGCCCGAATGGATAACGAGTGGACTAGCCCAAGTAGATATTGATCCAATAGGAGACATATCCGACAGGCCCAAGTAGAGACTGATTCGACGAAACATATCCGACATGAACAGGAAACATATCCGGCATGCCCGAGTAGAGACTGGTCCGACAAGAAACGGATTCGACAAGCATCATGTCCGCATGCTCTTCATCTGGTCCAGACTCATAAAGCTAACTACAAAAATTACTTCAACTAGTCAACGCAACTGACTATGACGACACGTCACGGATGACAACTGGTCCGAACTCACGGAGTTCACCTAGTAATGAACTCAGGAAGTTGACTATGATGACTCGTCACGAACGATATTTGGTCCGAACTCACGAAGTTCGAATACAATAACTTGTCACACTGACTTCACATAACGAAATAAAGAAAGTCATCATTGATAAGTTTTTTCCCACGCAAGCGAGGCCACTAACTGAGGGGGAGTAGTTGATGATACATAAAATCATCACATGACCATGGCCATACACACGACACAAACCATCATAAAGATTAAAGGACTGCAACGAAGGACATGGAGGGAATCACTCTATCAATGAAGGAGGAGACCGTTACAATAAACCTCCCTCTTTACTACGCCAACCGAGCTTAAGTAATGCATACAGTTAAATGACTTCATCAGTGCACTCATTATATATGGTAAAGGAAAAGGTATGAGAAATGAGATATCCAATACAGATTATTCTATCTACACTATGCAACTTTAACCGAGTTTTATCCAGATTTACTTTCTTCTTCAAACAGAGTTGCTGACTTACCCGTCGGAGTGCCTTTAGCCACAAAAAAGGTTGTCTTTGGCAGTCTAACATCTGTTTTGTAGGTCAAACTCACAGGAGGACGAGATTTGGACGCATCAAAAGGGGTGCTCTGTTTGGTTGTGGCCACCAAACCAGAGAAAAGGGGAGGAGAAAGGTGATCGTGCTCTGCTTATTTACCAATGAGAGAGACGACAGAGAGGTTGTTGTGTGAAGGAAAAAGAAAATAAATAGTGTTTTGGGGATTTTGGCAAACTTTTGGGCTTGGCTTGGGCCTAGACGAAGACGAAGGAATGGGTTTGGGACAAGTTTGAATGGGTTTTAATTGAATTTCATCGCACTTTCCGCGCCAATTCGTGAATATCAAATACTTGTTCTTCCAAACTCGCAGTGTTAATGTAATTTCATTGTTTAAGATCCCAATCCTATAAAAACACAGAAATAAAATAATTAGAATAAAATACAATATTTGAAACACTAACAAATATAAATTATAAGGTAATTTAAGTATAAATTACGTGAATATCACCTACATAAAATGGGCAAAATGAAATAAGAAAGTTTAGACCACATTGCTTCATGCCAACCTAAAAACTCAGTAAACTCAAGAAGCTACTAAGCCAAGCTCTCGTATTATTTTAAGACATTTGAGTGGTAAAAATTAGAAAAACAACTAAGACTAGAAGAAAAAGAAGATGATAAAGTAAAAAAGATGGAATATAACAAGAAAATGAAAAAGCAATTTTTTTTACAAGAGATAGAAAACTACCTATGAACTTTAGAGGCAGAAGATGAAAGGCGTCAACAAATTCTTTCTTAATCGATATCATTTTCTTGATTTTTATAATATGGATGACGCTAACATCATTATCAATAACAAGTATCGTTGATGTGATCATAAATGCTATCAAGAAGAATTCATAATAATCATTCTTACTCGAGACATCAAGTTAAATTGTTAGTGCATGTCAATTGAATAAGTTGATCAATAAAAACATGATTTTGATGTTGCTAAACATTGAAACTTAGTAATTTTATATAAGTAAATATGTGATACAACGTAATGATATCAATACTACATCGAAAACAAGAAAAATATTTTTTTTTAATAATATTTATATGACTTGCACTTGTATAAATTGATCAATAAAAAAATATCAAATATTACTAAACAATAAAACTTAATTAGTGATGATAAATAAGTAAATATGTGACACCACTTAATGATACCAACACTAACTCAAAAACAAAAAGATAACTTCATCAGATGCATAAATCAAAATTCATAAAATAAACAGTTCAAAACTCTCCACATTGTGTAGGATATTATGGAATCTCATATACGTTCATTTTTTCTAAGTGTGATCTATATGATTAAGAGATCATCCCCCACAAAATATCAGTATATTGTGAGATTTCTTCATTGATGAAATAAGCATGTATAACATTCTTTGTCAAAAAAAATTGTTCATGAATCCCGCCCTATCATTTACATTTTATCTCAATATGTAAACGCCCAAAAATGATGAGAAGAAGAACAATAATCATGGTGGTGAATGCATATATAATTATAAAATATACTAAAAATTTGATTCAATCAATGATCATGTTTTAAATGAAAAGGCTACGATCTACAATTGTAATGGCTTAACTGGTCTAAAAATTATGGTGATGTGGTCCACATGACACAACAACACCCTTAATGACCATTAACTCATTTTGTAAAGATCTTATTCCTATAGAGATCTTATTCCGGTACGCAGCTAAAATGATATCACAAGACTCAAGATAAGATATATCGTATCTTACGTTTGAAAAATGAGAATTTTGACTGTAACATACAAAAATAATATTTCAGATTAGCTTCAAGTAAATAATAAATTGTTTACGAAAATCTCTACTCATTCAATTTTTTTTAAATTTCGCTTACTTTTGAAGAAAAATAATTGGTGGATAATCAACAAAGCTAGGAAACTTGAACTAATGGAGAAACCAGTGGAGTTGACGTTTCAGAAGGTGCCTAAATGTTGACTTTTGCGTTGTTTAATATATAGTTTTGTGGTGAATGTTTAACTCTAGAAGTTATGTGCATTATACAAAGAGAAAACTTTAAGTTTATGAAATTTTCATTTGCTAGTTATGATCATATTTCAAGAATTATTGTCTTAAATACCAAACAAAGTTTCTCGACAACACTGTCAACTATATAATCTGCAAGAGAAACAACGGTATCAAGAACTTTGACTACCCTTCGATTGAAATCATTACATCACATCATGTGTCATCCATGAAACAACTTCTGAACTGTTCACCAACTTATAATCCAAAAAAACAAAATAAACAGAGAAGTAAAATAGGAAACAAATGGTAACTCTCTTCCCTTGTAGATCGGAGACGATAATCAATATGATATAAGTTATTTTCATTGAATAGTGAAATGATACATGAAGTAGCTAGATTGAAAAAAAATTTGAGTGAAGAAAACCTCTAACGATCATATTGACAAAGACTCTGAAACTTGATTTTATTTTTTATTACAAGGGGCGACTCCGAAACTTAGTGTATCATTATTGAGTTTCATTGTGCTTAGCAACATCTAAAATTTTGTTTTTATTGATCAATATATACAGTTTTAGTCATTAAATATTATTAAAACTGGCGGGATATAGGGACAAATTTTTTATAAAGAAAATTACACATACCAACATCACCCACCTATTTCCTCCACCTAGAAATCTCATAATACATTGATATTTTGTGGAAGCTAAATCTTAATCATATAGATCACTCTTAGAAAAAATGAACTTATTTTGAATTACAGAACATGCTATACAACGTAGAGAATTTTCAAAGGTTAGATTTCACCATAAATTTGAGGACTGCATCAGATGGAGTTAGAAATTTAAGAGTAAGTTGATTTTTTGCAAGAATGATCTACAAGGAAAAGAGATACAAATCAAGTTATTCTGAAATTTTAGGTAGGTGAAGTAAGCGCATGTAACCTTTAAAAAATCAATGTCCATGGATCCCACCCCATGAACAATTTAAATATTCAGAACTGTGATTATATACACTTTTCATATTGTCAGTGCTTATACGAGCTTCTTTGAGAATTTCAACAAAACTTAATTAAGGAAAATAGAGATAATGATTTAGAACACCGTACTATTTAAGATACATGAAGAAAAAATTATAAGTTTATGAAAGGTGACCTGTTTATGAAATCCAAGGTGACAATCTATCTCACACACATTTTTGTTGCAAAAATTATAAATGATTATTCTAAATGATTGAGGCGATTATTTGGAGTATTTTACCTCTCAAAATATTTTTGCTAACTTTATATACTTCTAATATACATTTGGCTAAACAATTAGTTAAGAATACAATTTATGTTAGTAAAACAAATAACTTTATTAATCGAATATCACTTAAATATTATACCATATATAATCACCAAATATAAAAAATTTCTATTGAATTAAATGAAGAATTTATAGTATGTCAGATGCATGCATCCAAATGAAAGTACTAATCCGTTTCAACACTAAATGATAGCAAATAATAATAAATATTACAATATCGACAATGACATGATAAAAAAATGTACAAACATACATTTACCAAAAGCCACGGTTTGAATAAAAACTACCAAATCACTTATATGTCTCGCTTTAGTTTGGTTATTTTCTTAGATCTCGGCCTTTTCTCCTAAGAATATTTTTTTATTCTTCAATGTTGTTAATCTTTATATATTTTGAAGGCAAGTTAATTTTGGTGAGATAAAGCTCCCAATAATTTAAAATGTTTGACAAACATACTCGAGAAATTTATCAAGTATAATAGCTTTTCTATTATCCGGATTTAAGAGATTATTTTTTATTATTATTATTAATGATTAGTAGAAACTCACCATTTGTCCTAATAGAAAATAAAATTACACTACAAAAATATCACCAATTTTACTGTATGCAAAATTTCTTTCTATAACAAACTCGTTGGCAAAAATCATTTGAAATAAGAAGTGTGCAAGTCGAACCTTAACTTTCGTTTATATTATAGCATTGTACAAGTTTACTTATTGCATCTTCTTCTATATTGTCTAGTTTCTTCAAGTATTATACCAAAATTTTCAAATGATTTGGATGGTGTTAAACCTGATATTTTTTTTCACTTCCTTACTTAAGGAATGTCTTTATTGTATTTTGGATGAATACATACTTAATCCCTCAGAAATATATGAAATGCATAAATAAATTTATTTGTTATACCTATAGATAAGTTAAGTACCACTCACTACACCAAAAATACCCATCAGCAACGGTTTGAGGCCGTGGGGGTAACCCATTGTCACGGCTTAGAGGCGTGGGCAGTAGAGGCGTCGCAAAATCATCATTCACGGCTATAAACCGTGGCAAAACATTTTAGCAACGGTTTTATGCTCGAGGAGGCATGATGATTTTCTGCATGTAGCCACGGTTATAAGCCGTTGCTACAATAGTGGCAACGGTTATAAACCGTTGCAACATGGCCACGGTTATTAGCCGTTGCAATATGGCCACGGTTTAAAGCCGTGGCAACTATGATGGCCACGGTCATAAGCCGTGGCAATGATGATGACCACAGTTTAATTAAGCCGTTGCAAGCGTGCCGACCACGGTTTTAAGCCATGGCAATAATAGTGGCCACAGTTATAAGCCGTTGCAACATGGCCACGGTTATTAGCCGTTGCAATATGGCCATGGTTTTAAGCCGTGGCAATCATGATGTCCACGGTCATAAGTCGTGGCAATGATGATGAACACGATTTAATTAAGCCGTTGCAAGCGTATGTTGTTCTGCAGGATTATTGAATCACCTGTTGCAGTTCTTCTGACAAGGATCAATGCATAATTGAGACTGACCTGACAGGAATTAGCAATGTAGATCAGAGAATGGTCAAGAAAGAAGGCTGAATTGCCACTAGATCAAGCAGAATTGATAGAAGAAATAAGAACAGATTGCATGTATTGATAGAAATTGTAGACAATTTGAGATGTTCAGCCTCCCTATGAGCAAAGCTCAATGTACAAAGTGTTTACAAAATGAATGAATGCCTGTTTCTCATATTACTCTTCTTATTTATAGACATTGCTAACACAACACTACAATGTATCTAACAGACTTTGTATATAACACCTAACAGACTTTGTAACACCTAACAGAGCACCTAACAGCTCTTCGCACCTGCAGCTCCAGCCCGCACTCGCACTGCCAATTGGGAGCTTAGCTCTACCTGTTTGTACTGCTTCTAGAAGCATCTCTTCCTGAGTCATTCTCTTCTCCTCGCCTTCTTTCTTTCTTTTTATTGGCTGAGTAATTTAAAAAAAATAGTGGTTGTTAGAACTTACATATTTTTTACAAAATATCCTTACGAGCATCATAAATAAGGATTTAACATTAACCACAGTGATGTAGAGGGAAGGAAATGCAGACACGGAAAAAATGAAGAGCATACGTGCGAAAAGACTTAGTAATGCACAGTTATACGACACAATGTAGCCGAAACTAACCTTCATGGTTGCTTGCATGGCTGCTTGTATAGCTTCTCTTTCTGCTTGCCTCACAATGACTGAAGTTCGTGTAGACTTCCTCACAATTCTTTCACTTTCTAACTCGTCATGATGATCAGAGGGACTAGGTTGCTCTGTATTGGAAGGCTTTTCTTCATTTGGAGGTTTGTTTAACTTTGAAATAACCTTCTTTTTGGTTTTCTTTTTTGTCACAGGCTTTCCTGGATATACTAGACGCTTCTTCTTTGGCTCCCTGATAGACACAACAGGATCTCAATAGCCACCCTTGGTTAAAACTCTAAATAAAGTACAACAGAAGAAGTCAAACCTGACATCTGCATCATTTTCTGCTCCTTCATCTGGCACAGGTTCCTGATATCATAGTGAAAGACAGAGAAAATAAGCAATAGAATACATTGAGTCAGAAAAATGCAACCATAACACAACAGCGGTATACTCACATCTTCATCAAAGTCACTATCAAACACATCAACACCCTCTCCTTCTTCTTCGTAACTTGTATCATTCTCTTCCTGAAAATTGCCATTCCGAGTTGAATATCACCACCCTAGTTCAGATGACAGGAAAGCTAGAGATTAGATGATATCTTGTAATATGTTTAAAATAGTTCCATCTGCAAGACAAAGTCTGCAATAAATCCTGCTCCAGATAACTAAGAGATTAGCATGTCAATTTCCTATAGACAAAAATAGATATAGTGGTTGTACACATTATGTCAAACTATCAGGGTATGACAGAGTAGATAAATTTATACTACTGAAGTCAAATATTAAGAAAAGTGGATAGTTTTAACTAACGATGTTTTAATGAATCGGAACAGATAGCCAAATATTACAAAATTATCACTCACTTAAAAATTGATGAAACAATCATGAGATAATTTGTTCTTAGTGAATAAAAGAATCACTTAAAACCTGAAGCTATAAGGCTGAATTCCAAAGGTAGGGTATGGTCTATGGCCTCAAGGGTCTAGCTTGACAGGTGTGCAATCAAATTACTCAACAAACAGATGTTTAAGCCAATAACCTTTGTAATAATAGTAACTATAATATTTTACCAGGGAAAACACCCATACATCAATACATAACTCTAAATTTGAAAGTAAAATGCTAAGTCACAAGCTGAAGTAGATTACACAAATATTGAGGAATACCTTATAGCATTTATCACATCTCTACAGTGCCTCAAGTAAACATCATCGTCACCTTCCCACTCAGGCTCAATAGGAGCAGCTATCAGATTCTGCGAAACAAGACTCACACAGGAGAAACTATTGGACAATTCAGTTTTGACCAGGGTTGTCCCACGTGCCTCTCCTGTCTTCGTGTCACAAACAGAGTCCTCAAATACAGACTTCAGTGCTGCAATATCCACCAGATTTTCTGAAGGAAGACCATTCCCTGCCTGTTCCATCTCATTGTTACCAAGAGAATCATCAAAAAGAGATCTCTCTTCAAGCTCAGTGTCTAGAACTAGTTTGATGACTGAGAAATGCATACTACATACAAAAAATATGGATTACATACCTCCAGCTCGTCATCATTATCTGCTAAAGAATCATCAGATACCTCACCAGTCTCTTCTCTCCTCCTTTTGCCAGGTAATGCATCCAACAGTTCTGTTATAGATATGAGGAAAAAAAAATTTCTGCTCAATAACACTAGAAAAAATTACATAATATCTACAAAACAGGTCATAGAAAAATGCATATATAGGTGTGAAGCTGATAAGAATCCATGGAAGATTGATGAATTACCTCTGATAAGAAACCCTGCAAGCAAACTTCGCTGCTCCGAGTCCAACCATTTCAACAAAACAAAACATAGCAAATACTGCCAGATATACTATCAGAAAAGGGAAGAAAAAAAAATTCATTAGTTCATGACATGCATTTAGGCAGCTAATCATAGGAATCATTAGTTCAGTGTCTGGTTTTGTTCACAGAGTGATAATTTTGAGATTATAAGAGAATGGAAAAGTAGTTTCAGCAAATTGTTGTCAAAAAAGGGAAGTTAAGCATGGTTCCAAGAAATATGGGTTGGTCGTTACAGGCATGAGTTTACAATAAGAAAAGGTGCCATTGAAATTTAGGAAGGGACCTGTGGTGTTGGAGATGGTGGTGCTGCATCAATAGGTGAGAGTGTAGAAACTTTATTAGCCAACTTGTACAGGGCTACTGAACCATCCAGTTGCTGCTTTGCGTGGGGAGAACCAAGAAGCCCCAAAAGCAAATCCACATCTACACAAGGACAATAAAATTAGAACAATCACGGAGTTCAATACTGAACTTTCGTGTGAAACTAAGATTATCTTATTCCAGGAAAAAGACAAAAAGATGTATTATTAAGTAAGAAGATATGTTACCATTGTTATCAATGAATATTGTTCTATGATCATCAGGAGAACAAAGATGGGCAAGTGACAAAGCCACTCGTCGTTGAACAATCTTATCTGGTACGCGCATTAAATATAACAAATGGCTCAATACCTATCAGAACAAGAAAACTAGGACTAGTAAGATTTGGCGGGGCAAGGCGAGCCATATCTATAATCAGGTATAAAAAGTTGTGTATAGTACAGAATGAGTGAACATTGCATGAGAAAACACTCACTCTCCCATGGATCTTTTCCTCCAATCCTTGGTTGCATGTATGGAAATTATAGCATTAAACTTCATGCGTAATCAACAAAAAACATCATGGAATGAGATCATTTACAAGACTTAATAATTGTTAAATAACCTAAACCTAAATAACATAACATTTTCTACTTTAAAAAAGTTCAGCCTAAACCTAAAGAACATAGCACCCACTTTAAGAAACTTCACAAGCAACCCACGAAAAATTGACTCACTTGAACAATGAACTCTCCGTCTTGCAGCTTTTGAACACCTCCCACCTTAATAAAATCAGAAACATTATCCTATAGTGGGAAGAACGGAAGACAATTGGTTACTTCATGATCAAGTGCTACACAACTTCTAAACTGAATACATGCTAACTAAGATACCTCATTATCTGCAAGTCCATAAAGAGCAAATGCAGCATTGTGCTGCAGAGAACCATTCTTTGAGTCAAGAAGCTTCAGTAATGGCACTAGACCACCATTGTGAGCAATGCCAGCTTGGTTATGTGAATCCTGGAAAACAGAAACCAAGAACAACACATTTACCTACTTGAGTTTTTTTTGTTTTTCCCAGCAAACATGCACCTTAGCAATTCCTTAACAAAATGTTAATATAAAACTCAAAACATGAGATTACATACTGAGTGTTATTTTTATTTTTTTTGCAAACTAGAAACTGTTTTACAAGAAAAGAGGTTCATTGCGAGAATCATTGTAATAGTATCAACCCTCCTAAAATAAAGATCATTGTACAAAATGTTAAGGAAATAACTAACATGTGCCAACTGCCCCAATGCAAAGGCTGACATTTCCCTGAGTTGCACGTCTGGAGACTGGAGCATCTCAATTAAAGGGCGAACAGCTCCTCTCTGTACAATGTGAACCTGCAACAACCATAAAAATAAATCATTAAAGAAAGATGGAAGGCAACTAGGGCAATGGTTCAGCTGTATGAATACTCATCTGATCCAAAATCCATTATACAACAAGTTAGTTTTTTTAATTGAATGAAGAAACACTTTCAATCAAAATGTCAATCCATTTACTAAACCAAAAGTAGTAGTATAAGTAGTAGTAGTAGTAAGCAACCAGAGCAGCAGAATAATGTTATAAGCACCAGTTCCATAAACCAACATGACAAATTGATTTGTAGCAAATTCATGCATGATAACTTATCTATCCAAAACCAAAGTGAATGAAGGAAGAAAGTATTCACATATGCGCGTCCTGAAGAAGTTTGTTTTTTGTTTTTTATAAATTAAGATAGAAAAGAAGATGCTCATGTATTACCTGCTCTCACCTCCAAAATGCAGTCCCTTTCATCTGCATCATCCTTAGGAAGCATGGACATGAGCAACAGGTTCTGCAGTTGTGCTTCCTGACTTTGAGATAATTCAGTGCAAGATTATGTCCTTGTGATCCTGCATATACGATCAAATGAATTAATTCATAAGCTTTTTCCTGTTTTTTTTTTATTCAGAGCGTAGACTCCATGAAAGAAGGGGGCAATTTACCTTAAAATGAACAATCACGTGCCCGTAGTGTATTTTACTCAGCTCCTCTTTTGTTGCCACCATTACATTGCTTCCAACATAGTTGTAACTATCAATCATCAAGTTCCACATGATTTTTACACCATACGAAGAAATCACCAACGTCCAAATCCCCCATCATGTCTCCTTTTGGATCACTCTTGTAAAGTTTCACCTCAGTCATATATTTGAAGCATAAGGAAAGTTTGATCTCTGTTGCAGGGTTCAATGATCCATGGCAATCGCAAGAGAATCGATGGATAGGATCTACAACTTCTATTGCTATCGCAATGACATTCTTATGCAAATCACAAACTTTGTAAGTCCTTGACACTGAAGGAACAAGATTGCTTGGAGAAGGAAACCTCGCAACACCTTGAGAAAATGGTGGTAATGGAGATGGAGGTAATGGATTTTCTGGTTGCCTTGTCAATGGAGGTAATGTATCTTCAGTTCTTTGTGTCCCTCCTTGTGTTCCCTCACTTGTTGATGGTCTCACATAAGTTCCATTTTCAAGTCTCTCTCGTATCCATTAAACATTTTCTTCCAATCTATCATATTTTTCACTAAATTTTTTTACTTCCAATGTTTTATCGAAAAGCAATGAACGAGCGGGAAGTAAAGCATCATACTTCCTTTTAGAGACGGTGGTTCCAACACAACGAACACGTCCCCTTTCTTCTTGGCCAAACACTTGGCTTAGAGGATCATTATCAATAGTGAGGTCAGTGGTACCCTGGGTTTAACTTGTAAGGCGGTCTTTTTTGCTTTAACTTGTTCCTTCAAAAAAATGAAAAAATAAAATAAATCAGGACACAAATAATATTCAAACAACTACAAAGTAAATTAAGAATTGTGTATAAAAGACATCATTGGGCACATACCATATATAGTTCAGCACCATGCATGGGTTTTCCATCCTTTCCCATGTGACAAGCAATCCATATATCAGTGCGTGTGACTGGTTCCCCATCAGGGTTCTTCTCAACCTATATACTTGAAAGATTAGTCTCAGCCTATATAGTTAAATGGTTATTATTGTACTAGTAGCTAGAAACTCAATTACCATTTCATACTCCACTTCTGTAGCACTCTTTTGCCCCCCCCCCCCCCCCCCCCCCCCATACATACTTTGAACCCTTTTTGTTTTTGGCATTTTGGGCTCTAATTGCCTTCGCTTCAGGGGTGCTCTCATAGCGAACAAACTCCTTCCAATCCTCCTCTCTTACACCATTTGGAACATGCTTCTCTTGTTCCTCAATGGTAGGATACTTATCCAAATAGTCCTTCCTAAGATCTGCCTTGAACCTTCTGAAATATTCTGGCATTTTCAAATGCACACTCCTTTTCACATAATTTGGGATGTCGTATTCACGCCGCAAATATAAGCCATTGAGATATAAGTTGACAATAAAATAAGACATTATGAAAATCAATGATGTAAAATTTCACCTTGAGGCCATTACACACATCCTCTTTGTAGTTGTCAGTAACATGGTGTCAACCCTTGAATTTGATGGGCACAAGGGTTTCAACCAGCTTTCCAATGTGTTTATTGAAATTTCTAGCACCAGGTCCAACTGCTAAACCATGGACATTGAACTGTATGGTCTTTTTAACTTCACTGTCATCATTTGTAGATGTAGTGACATCATTGGTGGAGATATTGTCGCGACTACTACCCATTTCTATCAATGACATTATAGATATTAACCATTATCAAACAAAAAGAAATAAGAAACAACTATATACACTACATTTATAGATAGTTTCCTTCCACAACATATCACCACAAATAGATTTTTATAAAGCATTGGAAAAGCCAATCTGAATACTTAGCTACAAAGCTTCCCTTTCCCAACTCAAAAGTCAAAATAAGAAACAAAGACAAAATAATTGGTCTCAACCAAAGAGGATGACTAAAATAGCATTAGAAATGCATCAAAAAATATTGTAACATAGTCAATTAAAATTCCAATAAGCTCTTCAGGTTGGGGTTGTCTTTCAAGATGCTTTGATACACAGTGGGAGTTTCCTTTTTATCGACATTAGTGTTCAAGCCTCTTTGAGTATGTAGAACTACATGCCACTCGTCATTTGATTGATCTTTCGAGTAAAATACCCCACTTGCTTCTTGAGCTAAAATGAATGGATCCTCTTCCACCTTTCTTTTGTCTTTTAGCTTCGATAAGTTTACCATCTCATGGTTCCAAATTGGGTCCACCTTATATGCATTTTTCTTATCTTCCACTTTGACCCAATCACAATAGAAGACAGTTTCTTTGAAATCTATGTAGTCTAGCACCAGTATGTCTCTAACAACTCCATACCATTTGACTAGTTGGTCCTTTGGCCTCTTATCTTTCTTACTAGCAACAAAATGAGCAATGGCATCCATGGAGACACCACTATCTTGTGTCACCAAACATTCATCCGAAGAACTTGTCGCAAATGTGAAACCATTTACACAATATTTTGGATATCGGGTTGCCAAAAATTGTGGACCATTGGCTAAACTCCAAAGTGTGGTATTTGTTTCCCCAGCCTTCTCCAACTACATTGTAAAACAAATCATCTTAGAACTGAAATCTGAAAAAAAAATTATATATATATATATGAATAAATACACATTATAAAATACCTCATTACACAACCAAGGAATAAAATCAGTGGCTTTCTCAACATTTTTCCTTGACCCTTTTTTTTTTACTTTGTGTAGCCAACTCCATGCAATATTCATTGTATTTTCTGCACAAGTTACCATATTATCATAATTCTATATTTTTAGTTTAAAAAAAAACTAAAATATTATAAATCTTACTCTTCCCAATGACTCGAATCAGCAAGTGCATTGAAAACCCATCTTCGAGCTTGTTTAAATTGTACATTATTTAGCATATAGTTTTTTCCTTTATCCAATGGCTTTTCATCAGCATACTCATCATATACATAGAGCCACTCCTCTTGACTGTGTTTGTGAGTTCCGAACCGTGGCTTTGTCATATACTCCATGCAGTATGTAACAGATTCATCTACAAGGTATGATTCTGCTATTGATCCTTCTATGTATCTGAAATTTTTAGCATAGTCTCTGTACCGTTTCATTAACCTATCAATCATAAATAAAATGATAAATTAGTATATAATATAATAAGATAACGTGATGACGTGCACTAAAATTAGAAAAATTATTTACCGCTCAAAGGGATACATCCATCGATATCAAACTGGACCACCAAGCATCGCTTCCTCGGTTAGATGAGCCATGCAATGCACACTTATAACAAAGAATGAAGGCGGAAGCTCCTTTTCAAGGACACAAAGGACACAAATTGCCTCAATCACACCTTTGTGTGCCAACTGAAGATCTGTTTTGTTGATCACTGTAGCACATAAGATATTAAAGAATAAGCTAATTCTTTGAATAGCAATTCTTAAATCTTTATCCTTCTTGTCACGAAAAACATGTCTAAGCAAAACTGGAAGTAAATGTTGCATAATGACATGGTAGTCATGTGACTTCAGTCCTCTTAGCTCCAGGGGATTGCCAAGAACGCAATTACTCAACTTGGATGAAAATCCACTCGGCAATTTCAACTCTTTTAGTGTATACATAAATATTTTTTTTTCTTTCTTGGTCAAGGCAAATGATGCTTTTGGCATTGAAGTTTTTCCCGTTTCATTCTCATGGCTCAACCAATACCTCTTATGAGTTCCCATGACTTCCATATCTTTTCAAGCATTCTCACCATCCTTTGTTTTCTTAGAGACATTCAACAATATGTTCAATAAGTGTTCAATGACATTCTTTTCAGTATGCATCACATCAATATTATGTCGTAGCTCAACAAACTTCCAGTACGACAAATCAAATAAAATGGACCTTCTAGACCACGTTGGCGCAATGTTATGTGTTGGTTCATCATTGACGTTATCATTATCAACCATATTTTTGTGCTTTTGCCCACTAACCCTACCTTGTGTAGAACTACCTTCCAAAATTTCCACTATCCTTCGTTCAACTTCTTCGCCAGATAATCGTCGTGGAGCACGACGATGTTCAACATCTTTGTTGAATCCCTTGTCATCTCTAAACTTGTGTTTTGTAGGTAAAAAACGTTGATGGCCTCTATAGCATATCTTCAGACTGTTTGAAAGACGTTCAGATTCTACATCATCAACACAAATAGGGCATGCATTATAACCATGAACATTACAACCAGCTAGAGTCCCATAAGCAGGAAAGTCATGGATACCTCAAAACAACATTGCTTTCAACCGAAAATTGCTTTTAGTACACACATCCCAAGTTGATACACCATCTGCCCACAATTCCTTCAACTCTTCTACTAATGGCTCCAGGTAAACATCAATATTCTTTCCGGGTGCTTTTGGCCCTGATATTAACAAGGTTAACAAACAAAACTCCTTTTTCATGCATAAAGAAGGTGGAAGATTCAAAGGTGCTATTATTACTGGCCAACAACTATAAGCATTACTTAGATTTCCACGTGGGTTAAAACCATCAGTCGATATTGCAAGTCTCAAATTCCTACTATCAGAGGCAAACTCTGGCCATCTCATATTTGTTGAAGTCCATTGTGCTGAATCACATGGATGTCTCATCAAATTCCCATCTGAACAAGCATCCTTGTGCCAAGTCATTGCTTCACCAATCCACGGTATGCTAAAAAATCTTTTCAACCTTGGATTCAATGGAAAATACTTTACAACCTTTTTAGCTTCTTTCCTGTATACCTTGCCGGACTCGTTGTCATCGACATCCACATAAACCTTATACCTACCAGAACCACATTTTGGACAAGTAACCAGACCCTCATATTCTTTCCAATAGAGTATGCATCCATTGGCACATGCATGTATTGTCTTACATTCCATCCCCATATCTTTAATTGTGTTTTTCATGTTTGGGTAGTTATCTGGCAAATTACAATCGTCCGGCAATAAGGTTTTTAGCCATTTTAACAACATCGTCACACTATTACCACTCCAACTAAAACGAGTCTTGAAATTCTGTAATTCAATAATGGTGGACAACGTGGTCTTATCCTTAGGACACCCATTGTACAAAGGCACAGTCTCTTTTTCCTTATACTTTTGATACTTCTTGTTCATAACTGTCTCAGGTTCACAAGAAAGTTCCGGACCACCTTCTGGATTACCGCCAAAACATTCTTCGACGGTGTCATTCAAGTCATTTATCCCATCATCAGCCTCCACAGTTTGCATGTTGAGGAATACATCATCAACTAGGTTGCTCATCCTAGGATATTCAAATGCATCATCAGGTTCAACCACTTCTGTCATAGGTACACCAATCACATGCTTGTTTATATTCTCTCCATGATGTATCCACGTGACATAATTGGTATCAATGCCATGGCTTAACAAATGAACACCTATGTCGTCAACACTAATGTTTCCCCTCGAGTTCCTACATCGAACACATGGGCAAGGAAAAAGACTCTCTCCATTTGCATTATCCTCAACAAACTTTTGGAATTGTCTAACGCCGTTTATATACATTGCACTTCCCCGTTTGTTCATCCATGACTTATCTAAAGGAATTGTTGACATTTCTACACACAAAAAATTAAAAGATTAACTTTAGTCAAACACTCATGAAAATTAAAAGATTGAGAGTGACACTTTTACGAGGATAACCTCCATAGGAACCATACCATGAGGAGGCTATCTTCCCCTTAATCATCTCCCTTTGAGGCCCATGAATTGGCATAAGAAGCAAATTAGTTTACTAGAATAATATCTAAGAGTGTCTGCTTAATCAACTAGTATTCAATAGACATGGAATACATGGGAGTACCCTACTACCTCCATCTTTCCAATCAGTTTCAGTTCATCTGATACCAATTTTTCACCCAGGACTACTAGGTTTCAGAAAGCAAACTAAACTTACAGTCTAGAACAGATAGTTGAACACAGGAGAAATAACATACAGAAATAGTAAAACACACAGATAAAAATAGACAAGAATAACAATAATCATTTGAAGATAATTCTTTGAACAGTTCAAGAGAATGGTGCCGATACTAGGTTACCGCTAGTATAACGAGGTGTTCATCCAAGAATTGTTCTTAGAATTGTTTTGAGAAAACAAATAGAAATAAAGATATGTTTTTATTGACACTACCTCCATCTTTCCAATCAGTTTCAGTTCATCTGATACCAATTTTGCACCCAGGACTACTAGGTTTCAGAAAGCAAACTAAACTTACAGTCTAGAACAGATAGTTGAACACAGGAGAAATAACATACATAAATAGTAAAACACACAGATAAAAATAGACAAGAATAACAATAATCATTTGAAGATAATTCTTTGAACAGTTCAAGAGAACGGTGCTGATACTAGGTTACCGCTAGTATAACGAGGTGTTCATCCAAGAATTGTTCTTAGAATTGTTTTGAGAAAACAAATAGAAATAAAGATATGCTTTTATTGACACTACCTCCATCTTTCCAATCAGTTTCAGTCCATCTGATACCAATTTTGTACCCAAGACTACTAGGTTTCAAAAAGCAAACTAAACTTACAGTCTAGAACAGATAGTTGAACACAGGAGAAAGAACATACAGAAATAGTAAAACACACAGATAAAAATAGACAAGAATAACAATAATCATTTGAAGATAATTCTTTGAACAGTTCAAGATAACGGTGTCGATACTAGGTTTCCGCTAGTATAACGAAGTGTTCATCCAAGAATTGTTCTTAGAATTGTTTTGAGAAAACAAATAGAAATAAAGAATTGTTCTTAGAATTGTGTTGAAGAATGTTCTAATATGATGTGTATTATTCTTCAATCATACCGCAATAAAAGATAAGTTGAGAATTCAACATATACCTTATCCTCTTCGAGTTTCTGACGGATCTTCTCCATTGTTTTTCTCTCTTCCTCCTTTTCTGCTTTCCGCAAGGCAAATATCCTACAACAGGAAAATGAATCTATTTTAGTTTTAGGGGGCAAACAAATAAATTACACGAACGAAATTTCTTGAAAAAAAAAGAGTTATATTTTGACAAAAAATAGACGTCTAACTGTATCAAGTAACAGAAACAAACTACCAAAAATGGGATCTGAATCCCAAATGGGACACCCCAAACCCCAAATTTTATAGTTGTAATACTCAAACTTATGGAGTCTGAAGTTCTCCTCAATTTTGTTACGACATTGCCGCACTTGACTCTTGCTTAACAAAGTTATGTCCATGAATTCACAAAAACGCTTTTAAATTGGGAATGGAACAGACCCTATACAAATCTTCAAATAATAAATTAGGAATGTGACCCTCTCAAAGGCTTTTTGAAGAGTGTGATCATGGCCATCCTCAACTCCTAATTTTTTTTTTTTTAAACAACGTACAGGAATCAAATTCTCAAGCTTGTCACAATATAGGGGAATTGAATATTTTGGGAGTAACCTGGACCTGGAGTATGTTTCGCAAATAAATGAGAAGGGAATGTCATCCTCAATGTCACATCTCTATCCTTGTATGTACTCTCCTTCATTTCCCTCCTCTACATGGAATGGGATTTTATGGAAATAAACACACCTAAGCTTTCTTCTTGGATTGGCATTGAGGAGTTTATCTTTGTTCATCTGATGTGGCTTTCTGAGCCGCTAGCTTGAAGCCCAAACAAGATATCTTTGGCTGACTCAACCTGCCCAACAATCTCTATGACAACAGGTCCGTGAATTGTGTCTGGACCTGATGCTGGATTGCCCATCCAAACACTAACACACAGCCTGATTATTTGTTTATTCTGGTCTGGGCTGGAGTTCTGGTCATTCACATCTTAGCATAATCAAGATTGGCTAAAGGCCCCTATCTGGTTCATTTCCTTGTTCTACTGTTAGTGTTTTGGCCCATAGTGGCCAGATTTACACCCCAGTCAACAACACAAATTATCATCTTTGCATGTCTGTTCAGATTTTTCTGACACTCCTTTCAAAGAAACAATCTAGATTTCAAAAACGCCTTGAGATTACTTTACTCCAAGAGCGTAACTATGCAGAAACAAATAAATAATATATTTACTAATTTGAGAAACGAAAAACTGAGGAAATGTGATCTTATCAAAACACTTGTATGGACGTCTTGGCACAAGTCTCTTTCTTAAATAATGACATTACAAAAGTATGTAGGTCTAAAGTTGGTGCCTTGGTGGATATGTGTAATGAGTGTAACATCAGATGCTATCCCATCTAGAAATTTTGTAAACTTATTTTTTCTTGGTGAAATGCTTTATGGCTCCTTATTTTTGTTAAGGATTGATTTTGATAGGGATACTGATGTTAAGTTTTCCATAAATTTTGAACAAGATTGTTGATAGAGTCGAGATTTGGTTGTGAGAGAAGGTGAAAATTGGAATTCGGGCATATGCTGACATGCATAAATCTTGTCCATCTTTTTTTCAATTGTTAGTCATCATGTATCTCATTTGTAAGTATAAATAATAATTTTATCCGACTGATCGAGTAGGAATACAAGTGCAAGCATTTGGTGTTCCTGTCACCTTAGACAAGCAAGACTGGCCTAATTATGTTCCCATAAGTGTTCTCCCTGATTTTTATTCTAAGGTCTGTTCTAATTTTCTAAGTTGAAGAATGTTGAAGGTTTGTCAGTTGAATTGAGAAATTAAACGCAATAAAAGATAAGTTGAGAATTCAACATATACCTTATCCTCTTCGAGTTTCTGACGGATCTTCTCCATTGCTTTTCTCTCTTCCTCCTTTTCTGCTTTTCGCAAGGCAATTATCCTACAACAGGAAAATGAATCTATTTTAGTTTTAGGGGGCAAACAAATAAATTACACGAACGGAATTTCTTGAAAAAAAAAGAGCTATATTTTGACAAAAAATAGACGTCTAACTGGATCAAGTGCCAGAAACAAACTGCCAAAAATGGGATCTGAATCCCAAATGGGACACCCCAAACCCCAAATTTTATAGTTGTAATACTCAAACTTATGGAGTCTGAAGTTCTCCTCAATTTTGTTACGACATTGGCGCACTTGACTCTTGCTTAACAAAGTTATGTCCATGAATTCACAAAAACGCTTTTAAATTGGGAATGGAACAGACCCTATAACAATCTTCAAAGAATAAACGAACCCAAATTCAGGAATGTAATAATGCAACTCAATTTCCAGAGATTGAAACAAATTAGGTTCTAAGACAGTGAAACATCTTATCTATCTTCATCAATAAACGAATCTAGATTTCAAAAAACATACAGCTTCAATTCGAACCCTAGAGATTCAAAACCTCTAAATAAAAAACTCTAGATTCAGAAACCCTAATTTCATCAAACAATTCACGCTTCAGATACACTTCAATTTTAATCAAACACTTAGCACCCCATAAAAACTAAGATAGAAGACACAAAAAGAAAACAGAGAGAGTACCTGTACGAGAGAATCTGCAGTCGCTGATCGATTTTGCAAAATGGTTTGGAGGTTGAAGACATCGAGCAAGAAGGGAAGAGCAGGGAAGGAGGGGAGGAGGGAAGTCGAGGGAGGAGGGAAGGAGGGGAGGAGGGAATTCGAGGGAGGGAGCAGGGAAGTCGAGGGAGCAGGGAGGGTCGATGTTGAGTGGAGGAAGCAGGGAAGTCGAGTGGAGGGGAGCAGGGAGGGTCGATGTCGAGTGGAGGGAGCAGGGAAGGAGGAAGTCGAGTGGAGGGAGCAGGGAAGGAGGAGCTTCGAGCGCGTAAAAGGAGAGAGGAAAGAATCAAGCGCCAAAAAAACCGCCCAATTTTTTTTTCTGCGTTTTAATTTAGTGTAGCCACAGTTTTGTGCCGTTGGTCATTATAGCCACGGTTTTGAGCCGTGGCCATTTTTTTTAGCCACGATTTTAGGCCGTTGGTCATTATAGCCACGGTTTTTTGCCGTGGCAAATACACCAACGGTTTTGAGCCGTGGCCATTTTTTTAGCCACGGTTTTAGGCCGTTGGTCATTATAGCCACGGTTTGTGGCCGTGGCAAATAAACCAACGGTTTTCAGCCGTGGCCTTTTTTTTTAGCCACGGTTTTAGGCCGTTGGTCATTATAGCCACGGTTTTTTGCCGTGGCAAATAAACCAACAATTTAGAACCGTGGCCATCTCGGCGTAGCTAAACATGCCTTTTAGTGTAGTGACTCTTCTCTAGAAGTCATACCCAATTGTCTATAAAAATGCAAGTGCACCAATCCCCCGAGCCACATTACTTACCTTGTCCAAATCTTTTAAATTTCAGAGGTATTTTGTATGTACCCAACCCCTAGACTTACTTGAAAAAAAAGTATTACCGATAACATACAATAAGTATCCTCTAACTGCATACTCAATCTCGATTACTAATTTTCCCATTAAATAAATTTTAAGCCAATTAAAATTGGTGATGATTATAAAGAAAATAAAAGGTTACATTGTATATATGTTGATTCTTGTGATTATACAATTAACAATACATTAAAATCCAATTAACACTAAATGTGTTTAGAAAATAATAAATATTGTAATGAGTTTATTTTATTTTAATCTTTAAAGATTTAAGGAAATTATATGGAATTTTGTAATAATCAAGGCCAAGATTATAATTTGGTTAAATAGTAGGGGCATTTGTGAAACTTTAGAAAGTGGTGATGATGACACTATTATTGTTCATTCTGAGCTCTGCATTTATAGTAGTAGATTGGCTAATTTGTCAATTTTATTGAAAGTTGTTATGATGTTTATTTGTTCAGCTACTTGTTTGCTTGCTAATTGATTTAATAACCAAAAAATGAGACTTAATGTAATTGATAATAGTCTAGTAAAAGATAGATCGTTTTCTGCCAAAGTGTGAGGAACAACTCTTCATCATATTGAAGTGATAGTGGCTCAGACTCGGGTATATGCAATATAGGAACATTGTCCAACATATTTTTTTTATTTCTTCAACAACTTCATCCATATCTAAGTCCATACCAAAGTGTAAAAGACAACGAATCAATACATCGTTGCTGATGATTGAATCATAGACTCAAAAGATTGAATCATACACACTTCTTCTTCGTTGTCCTTAATCATATCAATTTTATCTCTCATTTGCATGACCTTAAAAATATTCAACTCAGCTTTAAGGTTTTCAAAGGAAACAGAGGTTATCGCTTCTACATTTGATGTTGGATTCTGCAGTCACTAGAAAAAGGCCCTAAGATAACAAGAATTCGATTATCTAAGCTCAAGCTAGTTTCTGGGATGACAAAATCAATTGGATAATAGAAACCTGCAACTTGTACAATAACATCAACAACTATTCGTCTCGGTACCGTTTTGACTCATATGCTAGCTTAAGAACTACATTTGTTGGTTGCATCTCCTTGAACCCAAGTTCCAAATATATATGAAAAGGTAAAAGGTTCACACCAGCTCCTAAGTCGATCATGGCATGACTTTCAAAGTATTTTTAAATGAAACACGGTAAAGTAGGGGTTCCTGGATCCTCGTACTTAACCACTCCAGTTTGTTGAATAAGCGATGTGGCATCGCTTGCAAAGCATGCAGTTCCAGGGACTTCAGTTTTTCTTTTTTTAGTGCACATGTCCTTGAAATTTTTTGCATACACTGGCACTTGCTGGATAGCTGACAAAAAAAAGGTTGTGGATGTGTACTCCTTTAAAAACCTCTAGGATTTCTTGAAATTGCTTCTCTTTTGTGTTACCTGAAAGGGCTTCAGGGAAAGGTGCCTTAGATATATATTTTATTGGCTCTAAGGGAAGCTGAGAGGTGGGTCTAGACTGGTTTGAAAAGAACCTTTAGCTTTTTCATTAGGTTTATTAACACTCTTTTTGGAAAATGCCATTAGTTTTCTCAGTTGTTCTACCCTATTGTCAATTGTTTGCCCATAACGAAAGGTGGTGATTGCTTTAACTTCTCTATGTGAGCCGGAACTACTTCCAATTACATTGACATGGGCTTGGGGTGCACCCATTGGATTAGGGATGGTTTGCTTGGGAATGTTCATTTTTTCCCTTCCCACGGTCAATAGTTGATGGCTTGGGAGTTGGCAACATTGGTTGCCATTAATTGTTGCATTATATCTAGCAATGAGGGTTTTGGAGTTGGTAAATGAGCAACATATTGAGTTTGAGGCACCAAGTCAGGCGACTTGCTAAGTTGGGTTGACCATATAAATTATGAGGGACATGAACCACGAAGAAGTTCATAGGCTGATTCTGTTGGTATGGAAGTTTTCCTCCCTGAGGTGGATACTGGTTTTATTGTCACTGGTTAGATTGATATCCATGTTGTCGCGCCTAGGATAGGTGTTTGAATTGTGGTATTGTTCACTAGGTTGCCTAAGGTTTTGGAAACCAGGAGGATTCCCTGAATTCTTGGTGGTTGCTTTTAAAAGTCACCATCATAGGAAAAGTTAGCGTGATTTCAATTTGCAGATGTGTAGGTTTGATCGAATGTGTTGGATTTACATTCATTGTTTAACACACACACCTCCGCTTGAGGTTCATTTCCAAATGGATATAAAGAACAATCAAAATCTGTATGATTTACCTTGAGGCAAAAGGTACAAGACTTGGAAATTTGCTCTTTGCCTTGGGGGACGTACTTCGTAACAATATATTTAATTTCCTTAGCAAAGTCTTTGAGGAGGGTTTTGATGTATGATTTTGATTCTTCCTTTGTTTCAAATAGACGCGATTTTCTAAAAGTACTAAGTTTCAAGGCTCTATGGGCAGTCTATTGTCTAGAATCATCAACAAGTTCACTTTAAAATGTATAAGCAGCAGCATCGGTCTTACACATGAATTTTCCTTAGTGCATGGACATCGATCATATTTTGAGACTCAACAGTCAATCCATTGTAAAAATTCTGCACTAACACTCGCTTTTCAAAACCATGATGAACATACTTGATGAGTAAATCTTGAAAGTGGTCTTATGCTTCATAAAAAAGTTCATCGTGTGTTTGAGAAAACTCATCAATTTTACTTCCAATTTCTAGGGTCCTTCTCATGGGGAAATAATTTTCTAAAAACTTTCTGACTAAATCCTCTCATGATTTGATAAAATTAGCAGGGAAGGAGTTTAGTCACGAAGTGGCCTAATCCTTAAGGGGAAAAAGGAAACAAGTGAAGCCTAACATTTTGGTTCTTAAAAGTAATACAAACTTCAAGAAACTATCCAAGATGAATATATGGGCTTTCTCGATCAAGCCCATGGAACTTCGACAGCATATTGATAATAGCTGGCCAGATATCAAATTGAGCTGCCGTGATTGGTGACAGCTCAATGCATCTGTGCAAATTAGTTGCAAGTTGAACATTGTATTCCTAAATCGGACGTTCTGCCACCTCAATGTTGGCTTGGCAGTGTGGGTAGACAAATATAGATGAATGTAAGGAAGAAGATGGAAAAGAGTGTGGTGAAGAGGTAAAGAGTAGGTGAGGGTGGCTAGAAAAACTTACAGGGTGAATCAAACAATTGATAGGGTGGTCAGAAAATTTTTGGGAACAAACCAAGTACTTGTTGAACCATTCCCAATTTTTCATAAAAGGAGAGTGGATGGAAGGATGACAGTGCCAAACGTATAGATCGAATATTTCTATACGATTGCTAAGAAGACATACACAAGTAACAATCACCGCTTAACCACACAAATGTCTAATCTAAGCAAACAATGTTTTAAAGGGATTTTATGTTGTTAATCTGCGAGGGACAAAAGTGATTGAAACCAATGGGCACCACACTATTATTTATTATCGCCTGATTAGATAGGGTGCTAATCAGGAGATTAGAGTGACGCTTGTGAGAAGCCAAATTATGGTACAAGTAACAGAAGGTCGTGTGGTCTAGTTAAGAAATATATTTGTGCTACCACTTTGTAGACTGATTGATATGAGAACGATGTGTATCAAATACGTACTCAAGATGTGTTCCTAATCCAAAATTGTTAGTTACACCACATCCTTCTGTGGTCCTTGACTTGTGACTCAACGTATCGTGAGTTGTCAATGTGGCAGTGACCTCCCGAAGTTCATTGAATGATTAAACCAACATTGTTATTTTGTTATTGAAAGTTGTTATTTTTCTTTGTAATGATGTCCAATTGGTCAACTATTTGTTTGTTTGCAGATTGATTTAATAACAAAAAAAAAAAAAAAAATTATTGCAATTGATAATAATCTAGGGGATTGTCTAACGGGTGAGGAAACCAGCGAGGAAACGCCAGGGAGGGGGTGGAACCCTCCACCCCTCCACCCCCTCGAGATGTGTGCAGACGCGCATCTTGAGAGGGATGGAGGGTTCACGTGTTTCCTCGCCAATTAGAATTCCCCATAGTCTAGTAAAGATAAATCAATTTCAAGTGCGATATGGGCGAGATAGCTTTCTCATTTATTAAAGAGCAGTTCTACATGGCGAGGAAATGAGCGAGGGGAGGGAGGTGGCGGGATGGGGACCGTCCAACTCCCTCGGGATGTGCGCGCCAAAAAAGATGGCACACATCCCGAGGGAGATGGACGGTCCCCATCCCGCCACCTCCCTCCCCTCGCTCACTTCCTCGACATTTAGAATTTCTGTTTATTAAATCAGTTGGTCCACCAGGAAATCTCTTATGACCATGGATTGTGATTTGGCACAATTTATCGTTTTTCTACTTTACGAAAAAAAATGTTGCGAATTTAAAATCTCCATTTTTTATCAATAATTTCGACCAATTCGAAAATTTCGGTAAATTCACAAAAAAACTAGTCTTCTTCCTACCCAGTCTTCTTCTTCCTCCTCTGGATCTGAGAAGGGCTACACTCAACTCGATCTTGCAAAGAGTGTACCCTCTGTTCAAACTCGATCCTCTATTGGCAACTCGATCTTCTGCACGAAGGCTAACAAAATTTAGGATGCTCTTATTTAGACTGCAAAGAGAGTCCCCCCTCCGTTCAGAGGAAGATATATGTTCAAACACGATCCACTCAATCTTCTTCTTCCTCCTTCAACTTGGATAGATGAAGGCCTTTCTGTCCCGTTTCTGCTCTGCTGCTTGCTACTACTACACTGACAGAAGAAGAAACAATGGTTTTATTTGGAGACTTTGTTGGTTGGTTTTGTTCAGAGAGATAGAGAAAATAATGGTAATGTATTGTCTGTTGTGTCTGGTTCGAATTGTCCGTTTCTAACCAAGTCATCATCATTCTTTGACACCATTTTACCAAATGTCACCCTCATCTATGCAATAATAAACAAAAATTAAATAAAATGTATTAAAAATATTAAAAAGTGGAGAGATCAAAGTATATGTAATCAAAATCCAAAAATGATATGTAGTCATATACTCTCGAAATTTATTATATATGTTTCATGTATCCTCGACAATTTATGTTTTTCTTTACACACCGAAATATTTCTCAAAAATTTTCTTAGAATCGAGAGACTAAAATTAACTCGAAAAAACAAAACACAATCCTTGTTCAGTACTACCTTCATTTTCATCTACACCATCATCACCACCCATAAGCATCCCCATCATCAATAACACCTTTCTCGGCACGCTTACCACCATCGTCAATAAGTTTACCTCCCTTATCCTGACCATTATTGCTACCTTCAAACCCATTTTTTCAATGTATGTTAATTTTATAGTTTTCACCCCATTTTTTTTTTCAATTGCATTAGTTTCGGGGGTTTTCTTTGCCAAAGCTTTTCCATTGCATACTTGCAATTTGAAGCCGTAAAATTCAATGTGGTTGACTTGGATGTAGTTGCCTTCTTCAATTTCATATTTCTTAAGAGCCTTAAAACCGTAGGTAGAGAAAAGAGGGTTTGGGTGGGTTTGAGGTTTAAGAAAGTAAATGGGTGAATAAAAAGAAAACTAAAAAAAGGCTATATTTTGAAAAAAAAAAAAAAAAAGTAACATAAACCTACTACTTGAGTTCATTTACTAACAAAAAAAAAGTTTCGTTGGAGTTGCTTTTTTATATTGGGGTTTCAAACTAAAACTTTGGGGGTGAATAAGACTACCTTGAAATAACACGAGTGTAGATTTTTCATGTCACTAGCCCCCGACACATGTAAATACACAGTACGTCATCAGTCGACATCTAAAGAGTAAGAAAAATTGTCATTCCCTTTCGAACATTGGATGTCTAGACAAGAAAAGGGATTTACTGAGATACCCCCCCCCCCCCCCCCCCCCCCAAATTATTAATCATGAACTTAAGTACCCCCAAAATATTCAAAAACTAAGGATACCCCCCTGACTAACGGTCAACGCCAGTCAATTTTTTTACCGCTCACGGAGGCATGTTCATGACACGTGAGTGACCAAACAAATCATAATGCCCTCACTGACCAGGCACGCGCCTAATGTGTGGTACGAAAATTTGAGAGATCCCCTCACATTAGCCACGCAAAGTTAGACAATGGGTTTCGAAACCCTTGACCAAATCCACTCCAATTGACACCCAACAACTATTTCAAATTTGATTGTTAGTCATCAATTCCAATGCCTTCAGTTTCCCCTTATTTAAACTCTTAGCTTCTCCATGTCATTCACATTGTGTTCATTCTCTAGAATTGAAAACCCTAGATGTTTGAAGATGGGAAGAGGTGATAATTCAAGCATTTGTGCAAAGGTAATGTTCTAACTTTGTTTTATATTCAGTTTGCAAGCTTAAGTTTCATAACAGAGTTCCATTCATTGTATAAATTGGGGGCCACTAATGTATCTTTTAACAAAGGAAGGTTATTTCTACTTTATATATTTAAATTGGGGGCATGTCAAATATATTTACATTATGTTTTAGTGTTCTCACCATTGTTTATGCAAAACAAATTATGATGCTCCCACAAATGGTTGTAAACAAAATGTCGTGCCAATTTGTGGGTACATTCAAAGGGTTTGGATTACGAATACAGAGACTAACAAGGGGCTGAACTTTTAGGTGCATGGATTCCACCTTTAAGGATTTCTTGTGGCTTGACAATGCTACGCCAAAGAGTTCCAACAGCCCATTCAAAAGTCCTCCTCAAGTTCAAGTGTCAAGTTCACATGGAGTTTCAAGCTTACATGGAAGTTCAAACTCACATGGACCTTCATCTTCAAGAGGTGTGAGTTTCATGTGCAATAATCCTGACCATTGGATGAATGAGTGTCCATTTCTAGGAACTCCTTGTCCAATTATCGATTGTGATGGCATAAGAGATATTCTCATTTCGAAAGAGCCCGACACTAAATGGAAGAAGTATGTGGTATGCAACAAATTTAACAAAGGTTTTCAATGGGTTGTATATGAAGAAAAGAAGAAGATGACCTTTGAGATCAAGCTATCGAAGAATAGTATGTTCAATCTGTTTATTTGATCTATGCAGTAGGTACCTTACGTAATGAAACAATTTCCAAGCAATGGATGTTAAGTATGTTGTCTAAACAAGTTATAACCATAACATCTATTACAGTCACACGTATAGCAACTACCGTTCATGTATTGCAACATATTGGCACTTCTACCCTGCAACAACACTTCAACCTAAACTAACCAAACCAAAGCTTTACACCCTATAGCACCTCAACCAAAACTTTTCACCTTGCAACAATGATAAACAAGTTTAACAAACACAAAATAAGTATTTGAACCCTGCAGCTTGCAAAGCAACTCTTACAACTTCAATTTAACTACCAAACATAGCCACTTCCACCTGCAATAGTATTGCAAGCTAAACAACCAAAGCATTTACACCCTGCCACAATGATACCAACTAGGGACTATAGCAACCAAGTTCAACGTTTGCACCCTGCAACATACAAAACAACCCTTATAACTTCAATTTAACTACCAAACACTTTCCAAACAAACCATTTCCACCTGCAATAGTATATCAAGCTAAACAAACTAGAATATTTACACATTGTAGCAATAATACCAAGTAGGGACTATATAGCAACCCAGTCAACACTTGCACCCTGCAACAATCATAGCAATAACAACCTACAACAACCATAACACCAAGTGTTACAAGCGACATATAACTTCCATTCATAGACACAACATAGTAGTGACTACTATGCATGTATAACAACAACATACTCTGAATCATACACAAAGCAGCTACTATAAGCATAACAAAAGTTTGGCTTAAGTTAATACATTGATCTGCAATATTTTCCATTAACAAAAAACTATTTTGATCAACAAGTTCCTAGTATAACCACACATATAGTTTGCATATTTACACACATCATGGTAATCAATCCACAATCTTAACACTTTTTTTTCCTATTCTGTGGCATAGGTCTATCCTCATGGACTGGTGGTTGTGTTGACTGAGCAACACTTGGTGGTTCTCTACCGCCTCTGGAGCTTGGTTCTCAGGAGTACTTTCACCAATTCCTATTTGCCAAACAATGATCTGAGAGTTCTTGGCGTACCTCAGCATCGCACCCGCTCAACTTGTGCCAAACGGGTATAGGACTTTGATTGTCATTCTGATTAGGGCTAAGGACAATGGTGTCCGAGTGTCTTCGAGGGTGATGCAATTGCTCACTTTTCCTCGGCTAAATGAGCACGCTGTATGTGTGCTGACGTCGCCGGACTGCTTTGGCAAACTGCCTGATGATTTTAAATCATGGCAGAAGTTATGTTTCATGGCTCCTGTGGAACTACCTGATGATTTTAAATCGTGGTAAAAGTTATGTTTCATGGCTCTTGTGGACTCCCCGTACTTTGAGCTTGCTGGTCGTCCGGTCGAGTGTGATTTTAGACCATTGAGTAAGTTGATTCCTTCTTCGGGCTTGCTTGTGTCAATTGCATATTAGATTGACCTGTTGTGATTTTTGCTTGGAGATTCTCTAGTTCGCCTCTTTCTCCTGAAGATAAAGTGACTTTAGATGTGTTCCATGACATGCCTTGTCTAGAGGTAGAGAATGTAGTCAAGCTTCTAATGTTGAGCGTAGCGATCTGTGGGCATATTGGCACGTTGTTCCTACCGTGTATCGGGTGAAGAAGCCAAAGCCTGAAGGTGCGTCTGTTTCGCAGAAAAAGAAACTTCCCAAGATCAAGGTTTAAAGCCCTTCAAGGAGGGAAAAAATAGATGAGGCACTTCCTTTTCCTGTGCATCTGAAGAGATCTCGTGTTTTGTCTTGGTCCGTCCACAAGCGTATGGCCTCGCACGAAGAACGTGATGTTGTCGGGAAAGAGCCTGATGATATTGTTGTTTCTGAGGCGTGATGCTCAAGTTGTGGCCCATATCTCTTTTCCTGACTTGGAGAGAGAATATCTACAAATGGTGGGCATGGAGGATGTTACCAAACTGAGAAACAAGCAGGCGAAGTTTATGAATAAGATGCTGTTGCAGGTGGGCATGGAAGCTTCAAACGGTCGTCCTTTTTCAATAAAGGACTTCGAGTTTCGCCTCTCTCTGGATCATGAACCTATTGAAGAGTCGTCTGATCATCGACGTCATTGTGAAGGTTCTCCTTCTTATCGCCCATACTGTGTTCCATCTCGTCCCATCCTCATATTGATATGGTGTCTGCATCTTGGTCAGTGTTCTCTTACGAGTCCCGCTTAATTGCTCTCCCTCGGGACCGACCCCGTGGAGGACATAAATGATGCCAGGAGCTTCCTTTTCGATCTCCTTGACAGCATCCGCACTTTCCTTTGCTCGACCCTAGCTCATGTCCAAGCCTAGGAACTCATTGAGTTTTCCTTTCCTTATCCAATATTTGACTTCTCCTATGAGGTTTCTACAATCCTTAGTATCATGTACACCTTCCTTGTGGTAGACGCAATATTTGTTGTTGTCGCGCCTAGCAGGGTATCCTCGCTGCTTAAGTGGCTACTTCAGCTCTTCCCAATCCTTGATGGAATCAAGGATGTCGGACAGATTGGTGTTGAGGTGGGTGACAGACTTGGATCCGACGTAATTCGAGGCCTTGCCCTGCCTGGGGCGACCCGAGTTAGTCTTGTCGTTTGTACGCTCCCTGTTGTTACTGTCACCATCCTTCTCCTTCTTCCCCTTTTTCTTATCCTTCAGGGCAGAAGGTTTCTTTATGACTCTGCCTCTCTTTTGGCGGCCAACATTTCGTCCAGAGTGATGTATCTTTGGGCATCTTTGAGCAAATCTATCATATTGGCTGGGGTGTCCAGGGTGAGGAAGTCATAAAGCTTGCCTCTTCTCATACCCGAAGTGAAAGTCGTGACGACGGTGTCATCAATACAGTTGTCGATGAGGGTCAACTCATCATTAAAACGAGTAACGTACTCCCTCAACGTCTCGTTCTGTTTTTGTTTTAGGGTCAGTAGATAATGCAGGCCCCTCCTGAGCCATTGGATGCCCATGAAGTGTGTAACAAACGCAAATGCCAGTGTCCAAAATGAATCGATGGATTTCAGAGGAAGGTTGTGGAACCACGTCAGTGCTGACGTCTTCAGGCATGGAATGATCCACACATTATTGCATCGAACCCTTCTTTGAGCGCCATAACGTGTTGAAAGTGGCGTAGGTGATCGGTCGAGTCTCATGTCCTGTTGTAAAACTCCAACTTTGGTGGGGTGTATTTCTTTGGCAGCAGTTCGTCCATGATATGATCCATGAACGGGGGGACCGTGAGACTAAACAACACGTCTGGGTCTGTGGCCTCAGTTGCGGAGGAGGTTGTGCGAGACGTGTCTGTCGGCTCTGGGCGTTGGGTCTCTATTGATCACGCCTCCGCCTCTTGTCCATTGAGAAGTTGATAGGGTCGCGCAGCTCTATTGAACATGCTATCTGAAACTTTCTGGGGAACAGGCCCCTTGCTGTTCATGTTCCCCCTCTCCAGGTGGAGGATTTCGTTGTTTGAGAGCCTCCAATGTCTCTGCGATTTTTTGCATCTATGTTGAGATAGGTCCACCCTCCGATCTACTGCAACTACCACCGTCGCGGAGGTCTAAGGAGGTCCCTCCCATGGCGGTGGTGGAACTGGCGACGTTCTGCCGATTTGAGCGTTCAAAGGCTCGACAACATCTTCATTGTTGTGAGACCTTGTCGTCACCATCTCGTTGATTCTCTAGAAAAGGTGGACCTATAGTTTTTTCTGAGGAACTTTGTTGCTCCCTACGGACGATGCCAAATTGATGTAGTCAATTTCTGTTCTCCTTCCTCGCTGCTTACTCACATGTAGCAAACATGAACCAAGGACCACCGTGTGGTGGCCGATGGCACTTCGATGCTTAAGTTAGATAAGGCTTAGGAGAGGCTTAAAACTGTAAACTGTGTTATATTGCGCACCTCTAGTGCATCGACCTTATCTCCCTTTTATAGAGAAAAAGTCCTCGTTCGGCTAGGCCTTTGGTGACGTAGTTTAGGGAAAGTGATCTTACTGTGAAGATCCTTTTCTGATTGGGAGTTGTTCATGTGGGATAGTTTCCCTAGACGACTCGTGATCCTAGATCTGCAGGAGAGGTTTCTCTTTCTGAGTGTTGTCCATGTAAGGAAGTTTTTTTTGTCAACTTATACTCTAATATATGTTTCCTAGTCGGATGCAATGTGTTGCTAGTCTGTCTATCTTGGGTAGATCTGTCAGATACTTGCCTCAGAGGTTTTACGAGTATTGGGCCTGACCGCACAATGTGTGGGCTTATTGGCTCATTGCAACTCGGACCTGACTGTCTGGATTCTGCCAATGACGGGTTTACTGTTGTTTGGGCCTCGCTGGATTGAGCGTGCAATCGAGCCTGTTTCGTTCTGTTGATGAGATTATCATGACACGTGTACGGTGCTGATCCGAGGATGGTTTGATGTATCATCAATAGTGAACTTAAAAAAATGTAAATAATATCATATTGAACTTCATAACATATTTTGAAACTATCAAGTTACCATACCTTGTTCATGCGTATTTAGTAAGTATGAAGAATATGGAACTTAAAATTAATCAAATAATATCGTATTGAACTTGAAAAAACAATCTCATAGGGAACATAGTGAACTTAAAACATACAAATAATAGCATCTTGAACTTCATAACATGGCTTCAAATCCATGAAGTAACCTTACCATATTCATGCACATATACCTATTAACTATAAATCATATAGCTATCACAAAGTCACTCTACAAGGCATACCTACTAACTATAAAACATATAGCTATCAGTAATAAAAATCCATACATACTTGCATTTTTTTTTTATAAATCCACACATAAAATGTCATTGTATGGTCACCAATAGAACTTACTTATCATACACACACCAAGATTCACACTAATCAAAATTTCCCCAAATACTACAATGGACCCTAATCAAGCAAAATGAGTAATAACTTGATTTACAGAATAAGGAAAGCTATAATCATGGTCCTTAATAAAATATGGAACCACATATCAATCCACAATTACAACAAATCAACCAAAACCCCCATCTGTAACAAAATTTAACAACTATTCTTACAAATCTACAACCCAAAGCACAAACCATAAACAAAACTGTAGTATTTGACTTAGTGAAGATTTTAAACCCTATAAATAAGAAATAAATATAAAAAGATAAAGAAAACTCACTTTCTCTTCGACCCACGTTCACCAGTCAAACTTCAGTGAGCTAAACCAACAAAATTACTTATCTAACATGTTTCAACCCACCCTATAGACCAAACTCACTACCATGACTCTAAAAAAGAAAACCCTTCTTTCTTCTCCCCCCTCCCACCCCCTCTCTGGTTCACTTTCTCTTACTCTTTGTTTTAGACAAGGTATACCAAGAGGCTGGCGGGAAGTTGAAGAATGTTTCTAAAGAATAAGAGCAAATGTAAATCTAGCTTAAAATGAAACTTGAAGGAGGAAATCTCAGAGCTTTAGAAATCACCACCATGGATTGATAGCTTCCTTAGACCACACTTCTAGTTGGTAGTGAAACATACTCATGAGAACACCTTAAGATAGATTCTCATCTTATCTTAGAGTGGAAGATATAACTTTTAAGCATTTAAATATCAAACCAATGGATCTTCTAATATAAGCATGCTAGCGTGGTATTAAAATATTCAAAGAATTCATCTTAAAATGAAATACTATGGATCTAATCTACCTATGTTGACATTCAAGCATCATGCTTGACTTGCAAGTTAATAACCTCAAGACCCATGATAGTTGAGTTAATTGGCTTGGGAGTCTTAGCTCAAGAAAATCATAATCTTTATTATTATTATTATTATTATTATTATTATTATTATTATTATAATATATATATATATATATATATATATATATATATATATATATTTATTTATCCCTTAACCCTTCCCACCCTAGATGCCGCCAGTTGGGATTGACCTCATGACCTAGTGATACCATCCGCTACTACTCAATCACTGAGCCATCACACCTTTGGCAAGAAAATCATAATCACTGAATAAAGGGCTTGTTAGAGCAATATGAAATGAAGACTATAGTTTAAACTTGTTAGTGATGAAAATAAAAGCAATTGATATATCCATACCAATGAAAGACAACACTTATAATATCTCATAAATGAGATTAAACCAAATTAAGTCACTAAACAAAGTTAACATTGCACAAGTTTTAAATACATGCAATCCAACCTAAGTGGACCTAAATCGGGTCATTCTCTTATGGGGCTCTCCCACACCATAAGGTAGAGTTTAGCCACACATGGTAGACCCTAGGCCACTAATGGTGATAAACATAAACATAAAGAAAAACTACAAAAACTAAATCTTACAACAATTAACTCCAAAGCTCTTCATATCTAACTCTGACTTTTCTTTACTCCCAAGTGATTTCAAGTATCTCCAAACATGGGGGTATTTATAGGTGAAATGGGGTGAGGCTAATACGTGGATGAAGTGATGGTGTTGTTGTAGGGTAATAGGGTGGTTTTCATTTGAGCAAACACATGGGCTTAAAGGTATTATGGGGAGTGGCTTATGATGAGAATGAGAAATTTCGTATGTGAAAAATGGTTTGCACGTGGATTGAGTAAATAGGGTATGAAGAACAAAATGGAATGGAGGTTGAATTTTGACCTAGCACTTTGGGGGTTTGTAAATATTATTTTTCTATGTTTGGCCATGTGAAGTTTCAAATCTTAATCTTAACTTCCTCTAGATCCATACTTGTCATTCATGTGGGCTTGATTTCTTGGGTCTTGCGTTTGCAAATCTCTGGTCTTTGTAGGGCTTGAATTTGGCCTTATTATGCCACTCTGTGTTGAATTTGATGATTAATTGTTCAATTTCTACAACACACATAAAATGCACGTAATGAGAGATTGTTATTATAAAATTGGGCATAAAATGTCACATTTATATGGCTATCGCATGTCCATCATGGTCGTCCATTTCTACATATTTTCTGTCAGCGGCTAAATGCAACTTACTTTGGAACCAATGGTCGGATCTAATTCAATATAATTACCTTACACTTTCGAACATACCACGTGCTAGGCGTGTGCCAGGGTCAGTGAGGTCATTATGATTTATTTGGTCACTCACTTGCTATGCACATGCCCCTGTTAGTGATCAAGACAACATGACTAACACTGACTGTTTACAGGGGCTACTTTTTTAACAATTTATGGGGACCCCCAAAAAGTATTTAAGAAAAAAATGAATTAGGTAATGCACACATTTTTATTTTTTATTTTCTTATTATTACTAGTGTACCAGCTGTGCTAATGGCACGGATAGAGTGGCACGCCTTCCCTGGTCCTTTTGTCATATCTAGGGATGTCAATGGGGCATATTTTCACGAATATCCGCCCCATCCAAACCGTTTGGGGAAGATTTGGGTTTACCTTAACGAATTTCAGGGCGGATTCGAGGGATCCAAATTGAATCCGTAAAAAATTCGAGGCTGATACGGATTTATCAGTATTCGACCCATGGATATCCATTTATATATTTGTTTATATATAATTAAAAAAAAATTGTTGGGTTGATCAAAGTCAAAGACAAAAGAGCTTCAAGCCAATTGGCCCAACCCAACTTTGTGTTTTTATAGACCAATAAAAAGCATGTTGTTTTTTAGAGGATGTGTGACTAAACATCTTAAACTTAGATCTAAAAGATTGCAAATCTTTGTGTTTTAAAAAAAAACATATGCTTGTTGAGTTTACTTCTTTGAGGATGTGGGACTAAACATCTTAAACTCACATCTAAAAGATTGCAAATCTTTGTGTTTTTATACAATAATAAACTTTTGCATCTTGTTTTTTAGAGGATGTGGAACTAACCTAAATTTTTTTATTTTCATTCACTTACATTGTTTAATCAGCAATTCTAGGATGCCTGGCCCTGTGCCTTGTGTTATGCCTGGTAGGTGCCAGACACCGTTGATCTGGCCTAGAGATGGGTGTTACACATATCCTGATGCAATATCAACGGTGCCTGGCCCTACCAGGCACAACATCAGGCACATGGCCAGGCATCCTAGTAGTGCTCTTGTTTAATTTAGCATTACTAGATTTATTATCAAATGATTTCATTTGTTTAGTATACAATAAAATAACTATTATTTTGTCTTTTGTTACAACCACCACCACCATAGCATAATCACCACCACCTTCACAACCACCACAATTACCACGTTGCTATAACCACCATAGCATTAACATTAACTACCTTCAAAGCCATAACTACCAACACGTATAGCAAAATTAGTGTCACCTTTACATTCACCGCCAACACCTTTACACTCATCGCAAACACACCGTAGGATAACTGTCACCAAGACCTTCATAGTCATAGCTACTACCTCCGCCACCGCCAACACCTTCACAAATCACAACCAATGCCACAACTATCGTCGCATAATTCTCACCACCACTGCAACTTCTATAGTTATAGCAATTGCTACCACGATACCAAAATCACAACCACCTCATCTCCGACTGACAACCACAACTACTGCCACAACCATCACTATCATTACCATCACCACTAACCAATGTCGTCATCACTACAACCACCACCACCACCACCACCACCATACGACAACTACAACTATTGTCATCAACTCCACCACCCACAATCACTACCACGATACCAAAACCACACCTACTGCCATCATCACAACCACCATCATCATCACCAACGAGATTGGGTGAGATTCAATGAGGAATTTCAAACCAAATACTAAATACACAACCACCATCGTAGTAAAATCACCACTACTACTGACACCAACCACATCATGTCAAATGATACCATAAGGTCCACAACCACTATCACAATACCAAAACCACACTTCCTGACATCATCATAACCACCACCATCATCACCAACGAGATTGGGTAAGTTTCAATGAGGAATCTTCAAACCAAATACTAAATACACAACCACCACCGTAGTATAATCACTACCACCACTAACATCAACCACCACCATGTCAAATGATACCACAAGGTCTACAACCACAACCATTGTCATCATCTCCACCACCCACAACCATATCCATATCACCACCACCACCACAATACCGAAATGAAGGCCACTACTATCATTACCACAACCACCAATGAAATAGAATAAAGTTCAATAATGAATCTCTAATCAAAATACTAAATACACAATCATGACCATACCACAACTACAACCATTGCCATCACCACTACCAAATAACAAGCTAAAATAAGGTTCAATAAAAAATTTTCAAGCTAAATACTATGTATAACTCAAATTAAGTTTCTTAGCTTTAAGTTTCCATTCACAAATTATAGTCTCTCATCGCATAAAAATCAAGTTTCATGTTCCTCAATAATATCCAAATCTCATGTTACAAAAATAGTCACATATCACCTAAAATCCAACAATGTTGTATACTAGCTCTTATAAAATTATGCTATAAAATTTAAGTTGCTCATTTATAAATTATAGTCCCACATTACTTAAAAACAAACTATATTTTGTATTTGCTCTTATAAAACTAGTCTACATGTAAGACAACCTTTTTTGTTTGATTCTAGACTCTTTAAGTTTTTTCGTTCATAAATTATTGTCCCACATAGCATATAACTCAAGTTTCAATTTCACGTTATAAACATAGTCCCATATCGCCTAAAATGCAGCTAATGTTTTTTTTTCCTCTTATAACATTAGCCTACAAAAATCCAATTTACATGATACAATCATAGTCCCACATCACCTAAAATCCAATGTTGTTGTGTTTTTGTTTTTATAAAATTATTCTTCATAAACCAAACTTGCAAGTAATAAACATAGTCCCACATCACCTAAAAGCCAATGATGTTGTGTTTTTGCTTTTATAAAATTATTCTTCAAAAACCAAAATTCCAAGTAATAAACATAGTCATGCAAAAACCCAAATTGCAAATTTAAACATAGTCCCACTTTTTTTTTTCTTTTTTTTTTCTATATATATATATATATTTATATATTTTTTACCCTTGACTGACATAGTTCCACTTCACTTGTAAGTCAACTATGTTAAGTTGTTGCTCTTATAAAACTAGCATAGATAATTAAAATTTTCATATTATGGGCTCTTAGCCAATTAATCCTAAATGAGGTGGCTAAATGAACTGGGCTTTGAGGATGGATGAGCCTGCTCAAAGTAGTCTTTGATAAAATGGATTGGGGCGTATATCCACAATTCGTGATGGGGCGGGGACTGATTTTATAAATTAAAATAAATGGTTATATGGGGCGGATCTGGGGATCCCTTGTTCTTGGAGGGGCGGGGACGCCCCATTGCCATCCCTATTCAACACTCCCTAAATATGTCATTAAATTGTCAATTATGAAAATAAATTATGGGTTGCCATTAAAAAAAATCAAACATCTTGTCATATGGATTATAATATGAATGAAACTCAATAGAGATTAAAATAAAAATAAAAACACTCAGGTGACCCACACAAACTAAAGTGATTTAAGTTTATTCGGAGAATGACCAATTCAAAATGGCGTAATGAGAATGACCATTACAAGTTTCATTGTAATGGGCATTCCTTCTCAAAACCCTATGAATGCCCACTACAATGCTCATTGTAATGGGGTCAACGTTCCATTTGTCTTATTTGCCCTTCTTACCTAACATAGATGCCTCCTTACCCACCATAGATTCAAAATTCATGGTTGATAATTGATGGCATAATGGTTAAGACACAAATCATTCTCATTCCCATTCTCAATAGTAATATTCTCATTTCCATTCCTATTCTCATTCCATTGAGTAACCAAACATGGCCTAAAAGTTGATGCAAGTGTAGTATACATTATGAAAAAGGTGAATTTTGGTGATGAAATTTCTGTCCAAACGAGTAAACTTTCCCATTTAGATAGAGATATATTATTGGGCCCCATTTGTGGGCCCTACATTGGGATTGGGAGGGTTGTTTTTGAAATTCCAATGACACTATGCACATACAGAAAACACTTTTGATTTATTGTTATAGATAGAGATTATGAGGGTCGAGCTAGTCAACCAACCGTATAAGGTTCCACAACCCCATATATGTGTCTTGATGGCCACATGTATGAGCAACTCGATAATAATTGAAAAGTTCAAGGCATGTATTCTTCTTCCCTATCACAACCCCATTCCAACAATCCAACACTCACCACTCACATACAATAGATTCAAACTCTACCCACCTACAAGTCCATCAACTCCACCACATCTCATCTGCACTCTACCACTACCACCTTTATCAACAATGCCCTATTTCTCTCGATATTTCAAACAGAAATCACCACCTAAAACAGAACACATCTGAACAACAATGTTCCTCTTCTTACCACCACTTTCATATCTTCCCCAATAACAAGAGAGAAAAGTGAGGAATTCGTAGAGCCAAAAGTTGAGAAAAGTTGGGGAAGTAATGACCTGAGAGGCATGGAGAGGGAGGGATCTCATGATTCTCCTTATATAATTTTTTTTTTTAAATGTTTTTATCTACAAAGTATAAAATACCCTCATTAAATTTCCAAATGAAAAAAGTGTCTTGCATGCAAATAAGCACACACTGGCTTTTGGAATAGTGGAGATGTGGTGTACGCAACAATTATAGGTAGCTAGGGAACACAACCATTTTTTGGCCAGGTTTTGGGCTTTTTACACTTTAACCCTTTCTATAAATGATGTTTGTGATTGTGTTTTAAAGAGAAGGGATAAACGTGTTAAAAAACCCAAACTTGACTAAAAAATGGCTGTGTTTCTGAATTGTCTAGACTTACTCGTGGTATACGTGATAAATCATGAGGGGTAACTATCCATTATCATGCTTCAGCACTTACCCGCATGGATCCTACCCCTAATCCGACTTTCTTTATTTAAGAGGCTCGCGCCAGGCCCAATACCCTCCATCATCCTAATATGCTTGTAATGCTCCAATTGAACACAATCATACGCGCAGAAAACCCTTGGCTCTCCATATTTTTTTGTATATTATATATACGTTGAGGAAGCGGAGTAGACGGGCCAAATTGCACACCCCTAGTTTATCTCACCCGTTACCGGTACAACTGAAAAACCTAAAGGGAGCATAGCAGCGAGAATATGGATGGTCGAGGCGAGGCAGTCATTCGAATTCCGCCGCGCGAATAGTAAGTAGTACAGTACCCTACACTAGACTGCCCCAACATCGTCACTACCAAACTATTATCTCTCGATATTCTCTCGATATAGGGAGAGGGAGAGAGCGAGTGCAATGGAGGGTTCGTTCCTCTCTCCACCAGCCAAACGTCCATACCAAAACGCAATGCAAGAAGACACCAAAAACCTTTCAAACAACAAGCGACGCTCCAAGCCACCACAAGAGCCACTCGTCGTCCTCCGCCTCCTCTGCCCCACCGCCAAGGTCGGCGGCGTAATCGGCAAATCCGGAAGCATCGTCAAGCTCTTCCGCCAAGAAACCGGCGCCAAGATCCACATTGAAGAGCCTCCCGCTGCCTGTGACGAGCGAGTCATTCTCATTCTGGCTCCTCAGTCGCCCAAGAAGACCATCATCGTTAAAGGGAGTGGTGAAGAAGAGGAAGAAGAGCACCAGGTTTCTCCTGCACAGGAGGCGCTTGTCAAAGTCTTTGAGAGGGTTTTGGATGTTGAGGCGGAGACGGCCGGGATCTTTCCTCCCCCTGGAGGTGTCGTTTCGTGTCGAATGCTTGCGGAGAGTAATCAGATTGGGGCACTGATGGGTAAAGGCGGCAAGACAATTGAGAAGATCAGGAAGGAGAGTGGTTCGAGAGTTAGGGTTTTGCCACCTGATCAGATTCCAACTTGTGCTTCTTCTGGGGATATAGTCATACAGGTACTTTCTCATCTACACTCTTGCACTGGTTCACATTACAGGGTTTAATTTATTGATTGAAAACTGTGTTATTTTATCAAAATTCATTCACAACTTTTAGTAGAAATAAGAGGAAAAACATCCAACACCCCTTCTGCCAAAAAACTAAGACCAAATCTTATTGTCATATCAGAGCATAAAATGGGCAGTTCCATTACTCAAAAAAGGATTGTTGCACATCACTAACATAATCTAAACGTGTTTACGAAAAATGAAAAAAAATAAAAAAAGTTGTGGCACCTCTATTGAGAATTTGAGACGTGTGCTCCACACCCTCTGTCTTCGAGTATATGGCACACAATAGGGATGAGTTTCTTTTCATGCGCTGGAAGACGACAATGGGAACAATCCATAATATACTGAATTACGCAGAGAGGCTTGTAAATGAGTAATGCTTTGGACACTCTGAATTTGCTCAAAACACTAACATTGGCAATATCAGGGCATGTAGGCGACAGATAGGTTTGCCAATGAGTCGCTGCTGCTTGCCCATGAGTCGCTGAGATTAACCAACATCATTTATAATCTGCCTCTTGAAATCAGTCAGGCAAATAGGAGTTTCAGTTAGTTCACAACCTCATTGCCAAAAGACAGTAACCAGACCCAGATGTGTCTTCTTTGAGATAGGGAAATATTATAACGAGAAAGAGCAACCTTAATCTCCAAAAAATTGTGCACCTGCTCAATGTCCTTAATTTCACACTTTGAAGCAAGATATGCATTGAGCTTCACAAAACATTCAGTTCATCACCTATGATGACTCATCAACATAAACAATCACGACAACAACTTTTCGAGTAGAGTGGCAAAGAAACAAGGTGTGATATACCATACTCTGAGTATATCCATAGGCCAACACAGTTGCACCTAATAGATCATACCAACCCTTGTAACTTCAAGTGACTAACAAGACCAAGCTAAGTAATAAAAAAGTAGTTGGAGGTTATATGAACTCTTTTTTGTAGAACTCCATTTAGAAAACATTTTTTAAATCTAACTGAAAACTAGGCTAAAACTCATTTTCTGCAACAGAGAGTAGCATACTAATTGTGTTCAGAAATGGAAATCTTTCCGATACCAAAGTTGTTTAATGGAGGTGCTTATGTTTGGGGATGATTTGACGTCGATAAAGCCCAAAGTGACAAATTTGGTAAGGTGGACCAATTGAAGATTCCCATTTGAGCCTATAGCACTGCCCAACATAGAGTTTATTGTGGGTTACCATTTCAGAGGTTCAAATTTTACTGAAAAGTAAACACAGGTGTGAGAGGAAAAGGACAGACAAGTTGAGGAAAATGTTTAAATTTCAAAATCATCCACATGGGCAAGTCATGATAGATGGCGGTATGGGGGGCAGAAGAAAATCACATGTCGGTCGAGATAATACACTTGCTAGTGACCCAACCCACAATTTGTGTTTTGCCGGAATGAAAGGGAGCTTGAAGCCCGATGTGTTAAGCCCTATGCAACTAGGCGAAAGCCTCCTTATAATCTACTTCACAGGTTTAAGCATAAACCCCTTTTGCAACCTAACACATTTCCTATCAATTAACTGATCCATTTGAGCCAGTATTACTAACACTACTAACACTGTTAAATCAGTAGTGTGGCATTGGGGTAATACCTGGGGGAAGATCAGTGAATGTCTTTATATGGTTGTGTTTTTAGTTGGCCTAGTATCTTTCATTTGTAATAGACTTGGGGAGGAATGGGAAGGAATGTGTTTCCTATTTTTGTTTGTCGGGGATCCTCTCAGTCCCCGTTGTCTCTTTTATTTTTTTATTTTTTTTTACTTTATTTTTATCTTTAATATATCTTAACCTGGGTTTTATTGATAAAACCTCTTATCCATTTGTGTTTTCTTCACTTTAAACACCCACTTGCGTCTAGTATTTTGCGAGAACTCAACTCCTCTAACATAGCAACCTTCTACCAAGGCCGAGTAAGAGCATTTGCAACAAGGAGACACAAAAACAAATGAAGCGGGAAAAGAATGATTTGTTGAGGACGAGTGATATGAAAGTCATCCTAGGTACACCGTACAAGTGTAGTGCTCTTTGTAAAGAGCAATGTGACAATCAACAATGGTAGAAGTGTTATTTAAATCAATGATTTAGCGACACCACTTCTCGCTTGTAGAGCGTTGCAACTTTTGAATTAAATGTTATGAGCGATTGTTGAATTACCAATTAATTAATTTTTGGAACTCACTGACTGTAAATAAATTAATTAGCTCATATCGCTTCTGAACTGATTAGGTTTCGATTAACAATTTGACTACATAGAAGAACAATACTCGAAGGGATAGGCTCAGATAATGATGGTGTAGACTTCAAAGGAGAAGGGCAAGGGGTATCACAGGAAGAGGAAACAAAACCTCTGGAATACACAGTATAGGAGAAATAGGCAACTTATCCCAATAGGTTTCATACACATACAAAGCTTCCTTAAAGAAAATGACATCCCAAGAGATAAAATGGTCATGACTCTGAGCATGGTGACACCGATAACCCATATGAGTATGTGACTAACCTAGAAATATAAACTTCAATGTTGAAGGATTATGTTTAAAGTGACTTTGACTCATCACTTGCACAAAGAAATAGACCCAAAAACACGAAGAGGGAGCAAAAGGGGGGTCCTATTGGGTTATAACAAGGAAAATCAAGAATATTTGAGGAGTATGATTGAACAAATATGCAGCAGGACTGCACATCAGACCAATAAAGACAAGGAGCATTTATGCCGATAGAAATGGCACAACACATGCAATACAAGACGATTTTTCCTTTCAGATACTCCATTTGGTTTAGGTGCTTGGACATTGGAAGTCTGATGTTCAAAACCATATCATCACAAAAGGCTTTAGTATCAGCAGTTACATCCACAAAAGAGTGAATGCAGTTACTCAGTCCTCTTGATCACTGTATTGTTAGGTCACTTTTATTATTTCAAAGACAATATTCTATTTCAATACAAAAATTAGATTTCACTGATAGGTGGTTTAATTGAACTTCGCAAATCAATGTAAGGTTAAAGCCTCTTAGTCCATTTGGTTCAGCATAAGCTATGAAATCAAAACAAATGCATTGACATGATCGACTTTGTACATTAGGACGATCATTGGCCAAATTGCCTATCATGATATATGAACTACACATGTACAAAAGGACGCCGTAACTTTGTGTAGAGAATTGATGTATATGACTACGATGATGTGGTTTATATTTATATGTAAATAAAAAAACATTCTAATAAAGTAGACATGATTTCTGTAGCAATAATTTGAACAAACAAATCAAAAGCTTGGATACAAACTGATGTGTACAAATCCATCATTGCTGATCTCGAGCATATAAAAATGAACAGCCGTGAGTCAGGGACCACCGTTGTGATGGCTGAAAGCACTCCAATTCTTAAGTCAAGTAACGATTTAAGGAAGAATGAAGATTAGATATAATTAGTAAAGTGTATGCGTACCTTTCTTCTTCCCTTCGTTCACCTTTTATAGCGAATGTTCTCTCTCTCAATTGTCTCTTCTATCAAGGGCGTGATGGACGGAGATTCCACACAAAATCTTACTTGTGCATGACTGAGTTTCTTGCTTGGCTCTGTTGAGGACCCGATGCTTGATTGGGCTAAGAGTTGATTTGTGTGAGTGGGTCTCGGGCCTATGACAACTTAGAGACTTGTGTTCAAGCCTTATTGTCCTGGGCCAAGCCCTAAGACTCGTGCCTCTTGGGTTGGCGTGACTTGCGCTTAGGTGTTTGACTTACAAGTTGAGCAACAGTTTAGTAATGGGTCTGCTTGGGACCACGTTGAAGCCTTTCTCGTGTTAAGGTTGACCCATGCCACATGTATGGCTGTGATCCTATGACTGATTGATGTCTCATCAGCTACTCCTCCTAGTTAGTGGGTCTGCGTATTGGTTACTAACTGATAGTGTGTGGGAGTTCATGTCGTGCCATGATGGCATATTTCAACGCCTTTTAAGCTTTCGCACCACATTTAATTTTTATGCAACGGTTAGGTAATCGTCTCCCCCACGCGCCAAACCTATATAAACATACTTTGGGAAAATTTTCCTTTTACCTTTTTCAGGGCTTCCTTCTGTTATCTCTATTTTACGTTTTCGGTTTGATTGAGCTCGAGTTTTATTCAATCATGTCTGTGCAACTTAATCTCTCGCGCAAGTGGCACCAACGTTGTCTAGACTTCTTCAGGGGGTCATTGTTGTCCGGGGAGGACCTGACTGTCCTTTGTCAACAGTAAGAAATCCCTGTTGATCTGGGATTGTCGCTCCTCTCAGAAAATGACTCATTTTGTTGCGACAAAGAGACGCATCTGCCTGTACAAGGCTATGTTGGAGGTCAGCCTGCGCTTCCCTGTTCCTAGTGTCATCTTCCCTACTTGTCTTACTTGGGCATTGCCCTAGCTCAGATAGTGCCGAGTGGGTGGAGTATACTGATCGCTACTCTGATCAGGACAAAGGATGTCGGGCTCTACCTGTCGACGAAGTTGCTTCATTCCCCGACTTCCATCAAGATGAATAAACATGACATCTATTGGTTGGTGAATCCACGTTGTCTGATTGGTTAGTTTGAGGACCCGAAGGATTGTCAACTGTATTGCTTTTATGCCTCTGTGAAGTCTGGATACTTCACCTTCGATGGTTTGTGTCCCCCGCCACTTTGGGGACCTCTGTAAGTTCTTTTTGCTTTTCTATTTATTATCTGTCGTCTGACTTATTCGCTATTTCCAACTAGGGCAGCATGACCTGTCGTTCTTCATCATAAAGAGGAGAAGATGAGAGCCGACTCCCTGGCTTTGCCGTCGGTGATTATACTGAAGGTTATCCAGTGGGATTCTCCGGGGAGACCAATGGCATAGGGCGGGCCCTGACCGCACCTACCGGTTCTTCTTCGAGTGACGAAGTATAGGCTCCTGGGTCTCAGAAGAAGGTGTCAAAGATGCCTAGCCCCCTTGTCGCTCTCTCCCCTCCCCCCACGGTCGCTAAGAGGCTCAAGTTGGGAGTCGCTCCTGCTGCTGCTCCCCAAAGTGTGGGGAGGGATGTTGTGGACTTGACCACTGATGAAGAGGAGTCGTCGAAGGCCCCGACTAATGCTGAATCGGGAACGAAGCGGCTGGCTTTGGAGTTCGTGACCCCTGGCCTCGGTGGGTTTGATTGTTGTAGAGAAACAATTTGTTCCCAAGAGTGTTGCTCATCATGAACTTCTTACCGCTGGCAGAGATCAGCCAAGTCTTTCTCTAACATCAGCGAACCCCTAAAAACTCACAACACGCCGCATGATGCTCACGAGAAAAATGAGGTTGCGCAGACATGGCTTTATAAAGTTTTGTGCTTGGTTGAACTAGAAAAGCTAAAAACAAAGAACAAGAGAAGGCTTTGGAAGGTAAAAGATAAAACTACCCCAAGGCAAGTTTATATAGGCTTGACGTATGAGAGAAGTGATTACCTTACTGCTGTAAAAGCATTAATTACAATACGGGAGCCAAAAAGGCGTCGAAATATGCCATCATTGTGACGCACATTCCCCCACAATCAGTTAGTGGCTCTATATGCATCTCTACTAACTAGGGGGAGTAACTGATGATACATCAAACAGTCACCCAGTCACAGCCATACACGTGGCATAGGCCAACCCTAATAAGGCCTCAGCGCGGTCTTGAGCAGGCCCAAGCACGGTCCAGCCCAGACTCAGCCAAATCACTGTTCAGTCTGTAAGTCAGAAGCCCAAATCATGCGAGCCTAACGTAGTGCAAATCTTGGAGCCTAACCCATGACAATAAGGCCCAAACGCAGATCTCTGGGCTGTCACAAGCCCAAGATCTATCTTATACGGCTCTTGATCCATTCAAGTCAGATAGAGTCAAGTGTCAAATGCAACCCAGCATGGACGGGTAAGATCCTTAGCGAGATATCCTCAATCACGCCTCGACGATAAAGTCAATGAAGTAAAGTATTCGCTATATAAGGCAAACAAAAGGGATGAGAAATGTATGCCCTTACAATCTAATTTAAAGTCTACATCCATCTTTACTCAGTCGCCTGACTTCGGCATCAAAGTGCCTTCGGCCACAATGGTGGTCATTGACTCACTGTTGTTCATTTTGCATGTTAGGAATCGATCAGGACGGATTTGGACGCATCAACTGCGATAACCAATATGGACAAGGGGGAAGGCCTTCATCTAAACTAAAAATATTGGACTACATATAACAAATCCATATTTCCTTTCTAGTTGCCAAATACTTTTGTCAGTTGTCATTGGTATAAATTGTTGATGTGTTGAGTTTGCTTGTAGTAATCATTTCATACTCTAATCTATTACAATACCCATTTAAACGAAAAATGTATGTGCGCCAAGACATTTAGTGTACATAGCCCACAGGTGCTAGCTCAACTAGTAAGACTTGTGGATAGTATCACAAGTCCGGGGCTCGAACCCTGTCAATGGCACTTAATGGTTTTGGGATCTAATAAAACCCTGCCCACCCTTCAAAAGAAAAAGGAAAAAAAAGAACAGAAGAGAGGGAAAAAAAACTTATGAGTACAAATCGGAATTGAGTCATGCCTAAATTCTCTACACCATGCCACTATATTATCGTAGCATATTTTGCTTGGGAACTTAAATTGAGTACATTGGGTGTGAGATTATGAAGAAGTTTATAAAGTAAATCTTGATATTAGATACTTTTAAAGGGAAACATTGTTTATAAAAATTAGCCCATTTGTTTTGGAGTGATGCCAAGATAGGGGCCAAAATGATCTCTTGGCAATTGTAGCTGTGTATTGGCCTAGTTATTTGATGTTCTTGGATTCTTGCTGAGTTAGCCTCTCCAATTTGTAGATTGTGGTGGGTATGTTAGGCAGTTGTTTCTTTATTGTACACGGTTAATATCTGGTACAAACTTGGGTACAGTTGAAATATATGAAATTAAAGCGCTCTTCACATTGAGAAAAAAACAACAAGAAACAAGAACAGGAAGAAAAAAAATGTTGTAATTGTCATAGGATACAATAGATAATTCAGTTTGCTTTTATAGTTAATAGTGAAACAACTGGACTAAGAACAGATTTGTACCCTTTCAAGGCTTTCACCTTGCGTTGCATTGATTTCTCTTTTTTTTCAGGTGATAGAGTAGTAGAATGACCTAGAGGAGGTTTCACTGAGTAGTTGCTGCATTCACCCTTTTGTGGACGTAAGGTTCCACCCTTTTTAGCAGTTTACTGTTTTATTTGTTTTTTGTTTTCAGAGAGACGCTGTCATGCCACATCGGATGTGGGTTCGTAGTTGGTTGTCATTCTATCTTTCTGACCTATACAGCGTTTTATTTGTTTTGGGCTTGTTTAGTAGTTGTCATTGATCATTTAGAAGAAACTATTTTTTAGTAAGACTTGTAATAACTAGTTGTAACTATGGTGGTGTAACTCCGGATTTCTGAATAATAGACCCAATCAGTCTATTAATGAGAAATATGGGATGCTACAGAAGATGGAAGCATGTAAGATGTTGGAACCACCAAATGGAATTTAAACAACTGAAGTGCCAATAATCCCTGATGGCTTATGGTTCAAAAATTTCATGTCTTACTCCCAACACAGATTCAGCAAAGACAAACGATTTGCGGTTGCCAAGTCAAGAAGAAGACATGGCGTGTCACTTCTTATTTTGGATTGTCGTTCTTGGTAGAATTTTTGCAGTCGATAACTTATGCTGGAGAGGAATGGCCATATCCGTAATCGCTAGTGTTCTTAAATGTGAGGAGTAATATGTTGACCACCTTTTGTCGAGGCACGGGTAAGCTCAAAGCATCTGAAAGAGCTTTATGGAAGAGCTTTATGTCTGAGTTGAGGGAGGATAATGTTGTCAGAAGTTTTATTAAAGATTTGGTTAGTTGCTTGGAAGAGGGATAGTCTAACATCAATTGGGGGATTGGGGAAGGGATGGATATGGTTTAGACTTTAGATTGTTGCATATGATACTTTCGCCTATTGGGAGAGAGAAACTCCCATATTTCAGTTTCAGGACAAAGGTACAATTGATGTAATCAATCAAAGAGTATTTTTTTTAATTGATAAAACAAACTTGTATTAAAGAAAAATGAGGAACAGGTCCAAACGAGCGAGAATCTGGAAACAGGAAAAAAAAAACCTAACAAATAGACAAACAAACAGGGGCATACCCCTTAAAAGGACAAGAAAAGGGACAATAAAGCAGGAGCAGTAGATAATCCCAATTGTTGAGGAGAGTTGGCAGGGGCGACTTCATGCAAGATCCAAGCTTTTGCGCATTGGATGACAACAATTTTGACCATTGTACAGATGTCAGTTTCCTCAGTTTTCTCCAATTATTTCGCTCCTTCCATATAACCCAAAGAACAATTGAAGGATTTTTCCTTTGCGTTGTTTATGTTTAATAATGGGGCGGTGATTTTCTCATTCACTCGTAACTCCTTTCTTTTCTTTTTCTCTCTCTTAGAATCAATGAATCTTTCGTCCTCTAAAAAAAAAGGGAGAAATTTTTTTTATTGCAAACTTTTATTTGAAATACCCAAAATGCTATTTTGGGTTTATGGTGTAGAAAAAATTTATATTACTTATCTTGAATCGGAGTTTCCATGATTGAGACATTGAGTAATAACAATTCTCGGATCATATTAGTTTAGAAGTTGTTCATTTGACATTAATCCTTTTGTGGAGTCAGTCTGTCCAATATTTATAATTATGGGAAAGGTATATCCATTATTTGGGTCCTCTTTAATACATTACATGCCTTTTAGATTAAAACCACATATTATTTTTAGCATGATAACACTTTGTCATGGTGTACATCTGATTTTATCTGAGTCAATATTTTAAACAGTTTTTGCTTTGGTGAAACATTCCCTCAACGTGTTGATCTATCACTTCACTTAGCTTATTTAGCCTTATCATGGTTTTGCCTCAACTTTGCGGTGACTCCTCAGGCTCCTGAGTTGACCGGTAGTGCTTCGACCCACATAGGGCCTACACAACCTAGAGCGACAGTTACTTAGGATACTGCATTTTAAAAAAATCCCATGCTCTGCCACCTGGACACGCATTGGACATTCAAAGGGGTACTTTATGATTACATAATCAATTATTTCTAAATGCTATAAATATTTGTGATGACAGGTTAGCAATTCATGTTTAGCGATATTGATCTACAAATAACTAATAAACTAAAGTTTATAGTTGGAAATACAAATGATATGGTAATGTTTTGGTCAGTCTCCATTTGGTTTTTTAAATCATGTCCAACACCTCCTGTCTGTTTGGTGCCTTTGTTACATTAGTCAAAACAAGAATAAGCTACCATGTTAGCAGCAAATGCTAGGGCTATTACACATGAGGCAAAGAGTTAAATTGAATAATTATGTATTTCAACCTAGGAAGTACAAGACACCGACTCGGATATGGGCACGAACACTGCGACACAAGGAATCTCAAAAACGTAGGACACGGGGAATAATAAAATAGTTAATATAGCCGGATAATTTTATTTTATCGCCTCAATGCCAACATGAGGGCAAAAATAATTCAATAAGAAACACAAGAGGTAACTAGCATGAGAAAGAAAGGCCCTATTCTGGGAACTAAGGAAAATAATGAGGGGAAATTATGGAAAGGTGGCCTACACTAACACGAACCACACCTTTGAATTTTTGCTTTGAAAAAGGGTTTTAATAGCAGTCGTATAAAAGAAAACTGTTAAATCTATGGTTGGAACCTAACAATAGGAATCATTGCTGCCCATATGGTAAATTCAAGGCAGAAAGGCTCATTACAAGTAGATTCCTTGAGCATTCTAGAACAACCATTAACTTCCTATAATGGATATAATATATCAATTCACAGTATTTATAAGACCTCAAGTAGAATGAAAATGACCCAAAACCATATTAAGATAAGGTTTAAATCCAAAATATTCAAATAATTTACATAACTCAAACCTAGAACTCATGTCATCAGCCTAAATCTTACTATATTAGTATAACGTTCAATTCGTCATTCTTTGAAATGTTTCATCCTTTCAATTACAGCCTAATGCTACATGCCCAACTTGATTAATTACATTTGACAATCACAAGTCGTAAACAAAAAACAAAAAAAAACCCAACAACCTTCCTAGTCAAACATCGAAGAACTCATCTTCATCTTCATATATCTGGTTTATTGGAAGATTCACAACTTCAAGTATCCTTACACTTTTTAATCTATACTTACAAATGAGTCACCTCCAATATCCCACATCCTAGTCCACCTTAAAGGTTTTTGGGAATTTTCTTAGATATAAGGCGAATGTTGGACCCCTTTCTAAATCTGTAAACAAAATATAAATAAACAATGTCGAACTAGTGTCCAACCAATCTCCTGCCAGTGTCCGATTTGGTCAAACATTCTGTACACGTTGACCAAGTGTCTGACACGTGTTTGAGGAGTGTTCAAGTAGTGTCGGTGTCCAAAGAGTGTCCGACACGAACACTTTGGAATTTTTGCGGTGGTCGTGCTTTAGAAATTTCAACTAAAAAGAAACATATGTATTTGATATCTCAAATAAGTTGTTAATCCTTTCCAAATGAGTATGATGTTCCTCTCAGAGTGTTCAAGCAGTATCGGTGTCCAAGGAGTGTCCGACACGGACACTTTGGAATTTTTGCGGTGTCCGTGTTTTAGAAATTTCAACTAAAAAGAAGCAAGATGGAAAGAGTCCGATGTATATATGTATTTGATATCTCTCATAAGTTGTTAATCCATTCCAAATGAGTATGATGCCCTTGTTCCTCTTAGTGTCCTTTATGTGGTCCCCGATTCTTGATAAAATTTGACTCATCTTAATCGCAGGAAAAAGGAAGAGAGTTATACTGAATGATTGTCACTTATGCGTGTCGTGGGATCTGTTTGAAAATCATTTGTTCATTGCCAATTTCACTTCAAAAGTTTGGTATTGTGGGGGTGATGTTTGATTCCATCTAAGGCGAGAGAACTGTTATTATTTTAAAGAATTGGAGCTGTGGGGTGATGGATGATGCCATTAAGACGAGAGGATTCTTTTTCTCTTGGAATTGAGATTCGGCCTTTAGAAGGGCAATAAGTGACTCTGAATCTCTCACCTGATTCAATTGATTGAGTTGACTGTGGATGAAGATAACTGGAAATGGAATAATAAATCATGCAGGCCACCAGAAGCGTTTTAGCATGACTCTTGGATCCTTTCCAACCTGATTTACACTAGTCAATTTCTTTATTTGGACCTTGGGTCAAGAACAAGGATGCACCGACTCTTCGGAAAACCTCCGAGTCACGAGTCAAATACGTGTCGGACACGGATTCGCGTCCGACACGCGCCCGACACGTATTGGACACGTGGGCAACGGTCAAAATTCGTTGACCACGGTCAAGACTCGGTCAGACACGGTCCGGACTCGGTCGGGTGCTATTAATCCCTCCTCTTCGATCATTCGGTTCCTCCCTCCCACAAACCCTAATCAGAGAGCAGAGAGCAGAGAAAGTAGAGAGAACAGAGACAGAGGGAGTAGACTCGAGGGTTCGATCGATTTCGGTCGATTTCGACAGAGAGGGAGAGAGAGAGGGTTCGGTCGATTTCGACAGAGAGGGAGAGAGAGGGTTCGATCGACAGAGAGAGAGGGTTCGATCGATTTCGACAGGAGTTTCATTTCATCCTCAAGGGTGGTCGATCGATTTCGGTCGATCGATTTCGACTTGAGTTTCATTTCGATCGATTTCGGTCGATTTCGACATAGAGATAGATCGAGGGTGGTCGCTGGACGGAGCTAGAGAGAGGGAGCTCGCAGGAAGGAGACGATGTCGTCCTCAGCAGGTACCTATCTTCTTTCAATTTTTTTTTCTGCGATTTTCTTCTATCAGTCTATGCATCATTCTCTTCTCGGATTTCTTCTCTGATTCATCTCTGATTTTCTTTTCTGCTTTGATTTTTTTTTCTTTATTGAATGAGTATTGTGCTGATATTGCAACACACATCCTGATTTTGTTCTGCTCTGATTTTGTTCTGCTCTGATTCATGTCTAATTGAACACACATCCTCAAAAGTTTTTTCATATTCTTCCATATTCTGATTTCATGAATGATTTCATGAATATGAGACTCTCTGTGTCTCTGATATTTGAGGATATGTGTTCTTTCAACACTAGTAGAACTGTAGAATAAAACAATGAGTATTGCTTATTTTCTTTTATGCTGATTTTCTAATTTCTGCTGATTTTGTGATTTTTGTACATCAACTGCAAAGAATAAAAAAAAGTAGATTAGCATTAGCAAAGAATGAGTATTTCAATCAGTGAATCAATATTGCAAATAATGAAGTTTTTACATTCTCAAATGCTTATGCTTTATGAGTATGACTTGAGCTTGACTTTATGATGCATTTGAAATTTTGAATGAATGAATGTTTTATTGATATGTATGGATTGTTCACTATTATTATTTATAATTTTATGTTCATATGAGTTACAAAAAAATATATTAAAAAAATAAGTTTGTCCGAGTCCGAGTCCGAGTCCGAGTCCGTGCATCCTTGGTCAAGAAAAAAAATCCTAACTATTGATAATTTCCTCTTTCGAGTCAGTTGTCAATGTCTGGAACTATATCTGTTTGAATCTTCTTCTCTTGTCCCTAGGGGAGATTCAATCCCTCATTGGGTCAAAGAGGGGTGCTCAGTTGAAGGCTTGAAGGTAGTTGGATCTAGCATAGACTGTTGTTGGCAACTATTTAGATTATCTGGAAGGAGAGTAACAACATGATTTTCATTGGAGGGAGGGAGGACCATAACATCCTATGCAAAGACATCAAAGCTCCTGGATCGTACAGATGGATTGTTTGGGGGTGATCTCTGTGGTTAAGTTTCATATATGTATGTTTGAGTGGTAGAGCTCATTTAGATTGTAATAGTTTATCTGTATGTGTTGTGCCTTGTTTCCCATTTCTTGCGACTTCCCAGTCACTTCACTTTTTCTGATTATATTTGGTTGTCTGTTTGGCTGATTAAAAAATCAAAAAATGACTTTTAAGGCTTACTTATTCACAAAATAGATCATTTAGATATCATAGTTGATGTAATGACTAATTTGTGCCTACTGTTAGACTTTTATGACCGATAAGACTCTTTTATTAACTCAGGATAACTCATAAAGTTATATGACATCTTGACCATTCATAAACAAATAGAAAACCTAATTTTATACTTTTATGACCAACAATGACTATTTTATTAATGATTCTAATTTTTATTTTTTTGTTATTTTTACTTCTTTTGTTTTATCCTTAACCCATCCCACCCAATGCCGCTGGTAGGTATCGATATTAATGATTCTAATTATGACCAACTAATTATAAATTTTTATAAGTTTTCATTGACCGACAAGTTAATCAAATATTATGCTATTGTTTGGTAAAATTTTCATAATGTAGTTAATGATTATTACAAATTTGGTTAGTTAATAAAATCAATTTGATTAACTTGTCATAAATTAGATTAGAAAAGTTTATAGGTATCCGTGCATTACCTTTCTTGATAATGATTAAAATTTGGTTTTAGTTATCATTGCCTCTTATTCCATAATGTAGTTAATAAATCAATTTTCCCACTATCGAAATTTGATTTCCCATTCTTTAATGCATGGGTACGTGTAAAGTAATAAAGTTTATTCTCTGTCACTATTTAGTCATAAGCTATCTGCCACAAAGAATGATCATAGCCTCATAGGTAAAATGGGAACCAATATTGAATAAGATAATTTCATGTAAACTAAATAGTGACAGAGAATTGAAACAACACTAAATTAAAACAAAAAAGTTGCTCTTCAAACTCAGATATACCTTCACGACCGATCAAATACAAACACATTCAGCGTGACAAACATTCATGAATAAAAAATGCTAACATGAAAATATTAATGCAGCCATTTGTAGCTAACAAATGACATAAAATAATTGCTCAAACTGCAGTTAATGAAATTATTTGTAGCCATTTGTTGTCTACAAATAACTAAATATAATAATTAATAAAAATCATTGTTCGTCATAAAAGAATAAAATTATGTTTTCTATTTGTTTAGGATAGGTAAATATGTCCTATAATTTTATGAGTTAACCTGGGTTAATGAAAGAGTCATTGTTGGACATAAAAGTATAAAACTAGGCGCAAATTAGTCATTACATCAATTACGGTATCTAAATTGTCTATTTTGTGAAAAAGATGCAGGAGGATTTCTAGGGTTCTTAATTTTCTCTCAAAGTTATTTACTAAATAACTTATTCGTAATCTTTCAATTTAATTAGGAGTATTTTTAGTTTCCTTTTAGGATTAGGCTTTATTTTTTCTCTTAGGAATAGACTATTTGTTATTTTAGTATTTTAGTATTTGATTCTATTTTTTCTTTTAGGAATAGGCAGTTTCCTTTTAAGATTAGACTTTACTTTTTCTTTTAGGAATACACTGTTTGTTATTTTAGTATTTGATTCTAATTTTTCTTTTAGGAATAAGCTGCTTATTATTCAAGTTATTTGAGCACTATAAATAGAGTTATTCCTCAATATTGTAAGATACGTTTGATTTGAGTAATTTAATTGACATTAGAGTTATTTCTCTGTGTTTTGGGCTATTCTCTTGTGTTCTTCCCTGTCAATTATTTGTTGCTATTAGCCTGCAGAATAATCGCTATTCTGTTCGGCGTCAGTTGGTATCAGAGCTTCAGCATCTTCTTGGGGTGAGATTTTATCAGTTTTTATGGCTGATGGTCGTGGTCGTCGCGGGCAGGTTTCGAACGAGGAAGCCTCTCACCGTGATCGTAGCGTTCAGGATGTGATGATTGAGGATTTACAGAGGCAAGTTGCAAAGTTAACCCGGCGTCTAACGGCGTTGGATTTCGGTAATCGTGAGATGAAAAATCACGATTCCGATTCCCGTTTCGAAAACATGTATCACAATCGTGCTCGACTCTGGGAGCGCCGTGGTCGGGAGGATCGTCATGGAAATCTCGGTTTCAAAGTGGATCTACCCGAGTTTTCTGGTACGTTACAGGCCGAATGATTCGTGGATTGGTTGAATGAAGTAGAGCGTATTTTTGAGTATAAGAAAGTCCCAAATGTGGTGAACAGGGACATAAAGTGACTGAGTGCAGGAAGCCTGCTATTCAGAAGGGCAACAATCTTCTGATTGAGGAAAATGTGGTAGACAAAACTGAGGAGCTTGGAGAGCCTGTGTATGACACTGATGAAGATGGAGATGATCTGTATGGAGATGGCCATGAGACTCTGGTCATTCGTAAGAGTCTACTGACTCTCAAAAGCGATTCAGGGGACGATTGGTTGAGAACCAATATTTTCCACTCAACCTGCACAGTTGCAGATAAAGTCTGCAAGATGATCATTGACAGTGGCAGTTGTGAGAACGTAGTGTCTGAAATTGCAGTTGAAGACAAATTGTCATCCCAAGCCGTACAAATTGTCGTGGCTGAATAAAGGCAGTGAGGATGATGAGGTTTTCGTCGAGCAAGGGAGGTGTCAGACCATACAAAAGGAACATAGGCTGGGGGGAATATCAAAAACCATGTACATGGAGAACAAGTTGCAGTTGGATGGCCCTCTTGGCTCTCCCTTTATGCAAGTGAAGCTATCCTTGGTTGGATTCCTAGGGATGTTGAAACTTTCAAGAAATTTGGGATGATAGGGAGAAGAGTTCATGGTGATGTATACAAAGCTAGAGATAAATGGAGAGGCAAACTCGTGGCATTAAAGAAGATTCGTTTTGACTTTATGATGCGGGAGTCTGTTGTGTCCATGGTTGAAGCGATTGTCATACTGCCTAATTTGAATCATCCCAATATCATAAAGGTGCAAGTTTTGGCGACTTTGAAGATGTCACCTAGTTTATATCTAATATTTGAATACATAAAATATGATGCAGATGGTATTGCTCCGCATCCAGGAACGAAGTTTACACTTCCTCAGGTAAAACATTTTGTGCGTCAACTGCTGTTGGGGCTTGAACATTGCCACAGCCGGATGGTATTTCATTGTATTATTGACTCATTCCCAAGACTAATACCCCCCAAAGTAAATCAAAGTGATAGTTGTTGGAACACATGCATCATGCTTCCATTCAAGTCAGAGCTAAGAAAAGGTGCGGGTATGAGCACTATCATATCTATGTTTTCAGATCTACATCCATCATTATTGCTATTCCTTCACCGACTTTGCTGTATAAAACTTAAGAATATGTTGAATGACACATCAATTGTCATGAGAAGAGAAACTATAGGGAATGACATTATTGGGGTGATATGGAAAGGGCAATCAAATGTTGTGATTGCATCTCTTTCAGGCGACTTCATGAAGCCAAAACTTAACGAGGTTGATGACATCAAGGAATTGATTATTATAGTAAAGGAGTATGTGTTAGGTTTGCACAGTGTTGTTAAGGCAGACGCCTAGGCGCGCCTCGAGGCGTTTTGGCAAATAGACGCCTCAAAATGATGCAAGGCGGAGCGGTGAAGTGAGGCGTCCGCCTCAGACCGCCTCAGCCCATTTACAGCTTAAAAACCAAGAGCCTATTGCAGCCCACTTGTCTTTTAAGGTTAAGAGGGGGGTATTTAGAGTTTTAGACAAGAGAACGACTCTTTGGGGGCTATTGTTGTTGTGTGTGTTCTTTTCCTTCTAATCAGGTTCTTCTCCTTCAAATTAGGTGTTGCCTCTTTCATATCAGGATGTTTCCTCTCTTCTTCTTCCTCCTTCCTCTTCTTCTTCACTCTCCTTCCTGTGTTTTTTTATATGATCTGTTCTGCAGCTTCTGCTGTGTTTTTTTTATATGATCTGTTCTACTGCCTTTTTTATATGATCTGTTCACCTCCTTTTTTTAATGATTTGTTCTGTTTTTTTATATGATCTGTTCTGCTATGATTTTTTCTTCACAATAAACAATAATAAGTAATATTTTAGTGTATGGATCGTAATATTTTAGCATATAGATCAAAGTTTTGTGCAAATTTCCAAAGTTAAACCAATGAGACTTGTTGGGCGATGCCTTACTAAATTGCAATTTTCCAAACACTATTTCAAATTCAACCATTAATTTTTCAAACACTGTTTCAAATTTCCAAAGTTTAACCAATGAGAAGTTGATGAACTAGTTTACATTATGCTTTGATGTTTTTCTTGTTTGTTTCTTTTTAAGTGATTTAGTGGATAGGCAAGTTAAGTACACTTATGTAGTGCATCTTTTTGCTATGCTATGCAACTTTATTATGTTTCCATTTCAATTCTAAATAATTGTATGACTTTTTGTACATATTGGCATATGCAAGTTATCAAAATGATGATGAATATTACTTATCTAAATGTGTTTCAATTTATTATAATAAAATATCTTTAAAAAATGTTAAAGACCGCCTCAGTGAAGTGAGGCGTCCGCCTCACCTCTGAGGCGTTTTCAAGCTCATCCGCCTCCCCGCCGCCTCAACGCCTTAACTACACTGGGTTTGCAGATGGAGCTCAAGAGCAGGGAAATGAAAGACAATCTAGTACGCCAGCAAGAGCTAGCAGAGTTTTCTGATCTGGTGCCAGAGGATCTTCCTCCTGGGTTACCGCCAGAGGATTCCGATGAAGCTGTTGTGAACTCGAGGACGATTTTTTTCCAACCCGGGGTGACTGATGCAGGAGGATTTTTCTATGGTTTCTAATTTGGGTTTCTAGGGTTCCTAATTTTCTCTCAAAGTTATTTACTAAATAACTTATTCATAATCTTTCAATTTAATTAGGAGTATTTTTAGTTTTTTTTTAGGATTAGGCTTTATTTTTTCTCTTAGGAATAGACTGCTTGTTATTTTAGTATTTGATTCTATTTTTTCTTTTAGGAATAGGCAATTTCCCTTTAAGATTAGACTTTACTTTTTCTTTTAGGAATACACTGCTTGTTATTTTAGTATTTGATTCTAATTTTTCTTTTAGTAATAGGCTGCTTATTATTCAAGTTATTTGAGCACTATAAATAGAGTTATTCCTCAATATTGTAAGAGACGTTTGATTTGAGTAATTTAATTGACATTAGAGTTATTTCTTTGTGTTTTGGGCTATTCTCTTGTGTTCTTTCCTGTCAATTATCTGATGCTATTAGCCTGCAGAATAATCACTATTCTGTCCGGCGTCAAAAAGTAGGTCTCAAAAGTCATTTTCCGTTAAAGGGGGTACGTTATTCATTTTCCTTTGAAATAATGCTATGTACTTTCCTATATGTTCCTGTTTTCCCCACATTTTCTTTTCTTGCCACGCAAGATCAACTTATTTCCCCCACATTTCAAAGGACTTGAGCTTGCACGTTGAATGATTTTTATCTTCCTTGTATCTCTGGATGGATTTATATTTGATGTTTCTCATGAACTTGAAAACTGATTAAGTATATATTGTGGCAGATAATGGGAGATGTATTGGCTGTAAAGAAAGCACTGATGGCTATTTCGTGCTGCCTACAAGATAATCCACCTACTGACAAGGCACAAAAAGTTGGGAATAAAGTGGTAGGTGTGGCTTCTCATGGCTCCCTCCCTGACCCTCATGTGGATCCTCCTCATCGAAGTTCCTTGCTGTCTCCCTCCCTGCGACACACTGTCGATTACGCTTCAAGAAATCCTTCACTGCCAATAGTGGTCGACAGGATATCCACTTTAGACCCAAAGAAGCAGCAACAAGTTGCATTCAGACTGTTGTGTTCAAATGACATTGTTGGAGGTGTAATTGGAAAGGGCGGGAACGTTGTCAGGGCACTACACAATGAAACTGGTGCTAACATAAGTATTGGATCACCTGTTTCTGAGGCAGAGGATCGTGTTATTACAGTTTCTGCTATGGAGGTTTGTGGTCCCACTATTTTTCGTTGTCTGTTGCATACGTCATTTTATATCACGATCCAAGTAAATTCTTGTTAGTATAGTGTGAAAATGATTTTGGTTTCTTGTTGGATAGATCCCGGAGTCACGGTTTTCTCCTGCACAAAATGCCACAGTTCGTGTTTTTGCTAGGTGTGTAGAGGTTGCTATTGAAAAGGGGGTAGATGCAGGTGCAAACAAGAGTGGATCTGTTTCTGCACGTCTGCTAATACAAGCTAATGAAGTGGGTTGTCTAATGGGAAAAGGAGGCACTATAATCCAAGAAATGAGGAAAGTGACTGGTACTAGCATCAGAATAATTGCAGGTGACAAGGTTCCAAAGTGTGCTTCAGAGAATGACGAACTGGTCCAGGTATCATTCATTCTGGCATTTTCTTTATAGTAGATAGTACTATTAGCTGAAAACCCTTGATGACGGAACACAGCAAAATAATCAATACTTGTACTGGAAGAAAAAAAAACAGTTTCTGGTAACTTTATGAAAAAAAAAAGTTCTACCATGTTCTAAATGTCAGGGGTTTTGCCAATGCAAGAAAAGAAGCATTTGCTTTTGTGTATGTATTTACTGTGGAAAATAGCAGAATAGTCAGCTCGTCGTCAGTCAATTTCGTACTAAAAGGAGTAAAGCTATGTTTTTACAGATTATTGGCGAGTTGAGCAATGTTGAGGATGCTTTGTTTTGTATTACTACGAAATTAAGGGATAATCTTTTCCCTAATAAAATGACAAGCAGTACTGGATCAGGGAGCTATGCTTCCACATTCCCTGAGATCAGTCCCTATGGAAGAGCTAGGGAGCCAACCTCTCCTGGATTGTATTCATCTGTGGGCATTTCTCGTCACATTGATCGACAAACTACTTTAACACGTTGCATGGATCATCTTGGACTTTCTCATGGTTTGGATTGTCCACCTTCGCCACAGCCATGGACATCACAGGTGGGTTGTATTTTCCCTTTCTTTTGGTACAGTCAGTGACCATTCTTTTAATTCTATCCATGTGTCACTCAAGTTTATGATGCTTTTGTTTGCAGAATGTTGGTGGGCTTAATTTGAGGAACATCGATGTTGGTAGAGGATTGACAAGAGGTGGTCTAGATTTTGGCAGGTTAGCATTCAATTAACGGAAAATGACTTTTAAGGCTTTCTTTTTCACAAAATAGCCAATTTAGCTACCGTAGTTGATGTAATGGCTAATTTGTTCATATTTTTATACTTTTATGACCAACAAGGACTCTTTTATTAACCCAGGTTAACTCATAAATTTATAAGACATTTTTATCCTTCCTAAATAAATAGAAAACCTAATTTTATACTTTTATGACTACTCTCTTATTAATTATTCTAACAGAAGTATCATCTTGTTATTATTATTATTTATTTATTAATCATTTATTATTATTATTATTATTATTATTATTATTATTATTATTATTATTATTATTATTATTATTATTATTATTTTGTGTCTGGGAAAAAAGATGATTTCATTTCTAAGTAGATAATAGCCCTCACTTCTTAACTCGCTCATTAATAGCCTCAAACTTAAACTGTCAAATTTTTTGAAAGACAGTGTCATCAGCGTGTTATTTAACACTGTATACCGCATGACTTCAATAATTGTTGGATCTGTTTCAGTTAGGCTATTTAAGTTGATTTTGGTCAATTTACACAATTCAAAACACATCTAATGGAGTCAGAAATACCACAAACTTGTTTTATTTATTTTTATTATTCTATTTTTGTGGCGTGATTTTAGCTATAAAAGATCGCAGTATTTACTCTTAACTCAAATCGTTAATAGCCCCAAAACTTGAATTGTAAAAAAAATCAAGAAACTGAGTCTACATGAATAATACTCAAGTTAATTACAAAGATTAATATTTGTGAAATAGATAAGGGATTGAGCAATCTGTCATTGGGGATACATCGAAGCTGCCATCAACAAGTGACAACTGAAGTTGAGGAGGCTATTAAGAACAAAAAAAAATTATGACTGATTATTGCAATAAGCTATAGTGGGTAATAATAATAATAATAATAATAATAATAATAATAATAATAATAATAATAATAATAATAATAATAGCAATAATAATAACAATAATAATAACATTAATGATGATGATGATGATAATAATAAATAAATAAATAAAAACAATGTGATAGTTTTGGCTTCATTAGATATGTTTTGGAGAGTGATTGCTAAAATAATAGGCCATAAATTATCAACTTATACAACATAACTCAACCAACAATTGGTTGGTCATAATTAGAATAATTAATTAAATAGTCCTTGTTGGTCATAAAAATAAGTTTTCTATTTGTTTAGGAAGGGTAAAGATGTTTTATAACTTTATGGGCTAATTTGGGTTAATAAAATAGTCCTTGTTGATCATAAAAGTATAAAAGTAGATACAACTTAGCCATTACATCAATTACGATATCTAAGTGGTCTAGTTTGTGAAAAAGTAGGTCTTAAAAGTCATTTTCCGTTCAATTAAAGCACAAATGTCTTCACTGTTTTTTTCAGAAGAACTTTGTGGCCTCAATCAAGTCTTATCAATTAATCACTAGTTAAAAATATATAAGCTGTCACGCCCTGCCTGACAAAATCACATATCTTTTGATGTGATTATGAAAAATCGACACGACACTTATCCACTGCCACATCATCAATCACGTACAAAATTCGAATCCATTGAAATCATCAAACAAATTCAAGACCAACAAAAATCGCTTGGATATATACATCGAAGTGTAAAGTACAGGTACAAACTTCTTTCCCAAAACCCACAAATGTACATATCCACATACATACCAAAAACATTGATATCCGAAAACTATATCATGATCACATATACCTATAGCCAGCTCGATTATCAACTAACAACAGACATACCAATCTACAACTCGGCTCCACCAATTGGATCAACTCTACCAATAGAAGTGCACCCACGTGCCTCTTCCACATGTCAAACATTCCCAAGGAGGCGATGATATACTCTAAATACTCCCCCAACCTTTTTAATTGTATATTCACTTATCATAAGCAGCAAGAGTCAATAAATTGTATCAGCAACCACTGTGAACCCCATTAAAAATAATCATGTTTGTCCATAATATATTGCATGAAACACTGATTTTGACCCCTAAAATCTCAATAAAAATCACAATATATAGAGGATATTCATAAAATTTGATTCACGTCAAAGTGTCTCTTGCAGGATGAGATTTATCTTCGACTAAGAATCACAAAATTTGATTCACCTCACTAAATCCCCCCGCCCCACCCTGCCTCGCGTCACAAAATTCTCCTATGCTCATGTTGTTGTTTTTGCTTCTTGTTGTTGAGAGTGATAAGAAACGAGGAGAGAAAGTAAATAGGAGGAGATAAAACAGTGAGGAGGAAGGAAAAAACCGAGCGGGGCGGCAGCGCCGCTCCCACTACTGCTTTGTTCTTGCTATTGAGAGAGATGAGAGGAACTCACAAAGAAAAGAAAAAAAAAATAATTATAGTATTTATAGTGGTGATGTCAAATAGTAGGTTTTAAAAAATAAATAAAAATTTGGAGGTGTTGGTGTCAAAGAGGGGAAATGGTGGTGTCAAAAAGTCACTGCCTTTTGCAATCAACAAAGTTTTATATGTGCATCCTACTCATTTAAAGGGCATGTACATCTCAAATAATTGATTTGAAAACTAATATGGTGCACTTTGTTTAATCTTCTTTTATGGGTCCAAGAAAAGTGTCCATTGAACTGTGGTGGGGACGTTAGAAATTTTTTATTAGTAGTAGTTTAAGAGATGTACCTGTACTACATCCATCATTTGAAAGACCGAAATAATTAAATGTCACAAGTAAATGAGCTTTTGTATCTGACATAAGAACTGGGGATATCGTCTTCTATGTTATGACATAAGAACTGGGGATGTCTTCTATGTTATGATTAGCAATATTTTAAGACACGTTTTGCTTGCAATAAATTATCATTTGAAATGGTTACATTCCTTTTTTTCTAGCTTGAAATATGGTAAAACTGTAGTATGGGTACAATGTCGTAGACTATGTAGTAGAAACAACTCATTTAAAACCTTCTACAAGTAAAGAAAGCTACAATTACGGTTAAAAACCGAACAGATGGTTCGGTTTCAAACTGGAACTGCCAACCAAACCGATGGGATCGGTTTCAAAGATGCTCAAACCGAAATCAAACCGCACTCTTCGGTTTGTCGGTTTTTTTCGGTTTTCATGGTATCCAACTAGGAGAAGAAAGAAATGGCGAGAAAGAGACTTGATGATGGATATTCGAACCAGTAAGTTCGTCATCGCGGATCCGCGCACGTTCAATCGGTTCGAGTGATACGAGATTGTTTGGTTATTCAAGTTCTTTTGGAAACTACACAAAAACAAACCCGGATGATTCGTCGACGAACACGTCCGCTTTTGCGGCGATGACACCAACTTTTTCATGACTTGATTTCGTGGAGAAACATCGATCCACCGGCTCGGTGAGATTGAGCAGTGGTGATCAATCAAGAACTGCACGGACGGAGACAGTGATATTGATCCGTAATGGTGTTGCTCCTGGGTTTTTTTCTCTAACCGACTCGACTGGTCTGATTGGTGGGAGGAGATGATGAGAAAAAGAAGAGGTAAGTGAAAGTCTGGATTCAAAGATATTTTTCTTTCATTTTTTTTATGAATCTCTAATCAATGGTTATATTTTAATTGAACAAATTAATAGGGTTTCACTTTTTCAATCACGAGCCATCATCAGTGTAGTCAAGGCGACTGCCTAGGCCCGCCTCAAGGCGTTTCTACAAAATTTCGCCTCAAAATGAGGCAATGCGGTGCGGTGAAATGAGGCATCCGCCTCGCTGCATCAACCGCCTCAGCCCAAAATCTGGTTGTAGCCAGCCCAATTGCAACCCATTTGCAGCCTAATTGTAGCAAAAAGAAGTTGCAACCCACTCTATAATAAGGTTTTATGTATCTTGGTGTAATATTTGATTAATTTGATATAAACAAGATAAAACGTTTCTTAAGTTTTGATAAATTTGTCACACTTTTTATATTATTTTTTGGAGAAAACATACCATGTTTTTATCAATATGTGATCAACACCAATCTTGATTTTTGATAGTTTAGTTAAATGATTTTTATGCTTTTGGAATACCAATAGTGATTATACTTGTGGATTTTTACCAACAATTTCTTCTAACAAATGTTCAATATTCTCAAATTTTTATTCTTTCAAGATTATTGGTTTTTAATGATTTAGTGGATGTTTGCAAGTTACTTGACACTTATGTAGTGCATCTTTTCACTATGCTATGCAACTTTATTATATTTTCATTTTGATTCTAGGTAATTGTCACTTTTTGTACATATTTGCTTATGATACTTATCAAAATGATGATGTACATTACTATGCTGATATGTTTCAATTTATTATAAAAAAAATCTTTAAAAAATATTTGTTCTAGGTAGTTGTCACTTTTTGTACATATATGCTTATGATGCTTATCAAAATGATTATGTACAATACTATGCTAATATATTTCAATATATTATAAAAAAAATCTTTAAAAAAGTCAAGACCGCCTCGCCTCACGCCTCATGCCTGAGGCGTTTTCAGGCCTGTCCGCCTCACCTCCGCCTCAATGCCTTAACTACAATGGCCATCATATAATATTATTATGAGAGGGACTTGTTCCTATTGCTAAATTTATCAAGTTGGGTATGTGTAATATTTGTTGGTATTTGGTAAGCAGTCTTTAACCGGCCAAGTGGCACATTTTGATACAACACGATGTGTATTCATGATAATTGCTGCTTGAAAAGCTCAACTTGCATTACTTTTTGTCAGTAAAATAAAGTAAAGCTAGTACATTTTTCTAAGTAAAATGACAGTGAAAAGTAAGTAACAATATTTTATATTATTTTAAATATGTATATAGTATTTCGATTGGTTTGGTTCTTTTGGTTTTATTGACTTCAAAACCGAAACCAAACCGAATTTATTAGTTTTGCAACTTCATAAACCGAACTTGTCGGTTTGATTCAGTTTGGTCGGTTTGATCGGTTATTTGTTCAACCCTAGGTACATTATTATGGAGAAATTTGAAATGCAGAAACTCTAGTGAAGAAGCAAATTAGAGTAAGGAGAACTAGAAAAGGGAAAAAACGATTTCTAAATACAAGTAAAAATCAATCACACATGAACTCATCAAAGAATATGTTCCTGATCTTCCTATGTTTATGGAGACCACATTAACACGATGCACCCTATGCCATATCCAATCTATAAGGAGAGAAAGACATCCGAATTCCGACCCAATATCGAATGTTTGATCAATCTAACAATGAGAATCTATTGCATCTTGTTATTGCAAAAGACAAGACATCCTCAGATTGCTCTTAATGGAGTTTTCCCATCCCCTCTGAATCTTGTTTTCTATTTTAGTTCGTTCTTCCAGTTTTAAATACTGTTATTGACATGGAATATGGAGTGTTTTCTTTGATGCACTGATTAGATACTTACTCTTGTAACTGTGTTTGCAGTGGAGGAAAATCTGCTATTGTGACGAATACGACAGTGGAAATTATAGTTCCTGAACAAATTGTGGGCTCTGTCTATGGGGAACATGGTAACAATCTCAACCGTTTAAGACAGGTGAGTCTGGTATATCTGTGCTCTGATATTGTAACTAATTGGCACACAACAGAACCACACCACTATGAAGTTTGTTAGTTTATTATCCTGTTGCAAAATGCATATGTTGCACCTTTGTTCTTGGCAATGATGCACGGACTTGGATACGTGTGTCGTGTCGGACACGGATACGACATGGCGACTCGGCAATTTAAAAAAAACTAGGACTCGGAGACACGTCAAACCTTATTTTTATATTTTTTATTAAAAAACTATTAACATAAACGTCTACATCCTAAAGCATCCAATTTCAGGGGCAACTGAGACAAATTCAATAACATAGACTATTATGCTTATGACAAAAATAAATGTGAAATAAAAAATAGGTCAACAAGTGGTATTCAATGTCATCCCAAAACCCCCAACCCTTAGCACCAGTCGATCAAAGAAGAAATTAAAGGGAAGAATTTGAAATTGAAGGGTAGAAGAAGAAGAAATTGAAGGGTTTATGAAGAAGAAATCTAAGAGAAGAAGAAATCTAAGGGAAGAAGAAAAACATACCTTTGATTTTGACAACAAGAAGAAGCTAACAAAACCAACTGCAAGAAACCCCAATTGATACTTCTCTGGGGTCGACGGTGATCTCCATGGATGATACCCAAAAGCCGCCACATAAGTCGCACAACAAACATCATGCTCTGAAGGTTCCCAAACTAGTGCCTCGGTAAATTCCTAAACGACACAAAAATCACAACTTTCTCGATAAAAATCAAAACTTGCTCGAGAAATTGACTGAGTGGGGCAAATTAGGTGGAAGGGGTTGTTTTACATACTTGAACATGATGATTCCGCTAATGAAGGTGACTAACGGCACCCCAAGTAGTGGAAAAGCTGAGGAGATGAACGAGGTTGAGTATGTTGGTCGAAGATCCGCCACTGGTGAAGGATTCGAAGGACTCTGGGGAGAAGATCCCCATCGAATCAACCAGCAAAGACGACCAATACTATGATGGATTCTTCTTCTTCCCCTTTTTCTTCCTTCTCTTTCCTCTTTTTCCTTTCGACAACAAAACCTAGACAACACAGAGATGGATATGCCCATCTCAAGTCGTCTTCGTCTTCTCTTCTTCCTCCTCCTTCATCTTCTTCCTCCCCTTCTTCTCTAAATCACAGTAAATGCAAATGAGTTCTAATAGGGAAGGAAGAGAAGAATTAGGTTTGGTGCTTTAATATCATCCGTCGGATTTTTATCAAGATCTGAAACTGACTATTATTTGCACCCCACCGAGTCTGGACCGTGTCCAACTGAGTATGGACCAAGTCAAGTCGACACATTGACCACGAGTCGGCTACGTGTCGGGTGTGTGTCTGCATCCGACACGTATTCGACTCGCAATACAGAGGTTTTGCGAAGAGTCGGTGCATCCTAGGTTGCTGGTGATGCATCAGAAGGCAAAGTACTGACATGCTTTGGCTTTATATATTGAATTCACAATGCATAAGACTATTTGGCCAGGGGTTCTACCTGAAAGCATCCGGTCAAGGTGGTTGTGGACCTTGTGGTATAGCTTAATATTTTCCAAATAGAAATACTTGATATGATGAAGCAATATTTAATTAGTCACTAAATTTTCTTTCATTTACCTTTCTGATCACTTTCTGGCTTTTGTGTCATGATAATTTGCATTAAAAGACTAAATGTTCTCAGCCAGCAACATGGCGTTGTATGCGTCCTGACATAGGAGTCCCTGTTAAAAAAATTTACAGTTAAATATCCAGTGATCAACTATAGAAGGTAACATGAAACTTGAGGTTGGGTGACTTCATGTTCTCACTTTATTTATTTTCTAATGGTGCATGTTTAGTTGTATCTTTGCCTTTAATGGGTTGCTCTCTCACTAATGGTTTTCCTTTAGAATAAAAATCTTTGTTTTGTGTGATTAAAAAAAAGCCAAAAAATGAAGGTAAACAAGTTATGTTCGATAAAAGAGGCTGCTAGGACAGACTGATTGGGGCAGTATATTAACCATTTAAAACAAGCACAGCAGTAGAAGAGGTGGATAGCAAGATAGCCACCCACCTCTCCCCCCCCCCCCCCCCCCCACCCCCCACCCCCCCCCCCCCCCCCCCCCCCCCCCCCCCCCACCACCCGTTCCCTTCATCCCTTTACGCTGCAAAAGCAAAAAAAAAAAAAAAAAAAAAAAAAACCTGCCATATTTCTGCAAAAACTGTAAGAAAAATGTAGGTGTAGCTGACATTACAACTGTAACATCCTCATGCATCATCTCCACCAACATTGTCAACCCCGTTGTGCCATACTCAACTTCTTTTGTTGATTGAGTCAAACACAATCGAGTGAAACATAAAATTGCAAAATGTTGGAATTTTCTTCCCATAATTGCTTCAACGACACTCTCGAGATAACTTGTTCCGTAAATGGCATGAGTCTGTAGCGAGTCTAAAAAAATATTCAGGTAATGAGTGAAATGGAGATTTTCCAATAAATAGGGGATGGTGCAGCAGCTCACCATCTCGAAGTGAGGCGGGAAAAGAAAAGATTGGTAGTAATCTCATAAGCATTTCCAGAAAGTGTACAGTGGTCATCAGAAGGCATGCAGCGACTTGTGGGGTTGTGATTGGTGGGATAATATTGGGAAACATTTTCCAAAAGTGGACAAAGGGCTTTCCACATGTGCTTCAAGCTCTGTAACACCGATAGGGGTACGGGTTACTTTTTCACCAATAAGTTTAATATTGCTATAAATGTATAATCGGGATGGAACATTTGTAAGAATTGAAAAATAGAGACTTCACGAGTAGAGTCTTAGCATCATTTGTCCTATCCAACATTCTCCACACATTCTTAGTCATGAAAACCATATTCCTCATTCTTAAATCGATTGAGGGATATTATTTCATTTACATGAATAGGCAACTTTATTGAAGCCCCAGTTTTCATCAATTTTATGCCTAATTGGCTATTCCTTGTACCGATTTTGACTATCAATACTATGCCTACTTGAGATAAGACGAGAGATGAGGAAAGTTTTTGGAAGGACATGCGGGTTGGTGACGAGGCATTCAAAGATAGTTTTCCTAGATTGTTCGCATGATGTAATGAGGTTAACTAGATTGTTTTTTATTGCCACAAAAAAATAAAAATAAAATAAAATCAATTTGTATTCATCATCCCCTATTATCTATTTCTTATCTTAACAACTGTGGTTGTCATATCACAGATATCAGGTGCCAAAGTTCTATTGCATAAAATCAATTTGTATTCATCATCCCCAATTATCTATTTCTTATCTTAACAACTGTGGTTGTCATATCACAGATATCAGGTGCCAAAGTTCTATTGCATGATCCTCGACCTGGAACAAGTGAGGCCGTAGTCATAATATCTGGAACTCCTGATCAGACACAGGCAGCGCAAAGCCTTCTCCAAGCTTTCATCCTGAGTGGGCAGTCCTCACCAGAGAGCCGTAAACGCTTGTTATTGTGATCTGAACTGTGGTGGAATCAACTACGTTCCAAAATATTTTTGGTTTTGCAAGTAAAGATTGCATGGGCAATGGTTTGTGTGTGGAGAACAAGGATATTCTGGTAGCAAAAAGCTTGCACTTACCATGCTGAATCAACCATACAAGATGGACCGGGCTTGCGAATTGCTATGTACCTGTCATTCTTAATGTTAAATATTAAATGTTAATTATTTTATTTGTGCATTTTTTTTTTCTTTCTTTTACTTTTGTTTAATTTTTTTTTTGCGACAAATATTCACATTTAATCTCTTTGGCTTGAGTGAGTGGCACAGTAAGTTTACAGATTCTTAAAAATCAAGTACTTGCACCAGACTGTAGACATGAAATGGTTTCTCTGGTTTCCCATTGCAAAAATTTCAAGAGCCAGCACCTTTACAGAGTACCTCTGCAATAAGAAAAGGAATTCCTCAAATTTGTATGGTTGATTACAATTTCTTGCTGAACATTATTTTTGCCAAACCCTATTTCAAGAGGTACAAGCCCTTTTTACCAACAAAATATTTCATCTAGATACTTTCATAATGACCCGTCTCAACTTTTTTGGATTCTTTTGGGATTGATCAAACCCATCTCGATTCTGTCCCGGTCTAGAATAGGATGGGATTGGGATGGAACCCATTTTGTCCCTTATTTATTTATTATTTAATATTTTAATTTTATAATCGAAAAAAAAGTCTATTTGATATAAAGTTTGGAATTATTATTCAACGACAAAAAAACATAATAAATTATCAAAATTTGAAATTAGTACATTTGAAGATATCGATTCCTCATTAATATGCACATAAAGAAGAATCTACCAATTGTCTTGCATTATCAAACATTTGATAAGAGTAAATATTTTGGTCAATAATGTTCTTATGCTGTCAAGGATAGTTTGCTTTTGTCTCATATAACTAAAATAGAATACCACATTGTTATTTCCTTGCGATAATAAAAAGAATTGTTATTTTAATTGGGTATTTGATAATAAAATGAATTTGTATTCTTAATTTGGATATTTAGTCGCATTGGAATAAAAAAAAATCCTAACTAATTTTTTGATATAAAGTTTTAACACATTTTTTCAATGGTCTTTGAACCATGCCCATCCTGTCCTGTCTCGAACCCGTTTGGGACGAGACGAGGTTGGGATGATGTCTATCTAGTCCCGAAGATAAAACAACGAAATGAGATTGGGATGAGGTTCATCCCGTCCTATGCCCACCCCTAGTATTCATTGAACATATCGGATTAGCATGTATCTGATTCGATAATCTGATGGTTTATCAATATTCAAGTCCATATCCAATGCATAGTGGAATTCGAACTATAATCTGCTTCAAAATTTTTATTTGTTCTTATTCTTTTTATTATTATGTTTATAAAAATGTAATATGAAATCAGATTGGATATGGTAAATCTATATTTGCTCCATTAGCTATCAGGCTAGCGGATTCAAATCCTGGTCAAACTATTGGACTAAACCCCTAAATGTATCGGATCGGAATTGGGATCGGTTCACATTAAAATCTAATGAATTTACATACTCTACGCTAGTAGTTCATATACAGTCATTTAGATTTTATTTCTTGCCAATGCCTCCTCTGATAACTAGTATGTATATTTCTATCACCCTGTGTATCTCCCACTCTACCTTCTTCTTCCACTCACCATCCTTTGCGAACACCCACCACTTGTAATTCCATTTCCCTCCCTTTTTCACCCATCACAAACATTTAACAAACGTCTTCATTATTTTGAATTGCTTGCTTAAGAGCGCTCAACAGGTGCTTAAAGAATATGAAAAAAAAAGGGAAAAAAAGCACAAGAAGTGCACAGAAGATATTCACGTGTGTGGGTTTCTAACTTTTAGGATTGATCAAACCCATCTCAATTCCATCCCGGTCTAGAATAGGATGGGATTGGGATGGAAATTTCCAATCCCACCCATCTTGTCCCGAACTTATCTATTTACTATTTAATATTTTAATTTTATAGCCGAAAAAGAAGTCAATTTGATATAAAGTTTGGAATTATTATTCCAACAACAAAAAAACATAATAATTATCAAATTTTGAAATTAGTTACATTTGGTGATATTGATTCCTCATTAATATGCACATAAAGAAGAATCTCCCAATTGTCTTGCATTATCAAACATTTGATAAGAGTAAATATTTTGGTCAATAATGTTATTATGGTGTCAATGGTAGTTTGCTTTTGTCTCATATAACTAAAATAGAATACCACATTGTTATTTCCTTGTGATAATAAAAGGAATTGTTATTTTAATTTGGGTATTCGATAATAAAATGAATTTGTATTCTTAATTTGGATATTTAGTCGCCTTGAAATAAAAAAAATCCTACTCTAATTTTTTGATATAAAGTTTTAACATTTTTTAATGGTCTTTGAACCATGCCCATCTTGTCCTGTCCCATCTCGAACTCGTTTGGGACGGGACGAGGTTGGGATGAGGTCTATCTAGTCCCGAAGATAAAACAACGGGATGGGATTGGGATGAGGTTCATCCCGTCCTGTGCCCACCCCTAGTATTCATTGAATAGATCGGATATGGATCGGATTAGCATGTATCTGATACGATAATCTGATGGTTTATCAATATTCAAGTCCATATCCAATGCATAGTGGAATTCAAACTATAATCTGCTTCGAATTTTTTATTTGTTCACTTATTCTTTTTATTATTATGTTTATAAAAATGTAATATGAAATCAGATCGGATATGCTAAATCTATATTTGCTCTGCTAGCTATTAGGCTAGCGGATTCAAATCCTGGTTAGACTATTAGACTAAACCCCTAAATATACCGGATCGGGATTGGGATCGGTTCACATGAAAATCTAATGAATTTACATACTCTACGCTAGTAGTTCATATTCAGTCATTGAGATTTTTATTTCTAGCCAATGCCTCATCTGTTAACTAGTATGTACATTTCTATCACCCTGTATCTCCCATTCTACTCCCAATCACCATCCTTTGCGAACACCCACCACTTGTAATTCCAATTCCTCCTTTTCACCCATCACAAACAGTTAACAAACGTCTTCATTGTTTTGAATTTGCTTGCTTAAGAGCGCTCAACAGGTGCTTAAAGAATATGAAAAAAGAAGGGGAAAAAGAGCACAAGAAGTGCACAGAAGATATTCAAGTATGTGGGTTTCTAACTTTTATGACGCCAGGCTCTTTGCCATTCCTTATTTGTTCATGGTCAGCACTGTTTGACACTACCAAAAGTATTGTCCCACACCACCACCTATTTTTCTACTAAACCACACCACCATTAAATAAGTATTTTTTTTCTCTCTCATCTTTCTCTTCTTTTCTCTCCCTCTATTCTCTTATTTTTCTTCTTCACTGGAAGAACACCACCCGCCCCACCTGCCATCGGCCGCACCGCCCTTTCCCCACATTCATTATCTTCTCTCATTTCTTCATCTTATTCTTCTCTCTTCACATGCACAACCCCCTTCCCGCATTCTTTCGCTCTTCCCCTTTTATTCTCTTCATCTCCTCTTATTCTCCTCTCTTCTCATGAAGAACCTCCTCCTTCTTTCTCTCCTCCCCTCTTCTTCTCCTCTTTTGGCCCCCCTCTATAGGAACCTCCCTCTTCTTCTCATCAAGTCCTGATCTTATGCGCATCTAGAAGAGGAATTGTCAATTTGATTTGAAACTTTAACGTGTTATTCCATCTGGACAATTCCTCAAATTTATTGCTCATTCTTGATGTTAATTCATACAAGTGTCATTCAAATGTGCCTGACGAATTTCATGCATATAACAAGGATTAAGTGCAGAGATGGAAATTTTAGGGTTTCTCATCTCTTCAACAACCCACGCTGTCTCACAATGTATGTCTGCAAATTCATTTACAATGCAACAAACACTACTTGAGAGTGACAAATGACAGAGAAATTGAACATGGCTAACTCCTTGCAACATCAACAAAAAGGGCATAAAACAGAACATCAAAACTCAAAATCTGAAGGAAAAAAATTTGGACAGAGTATGCGTTTTCACCCATTCGCATTAAACAATGCGAGTGGAAGTCTCACATTCGCATAGGTCTGGGAGAATTTGAGGCTCCCATTCGCATAGGTCTGAGCGAGTTTAAGACTCCAATTCGCATTGTACAATGCGTTTGGGTGAAAAAATACTTTGTTTATTTTCTGGATAATTTTGAGTGATTATCGTAAAATGGCCATAACTAGCTCATTTCAAAACATTTTCAAGTGATTCAAATTGTGTTCACTATAACTTAGAGTACTACATTTTTTTTTAATGTTTTGATGAGCTTGAAGATTGGTCTCAATCGAGTATATAATTTGGCCGAAAGTCAGGGACACTATCCTGTTTTGTTTACTGGACAGATTTGAACGACTTGAGTAAAATTACCATAACTTGCTCATTTCAAAACATTTGTAACTAATTCAAACTGTGTTATTAGGTAACTTAGACTACTACATTTTTTGTGTTCTGATCAGTTTGACAATCGATCTCAATTGAGCAACCTACGGTGATTTTATGACAATCACTCAAAATTGTCTAGGAAAAACAAACCAGGGTATTGTCCCTGACTTTCAGCCAATTGATACGCTCAATCCACACTGATTCTCAAGCTTATCAAACACAAAACGTGTAGTACTCTGAGTTATCTAATGAACACAATTTGAATGTTTTGAAATGAGAAAGTTATGATCATTTTACGACAATAACTCAAAACTGTCCAAAAAATAAACAATCTGTTTTTTCACCCAAATGCATTGTACGATGCAAATTGGAGTCTCAAACTCGCCCAGACCTATGCAAATTGGAGTCTCAAACTCGCCCAGACCTATGTGAATGGGAGTCTCAAATTCACCCTGACCTATGCGAGTGTGAGACTTCCACTCCATTGTCCAATGCAAATGGGTGAAAACGTATACTCTGTCCATTCTGGACAGTTTGGACATTTGAGAGATTGTCGTAAAATATGGGGGTGTTTAATCTGAATGTTTCTTCTGCTGTCATTATTTATTGTCCAAATTTTAGATGAAATATTTATACTTTGTCAGTTAGATTAATTAACTTTTGTTTCAAATTTGGGAGAGTGGAACTGGAGAGAATATGAATCCTTTGGGAGAGTGAGTGGAGTGGGGGGGGGAGAAGATGGCGGGATGGTGGTGGTATTTGGTGGAGAAGAGAGGGAGACGAGTAGTGGGGTGGTTGTGATGTTTGATGGAGAAGAGAGGGAGAGAGGCAGCGAAGTGGTTGTGGTGCTTGATGGAGAAAAGAGGGAGAGAGGTAGCGGTGGTGAGAGGGAGAGCAGTGGAAGTGTGGTGGCGAGTCGATTGAGATGGAAGGCAATCGAATTTGGGGGAGAGAGTGGAGTGTTCAGTCGATTAGGAGGGAAGACAATCAAATTTGGGGGGGGGGGGGGGGGAGTGGTGTGGTGAGTCTATTGGGAGGGAAGGCAATCGAATTAGGGGGAGAGAGTGGAGTGTTGAGTCGATTGGGAGGGAAGGAAAATTGTTTCTTTCTTTAATTCATGTGGATGTTTATATTGGTGGTATGGGAGAGAAGTGGTGGTGTGGGAACTAAAGTAAGTGTTGTGGAAAGAAAAGTTGATATGGTGGTGTGAAACAGTGTCTGCCTTTTTTCATTAGTTGTTTAACACTCAAGACAACCCTACACTACATGACTATTTGAATTGTATAGCTTGATAAGTTAGGCAAATCTTAAATTTTGAGGGGGTGATTTACCAGGATTTTATTGTAAATTAGTTTGTTTTTCCAATTGTCAATATTTTTATGAACATAATAGACATCGACAAATAAAAAATCCAATGCATATATTTATTTGAATCAAACAATATACAACACATCCACAGTACTTTCGATCTCTCTATTCTTATATACATGTATACATGTTTTACTCGATGAAACTCCCTAGAAATTAACAATCTCCAAGCAAAATGAGTATGATATACCTGGAGACTGATACATGCTATTGAAATTCCTACCACCAAGTCAGTTACAAGCAAGGGTTGTGATTTCGTCTTTCGAAGTAATTTCGGTCTTTTGATTTTAAGAAATATTTTGGGAAAATATTTCATTGTATGTAGAAAAAACTAAAAAAATTCGAGAATATGTCAGACAAGTATGAATATGTAAAAAGTATGATACAAATAAATTAACCTAATAAATACATTAAATGAATCCTAAGTACACATGTACCCCTATAAATGTAAATTTTTTTGGGTTTTACACGTAAAATATCAAAATCTACAAAAAGTGACGAAAAAATTTCGACCAAAAATTATTTTTTGCTTCATAACTTTTTAGGTTTTACATGAAAATTCCGAAATTACAAAAAACAAAAACGAAATATTTTGAAATAACTCATTTTTCGATTTTGCTTTTAAAAATTTTGAGATTTTTAAAAACAAAATATTTCACGAAATCACAGTAGTTACACGGAGAGGAGGAAAATTATAATATAAAATATTTAAAAAATAAGAAAATATTAAAATTGCATTTGAAAAGAAACTGATATATATATATATACAAAGATTTTTTTCAAAGAAAATTACACACTTCTATTTCACCCACCTATAAATTTTAGTGGGGATGATCTCTTTGCCTTGTAAATCATCTTCGCCGAAAAATCGCAAGTTTTTGAAATCTCCAACTCTATTCGATGCAATCATCGAGTTCAAGGTGAAATTGAACGGTTAAAAATTCTCAACCTTGTGTAGCATGTAATGAAACTCCAAATGAATTCATTTTCCTTAAGAGAGATCATCCCTACAAAATATAAAAGTATTCTAAAATTTCTAGATGGATGAAATAAGTGTATGTAACTTTCATTGTAACAAAACTCCAAAAAAATAATAAAATAAAAGATGCAAATCAATTTGATTTGGAAAGAATCGACAAAACAAGGATGTGTACATCAACTAGGAGACCTACGGAGAATTTATAAAAGGAGAGGGAAACGAACCTTTGGGGAACACCCCGTCTGCAACCTCACGGCCGTCATTGCCCTGAATCCTCCTCACACAGACATCACCATCTTCCCTTTTTGCCTCCATCAGCCAGTAAGCCACAAACCATTGCAACACAATTGCACCACACAGACAACTCTCCATCGCGCATATCGCCTCAATCTCCATGGCCAATATCCATTCATCCATCGCCATAAAGACCCATTGCAGACCAGCCACAAAACATGTCGCCCTCCAAACCTTTATCGCTATCAATCCTAGCCTCCTAAACGCTAGCCACGACCACCATGCACCCATCGCCTTTCGCCTTGCTTCATCTCTCTCGCACACTCTTCTCACAACAGCAACACACATAAAAGATTGCAGATCGAAGGGGGAGGATTTGTATCATCATCCCTCAATCTATCCACACCCAAAATTATTTTTTCCACCACCACATGCAGGCGACAACACATTTATCTTTCATCTCTTAACTCTTTTCTTATTTTTAGTTTTATATTTTATTATGGAATGTGGTTCAACCACATTTAATATGTCTAGCTAAACCTCTTTTAGCTAAGGTGAATTCAAAGCCCCAAACATGTGATTATGGATTAATTAGATTCAATTTTTCCTTGTTAATAAGTGAATGTGTTTTGCTTAACTGCTTTATAGATAACTTATCTTTGTATGTTTGTTAAGGAAGCCAACTTAGTAAGCATGCTAGGATTTGGTGCTAGAGTATAGGAGAATTTCACCTAATAGTTATAATCATATATTCACAAGTAGTAAATACCAAGGAACATTAGTAAGGTTAAGAACAAGAAGTTGTTAATACTGTATTGCCTAGTCAGTGTTCATATTTTCCATAGAACTAAATGATCTTGGATATCTAACTTGTGATTCTTGATTAGATAGCATGAAAAGAATAGTTTGAAAGCGACGTAGAGTTTAATTCAATGAATTTGAAAAAATAATAAGATTAATGCAGTACTGCAGTCACGGTTAATCTTGAGCATTGTCATTCATGAGTTAGTAAAGAATATATTGGGGTTTAGTTCATGAGCATATGTTTGGTGTGGAGATAAAACCCTTCGCTAATTTCTCATCATATCTTACAATAATCTTCTTAGTTTAAAATTTTAAAAAAAAATCCAACCCCAACATTTTCTTATTTAGTTTGTTAGTTATCTTTTAGTTACCCTTAGTGTTAGTTAGTGAGCCCTCTAATCCCTGGTTTAGAACGATCCCTAAAGCAAGGTATTAAGTTGTGTGTCAGTAAAATAGTGCATCAATTTTTACAGTCCTATGCGAACATAAATTTTAGCCAAACACCCTCCCATGCCCCCTCTATATGGTTCATTAGATTTTTATGTTTGGGTAAATCTCAGCCGTCTTTTATCTCAAACCTAAAACACCATTCTGATTTGTTATATAGATTACAGTATTCCTGGTGCCTTCGGCTCTCAAAGTATTTGATATGAAGAGAAATTTCAACTTTGGCCAGGGGTATTTCAGTCATATGCGAACATAATTTCAGCCAAACACCATCCATTTCCCCTTTATGTGATCCATTAGATCTTTATGTTTGGGTAAACCTCAGTTGCCTTTTATCTCCAATATGAAACACCATTCTGATTTGTTATATACTAGTGTAGAGCAATTCTAGATGTCGAGGAAATGGGCGAGGGATGGTGCGTCGCACGCGAGCAGCTGACGTGGTGAAAAAAAAAATTTTGTGAGGGAAATGAAAATTTTGGGCGAGAAGAAGAGGGAATGGAAGCTCCATTCCTAATTCATTCCCTCTCTCGCTCCCTCTGTCTCTCGCTCCCTTTCCCTCTCCCCATTATCGACACATTCGACCTCCCTCTCCCCATTTTCGGCAGATTCGACCTCTCCCCCAAACGAAGCTCCTCCTCTCTCCATCAACACTGAAACGAACGAGAAGAACGAAAATTTAGGAAGAAGAAGGAAATAAGGAGAAGAGAAGAAGGTCTCCTTCGTCCCTTCCCTCTCGCAAAAGGTAAATTTTCCCTCTCATTTTAGGTTTTAGGTTTTAGGTTTTAGGTTTTTGGTTTTTAGTTTTTGATTTTCCCTTTACTTGGGTGTTTTAGGTTATTGGTTTCGGACAAGAAGTTGGTTTTCATCGCTCGGACGCAGAGGTAAGCCCATTCTTCTTCTCTTCGTTTCGTCTTCAGATCTAGGGTTCATCTAGGGTGCATTTTTTTTTTTTTAATTTCAGTGTTCTTCAGCCGAAGAGCTTCATCTAGGGTTCTTTTTTTTTTTTCAGTGTTCTTCAACCGAAGAGCTTCAGTGTTCATGTGGGTTCATTTTTTTTTTCCAGTGTTCATGTGGGTTTTTTTTTTTTTATGAATTGTGGGTTTTTTTTATAATTTCAGTGTTCATATCTGTAGAATTTTTCTTTTTCTTTAAGATTTGTTTTCATCAAAACTATTCTTAGATCTATATTCTTAATCGTGTTAAGGCACCACATGCGAGGTAATACTCGGCGAGCCCACGATTATTAAGATTAGATTAAAGAAGAATCTTCAAAATCATGACTATATTCATGATATTTATATCAGATCTAGGGTTCATTTTTTTTTTTTCAGTGTTCTTCAGCCGAAGAGCTTCATCTAGGGTTCAATTTTTTTTTTTATTTCAGTGTTCTTCAACCGAAGAGCTTCATCTAGGGTTCATTTTAATTGTAATAATTTCAGTGTTCATGTGGGTTTTTTTTTTATGAATTGTGGGGTTTTTTTTTTTTTTTTATAATTTCAGTGTTCATATCTGTAGAATTTTTCTTTTTGTTTAAGATTTTATATATATAAGCATCTTTTTATCTCTGTGTTTTCATCAAAACTCTTCTTAGATCTATATTCTTAATCGTGTTAAGGCACCACATGCGAGGTAATACTCGGCGAGCCCACGATTATTAAGATTAGATTAAAGAAGAATCTTCAAAATCATGACTATATTCATGATATTTATTCTATGTTGTGTATTTCATTTCTGTTTTGATTTCTGCTTATCATCTCTCTGTGATTTATAAACAAACATTACAGGAATAGATAGTGTAGAAGATAATGATTGTATGTTGGTGGAAGAAAATGTAGAAGAGGTGAGGGAACCTAAATATGGGATGGAATTCGTCAACCTTGACGAGTTCCAACGATATTATCATGAATATGGTAATGCAAAGGGATTTCCAGTTAAAATAATGACTACTGAAAAAGATGGTGATGGAAAACCTTCGTTCATTCAGCTTTCATGTGGTCGGGCAGGGAAGCAAAGAGGTGATGGAAAAAATGTTGTTGGATTGCGTCCGTCGACCAAATGTGGTTGTCAGGCTAAGATTAGAGGTCATATACGGGTTGATGGAACAGTTTCAGTGAAAAGAGTTACACTTGATCACAATCACGTGTTAAGCCCTAGTAAATCGAAATTTTATCGAAAGAACAGATCTATGAGCTCGTATGTCAAGAAGAGGCTTGAATATAATGATAGGGCAGGTATTAGACCAAATAAGAGTTATTCGTCATGTGTGGTTGAAGTTGGTGGGCATGAAATGTTGCCTTTTTCCCAAAAAAACTGTTACAATTATTTGGACAGAGTGAGGAAGTTGAGACTTGGTGAGGGGGATGCGATGGCTCTTCATAACTACTTCCAAAGAATGCAAGCTAATAATGCTGATTTCTTTTATATGATGGATTTGGATGATGAAGGTAGGTTGAGAAATGTATTTTGGGCTGACGTATGGAGCAGGGTAGCTTACAAGGAGTTTGGGGATGTTGTTACATTTGACACTACATACTTGACAAATAAGTATGAGATGCCATTTGCTCCTTTTGTTGGGGTGAATCATCACGGTCAGTCAATTCTTTTGGGATGTGGATTGATATGTGGTGAAACGATTGAAGAATTTGTATGGCTTTTTCAAACATGGCTAGTGTGTATGAATGCCAATGCTCCGTCTGCTATAATCACTGATCAAGATAGGGCAATGAAGAGGGCCATTGAAATTGTATTTCCTAGCACACGACACAGATGGTGTTTGTGGCATATCATGAAGAAGTTGCCTGAAAAACTGTCTGGTTGCAATCAATATGAGGCGATCAAGTTTGTAATGCAAAGAGCAGTTTATGATTCCCTGTCTTATGATGAGTTTGAAGAAAATTGGCATGGTTTTATTGATAAATATGGTCTGCATGAAAATGACTGGTTGGGTGGATTATACTCTGAAAGGATGCGATGGGTGCCAATATTTCAAAGAAATGGTTTTTGGGCGGGGATGTCTTCAACTCAAAGGAGTGAAAGCATGAATGCTTTTTTTGATGGTTATGTTAATTCGAAAACCACATTGAAGCAATTTGTAGAACAGTATGAGAATGCACAACGAAGTAAAGTCCAAAAGGAAGTTGAACAGGACTTTAAATCTTTTAGCCGAAGGCTTCCATGCATTACTCCTTATGCAATAGAGAAAAAATTTCAAAATGCTTACACTACAAAAAAATTTAAAGAGATCCAACAAGAGATCCAAGGGAATCTATGTTGTAGAATTGTGGGTGAAGATATGGATGGGGGTGGCTGTGAGTTGTACACTATTAAACAAGACTTGGTGATAAATGATAGGCAACGATCGGTCCATTATGTAGTCTCTTTAAATGTTGACGACTTTGGCATCAAGTGTAAATGTCAATTGTTTGAGTTCAGGGGGATTTTATGCAAACATATATTTAAAGTGTTGTTTGAAAGAGAGATTCATGATATACCTGATAACTATGTTCTTCGGAGGTGGAGGAAAGATGTTAAGAGGGCTCATACGAAGGTGAAAATTGTTTATTCAGATTGGGGAAAGAAGCCTGAAAATGTGCGATTTGAAACGATGTGCAATGCCTTCTATGAAATGGCTGAATTTGCCGCTGAGGATGAAAAGAAGACAATCGAAGTTCAAGAATGGATCACTTTGAAGATGGACCAATATAAAATTGTCGGTGGTGATGAGCATGTTGATTCACATAGGTATTTGGAACTGGGCACCACTACTTCTAGTTCTGCCATCCAGATTCATAGTCCATTAGCGGTTCGTAGCAAAGGACGACCGTCTAAATCAAGGATAAAATCCACCGTCGAGAAGGTGTGTAAAAGGAGACAAGGGAAAAAAAAGAAAGACACGCAAACGAATCAGGCCATTGAGACTAATCTGGTATGTTTTGCAATATGTTTTATGAATGTATATATTTTTATGTTACATATATTGAAAATGTTATTTACAAATGTCATTTGTAGGGTTTACAGTGTATGCCTCATGTTATGCCTCGTGAAAGCAATCCGATGGCTAGTCAAAGCAATACACAGGTTTGTTTTTTATATTTACAAGGTATGAATCAGTAACTATGTTTGGCCACTTATGATTTGTATGTTTGTTATCGTTAAGGATGATAATACGGGGTCACGCGATTTACAACCTGGAAGCGTTGATCAATTCAACTCGCTCATCTCACAGGTACATATTATGTAGTTTGTATGTATCTCTTTGTACGGTTTGTTAGTTATGTGTTTTGTATGCCTCCTATTATTTAATTTTTTATCAGTATTATTTATTTTTGCACCCGCCTTTGCAGCCGCCCGGTTCAAGCCACGGAATGGACTATACAAATTATAGGTTATGATAAGGTTGGTCAACTAGTCTATATTCTTATAAATAGTCATCGTTGTCTGTGTATGGGACAGGTTTACCCCTTAAGTAACATATTAGAGAAGAGAGAGGCTACACAGCAAGGAAATGGGCGAGGGGAGTGAGGTGGCGGGGGTGGGAGCCGTTCATCTCGCGCGGGATGCGCGCGCAAAAAGTCAACGCACACATCTCGAGTGAGATGAACGGCTCCCACCCCCGCCACCTCACTTGCCTCGCCCATTTCCTCGACACTTAGAAATTCTGATTAGAGAAACTCTTTATGTTGTTGGAGTGATTCTACAGGGCGAGGGGAGGGACGTAGCGGGGTGGGGACCGTCCACCCCGATCGGGATGCGTGCCGTCATTTATGGTACGCGCATCCCGCGCGGGGTGGACGGTCCCAGCATTTAATTATTGCTCCATGTGAAATAGTTGCCTTTATATTTGCAGTCATATAGTTCAGCCTGGACAACACAGTTTAAGAGATCAAATGCACCTGTTGTATTCTGTTCAGCTGCTCCACTTCTTTCCTGTGCATGAACAACCGCATTAAAATCACCTAACACTACCCAAAGCTGTGTATTTGAGCTGCAAAGGTAGTGATTTCATTCCATAGTTGTTGTCTTGTTAGATAGTAATTGCTACCATAAATAACTGTAACAACACACATGTATCCATCAGGCCATCTAGCATGAATGAAAACTGCTTGTGCTGATTTACTGATGACAGTAACATTGATACGTCTAGGATCCCAGCCAATCCAGACTCTACCTTCTTGACTAGCATCATTGTTGTCTACCCATCCCCTATGAATCATAGAATTTTGAATGATTAATCTCCTTACTTCAGCTACTTTAGTTTCCACTAAACCGATTAAACAAAGTTTGTGTTTACTCACCAGGTCTCTAACCTCCTTCTGTTTTAGGGGGTCATTCAACCCCCTTATGTTCCAGCAGCCTAGCTTAAACATGATTAACTTTCTGGTGAGAAAGCTGCTTGACTCCTGAAGCAATGACAAAGGTCAAGCTCGTGGCTTCTCTTGGGGCTTCACTGGTGTGGTTATCTGGTGGCTCCAGTCTTGTTCATTCCTTGATGAAACTCTCTCCTCTTGGTTTCTATCAGTGCATGGGTCAGAGCAGGAAGAAGGATGGGAGCAATGCTGGGAGGTTATGCACTTGCATATTTTGCAGTTACATGCGGGACGATTGCTTGATGAATATATAGCAGTCTCAGTTAGCAATCTTCAGAATGTATAGCAGTGTCAGGCGTAAATTCAGTAAATGTTCAGATATGTTTGAATGTATTTTGGCAGGCTATGATGTAAATTCAGTTGAAATGTTCAGATATTCAAGCTTAAACATATGTTGGCAGGCTATGACAACAATTCAGTTTGCAATGTCAGTCGTTTTTATCTTTGAATGTGTATTTGTCGCATTGTTTGATAATGCATAAATTCAGTTTAAATGTTCAGATATTGACACTAGGAGGAAACATGTGCAAAGCAATTAATATAAATGCTGATATTGACAGGGAATGTTATTAAGAAGTGTTGAAGATGCTGAAATTTTGTTGGCAGTGCTGAAATATGGTTGGCAGGGTGTGTATTCAGAAATATGCAAAGTGCTGGAAGTGCTGAAGTTGTATTCAGAAATTCTATGCAGAAGTACTGGAAGTGCTTAAGTGGTATTCAGAAGTGCTATGCAGAATAGAGGGCTGATATTGCTGCTATTAAGAAATGCTGAGAAATACAAAGAGGAGCATCAAGTGCTATGGTTGCTTTTAGAAATACGGAATAAAATAGAAGGGGGAAACAGCTTTGTAAATAAAGTGGGTTGGGAAGACAGCAGTATATAAATACCAATAAGATAGAAGGGAACATTATTCATTGATTTGTAATCTCATTGTACAGATAGCATTAGCTGTCTAGGAGTTTTGGAGCTTCTCGAATAGCTCTACAAGGAGATTGGCACTCTCTAAGCTGCTATGTACATTGCTTGTTATCTTACTTCTATCTCTCTAATACAATATCACTTTTTCATCTGTTTCACTTCTCTGCCTTCCATATCTGCTACTTCTAATTTTTTTGTTCCCAAATCATTTCAGTCTACTATTGTGAATCACCAACTGACAGTATAACAATATGAAATGACAAATCATTTCACTGTCTACTATTGTGAATCACCAACTGACAGTATATGATCTCTGAAGTATAGTGCTGATCTTGATCAGTTGAAATAGCATCCAAGCTTCGAATCTGCAACAAGAATCAAGATAAAGAAGTGCAAGACTGATCTTGTTCAGTGAAATTATAGCTGAGTGGTGAATCTGCAAGAAAGAATCTGAGTGGTGACTCTAACATTGGTGTTGAAATTGCATTGCTTGGAACTTCAATTCTGCAGAAACCATTACAGAGAAGGTCACTTCATAACACTGGATTGTATTGATAGAAATGAAAGAGAAGTAAACAATCTGAAAGAGAAAAAGAGGAGAGGAAAAGAGGGTTACACATTTTTTGATATGAGGCTAAGTGGCTTTAAGATTCAAGGCTTTCACCTTGTATCTACAGAGGGTTACACATTTTTTGATATGATGTGTATCCTTAGATGCTTAAATCAAGCTTCATGCCACCTCCTCCCTCCCCCACCCCCACCCCCCGCACCCGCGGGTCCCTCCTCTTCATTTCTTTAAAAAACTCTTTTTTTTTTTTTTTGCTAAACCTAGCTAACCTAACCAAACAAGATAGAATTTTTGCAGATTCATGACTAGTACTGCCAAGAGCAAACTACCACAGCTTATAAGATAACACATTGAAATAAGACAAACTCAATAAGCAACCAATGCGGAAAATTCTATAGGCCTAGTAGAATCAACATTAATCATTCCTTCATTCTATCCATGGACCATGAGAAACCATCAGTCAATACAACAAAATAACATCAACAAACAAAGTATCATAGACATCTCCGTTAGCCAAGCTCAGTCAAGTCAGAAAAGAATCAATGTCACCACATACCTCCCATCAAACATGTAAGCTAAAGCCAGTGCAGCCATGAAGCTAAAACCATGGCAGTGGACTCTGTCCAAACAATTCAAGGCACACAGGAAAAGCTAACATCTCAAGGCAAAGCTAACATGCAAGTGGCACACACCTATATGCTGAGTAGGACAAATGTAAAAATTCACTTGCCACAAACAAATGTAGTATAAAAGGACAGTCAATATTAGTATATCAAAATTAAAAAGCAAGATTAGATGCTGAGTGAACCTCATCGGAAGTTAGAAGAAGAACATCACTCATTCTCAAATACTGGTCAAGTGCTCTTTGTTGTTTAGGTGTTCCAATGGATAGAGTCCGTCCTCGAGGTCCAGGATCAAAAAATATAGAAGTTTCAACTTCTATGGCATATTCCAAAGCAGATGTCAGTAGACCAGGGGAGAACTCTTCAAAAGCGTAACCATTGCAGAAAAGAATCTTTGATTGTTCGATTGCCATCTTCACCCTTTCTGAGAGTTTGCTCAGCCTCTTCAATTGAATGCAGGATCGTCACTAAAATCAGCTCGGCTAATAAAGGAAAAGAAAAGTGTCAGATCAACCGTAGCATGTAGAAGAAGACTCAGATGTAAAGTAATAAAAATTGCACAAAATATTTCAACTAGGTATTGCAGAAATATGTCAAAAAAAAACCCTAAGAAAAGGCTTATGTTAAAAGTGTTTTACCTGCAAAAACCATGTCTATGTAAAGGATCCACCAAAACCCAACATAAAAGTGTTTCATAAGAGGCACTACCAGTAAGAAAATGAAGGTATTATTCAGAATTTCAAATCGAAAATAACACCATCATTGCTCAAAATATTAAAGTAAATACATGTGAAACATGCAAAATTTTCGTTGCTAACTTGCTATAACATGGAACTTCAAGCATATTCTTAGTGACCTGCAAGTCACACTCAACACATCCCATCATTCAAATAACTTGAATGTAAACTATAAAGCAATTAAAGATACGAGAGCGATTCATTTTAGATGTAATCTATAAGCAAATCAGTGTACTTACGGAGAGTAGGAAGTCTGATGAAGAATCCTGGCAGAATTTGGAATGCAAACAGCAAGCTACACAATGAAATGACAAGCATACCATACGGAAGAAAAATATAACAATATGAAACACAAATTTCATTGGAATATGAAATATATTCACATCATACATATTTATGTACATATTACATTACATATAATTCCATCATTCGTCCAACTGCTTAAGAATATTTATTATACCTAAGATAATAAGTACAATTATCAAAGTATTGATTAAGTCCCTCGTGAAAGCCCAAGGATCATTGTTCCCTTGACTGACATTCGATGGACCGGCTTGATCATTCGATGGACCGGCTTGATCGTTCGATGGACCGGCTTGATCGTCAACAACTACATTGTTAACTGTGACATCTTCATTGTTGTGGGATTCCTCTGAATCTCTACTCGCCGCTTCTGAGCGAACCCACAACTTGTATGATTCCTCAGCTTCTTCAACTGACATAAACCCTTTGTAAGAAGCACCACTATACCCTGATACCGACGAAAAACATGCGGGCCAGTTTAGGTATACTCCTGGCTGACGACCTCGATAGACAACATTCGCTCTGAATGCCATTCCTGCAACAGGAGGGGATATAAGGAAGAGGGAAGTATAGTGTGAGAGGCTGTTGGAATTCAGGCGTGCGAACAAAGTCGAAACTCACACAAAGGTCTAAAAGTTCATTAACATCTTGAAACTCAAGTACATAAACCTAAGATGTACAGACTATTTTTGAACAAAAATCGTAAACCCTAGATCTAAAATAAGAGGAAAAAATAAATTGAAGCTTTGAAGGTTGAAGACGAAACGAAGAGAAGAACAAAGGGAGTTAGTGTTGCATATGATTAAACCTTATCGGTTGTTTCTGCCTTAATTTCATTATACATTACAACAAGACTTTATTTAGTTAATATGTACAATAAATACAGAAAGATGAAAACTTAAGAACAGAAGGAAAGACTTACAAATAAAAGGCTAAAGGTTTTTAAGCCATAATTTTATTTGCATTACCATATTCATGATAATATCGTTGGAACTCGTCAAGGTTGACGAATTCCATCCCATATTTAGGTTCCCTCACCTCTTCTACATTTTCTTCCACCCACATACAATCATTATCTTCTACACTATCCATTCCTGTAATGTTTGTTTATAAATCACAGAGAGATGATAAGCAGAAATCAAAACAGAAATGAAATACACAACATAGAATAAATATCATGAATATAGTCATGATTTTGAAGATTCTTCTTTAATCTAATCTTAATAATCGTGGGCTCGCTGAGTATTACCTCGCATGTGGTGCCTTAACACGATTAAGAATATAGATCTAAGAAGAGTTTTGATGAAAACACAGAGATAAAAAGATGCTTATATATATAAAATCTTAAACAAAAAGAAAAATTCTACAGATATGAACACTGAAATTATAAAAAAAAAAAAAAACCCCCACAATTCATAAAAAAAAAAAACCCACATGAACACTGAAATTATTACAATTAAAATGAACCCTAGATGAAGCTCTTCGGTTGAAGAACACTGAAATAAAATAAAAAAAAATTGAACCCTAGATGAAGCTCTTCGGCTGAAGAACACTGAAATAAAAAAAAAAATGAACCCTAGATCTTATATAAATATCATGAATATAGTCATGATTTTGAAGATTCTTCTTTAATCTAATCTTAATAATCGTGGGCTCGCCGAGTATTACCTCGCATGTGGTGCCTTAACACGATTAAGAATATAGATCTAAGAATAGTTTTGATGAAAACAAATCTTAAAGAAAAAGAAAAATTCTACAGATATGAACACTGAAATTATAAAAAAAACCCACAATTCATAAAAAAAAAAAACCCACATGAACACTGAAAAAAAAAAATGAACCCCAATGAACACTGAAGCTCTTCGGTTGAAGAACACTGAAAAAAAAAAAAAAAACCCCTAGATGAAGCTCTTCGGCTGAAGAACACTGAAATAAAAAAAAAATGCACCCTAGATGAACCCTAGATCTGAAGACAAAACGAAGAGAAGAAGAATGGGCTTACCTCTGCGTCCGAGCGATGAAAACCAACTTCTTGTCCGAAACCAATAACCTAAAACACCCAAGTAAAGGGAAAATCAAAAACTAAAAACCAAAAACCAAAAACCTAAAACCTAAAACCTAAAACCTAAAACCTAAAATGAGAGGGAAAATTTACCTTTTGCGAGAGGGAAGGGACGAAGGAGACCTTCTTCTCTTCTCCTTATTTCCTTCTTCTTCCTAAATTTTCGTTCTTCTCATTCGTTTCAGTGTTGATGGAGAGAGGAGGAGCTTCGTTTGGGGGAGAGGTCGAATCTGCCGAAAATGGGGAGAGGGAGGTCGAATGTGTCGATAATGGGGAAAGGGAGAGGGAGCGAGAGACAGAGGGAGCGAGAGAGGGAATGAATTAGGAATGGAGCTTCAATTCCCTCTTCTTCTCGCCCAAAATTTTCATTTCCCTCGCAAATTTTTTTTTTTTTTTCACCACGTCAGCTGCTCGCGTGCGACGCACCATCCCTCGCCCATTTCCTCGACATCTAGAATTGCTCTACACTAGTATATAACAAATCAGAATGGTGTTTCATATTGGAGATAAAAGGCAACTGAGGTTTACCCAAACATAAAGATCTAATGGATCACATAAAGGGGAAATGGATGGTGTTTGGCTGAAATTATGTTCGCATATGACTGAAATACCCCTGGCCAAAGTTGAAATTTCTCTTCATATCAAATACTTTGAGAGCCGAAGGCACCAGGAATACTGTAATCTATATAACAAATCAGAATGGTGTTTTAGGTTTGAGATAAAAGACGGCTGAGATTTACCCAAACATAAAAATCTAATGAACCATATAGAGGGGGCATGGGAGGGTGTTTGGCTAAAATTTATGTTCGCATAGGACTGTAAAAATTGATGCACTATTTTACTGACACACAACTTAATACCTTGCTTTAGGGATCGTTCTAAACCAGGGATTAGAGGGCTCACTAACTAACACTAAGGGTAACTAAAAGATAACTAACAAACTAAATAAGAAAATGTTGGGGTTGGATTTTTTTTTAAAATTTTAAACTAAGAAGATTATTGTAAGATATGATGAGAAATTAGCGAAGGGTTTTATCTCCACACCAAACATATGCTCATGAACTAAACCCCAATATATTCTTTACTAACTCATGAATGACAATGCTCAAGATTAACCGTGACTGCAGTACTGCATTAATCTTATTATTTTTTCAAATTCATTGAATTAAACTCTACGTCGCTTTCAAACTATTCTTTTCATGCTATCTAATCAAGAATCACAAGTTAGATATCCAAGATCATTTAGTTCTATGGAAAATATGAACACTGACTAGGCAATACAGTATTAACAACATCTTGTTCTTAACCTTACTAATGTTCCTTGGTATTTACTACTTGTGAATATATGATTATAACTATTAGGTGAAATTCTCCTATACTCTAGCACCAAATCCTAGCATGCTTACTAAGTTGGCTTCCTTAACAAACATACAAAGATAAGTTATCTATAAAGCAGTTAAGCAAAACACATTCACTTATTAACAAGGAAAAATTGAATCTAATTAATCCATAATCACATGTTTGGGGCTTTGAATTCACCCTAGCTAAAAGAGGTTTAGCTAGACATATTAAATGTGGTTGAACCACATTCCATAATAAAATATAAAACTAAAAATAAGAAAAGAGTTAAGAGATGAAAGATAAATGTGTTGTCGCCTGCATGTGGTGGTGGAAAAAATAATTTTGGGTGTGGATAGATTGAGGGATGATGATACAAATCCTCCCCCTTCGATCTGCAATCTTCTATGTGTGTTGCTGTTGTGAGAAGAGTGTGTGAGAGAGATGAAGCAAGGCGAAAGGCGATGGGTGCATGGTGGTCGTGGCTAGCGTTTAGGAGGCTAGGATTGATAGCGATAAAGGTTTGGAGGGCGACATGTTTTGTGGCTGGTCTGCAATGGGTTTTTATGGCGATGGATGAATGGATATTGGCCATGGAGATTGAGGCGATATGCGCGATGGAGAGTTGTCTGTGTGGTGCAATTGTGTTGCAATGGTTTGTGGCTTACTGGCTGATGGAGGCAAAAAGGGAAGATGGTGATGTCTGTGTGAGGAGGATTCAGGGCGATGACGTCCGTGAGGTTGCAGACGGGGTGTTCCCCAAAGGTTCGTTTCCCTCTCCTTTTATAAATTCTCCGTAGGTCTCCTAGTTGATGTACACATCCTTGTTTTGTCGATTCTTTCCAAATCAAATTGATTTGCATCTTTTATTTTATTATTTTTTTGGAGTTTTGTTACAATGAAAGTTACATACACTTATTTCATCCATCTAGAAATTTTAGAATACTTTTATATTTTGTAGGGATGATCTCTCTTAAGGAAAATGAATTCATTTGGAGTTTCATTACATGCTACACAAGGTTGAGAATTTTTAACCGTTCAATTTCACCTTGAACTCGATGATTGCATCGAATAGAGTTGGAGATTTCAAAAACTTGCGATTTTTCGGCGAAGATGATTTACAAGGCAAAGAGATCATCCCCACTAAAATTTATAGGTGGGTGAAATAGAAGTGTGTAATTTTCTTTGAAAAAAATCTTTGTATATATATATATACATCAGTTTCTTTTCAAATGCAATTTTAATATTTTCGTATTTTTTAAATATTTTATATTATAATTTTCCTCCTCTCCGTGTAACTACTGTGATTTAGTGAAATATTTTGTTTTTAAAAATCTCAAAATTTTTAAAAGCAAAATCGAAAAATGAGTTATTTCAAAATATTTCGTTTTTGTTTTTTGTAATTTCGGCATTTTCATGTAAAACCTAAAAAGTTATGAAGCAAAAAATAATTTTTGGTCGAAATTTTTCGTCACTTTTTGTAGATTTTGATATTTTATGTGTAAAACCCAAAAAAATTTACATTTATAGGGGTACATGTGTACTTAGGATTCATTTAATGTATTTATTAGGTTAATTTATTTGTATCATACTTTTTACATATTCATACTTGTCTGACATATTCTCGAATTTTTTTAGTTTTTTCTACATACAATGAAATATTTCCCAAAATATTTCTTAAAATCAAAAGACCGAAATTACTTCGAAAGATGAAATCACAACCCTTGCTTGTAACTGACTTGGTGGTAGGAATTTCAATAGCATGTATCAGTCTCCAGGTATATCATACTCATTTTGCTTGGAGATTGTTAATTTCTAGGGAGTTTCATCGAGTAAAACATGTATACATGTATATAAGAATAGAGAGATCGAAAGTACTGTGGATGTGTTGTATACTGTTTGATTCAAATAAATATATGCATTGGATTTTTTATTTGTCGATGTCTATTATGTTCATAAAAATATTGACAATTGGAAAAACAAACTAATTTACACTAAAATCCTGGTAAATCACCCCCTCAAAATTTAAGATTTGCCTAACTTATCAAGCTATACAATTCAAATAGTCATGTAGTGTAGGGTTGTCTTGAGTGTTAAACAACTAATGAAAAAAGGCAGACACTGTTTCACACCACCATATCAACTTTTTCTTTCCCACAACACTTACTTTAGTTCCCACACCACCACTTCTCTCCCATACCACCAATATAAACATCCACATGAATTAAAGAAAGAAACAATTTTCCTTCCCTCCCAATCGACTCAACACTCCACTCTCTCCCCCTAATTCGATTGCCTTCCCTCCCAATAGACTCACCACACCACTCCCCCCCCCCCCCCAAATTTGATTGTCTTCCCTCCTAATCGACTGAACACTCCACTCTCTCCCCCAAATTCGATTGCCTTCCATCCCAATCGACTCGCCACCACACTTCCACTGCTCTCCCTCTCACCACCGCTACCTCTCTCCCTCTTTTCTCCATCAAGCACCACAACCACTTCGCTGCCTCTCTCCCTCTCTTCTCCATCAAACATCACAACCACCCCACTACTCGTCTCCCTCTCTTCTCCATCAAACATCACAACCACCCCACTACTCGTCTCCCTCTCTTCTCCACCAAATACCACCACCATCCCGCCATCTTCTCCCCCCCCACTCCACTCACTCTCCCAAAGGATTCATATTCTCTCCCAGTTCCACTCTCCCAAATTTGAAACAAAAGTTAATTAATCTAACTGACAAAGTATAAATATTTCATCTAAAATTTGGAACAATAAATAATGACAGCAGAAGAAACATTCAGATTAAACACCCCCATATTTTACGACAATCTCTCAAATGTCCAAACTGTCCAGAATGGACAGAGTATACGTTTTCACCCATTTGCATTGGACAATGTGAGTGGAAGTCTCACACTCGCATAGGTCAGGGTGAATTTGAGACTCCCATTCACATAGGTCTGGGCGAGTTTGAGACTCCAATTTGCATAGGTCTGGGCGAGTTTGAGACTCCAATTTGCATCGTACAATGCATTTGGGTGAAAAAACAGATTGTTTATTTTTTGGACAGTTTTGAGTTATTGTCGTAAAATGATCATAACTTTCTCATTTCAAAACATTCCAATTGATTCAAATTGTGTTCATTAGATAACTCAGAGTACTACACGTTTTGTGTTTGATAAGCTTGAGAATCAGTGTGGATTGAGCGTATCAATTGGCTGAAAGTCAGGGACAATACCCTGGTTTGTTTTTCCTAGACAATTTTGAGTGATTGTCATAAAATCACCGTAGGTTGCTCAATTGAGATCGATTGTCAAACTGATCAGAACACAAAAAATGTAGTAGTCTAAGTTACCTAATAACACAGTTTGAATTAGTTACAAATGTTTTGAAATGAGCAAGTTATGGTAATTTTACTCAAGTCGTTCAAATCTGTCCAGTAAACAAAACAGGATAGTGTCCCTGACTTTCGGCCAAATTATATACTCGATTGAGACCAATCTTCAAGCTCATCAAAACATTAAAAAAAAAATGTAGTACTCTGAGTTATAGTGAACACAATTTGAATCACTTGAAAATGTTTTGAAATGAGCTAGTTATGGCCATTTTACGACAATCACTCAAAATTATCCAGAAAATAAACAAAGTATTTTTTCACCCAAACGCATTGTACAATGCGAATTGGAGTCTTAAACTCGCTCAGACCTATGCGAATGGGAGCCTCAAATTCTCCCAGACCTATGCGAATGTGAGACTTCCACTCGCATTGTTTAATGCGAATGGGTGAAAACGCATACTCTGTCCAAATTTTTTTCCTTCAGATTTTGAGTTTTGATGTTCTGTTTTATGCCCTTTTTGTTGATGTTGCAAGGAGTTAGCCATGTTCAATTTCTCTGTCATTTGTCACTCTCAAGTAGTGTTTGTTGCATTGTAAATGAATTTGCAGACATACATTGTGAGACAGCGTGGGTTGTTGAAGAGATGAGAAACCCTAAAATTTCCATCTCTGCACTTAATCCTTGTTATATGCATGAAATTCGTCAGGCACATTTGAATGACACTTGTATGAATTAACATCAAGAATGAGCAATAAATTTGAGGAATTGTCCAGATGGAATAACACGTTAAAGTTTCAAATCAAATTGACAATTCCTCTTCTAGATGCGCATAAGATCAGGACTTGATGAGAAGAAGAGGGAGGTTCCTATAGAGGGGGGCCAAAAGAGGAGAAGAAGAGGGGAGGAGAGAAAGAAGGAGGAGGTTCTTCATGAGAAGAGAGGAGAATAAGAGGAGATGAAGAGAATAAAAGGGGAAGAGCGAAAGAATGCGGGAAGGGGGTTGTGCATGTGAAGAGAGAAGAATAAGATGAAGAAATGAGAGAAGATAATGAATGTGGGGAAATGGCGGTGCGGCCGATGGCAGGTGGGGCGGGTGGTGTTCTTCCAGTGAAGAAGAAAAATACGAGAATAGAGGGAGAGAAAAGAAGAGAAAGATGAGAGAGAAAAAATACTTATTTAATGGTGGTGTGGTTTAGTAGAAAAAATAGGTGGTGGTGTGGGACAATACTTTTGGTAGTGTCAAACAGTGCTGACCATGAACAAATAAGGAATGGCAAAGAGCCTGGCGTCATAAAAGTTAGAAACCCACACACTTGAATATCTTCTGTGCACTTCTTGTGCTCTTTTTCCCCTTCTTTTTTCATATTCTTTAAGCACCTGTTGAGCGCTCTTAAGCAAGCAAATTCAAAACAATGAAGACGTTTGTTAACTGTTTGTGATGGGTGAAAAGGGAGGAATTGGAAATACAAGTGGTGGGTGTTCGCAAAGGATGGTGATTGGGAGTAGAATGGGAGATACAGGGTGATAGAAATGTACATACTAGTTAACAGATGAGGCATTGGCTAGAAATAAAAATCTCAATGACTGAATATGAACTACTAGCGTAGAGTATGTAAATTCATTAGATTTTCATGTGAACCGATCCCAATCCCGATCCGGTATATTTAGGGGTTTAGTCTAATAGTCTAACCAGGATTTGAATCCGCTAGCCTAATAGCTAGCAGAGCAAATATAGATTTAGCATATCCGATCTGATTTCATATTACATTTTTATAAACATAATAATAAAAAGAATAAGTGAACAAATAAAAAATTCGAAGCAGATTATAGTTTGAATTCCACTATGCATTGGATATGGACTTGAATATTGATAAACCATCAGATTATCGTATCAGATACATGCTAATCCGATCCATATCCGATCTATTCAATGAATACTAGGGGTGGGCACAGGACGGGATGAACCTCATCCCAATCCCATCCCGTTGTTTTATCTTCGGGGCTAAATAGACCTCATCCCAACCTCGTCCCGTCCCAAACGGGTTCGAGATGGGACAGGACAAGATGGGCATGGTTCAAAGACCATTAAAAAATGTTAAAACTTTATATCAAAAAATTAGAGTAGGATTTTTTTTATTTCAAGGCGACTAAATATCCAAATTAAGAATACAAATTCATTTTATTATCGAATACCCAAATTAAAATAACAATTCCTTTTATTATCACAAGGAAATAACAATGTGGTATTCTATTTTAGTTATATGAAACAAAAGCAAACTACCATTGACACCATAATAACATTATTGACCAAAATATTTACTCTTATCAAATGTTTGATAATGCAAGACAATTGGGAGATTCTTCTTTATGTGCATATTAATGAGGAATCAATATCACCAAATGTAACTAATTTCAAAATTTGATAATTATTATGTTTTTTTGTTGTTGGAATAATAATTCCAAACTTTATATCAAATTGACTTCTTTTTCGGCTATAAAATTAAAATATTAAATAGTAAATAGATAAGTTCGGGACAAGATGGGTGGGATTGAAAATTTCCATCCCAATCCAATCCTATTCTAGACCGGGATGGAATTGAGATGGGTTTGATCAATCCTAAAAGTTAGAAACCCACACACGTGAATATCTTCTGTGCACTTCTTGTGCTTTTTTTCCCTTCTTTTTTCATATTCTTTAAGCACCTGTTGAGCGCTCTTAAGCAAGCAAATTCAAAACAATGAAGACGTTTGTTAAATGTTTGTGATGGGTGAAAAAGGGAGGGAAATGGAATTACAAGTGGTGGGTGTTCGCAAAGGATGGTGAGTGGCAGAAGAAGGTAGAGTGGGAGATACACAGGGTGATAGAAATATACATACTAGTTATCAGAGGAGGCATTGGCAAGAAATAAAAATCTAAATGACTGTATATGAACTACTAGCGTAGAGTATGTAAATTCATTAGATTTTAATGTGAACCGATCCCAATCCCGATCCGATATATTTAGGGGTTTAGTCCAATAGTTTGACCAGGATTTGAATCCGCTAGCCTGATAGCTAATGGAGCAAATATAGATTTAGCATATCCAATCTGATTTCATATTACATTTTTATAAACATAATAATAAAAAGAATAAGAACAAATAAAAATTTTGAAGCAGATTATAGTTCGAATTCCACTATGCATTGGATATGGACTTGAATATTGATAAACCATCAGATTATCGAATCAGATACATGCTAATCCGATATGTTCAATGAATACTAGGGGTGGGCATAGGACGGGATGAACCTCATCCCAATCTCATTTCGTTGTTTTATCTTCGGGACTAGATAGACATCATCCCAACCTCGTCTCGTCCCAAACGGGTTCGAGACAGGACAGGATGGGCATGGTTCAAAGACCATTAAAAAAATGTTAAAACTTTATATCAAAAAATTAGTTAGGATTTTTTTTTATTCCAATGCGACTAAATATCCAAATTAAGAATACAAATTCATTTTATTATCAAATACCCAAATTAAAATAACAATTCTTTTTATTATCGCAAGGAAATAACAATGTGGTATTCTATTTTAGTTATATGAGACAAAAGCAAACTATCCTTGACAGCATAAGAACATTATTGACCAAAATATTTACTCTTATCAAATGTTTGATAATGCAAGACAATTGGTAGATTCTTCTTTATGTGCATATTAATGAGGAATCGATATCTTCAAATGTAACTAATTTCAAAATTTGATAATTATTATGTTTTTTTGTCGTTGGAATAATAATTCCAAACTTTATATCAAATAGACTTTTTTTTCGATTATAAAATTAAAATATTAAATAATAAATAAATAAATAAATAAGGGACAAAATGGGTTCCATCTCAATCCCATCCTATTCTAGACCGGGACAGAATCGAGATGGGTTTGATCAATCCCAAAAGAATCCAAAAAAATTGAGACGGGTCATTATGAAAGTATCTAGATGAAATATTTTGTTGGTAAAAAGGGCTTGTACCTCTTGAAATAGGGTTTGGCAAAAATAATGTTCAGCAAGAAATTGTAATCAACCATACAAATTTGAGGAATTCCTTTTCTTATTGCAGAGGTACTCTGTAAAGGTGCTGGCTCTTGAAATTTTTGCAATGGGAAACCAGAGAAACCATTTCATGTCTACAGTCTGGTGCAAGTACTTGATTTTTAAGAATCTGTAAACTTACTGTGCCACTCACTCAAGCCAAAGAGATTAAATGTGAATATTTGTCGCAAAAAAAAAATTAAACAAAAGTAAAAGAAAGAAAAAAAAATGCACAAATAAAATAATTAACATTTAATATTTAACATTAAGAATGACAGGTACATAGCAATTTGCAAGCCCGGTCCATCTTGTATGGTTGATTCAGCATGGTAAGTGCAAGCTTTTTGCTACCAGAATATCCTTGTTCTCCACACACAAACCATTGCCCATGCAATCTTTACTTGCAAAACCAAAAATATTTTGGAACGTAGTTGATTCCACCACAGTTCAGATCACAATAACAAGCGTTTACGGCTCTCTGGTGAGGACTGCCCACTCAGGATGAAAGCTTGGAGAAGGCTTTGCGCTGCCTGTGTCTGATCAGGAGTTCCAGATATTATGACTACGGCCTCACTTGTTCCAGGTCGAGGATCATGCAATAGAACTTTGGCACCTGATATCTGTGATATGACAACCACAGTTGTTAAGATAAGAAATAGATAATTGGGGATGATGAATACAAATTGATTTTATGCAATAGAACTTTGGCACCTGATATCTGTGATATGACAACCACAGTTGTTAAGATAAGAAATAGATAATAGGGGATGATGAATACAAATTGATTTTATTTTATTTTTATTTTTTTGTGGCAATAAAAAACAATCTAGTTAACCTCATTACATCATGCGAACAATCTAGGAAAACTATCTTTGAATGCCTCGTCACCAACCCGCATGTCCTTCGAAAAACTTTCCTCATCTCTCGTCTTATCTCAAGTAGGCATAGTATTGATAGTCAAAATCGGTACAAGGAATAGCCAATTAGGCATAAAATTGATGAAAACTGGGGCTTCAATAAAGTTGCCTATTCATGTAAATGAAATAATATCCCTCAATCGATTTAAGAATGAGGAATATGGTTTTCATGACTAAGAATGTGTGGAGAATGAGGAATATGGTTTTCATGACTAGAGTCAAACTCGAGAACAAATACTTTTTCATACCGCATGAGTGAGTTCACCCCAAACTTTGACTTTACTAAAATATGAAGTTCAACATCTTTGTATGAATGAACATTAAGATACCCATTTCGTTCAATGAAAAATATTAAAAATAGTTACGGCTTGAAATACATTAGACATTTTTAAACAAAAATACATATTTTAAACTTTTAAGCATTTGTGTTGATCTTTGGTTTTATTGGAAAGATCTTCGAAAATGCATTTTAACGAAATCAAACTTACTAAAATCCGACAATTATGTAGATAGTTATGACAATTTTCCTTTTGAGAAAAAATATAACACAATATTTCTCTCTCTGCTCACACTTATTTTAAGTTTTAAGTTTCTCTATCTTTACCCTTTTGTACATTCCACACACTTATTTTAAGTTTTATGTTTATCTATATTTTCCCTTCAATCTTAGCCATCATTTTATCTTCAGTTCCTTATAAATAGTGAAATACCTAGCTAATTTGTAAAATAAATATTGCCACGACAGAAGTTGGGTTGTGACAATAGGCCCAACTCGAAATTTTAAACAATTAGAAAAAACACATCATAAACCTGCCACAATTAATTCTCCACAAACTTTGATTTTCCAAAATATGAAGTTCATAATTTTTGCTTGAATGTGTCTTAATATTGAAAATATTTGTGACGTGAAGTGCATTAGATTACGGTTATTTTTTAGAAAAATGCATACGGCGTGAAATGCGCATTTTAAACTTTAAGTGTTTGTATTAATAATTGGTTTTAAGACTTTAAAAGTGTTTGTATTAGTCATTGGTTTCATTGGAAATATCTTCAAAAATGCATTTCAATCATACCAAGTTTACTAAAAAAAACATATGCATTCGACAAACTTTTTCAGTTTTTTGTTTATTTCTTTTGCCCTTCTACTTACAACTTATGTACAAACATGACATTGTTGATAATGAATCTCCACCATCAACATCTTTCGCAACTTTCAATCCTAACCGCCTTTTTACTCCAACCCCAAACTTCATTTTGATTTGTAAGATACTAGGGTATTTCTCGTGCCGTTGGCGCGATAAAAGTTTAAAACTTGTCAAAACATTATCACTCTTAAGTTTTCATCTTTCATACATACATGCATAATCACCACCATCAACAATTAAAGAAAAATAAATAAATATCAAAATGTTGGGTATGAGAATTGAACCCATACACTTTTATTGGGGATTGATTGAAGGTAAGGCACGAATGCTAACATTATGTCCCAACCATTAGATAAAACGAATATCAACCATTAGATGAAACTTATCCCTTGGTGCTTTAAGTTCTATGTGATTCGTTAGATTCTTATATTTGGGTAAATCTAGGCCATACTTTATCTCCACCCTCAAACACCATCCTGATTTGTAATATAGATTAAGGTATTCCATGTGTCGTTGGTACTACCGTACGATGTTAAATATTTTTATCGCAATTTATCTTTCGCAATGCCTCTCAGGGCTTTTACTGTGTTGAAAAATCTCTCGGTATGCCTCGGGGAATTTTAGTTCAATATGCTATTAACACCTGGTATGTGGGCTTAAATTAAACCATAATTAAAAAAGGATTAAGAAACTTACCTATCCCTTCAACATGTAAATAAAAAATCTTTGTAAATGAAACAAAGTGAAAAAATAAACATTTTTTGCTAGTTGAGACTGTTGGCACGACCATTCAACTTCTCATTTTTTTTAGAAAATTTTACAATAGCCCTTTTTTAACATTTAATGAAACACAACCTCAAAATCAACGTAATCAAATCACAATAATGTGTTTGAAACATGTAACTTATAGATCTGAAATAGAAAAGATTTGTAGAGATTATTAGGCTAGAGACATGGGGGGGAAAATAAAGAGTCGTGCAAGAGGTGCAATGCGTGTAAAGTTGCATGGTAAATATATATATGAATTGTTTTCCTCAGAGGGAATTAATTAATACACTTGTCCTCTCCATTTGAAACTCAAATAAATAGGAATAAATGAGGAAAAAATTTAGCACGAGCCCATTTATTCAAATAATAATTAGATGTTACTATAAAAAAATGTTATTTAATAAATATATATTGTTATTCAAGACACGTGTCACTAATTATACCCCAAGGTTGCGGCACATGTAAAATTACTACTAAACATATTTTTTTTAATATCTATCATGTCATTCATCTTTTTAATATCCATTGCAGCATTATCTCAACAAAAAAAATTTGGTGTTTCTGTAACGATAACTTAAACTAAATTCATCACAAAATTTTTATGGAATTTTGACAATCTACCTTACTATAACATTACTCCACATGCTAAATGTTTGAGTAGGATAAATAAATAAATAACTATACATACATGCCCAATCACCACCATCAACTTTTGAAGAAAATAAATAAATAAATAAATATCAAAATGGTGGGTATGGGAATCGAACCCATGCACTCTTATTGGGGATTGATAAAAGGTAAGACATAAATGCTAAGTTTAAGTCCCAACCATTAGATCTTCATGTTTGGATAAATCTCAGCAGTATTTTATTTTACAAATAGTGAAACACCCTTCTGATTTGTAATATATATACTAAGATATTATCCGTGTCGTTGGCACGATAAAAGTTTAACATGATAAATAGAGTTTATTGTACTTTAAATATTAAGATAAATAAATATTAAAATGTTGGGTATGAGAATCGAACACATGCACTCTTGGTGCTTTAAATCTCAATCGTCTTTTATCTCCAACCTCAAACACTATTTTGATTTGTAATATAGACGAGGGCATTCCCCGTGCATTCGACACTCAAATTTAATCAGGGCCTTTATATTTGTAATGGTTAGACTTAGTTGAGGCATAAAAGTTAAAAAAAATATTTATTTCTCCAACCTCCCTCTTTGTGAACCGTTAGATTCTTATGTTTGGTTAAATCTCAGTCGTCTTTTATCTCCAACCTCAAACACTATTCTGATTTGTTATATACTAGGGTATTCCCCGTACCTTCGGTACTCAAATTCACTCTTAGCCTTTAGACGTGTGACAGTTAGAGTTGGTTGGGAATAAAAGCTTAAAAAACTTCTCCAAATCCGTTATGATGTTTGAGTAAATCTCATAACATGCCAACTCGTCTGTGTCTTTGCCCAAGAAATCAAAGCCACTCATTTCACAATATAAAATGTATTTTATTTCATAGTTTTCCAACAAATTTGAAATTAAACACAATGTCAAATATTAAAAAACACCAAACTATAAATTTATGTGTACAAATAAAATAGATTTAGTAAAAAAAGTTAAATAAACTTATACTTGAAAGATGAGAAATTGAAAGTAGGAGGGATGAAAGAGTGTAAGTGAGTGTTAAGAGAAATTGAAAGAGTGTAAGAGATATTAAAATATGATAAATTCTCTAGGATCGTTAGATCTTTATATTTGAATAAATCTTAGTCGTCTTTTATCTCCAATCGCAAACACCATTATGATTTGCAATATACTAGGGTATTTCCGGTGTCGTTGGCACCATAAAAGTTTATAACTTGTCAAAATATGATCACCCTTGAGTTTTCAACACCACCATCATCAACAACTCAAGAAAAAAAATGTGGAGTATGGGACTCAAACCCATGCACTCTTGGTGCTTTGAGGTCTATGTGATGTGTGAGATTCATATATTTGGTTAAATCTCAACCGTTTTTTATCTCCCACCCCAAACACCATCATGTTTTGTACATATACTAGGGTATATCTCGTGGCGTTGGCACAATAAAAGTTTAACATGATAAATAGAGTTTAGTCTACTTTAAATATAAAGATTAAAAAAAAAATCAAAATGTTGTGTATGAGAATCGAACCCATGCACTCTTGGTGCTTTAAGTTCTATGTTATCCGTTAGATTCTTATAGTTGAATAAATCTCAATTGTCTTTTATCTCCAACCTCAAACACCATCTTGATTTGTAATATAGATACTAGGGTATTTTCCGTGCTAGTATTCCTTGTGCCATTGGTTAAAACTTGTCAAAATATGATCACCCGTAAGTTTTCATCATTCATACTTACATACATAATCACCACCATCAACAATTGAAGAAAAATAAATAAATGTCAAAATGTTGGGTACGAGAATCAAATTCGTGCACTCTTGGTGCTTTAAGTTCTATACGATCCGTTATATTCTTATATTTAGGTAAATCTCAGCCGTCTTTTATCTCCAACCTCAAACACCATCCTGATTTGTAATATAAACTAGTGTGCCTCCATGCCGTTGGCAAGATACGATTTTTTAGGTAAACTTCGTGACATGCCAACCCATCTATGCCTACGTCACCATGAACACACTCACTTTACCCAAGAAATCAATTGGAAAACATAAAAGTTACAATACAAAGCCACTCATTTCACAATATAAAATGTATTTCATAGTTTTCCAACAAATTTGAAATTGTACACAATGGCAAATACTCAAAAACACCCAATTATAAATTTATGTGTACAAATCAAAATAAATTTAGTATAAAAAAAAACTTATACTTGAAAGATGAGTAATTGAAAGCGGGAGAGATGAAAGAGTGTGAGTGAGGGTTAAGAGAAATTAAAAGATGAAAAATTAAAAGAGGGTAAGAGATATTGAAATATAAGAAAAATAAATATAAAAAATGTTGGGTATGGGAATCGAACCCATGCACTCTTGGTGTTTTAAGTTCTATAGGATCCGTTAGATTATTATATTTGGGTAAATCTCAGCCGTCTTTTATCTCCCACCCCAAACACCATCATGTTTGTATATATAATAATAAGTAGGGTGTTCTCTATGCCATTGGCACGATAAAAGTTTAAAACTTGTCAAAATATGATTACCCATGAGTTTTCATCATTCATACTTACATGCCTAATCACCACCATCAACAATTGAAGAAAAATAAATAAATATCAAAATATTGGGTTTGGGAATCAAACCCATGCACTCTTAGTGCTTTAAGTTCTATACGATCTGTTAGATTCTTATATTTAGGTAAATCTCAGTCGTCTTTTATCTTCAACCTTAAACATCATCCTGATTTGTAATATAGACTAGTGTGTCCTTCGTGCCGTTGCATGATATGATTTTTTGGGTAAACTTCGTGACATGCCAACCCGTTTGTGCCTACGTCACCGTGAACACACTCACTTTGTCCAAGAAATTAATTGAAAAACATAAAAGTTACAATACAAAGCCACTCATTTCACAATATAAAATGTATTTCATAGTTTCCCTATAAATTTGAAATTGTACACAATGGCAAATACTCAAAAACACCCAATTATAAATTTATTTGTACAAATCAAAATAGATTTAGTATAAAATAAATAATAAACTTATACTTGAAAGAAGAGAAATTGAAAGCGGAAGAGATGAAGGGGTGTAAATGAGGGTTAAGAGAAATTGAAAGATGAGAAATTAAAAAATTGTAAGAGATATTCAAATATGAGAAAAATAAATAAATATAAAAAAATGTTGGGTATGAGAATCGAACTCATGCACTCTTGGTGCTTTAAGTTCTATGTGCTCCGTTAGATTCTTATATTTGGGTAAATCTGAGCCGTCTTTTATTACTCACCCCACACACCATCATGTTTTGTATAATAATAATAATAATAATAATAATAATAATAATAATAATAATAATAATAATAATAATAATAATAATAATAATAATAATAATAATAATAACAACAACTAGGGTATTCCTCGTGCTGTTGGCACTTCACATACAATTTTTTTTCTAAAATATGGAGTTCAGGGCCTTTGTTTGAGTGTGCCTTTAGATGATCGTTTCATACTTTGATTAATATTGAAAACTCCGGCGTGAAATGCATGAGACGTTAAATGTATATTTTGAAAACTTAAATTTTTGTATTGATCATTGATTTCATTGGAAAGATCTTCAAAAATGCATTCCAACAATATCAAGTTTATTAAAATTTGACAATAAAGTAAATAGTTATGACAATTTTAATTTTAAGAAGAAAAAAACAAACAAAATTTTATCTCTCCGCCACATATACATTCCACCAACTTTTTACACCATTTTTCATTTTCTTTGTATTTTATAATTACAACACATGCATTATAGAGAACAAATCTCAGCCCTCAAAATTTTTTCAACTCTCAATTCTAGCCCTCTTTCATCCCATGAATAGTAAAACATCATTCTGATTTGTAATATATACTAAGGTATTCCCAGTGTCGTTGGCACAATAAAAGTTTAACATGATAAAGAGTTTATTTTATTTTATTTTATTTTTCTAGCATCAATACCCCATTATAACTTGAAGAAAAATATGTTATTGATCATCTTTAAGTTTTTATCATTCATACTTACATGCCTAAACACCACCCATAAAAAATTGAAGAAAAATAAATAAATATCAAAATGTTTTATTTTTCTAGCATCAATACCCCATTATAACTTGAAGAAAAATATGTCATTGATTACCAATAAGTTTTCATCCTTCATACCTGCATGCCTAATCACCACCATCAACAATTGAAGAAAAATAAATAAATATCAAAATGTTGGGTATGAGAATCGAACTCATGTACTCTTGGTGCTTTAAGTTCTATGTGATCCGTTAGATTATTATATTTGGGTAAATCTCAGCCGCCTTTTATCTCCAACCTCAAACACCATTCTGATTTGTAATATAGACTAGGGTATTTTCCGTACCGTTGGCACGATAAAAGTTTAACATAATAAATAGAGTTTATTCTACTTTAAATGTTAAGATAAATAAGTATCAAAATGTTGGGTATGAGAATCGAACCGTGCACTCTTATTGAGGATTGACTGAAGGTAAGACATAAATGTTAACTTTAAGTCTCAATAATTAAATAAAACGAATATCAACCATGAACTATGTTTATCTACAAACTTATCTCTTGGTGCTTTAAGTTTTATGTGATCCGTTAGATTCTTATATTTGGGTAAATCTCAACCTTCTTTTATCTCTAACTTCAAACACCATTCTGATTTGTAATATAAACTAGGGTATTTCTCGTGCCGTTGGCACTCCACATAATTTTTTTCTTCTAAAATATGGAGTCCAGGGCCTTTGTTTGAGTGTGCCTTTAGATGATCGTTTCATACTTTGATTAATAATGAAAACTACGACGTGAAATGCATGAGTCTTATACTTTGATTAATATTGAAAACTACGATGTGAAATGCATGAAACGTTAAATGTACATTTTGAAAACTTAAGTTTTTGTATTGATTAATGACTTCATTAGAAAGATCTTCAAAAATGCATTCCAACAATATCAAGTTTTTTAAAATTTGACAATTAAGTAAATAGTTATGTCAATTTTAATTTTGAGAAAAAGAAAAAAATTATCTTCGCCACATATACATTCTACCAATTTTTTCATTTTATTTGTCCTTCTACATATTTTATAATTACAATACATGCATTATAGAGAACAAATCTCAACCCTCATGATCTTCCCAACACTCAGTCCTAGCATTTTTTTATCCAATGAATAGTGAAATACTATTCTGATTTGTAATATAGACTATGATATTCTCCGTGTCGTTAGCACGATAAAAGTTTAACATGATAATAGAGTTTATTTTATTTTTCTAGCATCAATACCCCATTATAACTTGAAGAAAAATATGTTTGACCACCCTTAAGTTTTCATCATTCATACTTACATGCCTAATCATCATTATAAAAAATTGAAGAAAAATAAATAATTATCAAAATGTTTTATTTTTCTAGCATCAATACCCCATCATAACTTGAAGAAAAGTATGAATCTTAAGGATCACATAGAACTTAAAACATTGATGCTAGAAAATGTAAGTATGCTCTAACCGTTGAGATTTACCCAAATATAAAAATCTTAAGGATCATATAGAACTTAAAAAGAAATTCTAAATGGCGAGGAAGTGGGCGAGGAAATCAGCGAGGGAGGAAGAGAGGGGACCGCCCATCCACCTCGGGATGCGCGCATGAAAAATGGCGGCGCGCATCCCGAGGGGGATGGGTGGTCCCCTCTCTCCCTCCCTCGCTGATTTCCTCGCCCGCTTCCTCGCTGTGTAGAACAGCTCGAACTTAAAACACCAAAAATGCATGGGTTATATTCTCATGCTTAATCACCACCATCAACAATTGAAGAAAAATAAATAAATATCAAAATATTGGGTATGGGAATAGAACCCATGCACTTTTGGTGTTTTAAGTTCTATGTGATCCTTAAGATTCTTATATTTGGGTAAATCTCAGTCGTCTTTTATCTCCAACCTCAAACATCATCCTGATTTGTAATATAGACTAGGGTATTCCCCGTGCCATTAGCACGATAAAAGTTTAACATGGTAATAGAGTTTATTTTACTTTATTTTCTAGCATCAATACCCCATTATAACTTGAAGAACAATATGTTATTGATCACCCTTAAGTTTTCATCATCATACTTACATGCATAATACCACCATTAACAATTGAAAAAAAATGAATAAATATCAAAATATTGGGTATGAGAATCGAACCCATGCACTCTTGGTGCTTTAAGTTTTGTGTGATCCGTTTGATTATTATATTTGGGTAAATCTCAACCGTCTTTTATCTCCAACCTCGAACATCATTCTGATTTGTAATATAGACTAGGGTATTTCTCGTGTCGTTAGCAGATAAAAATTTAACATAATAAATAGAGTTTATTTTAATTTAATATCAAGATAAATAAATATCATAATGTTGAGTATGATAATATCATAATGTTGAGTATGATAATCAAACCCCATACACTCTAGGTGCTATAAGTTCTACATAATCTGTTAGATTATTAGATTTGGATAAATTTCAACCGCCTTTCATGTCCGGCCTTAAAAACCATCCTAATTTATAATATAGCTAATTAATATATATATATATATATATATATAATTAATTAAAATTCTCGTCACGCCGACATGTAAAAAACACACGTCCAAACCTACAATTGATTAAAAATGTATACAAGGTCTCCCTATATATAAACTTGGGATCTCTTCCATGTATGCATAGTTACGAAGGGAGTCCGTGCAGCTATCTTCACCATGCGTCAAGCTACAAACTTTACGTCAGATAACTGAGACCAGTTATTTTATTTTATTACTATTTCCTTCTTTTGGGGGGTGGTGGGGGGCTTTATAGCTCCTAAGACTCTTCATTTTTAGGGTTTATGAATATCTTTGGACGAGTGATCCCCTCATTATTTTGTTGTTCTAGGGTTTAACAGTTGGCATATTATTTACCGCAAGCAGAAAATAAAATTGAGCAAGCAACAAGTATCAGTGTTAACAAGTGGCAGTCCATCAGTCAATACAAATACAAATCCAAATCCAAATCCAAATCCAACATTGGTTTGAACATTCAAATTAGCTAGAATCAGGTAAATCCCTTTAGATTACTTCTCTGCGACAGGAGTACTCACAGCAGCAGGTGCGGGTTTCAGAATAATTTCTACATTGTCGTGGACTCCTTGTAGTAGTAATTCCCCATCGTAAGTCAAAATTTTCCGCTTTTTTGCTGCTCTAAGAGTCCCCACCAATGCTTCAAACATGTTTGCACACCTATCATCATTGAAGAGCACGCCGAATGTAACCTTTATCAGGTCATAAAAAAGAACCATGTTAATATGCTTACAAGTAGTCCACGAATACAATAAGCAATTCCTGTAGAAAGTAAAAGCATGAAAACCAGATCTCACAATATCTAGGATATATGGGATATCATAAAGATACTAAAATGGGAAAGTAAATAAGTTTTATGTATCCAGAGGTCAACAAAATATATAGAAGATAATTTCGACATGTTTGATAAGAGTTATTATGACACACACATGTCGATTGTATCATCATAAGGACATGCAAGATCAGGAAGGTCAATAAGTTTTATGTATTGGGAAGTAAATAGAATATATAGAGGATAAATTTCACAATATATGAAACCTATGGTTTTAGATTCGAGAAAAATCATTGAGTTTCGTCAGTTCACAAAAGAGCCATGGGTTTCACGTACGTACAAATAACGGTGATTTACCACTAGATCTAGGTACTAAAACCTAAGTAAGTTGGGTGAACAAGACTTGTTTTTATTAATATCAGGACAGTGTATATAGCATGTGTGCTAACACACCTTTCATACGGATGCATACTTTTCTCCAGAAAAACTATCCACTTCAAAAGCCCTTAAAAAGATTTAACAGAAATATCCAAACTATCCTGTCAGTTTTTTTTGGATCCATGTGTTGTCTCATACATAACAAAATAAATAAATAAATAAAAATGATTGAATTCCAAACCGAAAGGCACAGATCAAAAATTAGAAATGAGACCATTGCAACCTTGTTGCGTTCGTCTGGCTTAGATGCATATACAGATGTTCCTTAAAAACAGAATACTGCTCTAATCAATTAGATTGAATGTTTGAGCTCTACTATTTATTGCTTTCATCTTTACCTCATTCAAGTCTTCCCCTTTCAGTGAGCATCAACATTCTCAAACAATAGTTGTGACATTAATGGGAGGTGGTGACAGGTTGCTTCTATTATTGAAGGACTCTCGCATATTAACACATCTGATAATCTTTGCTTTCATATTCTCATAGAGGTGAAGGGATGCATTCGTGCTTTTGTGTTGTGCATTAAATGAAAATTAAGCAGGGTGAGTGGGGGAAAATCTCTATTGTTATTATTAACAGTGATGCATTAATTAAGTCGAACTTCTTATTTGCACAAACATCAGCTATTTATATGTTTCATGCTTTTAAAAGTTAAATATCAGGTGTGTGACCAACACCTGCAAATGTTTCCCCTTATACTCTGGCTCTAAAATAGCTAATTGCCATGGTATGTGAGAATGTGGAGATATAAGCGAAAACTTAGATAAGGAATTTCTGAGATGCCAACTTGGCTACTACAAGGGCTTTCGATGGCTTGAACATGCCATTAAGAGGTTATGGCGGGCCGGGTATCACAAATTTGGCTCAATTTCAAGCATATTAAATCTGAAGTTCAAAGTCAGGCTCAACCACGAGAACGCAATCAGATAAATGATTAAAACATGCAAGTTATGGATGTCATTAAAGCAGTGTGGATGTTGTTAAAGAACTTCAAGGTCCTAAATTCTTTGGATTGTAGGCTCAACCATGAGAGCGCAACCAGATAAATGTTTAAAATGTGTAAGTTATGGTCGTTAAAGTGGTGTGGATGTAGTTAAAGAACTTCAAGGTCCTAAATTCTTTGGATTGCAGGCTCAAACATACTTCATCTCTAATTCTGAAGGATGAAAGGGATAGCTAGACAAGGAGTTTAGACAATCGGCGGTGCACAAAATATCAAAATCCTGAAATCTCTTATGAGGGCCCTGCATCTCTATCTCATACACACAAAGGCAATTGACCCCAAAAGGATGGGTCTGATTGAAGCCGTGCTGATTTGCAAGACCCACTTTGAGAAGGTGTGCATTCACGTCTCACTGGATTTTGTCATGTACTGCATACAGAGGATGGGGGTTTGGTTGAGAAAGTGGAGGAAATGGTGTGAAGTTTGCCTCTCCACAATCCATATCTCTATGTTTTCAAAACTCAAGGAGGGATAAGGAAGGTGATCCCCTATCTATCTTTCCACCTCTTCATCATTGTGGTGGTGGTTATCACTTAGTAATATGGTCAAAGGGAAAAGGAGTTGCATGAAATATTAGAATGATAAAGCTCGGGAAGTAGATAATCTCCAATTTGCAGATGGCAATATTTTTCAGTAAACACAACAATGTAAGATTATGAATGAGAAATCTCATAGATCATCCTTAAAGCATTTGAATTGCTTTTGGGGCTAAAGTCAATTTCTCCAAGAGTGAAGTGGCCACGAAGCTTTTATGTACATGGACAGAATATGTTTGGAATAAATGACATTGAGAGTTGGTTGGTGTGGGCAAGAGCCATATGGCCTAGGACGTTGAGATATAAGAAAATTCTAGTGAAGGGTCGGCAGGGACGAAGCTAGGTGGGGGCACTTGCCCCCACTGACTTTTGAAAGATTTTGATGTATTTGTGATTTGCCCACCCCTTTGACCCCGACGGCGCCGTCCCACCCCTTCTTCTTCTCTATGTTCTCAGCAACATCGACGACCCTGCTTTTCCCCCTTTCCCCTTTTCTCTCTTTTGTTCCATCTTTTTGTTTAGTGCAACACCGGCAATCACTCCGCCTTTTCCTCTCTTTCTCTCCTCCCTCTTGATTTAGTTTTTTTTCCCACCATCGCCACCAACAACCCTAACTTCTCTTGCTTATTTGAGAAATAATAAAGTTTTTTTTTTAATATTTTCTTAAGAAGAATTCATATCTCGAGATCTAGTTTTGTATTTTATTATACGATTTTTCCAGAGGTACATGAAAATTTTGATCCATTAATTTTTCCTCAAAATACAAAATTAATTTTTCCTCATTATATCTTGAGGTTCATTTGTGGGTTATTGTTTGAAGGACATTTTGGTAATCAACGTGAGCCTTTTGACAATCAATGCATATTAATTGCTAGTCCCGAGGGAGAGACTGCAATAGTGATTAATGATGGGATAAATTCTAATTAGCTATTTATGAAGGTGGCAAATCGCAAATAACTCAATTTTTTGTTCTCATATAAATTTACATTTGAAATTAAATTTTGCCCCTTAACTTTAAATACCAATTTGATTTGTCCCCCATATATAATCTTTTGTGCTCCTACAAAATAGCTTTTTGGTTCATTTTCTTCTGCCATATATTAGATAGAATTTTGTTTAACAATTGGTAATTTATATAGTTATTTATGCATTGTTGGAGTTTAAAACATTTATATTAAAGTAATTAATTATTATATTATCATTAATTAACTATGACTCATCACTCCGCCCCCTTCAACAAAAATTCTGGCTCTGTCGGCGAGGTCGGGGAGGGTAGGGTAATAGCAACCAAATAAAAATAGTATTGTGATCATTTGGAAGGTTACGTCCCTGAAATATCACTCTCAAAAATAAAATGAAAGTTCCTTCCTTGAAATTATTAAGCTCAAGTTGGGATGAGGGAACTCCTGAATTGCTTGTACATCATTATTATCATACATAAGCATAAGAAAAGCGAAATTGCAATAAGAAATACAAGAATCTCTCTCACACACACACATACATACAGACATACTAGTTAAAGGCTTTAACTGGAGTAAGGATCATTTGCATTTGTACACAAGAGATGTAAAATAGTTAGTTACTGTAGTTGGGTAAATACGTACCTTGCAAGAGCCATCGGGTTGGATCTGCCCAAGTCGCTTAATTTCTACTTGGAGTCGCTCAACTTCTTCATCTACATTCATTCTCGCTCGCTCGCACCTTTCTCGATCGATTCGATTCTCTTTTCTTCTCAGATCCCTCTTTTCTTCCTCTCTCTCAACTAATAACGATCACCCAGGCCAGAAGATATAGAGCAATTAGAAGATCGATGTAGTAGATGTATGCGTATCTCTAGATCCCCACACCAAAGCACAAGTCAACCATCTCACTACTAGTTGAGCTTCACCACTACTTTCCTTTGTCTCGGCACCGATTGTTATTTTTCACCACCACCCAAAGCAATTGTACAATCTTCCCCTCTTCTCGGCAACTCTACCCTAGGGGTGGGCATCCCATCTTGTCCCAATTTTATGGGTCCTTTTATGATTGATCAAACTTATCATGATCTCGTCTCGTCTCAATTTAGAGTGTGAAGGATGGAAATGAGGATTTTCAATCTCATCCTGAATTTATTTATTTAATATTTATTATTATTAATTTTAATCAAAATAATCTTCTAAAGGAAAGTTTAGGATGTGTTGAAACTAAATCAAAACATCTACTGTTTGAAAATTTACTTACTTTTGTTTAGGTAGAAACTTCAATTTGGATATTTAGGTCAAATAGAACCCAAGAAAATTTTATGCCTTTTCACATTTTAGATTGGTTATAGGACAATTATTCTTGTAAAAAATAAAGACAAATAATTGTTTGGGTTAGTTTTGAACTATGAGTTATGTAGTTAGAGAACATTGCTCCTAATCGTATCTTGTATGAATGATATTTCAATTCTTGCGAAAATATGTAATACTGATCTATGGAGGGGCTCTTTCCATTTCCCATTAGGGGTGGGCACGGGACGGGATGGACCTCATCCCTATCCCATCCATTTGTTTGGGATCGGAACGGGATGAACATGTAATAAATAGTCCTCCAACGAAGAATAACAAAAAAATTCATCTCACATTGCTCACACACAAATAAGGCCTAATTTATGTATATATAATTTTCATCATAACAATATTATAAGTCATATAAAATTTATAGTCCAATGAACTTACAATTTTTTATGTTAAGCATTATCTATGATTTACAAGAATAATTGCCGTATAACCAATCTAAAATGCGAAAAAACATAAATTTTCATGGGTTCTATTTGACCTAAAATATTCAAACTAAAATTTATATCTAAACAAAAAGTACCAAATCAAGCAAGTTCTCAAACGATATATGTTTTGATTTAATTTCAATACATTCTTAACTTTCATTTTGAATAGTATTTTGGTTAAAATTAATAATAATAAATATTAAATATAAATTCAGGACGAGACGAGATGGACGGGATTGAAAATCTCCATCTCCATCCCGATCCCATCCCACTCTAGATTGGGACAGGACGGGATCAGGATGGGTTTAATCAATCCCAAAATGACCCAAAAAAATCGGGATGAAATGAGATTGTGACATGATCGAGATCGCGGGATAGGATGTCCACCCTATCTCCTATCATTCACTTGACAAACTTAATACCATTGTAAACCTTCACAAAATTTATATTACATTTAATATTGATATGATGAAAGTTATATGTACATAAATTTGACATTATTGATAGGTGAGCAATGTGAGATGAAATTATTTTGTTATTTTTTTATTGGATGACTATTTAGTATATGTTAATCTCGTCCCGCCCCGAACCTTGGGATGAGACGAGGTCGGATGAGGTCTATTACATTCCGATCAGGAACGAACGAAATGGGATAGAGATGAGGTTCATCTGTCTCGTGCCCACCCCTACCCTCTCCCTCTCACTATTTGATTTGGCCTGCATTAAAAATATATATATTAAACCCTACCGCAAATGTTCTAATTTTTTGCTATATATCACCACCATTTGAATTGCATAAATTAGACATTTGTGCTCGATTTCAAGCAAGAATGGACAAGGCTCAAATCGAGCAAATGATGTCATTGTCGATCTTCAAGGAATCCTCAATTATTGGTTTCTTCGACCCAAATCGACCATTATATTTTCATATTTTATCTTCAATCTTCTCTCCTTTATTTTGAAATATTTGGGGTTAGAGTTTTTACAAACTTGAGTGGTTATCAATGAAAATAATGGAGGTGGCAAAGGAGGAAAGGGTGGTTTAAACGAGGATAACAGAGTTGGTTCTTCGATTTCATCAAGGAAAACAAAAAAATGATGATAGTTTTGTTTCACAAGAAATTTTGTGAAATTAAGGGTTAATCTTGCGGGATTTCTTTTGAGATAAAACCCTAATTTGCAGGATTTCTTACAAACTTGATAAAGTTTCAGTTCCAAGGGTTTTTGCAAAATAAACATTGTATTAGGTTTTTTATCCATCAAAATGTGTTTTTGTTTGTTTGTTTGTTTGTACTCTTGAACACTTGCATTTCATTTTATTTGGATTCTAAAGTGCTTCCATTATGTTTGGGTCTTAAAATATTGAAAACCCTATGGCTGAATTTGATTGAAAGAAAAGAATGCACTTCTAGGGATGAGTCACATCCCTCCCTAGGGCGTCCCTGAAAACTTCTTTGACATAATTGTGAATTTCTCTTGTTTGGTATAGTTTGTAATCCCATAGAAACCACAAGTGGCAAATCCAACAAACCCACATCTTTAAAAGCTTAATCACACACTCATTACAAAAACTCAACTCATCATTAGAACTTCCAGTAAACCCATCCATTCCCTTTGCATATCTATTGCATACCATATTGTAGAGAGCATAACCAATACCGTTCAATTCATAATGGATTGAATCAACACATCAAAACATATACAATTTTTGAAAAAAAATAAAAACATTCAACATAACCACTAGTTCATAATTTTCACCAAAACTCATTTTCCTTGCGAATCTTGTTTCTAGATGCTACATCATTTCTAAATTGGAAGAACTGATGCAACATTAAGAAACTCATATTTGAATCATCCCTTATTGCAAAGACTCTAACGTACAAAATCCACAATCCACCCCCTTGAAGACGATGGCTTGTTCTTAATATTGCCATCAATTAAAATTTACCCGGTTGAACTTTCAACGCCATTCAATCCATATAAGGACGATTTTGAGTAGATTTATGCAAACAAAATCAAAACTAATTGAGGAAAACAACAATGATTGTTTCAGCACAACTTTCACTGGTTGAATATCATTGTAGTTGTAGAGACAGATGGGGTGCCAAAAAATTTATTGATCTAGAAAGAACGGATAAGGAAGAAGAGTACAATAAGAGAGTAGCTTGCTTTGTTTTTTCATCGAGTGCAAAGACGTTGAATTTATGGGAATTTTTTTTTGTGGGGGGGGGGGGGGGGGGGGTGATTTTAAAATAGTCAAATTTATGGAAATATGATCGCTTGTGAAATTAAAAGAGAGAAATCAAATATTTTTTTAGGTTCTCTGGAAATCAAAAGGCAACTAGTTTGTACCACTAGTTGAGTCTCACGTACCACTACATTGCTTTGTCTCACGTACCACTGCTATTCTCCAAAACAATTTTGCTATCTTCCACCCTCCACTTATTTCTTCTAAAACTAATCTTACCTCCCACTTTTATCTCCTACTTATCTCGTATTATTAGAGAATAAAACCTCATTTATCATCACATTCTCTCAATCAGCACCCATATACCCATATCTTAACTCCCCTTGTTATTTATTGGTGTTATTGTTGTTTGTTGCTATTAAAAGTCAAAACATTGTTTTATTCAAGCACAAAACCAAATGCCAGAAAATTACTAAGATTCACAACTTTGCTGTCCCTCGTTTTTAGTAGACACTGGTACGAGATTTTTAGTTCATCGAAAAATCGCCTAAAGTTTGCACATGGTGATCCAACCCCTAACCTATGTGTAAACAAAGTCATGCTATTGAGCCAAAATGCCTCGGTGCCAAAAATAGGGCAAGCTAATACTTTTAAAGCGTGGGAGACTCCAACTAGCGCAACCATCATCATTCATCGGATTATAGGCACACCTTTAGAGGCAACTATAACTACTCAAGACTAGGCACATTTCGGGGGCAGAAATCGTAAATTGTCTGTGGTATCGGGCTTTAGTTGTTTCTGAACACCCCTCTCTCGCCCCTGTCGTCCTCGCTTGAGCTGTATCCACGTCTCTCTCTCTGTCTCTGAGGAAACAAAACAAGTTGAACCACCAATTCCTCTCTTCTCAGCCCAGTAGTTGTACTACTGCTACTTCTTTCCCCAATCTCCATTTTTCTCTCCGTCTCTCTTTCTTACACACTAATTATTCTCTCTCTTAGTTTCTATTCCAATTCCAATTCCAATTCCAACATACGGTTAGGGTTCCTGTGGTGATGCTGCAAATACAAAGATGCCCGAAACCAACACAGAAGAAACACTGCATCTTCGTCGAAACCAGCGATTCTTCCAACAACAACAACAATTAGAAGAAGACGGCAACACCACCAACATCAACATCATCCATACTGAAGGAGCCTCTCACAGTCGTTTCAGAGCTCAAGAAGACCAAGACGACGACGACGACGAAATGATGGACGACGATGTCGATGACTTTCCTCCTCCTGATTCTGCCTTTCTTGCCTCTCAACCCCGCGAAGGCCCTGATCGACTCAGTATTTCCTTCCAGGGTGAGCTCTACGTCTATGACTCTGTCCCTCCAGAGAAGGTAGGTTAAGGTTTGTTTAATTGTTTAACTAGAGTTTATCTCCCTGCAAAACTAATTTTAATATCTCAACTGTGTGTGTTTCTACTCGCTTCAGGTGCAGGCTGTACTGCTGTTGTTGGGAGGATATGAAATCCCCTCTGGAGTTCCCACCGCAAATGTAGGCTCTCAGAATACAAGGGTAGTATTACATATTTTCCTTGCATAACTGAATCTTTTCATTCTACACTTTGGTGCTTATTTTGTGTTTTTGTTTACTTTGGATAATGTCCAGGGTTCAGGTGATTTGGTACCAAGACCAAATCTTCCTCAAAGAGCAGCTTCATTGAATAGATTCCGTGAAAAGCGAAAAGATCGCTGCTTTGAGAAGAGAATTCGATATAATGTCCGAAAAGAAGTTGCTCTCAGGTATGCTACTGGATATTTTGTATTCTCGTTACCTTTTTGCTATGTTAAGCAACTAATGGTATCTTAATAAACTGAAACCAATTCCAAAAAACTAGAATATAGTAATAGTGTGAATTTTCAATCACTTCCATCATCAACTGCCCTATCAAATGTTGTTGATGAATGATGATATGTTTCCAGAGCCAGACTTAAAACTAAAGATGGTGGACCTACAACATTATCAATAATCACAAGCTCTCCTGACCTTATCAGGGCGTATCCAAGAAATATGCAAGTAATTTTGTTTTCTATATGCAAATATGAAAGTCGAGACTCGAGGGTAGCACGATTCTTTTCTAAATTTGAGTTTTAACAAGTCACTTTGGGTGCTCTAATCAGCCATCCCGGATACTTGCACAGCATGTCCTTTGCTTTCTACCCAACTTGAAAGCACAGTTCTGTTTCACTCTGATCTTTTACCAGTCATGTATCTGGGACTCTAGTTAAATGTGAGATTCATATACTTACATTATGTTTTTTATATCATAAACTGAATTGTAAGACATAGGTTTCCAGTTAATAGTTCTCTCATACTAAAGAACTAGGCATTACATATTAGCTTGATGGCAATTTTGAAATACTGATTTGTTCATCTATTGAGGGGTTGACTTGGACGTTTAAGCCTGGGACAGATGCCATACCTGCGACTAACATTCAATAAAGTTCTTTCGCTTTTTCTAAAGAACTGGTGCTGGTGTTCGTAAAAAAAAAAAAATTCAATAAAGTTTTGTGCCGTTGGCAACAATGAAATATTTTTATCAATAAAACAAGCAGAAATACCATTTTTTCTTATCAGCAAAACAAGTATCTATATACATTTAGTTTAGGCTAAACTCCAAAGGACTAGTGCCCAAACACTAATCAATACAAAATATTTACAAATATGCAAAAGATCGGTTGAGAAGAATGCAATTCCCACTAACATCCAAGAAGAATGCAATCACAAATAAAATATCCCTACATTTGTCCCAATTAGGAGCCAATAGCCACAATGTGATTTAACATCAATCCATAACTTATCAATATCTTTCTTTCAATCTCTGAAAATCCTATTGTTTCTTTCCCCCCAAATGATCCAAACCATATTATGGATCAATCTGTCCAATACCCATTTTCCAAACAGAGAGATCCAATACCCATTTTCCAAACAGAGAGAGATTGGAAGGAGAATGAGAAAGAGAGTGCCAAGGTTTCACCCATTGAAGAAATGACTGTGAAAAGGTAGCTTGAACCGTTGAAAGAGATGATCAATTGATTCCTCAAGCTATTGGCATAACACATTATGATTTGGGAGCAAAATGCCTTTCTAATAATGTGGTCAACAATAAGGGATCTGCCAAGAAGAATAGTCCAAATAAAAATATCTCTTGGATGGATTTCTTTCGTCCAAATGAAGGGATGAAGCTTGGATACTCTGTAAAAAAGATATGAAGAAAGCAGGGGGAATTGCTTATAGCATTTTTTGATTAAAAATCAGAAGCTTTGCATTGCCGAAACCATTTGTCTAACCCCAAGTCCAAGAGGCAAAATCAATAAGAGCAAACAAATCAACCAATTGTGGAAGCTCCCAGTCATTAATGTTTCTTCTCAACTGGAAATTCCAACTGTTAGAATTGCTGTCCCCAAAATCCTTATCTTACCCTGCTTGTTATGAGCTACATTAAAGATAGCAGGAAATGACAACTTCAGAGGCTGATCACCAATCCACTTCTGATACAAAAAACCGATCCCCTCCCCATTGTTTTGTAAAAATCATCTTTTATAATCTGTCCTGGTCTATTCTCCCTTAATCTAGAATTAATGATCTCAATGGCAATGAGCACATCATCAATAAGCTGCCTCTTTCCAATCCCTGCAAATTGAATATGGGAGATGATATGTGGAAGCAACTCATTAAGCCTGCTAGATATGGCTTTAAATATGATTTTGTAAATAGAACTAAGAAACTAATAGGTCTGAAATCCACAATAGAGGTAGGTTATTTGATTTTCAGAGTAAGGGAAATCAAAGTAGTGGTTAGTCTCCATTCAAAAAAACCATTAGAGCTAAACTTCTCCATAACCCTCATCACATCAGTCCTTGTGAATTCCAACCTTATGAATTCCAACACTTCAGGAACAAATCACTCGGGAAACCATCAAGCCCAGGAGCCACATCTCCTTCCAGCTGTTGCATGGCAGAGATAGTTTCAGCTTCAGATGTTGCATTTATTGATGTTAGATGCAGAGGTTTCCTCTAGTCTTTTAAACAGGTTGGGGTCACTGTAAGGTCTCCATCCACATTTCTCAGTGTATAGTTGAGAATAAAACTGCAGGATGTGATTAGAAATCAATTGTTGATCTATAGATGCTTCTCCATTCACTGTAAGTCTTGTAAGATGAAGAATAGAGTTGGACAGTCTTATATGATTTGCAAGCTTGTGAAATAATTTGGAGCAATAGTCATCATATCTTCCACACTTGGCCCCAACCTTCCTCTTCCAGAAAATATGTTTCCTCTTCAATAACTTGTTGAACTCACTTTTCAGGTCAATTCTTTGGTCCCATTCATCATCATTTAGTTCCCTATCTTCATATACCAAGTCAAGATTGTGAAAAAGGGTTTGGGCATCATCAATCAAGGTATGAAGTTTTCCAAAGACATATTTTCTTCCATGTTTTAAGAAAAGCTTTAAGCAATTTTAGCTTTTTCCACAACACAAAGCCACCTCTCCCATGAAGGGTAATGGAGTCCCAGTAATTTTTAATATCAGGGAGAGAAGAGAGTGGTGCTTATACCACATTCTTTAAAAAAAAGTTTAGGACAAACTAGATTAACATTGGGCTTCAAACAGATAGCATTGTTATCATAACAACCTTTTTCCGGTAACAATTTATTCATTTCAGGCCAATGATCCCCCAGTCCTGCTACAGAGAAATTTTATCAAACCTAGAGAGGGAAGGCTGCTTCTGGTTATTGTACCAAGTAAAGGATCCCCCTATAAGAATGAAATCACATAGACTAAGCCCTTGAATGAAATCAAAACTGCCAACTTCTATAAAACCCTGCTACCTGCCATATCTTTTCTTCTTACATCTGTAATAACTTTGAAGTCACCTCCTAGTAGCCAACCCTATCTTTTCTTCTACATCTCTAATAACATTGAAGTCACCTTCTAGTAGCCAAGGAGTGTTAAAATATCCTCTAGTATCATGAAGCTCAATCCAGAATTGAGACAAATATGCATTATCAACAAGGCATACACATTAGTTAAAGTCCATTCCCAATCATCAACGCAAGACTTTCATATGAACATACTAGGAGAACACACCTTTTAGAGAATGAAGCTGTACCCATTGATGCTTATCCCACATAGAAAGAATGCCCCCAGAACTTCCTTCAGTTGGAGCAAAGGCCCATTGAGCTGGATCTCTACCCCAAACATCTTTGATAACTTGCAGCTTGGTTTCTTGGATGAGAGAGATGTGAGGCTTACATCTGGAAATCAGATGTTGAAGACTAGCTTTTTTTTTCTAAAACCCAAGACCTCTATAATTCCAAGTTAAAATTTGTAACTTATTCATCAATAACCACAGAGCCCGCCAAGTTCTGTTGCACCAACAATTCAGTACATTATGCTTCTCTTCTAGCATCCGCCTCCGATAATAATTGAGCCACCAAACACTCATTGTCATCCCATTTGACCCTAATTTGATCTCTCAGAGAGAGGAGATCATAATTTCTATCATCGAGAAGCACAACAATAAGATTTGGAGACACATCATCAGGCTGAGGAGGCGAGGCTTTAGGAGAGATGGACCTGCCAGGTGCATCTAAGATAGGATTCAAGCGCATCTAAGATAGGATTCAACTGGAACCAGCACTCCTTGATTCACCTTAACAAGCTGCATCGGAGGTGGCAATTGAACACTCAAATTTTGGAAATCCTCGGGAGAAGCCTCCTCATGTAGAAATTCAGAGCCACTGTCATCTTGTGTATGCGAGACCCCTTTAACATCCGACACCACCACCACATTTTTAAGCTTTTGCCTTAAAGGAGGAAAGGAAGAATGAGACCGAGTGATGTGAGAACTATGTGTGGGTCTGATTTTCTCTATGTGTGAGAACTAAAGTGAGTGATGTGAGAACTATGTCAGGGTCTGATTTTCTCTAGATTTGACCTTTTTCTAGATGATCTTGAGGCATTGGAACTCACGTGACCACTAATCTCCTTGGGCGCAAACTGATGATCTGGCCCAGGCCCAAGAATGGAAGTTTGACTTATGTTGCAAGACCAAGTTCCGGTCAAGAGAAGGTTGCATGTGCTTCGAAGGATCAAGAATCGAAGGTACACGGGCGTGCCCCTTATGTGCTGTTCGAGGAGGCTCCATTTTGCGTTAACTGTAACTCACTTTAGGATTTGTCTCATCACGAGGAGGATGTGTTACATGCCATCCAACTGCCCAGGATTATTCTTCTTCACAGCTGTGGAGATTGGATAAAAGCGATTCCTTGTAGTGATGGGATTGTTCTTCAAATTCTTCATCATGTTCTTCAACTTTTTCATCATGTTCCTGCTGCTTCTTAACAAAATAACAAATCAAACACTATATACTAAAAAATGACCAAATCAGAACGAAGGAGCAAATCAAAACAATCAGTTGACAAGGAACATAACAAGATACAACATAGTTTGCATCAAACTGACAGGATGGGTTTTGATAGCGGGTAAGTTATGGGAGGAACTTGTAGGTATGTACCTTGATGATATTTGGGACCCATCTTGCAACTTTCTTTCCTACAGGGAGGAGAAGATCAATAAACTCTGAATGAGTTCATGATGGTGCAATGTTAATGTGTTTCCGATTAAAAGTGACTCTTTTGATATTTTTGGTAATTAATTAAATGCCATAGTTAATTAGTTAGAATGACCTGGTTATAAAAAAATGGTTTAAGTTTGGTTAATTACTGATGTGTCGAAAAATTTAATGTGGAACAAAGTTCATCCAGGGTGCACGTGATCTCGATTTTTTTTTTTGGTTTAAAATTCTCTATTAGTTTGCCAAACATGAATGCCGGGAGAAAAGCGTGAATGCCACCATACATATTTGTATTTTGTATTTTGTATTTTGTATTGTATTTTGTATTTTGTATTTTGTATTTTGTATTTTGTATTTCATGCATTTCATATTGTTTAGAGTTTGTTTTGTAGTGTGAAGATATATATATATATATATATTATTTTGTAGATCACTCTCCTTGGATTTCATAGAATATTAGTTTAACTACAGTTAGATGATAAAACAATCAAAATTGAAGATTGCAAGACCATGTGACCCTGATTTACCACAGGTTGGCAAATTCAAACTAAAAAAGGTACAAAAGAAAAAGTAAATTGCTACCAAAATTGCATTTTGGACTCTCCAAACATCCCTTTATGATAACACCAATGGAGGGTCCCAAGCATGTGCAAGTAGCTGTAATAGGGTTTGCATCGTGTCATTTAAGATTTGCATATTTTTCTCTAAAGTCTGATAAAAGAAGTTGATTCCTCTAGATCTTCTAAAAGTAGCCAAGATGTCAGCTATTTTGTTGACTTCGCTATATGATCTCCTTTTGAAGTGTTTTCCATACTTGCAACAATGTATTATATTTTATCAATTTTATTGATTTGTTCATCTTAATTAATAGGCAATGTCATATATTTATGATATCATTTTTTCTTTTTTGTGTCCCTTTTATAGCACTCTTTTATGATGCATTTCCTTCTTTTTTTGCCAAAATGCATTGGTTTTAATGCTTGGTGCATAAGTGGTATTTATTTGACTGATGCAGGATGCAGAGGAAGAAGGGTCAATTTGCCTCTTCGAAGGTGAACACTGAGAAATTGGCACCAACATCTTCTGGCAGTGTTGTCGAGAATTCTCGTCAAGAGGTTCCTTATGAAGAAATCTTGTGAGTCCCAACCCCCTTTTAATAGCAATAACCTCATGACAATATACAATTACATGAAAATTTATGTTTAGAACTCCTTAATTTTTTTCGATCTCTACAAAACCTTATGAAGAAATCTCTCGAGTTCGAATCCCCTTTTAGCAATTTTTTCGATCTCTACAAAACCTTAGAAAGAAATCTTGTGAGTCCGACTCCCCTTTTAGCAGCAATGACCTCATGACAAATCCTTTTCGATTTCTGCAAAACTTTTTGAAGAAATCTTGTAAGAACGTTATCTTCTATCTTTTTTGTCACTAGCAAGTTTTCTTGCCAATTACGCCAACGTCTTAAACCTCTACTTATAAAGCCCAAATGGCTAAGGAACAATAAACTTCTTGGTTCATCACCAATTTGTGAACTTCCAAAGTTCTCCCTACCAGATTTTTGTTATAAAAATATGCCTCTCAACTTGCGAACCCCAAGTTAGTCCCTTTTTACCCATAAATCTGTACCCAGGCTTATGTCCTATTATAATGGACGTATTTAATTGTTATAGTACCTAGGTCCTTAGTACAAGAAAAAATTAATTGATTTTTGTAGTAATTGATATGTTTGATTGCGCAAACAATAACAAATAACAAATAACTAGAAACTTGAATTGACAAAGTTTATTCACTCTTATAATAATTCTCTAGACTCCAACTGACTACAAACTTGATTTCTGACCTATATAATCAAAACAAACCCTAACAAAAACTACAAATTTATTGGACTCCTATTAGGGCTTAACATTGGACCGTTCTAATTATTAAAATATTACTAATATACCATCTTTCCCCACTTCGAAAAAGCTTGTCCTCGAGCTAAGCCATTGTCAGTCAAGCTATCAGTGACCACAAAAATGTGCTCATGCGCCTCATGATTTGGGTGTCATCCTAAGGAGAGGAAACATCAACAACCAACTGATCTCCATTTGCGATAAGGGTAAGCCTATCGTTCAGGCAATCTCGAGTCCTCGACAAAGATGAACAACTTGTCCGCATCCGAAATAGTTGAAATTAGGATTGTAAGCAACAATACGTGCAACTGGTTTAGCTTGGTAGGGACCAACGCTATCTAAGATGTAAATGATATTGCGAACGTGTTTCGACCTTCAAAGGATACCTTTCTGCTTTTGGCATGGTAGTAATCATTCATAATTATATTCCAAACATTTTGTATAAGCTGAGCAAGGCCATGCAAATACCTGTCAACCTTTTGCTATTCAAATTCATTAATCTTCAACCTACTGCACAAAATTCCTTGGTGTATACAGAAACTATAGACTTGCCTTATGTAAGTTTATGCAACCTGCCATACAACTTTCGCTGATAATCTTTGTGAATGAAAGCACGTAATATTTTTTTCATCTTAGGCCTAGTTTGAATTGGTACCTTCTCCAACAATTGTTTTGCTGTGGTCGATTCTCTCCAATTATATGTGGTACCCTATAACTTTGTTGCAATTAAATGCACAACTTCACCACGTGTTGAGAGACATTCCAAAACCTTGTCCATTTTGTCACAACCCAATCAACAAGAACATCAATATTATCCAGACCAACATAAGTTGGAACATCTAACTTGATATCAAAATAGTCCCGACCTCCATAAATATCATGATGGATTCACCCCCTTTGATTGGGAGGACGAAAACTGGCTTTTTGAGGTGATTTATAAAAGTTAATGTTATAGTCATAAACCTCCGTCCCATGGTGGTACATACCATGCCCCGCATTGGTGAATAATTGGACCATCAGAATGTGAAGAATTTGGATCATGTGGAGGTACAAAGTTATTTTTGTTGAATCACGTGCAGGCAAATCAATTAGATGCGGTGGTACTGACTGAGTCCTTGTGGGGCAAATATCTTTGTTTCCTCCAATTCACTATTCTTCTACGAACATAACATTTCTGAAGAAGACTTGCCAACATTCACAACAATAAGTCTATTTTGACCGTGACCGTGCCTCAAAATCAAGGGCTCGTGCCAAGCAGCGATGGGTTGATTATGACCATGCTGACAACAGACTATTGACCGTGAACCAATACGATGGGGAGGCGATTTCTGAGCTGTTGTTCGAAGCTGTGGCGACTCCTTTGTCGACTGTGGGAACGTTCTCATGCTTTTTACAAAATTCTTCACTCCATCGTCTCTTCCCCCTCATCTTTGGGTTTGGCAGGGTTAGGGTTTACTTCAATTTGTTTTTGTTTTTCTATTTGGGAGCGATGTGTTATGGATTTTGCGAAACTGCAACTTGCGATTCACATAATTCTCTTCTCTAGCAACCCTATAACTACCTTTTTTCTTCGATCCTTTTCGTAAAGTGAAGAATGTTGTTGCGAACTACCAAGTTTGAGTATTTTTCTCACAAATCAGTAGCGCGGGGATTCATGGCCCGATGATGTAACAACTCACTGATCGCTTGAATATCTAACTTTGAGAGGTCAGGTTTATCTTCCTCACCTTCATAATTATCAAATGAAGGCACCTTTTCACCTGCTCTTCTTCAGACAAATCTGAAAAGATCTCATCTTGTTGTTCAGCTTCACGACATGATTTTTCACGAATAACTTTAGGTTTTTGACTAACCAAGACGTCAACCGACTGCTCCAAGATGTGCGCAAGGCTTTTGCCACGTGCTCCATCCTTGCTATTGTGACTTGTAATTCTAGTTCCCTTGGGCATCATTTTTGTTCAAAGATTTTACCATTTGATGCTAAAATTTATAGGTTTGATAGTGGAAGCAATAACAAATAACAAAAAACTTGAATTGACAAAGTTTCTTCACCCTGATAATGGACTCCTATTTGGGCTTAACATTGGACCGACCCAGTTATTAAAATAATTAAAATAATACTTACTATTAATAACACTAAGAATTTCATAATTTCGTTATAAAATCAATGTAATTATATACTAAGAAAGTGAACGTGCACACTTCAAGCGCACACGGGAGCTAGTACTGAATAATGGCCTTGGCTAAACCATAATTTTTTCACATTGTCACCATTGCTTTTGTATTCAGATCCTAAATTATGGGAAACATTGAATTTAGAGCTTGAACCTATATGTTCAAAGTTCAAAGTTCAAACAACAAAGTATAAAAAATTAGAAATTACCTATGTAACAACGATACTCTATTTCTACCAGAAAAACATGTGGGATACTTGTGTCGACACTTGCGAATACTTATATCGGATACTCAATGCTTAAATCGTCAGCTTTATCATATATCTTTGAAAAGTTTCAATTCTTTACTAAAATTACTAGCATCTTATGGCAAATTAGTAATACATGAGTAGCAATATTAATTTACAAGTGAATGAATATGACTATAGTTCAAAACTTATTGCTGAAAAAGTAAATAATACTAAAATGTACAAGCGTGTCCCTAACATATCTCGTATTGTGTTATTTTGCCGACACCTCGTATCCGTGTCGTTGTTAGATAGGACATTACCCTTCGAGCAAAAGCAAAAGTGTAATTCTCTTAATCTGATTGAACTTAGCATTGCTGGAAAGCCCATGCTGGGTACTTTAAATTATTGAACATAGATACACGCACAATGTGGAATTAAGGAAAAAACATTTCTACACGAATTAGGCCATGTTTGGCTGTTATGTTAGTATAACCAAAATACCGTGCTAACTATGTTGTACATTTAAATTTGTTTGTTTCATCCCAACTGCTAATGGTGTAACTAACTAGGGGGACTCCCTATCTCGTAGCCAATACCCAGTTGCTTTCTCCTCAACTGTTATCCACACATCGTTCTTTCTCTTTACTTTTAAAAAAATTTATGTGTCAATGCTAATATTAGTCTTTTGTATGTAACACTGCTACAATGTATATTATTTCTTCTTCCTTTCTCATGCTAATATTAATCTCTCTTATAGTGGATAGCGCCCAAAATTTACATATTCAACACAATATAATGAGTATATTTGAATATATGGTCTTTGAATTTTTCTTGTTTTGATAAAAGTTTTTTTTTGTTGAAAATTTTGACTTCGTTTGTATTATTTATTTAATATTTTTAAGTTAATAGTAATAATGTTGTTAATATCTTAATATTAATAAAATCAAAATGAATATATTTGAATAATAAATGCTATTGACTTTTTGGAGATTAGATTGTGGCGGTCTTGATGATCAGTCCATTATTCACCTCCATCGTTCAAAAATATTTTCAGAGCTCTTTTAAGGATGAAAGAACGTTGAAGGCTGAAACTTGACAGGTTACGGTTAAACTTGAGTCTTTAGTTGTAGAGCAGTCACTCCAATCTCCAATTATTGAAGCCGAAGTTGTCTCAGTCATTCCCAGTTGGTTAAATGTGTCGGTTTTGGGTATCTGACGTAAATTTTTTCAAACATGTTGAAGTTTGATTACTGTGGGTTTCATGAAGGTAATAATTGCTTCAACAAGATTCCCATCTTGATTGGAGATGGAGACTGAATTCAATGTGGATTACTCTCATCCCAAAGATGAATCTCCCTGCCAGGATCCATGGCTAATAGGTTTCAAGTTGTGATTTTGGTTTTAGGGGGGTGTATTGTATCTGGATTTTGTGGGCAATTTAATAAATTCCATGGATTCTGAAAATCCAAGTGTATTCAATTTGGATTTTAAAAAGTCCATAAAAGTCTAGGGGTATTCAATCAGGATTTTAAAAAGTCTTTCTGAAATCCACAAAGTCTAGGGGTATTCAATATGGATTTCATAAAGTCCACAAAAGTTTTAGGGTATTCAAAATATCATTCATATTTATGGATTTGGAAAATCATGGATTCTCATGGACTTTGTAGTGATAGGTATAAATAACAAAGTTCAATAATTTGCCAGCCTCCATATCAAAGATTTCAACGTGAAAAAAAGTCTCCCAAAGTTCTTTGTTTTTTTTATTGAATAAAATGAAGCAAACAAATAATATAGTTATAACATGCTTAAACATGACCTCCCCCCCCCCCCCAACCATCCTTTCTCTTTTGTTTTCCCTATTTATGACTTTTGATTTGATGAAAGGATCAGACAAGGGAAGTGCTAATTTCTACATACAAGTGAAAACCAATCAAAGATGAACTCGTGAAAGGATATGTCCCTGATCTTCGTATGGGAGTTTCCCCATCTCCATGTCCTCCGTTTAAAAGACGAAAAATCTGTTTCAAACACCTAATTTTCCCTTCAAAAAGACACATTCCCTGCCTCCATAAAGGCCACGTCAACACATGAGGACCTGTTCTTTGCCAACCCATCTAATTCATAGACAATGTTGTCATCTGAGTTGTTCCTTTCCAATATTTCATTACCATCATGTTGAATCGAGGGGAAAAATCGAACCCTTTTATTTTGGAGGCCACACTAAAGGGCGGTGTTTGGAGTGTTTGTGCAAGGAGTGAGTAGGATGAAATGTGACCTGACAGGTGTGAATCGGCTTCCAAAGCACCGGGTATGTTCTTATGGGACGAGAATACATAGGTTTATTTCTGACTATAAGAATGAGTTTATGCAGTGGATTGAAGTGGTAGTTGGCAAGGGCAACAAAATCAGTTCTTGGAACAGTGTGCTGGTAGGGAATGCTACCTTAAAATTTTGTCCTAAAATTTCTACTCTTTGCAATTTTAGTAAAATGACATGTCTGCTTAATGAGATCGTCATTTACTGGATGTTGAAGAAGAAACAACTACGGAAAGGGATTGTATTGCTTGATACCTTGTTACCCCTTGTGTTCCTTTCCTTTCCTGTTGAACCCATGTTACCCCTTGTGTTCCTTTTCTATTTCCTCTTGTCTATGTGTTTTCTCTTTGTGTTACTGTACAAGAGATTTAGGAGAGTCAAGGGAGACGAAGATGAATCAACCCATAACCTATTTTCAATCTGCAGATGTTCCCTTTCATCTACAATAAACAAAATCCATCAAAGCAATAAGGCCCACCAGCTGTTTGTAGAATTTTTCTAATGTCTAATATATTTGGTTTGTTAGAAGATATGTCATTACCAACTTCTTTTTTATCTTGCAAATAATTAGAAATCTGTAAAAGTCGTTCATACAAAGTCCGTGAATTTTCATAAATCTCTAGAAAGTCTGTAGCAAAAGTCTATGGATTTAAGAAATCAGCAGAAGTCCGTGGACAATTTAAAGAGTCTGTGGACAATTTAAAGAGTCCGTGGACTTTTCAAATTATTTATCAATTCCATAAGAATCCATATACAATACACCCCCCTTAGTTTCACAAATTTTAATCAGCTAGGGTTGGAGATTGCCAGCTTATAGATGGGCCATTGATTGCAACCAAGCAATAGATCCCAGACAAAGCACAGAGACAGCTGGACTGATAGGTACATTGGATTTTTAGAAGGGCGTGTGAAACACTTTCCCATTCTATCCAGTGTTGCACGCGCCTTGGAGCTAGTAAGAGGATGAATGATGATGGCAAGATGTGTGCTTGGGCTTAGATTGGTTATAAGGAACAATATGGGTCTTGTTCAGCCACTGGCCAATGATGGGTTGGGTGACCCGCTTCAGTTCCCATGGTCCAGAGGGGAGAAAACCGATTTTGGTGCAGATAACATCACAAGTTGGGGGGGGGGGGGACCTTGATGGCGACTTTCCTACTTCATGCTAGATGATTTTGAGGAATTCTAATAACCCCTACCTGCTCCTCACTGCTGATGTGGCAGCTTGCTGGCCATGGATGAGGCTTCCGTGGCTTTGAAGCCACTCAGAATTAGACTTTCCTACTTTACCCTTTCCTTTGTTTGTATAATGGTCTGACTCAGTTAAGTGTTCAAAATTTGGAAAGCAATTTGGTGCCTGGCGATTGCACGGTGTTGATTGGATGATCAACAATCCTTCCTCCCTGTTAGGAAGACCAAAAGAAGTCTACCTGAATCATTTGTGCATTTCCCATTCTGCATATGCTTCGTTACTCGAGGAAGAAGAGAGGTAATAGAGGATCCTGTGTAGTGGATCAAGCAACACTGCCTGCGAAGATGGTGGCTGCGGCTGCAATGGCGGAGGGTGCTTTTCTGAACCGTTGCATGCACTTTCTTGAGCTGTTGCATGCACTTTATGAGAGTTAATGGAGTTAGCTGTATCAAGAGCAACATCTCTCTCCATCCTCTATGGTCACATCCCAAAGGGTTGACAATCAAACTGAACTGATTTTCCCAATAGAAGCAGATCTTAGCATACTGACCGTATTTGTTTGTCGAAAGTTCAAGAAAAGACCAATTAGACCCATGCGTTTTATCCGTTGAGAAGACGGTTGACCCCACCAATGACAAGGCTTAGTGAATAGGCTACCACTGCCTGTGATGGCTCCACGAACACTAGAACTTTACCCAGGTGACTCCACTCCACTAATTAGACCTCCCCTCACTGCTTTTTATGATTAAAACACCCGATGGCTTTGTTTTCAACTTGGATTAACACCACTCTCTGTCCACAACTACGGTAGATATACAGAGACTAGGTCAACCTCCCTGTTGAGCTCCTCCGCAAGATAACAAAATGAATCTTTTTAGTGGATGTGCTAAGCTCTCTCTTGGAACAACTGAGGCCTAGTGCCGCTAAAAGAAGATGAAGCTTGGATTTCCAGTAATAGCAGCATGATGTAGCCGCATGGGCAGAAGAGTTGGGTGTAGCAGCACTGTTCAGACTCGAAAAGTCTGAGGAAACAAAACTGCCGGGGTAACAGTATGAGAGTATGTTGATTCAGATGAGTGATGGGGTCAAAATATACTCGATGAGTTAAAACTTTGAGTATGAAATGGAAGATGGAGGGGAATAGTTGAGGTTTGTCAAGGGAAAGTGTGTTTTGCATGGTGACGTAGTGAAAGGATATTTATTTTTTTGGGTGGTCGTGTGTGTTTTTTTGTGTGTTTTTGGTGGGGGGATGGAGTATTGTAATTGGAATGATCCATTTTGTTGAAACAAAATAATGGAAATGGTAGGTCGAATGAGCAAACCAGTGTAGTTAAGGCGGTGAGGCAGACAGGCCTGAAAATGCCTCAGAGGCGAGGCAGACGCCTCACTTCACTCAGTTCACTGAGGCGATCTTAACATTTTTTAAAGATTTTTTTATTATAATCAGTTGTTTGATTACTTGTTTGATTACAGGTATGAAATTGACACATCCATCACAATATACTTTGCCATATATAGCATAAAATCAACAACAAGAATAAATAACAAAATAACAGATTTTTATACCGTTACCTTTAGTTCTTTACACTTACAGTAAAGCTGAACTGATTGTTGTAGATTGATTTCTATCCTTAGATCAGAAAAGAGAATGAAATACAAAACTGATTAGCAAAAAAAAAAAAAAGAACAGTGCAGAAAAAAATCGATCAGCAGATGAAGACAAGAGAAGAAGAAGAATACAAGAGAAGAACAAATCAGAAAAAGAAAAAAAAAACTATCAGCAGCAAGACAAGAACATATCAGCAAGAGAAGAAAAACCAATCAGCAAAAAACAGATCAGCAATAAAAAAACAGATCAGAAAGAGAAGAAAAACAGATTAGCAAGCCAAAAAGCTGATTTGAAGGGCAGCAGCAACAAGCAGCACCCAAGCTCTTGTCTTGAGTCCCAAGCAACTCATTCTTCTTGTCATAACCCTAATAGAATTGCAAATGGGCTTTTGGGCTGTTGGGCTTTTGGATTTAGGCTGAGGCGATGGAGGCGGTCCGAGGCGCATAAGGCGTGAGGCAGGGCGAGGCGGACGCCTCAATTCACCGCTCCGCCTTGCTTCATTTTGAGGCGGTACACTGCAAAAACGCCTCGAGGCGTGCCTCAGGCACGCCTATGCGACCGCCTTAACTTCTATGGAGCAAACTGAACAAATCAGACTAGCAGAAGAAGAATTCCAAAATGAGATCTAGGAATGCCTGAATATTTACTCAGAGGAAAAAAGTGCAAGTTCCAATAACCCCTAAAAGTAAAAGTCAATAACATGCCCCCGGAGCAAAACCCTTAAAAATAAAAAAACCACATTACACAAGGACAATACGTCCTTGTATTAAGAAAGATATATAACTATGATGTTGACAAATATCATGTGGTTGAAGAAATGGTGTTTGGAAGGTTGGTGTAAATGTAGCATTCATTGTCTTAGATTTTCCTTATCACCAAGGTCTTAGGATCTAAGTAGTTAAAACGGATAACGAACCCTGCGTAGTCTAGGACCGATTTACGATTAATTGGCACTAATCAGATTTAATCGGTCTATTTTTTCAAAGTAGATATTTTTAAAATTTAATCATTGACATAGATTACAAAAATAAATAATTAATCAAAAGGTTGTAAATTTGTAATTATATTATTTTTACTAATTTACTTCTGAATAATTTGTAATTATATTTAATTAATCAAATGAATATAATTTTGCAGTTTGTAGCAATTATAGTTAACTGTACTTCTTATTTTGTTTAGGAACAACCAACATAGCAAAAACAACACCAACAACTTGATAGCAATAAACCCAACAACAAGAATTACAAACAACAACCCCAACAAGACAATAACAACAAATAGATCCGAGCAAAACGAAAATAAGAGATGTATTATTTTTTGAGTAAAGGAAACATTTTGTCAAACAATTGAAGACATAACAAATAGAACATTTTGTCCAACAATTTAGAAGTACGATGAACTCAATAGTCAGTCATAGAAACTAGACATCAATTCACTTGTTAAACGCAACAGTCGAATAACATTCATTTGTAATAATAAAAAACACAACCATGCTCTACTTTTGCAAAGAAATAAACCAACCTATACCTATAGGGTTTTTTGAGTTGGGAGGGTTGCTTCCTTGTGTACTAGAAACACTGAAACAAACTTGTCCGCGTTGAATGCAGAGAGACCTCACTTTTAGCTGCCGCTTCAATTGAAGGGAGGTCAATTCATCATCATCATCATCATCATCAAAGCCCATTCCCGAGATTTTCGGGGAACCCCTTGGAAATGCTCGATGAAAGAAGAAGAAAAAAGAAGAAAACGAGAAAACCTGGAGTGAGTGCGGTAATGGAGTAGATGCGTGAAAGAAACAAGGTAGAGTTGAGTTGCACGTACAGTCAAACAACGATCGATCGCTGCCTCTAATATCTTATTCTTCTCTTCGATCGCTGTCTTGCGATCACTTCTTCTTCTCTGTTTGTTTCTCCCTTCCTCTTCGTCTTTGATCGCAGCTGGTGATCTCTTCTTATCTGTTTTCTCCCTTTTTCAATCGCTCGAGTCTTCTTCTTCGGTTTGGATAGAGTTAGGTTTTTTTTAATGTTTTATTTATATACAAAGCGTTAAATCGGCGAGTTGGATGGGTATGATTTTGTGGACTCACCAATTTATCATCGACTGTTAAACCCAAACGATAAATACCCAAATCATATCGGACACTCCCCGTTAAATGCTTTCTCACCGATTAATCGACGATTTAGCAACGATTTTATAACACTGCTTACAATCCTCAATATCTTGTTACATTGACATACGTGTCTTTAGAACTAGTATAAATCAATACAAGTGTTGATGTTATGAGTGCATTTGAGAAATTCTATCTTATAAACTGGAAAAGAGTGTCAACCTAAAAGCCAAGGTGGTCTCAGAATTAAAAAAAAAAGGGAATTTAACAAAGCTCTTCTGCTCAAATGGATTTGGAGATTTGATGTAGAAACTAATTCCCTGTCGATGCCATTGATTGCTGAGAAGTATGGGGCTACTCCCCTTTATTGGTTTACATAAATGCCATTTGGCTCTTATGGGTGTTCTACGCGGAAAGACATCATGAAGCAAAGTGGCCTGTCCAAGATTGCATCTCCTTTGAAGTCCATAATGGAGAAAGAATTTTGGGATCACAAATGGATTGGTGCAATAATCCATTGACTGCCTTCCCAACCATCTACAATGTAACCCATAACAAGCAGGGTAAGGTGAAGGAGTTTTGGGATGTTAATACAAATGGCTGGGTTTTCACTCTCCTTGTGAGAGGTCGCGGGTTCTAAATTTACTAGTTAGGATTTTGTGAGTTTTCACCCGATTATTAGGAGCACATGTGCTCCGTCGTTGATAAGCCTTCGGGTATTGAATGTAGCTGCTTAGATGGACTGGACCGGAGCGAAAGCAAGTCTTCATGCAAGGTGGAGGCAATAAATCAGAGCGAAAACAAGTTTCCATGCGAGATGGAGGCGACGAGAATATTAAGTGGCAACAATATTGTAGCATTCGGGCCTGGTTTGGTTATCTCTATAGGGTCAGTCATGTAGCCTTCGGGCATGGATTAATAAATAAATAAATAAAAAGGGTTAACGATCCAAATTTGTTTTTTTAAAATAAAATAAAAAAAACCTTACTGATTTGGGTGTTTCCACATATTTACCAGCGTTTGGCCTTTAACGACCAAGTATCCCTTGATGGTGATAAGATAAATGACTTTGGAATGGTAAATATGGGGACTTCACTGTGAAAGATTGGTACAAGACTCTTGCACCAATTTCCCCTCTCTCTGCCCATGAACAAAGAATTTGCAAGCTCTACTCTTTCATTTGAATGGAAGAAAGACATTCTTTCTAGAGCCCCCTTTCTCATGTGGATTGTGATTCTTGGTAGAACACTCAATCTTGACAATGTCAACAAGAGAGGAATGACCCTTCCCAACCATTGTGCTCTATGCGATAGGATGAAGAGTCTATTGATCATGCCCTAATCTCTCAGCCGCTGATGCACCTTCTGTGGGAAATGGCACTTGGATAATACCAGTGTCAAGCTTCATTTGCTTCCTCTCTATTGGACTGGGTTGAGTATCAATTCTTTCCTTCTTGTCCTCCATCTAACCTATCTAGTTTTGGCAAATGGGTGTGGGAAAGAATGATTCATGCCTTTGTGTGGATCTTATGGAGGGCAAGGAACCATAAAATCTTCAACAATATAACTTTATGGCTCTGGGATTGTAACTGGCCAGTTTTTCTCTTGTATGCCCAACTGGGATTGTATTGTGTTGGATAGTAGTTCTTAAGATTTACTCGATGTATACTTTTGTGGGGGCAGTGGATTTGTCACTGTTTCCGCCTTCCCCTTCTTTGTTTCCCCTTCTCACATATGAAATCTGTACAATAATTTGTTTACTGATAAAGAAAATGCATTGGAAAAAATTACATATGATCAACAGTAAGAAAAAGAAAAGACTGATAGTTTATACTTTTTTGCTTACAGAAAGGTTATTTATACTATGGCTATTGCCAAGAAGAAAATGATGTTGTAACCATGGATTCTATTGATTGGAGGGCAACACAAGGTTCTAAAACTCCAGCATAGATGGAGGCACCTAGAAACTATTGCCTCAACCAAATACTTCCTTTATTCCTAATCAAAATAGGAGCTTGTATTCATTAATTCTTTCACTCAAGGTTGAATTCAACTGGTTGTCATCCAATCAAATATGTGGCTCAAACATTTTAGTGAAAAGAAATATGATGCAACTCCATAACATACTATTATATAGTTGATTCCACCATGGGCTTGGAAGATTTGCGATGGAATTTTAGTTTTACATGAACATAAATGATAATTTTGTTTAGATAGATACACAATTTTGATTTATTGTGCATTATATTGTTTTTGATAACTACATATGTAATTACATTGAGTAAGAGATCAAAATTGACTTGTGTGACCTGAAATGCTGCTGCGAATGAGATCCATCGTACTGCATAATGTTAAATTATTTAACCCTGTACTTGTACCACATACTTTAGCGACATTGTTCCTGGTAACTGCGGAGCATAACCAGGAGACTGTTTTCTTTATGCCCCTTCTCTATGTTGGTGTGGTCAGATTTGGAGCAACCCTGTGAGGGAACTATAACCCAAGCATATGGCTTTTTTTGAAATAGATAACACGACTTTCTTTTTTAGAGAAATTAGACGTGCGGTAAGATACTTATTCTGGTTTATTAGGATATTTATCGTGATTTGTGTGCTTATTTGGATGAAGACAAATCCAAGGATGTTAAAAGGAAAAAAAATAGACTGGAAGATTATCAGAGACATTACGGTTCTTTATTTGAGATGGGGTTTAATTGGGTATGCTGACGGGTTCTCTTTTTCATGATTGTTTGCTTTCATGAAGCTAAGCCGGCTTTGTGACCCATTTTAAGAGAAAAATGCTTTCTCTTTTGTGTCAGATAGGGTGGTTATCAATTTGTAGACTAACCAACCGTAGGTTTTATGATCGATGGATGCTAGAATCCTAGTCCTTGATGCAACTTTATGCTGTGGCTAAGCAGATACTTAAGTCGCAAGAAATATGGACAATTGTGGAAAACAATTACATCTATACTTAATCACAAATGTATTTTTGGTAAAAATCGTGGTAGCATAATTGCAATCATTTTATACGCATACTGCACTGTATTGCCTGCTACCTGCGCCCTTCTTAAGAATACTTTCTATAGAAATACAAACACTAACATTAGTATTTTTCAGATTTTTTTTGTTACAAATTATCTTCTTGTTTTTGTACATTTTTAAATATTGTAAATAACAATTGGGTTAATTGCGATATGCCCCCTATAATAAATAGCTAATATGAGATTACCACCATAATAAATTGGTATTTCAGTCTCCTCCCAGGACTAGCAGTCATGACACGTTGACTGTCAAAAGGCTCACGTGAATTCATTTTACTTACCAAAATGCCCTTCAAATAATAACCCACTGTTGAACTTCAAAATACAAACATGTATCTTGAGAAAAACATTAATAGATCAAATTTTGTTATGTATCTCTAGAAAATCTTATGAATAAAATACAAAACTAGACCTCGAGATAGAAATTTATCTTGAGAAAAAACTTCTAAAAAAACCGTCTTCCACAAAGTAGGCAAGAGAGGTGGGTGGGGGGGGGGGGGGTGGGTAGGAACTAAATCAAGCAGAGAGGGATGGAGCTAAATTATTAATGTGGCAAAAAATCATCGATTAATTGGCGATTAATCGCAATTATGGATTTGACCAAACCGAGATGGGTGAAATCGGTTGGGGTTTAGCGGACATCGATTAATAGGCGAGTCACCGATTAATCGACCCAGCTGACTCATCAATTTATCGCTGTATAAAAAATAAAAATAAAAAACCTAAACCCAATAGCAGCTCCCCCAACCCAAATCCTACATAGAAGAAGAAAAACAAGAAGAGAAAAGGTGAAGATCTCTGGACGACAACTAGATTTCTGGTTCTGGATGGTGACAACGACGACGATCTCTATATCTCTTTTCCTCCCTTCAAACGAAATCAGAAAGCTATGTACCAATTCAACCCTAATTTTTCTCTCCCCTCTCCTCCTAGTCCCCATCCCACTCGTCCTCACCTCTTTACCTCCCTCCTGTGTAGAATTCATATGGACTAGGGGAGCTTGTTGATTGAGGTTGTTTATAGTGATATGGATTTTGGTGAAATTGTTGATTGTTGTTGAAACAAATTGGATTCAGCTTGTTGCTGATGCTGAACTCCCATCTTTCTGTGTATTTGACATTTTTGGCCTTATGGCTGAGAGCACTAATAACTGAATCTCACAATTTCTTTGGAAGTTTGTGATTATGCGTGACAAATCAACACAATTTTCACGCACTTTAGTCACGACTTCCTTTATTCATTGGTGTAAAATATATTGGCATAATTCTCTGGATGTGGAGTATTTTTGTTTGTACAAAGTGGCCCTTCTAGAAATATCTTCGGTGCAAAGTAATACGATTTATCTTCATGGGTTAGTGGGATGGGTAGGTTGGTTCTTCCTGTTAAGTTTGACATCTATTTTGCTTTTGAATGTTTGTCTTGGTAGCTTGACTGTTAAAGTTTCTTTTTAAGTAGCTTAGCGGATAAATAGTAAAGCTATATAATTACAAATTTACCCCATTTTGATTAATTATTTATTTTTGTAATATGACTATGATAAAATTTAAAAATATATACTTTGAAAAAATTGACCGATTAAATCCGATTAATCCCGCTTAATCCCGCTTAATCGTAATTCGGTTCTAGATCGCGCTGCGATCGCTTTTCGATTTAATTGTATAGAGATGGAGGGAGAGGAGGCTGGATGGTTGCATATGTCACAGTAAACAGAGAGAGGGAACATAAGAGAGGAAGGGGGTGGGGCAGGGCCACCAGCATTGCAGAGAACAAAGAGAGGAAAGGGAGAAAGAAGGGGTGGGGCGGGATCGTTAGCATTGCAGAGAACAGAGAGAGGGAAAAGGAGAAAAGAAGGGGCGAGCCAGGATGGGATTGTCAGCGTCGCAGGGAACATAGGGAGTAAAAGAGATGAAGCAGACGGGGTCTTCAACGTCACAGAGAGAGGAAGAGGGAGAAAAATGGGTTGGGGCAAGGCGGTTATAGTGAAGAGCGAGGGGCAGGGCAGTGAACTGTGGTCACAGAGAGATACAGAGATGGGGGTGGATGTGGTGGTCATCTGTGAATTGCAAAGAGAGTGGAGAAAGGGAGAGATGGTTGTTGTAGATGAATTCCAACACGGGGAAGGGTTGGTGGAGAAATTCAATTAGAGAGGGAGTAGGACATGGTGGTTGGTGGTGGAGAGAGAAAGGAAGGAGGCATGAGTCGGTTTGGAAAGACGAAGTTGTTTTCTTAACGGTGAGATTTTCCTTGCGATACAATTATTTGGGTATCAAAATGTCCACATTTTGAGAACAACTCATGTCACAGTCATTAGTCCTGGGAGAGACTGAAATACTAATTTATTATGGAGGCAATATCATATTAGGTATTTGTTATAGGGGGCATATCACAATTAATTGACAACAAATTATCGTTTTTTGATAATTTAGTTTTTAACATTCATCAAGTATGAAAATTTCCAATTTTTATGTTCAAACTCAGGTGTGAGACCCATTAATGATAGGGATAATTTATAGTTTTAACATCATAAAGTATAAAAGCTTACAATTTTACATTCAGAAGATCAAGACAACAATGAGAAAAGGAGAGATCCATCACAAAGGACGTGGAGGAAAGCGGTGGTGGTGATGGTTTGATGGGTGGCGAAAGTGAGAAAATGTGAAGAGGAAGATTTATTTATTTATTATTACTTTCTTTAGGAAGCACTAAGGTATCTATAATCAAGTTTATTCATCTCCATGTGTTAGTTTTGAATAAAGTATCTTTATTTTTGTTTTCTTTACGACCTCAAGATTTTGAATTTAATATTTGAAACAAATTTAAGAAAACTAAATAATGATTGTTGATATATTCCTTGCTATTTGTTTTACAATCGCGAGTTAGAAGCTCGAGGAAGATAGAATGGGTGTGTTAGATTTGTACGAGTATGAAAGTCAAAGTCATTTTTTACATAAAAATGGGGAGGAACCGGGTTATCTTTTCACTTTGCTTGTCAAAGTTATTGCTCATCCACAATCAAAATTGCGGTCTAAAACTCTACTGGCCCTCTGCTGGCTATAACATTGGGGACAAAAGTTAAACATCCCAGAAAAAACCATGTTGAAGTTGAACATTTGGCTTTCAAGTCTTCATTTCTTTCACTTAGGGTGTGCTTGATAAGAAGGAAACTTTGCTATGGGAAAAAGAAAGAAGAATTTGGAGACACTTTTCTCTATCTTTAGGTTGAAGTTGACTATTTTTGGCAAAAGTTTCTTAGCTCCCCCTAAAAATTTGTTTTCCACAATTTTGGAATCAAACACCCTTAATGTTATGTATATTCTAGCAAGTTTGTAGTACATATGAAGATTGTGTATTAATATTGCATGAGTATCGATCTGACAGCGAGTATAATGAAATACATAATATTATCCTTAAAATACATAATATGATTAAGGAAAGTTATCACGGGAGAAATACATCATATTATCCTTAAAATAACATATAGTAGTATAATGAAAAATATAAAAAGGAAAGCCCATAATATGAATAAGGTCCTTAAAATAAGATGGCATTCGTGCCATTGTGCTGGTGATTTAGTCGATTCGACACCAAATATTTGTCGAACTCTGACACATGATAGACAAACCCACCATATGGACCGTCGAGCTAGTTGTCCTATGATACAAAAAAGAAGATCCTCGAAAAAGCCAAGGTTAAGATGGCCAAGAGGGCCAACTTGGAGACTTAGGATCTCCCCTGAAATGCGAATGTGAGATTGACTATGATTGTTGGTAAGGGGATAGAACGACTGACGAAAGAGAGAAATATCGATTATTTCCATGTCAAGCTCGAAATCCCATCTTGAAACTTATGGGATTGTGCAACAAGGAGTGGAGAGTAGTGGTGAAAGATGCAATGTCTAGGTCGGGAGTTAGTATAGCAATGCTTCAGTGAATTTGTTACTTAGCATATAATTAGTGTGTATGAAACTTAGATATGCCATCAAAAAATGGAGGTAGGCATGCACATGCTAGGATTTTTATTTAATATAAAAGGGCAATCATTGTTTTTGTTTTTAATGCACTTGTAAAAAGATTTGGTATATTTTTGGCTGACATAGACTGTGTCTATGACTTGAATCCTTGGAAGCGCTAGCCTTTTCCAAGTGGTGTAGGTCCTAGTATGGTAGTCGCCACCTTGACTAGTGTCTTAACCTTCTGATGCTCTAATACGACATTGAGAACTTAAGTGTTTTGAAAAAAAAATTAAAAAATTAGAGCCTTTAGAGTCTTGGCGGAGCCTCCAACAACATAACATAGAATATACCGCACAAAGGAAGAAACTCGTTTAGATTTCATATTTTTTCATGTATCTAGTGTAGCCTATTCCTACGTTATTATTCTTGATTTTTGCAGGTAAGTCTTTCTAAGTTGTCTATTTATACATGCAGATGTACTCATTGTGGCACAAGCTCAAAATCTACCCCGATGATGCGTCGTGGACCTACTGGCCCAAGAACTCTCTGTAATGCATGTGGTCTCATGTGGGCTAACAAGGTTGGTACATTTGAAAATCAACACTTACATTTGTTTTTCTTGATTGTCCATTTTATCCATATCTGGTGTAGTCCATATCCACTCTCACGATGGCACGTTATTTATTTGTTTGTTAAGATTCAGTAATCAATACTAATGAAAAATATAGAAAGGAAAAGGCCATAATATGATTAAGGTCTTAATGTTGTGGATTTGTAAGTAACAAACAAGGGTTCAACACACAATCAATAAGAAGGCTATAATCTTTGACACCACTTTAATTATATCTTATCCATATGCTAATATTTGAAAAATCTTGAATTCTCTCCTTCCAAATAAATAAGCCCGATGATCCTTATGGATTGAAGTTCCTTTCAAATAATCTTGAATTCTCCTCCTTTCAAATAATCTTTCAAATCTTGAATTGGCTCCTTTCTGGTAAGTTCAACTTCAGAAGAGACTTCAATGATTGGGAGCTGGGGGACCTGGGAAACATGCTGTCCATATTTCAAAGCAACCAGCTTAATAATGATGACGATGACATGTGGGAATGTGAAAAAAAAAATGGCTGATCAGTGAAAAGAATGTTGGAGATCCTCACTTCTGATGACAAATGACAACCACCTCTTGGCTGCCCCTTTATTGTTGACCACAGTAACGAAATATGGTTAAAACATTACCCTACGAGGCTTTAACATCTTTCTTGGACTGTCATACAAGGAGCAACTCTCACACTACGGATAATTTGGAAAGAAGGGGATTTCGGATCCCAAACCACTGTTTCTGTGCAAGCAAGTAGAGGAGTCAATGGATCATCTTCTACTAGAAAGTGTGGACTGCTTTCCTTAAGAAGTTCAGGGTGACCTGGCATGTGCAGGTTTCATTCATAGCTGGTTAACTGGAAGCATGTCAACAACTCAACAATGGAGAGTTGGATTTGGAGGAGTGGGATCCATTTTGTAACTTGGACCCTTGGAAGGAAAGTAATGGAAGGATTTCGACGGAAAAGCTCTCTCATGAAGTGTGTGTGAAGGATATCTGGCAATGGTGGACTTCTCAGAAAGCAATCCAGAACATTGCATTTGTTGTATTCATGTTTAGCTAGGATAGTTTTATCTGTACATAATTATCATGTTTTTTCTTGCTGTAGTGTGAGCTCCTCTCTCACATTTTTTCTTTAATACATTCTTTGGTGTGTGTTTGATTCCAAAAAAAAAAAAAAAAGCCCTAGGAGCAAACTTGCAAAATAAACCTCCCTTAGGAACAAACATCCTCCCTTGGATGGAAAGAGGTAAACTTGGCATGCTCTAGTACTATGTCTTTATAAACCCAAACAATGCTTTGGGAGCAATTTGTCAAAAGTCAAAAGAAAAGCCCTCTGTTGCAGTTTTTAAATCAATCTAAAGGTTTTAAGATCAATTTGCCATCCTCAGTTTCTTTTGCTAATTGTTCACTTGTTTAGACATTTTTTTACTTTCTTGTTGGCCGTTTATCATGTGCGGCTAATGGTAGTTTAGTACTTTTCTTTTTATTATCTCGTGGTTTCAAAATTGCTCATAATCTCTTGCAAACTTGGTTGATTATAAAGTCCCAATGTTTGTTATTTTGTTAGCTTGTTGCAATTGCAAGAATTAATATTTTTTACTTTTTTAATTTTTAATTTTTTAATATTTTCTTATAATGAAATATTTGACTATTTGATAATATAGTTTGGAATCTTGGTGTACGTTTTATCGGTGACAATGCTCTTTTTATATCTTGAAAAATGTGTTGCTTTCTCTTATATGAATTTGCATGCAATATATTTTTAAGTGTTATAATCTAGGAAGCACGAACTCTCGGAAAAACCCTCCGAATCCTAGTAAAATGCGTGTCAGATACGGATACGCGTGCGACACGCGGTGGACACGCGGTCAACTTGACTTGGTTCGGACAAGATCCGGATTCGGTTGCAAATAATAAATTTTTTTTTCCGGATCTTAATAAGATTGGACGGATGAGATTAAAAGCCCTAATTCATCTCCCGATTTCATCTTTGTCAAACCACAAACCTAACCATTTGCAGAGAGGAGGAATCGAGGAAGAATAGAAAGAAGGAAGAGGAACCGAGCAGAGAGATCAGTCGACTGGGAGAGAGACCGAGCCAGAGAGATCGAGTAGGGAGAAAGACCGAGCGATCGACTGAGAGAGATCAGTCGATCGACTGAGCCAGAGAGATCAGTCGACTGGGAGAGAGATCGAGCAGGGAGAGATCGATCGACTGAGCTAGAGAGATCAGTCGACTGGGAGATAAATCGAGCAGGGAGAGAGATCGAGCACAGAGAGAGATCGAGCACAGAAAGAAACCGAGCCAGAGAGATCAGTCGACTGGGAGAGAGATTGAGCAGGGAGAGAGAGATCGAGCACAGAGAGAAACCGAGCCAGAGAGAGATCGACTTTCTTGACTGGAAACCAACAGATTGGTTTGTTTTTCTTCTTTTCTTCTTCTGGGTTTTGGGATTATGATAGAGACAGATATTGAGAGATCAGATTTGTTTGGGGGAAAAGAAAGGGATCAAAAATGTCATTTCATCCTAACAAAGGAGAAGATTAGGAGAAAGGAAAGGTTGGGTTGGGGAGAAGAGAAGAGAGAAATAAATGCAAAGAGTAACACACTGGTTTTCATTCTTTGTGCAGGTCTCACATGTCACGTTGTCTCAAAACTTTCAAAGATATATTGAACATTTCATTATTATTATTATTATTTTTATTTCTATCACCATCTCTACCTTGCAAAGATATATTGAGCATGACTTTCTGTTCAATATTTTATATTTGTAAACTTATCATACATCAAAAAAATATGTTAAAAAAATAAGTTTGACCGAGTCCCCGAGTCCTAGTTTTTTGAAAATTGCCGAGTTGCCGTGTCATATCCGTGTCCGATATGACACGCGTATCCGAGTCCGTGCATCCTAGGTTATAATTAGTCTGCACCTAAAGTACGTTTGGCCCGTGCCTCACCTTGCGCCTTGCACGTAACAAGCATATAACGTGCCTTGAGTGCACCTTTGTGCCTTGACTATACACTTTGTTTGACCTTCATTCAATCTTTATCTCTTTAGCTAGAAAAGGAAACAACGGATGCAATGGGGCAAGTAAGGGAATGTGTGTTATAACTATTTCATAAACTTGCGAACCAAAGGCGTTTTGTTAATGCAATTGACTCCATTCAGATAGAGGACGATGTTGTCATTGAAGAGGGCAAATATTGGAGAGATTATTACGGGTTGGAAAGCAATGTGGATATCAAGAGTTAGGGTATTCTTAGAATTTAGCTGTTTGCACTGTGATGATTCCGTGGTTCGCTGGAAGATCGTGATGGATATGCAAGTTTTGCATTTTATAGGATTTTATTTTTATTTTTATTTTTTATAGGCTACCTCAGTCATCTTCTTGTCTTGTCACTTAAAAAAAAAACTTTTGTCTAATTAATTTGCGTTATCCATAAAAATAAATTTTTTTGGGGTTACAAGCAAGGATTGTGATTTCGTTTTTTCGAGTTAATCTCGGTTTTCTGATTTTAAGAAATGTTTTGAGAAATATTTCAGTGTGTAAAGAAAAAACGTAAAAATTGAGGATACATGAAATATATATAATAAATATTGAGGATATATATGAAATATGTGAAAAAATAAAATGCAAATAAAAAAATCTATTAAACACATTAAATGAAGCCTAAATATCAAGAAATGAAACAAATATGAAATCAATATACAATTAGAAAATCAGTGGGTGGTTTCAAAAATCAATATATAAGTAGAATAAATGATAATTAGAAAATTCGGGGGTAGTTTCAAAAATCAATAAATAATTAGAAGAAATGATAATTAGAAAAATCTCCAAAATTTATGAATAATCCTAAAATTTTGGAAAAGCCCTCGAAATGTAATTTTTGGTTGGTGGTTTTTGTATTTTTACGAAAAAAGAATTTTAAAAAAACCCCTAAAAAAATGCAATTTTTTCTTTTGCCTCTTTTCCTAATTTCAAAAAAATGTTATTTTCGACGAAATTTCAAATAATTTTGCAAAAACACAATCCTTGCTTACAAGATCTTTCTTTCCTTTGAGCACGAACATTAGCAAGAGGATGTCAAGGTTTGATTGAGCTCAAAGTCGCAAAGAGATATAGGTAGTTGCAACAATGTCTCAATCAGTAGCGGATGTTTTTGCTATTATTTATTTATCTTCTAAAAGTTATGATTCAGTAATAATTTGGATTATTACAACGAATTCCTGCAAAGGCTCAATTTTTTGACCTTTGCACAAAAAGTCAGCGTTTCGTTTTTGCTAATATTGATGTTCCGACAAGTTTTTTTTCAAGTGTTGGTCCGATATCAATGGCGATTTTAAGAAGGTAATACCTTCCGTTTCAACTCGTTTTTGGATTGGAGATTAAATACCATTTTTTTTTTTGGAAAGGCAAGCGTGCCGCTGGTGTGTATAGAACCCAAGACGTGGGGATTAAACCACCACAACCTTAACCAACTAACCAGGCTACCGATGGCTAACTAACATTCTTATCTCCCTATGCTGAAGGCGAAGGGCCCAACTAGAATAGGGAATTGTCGCCCTATCAGTTTGATTTCATTGGAAAGTAATGTACTTTCCAAATGGTATGCCTATTCTTGTCGCTGATTTCCAACCAGCAGTGATTCATGGTGGCCAATTGATTGATGGGTCTTTTACCTCAAATGATCTGACGGATTCTTGGCAAAAAAGTGGCAAGCTTGATATATTTTGAAGCTGGATTTGTCAAAGATGTTCAATATGAGCGGGCCATTTGTTGAATACATGTTGAAATTAGCCTTCTAGGTCCTTATCAATTACACAACTGGATCTCACTAGTGTTACATTTTTTTTCCTCTAATGGGAAACCCGCATAGACAATTGGAAACACCCTCATTTGGCTCCCCAAACCCCCGCCCCACACGGTTGTTCGCTCCTTTGCCAACACCATAAGCAACAGTCGGTTTTCAAAATAAATGTTTAGATCCGAACATGGTAAAACAGAAATGAGACAAATGTTTTCCGTGCTGAATATCCTTCAAAGTTCCAATAAACCCATTGGAGAGTCACCACCAAGACCGAGAAATGAACAATCGATATATATTAATGTGTTTCTTCCCACTTCACTACCTCTTGCAAAAACCCTCTCATGCATGCATCACCTACCTCTTGCAAAAACCTTCTCTTATGCATACACCACACAACAAAGTCCCAGTTAACGTGATCATAAGCTTTCTTATTCAATCTCATTCGCAATATTTTGGATTCTGCTGTTGATTTTATGGTTAATTTTGCAGCATTTTGAACATTGATTTGATATTTGTGACAAGCTAACAAAAAATTCCCATAAACTTTGTATAGACAAAATACTTCCAGTTAGGCTCATGCATGCTTGGTCTTATGTGAGGGATTCTAGATTCTAAGGATCTATTACAAACTTGGGAATATGGCTTCTCTGTACAGATGTTTTTGGGCGTTTAAAACATTTATTGTTTCCCACTATTGGCTACCAGATCAAATTAAAAACTGGTCCATTGAACAACATGGTATAGAATTGTTGCTCTTGATGAAGTTGATCCTTTTTTTTTTTTGGCCTCTTTAGTCTCTATGAAAATTAGTTGTTGGACGTCCTCATATTTGTTTTTTCCTTGTTAATAGATTTTTACAAACTTCTCTGGTTATCCATATTCAGTTTGGAATAATTGTCCACTATTTGAAACAAATCATTTGTTAATATTTTAATTTGCAGGGAACTTTAAGAGAGCTTTCAAAGGCTGGAGAATCCCAGAGTCCTTTTACAAGCACTGCGAAACAGGTATTCTATCAGCAAGGAATATGTTTTGTCCTACTAGTAGTACTTGGGTACCAGAGTAGTTTCATTTTCAATATGTTACTATTTTGCTACTAATTATGGTGTTTTCTATTGTTTTTTGTAATTTGGTAAGCGCAAAGCCGAGGATGTAGGCAACGAGGGGCATGCTAGTGCTGCCACATTGAATGGTGATACTGTTGTAAAAGCAGTTTAGGAGGTCTGATATTATATGATTGACAGACATGGAACATCAGATGCTCATTACTGTGGATCTTTGGGAAATGGGGAACTGGATGTATTTATACTCTCGACTGTTGGGGTGTCAGGAAAACTGTGTACAACAAATTCTATACAGAAAATATTATAGTTTAGTTGGTTTCCCTGTGATAGACAATGAGTGGTTGACAAGCTATTCGCCAAAACAATCGGATATACTTGCACAGCTGATTTATCAGTTATCGTTATATCTGTTTAGTTAAAATTGCCTTTATTGTAGCATTTAAGTATGTGACTTTCTTCAAAATTAGGTGGAAAGCAACCATGATTAGGTGGAAAGCTTCGCTGGCAGGAGGAAGGCCACAACAGAGCTCCCGGTGTGACTTGATAAGATTAAAAAAAAGCTTCTCGTAAATGTCTAAGTAGACTCGGGTGATGGTTGAGAGACAACCCAACAGCCACTCCTACGGTGCATAAAATTATGCTCATCTGATGCCCAACTCTGAATGTGAAAGAACGAAAAGTACGGATATTGATCGTGTGATTGGCATGAGAAAGGGAAAGAACTGTCATGGTTGGTCGAATCTCCTCCAATTTTCCAACCTTGCCACAAACGAAGCAATCCATACATCAGTTTATTTAGTGTACCTTTAGACCCATTACGGATGTGGGAATGCCTCAAAGCATGAAACCATTGAAAGGAAAGTCGAGTATGTCCACGACATAGTCTACAATTTCCCATTTGTCTCCTATCAAATCCATTTCTAGGAAGAAATCAAGACCACCACCACTGCTATATTTGTTTGACACATTAGACAACTATTTCCAATGTGCATCAATTGCCCCCTCAAAACACACCCGCACTTAGCCTAATCATTATTATTCCACTTTCCCTTTTCTAGCTCTTTCATCATCTGTTCTAAACTCTCTTATCATCTTCTCCAAGGCCACATGTGTAACAACCCCTCGCAGCTTCTGAAAAATTGGATCATTATTTGCATGCCTCATTTTAAATGCGTTATCCTCGCATGACCGATTGATTTCCACCATCTGAAGCTTTATGATTGGATCAATGCTCTCCTATAATGAAGAAACAAACCTTTAGAATGCACGAGATAATTCTTCAACTTTGCATGTGCACTTTAACCTAGGTTAGTTGTCCTAGTGGCATAATGCCTTAGCTTGTCAGTCAATGCATGATACACAATAACGATTCAGAGTTTCTGCAAAAACAATAATAAGAAAAGAAGACGATGTAATGATAGTGTTTTCCAATCCTTCCACTATATTATTAGAATAAGGATTCCAACCTCTCTAGAACAAACCCTATTGAGGCTCCAACCTTTGCTATTTTATAAAGATCACTATACCCTCGATGATCCAACCTCTTAAGAAAAAACTCTATTGAGGCTCTAACTTCTCAAGAACAAATTCTCTTGAAGCTCCAACCTTGCTATCTTACAAAGATTACCATACTTTCGAGAACAAACTCTTGAGGTTTTAACCCCTCAAGAACAAACTCTCTTGATGCTCCAACTTCTAAAAAATAAACTCTCTTGAAGCTCCAACCTTTGTTATCTTATTAACTAACAAAGATTTCAAATTTTCCCAAGAACAAGGCTTCTCCATCAATAACAAACTCTTAACTTTATTAAAAGAGAATATCTTGGCTCTGAGGCAATTTGGAGTTAGCTAAGGGTAGGCTGGGTATTTAGTTTTTTAACAAGTTTCTATCTAATCTCAACCGTTCCGGGGATCTAGGATTAGATCTTAGCCATTCTTATGGCTGTTACGTAGGGTTTCTTCCATGGCTGCTGTGACGGTGGCCAAGATGAAGGGGACCGACACAGAAAAAGCTTTGTGCAAATTCTTGGGGTGGCAGGCAAGGATATCATGGAGTAAAAACCAACAGATTCGACGAGTTTTAGGAAGGAGGGCGATCTGACATTAAGGTTATCGGATTCAGATGTTTCAAGGGGTGAATCCCATGTTTCAAATCACGTAGTGGTGTTGAAGTTTTCTAGTTTTTATCCGTCTCTTGACGCACTTTGGGATTCGATCCATCAATTTTGGGGAATTTCAGGCGAGTTCATTATGGGACTTCTGGATCAACGACATGTTTTTGTTTATTTGCAATTAGAAGTTGAAGTGAAAAAGGTACTCTCTAAAGACTATTTCGCTATACGGGGCATTAGATATAAAAGTTTTTGTTGGCATCCTGGATTTAGCCTACGGGCTGATCTGAATTGGCTCCGGTGAGGGTGGAACTCCCAAATCTTCCGCTCGCGTTCTGTTTAACTGAAATCATGAAGGCGATTGGGAATTTGTTCGAAATGTTTTTAAGGATTGATGATGGCACGAGATATTTTGCTCGTCCAAGGGTTGCACGTATATGTGTAAAGATGGAAGTCAATAAACCTTTACCGTCCAAGATCTGGATTGAAAGTCCTAAGAACGGTGAATATTGGCAAAAAGTGGAATACCCAGGATTCAAATAATGTGAGCATTGTGCTTTAATTGGACATGAGAAAGTTTCGTAGGAGACTCCTAGGTTTGAAGAAAGGAAACATAAATAGATAAGGGTAGAAGGATAGGGAAGAAAAAAGTTTATACAAGGCGAAACATGCACAAAACGTGGTGAAGGAAAAATACGTTCCAGTTACTAAAAAAATCAAAAGATCCAAAAAATATTGTTGGTACTAGTGGGGCGAAAAATAGCCAAGGAATCAAGATCCCTAGCGGACAAGAAGGAGGAGAAAAGGGGCCTTCCGACGAAGAGTCTGTACAAATTAATATGGGAAATAGGTACACTGCGTTGGTTGATGCTCCTACGGAGGACGAAAGTGGTTTAAGTCAAGGGGTGGAAACACAACGTGTGGAATGTAATGGGCAGGGGGAACACGTAGAAACAATTGTTGTAGATGGAAAGATGCATGTTGCAGTTGATCAGGAAGACTTGGTGGGTGCTAGCTATACTTTGAGTGAAGCTGAGAGAGCTTTGCGCTTGAAAAAAATTTCTGCATAAAAAACAAAGTTCGATAACTCTATTTCTGCTCCCTTGTAGATCGTTCCATTGTAGGGGAGAGTAGCTCAGACTAGAAGCTCTTTGGTAGCCGAGGTTACCATGCCATTAGCTGATTCAAAGAAGCAAAAAGAGGGATTAACGAAGAAGGAAATAGACAATGCATTTAAGCAAGATGAAACCAAATTAGATGAGGTTGCATGCACTGATATTGATGATACAAACATGGTGGCTTTAGCTGGTCGTTTTGAGATGGATGTGTTAAGGGAGCTTGCTGATGGGTCTAGGATTGATATTGATGAAACAAACATGGTGGCTTTAGATTGTCATTTTGAGATGGATGTGTTAAGGGAGCTTGCTGATGGGTCTAGGACCGCAAAAAAAGTTTCTTTTGATGACAGAAACAATCAGATGAAGGTGGTTACTGATGAGTCTAAACATGACGAGGGTCTTTCGAGCAAAGAATCATTCTCGGACAATGAATCCGAAGCCAATGCAACCTCAAACGCAACTATTGTAATTGGTATCAATCGTATGGTGCTAAGCACAAAAAAAAAAGGTTCAAGAAACAAACCTCCTATGGGGGAACATAGAGTGATGAGGAACATGCCAACCCCAACCCGGAGTGATGATAGATAACATCATGTATTGGAATGCTCGGGGAGTTGGTAATCAGGCTACCCATTGCAGATTAAAAAAACTCGTGCAGGAGAATAACGTAAAACTTTTAGCTATTGCCGTGCCTATGATCAATGCTGCTAGGCACTTGGAGGTTGCAGGAAAGGTATGTCTCCCACTTTTTGCTTCTAATGAGGAATTTGGGGGTAAAATCTGGATTTTTTGGGACAATGATTTAAAAGTTGATATGTTGAAATGTACGAATCGGATAATGTACTGTAGGATGTCGATAATAAGCTCGAATAAATTATTTTTCATTTCCTTTGTATACGCCAAGTGTGTGGTGCAGGAAAGAAGGAGCTTGTGGGTAGAAATGGAACACATCGCCATGAGAATCACTAAACCATGGATTATTCGAGGAGATTTTAATGTCATTGCAGAAGAGGCATCAAAACTTGGTGGACATCCTCCAGTCCAATTGGCCATATCAGAATTTTTGTAATGTATTGCTGCTTTCGGACTCATGGATATTGGCTTTGCTGGTCCCAAATTTACCTGGTGTAATAATCAACAAGGAGATAATAGAACTTGGGCAAGATTGGATAGATTCTTGGTGAATTCAGACTGGGCAGCGGAAATGCAACATACTCGGATTGAACACTTACTCAGAACTTGCTCTGACCATGCCCCGCTATTGGTTTCTTTGCCAATCACTTAGAGAGCAGGTATGTCTCCTTTCAAATATCAAAGAATGTGGTCCACTCATCCCGATTTTCTGGATTTTGTATATAGAATAATAATTGTGAAGGAAATGAGGCAATGTTTAAGATGTCTTTGAAATTAAAGAAAACGAGACACACTTTTAAAATTTGGAACAAGTAGACTTTTGGAAATATCTTTAGCCAGCTGAGGAGGTTGGGGGATGAAATTCCACAATTAGAGTTCAATTTTGATGCAGGGATGGGACTTAAATGATAGTGTGAACCTGAATAGATGCCAGGAAAAATATAAATTGGCAATGGTGCACGAAGAAATCTTTTTGAAGCAAAAGTCGGGAGAAAAATAATTTAAAGAAGGTGATGCATATACAAAATTCTTTTTTGCCCCAGTCAAAGCTAAACAGAAGAGAATGGCGATATCAAAGATACGTGATATGGAAGGTAAGGAAATAACAGACTAGAAAACTATCATTCTGGAAGCGAACCATTTTTTCCAACACTTGTTGTCGTCAGAAGGTTACTAGGAAGATGATGATCTTTTGGAGTGTATCCCATACTTGGTCTAGTCAGAGGATTGTGATTTGATTATGCAGGCGTCGAGTTTAGAGGAGGTTAGAAATGTTGTTTTCAATATTCCGCAGGATAGTGCTCCTGGTCCAGATGGTTTTGACTGCGAATTTTTTCCATAAATGTTGGCAGATTATTGGATATGATACGTGGTAAACAACAAATGAGTTATTTGATTGTCATGCTATGCCAGGGTCGTTCATTGCTAACTTATTTGCTCTCATTCCCAAAGTGGAAGTTCCTGCCCACTTTTCTTAGTTTAGACCTATTAGTCTTTGTAATGTGGTGTACAAGGTGTTTAACACAATATTAAGTGAAGGTTTGGCAAGCTTTCTCCCAAACATTATTTCTTTGGAACATGGGGCTTTTGTTAAAGGCATGCTTATTTCAGAGAATATAGGATTGGCTCAAGAGTTAATGAGATCCATTGGGTAAAATGTTATTGACAACAACATTATCCTCAAACTGACATGGAAAAGGCGTGAGATAAAATTGAATGGGGTTACCTAATGGCTGTGCTTCGTAGGTTCGGATTTGATAATAAAATATGCCATCTCATTTCTAATTGTATTGCTCACTGTGGTTTTTCAGTATTGCTTCAGGGTAGATATGATAGGCAGTAGTCTTCCCCGGGTCTCAGACAAGGGGATCCTCTTTTCCCTCTGTTATGTGATTGCAGCAGAAATGCTAAGCATGGGATTCAAACGAGCGTACCACAAGGGGGAAATTGGATTTTACCACACACCTAGGGCATGTATGCCGATTACTCATTTATTGTATGCGGATGACTCCTTGGTCTTTCTGAATGGTAGGAAACAATCAATGATGGGTAGTATGAAGTTCCTAATGAGATATTGTTTGACATCTGGGTAGAAAATTAATGTTGAAAAAAGTTCGTATATGATGGATGAGAAAATGCGTGTGGAAATATTGGTTCTTATTAAACAATGGACTGGTTATTGCTACAAGCATTCTCCATTTACATACCTTGGAGTGCCCATATATCAAGGTAAATGCAAAATTGTTTACTTTGATCCCTTACTAAATAAGAGATAGCAAAGAATGCAGGGTTGGAAGGCCAGGTTACTAGGGGTGTTAATTGGTTCCTGAAAATCGACCGAACCGAAATATAACCGAAAAAGCCTGAACCGAGAAAAACCGAAATCGACCATTAGAAAACCGAACCGTTTTGAACCGGTTCGATTTTTATTTTTTAAAACATCCGAAACAACCGGACCGAACCGAACCCTTCCTCTTGTTTTTAATCCCCCTAACCCTTTTTCTGTCTTATTTGATCCCCACCTACCCACTCTTATTTAAATTCTCACCCCATTCCAATGCACCCCACGTCCCCACCCTTTTTCTTAATTCTCACTATTTTTTTAATGCCCTATTCAGAGAAAGAGTTAAAAAAGCCTACCCTTTCTATCTTATTTAAGCCCCACTACCTCTCCCCGCCTACCCAACTTATCTCTCTTTATTAATGTCCTATTTTCTCTTTTTTAGCTCTCTCTCCCTTTCTCTCTATCCAACCACTTGCAAGTTGAGGAGGAGAGACAAAGTTTGACTCAATCTTGTTGAAGAAAACCAAGCTTTTTACTTGCTTGCATGCAGTAAAGATGAGCAATGGCGATTGCGACAACTTTGACACTTCTGATTTGATAAAAAAAACCTTCTTGCAGGATGAAATTACGAGACTGGTGGAATCGTCATCGAAGGTTTCGGTCTTGTTCAGATCATCACATGGGTGTGGTGGAGATAGATTAAGATGCAAACAGTGCAACTATGGTTATAGTATTATGGATGATGTTATAGTATTGTATATATGAGAGACATGACCGTTTTTTTTTAATCTTATGGATTAGTCGGAGCTTTGAAACTCTCTTTGTATTAAAAAAAAGTTCTAATAGTTCTAAATTAAAAAAAAAAAACTCTCTTTGTATTCATTTGGCATTTGCTTTCCCTTTACTGCTTCCCATTCTCTCTCTTTTATTTTATTTATACTATCTCTATCTCTGCGTTTTCCTCCATTGCAAACCATGCTTCATTTTCTTCTCTTTATTCTTTGTAGCTTTAACTTATTCCTTTTGTGCTAGAGCCAACTCGATTGTTTGTAGCAGCAGAAAATAAAATAAAAAAAAGAATAAAAAGGGAAATAACCGAACCGATCAGTTTGGTTATTTATTTGATAAATGTGGAAACCAAATTCTTGGGGGAAGATTTATTCTGATTAGACATGTGCTCTTATCGATGCCAGTGTATACTATAGCTGCGACATGTGTGCCAGTGAAAGAATTGAAGAATATCCAGAAAATAATTGTTGATTTTTTTGCGGGGGGGGGGGGGGGGGGGGGGGGGGGGGGAACATGAAGGTAGGCATAAGAGAAAATGAGCTTTGCTAGTGGATGGGGAGTCGAGAAGAATTAGTTTTTAGTTTGCCTCTAAATGTAGTTGTTGCCATAACTTTGGGGATGAGATGACGAAACACCTTTTTTTGGAAGGAGAACTTTCCAGGAGATTGTGGGATCATTTCGAGACAGTTTTTGACATTCATGTCCATAGACCGGGATAAGTCTATACCATACTTAAGTTATGGTTTAGACGGGCGAACCCTTTGACTCATTCATGTATCCTTATACAACTTATGCCTATTTTTATTCTTTGGGAAATCTGGATTCAGAGAAACAAGAAACTATATGAAGGCAACATATGGTCTGCAAATTATGTGATAATAAAAGTTTATCATTGGATTAGAAGTGTCTCAACATTTTTTTATTCCCAAGAAAAGAGATGTTAATGACAAGTTGATTAGTAGATTGGGATTGCAAAATAAATTGGTGGTGGTATCTCCTATTTGAGTGGTTTATTGGGTTTTCCCACCAGTTGGATGGATTACTCTTAATGTGGATGGGTTGTCGGTAGAAAATATGGCGACAAGAGGATATGTGATCAGGTATGAAGATGGAAATTTTGTGGCAGTTAGCCAAATTTTATTTGGAAAAGGGTCTAACAATGCTGCGAAAACAAGGGCCTTATTGGAGGGATTGAGATATTGCAAAGGGAATGGGTTCTTAAAATGTTGATTCAGATGGACTCATTGTTGGTTAAACAATGGTTCTTTCGGGAGGCAAATATTCCGTGGTTTTTAAATGATTGGTGGAAGTAGATTAGAGATATCAACAGTCTTTGGTGTGCCACTGTATTCACATTTTCAGGTTGACTAATTCAGTTGCAGATGTGTTGGCAAGGTTGGCTCAAGAAGTTATACATGGGCGTATCTTCCTAATAGGCCAAGAGCTTTGCTTACTTTAGACAAAATGAGGACATCATATCCGAGGAAACCCCATTGATTGTTTTTTTAAAAATGTGCTTTGATCGTTGTGGTATGCTCAACTTATTTATCTTGGGTTTTAATGTTTGGAATGGGAGGACACTCATGCTCTGTTTATAAAAACAGAGACTTTTGAGGTGTGGTGTTGGGTGAGAGCAGATGATATAGAGCTTTGTCTTTGTTTGCCGGATTCACAACTATCACAGGGAATTGCTGCTAGAGTGGTTTTGCTGTTGTGTCATACACTGGTTGTCAGGACAACAACTAGCAAATATTTTTGCAGCAGAATAAGGAACAAAAATTATGCAGCAGGACAATAGATTGTTTGCAGCAGGACAACAAAATGTTGGCGGCAAGTATGCATGGTTTTAGGGACAACAACTGCAGGAATTTTTTGCCTCAAGAGAGTTTCTTTTTGGATAGCAGGTTTTGCACGGGTTGGGGACAATAGCAGGTATGTGGATTTGCTGGATACTTGCTAAGATGGCAGGAGCTTGGGTGGTATTGGACCAACAATTTTGAATGACGACTCTTTGATTTTCTTGAATGGTAGGAAACAATCCATTGAAGGATGCATGAATTTTATAGAGAAATATTGTCGGGGATTAGGAGAGAAAATTAATATTGGCCAAAGCTCTTTCATGATTGATGAGAAAGTCTGGGCAGAAAGAATAATACTTATCAAACAATGGACATAATTCATTTTCAAGCAATCTCCTTTCACATATCTTGGGGTACCCATATATCGAGGCAGATGCAGAATAACATTTTTTGACGAACTGGTAAACAAAATACAACATAGAATACAAGGTTGGAAGGCCAGATTACTTTCTCCCGAGGGGGGGGGGGAGATTAATTCTGATTAGGCATGTCTTACTGTCAATGCCAATTTACACCATAGCTGTAACATGCGTACCTGTAAAAGTTTTGGAAAATTATCATAAACTGATTGCGGATTTCTTCTGGGGTGACCATGAAGGGAGACATAAACGGAAATGGGTTGCATGCATGGGATAAGATCAATGTCCCTATGGAAGAAGGTGGACTAAATGTACGAAGCCTGGATGGTATTATAAAGGCTTTTCGAATTAAGTCCTTATGAAATTTGACAAACACCAATTCTCTATGGGCCGATTTCATGAATAATAAATATTTGAAGGCAAGGGTCCCTATTAGGACGCAAGAGGTTAAAGCTGGGGCTTCCCCGTTTATGAAAGAGCTGATGGCACATAAAAAGTTTGTAGTAGAAAATTCCACATGGAAGATCACTAGAGGAATCGTAAGCTTCTTCGAAGAACAATGGTCCAAGGGTGAAATCTTTTATCGTTCTAGGCGGTCCAAAACAAATGACAGATGGCATTCCTTAAGGCAAATTCACATGGAGACTTTCAAATGTTTAGCCCCAACAATGCAAAGAAAAACGCAAGATCTATACAGAACAAGACTGCAAGGTAACGAAGGAGAAAGAGACACCAAAATTTGGATACCAAATAATGACGGTATGTTCTCTATTAGTTCAGTATGTAAAATTCTTCGTAGTAGAGGACTACGAGACCAGTTTTGGAAATGGATTTGGCATCCATCACTTCCTTCTAAAATTTCCATATTTACATGGAAGATCATTAAAATGGCCTTACCTATAGATGGAGAACTTAGAAGAATTGGCTTCCAACTTGCTTCTAAATGTAGTTGTTGTACTAATTTTGGAGATGAAACTACCAAACATTTGTTCTTGGAGGGCGAATTAGCAAAAAGAGTGTGAAGACACTTCGAATTAGTTTTCGACATACACATGCATAGACCGGTTGAAGTTTATACCATCTTAAATGCGTGGTTTAGGAAGGCGAAACAATGATTTTTATCGGGTATCCTCACTCATCTCACCCCTCTATTTATCATATGGGAAATTTGGATTCAGAGAAATAAGAAGCTTTATGAAAGAAAGGAATGGTCGTCCTGCTATGTGATTATAAAAGTTTATTATTGGATTAAATGTGTGTCCAAATTCTTTATTCCGAAGGAAGGCAATGGTGTTTTGTTGCACAGTATTCAGGAGAAGAAGGTGGAAGTGCTTCCCCCCTGAGTGATTTACTTGTCTTCCCCTCCAACAGGATGGTGTGCACTAAACGTGGATGGTTCTTGCATTGCAAATAATACATCTGGAGGTTTTGTGGTCAGAAATGAAGAGGGCAACTTTGTGGCAGCGAGGCAATGTTATTTTGGCGATGAGTCTAATAATGCAGCAGAAACTAGGGCTTTGCTTGAAGGTTTGCAATTTTGCAAAGAGAAGGGAATCCAAAATTGCATAATTCAAACGAACTCAATGCTGGTAAAGCAATGATTTTTTCGGGAAGCAAATATCCATTGGCCTCTTATCAATTGGTGGAGGGAGATCAGAGAGATTAGTAATACTTTAGTGTGCCACGGTAATCGTGTTTTCAGGGAGACAAACTCTGTCGCAGAACTTAATCATGGGACTCGATCCTAAATAGGCCGAAATCTCTACTTATTCTTGATAAGAATAAGACGGTGTATCTAAGGCCCTCAGGACCTTCATGATTATGTCGAAATCATCCTCAGTTTTATCAGCTGGAAAGAGAGCCCTGATGGTAGCTGTGGAATACGCTGATGTTGAAGTGTTTGCTGCGGTTCTGCTGCTGTAACTTTGGATTAGAATTGGAACAGCAGTGGCGACTTAATTGCTACTGGCAGACATGTAGGAGATGATTTTGGTGGCCGGCTAGGACGTGTGGTGTTATGTCAAGGTGCAGATTGGGTAAAAAACAGAGGAACACACACTCTGTTTTTGACAAGAATGCTGGACGGTGGTTTGGAGCCTATTTGCTGTGGTGCGGTGGTGCTGCTGTTGCTGTGTCGCTGCATTGCTGCTATGCTGCTGTGTTGATGCTGTAAATGCTACTGAGATGCTGTGCTTCAGTTGTAAATGCTGTTGTGTTGCTCCTGTCAATGCTGCTGGGATTACTGCTGGAATGTTGCTAGAAGCTTTTCGGACAGGGATGAAACAACTTCATTTTTGTTTGGGAGTTATGTAAGGTTTGTTTGTGGCTTCTTGATCCTTGGTGCTCCTCTATGATGAGTAAGACCGAGAAATAGGGCCTAATTCTTTTTGCTACTGTAATGTTTTTGGTAAAAGCCCTTTTTAATGTCTTTGATTTTCCCCCTGGTTTTAGGCCTTTAGATTTGGTTTTAGGCCTTAAGCTTTGGTTTTAGCCCTTAAAGTTTTTGGTTCTTGGCCTTAAGCCTTGGTTTTTAGTTCTTTGTTTTAGGACTCAGAGTTAGTTTTTTATTTTTCGGGTAAAATATTTTTGATCAGGTAATAAATGTCTGACATCCCATAGCTGCCCCTTCCCTCTGGAGGTTTAAATAAAAAATAAAAAAAATGCAGGGGCCGTATGTGTAGCAGCAGTTTCTGTAGAAGAATTGGCAGCCTTGGCAGGCTGCTGGAGTTTGGCAATTTTCTTGGTTTACTTTGTTTATTCAAATAGGTTAGCCTTTTTGTTTGTTTTGTTTCTTTATGTTTTGTTTGTTTGTTATGTTTCTTTATGTTTTTTTTTCCGCATGCCTGGTCCTGTATCTGCGTGCTGTATGATCAGTAAATTCAAATCCAAATATCAAGCAATTCAAATCCAAATACCAAGCAATTCAAATCCAAATATCGTTCTTCAATAAAAACAAACAACATAATTGTATCCAAATCCAAATCCAAATCCAAGCTACAAATTCAAATCCAAGTGTCACATACCCACATATAAAATTCAATATCTATTACAAATTCAAATTGTATCCAATATCTATTACATTGAACATAAATAGCTAAGCTAGCCACTCAAATTAAGCTATCACAAAACCTGTATTGACAACCTTTGCCTTTCCCTTTGATGTTGATTGAGAAATTTGAGTACGACCACTTGAGCTTGCATTACTTTCTTTGCCCTTGGCTGTTGTGATTTTAAACTTTGCAAATTCTAAGAAAAAAAACAAGATAATTAATAGAAACACTATAAAATAATGAATATGTTAATAACCATAATAAAAAACCAAACTACAAAAAACAAAAATATGACTGTTTTCACACTCTGTATAGAACTCAATTTCCTCTACATTTGCTTCATACTCAATGTTGGTGATGTCATCACTTTTTATCCAATTTTGGAAGCATATCAATGCCTCCACAAAATTTTGAGTGAGAGATGATCTAAAGGAATCAATCAATTGTCCTCCGATGCTAAAAACACTCTCACTAGCAACTATTGACACTTGAATAGGCAATACATCTTTTGCTTGCAATGCAAGGGTGGGGTACTTGTTCCCATTCAGCTTCCACCATATCAAAATTTCAAACATCTCAATTTTGTTAGCTTTCTCTAATGGATCCATGAGATACCTATCCACCTCATGTGAAAGCACAATATCCTCTGTATCTTCTAGCTCATTCTCCCAATCATCCATCATCTCATCAAGTATAAAATGACTTTCGGTTGGTGCTCCAACACTTCCTTGTTTTCCATATGCAGATTTATTGTCAACACTTGATTGAAAATGCTAAGAACCAAAAGAAAGAGAAATTTTGGATAAATTAAAGTATGAATTGAAATAACCAAGAAACTTATACTAATGAAACAACGTTTGAAGAAAGTTTTGAACTTTTGATTACCTGTTTTGAAACCTTATGTTGTTTTTGGGAACCGGCGGCTTGTTGAGCGTATTCATCACACAAGTTCTTCATTAATGCCCTAATTTCCTTACTTTTTTCTTCAATTTCCTCTTCCTTATACCCCAATTTCTTTTTACACAAGTGTAGAAAGTGTCTCAGTTTGAACCTTGGATCTATGATAAGGGCAACAACATACATTTTGTTCAAGGACCCAATTGAACCAAAATACTTATTATATGTTTTTTCCATGCTCGCTGCCATATCACGTAGCACATTCTCCACAACACTTCCAAATTGCATATACTCGGGCAAAAAAAACTTATCCATCTCTGCTTCCACAACAATCATATCATGGACATCTGTTTGGGACCTCAGATGCTTGCTAGCACTCATCTTCACAGTCACTAGGTAGAAGACTTTAAAAAAAGTCACAAAAACCTCGACACTTTCCCACTTTTTCTCATAAGGTGGCCCCCCAACCCTTCCTTTTACCTTTCTTTTTGGATCTACTTCTTCATTATCATCCAACTCCTCATCTTCTATGAAATTCCGTAAGTACGTACTATCATCTTCTACACTCATCCTATCAAATACCTTTTTAAATTTCAAACTAGATTCTAGCATAAAATATGTACTATTCCACCTAGTAGGCACACCCATAACAAAAAAACTTTTGTCACATAAAAACTGCTTCTCAACAATATCCTTGAAATAAGCAAACCTTGAGGGCTTGTTTTTGACAAACTTCACAACATTTTTAATTGATGCCACGTTTTTATCCAACTTTTCAACCCCTCTTTCACTATCAAGTCGATAATGTGAGCTAGACACCTCACATGCATATATTACCTCCTAAAATAAGTGAACAATTATACTTCATCTTCATTTTAGCAAGTACATACTAAAGTGCCACCTTATTAGCTGATGAATTGTCAACTGAAATACACATCACCTTTTTATATCTTCAATGCCACCAAACACTGTTCTATCAACTTCCCTATTTGCTTACCTTGATGACTAGGAATGATACAAAAGTTTAGGATTTTTTTGTGCATATTCTAGTTATCATCCAAAAAATGAGCTGTTAGCACCATGTAGTTCACATTTTGGATACTTGTCTATGTATCAGTAGTCAAACTGACCCTATGCTTGCTCAATTGCCCTTATAAATTAATCTTCTTTCATGTCATGATAACTCTGCAACAACTGCCTCACAGTAGTTCTTTGAGATGGAACATGTAGTCTAGATTGTATAACTCTCACCATCCACCTAAAACCCTCCTTCTCAACAACATTAAAAGGTTGCTCATCAATCACTAGGAATTCAATAATAGCATTCAAACTTTCTTCTTGGCTAAATCCCCTATTAACTAGCATGCTGCTACCATCACTAGAACTACCAAGAACCTTATGCTTTAAGTCTACGTTTGGTTTATACTTTTTGCATATATTGGTGATGCATTTACCAAAAGTACTAGTGCCACCACCACTGGTATCAATGCAAACACTTGAGCACAGTAAGTAATTGCACTTCGCCTTGAGTACATCTACTTCTACCATTTTACTATTAGATAAGCTAGATTGGCATGCAATGCTTTTAACTTCATTATTCATACTTCATAGACAGACAACACCAGATATTCATAATGTTGTCCTAGTCTTACTTATCTAGATTCCTCCCTAACCATACAAAATTCAAAATGCCATTATTCGAGAATTTGAATGCTTCGTCAAAGTGTTTAGCTAATAGTAGTAATACTGTACCATCAAACCCAATATACAATTCTTAATTTTCTCCACCCTTGAGGAGTACTTGGAAAATTTTTCCCTTGTTAGTATTCATGGTAGTTGAATTTTGGTTTGGTCTGGCTCTTTGGGTATAAAACAAACCATTATATTAGCTTAAAAGTAGACTAAGTAGTCATATACACTAGCATGAGTATCATGGCTATAGACCAAAGACTCAATCATGGAGCTAAACCTAAAGGCAAACCATAACATAACAGACACCAACATATGACATTAAACAAACTCAGAGACATAACAATATCAGGAAACTCATATTGCATGCAAACATTTCTTGCTGGGGTTTTCAAAACCTGGCATTTTGACTCTTTAAAAATATAGATATTTGATTAATTACCTGATTGTAGGAAGGGAAGTAGGCCAATATTTCATTTTTGTTGCAGCATCAGGTTGAGTATAAAGGAAATGAATATCTCACCAAAAACACAAGAAAATGATTCTAAAGCCAATTGAAAGTCTGCATACATACCTTGAGATGAATGTGATTCTAAAACCAATTAAACGCTTTCTTGAAAGAATAAGAAATGCCAATTAGATGTTCTCTTGAAGCCAATTAGACTTGCAGCTGAGACTCAGAGATGCTTGCAACCAATTAGTAGCTCCAACTTGGGACAACACCTTCTTCGTCTTCCCAAATGGACAATACATCTTGTTGCCAAAACCAAAACCAAAACCAAATTAAGAACCAAACATGCAAAAATTTATTCAAACAGAGAACCTTCATCACAAACAAAAAACATGAAACCTAATAATAATTTCATCAAGGGAGAATGATATAAAAATGTACCTTAGTGGAGAAAAGATCCTTTGATCCAAACGGCAGACAAAGAAGAGAGGGGAAGAAATTGATGATGAATCAATGGAACGGAATGGATGGGTGGATCGATCGAGAGAGATCCTTCGATCTTCTTCTTCAAACGATCTTCTCCTTCAAAAAATCTGGAATCTGGTGGAGAGTGGAGAACAGATAGAGAGAAATGGTAGACAGAGAAGAGAGGGGAAGATAAGAACACAATTTCTTTTCTAACTTTCTACTTTAGGTTTTGTAAAATGTGATTTAAAACGGGTCCAACCCGGATCGTTTCATTTTTAATAATAGGAACCAGGCTCGGACCGTTTTATAACAGATCCGGACCATATCTAAAAATATAAACTTAAAATCCGGACCGTTTGGAGCAAAACGGCCCGGTTCGGTTTGAACCCGTGGATCCTCGACCCATTTGCCCACCCCTAAAATTATGTGTGGTACATGAAGTTTTGAGGAGTTGTGTGAACTTAACATCACAATTAATTGTCTTATAGTTTAAAACAATAACACTTTATAGATAACTCCTTAACATGCATAGTGATAGAAAATATACAATAGTATTCTTGAAGTGATGGCATAAATAAGAATATAAATAAAACCTACAAAAACAAGACTTAGCATATTCTGGAGCAAAAACATTATGTAATGTGCTTAAAATGAGAATGGGCTGGTTTTTTGTGCTTCAAAGAACCGCCTCACTCTTATTTGACTTGGACCTTGTATAAGCTGCCTATACTATACTTGAGCCTTGCCCCACTTTTTCAAAGTTTAAAATAAGTAGACCTAATGAGAATGGTTGATAATATAGTGATTATAGGATTATTGTTATCGTTAATATTATTTATTTATTTATTCATTTATTTATTATTATTATTATTAATCCTCTGGGAGGGAGGGGCGACTATGGGACGCCAGACCTTTATTACTAATCTCAAAGGAGTTACAAACTAGTCGGAGGTGCATGAAAACTTTACCCAACTTCCAAAACACTAGAAAAACGTCTAAATATCAACTAATTCCAAAATCTAATAGCAAAGATAACATCCAAATGATTACTCCAAGAGCTTGAAGCCGACCCGACACTCCTCTCCTAAGTTGTTTCCCAACTTGTTGCTTACCCATTTTTATTCATTCCAACATTTTAACCAACTTCACGACCTCTGCTAACCCCCAAAAAATTGAGCTTAAATACTCTGTTCTGCTAGAGAAAACCAAAGCATTTATAGCGCAGTGCCCACCTCGCTACAAAAATACTAAAAATTCAGAAAACTACCTGATCTTCCTAACATATGCAACATTTTCTTTGTCTAGTAATAGTAACACCCTTGGTCTTCGAGGAAATGATGTCTCATCAAACTCATTGGTAACCTTTTATCCCCGTGCCAACCTAGCTAACACATCCGCTACCGAATTGTATTCCTTGTGAACATGTCTGCACCCACATTCAATTGAATTACCGATTCCTCTGATTTCACTCCACAAATTTAAGAGTGACCATGGTACCCTGATTTCATGTAAAAACCATTGCTTGACTAAAAAGGAATCCATCTGAATACAAATTCTTTTCACCCACATCACTGACAAAGCCTAAGACCTTTTAACAATGATAGATCGCTAAAACAGTGGAAATCCTCACTCAGTAGAACCCTCCACCCTCTAATGGAGATCAGGAGCAGCACGGACCTCAATCTCTAGATTACAACTGAGAGCAGGCACAAGAAAGTCAAGCCCCCGTCAGCTCTCACTGGACTAGAGGTGGCGACGCAGTCAACAAAGATCCAACTTTCAGGGCAGACTGACCCGCCATGCAGAACCTCTTCCGACGAGGGCCTCACAACCTAGATGTGTTGTACAACTTTTCTGTTCCCCCGTTCATGGACCACATCATGAACGAAGTTGTGCCAAAAAAGTTCAGCCCCTGGAAACTTGAGTTCCACAATGGGACCGGTGACCAGTTGATCATTTGCGTCATTATCAGCACGTGATGGCGCTCAAAGAAGGTTCCGAATCAGTGTTGTGCATAACGTTCCTTACCAGCCTTAAGAAATCAGCGCTAACATGGTTGCATAACCTCCCACTAAAGTCAATCGACTCATTCAAGACACTAGCCAAAGCATTCCTTATACGCTTTGTTGGCAGCCAGCGGATCAGGAAGGGCCTGAACTATATACTCTCCCTGAGGCAGAAGTCAAATGAAACACTACGGGAATATGTCACGCGCTTCAATGACGAGCTGACGCTCATTGATGGCAGCAATGGTGATACCTCTGTTATGGCTTTTACTGCGGGGCTAAGACAGGGAAAGTTTTACGACTTCCTCACACTGCGCCTAGAGGTACATCATCTTGGAGGAAATGAGAACAGCCAAGAAGGAAACTGAAATAGAAAAGAAACCCTCCGGTTCTAGAGATAAAAGGGAGGGAAATGATAGGGGCATAATTAGTCTATTTTTAGTACCATATTTCTATATATATTTTTAGCTATTACTTGTTATCTATGGTACTAATTGCTATTTTCATGTTTGTGTAGGTTTCCAATTACAATATTTTAAAATAGAAGCAACTTGGCAATTTAGGAATACTAATTGCACAAGGAATTCACACAAGCAAGGAAACCACACAAGCAAGGAAACCACACCAACAAGGAAACCACAGAAAGAGGAAAACAAGAATAAAAGGGGGAAGATACCTGGCTTTGAGAGAACCATCCAACATCCCATCCACTGCATCCATACACAACATCCACAGCCTCCACAACAAGCCCTAACCCTCGTATAGCCGAAATCCCTCACTGTTTCGCACCCATCCAGCAATCGCACCCATCCATCATCACCTCGCCAAACCCTAGCCATCGCCATCACCATCAGAACCTCCTTCACCTCAGCCGTCGTCCTCTCTTCACTCAACCAGTCGACCTCCTCCCTAATCATCACCACCCTCCTGATTCCCCTCTCTCTTTTCTCACTGTCCATCGACATTCCCTCATCTCTCTCACTCTGTCACAAGCAGAAACCGAAAGGAAGAGAAGAAGCAGACCGTGAAGAGGAAGGAACAGAGAGGTGAAGCAAATCGCGAAGGAGCAATTCGCGTGGTGGAGGTGAAGAGATATCGCGCTATTCACACCCCAATTTCCACTCAGTACCACCACGAAACAGGCGACAACGTTCTTTCTAATCTCTTTCTCTTATTTTAGTTTGATTATTGATTATGGATTACTGTTTGAACATAATTAATATGTCTAGCTAAAATCCTCTTAGTTAGGGGTGAATTCGAAGCCCCGAACATGTGCTTTATAAATTAATTGAATTTAATCTTCCTTGCTATTAGTGATTGTGTTTTGCTTAACTGCTTTATAGAAAACTTTTCTTTGTATGTTTGTTAAGGTGGCCAACTTAGTAAGCATGCTAGGATCTGGGGCTAGAGTATAGGAGAATTTCACCTAATTGTTATGATTTTGTACTCACAAGTAGTAAATACCAAGGAACGTTGGTAAGGTTAAGTAAAAAACCTAGGCAAGAACAAGATGCTGATCATACTTGTGATTGCCTAGTCAGTGTTCATATTTTCCACAAAACTTAATGATCTTAGATTGCTATTTAACTTGCGATTCCTGTTTAGATAGCATGATAAGAATAGTTTGAAAGCGACGCTTAGTTTAATTCAACGAACTTGGGAAAATAATAAGATTAATGCAGTGCGGTCACGGTTAGTCTTGAGCATTGTCTCTCACGAGTTAGCAAGTGATTATTGAAAATTAATTTATAAGCATATGTTTGGTGTGTGGAGATAAACCCTTAGCTAATTTCTCATCTTTGCCATCTCTTTAGTTTATTATCTTTACATTAATTTTCGTAGTTATTTTCATAATTTAATTTAGAAAATCCAATCCCCTTTTATTAATTAGGTTGTTAGTTGTTTTTGTTTAATTATTATTAGTGTAATTAACAAGCCCTCTAATCCCCGGTCTAGAACGATCCCTATTTATTCTATACTACAAATTACAAAGCAGGGTATTAAGTTGTGTGCTACTAAAATAGCGCATCAGGAAAGAGACAAGAAGATGAAGATAGAAAGAAACCGAAGCGCAACGATAGCAGGTCGGACTTTGGCCGTGCCAGGCTAGAAAAATCTTCCAACTATGTCGGGTCCAAGACCATAATTTCCTTCAACTCTAGCTTTACAGACGTCCTCAATTCCATGAAGAATTGGGAGGATCTAAAATGGCCCCTGAAGCAGTGCGGAGACCCCTCCAAACGCGACAACAACAAGTATTGCGAGTACCACAACGAGAGTGACCACGACATTAACGACATTAAGAGTCTGAGGAATGAGATCGGGTATTAGATTTGAATAGGGAAGCTAAAGGAGTTCTTGGGCTAAAAAAAAAGGCAGGACTAGACCAGAGAGAGGAGAGGCGGTCAAAGAAACACTACTACAAATATTAGCTTAGGTAACGCCACTTAGATATCGCTTTTTTAAAGAGCTATCCAAGTGGGCGCTAGGATAGCGCTTATTTGTCTTTAAAAAAAAAAAAATAAAAAAAAACGCTACAATAGCGCTTTTAAATTTTTTTTTCAGTTAAGCGCTATCTTATTTATGTCTTAGATAGCGCTTTAAAAAACGCTATGTGAAAAAACGTTACCAAAACTACCATAGCGCTTTTAAAGTGCTTGCATAGCGCTTTAAAAGCGCTATGCTACTTACCTCTTGTATAGCGCTTTATCCTATAGCCTAATAATTAAAAAAAAAATCAAATATCAAATTAAATCTCATTTTTTCAGATCTTGATACGATCGGACGGTTAATATCACAAGCCCTAATAAAAACCTAAATCTCGACAACATGTTTTTTGGTTTTGCTTTTGCCATTTTTTCAAACACACAGAGGCGATAGGAGGCACGGAACCGAGGCGAGGAGGCGACGAACCAGATCGAGGAGACGACGAACCGAGGAAGGACGCGAGGAACCAGAGGAGGCGAGGAACCGAGGAAGGAGGCGACTCAGGCGAGGAACCAGAGGAGGCGAGGAACCGAGGAGTCGTAGGGTAAGGACCAGGTTCGTCTCTCTCGCTCGACTCTCACTCAGTCACTGTTGGTGTTTTGTGTTTTGTTGGCAAAAAAAAAATCTCAATGACTGCGACAAAATGAGATGGAGAAATCAAAAGACATACTACTTCCATCAACCTCAGTGAGTACTCCAAATCCTAAGAGCATCTCCATTGAAATAGAAAGATCAGACTGAAATTTAAACATTTTCGACTAATACAAGTTCAATTAAAAGTTAAAATTAGGCTAATGGACTAATCAGTCTTTCAAAGTCTACTGAGGAAGTGAGCATCTAATGTTCGTCTCTCCATCTCATTTCGTCTCTCTTGCTTCTTCTTGCTTTTTTTTTTTTTTTTTTTTTTTTTTTTTTTTTTGTTTGTGTTTGTTTGTGTTTTGTGTGTGATTCACTGATTATTAGCCTATTTTTTGTCTACTGAGGAAGTGAGCATCTAATGCATATTTTTATTGTTTTTGAGTTATAGGCATATAGCTTTATGTTCAAAATGCTGTCATATTAGTGTTTCATGTGTAGTATCTAATGGAATGGAATGAATGTGTTATTAAAAATGTGTAGTTATACTCGTATGAATGAATTATTGTTTCAAAGATATATGGACTGTTTTGTTGAAAAAATCTTTCAATCAAATTGTGACAGAGTGTATTAATATAACTTACTCAAAATGAAAATGTAGTAATCCGTATATGTTTCTTCATATTTTGATTCCGACAGGTTTCTAAGTCATTTCTCTATGATTTATTGTTACGAAATTGTTTGGATTCGATCTTTGTCTTCTCTTTGTGTATGATAGATTGGACAAATATAAATATTTCATGCTTAGCTTCCACTAATTAAAGTGACTGTTCATAGAATTGTGTGTTAGTAAGAATCTTGCTAAGTCCCAAGAGTGGAAAGAACAAGTAAAAAATGTGGATTCATGGCAATGGAGATTGATGTATTGATGTTTTTTTGTAGTATTGTTTTTAATGGATCGAGAATGGGTAAATGCGGATCGATTATCTGAAGAGTACAAGAAAGGGGTGGAAGAGTTTTGTGCTTATGCAACTAAGAATGCTAAAAATCCAATGTTCATTAAATGTCCGTGTCGAAAATGTTTAAATGTAAAAGAGGTTAGTGGTCAAATGAAGTTGCATGAGCATTTAATGTGTCATGGTATTGACAATACATATAAGGTTTGGACATATCATGGTGAGAACAAAGATAAACGTAGCTCAATTGGCAAACGTAAACATAGAATCCCTTGAAGGCTGGTATTAAGGCAGAAGCATGGATTAGTAAGAAGGGGATGTCGTGGCCATGGAAAGGTAATGAACGTGATGCATCAGAAGCAAGAACCACCCGATTTGGCTGGCCCTGGATGAATCACGATCAAGAAAATGACGCTGCTCATCATAGAAGTACTGAATATCTTATGAAGCCAGAAACACACGTGGGGAAATTCAACAGGTCAGGCCATAATGAGGCTTCAGGGTCATGGTCCTCTTCTTTCAATGTTAACAGCACAAGTAGTGTGAGCAGTAGTGGCAGTACTAATAGTAGTGCTGTTCAAAAAGTTGACATGGAAACCGATTGCTTAGATTATGAAATCTTATGGGAGGACTTGACAATTGGAGAACAGATTGGACAAGGTAGTAATCTCTGCATCTTCTGCAGATTCTGTCTACACCTTATTAATGCAGTTAGAGAATACAATTTTCTGCTAAGTTTCATCTTTACAAGCAATTTTAGTAAATTCGCCGCTAATAACTGGAAATCATAGCAGCATGATTTTAAATTCATCCTTTTTCATGAACTTTCCCATAATGTTCTTCTCATCCTAGTTATGTCATTAATGAACTGCAGGTTCTTGTGGAACGGTATATCATGGTCTATGGTATGGCTCGGTATGTTTCTGTTCCTCTCCTGCCTTTTATTGACTGTATTGTGAGGCACGGGTTTGAAATGAAAGGGAGATCTCTTATATGATAATGAATATACGGCAGGTTATCTAGAAGGAGGGAAATTCAATATAGGCTGCTCTTTTAGGGTGTTCTCCTAATCATGAGGGTAATTAGAAGGGAGATCTCTTATATGATAATGTAGTTATGATATCAATTGAAGATCAAACTAGTTCTATCAAATTCAATACAAGAAACCCAGGAATTGACAATTGATTTTGTTAATGTGTTTGTTGTTTCCTTTCCATTTGTTGTGTGATTGTGTTTGTTGCTTCAATTGCTGAAAAATGTATTAATAATTGACATGTAATGACCTCTTCGGTATTGCTGTTCTTGTACAAAACTTGCAGCAAGAGACAAGAGTTCCTGATGTGGATATCCGTGGTTCCTTTAAGGTAGATGAAAACTTGGACACTGATACATTGGAGCAGCAATTGGATGAGGTAACTAAGAAGAGGAAAGAGTTGCAACAGAAGGAAATCGATCTGCAGGCTATCATCATGGCCCGGAAACTAATGGAAAAGCCGAATAACTCTGGTTCGCAACGTAAAAGGCCAAAAAAGGCTGCTCCCAAGGTAAATTGGTATTTCCAATTTTTCTTTGATATTTAAAATTTCTTTGGTTTGTTCAGTTTTAGTTTTGTAATATAGTTACTTGAGGTTTATAACATGCTCATAAATCATAATAAAATTCTAAAAATGAGTAGATGGTATTCAGTTTTGCCGAAAAATACATTCTCTTGAGTCTATTTAAGCTGTTTTTTAAAACAAAATAATGTGAATTGCAGGCAAATGCTCAGATCGTTGCTGACATGGATGAACATAACAGTAATGTGCAGAACGAACAACAGGACAATGATGCTTCTAAGATCAAGGTTTGGCTTTTAACTTCATTTTTAGAATTTTCCACGTTGATTTAGTTGTTGAGTTTCACTTAAGCTTGTAGTTGTTGATTTTCACTTAAGTTCTTAGTTGCTGAGTGCTTCTGTATCCTGTGTACTTGTCTTTTTAGTAGTACTTCCTTGCATTTAAAGGCATAAGATAGGTTTCTAGGTTTTTTAGATGAGCCTGTCTACAAAGTAGTAGGAAGTTTAATAACATTTAGCATTACCCGAGGCACACTAGCAGTTCTCATAGTTGATTGTGGAAATGAGCAAGTGGGTTGCTTGAGACATGCAGAGTGAACTCGTAAAGGCATGTCAAAGGCACGCAGAATGATACAGTTCTATGAGAACTGCTGTAGCCTTGTAGGGTACATACTTGCATGTAATAACATATGAATATGAATGCTCATGAAGAATGCTGAGTCAATACCCTAGTATATGAGATGTGTTAAGATCATGCTTTAGTAGTGCATTACATAGTGCTTGGGTTAGGATATTGGATCTTTGATAATTCAAAAGTTACTGTTGTCTATCCTAGTTTATGGTTATTGGATATCTTGTTTCTGTTTCCTTGGTTTAATTTGTTTCTGAATTCCTGAGGTTTCTTGGTGCAGAATGCGCCATCAGTGATGGTAACCAGTGAGAATGCAAATTCATCCAAGTCAGCAGTGGAGTTTAAAGAAGGGATGCTTGTAGAAGTCAGTAGTGAAGCTGAGGGTTCTGTTGGTGCTTGGTTTACTGGAGTGATTGTTCAATCAGCTGGACATGATAAATACTTAGTGGAGTACAAGTGCAACGAAAATGAACTGTTGAGAGAAGAAGTGGATAATTTGCACATCAGGCATGAGCCCCCTGCCCATCCGGATGTTGACTGTTTCAGTCAGTCTGAGGAAGTTGATGCTAGGTACAGTAATGGATGGTGGTCTGGTGTGATTTCAAAGGTTGTTAGCGACAAGATGTACTCTGTCCACCTCAAGGAGAAGAATAAAGAATTGGAGTTTGGGCATTCTGATTTGAGGCTTCATTATGACTGGGTTGATGGAAAATGGACCAGACCTTCACAGGTATAACGTTTCTTCATCTGATGGTTAACAAAGCTATTAAATATTTTTGCCTAAGCATCCATGAACAATGTTTTCAACTTCTCTAAGACTCCTGTAATTACCTGTTGTAGTAATGTTTGACATGCTAAACTGATAGTTGTGTGACCGCTTTAGCTTTTCATTACGAGGGTAGCATTTCTTGTAAGCATCCATGAACAATGTTGTCAACTTGTATTACTTAAACAAGATTCCCGTTATTACCCCTGTTTAGTAATGTTTGACATGCTAAACTGGTAGTTGTGTGAACTCTAGCTTTTCATTACAAGGGTAACATTTCTTATCGGTGGTTATATCAGTTTGTACTTGATTTCTGATGTGGTTATGTTGCTATATGCTTCCATCTTTCATTTGAACTTCTGTTGTCATTTACTAATTGTGTCATTCCATGCCTCCTTTACAATTTAGTGTCTCAGAGTCTTATCACCTCTATACTATCAGAAGGGTTGTCAGTAGACTACTTGGCAACATTTTGTTTTCTGAAGTTTTTTACATGTTATAAACTATTGTGCTAACCCAGAATCTCCTAATTAGAAGCTCATAATACTAGTGACCTACAATAAGGTTAGTATTGTTTCGCTTACTAGCTGAATGTTGAAGCTTGATAATTTCACTCATATAGAATTGACACCGTCTGATGATATTGCAGGTATGAGAGCACCTGTTCGGCCTCCTCATGGCCATCCTTCTCAATGTAGTTCTCAAATGTTTTCACAATCTTCATCATCTTCTTGTGATTAATCTTGTCCTTGTGCATTCTGTTTCTGCAGGCCATTGATAGGCTTCCTTTAGTTCCCGGAGTTCTTGAGCTCGTTGGAGTTGGTTATTCTGGGGTAAGTTTCACACCTATTACTGCTACTATATATATATATATTAGTTGAGAAGGCTGCTATCAAGAAATATAGTTGGACCTTTAGTCATTTACATTTATCTTACTGATACAAAACCCTTTGTGTTTGGCAGTGGTTTGCATATATATAGTAGCAATAATAGGTGTGTTCTTGTATTTCAGGTTAAGATTTATATACCGACTTAGTGTGTGTGTGTGTTGTTATACTTATACAATGCCATGATGCAATTTCAGGTTATGCGAGGATACAATTTGAAGTGGCGGTAGAATCTGAGAAACATTCAGCGGTGCCGCAATGTACAGACGAAGTTAGGACTGTAGGAGAAGCTGTTGGCCATTTCATTTCGTGGCCAAAAAAGCTGGTGTATATATATGATAGCATATTAACAATTTTGTATGAATGCTTAAATTATATTTTGAATGAATGAGAAATAGTTAGTTATCATGTTGTGTCTTTATTGATTGATTGAACGTTGTCATTATTATATTAAATATTATATTTAGCCCAGAAAATCGGTATCGGAAAAATAGAAAAAACAAATCAAATAACTTAGATAGCGCTCAAATTAGCGCTATCTAAGTTTAACATATATACTACAATAGCGCTTCTTTAAGCGCTATCTAAGAACAATCTAATTACTTCCATAGCGCTTATTTACGCGCTATCTTAGCAGATAAACAAATCTAATTTAAAAAAATCATTTAAATTAAATAGCGCTTAACAAAGCGCTATTCAAGCTAATTTAAAAAAAATTAGCGCTTACATAGCGCTTTAGAAGGCGCTATTGAAGTTAATTAAAAAAAAAAAAAAAACGCTTAGATAGCGCTATTCAAGTACGCGCCTTGCATAGCGCTTTTTTGAGCGCTATCTAAGCTACCATAGCGGTAGCTTAGATAGCGCTTTTTAGCGCTATCTAAGCCTATTTTTAAGCGCTATGCAAGCCTATATTTGTAGTAGTGAAATCGAAAAGGAGGCTCCGAGCATTATATATGTCCTTCACAAAGTCGGATAAAAAGGGGAGCAATCAAACAAGTTCCGAAAGCGGACAATCCTTGAGATGCAGACACAACCCTCCAGCGAGGATCGACACATGTATTACTTGCAAGTACAAAGCCTAATCCCGACCTTGACTTTCACAGATAGGACTTCGAAGGCATCCACGCACCGCACAATGACGCTCTTGTTATTTCGGTCTCTATTGCGAGGTGGGAAGTAAAGAGGGCCCTGGTAGACACGGGAAGCTCCCTCAATGTTCTATTCTACAACGCATTCTGCAACACGGACCTCAAGGAAGAGAACTTAACACCTTTTGGCTATCCGTTGATTGGGTTCAGTGGAGAAAAATGCTTCACAATTGAAAAGATAAAGCTAGTTATTGTAGTAGGAGAGCCACAACTGAAGAAGGTCCTGTTCCATAACTTCATGGTAGTAGACGCGCCTTCTACCTATAACCTCATCTTGGGGAGGCCATGGCTTCACCATATGGAAACAATGGTCTCTACCCTTCATTAGTGCGCCAAGTATACTACTAACCACTCAGAAGGAACAATTTGCAGTGACCAACCAGCGGCATGGGGTTGCCACTATATCGCGCTGAAGCAGACAGATTGTTCTAAGATACAATTGGAGCCCACCAAACAAGTTGACTAGAAGCCAGATGAGGAAAAAGACCCAGCAACAGTGGTTCAACTTAGCAACAAAGGACAGCCCAGCATTACAGGAGCGATCCACCCTTTAGCTCGACGGGATGTCTGGCCAAGCGGAGAAGTCTGAGAAGTCGTCGCAAATGGGAACACAATCCCACAACTGTCAGCGGGTATGGAAGGACCCTCCCTTGCAAGGTTCACTCTTCACTAACCTCAACAGCTCTGGGGAAACTTGACAATTCGCCGAAGGTACTTACGATCCAAGCAAGGGCCATGCAAATTTACTTCAGGGTCGGATCAGCCTCTCTCCGCCTACAATCAATCTATCCAGTTGTTTAGCTTTCTTTCAGTACTCAGTTTAGAGGTTTAATTCTTAGGAACTTATGTAATTTGCACTCATTTGAAAAATAAAGAGAATTACGCAAGCACACTCTATTGATTACTGGAAAGATGTTACAACGTTTGCCCAGATGGCGGGTACAAAAGATTACAAACTACTAACATCCAAATCCGATGCGATATACAGTAAAGATTCGCTTAAATAATCTGACTTCAAAAGAGGGCTCAAAAGTGATATGAAAGGTACCCATGGTAAACTACGGTGAGCACTAAGAGTTTCACTCTGCAATTTCTTTGGAAAAGACAATTTATGAATAAAAGCTAATGAACAAAAAAAAACACGAAAGAGCGCAAACAATTCAATACTCCATCAGATCCGCCTCGCAAAGACGACTTGAGGTGGTACAAAGTCAACAACTAGAGGCCCCGTGATATTCCAGCCGAAGCTACAGCCAACTCACACACTTGATCCGCCCAATCAGCCAAACTTGGGACAAGAATCAGGCTGAAATGGATCGAGTGCACCCTTCCGTTGAGGGATGAGAAGGGTGTCTAAGAGTCAATGGCCCTTTCTGACATGCCATGTCAAACTTCGCTCTGCACCGCAATTCCAAGTTCCAGCATAGCGCAACGTCTCAAGGCTAGCTGAGGAGGGAGGAAAACAATCGCTCCAAAGATGGTTGCTGGTGTTATCTTAGAAATTATGTGGTTCGAAGCGCCGACAGAGCACCAACGCATAAAAGATAGACTAGTCTCTCGAGGGAAGTCCGTGCTACTTCTTTACAATACAAAAAGAAATTACAAGGTTTCAAACAACCAATCGGGTGCTCACCCAGAGCATGTGAGCACACATAATAACAAGTCTCCTCAAGACTCATCACTGCAAATGTCAAGACATTTAGAGACTCAAAGAACAAAAACTTTCCATAAGCCATTGGAAAACCCAAAGCATATTCTGAGTAAAATCATCTAAAAATGCACTATCAACGGTGAAGAAACGCCATTTTATAGACATAGTGGCTCACGAAACCGGCGCGTCAGCATTAAACACCAACATTAAATATTGTTCCGGAAATGAGGAGACGACGGTTCCTATGAAAACTGCACAGGTCCACATTCAATTAATTAATGACGCTGCACGCAACTCCATTAATTTAAAGAGTAATTGATATTCTACCGTCTCACAATCTACATCGCAAACATGGCACCACGATCCTGCAACGGAACCTACTTTTTCTTATATGGGCCCAGGGATGTTGCTACCAGCTCGGCCCACTATCCAGGTGACACTCTACCACATGCACTGACGCAAGTAGGAGAAGCCTTAGTCACTCTTGACACACAAAGCAAATCTACATATCACTAGCTGATTTAAGGTACCTTTTTTAAATAACTTTCATTGAAATTAGTGGAAACTAATTCGCACAATGCCATCCGATTTTGGAAGTAGGCTCGCACGCCAGTAATAGGCGGAGCCCCAATCTAGCAAGATAAACTTAGTCAGTTTCGACTGATAATGACGGCTTCTGGTCCCCCCCGACGGTTAAATCTCAGCGCGCAAATGTCGAAGGCTTAGGAAGTGGGAGTCAAGTCAGTGCTCTCACGCTTGATGACGACAGCTTCTGGTCAGCTCCCAAGCTTGTAGCTCGCTCCCCGCGGTTGGTTTGGAAAGTGGGAGCCTAGTCAATTCTGATTGATGTCGACGGCTTGCCACAGGAACACTGCTATTTTACAGACCATGGTCGCCGAATTTCCAACTCTCAAATCTGTAGCTTACTGCGTGCGAGTGTAGATGGTTTGGAATATGGAAGCCTAGTCAGTTTCGACTGATGTCGACGGTTTCCCACGGGACCACTGCTCTTCTAAAGACCATGGTCACCGAATTTCCAACTCCCAAATCTGTAGTTTGCTGCGTGCGGGTGTAGATGGTTTGGAAGGAGGGAGCTTAGTCAGCTCCGACTGATGTCAACGGTTTGCCACGGTACCATTGCTTTTCTACAGACCATGATCGCCGAATTTCCAGCTCCCAAATCTGTAACTCGTTGCATGGGTGTAAATGGTTTGGAAGGTGGGAGCCCAGTCATTTCCTACTGATGTCGACGATTAGCCACGGGACAACTGCTATTCTACAAACTATGGTTACCGAATTTCCAAATCCCAAATTTGTAGCTTGCTCCATGAGGGTTTAGATGGTTTGGAAGGTGGGAGCCTAGTCAGTTTTGACTGATGTCGGTGGCTTGTCATGGGACCACTGCTCTTCTACAGACCAGGGTCGCCGAATTTGCTCATCCCAAGTCCGTAGCTAGCTCCGCGTGGGCGTAGATGGTTTGGAAAGTGGGAGCCTAGTCAGTTCTGATTGATGTCGACGGCTCGCCACGGGACCACTACTCTTCCACAGGACATTGATTGCCAAATCTGATTACTGCTCAACCGACATCTTTACGCATGCATGAGCTGACATCCCATTATCGACAAAGGTCGCTTGAGTTGAACCGAAAACTAATCCGCTAAGCTCGGACGAATATTACACTGCAGACCAGCCCGAGCTTACGAAACCTAACTTGAGCCAAACGCTCTTGCTTAACTCCAGACAACAACGCATGTGCTCGACTATAACAATTCACTCATGCCAATGACCGCAACTGACAGTCCAATCTATAACTTGAGCTTCTAACGACCTACTTTGAGGATGAGATGCAGTCTGGGCAAAGTAACCCACTGCCAAACCATCCTCATCATACAAAATGCTCATTTTTATGCATAACTACGCAATGAGAACTCATGGAAGTGCAGGTCAAAATTATTCGCAACATAAACGGTCGAGCTCTCAACAGTGGATAGACCACGTGGCTCCTTTATCACCAAACAAAACCTACGTCAAAATAAATGGAAAATATGCGACAGAGGGATAGGATAGAACGGGTACGAAGTATACTCGAAAGAAACTTGTTTTCGTTAATAGTCCAAACAAAAAGTATAGCTGTACAAAAGTCACTCCTCATCAGGACAAGGTAGATATACAGGGGAACTCAACTTAACATGAAAATAAGCAAGAGTTGTGTCCGTGCGTGCCTCAGCCTGAGCACCATTATCCGAATCGCCATCTTCCTTTGACAGCTCAAAGATCTTTTCAAAATTCGGAAAGGAAACTTCCTGTAGTAAGAAAAGTCACAATCCGGATGTTCTTCTTTCATCAAGGCTAGCAGTTCCAATCTCCCATGGATGATCTTGTGGAATTCAATCGTGCCATGTACTTTGAGAAGCTCTTCCTCGTGCACATTTGCTTTAGTAAGCTCACGCTCTAGCAACTCTAGCTTGCCTATTAGTGTGTCAGTCTGAGATTGCTCAGTAATCAAGCTGTCCTTAATTGCGCTAAGTTCGTTCTGCACCAGGAGAAGTTGATCCTCAGTTTTTCTCGCTTCCCGAGCATTGAATTCAACATCGAATTCTAACTGCTGTCTCTGGATAGCCCACTCAAATTCTTTCCTGGGATTCTCCTCAGTAAGAAACCGCAACTCAGAGCACACTTTACCCGCAGTTTCCTATGCAACTTCTAAGCCACGGCGGACCAGGTTCAACTCTTTACTGGACTTGTCCCTAGCGGACATCGTCTCTGCTAAATCAGGCTTAAGGGCTTCCAGACGAATCCTCTGGGCCTCAGCATCAGCCGCTGATTGTTCCAACCTTTTCTCTTCAAGCTGTTTTCTCAATGACTCAATTTCAAAGAGTGCATAAGAATACAAATTCTTTATATTAGAGAAGATGCGCTTTATGGTATACACCTTCTCGCAGGCCGTTTCAAACTCCGTTCCAGGGAGGACCACATGGCTCAGATGTGATAACCCAAGTATAAGATGTTTCAACCCTTTATCCATACACTCTCCCAACGTATCCTCCTCTAGCTTTAAAACGCAATTCACCAGTCAGCTATAACGTCTATTGATATGCTTCCCCAAAGCATAATTGATGTCAACCTTTTGGTGCCAGGCCTGGTTGCTCATTTTCACTACATTTGGAGCAAACAGACTCATTTGCACGTCTAGATGAAGCTCTCCAAGATACAAAATTACACCGACACCACCCTTTGCAGATTTCACCATGTTTGTCCCCTCATCCACCGCCTTCTCCTTGTCACTAGCAGTCGACCTTCTGTTGTGAGCCAACTCGGTAGAATTCAAAGGAAGAGAAGGAAGTGAATTGTCCATCGAACCCTCTGTTATCTTGTTATATGATTTGAAGCGGGATGGAGGGCAATGTGGAGTGCAAGAAGGAGGGTCCACGCTACAATGGACTCTGTCAAACGATCCACCAGTGGGACGAGAAAACTCGGGATACACAGAAAAATCTTTATCAAGATTTTCCAATAAAACAAACCTAGATTTGTTAGTATTAGTAGAAGCCGCCACAACAGTAGGCATCAACTTCTTATTCAAAGCTTCTGCCTGCTCAGTACTCAGCTTTGATGCGTCATCAACCTTTGCGAGCTTCAAGTGGTCTTTCTGTAAATCAGATGCTACGTACAACCTCCGCCTCAACGGATATGTCAAAATCACGCTCCTCCCTCAACGAAGCGGACCGTGTAGAAGCAGACTCAACCCCAATGTGAGACCTCTTCGAGCCTATGAAGGAAGCAAGTGTCTCAAAAAGCCCTTCCATGTCTGACAGACTGGAAACCTTACCTTTTGAGGTCTTCCCCTTCTTGGAAGGAGTTCCACCTTCAGACTGAACCTTCAACACTCCGAAAAGAGTGAGCGCCACATGCCAATGGGCCCAAAACCCATTGTGACTAAAATTGGATATGCAGATAACATCCTCCACTTTCATTCGAGGCATGACACGAAATCCATTCACAACAACTTCCACCTCCGAGGAAAGAGGAGTAGTGGGGAACCTCCTTACAAAGAACACACATAAAAATCAGCATACAATCGGCACAATAGAAGCAAAGGACGAAAGTGTACCTTCGAAGTGGCATGAATTCTCGATTAAGCGAGCGACCATTGAACTCGAAATACTTCGGGTCCGAAGGAGCCAGGAAGTAGTGTTTCTGCCAGAACTTTAAGTCATCCAGCAGTTTCCCGAAGCAAGCCGACGACTTCATCTCACACATGGCGTGATTGTTTAGTCAAGGAAAAGTTAATAAATGAATCACCCTCGGAGTCACTCGGACACCAGCATCCTTTGCTCTGATCAATATAAGGAGAACAATCCTGTACCCATTAGGTACCAACTGGGCATGAGGGATACCAAGGAATTCTAGAAAGCTCAAGATCTTATCAATCACAGGAAAACGGACGCCCTTCTGGAGCATGCCACGGTGCAAATAGATGAATCCTTCCAGAGGAAACATTGGCGTTTGATTAGCACCCAGTGTGAAGAATTTCAGGTCTTCAGGGACTCCATATATTATTCAAATCTCAGCCAAACTCGATTCAGAGGCTGACCTATCTTCAATGAACTGGAGGCCCCTAACATGAAGCTCATTGTCTAGTTGATTCTGGTGAGTAATAGGAAAAGTGAACAAGCTTTCAATAAAAATTTGAACAGAGCAGAGTCTTTAAAAATGGGGAATGAAAAGGTCAATCTCTGCATAAAGGGAAATATAAATAGAGATTGATTCCCCCCATTTTCCACTGAACCGACGGGCGCCTAATTAATGAAACACGCTGCTCAAGTAACGGTTCAGACTCAATCATCATAAGCGACATATCTTTTTCGGGAATTAACTTAGTGAACCGACTAGTTGGCTCACTAACTAGAGGGGAACAGCTGATGATTCATCGAAATGTCCTTTTGTCTACGTTGTACACGTGTCATGATGATATCCAAGAATAACAGGCCCAAGCATCAGTCCAACACTGATCCAAGCCAAGCGGCATCAAGCCCGCAAAGTGCAATCCGCCAGATGAACCTTAATTACTGTGTCCTGCTAAGCCCATAAATCTCACAGCCATCCCTAATACCCGTAAGACCTATTGAGGCAAGTATCTCGGGGATCAGTTTCGGACGGGCAAGCCATCAGTACTCTGTCTTGAACTAGGAAGCAAATGCTAGAGTATACGTCGTACGTGGAATTTTCCACCTAAGGATGCCACTTCGATTGGGAACTATCTCCCATGTATCTAGGAGCATAGGTCTAGCAGGGAAACTTCCTTCCACAAGACGACTCCTAATTAGAAAAGAATCTCCAAGAAGGAAGTTTCCAATATTTAGTCACCAATCATGAGGGTTGGTGACTAAAGGTACGCTACAAATGACCTGTTTACAACTTTAAGCCTTCCTCAGAGCCCTGTCTGACTTTAGCATCGAAATTCCATCGGCCACCACAACGGTGCTCCATGGCTCACGTGCGTTCTTTGTGCAGGTCAGCAGGGAGCAAAAATTGACAACAACACTTTGTATTGGTTTTCATATGTGTAGGTTTTGGGTGTTGGACATAGTGCTTAGTTAGTTTTTCTTTTGTTAAGTTTTTCAATATTCAAGGTTTTTTAATTGGGTAAAGTCGTAACGTACCCTCGTATTGATTGTAAATCTTTTTTGATATTGAATAAAGGTCTGGCATCCCATAGTTGCCCCTCCTTCAAGGAGGTTTAATTTTTTTAAAAAATGTTTACATTTGATGGTATAACCAATTTAACTTTCTATGTATCGAGTATCCTCCAATTTCAATTTGTTTAGCTACGAACAAAAAGAAGCTAACTAGTATTTATAGTCTAGTAAGAGAAGAATGGTGATGCATTTCTTATATAAGGTTTAATACCATTTCTCCTTTAAGCATTAACAAACCCTATATCATATTACCTTTTGGGTATTCTTTCATAATTTCAAGGTTAGTGCTTACTTAAATGTGTGTATTTTTTAGTGCTTACTTAAATGCGTGTATTTTTTTCCAGGAATTTCAAGGAAGCTATTGTTAAGGAAGGTTTCATCTCTTGTAGCTGCAATAATATGCTCACAAAATGAATGTTTTTGCAGCGCTCCTAAGCTCTTGCTATGGTGAAAGCCTATTTTGTGGAGGTAGTATTACACACTTTAAAAAGTTCTTAATATAGAACTAGAAACTTTCATTTCTTATAAGTCTAGGGATTATATTTTGGAACTAGACATGCCATTTGATTATTATTTGTATTCATGTATGGGTTGGTCTCTTGCTTTTAAGATTGTGTTTTTGTTGCACGCAGGTTAAAAGTTCAGAGATTAATGGTTTATGACACACATCTTGTCTCGATTTCAATAGTTGAGAGAATAATTTAGTGGAAGAATTTTTGTAAGTATTTAGTTCAAATGGTTACCATAGCCAGTTTTATAAATATTTTAGTGAGTGTTTTTTCCCTCCAATTAAAGACATGATGAGATGCTAGATGTTTCTGGGTTGCTGCTACGTATGTTGCCTACTTATTTTTTGTTTATGAGGTCTAGTTGAATTTGGCCTAGACCTTTTCCTTGGTTTAGGCCTTATTCTTGGTGATATAGGCTTGGTTTTAAAATTTCCTTTATGTTATGTTTTTGTTGCCTTGGTGTAAGGCCTTAATTTGTAAGGCCTAAACCTTGGTAAATTAGGCCTTTTGACCAATAACCTTTTTCTTAAGGATTTTCTTGATCAAGGCCACATAGTGAATTAGGATAGTTTCCTTCATGGACCTAGAATTTGATTTTTGTTTTATGACGTATGTCTACTAGTTTTCTTTTCTCGGTTAAAGTCGTAATGTACCCCCGAATGGTGTATAAGATTTTTATCAAGTAATAAATTTCTGGCATCCCATAGTTGCCCCTCCCTACTGGAGGTTCTTCTTAAAAAGAAAAGACATGATGAGATGTAATAATAATTCATAATTCAGAACATATCAACCTATGAAGTGTTGGTTTGTGAATTTACACGTTTTTGCTTGTAACTTATAATCTTCTCTAGTTTATTTGGTATTTTGAGAACTTTACATAGTAAAACAAAGTCCTACATTTTTAGAAAATAAATTTTATAGACATTTATTACTTTCTAATGTTGAATGTAGGCTTTTTTAGTAACTACAATGCAAGGTCGTACCAACAACGGTTCCTCCCACCACGATCCAAGCAGTTCTAATGGTAGTTATAATCCTTATTTTGATGAGCTCGATGACAATGATGGTGATGATGATGAATGATGAATGATGCAAGGAGATTGTGGGTATGAATAGATGCTAATGAATTAAAAAGCTTGGTTTTACTTCAGTACCCTCTATTTTTATTTGGATGTCAACTACATGCTGTCAGCTGATATCATTATTAAACTTTTGTAGACTTGTTTGATGATGATATATATTGCATTCGGTTATGTGACTTTGTATATACAATGAAAGAATGTAATATTTTTGTGATGAATGGAAATCCGATTATTTTCATTTTGGATTGTGCATGACTAAAAATTTAGGTGGTCCCATTTAAGAATATGTGACAACTACAATAAATGGGTGAAGAAGAATTGTCAGAAATATAATGAGAGTGTGAGGAAAAATTTGTCATAGATATATATTTTTAATGTATTAAATCACCGTCGTGACAAACTATTTCACATTTATAAATTACGTACATAAGCGAGGAAAGGTTCCTCACCGAAAGTTACCACACGTGACTCCTGCATTTCATCACAGAACAAATGGTAGGGTGACGAAAATGTCATCACCCATGTTGTAATTGTATCCGCGCACTAAGTTTATGTGAGGAAGAACTTGCCACATAAGTTGACTTTTGGTGATGGATAAGAAATTTTTGAACGCTGTGACGACTGAAATTCCTCAAATTTGATGAAAAGTGACGAATTAACACGTTTCGGTGAGGAACATCGTTCTTCAACAAAACCAAAATTTCTTGTAATGCACCTTGGGTAGGCGGGCATGGGGTGGGGGTGGGAGCTATAGCCGACAAGCTACCAAGGGAAATAATGATGTTTGTGTTGTTAGCACCTATGTTGTTGAACACTTGTATGGTAATATAACACCTTGGGTGGGGGCAGTCGGGGGGGGGGGGGGGGGGGGAGGAAGGGTTATGGTCGGAAAGCTACCAAGGAAAGAATATTGTCGTGACATTGATAAGATTATATTAATGTTGTTGAGCACTTGTATATATACCCGTTTCAAAAGAAGGAAATACGCTAAGCCTTGAAAAGGGAGTGACACTTGGCCTTGAGAAGTGGGGCATTTATGTGCACATTTGAGTGTTGTGTTTCACATGCATATTTAGATCGTAATTGAGCATTCAGAATGAAAAGTGGTAGTGCATTGTTAATTTATTATTATTACCCCTTTTATTTGCTTTAATTGTTATTATGCCTTTTATTTGGGGTTAGAAGTTGTAGTTCTGCTATACCAGCTAGTGCTAACTCGTTTGCTTGTTTAGTGGCAAATGGGTGTACCCATATTCGGGTGCAGGTGGTGTTGTTGGTGGTGGTGGTGTTACCCCTATTCGGGTGCAGGTGGTGTTGTTGTTGGTGGTGGTGCTGCAAGAGGCCTTGGGTGATTGAATTGTTTTCTACTTGGTTGGACATCTGAGTGGTTGGTTTGACTCTCTGGTATAGGGGTTTTGGTTTAAATTATATTTTATCGTGTGCTAGCAGGTGTAACCATTGGCAAGTAAAGTAAAAAAAACAATTTCAGGTTGCATAACATCTCAGCTTCTGAGATATTTCAAGAATCGGAGCATGACAACTTTGTATTAGTACCATGGTTACACTAAGCAGTGAGGCTTAGCTTGCCTTTGGATGTGGGATTGGGTAAAAAAGTTAGCATGTTGTTTTGTCTCTCGACTAGAGTTTTTCTATTTGAATGTGATGGTGCATAGAGGACGCTCGCCGTTGATGACTTGGCAGGGCTTCGAGGGAGGGAAGGGCATAAATGAGAGCAAAGCAATTAAAGGCGACCAATAAAGTTTCATCTTCATTGAAGAGGAAGATGAAAAATAGAAACAGAAACAAAAAGTCTTGGAAGGGTGATCATTTGAGGGATATAATATGTGGAATCAAAGACCTATAGAGTGGTGAAACACAAAAAGTGCATGGAAACACATGAGAGAGACTCACCAACTGATTACTAGTTCATGAAGAAGATTGATAAGGTTTGTTCTTGATGTTATTTTGTTACCTCAACCAAGTTAAAGCGTCGGTTACTATTGAGTAATGCTACTCAATGCTTCCTCGAATGAAGAATGGTTAGTGGAGTTAAGGACTTTGATTGTTTTGTGAATGAATGTTTTGTTTGATTTATTTTCGTGGAATGGTGATATGTGTAAAAGAATGTCAAAGGCGTGATGTCTATTTCTGACGTCAGACATAATAGTGATTATAATGCGGGCTATTTCAACAGACAATTAACAAGGAAGGATACAAAAGATTCACCCAAAAACACAGAGGAGACAATTATAATGTTTAACCAAATTACTCAAATCAAAGGTATCTCTAAAATCAGCCCATAAGCCAGACTTTATAGCTAAAACTCGCGATTATTAGAGTTTTACCAAAATTAGCAAAACTCCAATAATCATGCTAAAACAAAATACGTAATAAAAGAAATATACCGCCAGAAATCTGTCCCAAATTGGGTTCAGAATCACTTCCTAAACAATAATTGAAATATTACTATAAAGGGAAATAAACTACTAAATTTGTGGATTTGGAAGGGAAAACGGTAGATTTTGGCCTCAAAAAGATGTGAAACGAGTGTGGCTTGTTGACCACGACTTGCGTGTTGAAAAGAGCTTTCCAAATTGGGGTCGTTTGCGCGATTCTGATACTCGTAGCCAAAGTTATGGCAAAAATACTAAACGCACTCAAAACTGCCAAATTAGAAAAAAAAAAATGTCTATGATTTCCTGCCATCCTTGTGCTGATCTCCTAATTCAAGATAACTTAGTGCTAATAACATGCTATCTGATAGCTCAACATCATCTAACTCGGATCCTCCTGCATCAGTCGCCCCGGGTTGGAAAGAACTCGTCATTGAGTTCACAATAACATCATCGGAATCTGCAAAACTAGAACTCAGGTGCTTTAAATTAAAGACATCAGATGTCCTCAAATGACTGGGGAGGCACAGTCTGTAGGCATTATCATTGATCTTCTGCAAGATCTCACAGGGTCCAATCTTCCGCTCCTTAAGCTTATTGTACTCTCCAACGGGAAAACGATCACGGGTTAATACTGCCCAAACAAAATCACCAACATCAAAAAGTACCTGACGATGGTGACTGTCGGCTTGAACCTTGTACATGGAATTACTCTCGTGAATGGCCAGCTTCACCTGCTCATGGATACATCGAAGTTGTTCTGCCATCGCATCTGCCTTGGGACTCAAATGACCCACACGTGGAATAGGGGCTAAGTCAAGCACCCCGGATGGATTCTGGCCATAGACAATCTCAAATGGGCTCATTCATGTGGTTCTGTTCTTCGACCTATTATAGGAAAATTTTGCTTGAGGTAACACCAAATCCCATTGTTTCGGTTTAATGCCTGCCAAACTCCTCAAAAATTTCCCCAAACTGCGGTTCACCACCTCGGTCTGTCCATCCGACTGGGGGTGGCAGGCGCTGCTAAAATTCAAGTTCGTCCCCAGTTTCTCCCATAAACTCCTCCAGAAATGACTCATGAACTTGGTTCACAATCTGAGGTAATGGATCGGGGAGCACCATGTAAACGAACAATCTCCTTGAAATAAAGATGGGCGATCCGGACAACATCCATTGTTTTTTTGCAAGCTACAAAATGGGCCATCTTGGAAAACCTGTCAACCACAACCAAAATAGAATCATAGGCCCGTTGGGTACGGGGTAAGCCCAACACAAAGTCCATATTGACATTAAACCAAGGGGGCTCAGGTACAAGTAAAGGTGTGTACGTGCCCGCATTAGTGAGAATGCCTTTGGACCGCTGACACACATAACAACGCTCCACATAATAAGCCACATCACTGGTCAATTTGGGCCAATAATAGGAAGAAGAGATCAAGGCCAACGTCTTATCTCGCCCAAAGTGACCCTCATTATGAAGTTCACGAATAATTTGCTGCCTTAGTGAACAATCTGGAATGCACATCTGTAATCCACGAAACAGATAACCATTATGTAAAATAAAGTCATGTCGTTGACCATCAGTTACCTCCTGAATTATCCTCCCGAAGGAAGGATCTGCTACATATATATCAGAGAAAGCCTCAAATCCTGCAATTCTAGTGCTCATGGTGGTGAGGAGTAACGTACGATGGCTCAGTGCATCTGCGACATGGGTTAGACTCCTTGCTTGGTGCCTCTGCGCAAACGTGAACTCCTGCAAGTACGCCACCCACTTAGCATGCCGTCGACTCAGCTTGTGTTGGCCATTGATGTACTTGAGGGCCTCATGATTAGTGACAAGAATAAACTCCTTTTGTACTAGGTAGTGACGCCAATGCTTTAGGGACTGAACTATGGCATAAAACTCCAGATCATAGGTGGAATAATTCTTTTTTGATCCTAATAGCTTCTCACTGAAAAAAGCTATTGGGTGCCCTTCCTGACTCAGAACACCACCAATGCCAACCCCAGATGCATCACAATTCACTTCAAACACCTTTTCAAAATCAGGAAGTGCCAAAACTAGTGCTTCCTTCATCTTTTGCTTAACCAGTTGAAAACTGGCCTTCGCCTCCTCGGACCACAGGAAATCACGCCCCTTGAGGCACTTTGTGATAGGAGCAATCAGAGTGATGAAGTTTCTGATGAATCGACGGTAGAAGGACACCAATCCATGGAAACTTCTGACATCGTGTAAGGTCTTTGGTTTGGGCCACTCCATGACCGCATCTATTTTTGACTGATCTGCATGAACACCATCAGTAGACACAACAAAACCAAGAAAAGTAACATAAGTAGTGAAGAAAGAACACTTCTTCTGATTGACGAACAGGCGCTCCGTCCTCAAATTATCAAAAACAGGACGAAGGTGATCAAAATGTGATGCCCAAGTCGGACTATAAATGAGGATGTCGTCGAAGTAAACTACAACGAATTTTCCCATGAAAGACCGTAAAACCTGATGCATAATTCTTATAAATGTACTGGGCGCATTGGACAGGCCAAAAGGCATGACCATCCACTCATACAACCCATGATGCGTCTTAAACACTGTCTTCCACTCATTTCCAGGCCTTATTCTGATATGATGGTATCCGCTTTTAAGGCCAATTTTTGAGAAGACCATAGATCCGGACAGCTGGTCTAAAATATCATCCAGGCGAGGAATTGGAAACTGGTATTTCACTGTAATCCTGTTGATTGCCCTACTATCAACACACATATGCCAAGAGCCATTTTTTTTGCACTAACAGAGCAGGTACAACACATGGGCTCATACTCTCACGGATGTAGCCCCTCCCAATAACTCTACCACCTGCCGTTGCAACTCTTCAGATTCCTTAGGACTTAGGCGATAAGCCGGCTGATTAGGAAAACTGGACCCCGGAACAAGGTCGATCTGATGTTGAATATCTCGCATAGGCGGCAGCCCAGGAGGAAGATCCTCCGGAATCAGGTCAGAAAACTTTGCAAGAAGCTGCTACACCTGTGCTGGCAAATCTGAATTCACATTGGCTGCACTATTCCCACAAGGTAGCAAAACATAGACCACATCTCCACGATCAATCTCAACTAAAAACCTGGACCTAGAAAGCATGTTAGTATTATTGGCTACCGGGGTAGGAGTGGTTCCTTCCCGACGAGGTGCCAACACAATTTTCTTTCCTTTGATGCTAAGGAAATATGTATTTTTCCGCCCATCATGAATAACACTACGATCATACTGCCAAGGTCTGCCTAACAATACATGACAAGCATCGATAGATACAACATCGCACCAAGCATTATCAAAATATTTCCTACCAATAAAAAAAGACACTAGGCATCACCTATCTACTGTTACCTCACTGCTTTTATTCAGTCATGATAATTTGTACGGCTTGGGATGACGATCTGTCTTCAACTGCAATTTTTGGACAGCCTCTTCAACTGCCGCTGTCAATGATCATCTTGTAGGCTTTATCTGCAACTGTGTAGGTTGTGTGGAAAATATTGGTTCTTAACCAATCGTCTCTTGAATTATCCTTGGGAGTCAGTAGACTCTTACAAACCACCAGAGTCTCATGGCCATCTCCATACAACACATCTCCATCTTCATCATCATCATACACAGGCTCTCAAAGTTCCTCAATTTCGTCTACCGCATCTTCCTCAATCAGGAGATTGTTGCCCTTCTGAATAGCAGGCTTCCGGCACTCAGTCGCTCTATGTCCCTATTCACCCCACCTGAAACATCTAATAGTAGAGTTACTCTGCGGTGGCTGTTGGGTAGGACGAGATTCTTGATGGCGAACTGCCTATTGCCTTGATAACTTCTGATCATAGGCCTCATGTTCTGCTGTTTTTCCACAGCAAGTGCACGTTGGTAGGCTTCATAAACGGTCCACAGTGAGTGAAGGTTGAGGACATCCTGCAAGGGTTTTCGTAATCCCCCCAAATATCGTGCCACTGTCTATTCTTCCGTCTTAGATAAGTCATTACGGGCTACCAGTTGATAGAACTCCTCCGTGTAATCATCAACTGATCTCGTGCCTTGCCTCAATGAATGAAGTCGTTGAAACAAAGTTTGACTGTATCTGAAAGGAAGGAAGTGACCCTTCATCTTCTTCTTCATCTTTTCCCAATCAGTGATCTTGGCCTGGCCCTGCCTGTCGCGTGATCACTTCAACTGCTCCCACAACGCAGATGCTCTGCCTTTGAGTTTGATGGCAACCAATTTCACTTTGACATGATCTGGAACTTCCTTATACTCAAAAATACGTTCTACTTCATTCAACCAATCCACAAATCCTTCGGCCTGTAACGTACCAGAAAACTCGGGTAGATCCACTTTGAAACAGAGATTTCTATGACGATCCTCCTGACCACGACGCTCCCAGAATCGAGCATGATTGTGATACGAGTTTTCAAAAATGGAATCAGAATCGTCATTTTCCATCTCACGATTACCGAAATCCTGCGCCGTTAGGCGCTGGGTTAGTTCTGCAACTTGCCTCTGTAAATCCTTAATCATCACATCCTGAACGCTACGATCACGGTGAAGGGCTTCCTCGTTCGGAACCTTCCTGCGACGACCACGACCACCGGCCATAGAAATTGATAAAATCTCACCCCAAGAAGATGCTGAAGCTCTGATACCAACTGACGCCGGGCAGAATAGTGATTATCCTGCCGGCTAGTTCAACAGAAAATTCACAAGGAAGGATACAAGAGATTCGCCCAAAAACACAGAGGAAATAACTCTAATGTTTAATCAAATTACTCAAATCAAAGGTATCTCTAAAATCAGCCCACAAGCCGGATTTTATAGCTAAAATTCGCGATTACTAGAATTTTACCAAGATTAGCAAAACTCCAATAATCATGCTAAAACAAAATACGTAATAAAAGAAATATACTGCCAGAAATCTGACTCAAATTCGGTTCAAAATCACTTCCTAAACAATAATTGAAATATTACTATAAAGGGAAATAAACTACTAAATTTGTTGATTTAGAAGGAAAAATGTTGGATTTTGGCCTCAAAAAGATGTGTAACGAGCGTTGCTGGTAGACCACGACGTGCGCGTTGAAAAGAGATTTCCAAATTGGGGTTGTTTGCGCGATTCTGATACTCGTAGCCAAAGTTATGGATAAAATACTAAAACGCACCCAAAATTGCCAAATTAGAAAAAAAAGGTCTATGATTTCCTGCCATCCTTGCACTGATCTGCTAATTCAAGATATCTTAGTACTAATAACGTGCTATCTGATACTTCAGCATCATCTGACTCGGATCCTCTTGCATCAATTTCTTTAAGTTACACTGAATAATATGTGTGGATACAATAATTTTGGTATAGGGAATATATACTGATTGTGTGTTGGTTCAGAATTGGTATTGTTGTCTTGTTAGTTTGTGGCATCATGGAGAATGAATTGTGCAGTTTGATTTGAATGTGTTATCACTCTTTGTGTGTTGTCCAAATTGTCAATACTCTTTGCATATTGTCTTGATTATCTTTTCCTTACGTATGCATGAATGGAGGCAATGACTACTATGGGTTATGGCTTATTACAGATTGTGTAGTTCAGGACTGACAAAGTTGTAGTAGTTGGGATTGTACTTAAGTTGCATTTTGTTTACTTTTGCCATTTTTGGTAGGATACACTACCTTTGTAGTTGTGGATCGTTTGATGCATTTTGTCAAGTTGTACCATGAAATGTGTTGCATAGAGTTATTGAATTCCAAATGGTTGCATCTATTTATTGAGGGTTCGGGATCCATTTAGTTTAATCGTATAGATTGAATTGACCTTGTGCTAGACACTTGGGTTATTCATAGTTTAAGTCGTGTAATGTTTGTTCAAGTAGGACTCATTGTTTGTGTCCTAGTTCATGTTGGTTTTAGCCCTGCAAATGGATGTTTTTTCCTTGTGTTATGTGAATCAAGTTTTGTCTTACCGATGCTTAGGTTCCAATAAAGGTGTGGCTATTTGATGGTTTCCGATAGCCTCGAGAATGCGTCGTGGTTGCAATTTTTACTTGCAAAAAATGTTGTATTTTTATATTATGGGTGAATGGATTTTTGTGATAATTTTTGTTTACAAAACAACAAGAAAAATTTGGTTCAATGGAGCTTATGTGGGCAAAAGTGCCGACCTGAGTGACAATATCTCGTACCACAAATTTAACAATCTTTAAGCAGCTTTAACATGAATCTAGTGGTGATTGTAGTTCATAGGGATGTGATCTTACGAAGTTTGTGCTTAGGCTTCAGAAGCCTTTGTGTGTCCCTCTAATTTAATGTTTTCTTTAGAAAAATTTTAAACCGTGCAAGAGTTTTGTAGCATGCAATTATATTACATTTGAGTGATGTATACCCATTCAGTGCACTTGAGTTTTTTATGCCACTGACATAAACTGAAACTTAAGGAGTGTTTACTTCATCAGGACGAACACGTGAAAAAAGAAAGGTTCTAACCAGCTTTATGTTTATAGTAATAGAAATATAACATCAATCCTTTTGAGGTATGTATGGCGTTGGCAGATAAATTTGTTTTCTTGATGGTCATCTATTTCGAGTTTAATCTCGAGGACAAGATTTCTTTTGAGGTGTGTATAATATAACACCCTTAAATTTTTGTTTGACTAATTTGCTTAATTTCAAAGTTTTTGGAATTTATTTTTAAGTAGTGTAAATTATTTGTATTTAAATTTCATTTTTCTGAAATTGAGGAGTGGGTGTCCTCACAATTTTAGTAAGGGCAAATAGCTACCCAAGTAAAAAAACAAACTCCCCACCCAAGGCTTCGATACATTTCAAAAGAGAGAAATCTTGACTGAGGCAGGTGCTATCAGAGAACAATTAGCCGAATTAGACTTGCGACTTATTATAGATTCCTCATTGGTCGAATGGAAATAATTAGGGGAAGAAGTACCCGACTTCGAGATGTAGAACTTTTCAATTCCGACACAAGGTACTTATACTTATTTACTTTAAAAGCACGATTTTTATTTTGTCGTATCCATAAAAATACCAATCCAACCCCTTTTAGATTAACCAACCAACAAAACTACTTGTTAGATTTCTTTCTTATTCTTCCTCATTTCTCCCCGCGTGCAGAGCTCCGCCGACGCTTTCTCCGCCCAAAGCCTTTCTTTGCCTTATTCATTTTTCTTCTGCTTCCTTCCATCTCCCTTCCCGTTCGATTTGCTAAAAAAAGTTGTAGTGTGTCAGGGAGAGAAACATGATTAGAACCGGTGCAGGCTGATCGAACAAGCTTTGCTTCGATCAGTCCCTCGGGTAGAGTTAGTGGAGGTGTTTGGTGGTTGAAAATCCTGCACGCAAAGGTGATTGGGGGTCTGTTTGGAATCTCTGAAAAACAAAGTTAGTGAGGTATGCAAGGGACAACTTTGAGTTGTGATTGGATGGGTGAGCTGCGATCCCTGGTTCAAATGTGTTAGGGGCACTGTTCCTGCCATTTTTCAGCCTGTTGCCTTGGTCAGAAAGGATCAGAGTTGTGTAGGGTGGGTTTCAAAGAGTTTTCGCTAGAAATTGGGCTTCGTTGTAGTGGTCACAAGACCCGTTTCGCTGGTTAGTGATTTTTCGATCCTTGTCGGACAATTTTTTCCTTCCTCTCAATTCTCAAACAGGTTGTTCGTTGTTTGAACTCTTTTTGCTGTTTATGGGGTGTTGGAACTATTTTGCCGGAACTTGAATTTATGTCGGGTGGCATGTCGAAGTCAGGGCCTGTTTTGGGAAGCTTCCAAAGTCGCCAAGTTGTTATTCCACAAACTAGGCATTCGTCGGGTTGGAATTGGGTGTCCATTTCATTCGGGTGAGCAGATCATCTCTTTCCCGAGTTTGAGCCCATTCAAAAGCTTTTAGCGCGGCATGGAACTCTGATTCAAACTAGTGTAGCTAGTTTAAGTGCAATATGAAACATCTTACAATCTCTCCAACTTATATTATGTTATTATCATGTGATTAGTAAGTCTAAAAAAAGAAATGTTTTTTCCCCAATGTTACTAAAATCATCCAATTACTAAAAAAAAAAACCCTCATGTTTGGGTTTATGTTTTCTAAAATCACTCAATCCAGACCCCAAACTAAATTAAACATTTATCTTTTTATTGACATAAACCTAATCATCAACTAAAACCAAACAGTGAGTTCAACAACTTATAATAGAAAAGATAAAAAACTTCTCATGACTTTCCCCTCACGATGCCATTTTCCATTTTCAATGATTTAGGGTTCTACAACCTCTTGCTTTCCTCTATCTCAAACAAACTCTACTTTGTCTACCTCCCCCATTTCCAAAGACCCAAGTTGGTCGTTTCATGCATCTCATGGAAAAATGACTAGGGTTAGTTTTTTTGTCAATTCGAAAATGACTCGGTGTACATAAAAATACCAGGACTAGTTATTTCGACAATAACAAAATGACAAGTCAGTCATTTCGCCATGAAGGTAATTTTTCACAAAAATATAGCATACAATACAAACATATTAGTCGCATACAAAATTAAAATAATCACAATCAACACAAGGGAGCCACAGAAAAGTATGGGAGAAATACTAATTAAAACATAACACAGGTTGAAGCATAATCATGTGGTTGCTCACGCTCTGTATTTTGAGTTATTGGGGGTATTTGGTTTGTTAGAGATATTTGCAGTTCTAGTAGTTAGTTTGGGATTTTTTATTTTTTATTTTTTTATAAAAGGGAATTCAAAGAAAACCCCCACGTTTTACAGAAAATAAATTGTCTTGGAAAAAAATAGAAACGAAATACGAAGCTAAAGTGTCTTCAAACTTAGACAAAAAGGGGATTTCGCATCCTGAGGTGATGTTCGCTACCCTGAAAGAGGCTTACAAAATCTACATAGTCTTGGTGAAACTATTCTCTTCCCAAGCCTGAGTTTGGGGGTATAGCGAAATAACCAATTTCATCCGCATTAAAGGCTCATACAAGTTCCCTACTTAGAACTTCTGCAACAATCACAAGTAACAAAGGTGACAAAGGATCTTCTTGGCTTAACCCTCTAGAAGTCAAAAACTCACCTTCATTCCTTCTTTGCAGTAAAATTGAAAAACTGCATTTGTAATACAATTCGAAATTGCTAGACAAAACCTGTTATCGAATCCAAACCTTCGCAAAATGTCAAACAATAAATTCCATTCTAATCTATCATACGCTTTCTCCATATCCAACTTAAAAATCACATTTCCTCCCCGATTCTTCTTCCCAAGCGATCTCATCATTTCATGAGCCAAACCGATATTCTCTGAAATTAGTCTCCCTTTAATGAATGCCCCCTGTTTATGAGAAATAATATCTGGGAGAATTGCCGCCAACCTGATACCAAATTTTTTACTAACACTACTACAAATATAGGCTTGCATAGCGCTTAAAAATAGGCTTAGATAGCGCTATGCAAGGCGCGTACTTGAATAGCGCTATCTAAGCGTTGATTTTTTTTTAATTAACTTCAATAACGCCTTAGAAAGCGCTATGTAAGCGCTAATTTTTTTTTTAAATTAGCTTGAATAGCGCTTTTATGAGCGCTATTTAATTTTGTTGATTTTTTTTTAATTTTAATTTTTTTTTTGATTTTTTTTTTAATTAGCTTCTAAAGCGCTATTTAATTTCGGTGAATTTTTTTTATTAACTACCATATAATATTTTTTTTATATAATATTTAATATAATAATGACAACGTTCAATCAATCAATAAAGACACAACATGATAACTAAATGTTTCTCATTCATTCAAAATATAATTTAAGCATTCATACAAAATTGTTAATATGCTATCATATATATACACCAGCTTTTTTGGCCACGAAATGAAATGGCAAACAGCTTCTCCTACAGTCCTAACTTCGTCTGTACATTGCGGCACCGCTGAATGTTTCTCAGATTCTACCGCCACTTCAAATTGTATCCTCGCATAACCTGAAATTGCATCATGGCATTGTATAAGTATAACAACACACACACACACACTAAGTCGGTATATAAATCTTAACCTGAAATACAAGAACACACCTATTACTGCTACTATATATATGCAAACCACTGCCAAACACAAAGGGTTTTGTATCAGTAAGATAAATGTAAATGACTAAAGGTCCAACTATATTTCTTGATAGCAGCCTTCTCAACTAATATATATATATAGTAGCAGTAATAGGTGTGGAACTTACCCCAGAATAACCAATTCCAACGAGCTCAAGAACTCCGGGAACTAAAGGAAGCCTATCAATGGCCTGCAGAAACAGAATGCACAAATTAAACTTTCGTTCAATAAATATCATACAAGCTATCAATAACTCTTAAGCTCGCATATAACAGATATGATCAGTATTAATCTTTTAACTGCAATGAAATCTTAAGGGCAGTAAATATTAGAAAGATTTTATGCTCACAGAAATCATCCCTGTAGAGCCCCATAGAGCAACTCCACCAGCAACTACAAGTGAAGTCGTGGCATACTTGTCTTCCATCTTGTCCCACTGCAAAAACAATCAGAAAACTAAACTAATAACACTATTGTTTAACACAAATAATGTCAACATTTTACTAATCCAACTTTTAAGTTCCAAAACCTTTCAACTTTCTATCTGCTGTTTTTCTCCAGATTCATCCCCAATTGCAAAATGACATACTTGATAAATTTATGATGAATATTTCGGAAGAAAGATCAATTTCATTCCTTTAATCCATTAGAGAGATTGTTAATAGTAATCAAGTAATAAACATATAAAAGAAACATCTGCACTATATCATACATATCAATACTTCAACTTAATATCCACAAGGACCACAAAATGTCAAAGCCCAGCTGAAAAGACAAATAATAAAGTCAGTCGAATCATAGATACTTTTTAGTTAAAGAAGCTCTGATTCAGTCCAGATGGTTTCTGAGCTAGTATATAGAACTTCTGATTCAGTCTAGATGGTTCCAAGTAGGCCCTTCGGTGACATTCGGATCTGAAATCTGATCCAATAATTTAAGCCTTTTTAAGCACCTTTCACAAATTCTGAGCTAGTATAGAGAAGTTCTCACAATTTTCTATTTGAAAAACTTGAAAGTAGTTCATAAGAAGGGGACAGTAAGAAACAGAAAAAGTTGAAGAGACAGATTAACAACTGGTAACCTACCAGCTCAGAGTGCCATCTCTGCTTGTAATGCAGCCAGCTCGTCTTCCTCAGCAGTGTTCTTTCGAGGAGCAGGTCGAGTTGGCTGTCTTCCTGCTGGAACATGTACGGGAGCTGCAGGGGCAGTTGTAGCAGGCTGGAGAAGTTGTTCTTCCAACTCCGCACCTTCCAATTCCTCAAGCTCAGCTTCCAATTCATCCTGCAATTCAAGACACATTTAGTGTCCTATACAGAATTTAGAATAGAACAGGGGGAATGAGAAGCTCTCTAAGTAGCAATACTTCATCGAAGTCGGCAGCGGAACCAATTGGAGTTGATAATGCTTCCTGGATCTGCTTCATGTTCTCTGTCTGCTCATTGATCTCATCCATCGTCTTGTCAACGTCATCAATATTCCTGTAATAAGATGCATGTCAAAATCCATCTATTAATATTTTGTTCAAATTTTCAATCTAAAATACCATCACACACCCTTCAGATCATTTACATTGAAAGCCCCACACATCAAGGACTGAGTTGCTAGAGTTTTCAAAACCACTATCCATGCAAATAGCAAGACATGTGCCTGAATACAACAAAACTGCCATCTAGAAATAAAAGACATTCAAATACAAAATCAGAATGATCGATGTAACCCAACTTTTTCAAATGGGTCATAAGCTCATACACCTCAATGAGGGGGACAAGGAGGATGCCATGAGACTTTACTGCCTGGGAGATTGAATCTATGACCAATCTATTTGATTTATACCATATTGTCCTGGAGATGAGGATGAGTGGCTCGGGACATTCTGCAAATCAGCTTCTTCTCTGTTGTTTTTTAATGAGGTTATCGTTCTTTTTTTTTCTTCATATAGCAAATCTCATCTTGTAAATTCCTAGATTCAGTAGAGTGAATTTGAAAGACCCAATACCTTCAAATTTTTATTTAATTATTTACTAGTTTTTGTCGGCTGAATATTGTAGAATAAAAGTTTAATAGAAAATGTACCAAAAAAACAAAGGATTTCCATTCTCGATCATGGATCCTTGTGCTTAATTTGTTTCCTAACTTATTTTCTGCCCCTTACCTAGATGGAACTCCTGTTTAGATGGACTTAATAAATCGGGGACAATGCCAAACTCAAGTTTGTACTCATTCGAGTGCAAGGAATGACACTTTTCATTTGGGGCACCTAGCTGGATACGAGGAAAACTAGTGTAGGACACTTTTAATGGGTAGGGACAACTTTGGATCAACATTGTGGGGATCTTTTTTCTTACAGGAAAAAACTGGCAAGCTAGCTAACAATGATACAGGTAAGTGACCAATGTGGTGTGTCAATGAACCATCATTCCTCGTGCCATGCACCTTATGAGTTCATCACCATCTCTGCTCATATCTCTTTGGATGTATATGCCCACACCAAGCTCTCATTTCCATTGAGCAATGACTTGACCCCTCTTTACACCTATGAGATTTTTAATTCCACCCCTAGCTAGGCTTGCAAATTATTCAGGATCCTCTCATGATGCTGACACACACCCTCCCACACTATGCATCATTTCAAAACATATATCAAAACTAATTCATTTTAAACTTTGAGTGAAGTCAGGGAATCAGGTTTTGCATCGGGATGATGTGGCATGTGTATGTGTATGTGCATTGACAATAATCATCCAAAAATAATATAGAGAAAAGAACAAATATTTGGAAATTAAGATCAAAATCGACAAAAATAATACTTAAAAAGCACCTTGGCAATCAAATCCTCTCCGGAAGTACGTGTGTCCATTTCAGGACTGTGTTTCAAATCTTCCTCTGTTATAAACATGTAATATCGCCTCTTCTTTTTCCTTCCATCTCTCTGGCAGATCAGTTTTCGAACTGATCCCGCTTCCATATAAAAGAAATTTGGCAACTTAAGAATCAATTCAACTCCAAAATTCAAAAATTAAAACAATAGAAAGCGGTCTCTGCATCTAAACAAATCAAAACAGACTAAACAAAAACAAATAAAGTAGAGAAATTAGTCTCTTTGTTTTCATTATTTGTAAGGAATTCAATTCAACAATAACAAAGACAAAACACTCTGAATCAAAACGAATGAAGTTGGTAAAAGAAAACATTTCGTTTACTTATTCAAATCCTCCCAAAACAAAGTGAACAATGTCGTAACCTTCGAACGTGAAAGAAAATGAATTAGCAAACAACAGCTGATAAAAATTAAAGTGGAAAACCATAATTTCTGAAACTTACCTTTGAAATCCACCAAGGAGGACGACGGAATGAGATCTCGAGTTAAAATCCTGGGCTAAGTCATCATTTATTGAGCGAATCAACTCACTGTTTCAAAATATGAATGAAAACTATTCTTAGAAAGAGAGGAAGATTGAAGTGAACAAAATTGAGTGAAGTGAAGAAAAGCGACAAGAAGAAAGCCCGATGAAGCAAGATTGGCAATGATTGCACCCAACAACTTACTCAACTCCTCGTCATTTCACACTGCCAATTGTATGTGTCGTAGCACTATTCTGGATTGCTTGTTGTCTCTCGCTGCTTTTCCTGCTAACTCCAACACCTGATAAGAAGAAACCCATTGTAAATTAGATTCCCAATTCATTAGGTCAAAATTGTTCAAGTCTGTTTCACAAAAAATCAAAAATTTAAGCACCATAATCAAAGTCCATTGTCAATTTCATAAAAATAAACCAAAACAATCAAACCCCATGTAAACATAAACATGATTCAATTTCGTTTCAGAAAATCAAAAAATTAGGGCACAAAAGGCAAATCAAAACCAAACTAATGAAAACCCATTCAAAATCAAAGCATGCTTAACCAACCCGGTTCTAAAGATATAAACTTGAAACAAAATACCCAGATTTAAACAAGATAAAAAAAATAACCAAAAAAATCACCAAATTAGGGCCAAAAAATCGAACTCCTCTCAAAACAAGATAAAAACAATGACGTAAAACAACAAAATCAAAGCCCCCCAGATCAAAAAACGTACCTCTATGGCCAAATATTCGAGTACGGCAGCGAGATAGATAGGGGCGCCAGCACAAACTTGCTTGCATACTTGCCTACTTTGAGTAATCTAGCGATTCTACCAACGGGGAACTGGAGCCCGGCCTTGCTGCTCCTCGATGTGGTTTTTTTCGAGGCTACTGCCCGGCCTTTCGACTCCTCGGTTCCTCGCCTCCTCTGGTTCCTCGCCTGAGTCGCCTCCTTCCTCGGTTCCTCGCCTCCTCTGGTTCCTCGCCTCCTCGCCTCGGTTCCTTGCCTCCTCGCCTCCTCGCCTCTCTGTGTGTTTGAAAAGGAAAATTCTAGGGGTCGAGGGAGGGAACGAGGGAGGGAGCGAGGGATGGGTGGTAGCCACCCATCCGCCCCGAGATAAGCGCCATCTCGCATCTCCAATCCGATGTGCTTATCTCGAGGCGGATGGGTGGTTACCACCCATCCCTCGCCCCTTTCCCTCGCTCCCTCCCTCGCTCTGTAGCAAAGCTCGTTTGAAAAATAAGGCAATAGCAAAACCAAAAAAAACGAGATTTAGGTTTTATATTAGGGCTTGTGATCTTAACCGTCCGATCGTATCAAGATCTGAAAAAATGAGATTTAATTTGATATTTGAAGCGCTATCCTAAATGTAAGTAGCATAGCGCTTCGGAAGCGCTATGCAAGCACTTTAAAAGCGCTATGCAAGCACTTTAAAAGCGCTATGGTAGCTTTGGTAACGTTTTTTCGCATAACGTTTTTTAAAGCGCTATCTAAGACATAATTAAGATAGCGCTTAACTGAAAAAAAAATTAAAAGCGCTATTGTAGCGTTTTTTTTTTTTTTTTTTTTTTTTAAAGACAAATAAGCGCTATCCTAGTGCCCACTTGGATAGCTCTTTAAAAAAGCGCTATCTAAGTGGCGTTACCTAAGCTAATATTTGTAGTAGTGTAATAAACTTGTAACTACATTACATAGGTTGATAGGTCTACATTCAGCAAAAGTAGTCAATTTTTCTCCTTTTGGAATCAAAACTATAAAGTTAGCTGGAAAAAAAACTGGCAAGGGATTCCCTTCAAAAGATTCTTTGGCGGCTATCCAAAACATCCTTCCCCACAATATCCCATTAAGATTGGAAAATACCAATCATACAACAATCAGGCCTCGGGGCGCTATCAACTAGAATACTAAAATTACAGATCTAACCTCATCAAAACTAGGTTGTATCATAAGTCTATCATTGCTTTATGTGCTTACCATTATGGGAATACAATCCATGGTATGTATTTTGGCAACAATTGCAAAAGGTATGTAGCGACAATTTTAACCGTCGCTAAATAATACAGCGACGGGTTGCCAACCGCTGCTAATAAATGCGTTAGTAGGGCATTCAGCGGCGGTTTTCAGCAACTGCTGGCATAACCGTCGCTATATAATATATAGCAACAGTTGTCAGCAAACGTTGGTAAACCGGCGCTGAATGCTATACAGCCATGTTTGGTAACCGTAGCTAAATATGGGGCAATGGCGACATTTGGTAGCTTACTGCGACGGTTCTTAACCACCACTAAAGTCTGTGGGTACTTTGCAATGGTTTATAACTGCCGCTAAATTTCACTTGGTAATCCTTTTAGAAATGACAGTTCTATTATGCATATATACCCACATTTTTAACCTGTAATCACATTTTTCAACCTATAAACAATCTGTAATCAACCCACGGTTTTACACAACTATTTTATATCAAAATCATTAAATAAAACTTCACTTAAACTATATTGTCATCAAAGTTAACAAAATATCAAAACTAGTACATGTAGAATTTCTTGAAATTCGATAGCTAAAGTCAAATTTACTACAATTGAACTTGTACCATGTTTTTGAAAGAAATTAGTAGACAATGTTTTGGAGTGTGGAGCTGATGAAGATGCTCATTAGTATTTTGACTAGATGATGAGGGTCTTGCAGTTGTTGGTGAAGCTTGCCCACTTCCTTCGTCTTGTGTGAAAATAATGAGTCAACAATATTACTCTCAACTTAAACCAAATTACAACAATTAATTGATTTATAGTCAGTATCACTGATAACTAATATATATTCAGATAATGAAAGGAAAAGAAACATACGGGTGTAGTGAGTAGGCTTGCAAACTCAGGCACATTCCATCCAACTTCTGAAAAATGTATGTGACTGCTCCCTCATATACCTGCCTCTTTAATGTCTCTGTCTCTAACTGTGACTCTAGCTGGTGAACTCTCTGTTGCAATTGAGGATCTGTGTTTTGCAATGGACATCATCCTACTAAACCTACTAGTGTTGCTGCAAACAATTTGAGATGGACATGGCCCAAATCCCAAAGCTCGAACTCGGCCTGAATGTTCTTTTCCTAATACCTTAGCAAGTGAATCTTGTTGTGAAATGGCTCATGATAGTGGAATCTTCATTCTCAATCTCTTAAATTTTCTCCTATATGAATGAGGCAAGCCATCAAACTTTGATTTCAAAATTTATCCAAACATTATTTAATGTAGTTAAGTCAAAAGAAAGTAGTTAAATTACTTACACTTATCTTCCTCACTTTGTTAGATACATAAGACCCGTCCTTTTTTTGTGTGTTGCAATAAACACATCGCCACTACTCACAGGTCTCCCACGTTCATATTCCTACACCAATGTTATGAAGTCATATAACTTTAAATAATATAGCTGAGAATGATAACTTTAAATAATATAGTTGATAATGATAACTTTAAAGTGTGGTAGGGTATAAAATTTTAATTACCTTCTCAGCCTTTAACCTGGAATTGCTTTTTGATCCTCCGGCGTGTGGATCGGTTAGTTTCTTTCGAATTTCACACTACAGGCATGACAACTTGAGCCCAACTCCCCTTGTTGTAACCAAATAGTGTACCATTTCGAAAATGGTCAACAAATCAAGTGATCATACACCACTTTTCTAGTCTCCCATTTTCTAAAAGCACAACGAGGACAAAGACACTTTATTCTATTATCAGATGACTTGTTTGCAAATGCGAAGTCCAAAAAACTGATTCTACCCTTCTGCATAGTCAAGTGTATTCCTCTGCTTAGAAATGCAAGTTTTATCCATTTCAAAATATCTAAATTTAATCAAAACAAAGCAACTAATAAGTTCAATCCTACATGCATTATTATAAGATACAACTACAACTACAAAAATATCTTAAAAGAGAAATTAAAATGCAAACCTTTTCTATGTATTGTTATTTGGTGACAAGTCCAACAGTTCCTTCTTGAACGAAGTTTCAAGAATTTGAAAGCAAAGCATAAGAATTGAATCAATTAGAAACCCTAAAAGAGTACATAAGTTGGCATCTACACTGAAAAAATAGCAATACTAAATAATACAAAATGGATGATCATTGAACATTAGAGGACCATTTCTAAAAATTCACCTGACACCAGACAAATGAAAGGATGTTATGATGTAATTTCACTGATGCAAAATGATAAGGAATACTCGCCTCTGAAGGAATCCACCAAGAGATTAGAGTAAGAAGATGATAGATTTCTCGCCACTTTAAGGAATCCACCAATGAGATAAGAGTATGGGATTAGGCAGAACATTTTTCACTAACAATACATTCTGAATTTGCAATCTGCATTACCATTTCATTCATACAGACTAGCTTATATAGGAAATAATGGAACACCCATCCATGAATATGTTCTTCCCTAATTAATACTAATACATGTATTTACACTTAAAATCATACATGTATCTTAATTAACGACAATCATAAATAACTTTAAAATACATGAATGAATCAAATTCCATGATGAATGCATCAGGCCCTTCATTTAACCAAATAAAGTTCAAACCGAGGGAGAGGTTCGGTGTCATACGCTTCCGCTTCGCACAAACTTGTCATCGAATTTTGATGAATTTTGAATGTGAATGATGAATGATAAACTTCCAAGCCTTTGAAAGAATTTTCATCCAGTCACACCAACAAGAAGAAGCAAATGAATCAATCATCACTTTATGCAGCCAAATAAAAGTTGTAGAAATTATCTTGGTATAATGAACATGATTGTCATAAAAGCAATCGATAAAATTTGACTCCTTCACACAAGACTCTTCAAACTCTTGCTCAATCGAAAAACAAAGAACTTGAAAAACTTCGTCAACAAGGTATTCATAAAAAATAGTCGTTGAAATGAATTCAATGTTTTGCACTCCTTGAAAGAAACTTCATCGAGATATTTGTCATACATTGGTGGTAAATCCCAATCAACGAGTACATTGTGTTTGTTGATCCCATAAGTGAAAATCGAACTTTTACATTCCATTTTTTTTTTAATTTTCTCCAATTCAAACAACAAAACTAATCTCGAATCGCTTGTAGGCTTTGATACCGAAATTGAATTGGACAAATGAAATGATTTTATGATGTAATTTCACTGATGCGAAATGATAAAAAATACTCCACTGAAGGAATCCACCAAAAAATAAGAGTAAGAAGATGATAAATATCTCGCCACTCTAAGGAATCCACCAAAGAGATAAGAGATAGAAACTCACCACTTTATGGAATCCACCAAAGAGATAAAAGTATGGGATTAGGAAGAACACTCTTCACTAACAATATATTCTGAATTTTCAATCTGCATTACCATTTCATTCATACAGACTAGCTTATATAGGAATCATGAACATCCCTCTATGAATAGGTTCTTCCCTAATTAATACTAATAGATGTATTCACACTTCAAATTATACATGTATCTTAATTAATGACAATCATAAATAACTTTAAAATACATGAATGCATCAAGTTCCATGGTGAATGCATCAAGCCTTTCACATAACCAAATGAAGTTCAAACCTAATGAGAGGTTCGATTTCATCACCGACTAAATATTAACCAAATATTCATTAGCTACTACCAAATTACATTGTTGTTATAGTTAGATTGAAAAAGAAAACCCACAATCCAATTAATGCACATAATGTTCAATACCCATTTTCATCCGACCACTAGCACGTTCAGAGCCAGAAATGAGGAAATTATAACATCAAGTGCTTAAGTTCTCAGTATCAAAGGGGATCACCCTAGTTCATCCATTATATTACATGGTAGGTATTGGTTTCCAACAACCATCCTTGCTTGTAATACTTCATAGTATAAACTTAGATGAAGGTGACGAACTCAACAGTTAAATAGTTACGACCACATATCTCCCCATAATGATGAGCATACAATTCTATGAAAAAAATGCATTTCATTCAGGATACATGAATAGCATAGTGTTTTTATATACCTATAAGTGTCTTAGCAGGCATCAAACCACTAAAATGGTATGTGCTTGTTTGTATCCATGAACCTGTGATTTGTAGACTTTTTTTCTACTTCTACCTAAATGTCCTCTATTTCTTTAATGAGAGATGGTAGCCAATGTCCTGAGTGCAACTTAATTAAATGAGGCTGCAGTCAAAGAGCAATTGTAAATGATGTTGCCTGAACAGAGGTGCTCTGCAGAGTTAATACAGATTGTAAAATGATAGGTTTTACTACCATTAGCAATTATCTGAAACAGAGCGAGTGCTAAGCACGAGTTTGAAGGCATGCATATGAAGTAATACATGTTTGCACTTGAAGGCATGTAGAGTGGACTGAATCATCATTTGAAAGTGGGGTTGTATGGATTGCCTTAGGAGGCGGGTAAGGTTAGATTATAAAAGGCATGATAAGTGCATAAAATAGATGGCAACCATGCTTATTTAGAGTAAAAATTTGTGTATCTTGTAAGACAGACAACATATGACAATCAACAGAAAGATAGGTCCCATGCCATGACTGTGATTACGAAAAAGGGATATCAGAACCACCAGATCTCATTCGGGTGTTGAGGAGACCTTTATCGGTGGAATATTATGCCTTTTATAGACCCTACTATTCAGTTTCTACTCAAACAAAATATCCTCTATTTTTAGCTTTACAATCTAGTATAAATTTGCTACAGAACTAGCAATTTGTTGACACACAGCTCTCTCAATAAATAGAAGAGAGAGATCGATCATATATTGGGTAAGGAACTGGTAATCTACATCCTGAGGTTTAGATCGATAATATCATTATAGTCTAATATCAAACCTTCTGGATGCAGGTTACCTCCTCATTTACAATCCAGCACGACAATGAACCAAATGCACATCGAAACACTATTATTCACCCACCACCACACACAACAACGTTACTTCATCAGTCTATATAACATCATTTCCGCACCACCACCATTAAGTCATCTAAGAAGTGTATCTCTTGTAAGAATCCGTATCTGCTAAGACATCATTAAGCCAGACATTTTTGTACCTCTTGTAAGAATCCGTATCTGCTACAAGCTCTAAGAAGTGTATTATATGTCACACACGCTTTCACTCTTTCTCAAACCGATATCTGACTTAAGCATCGGACTACCTTCAACCACCACAACGGTCGTCCTAGGCCTAATCGCCTCTCTTTTTGCAGGGTAGAAATCATCGGGATTGGCGAGGACAAATCAAATTTAGTTTTAGTTGATATTTTTTCATCTCTTCGAACAATGAAAATGCCATCTTTAAGCTCTTGTTATTCACACAAGCCTTGATAGCAGTTGTATAAGCAATAACATCAGGCTTGATTCCATCATGATGCATATCTTTTAGAGCTCGTACGGAAGCTTTTATGTTGCTTGAACTTCCACAGATATTTATCAAAGTAGACCAGGTTATGTGATTAGGAAAAAGACCTGCCATCTTCATCTCAACTATCAGTACTTTTGCACGGAAATAATCAGTGCCACAACACTTCATCAAAATATTATATGTAGCAATCGTGGGTGTAAAAGGAACCATCTTGGCGAAGCTTAAACGAGTTGGATTAGTATACAAATTAGTATAATTATTTCCACTTGAATCCTCTGTATCTACATAGACTTGACCGTTTGTTTTTGTCTCCGACTTAGTAGTATAAGTCCCTCGTAACCCATTTTCTTTCCATGATTGGAAAATACGAAAAGCTCTGTCCTACTGGTGTGCCTCAAAATATGCATGGAAAAAACTGTTACAACATTGAGAATTGGGATCGCAACCTGCCAGGAACATCTCGTCAAATGCTTGAGTTGCCAGTTCCACAAGACCTGCATGGGAACATGCACTGATCAATGATGACCATGTAACTGTGTTAGGAGTGACACCAGCTGAAAGCATGTCTTCTTTGATTCTCAGAGCCATTTCCCACATTTTTTAATCTGCAAAAACAATCACCGCTCAAGCCAGTCCCCATGCTCGTTCCAGCAAACGAAAAATGTCTACCAAACTCACATCTCGCACCTGCAATAACATAACTGCAGCCACCTAACAAACTGCTCCTGCGACGTTGCACACTACTGCCAACACGTCCCGTTTCCTCTTCCTGTGAAATAAACCAACAATTGGCAAAGCTCACAACAACATCATGGCATGCCCCAAGACACCGAGAACAACTTGGACTGCCCCAACATCGCCAATTCACTGTTTCCATAGTCCAGCCCCTGTCATTTAGCAAAACGCACATATAGAGTTCGACTCCTATCCAAGAGCACCAATCTAGCAATTCTATTGGGGAGGTCCTTGCATCTGAACACTTGTGTCAATCCGTCCTTTTGAGCTCTATCGGCAAGTGCATCCGCCACTGCGTTAGCTTCCCTAAAAATATGCACACACTCAATCACCATATCTTCTTGAAACCTTATAATATCTCGCCAAACATTCTCTAAGTACCACAAAATTTTATAATCCTTGTAAAACCAGCCACAAACAATTTTGGAATCCGTTTGAATAATCACTCTCCTACATCCGAGCCTATTACACAACCACAATCCCTCCAAAACTGCAAGCACCTCCGCTCTATTGTTAGAGCCTGATCCAAACATAATTTGCTTAGCCGCAATACAAATACCCCAATGATTTCTGATAATAAATCCAGCCGCAGCCTTATTACTCCTCGATGAGCCATCCACATTGAGTGTGAAAAAATCCTTCGACGAAAAGCTCCAATAGACAATTCTGTTACCCCTATTAACGATCGGCGCAATAGGCAATCCTAGAGCCAAAATCAGGTCATTCGTGTCACTTAATCGCTTGGGATATATGAAGGAATTTGCCAACCTTAAGCCCCTTTGTACCAACAATATGACTGTTATCGCACTAGGCTTGTCATTCTCATAAACTCCCCTACACCATTTTTTCCATATCTCCCATAATATCACATTGGAGTGAGAAAATAAAGTAACCCAACACTACTACAAATATAGGCTTGCATAGCGCTTAAAAATAGGCTTAGATAGCGCTTTTTAGCGGTAGCTTAGATAGCGCTCAAAAAAGCGCTATGCAAGGCGCGTACTTGAATAGCGCTTCGCTTAGATAGCGCTTTAAAAAGCGCTATCTAAGCGTTGATTTTTTTTTTTTAATTAACTTCAATAGCGCCTTCTAAAGCGCTATGTAAGCGCTAATTTTTTTTTTAAATTAGCTTGAATAGCGCTTTTTTATGCGCTATTTAATTTAAATGAATTTTTTAAATTAGATTTGTTTATCTGCTAAGATAGCGCGTAAATAAGCGCTATGGAAGTAATTAGATTGTTCTTAGATAGCGCTAAAAGAAGCGCTATTGTAGTATATATGTTAAACTTAGATAGCGCTTATTTGAGCGCTATCTAAGTTATTTGATTTTTTTTTTTCTATTTTTCCGATACCGATTTTCTGGGCTAAATATAATATTTAATATAATAATGACGACGTTCAATCAATCAATAAAGACACAACATGATAACTAACTGTTTCTCATTCATTCAAAATATAATTTAAGCATTCATACAAAATTCAATAAAGATACAAAATTGTTCTCAATCACGGTATCCCAAGCTTTGCCACTCAAACTGTAACGGATCAAGAACTTGAGGACATCAAGAGGGAAGTAGAAGATGATGCTATATAACCAAATCACTCCTGCCCATCCCCACCCTATGCCTTGGATCCTTGCAAAGTCCCAGTTTGCATAAACAGCTATCAATGTAGCCACCTTAACACAATGGATGGATAAATTGTCAGTTTTAATGGAGAATACAGATATATTCAATGGCATGAAACATCATTTATACTCACCAATTGAGCGGCAAGGAAGGCACTAACAAGCAACACGCCTGGTCGTTCAACAAAGGACCAACTCTGAGATCGGGTCACAAAGATGAGAGCCTGGCTCACTATGCTCACTTGGAGATAGAGAGCTGCAGTGAGTTCTTCGTTGTTGTGCCTGATTGATCTCACGCCAAATGTTTTCTGCACATTATATCATTTGGTAGACAATGAGTAGGATCAGTATGATTAATATATACTAATTGATATATAAGATGTTGCACGTGTTCTTTGGACAGGAGACTACTTACTGAGAAGAAATCTGTCTCACAGGAAGCCCAAAAGAAAATCACAGTCATGATAGCAAGATATGTGCCAAGTACAACTCCAGTTGCGAAAATTTCCTTGAGTTTCCATGAACCTGGCAAAGGAGATGGCTTCACTCTGTCCTTTGAAATAGTCATAATGGTTCCATCATTGAGAACTGCAATGATGAGTACCATGAAGGGTGAGAAATCGAATTTCCAAATGAGTGCAATGAGCATGAAACCCAAAACGATTCGAATGGTGATTGACACAGCGTAGATGGTGTAGTTCTTCATTCTCTGGAAGATGGCTCGACTTGTCAACACAGCACTGATGATCACACTGAGTCCTGGCTCAGTCAGAACTATGTCTGATTCACCACGAGCTGCATCAGTTGCATCTGCAACTGCAATACCAATATCGGCCTTCTTAAGTGCAGGTGCATCATTCACACCATCTCCAGTCATGCCACATATGTGCTTCCTTTCTTGGAGTTTTTTCACAATTTCATACTTGTGTTCTGTGGAAGTATAGTTCTGAGTTAGTCAAAATTATAGTTTGAAAGCTCAATTAGTCCATTTCGAGCTGAGCATGTTTAGACTGCTTAGACATGAAACTTAAACAATGAAATGAAAGTAATCCTTACCAGGAAAGACGCCAGCGAAGCCGTCGGCCTTCTCAATGAGCTCATCAACAGGAATACTGGCGGTGGCCTCGTCCTTATTCTGGCCGAGGAGAGAAGAAGAGGGATACATATTGGTGCCCATGCCAAGACGACGACCGGTTTCCTTGCCAATAGCAAGTTGGTCACCTGTGATCATCTTGACATTAACTCCTAAGTTGAGGGCTCGGCGGATGGTTTCAGCACTATCATGTCTAGGTGGGTCGAAGAGAGGTAACAATGCCATGAACTGCCATGGCCCTCCTGCGCTTTCCTTGGTCTTCTCAGGGACTTCCTGACAAGCTACTCCTAGGGACCGAAGTCCACGTTCTGCATAATTGTCAATTACGGCATGGACTTTGTTCTTCATATTACTCGCCAAAGCACTACTTGTGATACCAACATCCCGGAAAGTCAAAGATGAAAAATAAAGAACTCCATTTATTCCAGCAAACTGTTGAAGTACGAAAAGGGCCCCACCAATGAAAGCAACTGCAATTAGAAAACAATAGTTTCTTCTCAAGTTATGAACTCAAAATATAAATATAAGTTCCAAGGAACATGTTCTGAATTCACAATTTGACAATTGATGTATATCTTGAGGTGGGAACACGCTTTTCTCAACATACACTTATCTCTTGCATTAAGGAAATTTATGCCTTGAAGAAACACTCACTGTCGTTTAAAAGTATTATATTTAAAATCCATAATAAACAATGTCAAATAACCTGAAAATCAGTTCCCATCATTGATTGCTATTTATTACCTCTACTGTGGGGCTGCACAAGGAGTTCCAACCAGGTACTCTCCATATCACCACCATCACTTCTAATAACCGAATGAAATTCTTCAATTGATTTCTTGACTTTATCCTTTCCCCAAAGTTTGCTGATTACGTTTTCAGCATCGTCCAATCTACCAACCTATTTCAAGAGAAAGAATTACAGATTGCATAACAGTATAACACTTACCGAAGCATAGTTTATGCAGACATTAAACAAGATCATACTTTACAAAGCCATCGAGGACTCTCTACAGCAAATTGCATACCAAGTACAAGGATAAAACCCGGGCCACTTGCCATGTATAACATCATTCTCCACCTACAAGACAAGATCCATTAAATGGCTGAGCAAGTATTTAGTATCACACTCTACACAGTGCGTAAGAGGAGAACGCAGTCCATAACATCAACGAGAAAATCTCCGATTAGTTTCAACTATTAGAAAAATACAAGAAGAGCAGGGCCTTACCAATGAGGATCATTCTCAGAAGGAATACCCAGGAGCAGGGACGCAATAATCCCTAAACATGTCCCAATCTGGCACAAGGTTCCCAACGAGCCTCTGTATTTTGTTGGAGCGACCTATATCAAAATTGTCAAACAGAATAATAAAACATTAACGCCGACCGAGACAGCATTTGCAGCTCTTGTAAATTTGATAGGATTTAGTACCTCTGAGATATAAATTGGAACAAGAACCGTGTTGACGCCAATGCCAAGGCCAACAAGAAATCTTCCCAACAGTATTTCATTCAAGGAGTGAGCTTGTGCACTGTAACAATTCTAAGTAAATGTAAACTACAGAGGGTAACCAACTATTAATACTGAATAAGAAAACTTACAAGTTACAAGTGAATATAGGGGTTACCTTATAATTGCACCAAGAATTAGTGGAATTGTATCAATTTGAAGTGTGCGCCGACACCCAAATTTGTCAACCATTGAACCAGAGCATATGCTTCCAATAAACGCACCAGCTATGAATATACACCAATACCAATGTCATATGCTTCCACAGAAAGACCTTGTAGGAAAGACATATTTTGCACAACATATTTAAAGTGATCTTTTAGACATGAGGATCAAACAATATACACCAATACCAATGTCATATTTACACTATAATCAGAAAAATATAGACCAATTCTTACTTACCTTGATTAGAATTTGTGTTACATCGTCGTAGCTACTAACACATTCTTCACTCAGATTTTCAACATAAAAACCATTCTTGGAATCATCTCTTATCTGGAGAAAGTGAAAAATGCCCTTTAGTTACACTAAACATAGAAAGCCCAGACCAAATGAGTCTGATTTAATGAAGAGTAGACATAGAAAGATCTCTACCTCAAGGTTTCGTTGAGTGGGATCGAGCAAATCACCAATTTTCTCATTATATATCTCTAGGAAAGAACATCTACACTGATAATTCATCTGTTTCTCTTCCGAGTTCTCTTTCTCCTAACAACCAATCATAACAAAAAATCAGTACACATTTCAAAATTCAATGTTTTCTCTAGCAAATAAAATGTATAAAACAAACCCCACCTTCTGAAACTCAGAAAATAGCATCTGGAAGATGCGTGGAACAACGCCTTGATTGCTACTAGGTAAGTGACCTTCAACCATTGCGCTCGGAGGACCCCACATCGTGTAAGTCTTCCCACTTCCCGTCTTTCAGAAATTTAATCAAACAATTGCAAGCCTTGTCAATCTACTTAAAAAATCAACTAAAAGGTCTAGCAAACTTTTACAAAAAAAAAACACAAATCTGATCTCTACCTGTCCATATGATATAATTGAATTGTTAAAACCAGCCAAGCAGCTCTTAACCAGTGGAACAAAGCCTCAATCCCATTAGCCTTCAACTTTTCCCTCAAAGGCTTAGAAATCCTAAACCTCGAAGTCGCATTCGGATCCTCTTTTACAGCAGGAGCAGCAACCACCTCTCCATTCTCCAGCAACTTCTGCTTCTTGACAGACTCCCCCACCAACTCAGTCTCAGTCTCAGTCTCCTCAGCGCTCCTCTTCTTCTTCTTCGACTTCTTCAGCTGCGCAGAGTCATCGCTGCTTGGTTCCTCCACTTTGGGGCTCTTCTTCTCCTTGCTCTTCTTCTTGTCCGTCGATGTTGTTATCTCCATGGCGGCGGCGTCGCTTGTCTGCTTCTTGTCTTTCGAAGATTTCTTCTTGCCTTTGGGTTGCTCTTCGAAGATCATTGAATCAATGATTGGGATTGAAGGCATTGGAATGATAAAATTAGGGTTGGGGAAGATATTAGGGTTTCTAAGTTGTTGTTCGTTCCTCTAATTCTACTTTTGCTGCTAAGGAGAGAGATGCAGCTCTGAGTTGCAGTTTAGCAGAGAAGAGAAGAGAACGAAAGAGAGATATTTAGGGGGTTAGGGTTTGAAGCGCTATCCTAAATGTAGTGATATGAATATGAAGCGCTATCCTAAATGTAAGTAGCATAGCGCTTCGAAAGCGCTATGCAAGCACTTTAAAAGCGCTATGGTAGTTTTGGTAACGTTTTTTCTCATAGCGTTTTTTAAAGCGCTATCTAAGACATAACTAAGATAGCGCTTAACTGAAAAAAAAATTAAAAGCGCTATTGTAGTGTTTTTTTTTTTTTTTTTTGCTTTTGTTTTTTTTAAAGACAAATAAGCGCTATCCTAGTGCCCACTTGGATAGCTCTTTAAAAAAGCGCTATCTAAGTGGCGTTACCTAAGCTAATATTTGTAGTAGTGCAACTTGCCTTTTCTTGTTTGCCCTCCTAAGCCAAACTTTCAACACTGTAGAAATATTTGTTGGCCTTTGCATATGGATATCAAAAATGGTTTCAAAATGTTTCCAAACCTCTGCTGCCAGGCTACCCTCTAAAAACAAATGCTTTAGAGTCTCCACATTGGGCGCTAAACAACAACAACATCTAGAGGCAAAATTAATACCGCAACGGTATAATTCCCCATCAACTGTTACTCCCCTCAATAACAATGTCCAAATGAAGACTAAAACTCTGGAAGGCAAAATAGATAGCCGGACGGGTGCTAAATAAACCCTCTGGGTCTGGAATCCAAATATAGGTATCACTACTCTGAAATCTGTCATCATAAAGAAACCGCGCCAAGTTCCTGACTGTCGGACTCACCAAGCTGAAATCTCCACTCTGGACCTCGAAGAAACTCGAATTCCCATTATCAATGCGACAAACACTGTAACTGACCAAAATCGCTTTGAACTTCATAATTTTTGCGTAATGTGATTTATAAAATTTTCAGCAAAATTCTATGCAACAAACTGGCTTTTTTTTTTTGCCACATGATTTCTCTGGAGCAGGGGGCCTTTGTAAGAATAAGGTTCATTGGTGAAAATATTGGACTAAAGCAGGAATTGGTAAGGGACATCCATAAAAAGGTTTTTAGAGGCAACGTTGTGTGAAGATTGACATGGAGAAAGCTTATGATCAACTTGAATGGAATTTCCTATTCGCGGTGCTCAAGAGATTTGGTTTCAACAATAGATTTTGCCATATTATTTCCAATTGTATTGCTTCTTGTGGTTTTTCATTTTTGCTACAGGGAGCCTACAAAGGCTTTTTCAAATCTACCAGAGGATTAAGGCAAGGAGACCCTCTGTCACCATTATTATTTATTATTGCCTCTGAAGTCCTTAGTAGAGGATTGCAAGTGGCTTTCAATAGAGAAAAAATTGGGTATTATTTTACGCCTAGGGCCTGCAGACCGGTCTCACATCTTCTCTATGCAGACGATACTCTTATTTTCTTAAATAGCAGAAAATCTTCTGTTCTGGGATGCATGGAATTTTTTAAAAGATATTGTAATGCTTCAGGCCAGAAAATGAATGAGGGAAAAATCTCTTTTATGCTGGAGGGTAGGCGGCTATGGAAAGAATTGTGGCTTTGAAAAGGTGTAAAGGATTCCAATTTAAAGGTGCTCCTTTGACGTTTTTTGGAGGGCCAATTTTTCAAGGTAAAGTTAGGATTTCCTACTTCGAATAGTTGATTGCTAAAATTCAACATCGTATTCAGGGATGGAAATAATTTTTTTTATCCCCTGGGGGAAGATTGATCTTGATTAAACATGTCCTGAGATCGATCCCTATTTATACTCTAAGTGCCATGTGTGTGCCGAAGAAAGTTTTATCAAGAATTAATTGCTTGTTAGCATATTTCTTTTGGGGGGATTGTGAAGGCAGGTTTAAGAAAAAATGGGTGTCATGGGACAAGATTTGTTTCCCTCGGGAGGAGGAAGGTTTGGGTTTTAAAAATTTGACAGTTGTGATGAAGGCTTTTCGAGTTAAGGCTCTTTGAAACCTTATTAATTCGGATTCTTTATGGGCTTCTTTTATGAGGAATAAATACTGGTTGCCTAGAGTTGCTTTGAGTGGTCAAATTGTAAAATGTGGGGCTTCACCTTTTTACAAGGAGATCATGCTTTGTAAATCTTTTTATTGAGTAATTTGTTTCGGCGCATTAGCAAGTGCTCCATTAGTTTTTATGAGGAAAATTGGAATATTGTGGCTTATTTCGGAAAGTCGGAGGACTTAGTTAGTCGTGGTGTATGGCCTACGGTAAGGGAAGTGAGCTTGGGTAATTTTGATTTGATCAACCAAACTCTCAGGCAGATGGCACGTAACCTATATGCAGATAGATTGCGTAGTGAGAAATATGGCGAGGATAGGTGTGTATGGGCTCCAAATTCGGATGGTTTTTTCTCGCTTCCGTCGGCTTATGAATTGGCAAGACATTATTCCCTCAAGAATATCAGTTTTTGTGTGGAAATTACTGCGAAGAGGTGTGCCAGTGGACGGGGAGTTGTACAAATGCGATTTTAGTCTAGCCTCAAGATGTAGGTGTTGTGCTAATCCGAGGACGAAATCTTTGAATCACCTATTTCTGGATGGAAAATTGGCGTTAAAGGTGTGGAGTCACTTTGAAGGGGTTTTTGACGTGCACGTAAGAAAATCGGCAGAGATCTCTACGGTCTTATTGATATGGTTCAAAATAGCCAAGATGAATTCGCAAACAGGTGTGTTATACTTTCTTACTCCTATGTTCATTTTATGGAAAATTTGGAAGCAAAGATGCAAGTGTGTCTATGAAGATGCTTCTCCAAATTCTACTTTTGTGAACATTAGGCATAATTTGCGGTTGGCAAACACTTTTATCACCATGAAAAAAATTAGTCGGAATAAGTCACCATTACAAGCTTTGGGGCTCCATGAGATCCCAATTAGAAGGAAAATGGTTAGATTTGTTTATTGGATCCCTCTATCTGCAGAATTTGTTGCTCTTAATGTTGATGGATCCTCTCGTAGAAACAACGCATCAGGATGTGTGATTATTAGAGACCCTAGGGGTCTTTGTGTAGTGGGAAAACAATTTTTTTTCGGTGAAGTATCCAATAATAAAGCGGAAGCTTTGGCTCTCGTGGAGGGTTTGCGCCTTTATTTTTTCTTCGGTTTTAGCAATGTGATGGTTCAAACGAATACGGAAATTGTTTGTGGTTGGTTTAGGGAGACCTTTAAAATTCCTTGGCACATGGAAAACATTTTAAAGGAAATTAAGGTGATGGCGGAAAAAATGACGATAGAGTGCAAACATATCTATAGAGAGGCCAATGCGGTGGCGGATTCCTTGCTTGATAGTTGCCATACGGCTTATGTTCTGTATGGTTATGAATAGAGGAAGTTTTGATGTTAATATGTAGGGTTTTGACATTATATTTAACTGCCGTGGATGCGGAGTAGCGATTTTTTGCTTGCAGGGCTGGTCTGTGGAGAATTGGAGTTGTTCTGTCTAGTTTTTTTGTTCTGCAATGCACTGGACAACACACTCTATTTTGACAGCGTGCTCTGTCCTGATGCACTCTGGTTTGCTTGTTTTTACTGCTGTTATGGCGTGATTGTATGTTGGAATTCGGCAGGGGACTGGGCTAGAGTCAGCAGTGTATGGTGTTTTTATTGCTTACAAGTTTATGGTTGCAATTTGGGTTTTGAGTTTGTTTTGATTGTGGGAATTTGTTAGCAATCTGGAGTTATTTTATGGTGCAAGTTGCTGTGTGGCGAGCAGTTTATTCAGTTCTCTGTGCTGGACAGAGTGCTGAAATGATACTTGTTGCTTTGGCGACTTTTTTCAAGCTGTTGATTGCGGAAAAATATGTGCCGGGCAGTTTATACAGGTTGCTTTGTGGCGAGCAGTTTTGTCAGGTTTGATGATTGCAAGTTGTTAGATGGAAGATTGCATCTTGATTTTGTTATTTTGCAATTTGCATTTAGAAATTGCAAGTTGTTGTGCATCAAGTTGCAATTTGGAGCATAATCTTCAAGGTGATCAAGTTGCAGGTTTTTAAATGGCTTTTGAGTAGGGGTATTGATTCTTGGACAGATAGTTTGATTCATGACTTTGGTTGTGCACCTTTTTGTTTGTTTATGAGGCCTTAATTCTTGGTGAGTTTTGGCCTTTCACTTGAATAAGGACTCTTAAGTTCTAAACATTCTTTGGTTTAGGCCTTATTCTTGGTGAAATAGGTCTTGCTTTTAATTTTTCCTTTTTGTTATGTAATGGTTTACTTGGTGATTAGCCTTATTATTTAAGGTTTACTATTTGGTGAACCAGGCCTTTACAAGGTCTCAAAGAGAGTAGGGAATTTCTTTCATTGACGAGTTCTTTTATTTATATTTTGGTTTGTTTATAGTGTAAGTCCATTGGTTTCTTTTCTTGGGTAAAGTCGTCATGTACCCTCGACCGATGTACAATTTCTTTTTCAAATAATAAAGGTCTGGCATCCCATAGTTGCCCCTCCCCACTGGAGGTTTAATTATAAAAAAAAGTAAGTGTCTTTACCCCGTTGTAATGCATGTTGTGCCAATGCTTAGGAGCTTGCTTGCATCGTGAGTTTGATGGTGCTTGACATGACTCGCACTAGATATTGAGGACGCCATTGAATGTGGCAAGTTTGCTGAGGTGCGGTGAGCTCTTGCACGCACTTGCCACTAGAGAGTGAAGTAGGACGGGTCCCAGAGGATGTGATTTGGAGATTACTCGCTTTCCCTCCCAGCGCGCTTGAGTTGGATTTGTATTAGGTTGGCCGTGTTAGGCAAGTCATTCGGGATGTTTAAGTTTGTATCCTGGCAGATGGCACCCCATTGAGATACAAACCACCCAAAGTGGTACTGGTGTACGTTGTGGGATGTGACTGGGTGAGACACATTCGTAGGGTATGCGGATACCTACGATATGAGACACTTTTTTTTTTTTTAATTAAACCTCCCGTAGGGAGGGGAAACTATGGGATGCCAGATCTTTATTATATCAATAAAATTTTTTACACATTTCGGGGGTACATTACGACTTTACCTGAATAAAAAACCAATAGGACTAGCCCATAAGAAACAAAAGAACACTGATGCCTAAAACAACTTTAGTCCTTAAAAGATCTTACCGAAGGTCAAGGCCGCATGATGGCCTTGAAACCGGAATCCGAAAATCTCTGCCCAAGAAACCTTGCACACAATTGCAACTTTCACTACTTGTACACAAAATTTAGCTTGCCACTTGATCATTGAAACATCCTGTAAAACTTGCACTTGCAGCCTGCCAACAGCAACTAGCAAACTTGCAGGAATCAACTTGCAATAACACTTGCAATTAACAACAAACCCACTTTGTACCTGGCAATCTAATTTATGCGAAAACAAAACAACACATTCCAGCCCTATTCGAGACAGCACAAGTATTGTCCGAACAGCAGGAAGCCCCCAACCATCAGCAGTAGGGAGACAGAGATCACTCTGTTTTGTAACAGAGGGCACTCGAATTTGCAGCAGAGCGCCCTCTGTTTTGCAGCAGATTTGTTCTCCCTTGCATCCGTAACAGCCAGCTCCACACCATCCTGAGAACACTTCACCCCTAGTCCAAGACTGCATGTTCTCTACCCAGAAACAACGCCAACTCATTTCAGTCCAAGAAAACACTTGCAACGCACCTCTGTCTACACGCTAGATCCATGATCATGTAACATCTGAGAGCCTTAAATAAGCCGTCTTATTCTTATCAAGAATACATAAAGACTTTGTTCTTTTAGGTAACGATTCCCAAGAATAGTTTCTAGATATTTGCTCCACTTGCGCCAATCTAGCCAACGAATCCGCCACTGAATTTGTCTCCCTAAACACGTGTATACAATACCACGTCAATGCCGTACTCAAATTTCTAATCTCCCGCCACCAATTGCTAAGAAACCAGGGGATATTAGCTTCTTGTTGAAGCCAATGCTTAACCAATATTGAATCCGTTTGAATCACGCAATTTCGGACTCCCAGATCAATACAACATCTCAGACCTTCAAGCAAAGCCCTCGTCTCGGCAGAATGATTTGTTCCTTCCCCAAAAATACACTGTCTAGCTGCTACAAAATTTCCTTCGTCATTTCTAATCACAAAGCCTCCAGTAGTATTTTTCCCCATACAAGAACCATCAACATTAAGTACATTCCATCCTGGAGGAGGGAAAGCCCAATAAAGCACCCGAGGAGGGGATAGTGTTACATTCTTTTCCTGTATGCCCAACCTACTGAGCAATGCCGCATTGGTTTCCTTTTTCTTTGGAATAAAATTTTTTGCCACACATTTAATCCAATGATAAACTTTAATAATCACGTAGGATGTCGAAAACTCCTTACCTTCATAAAGTTTTTTATTTCTCTGGATCCATATTTCCAATAGGATGAAAAGTGGAGTGAGATGGATGAGTGTACCTGATAACATAGATTTCTTGTCTTTCCTAAACCAAGCCTTAAGCATAGTGTACGATATGAGACACTTATACATAATTTATTTTTGGTTTCGACTTGATTGCTATACCTAGAAGACTATGGAAATGTATGATAATGTCGATGTTTTCTTCACTTGATATTAACCATGTTTGAATCACCTGTAATGACCGACATATTTCGTAAACTTGTAGTTATTGTTGAATCTGAAATGCTTGTGTTGGTGCTTGAACTTAGAAATATTATCCTTAGAGACACGGTGTGATTTAGACTTTAGAACCTGTATAGGGACGCCTTTTCCATTTATGGATCATGCATCTAGGATTACTCACTTATTCATTATTGTGTGGCATGAATTTCCCATGTATATTATTCTGTTATTTGTATTTAATTCGCTCGCACCAGCTAGCTTTGTGCTTTGTTGACCCCGCAAGGGGTGTGCTTCTATTGTTGTGCAGGCAGTGTTGGCGTTCCTGCTGATCGTGGCGCTTAGGCCCAGTTTCCAGCTGTAGGCTTATTTTGTGTTGTTTGGTCGTGCCCACCCTGTACGGGTATGTTTTGCTTCCTTTTTATTATCTTGTTAAATACTAGATATTTGTATATATTGTTTTTGTCGCTATGACTCTGGCGGGGCGAATCGTATACTCTTATTTTGTTCAAATTTTATCGAAGTTGTCATTTCTGTTTGATTCTCGTTTCAAGAATGTGTTATTTATGATGTTGTGGCCGGTTACGATTCGCCTGTATTACGAGTTAGTTCACGCATCGGCACGCTGAGATTCCCGTGGGGGGTCGGGGCGTGACACAAACAAAATAAAAATAACAAGCAACACCAGAAAGCCACATAGAAGTGTGGGAGAAATACATGTTAAACATAACACAGTTTGAAGCACACGTTTTGTATTTCAGATAATTGGGGTATTTGGATTGTTAGAGGATTTTTTAGTTCTACTAGTTAGTTTGGGACGTTCTTATGAAAGGGAATTCATAGGAAAACCCCACGTTTTACAAAAAAAATGTCTAGGAAAAAAAAAAGAAACAAAAAAAAGAAGTTAAAATGTTTTGAAATCGAGACAAAAAAACAGAATGTTGCAAGCTTAGGTCATGTTCGTTACTCTGACAGAGGCATACAACATGTAGATAGTTTGGGTGAAACAATGTCTCCTCCCAAGCCTGTGTTTAAGTGCATTCAAAAGTTTTCAGCGTGACATGGAAGTTTGATTCAAACTATTATAGGATATTTAAAAGCATTATGAAACATCCTACAACCTCTCCACCTTATGTCATGCAATTATCATGTGATTAGTAGGTTTTAAAAAAAAAAAATTTTTTACCTCATCTGTTACTAAAATCATCTAATTCCCAAATAATTCCCCATATTTGGGTTTATGTATTCTAAAATCCACACCCCAAACTAAATTAAATATTTCTCTTTACTATGCCATAAACCCTCAACTAAAACCAAACAGAGTTCGAAAACTTACTACTGAACACTTAAACTCTTCTTATGACCCCCTCCTCACGACGCAATCCTTGATCTCAAAAGATTTAGGGTTGTACAATCTCTTGATTTCGTCCATCTCCAACGATGTCGACCTTGTTTCCTCCCCCATCTACAACGATCCAGGTTGGTTATTTCAGGCATCTAATGGAAAAATGACTAGGGTTAGTCTTTTTGGCAATAACAAATTTACTCAGTGTAATCATTTCATCAAAAAAAGATTAGGAGTAGTTTTTTCGACAGTAACAAAATTACCAGTTAGTAATTTCGCAAAGACGGTGGTTTTTCACAAAAAAAATATAACATATGGAACAAACATATCAATCGGAAAAAAATATAAATAAATAATCACAGGCAACATAAGAGAACCATAGAGAAGTGTGGGAGAAATAGAAGTTAAAACTTAACGCAGGTTGAAGCATAGTCATGGTGCTCACGTTCTGTATTTTGGATAATTTGGGTATTTGGTTCGTTCGATTTTTTTTTGTTCTACTAGTTAGTTTGAGACATTATTATAAAAGGGTATTCATAGAAAAGCCCTACTTTTTACATAATACAAAATCTTTAGGAAAAAAATAAAAACGAAGATTTGAAGCTAAAATGTGTAGCACTCGAAATTTCTGTTACACTAATTTGTTTAATTTTGGTTTTTTTGAATTTGTTTATGTAGTGTAAATAATTTGGATTTAAGTTTCATTATAAAATTTATTTTTCTGAAATTGCTGAGGTGGGGTGCCTTTAGAATTGTAGTCGGTGCGAATAGCCACCCAAGTATACACACAGTCCGTTATTTTTCTTTTTTCTTTTTCCTCATTGTCTTTCTCCAAGCAGAGCTCCACCCCGCGATTTATTCTATGTTCTGTGACCAAGCTTCGCCTGCGCTTTCTCTGCCCAAATCATCCCCACCTCTTCTCCATTTGCTTCTTCTTCCTTTCCCTTCCCTTTCCTGTTTGATTTCCTGAACAAAAACATAGTGTGTTAGGGAGAAAAAGCTTGATTGGAACCGGTGGGGCTGATCGAGAAAGCTCTGCTCCGATCAGTCCCTCGAGTAGAGTTAATGGAGATGTTTGGAGGCTGAAAACCGTGCATGTAGAGGTGGTTGGGAGTTGGCCTGGAATCTTTGAAAAAAGAGTCGGTGATATACGCCGACAACAGTTTCAGGTTGTGATCGAGCGAATGAGCTGCAATCCTCGGTTCAGAGGTGTTGGAGGCACTGTTCCTGCCAGTCTTTGCCCTTTTGCCTTGGTCGGAGAGGATCACACTTGTGTAAGGTGTTTTTCAGAGAGTTTTCGCCATAATTTGGGCTTTGTGGGAGTGGTCATTGGACCTGTTCTGCGGTAAGTGAGTTTTTTTATCCTTGCTAGAGTGTTTTTTTCTTTCATTCGCAATTCCCGAATAGGTTGTTCACTGTTTAAACTTTTTTTTGCAGTTTTGGAGAAGCTGGAACGATTTCGTAGAAATTTGAGATTTCTGTCTGGTGGCTTGTCAGAGTCCATGCCTGTTTTGGTAAGCTTCCGGAGTCGCCAAGTTGTTGTTTCACGGACTAGGGGTTTTATAGGGTTCCAGAAAATCCAGTTCGCTCAGGTGAGCAAAACATGTCTTTATAATGTTGACATAAAGGTATTGTTGAGATCTTACTGTATGTTCTTGTGTCTGTATTAAAAGTATGTTTCTACCATAACAATTATAAGAACGCATTTATCCAATGAAATTTTTTAACATTTTTATAAAAAAAAAAATTTGGTCGCACTGTTATTCTAGTTATGATCATGTGTAATCTTTTTTAGATTCATGACCTTAGGTTGACTATAATCTCTTAGCATAGCTGTTATTTTCTATATATGTGCATTCATCATGTTTTGGAACATAAATTTTTCATCTCCCATCACATAATCTAACTATCTCTCCTTCTGATTCTTATATTATTTTTTTCTCATCCAATGTTTACTAATATTCTACCCCATATAATCATTTCAGGCTTATATTTGATGGTATAACTACTTTTAGTTTTTATGTACCGAGTATCCTCCAATTTCAATTTGTTTAGCTACCAACAAAAAGAAGCTAACTAGTATTTATAGTCTAGCAAGAAAAGTGGTGACCCATTTCTTATATACGATTTAATACCATTTCTCCTGTAAGCATTAACAAACCCTATATTATATTACCTTTTGGGTATTCTTTCATACTTTCCAGGTTAGTGCTTACTTAAATGCGCGTATTTTTTAGCAGGAAATTGAAGGAAGCTACTATTAAGGATGGTTTCATCTCTTGTAGCTGCAATAATATGCTCACAAAGGGAAAGTTTTTGCAGCGCTGCAAAGCTCTTGTTATGGTGAAAGCTTATTTTGTGGAGGTAGTATTATACAAAATTTAAAAATTCTTAATATATAAACTAGAAACTCTCATTTCTTATAAGTCTAGGGATTATATTGTGGAGGTAGTATGGATTGGTCTCTTGCTTTTAAGAATGTGTTTTTGTTGCACAAAGGTTAAAAGTGTAGAGGTTAATGGTTTATGAAACACATCTTGTCTCAAATTTCAGTTCTTAGTATTTTAGAGAATAATTTAGTGGAATAAGTTTTGTAAGTATTTGATTCAAATGGTTACCATAACCGGTTTATAGACATTTTAGTGAGTGTTTTTTTCCTTCCTATTAAAGACATATGAGATTAACAATAATTCATAATTCAGAACTATCATTCTATGAAGTGTTGGTTTGTCAATTTACACATCTTTGCTTGTAACTTTTAATCTTCTTGAGTTCATTTGGTATTTTGAGAACTTTACATAGTAAAATAAAATCCTACTTTTTAGAAAAATAAATTTTACTGATATTTATTACTTTTTAATGCTGAATGCAGGCTTTATTGGCAACTACAATGCAAGGTCGTACCAACAGCGGTTCCTCTTACCACGATCCAAGTAATTCTAATGGTAGTGTTGTACATCCAGATAATCCTTATTTTGATGTGCTTGGTGACCATGATGGTGACGATTATGAATAATTCAAGGAGATTGTGGGTATGAATAGATGTTGATGAGTTAGGGAGCTTGGTTTTACTGTAGTAGACTCCGTTTTTGTTTAGATGTCAACATGTTGACACTTGTTATCATTATTGAACGTCTGTAGACTTCTTTGATTATGATATATATGGCATTCAGTTATGTGAGTTTGTTTATGCAATGAAAGAATGTAATATTTTGTGATGAATGGAAATCCGACTATTTTAATTTTAGATTATGCATGACAAAAAATTTAGCTGGTCCCATTTAAGAATATGTGACAACTACAATAAATGGGTGAAGAAGAATCGTCACAATATAATGAAAGTGTGAGAAAAACCTTGTCACAGATAAATATTTTTAATGTATTAAATCACTGTCGTGACAAAACATTCCTTACGTATAAATTACATTGAAGAAAGATTCCTCATAGAAAGTTACTACACGTGACTCCAACGTTTCATCACAGAACAAATTGTAATGTGACGGAATTGTCATCACCCATGTTGTAATTTTATACCCGCGCTAAGTTTATGTCAGGAACAACTCGCCACATAAGCTGAATTTCGGTGACAGGTAAGACATTTGTCACCTAATACTTTTCTTGACGCGTTTTATGTGATGAATGTTGTGACGACTGAAATTCCTCATATTTGATGAAAAGTGACGAATTAACATGTTTTAGTGCAGTGGGCTTTAGCCGACAACCTACGAAGGGAAATAATGATATTGGTGTTGTTGAGCATCTATATTCACTACACCAAAATGCCTGTTTAGCTACACGGAGGTGGCCACGGCTCTAAACCGTTGGTTTATTTGCCACGGCAAAAAACCGTGGCTATAATGGCCAACGGCCTAAAATCGTGGCTAAAAAAAGGCTTAGCCACGGTTCTAAACCATTGGTGTGTTTTCCACGGCTAAAAACCGTGGCTATAGTGCCCAACGGCTTAAAACTGTTGCTAAGGTGCACGTGGATGTGTGTAGTAGTCAAGTCGATTTCTCGCGGGCGAAATTTTGCGAAAAAAATTTGCTTCCTGCTTTGCGTTCCCGCTCCATCTCCCCTCAACTCTGCACTTTTCAACCCTTTGTTTCAAACCCTAAATTTTGTTCCATCTCCCCACAGATCTCCCGAAAGCACACACTGATCTCCCGAAACCCTAAAGTTTCGCGGTTGCGAAAAAAATTTGCGTTCCCGCTTTGCGTTCTGTCTTTACTGCTTCCGCATTCGCTTTCCTCAACGTGGTTTCAAAGTAAGTTGCTTTCTGGGTTTCAAGTTTGAGTTTTCTAAGTTCTTGTTTCTTAGGGTTTCATGCATTTTGGTTCAATTTGGGTTTCTTGAGATAAAATTGGTATTTTAAAATAAAATTGTTGAATTGGGAATTAGGGTTTTGTGTGTGTTTGTTAGGGGAGAATTGGGGTTTGAATAAAGTTTAGAATTTGATTGGAGACTAGTTTTTAAGTAGCTTTTGAATTTTTTGTATGGAATTTAGGGTTTTGTGAGGGTTCAAAGTTTAAACCTTCATTAGAGACAATGTTCAAGTGATTGCTTGAATTTGTTGAATGGGATTTGGGGTTTTGTGATGGTTTAAATAAAGTTTAGACATTGACTGGAGACTAGTTCAAGTGATTGTTAGATTCTTGACTTATAACTTTTAGAGAATGACGTTTTGGTTTTTGATTTTGATTTTGATTTTGTTTTTTGTTGATTTGGGGTTGTCTATTTTGGTGAAATCGATATGGGTTTTGTGTTTTGAAGGATTTTTGCAAAGATTCATTAAGATCCAAGTGAGAGAGAGAACGAACCCCCAAAAGGAAAAAAAAATTTGTGAGAAATAAATGGAAATCCAGAGTGAGATTGTTTTGTTAGGAGTTGTAGGAGATTCGACCACTAATGGTTTTTTTTTTTTAAATTCCATGAGATCCGATCGATATCTAAGGGATTTTTTTTTGTGTTTATTTGAGCTTTTCTTCTACTTCTGTCCTTCTATGTGCTTTGCTTTTTTTAGTTCATGAAATGAAGAGAGGAAGAACCAGATTCCTCTGTACCCAATTCACCTTTTGCTTTCTTATTTTATCCTCTTTTACTCACTTTGATTGCTTTTTCAGTTGTTTTCACTCTCTGGGTATCTCTCGTTTATCTCCCAAAACATTCCTTTGAAACTCCACAAGGAGGAGAGACAGACAGTGTAAGCGAGTGGGGAGAAAGAGAGAGAGAGAGATCTGCCAAGACAACTCAATTTTTTATTTTCTTTATCCATCTTTCTTTATAAAAAGCCAATTTACCTTTTTCAGTTTCATTTTCCTCTATTTTCTGAGCCCACAGTAATGATTTTTGCTCAAATGGTTTGTTTTCTTTTCTCTTGTTGAAGGTGGTGAAGAGAACTTCACCAAAAGGTCATTTTTCAGAAGGTTTTGTTTGATCATTTGTGAGCCCTTGTAATGGAAAAAGCTCAAGAAGTGATGAAACGAGGTTCAAGTTCGGGTCGGGTCATCTTCCCCACAAAGAAACATATGAAACAATCAAGTTTTGATTCTAAAATTCTCAGAGAGAAACCCAAACCAACTCAGCATTATTTATTATTATCTGTCTTCTTCTAAGTAATTCTATCTTTTATCTTGGGTTGTGTAGGTGTTTTTATTGTTATATTCTCTTATTTATTTTTTTGGTTGTATTAGTAGCTTTGAATGGTGATGTGGGTGTTTCGGAGAGATCAAAGAAAGATAAAGATAGAGGTTCTAGAGTGAATTTGAGCAGCCAAATGGGTGGTGGTTGGTCTGAAGGCGAAGGGGAAGACGAGGAGGAGCTTCCCTTATCTTCGCCGTCACGCAATAAGAAATTTTTACTTATTTTATTTCATGTTAAGTATTGATTAATAAGGATTTGAAGATGTTTTATGGCTTAATTTTAATGTGGATTAACTGTTTGTTTGTGTTGATGCAGAACCTGGGAGACATTTCTGGTTCTTCTAGTCCTATATACAGCGTGGATTTCGCCCTTTGATTTCGGGTTCCTTGACAAACCGGATAGAGCTCTAGCGATTACCGATAACGTTGTTAATGCTTTCTTTTTCATAGACATCGTCCTCACATTCTTTGTAGCTTACCTTGACAAGAATACTTACCTACTTGTGGATGATCATAAAGATATTGCTAAGAAGTACGCAAGTACATGGTTGGTTTTTGATGTCATATCCACAATCCCCACAGAACTTGCTATGAAGATATTACCCAGGAGTCTCCAGACGTATGGCCTGTTTAACATGCTTAGTTTATGGCGAGTCCGAAGAATTAGTGCTTTGTTTGCTAGGTAAGACCTGAGCATTTTATTTCCACTTTCCAATTGGTCTATATGAAATATTATACTTACCTATTTCACTTCTCATTTGGCAGATTAGAGAATGATAGGAACTTCAACTATTTTTGGTTCGAGTTGTGAAGCTCATTGTTGTAAGTTTCTATGTGAAGAATTCCATTGTTTTCACAATAGGTAGGGTTTTATTAGCAATAGGTCTCTGACTCGGTTGAATTGATCTTGTAGATTGTTCTATTTTATGTTCACTGTGCTAGTTGTTTCTACAATTTTCTTACGGATCATTACCCCGACCATTCAAAGACATGGATGCTTTCTTTTTTGTGGATTTCAAAGTTCTCCTTTTTTTAATTTTTCAATATTTTTACTAGCTTTCTACTTTTGCTTGCAAAGGGTGACATTACTGACTTGGCTGTGAGTTCAAACAACGCTTGGGTGGTATTTTTTTGAAGTACTTTATTTGAAATGGGTTGTGTTGATAATTCAGTTCTTCTTCTTCTTCTAAAATTCTCTAAACTGGGGTTCTCTTATAGGTCTATAATGAGCATTATAGAAATGGTTGCGGTCAGTTTTCATATGGTCAGAATTCAACATTTGATAGTAAAATAACTAGTAATGTTGATTAACTTTTCGATGTACTGTTGCTTCATTGTTTTTCCGAAATCCAAGTTTTCTTTGATTTTAAATTAGGTATTGTTCACAATTTGCAGATCAATGCATGCAATGGGATGAAATGTGGATCAACATTTATAGGCCCCAACTCACCTAACAAGCCTGCAATTTGGACTGAGAATTGGACCTCATTGTATCTTTTCCATCCTAACTCACTATTAAATTTCAGTATGGTTTTTCGCATTAATGTGAATAATAAAGCAGTTATTTGTTATTTCCTTTGAAGCTACCAAGCATTCGGCGGATGAATTTTCGCTCTTAGGTTGTAGCAGATATATTTATGTGCACTAATTCACATTTTTTCACTGTGTTTTCATGACAACCTGTAATTTTCACATATTTCTGAATTTTCACATATTTCATTTGCAGACAGAGAAGAGGATGAACTGAAGAAGAAGAGAAGAAGAGAAGAAGAGAAGAAGAGAAGCTCGAACTGAATAAGGTAATCGACCCATCGAAGAAGACGACGGCTAAATTTGTTTGAGAGGAGAAGACGACCATCGAAGATCCAACTCCAAGCTCTGTTTCTGTGTTGTAAGTTCTATAAGCTCTGTTCTGTTTCTATTTTTGTAAACTTTCTCCTCCCAAAACACTTCATTCTGTTCCTCCTCCTTATCCCAATAAACAAATTAAACTCCAACACTTCAGTCTGTTCTGTATTGGTCATCTTTTCTTTTTTGTTTTTTTTGTTTTAATTGCTTCTTCTAATTATACAGTTATACTTCTTCATCTTCTTCTAATTAGGTTTTTGATTTAAAAAAAAAAAAAAAAAAAAAAAAAAAAAAAAATATATATATATATATATATATATATATATATATATATATATATATATATATATATATATATATATATACGATTCCATGTTTTATTCATAAAACTTAAAACTTAACATGTTTTGTTCTTCCCAATTCGTCAACGAGAACTGATTTATGTCTGACCACTAAAATTCTTGTCACTCTCTTGTTCTAAATTTAAACATGTTGTCAAACACCAGTTTATTCATAGATGATAGAACTGCTTAAGTTTTTTATTAAATCAAGTTATAAGTGTCTGATTAAGTTCAATATCCAAAACAATCCTTCTGATTAAGTTTATATTAGTCATGCTTGCTCTGCTTTGTTCTAATAACATTTATAGTTTTCTAAAT